>OU026104.1:10618677-11920413 GCA_907269075.1 Idaea aversata | reverse complement strand
TCATTATCAAGGGAGGAAACAGTCGACTACGTTTGTAATATGTAGTTTGTATGGAGTTTGTATGTAAAAAGCCCCCGGTACCCTTTCCTCTTAACCTTAAGTTACCTACACCCGCTATCTCACGTTTTCACAAAAAGAAACTAATAAAATATATGCCTATCTGCCTTAATTAATGAATTTTAACCACGTACCAGCAATTAAAAATGCCTAATTAACATGAATTATTCTCTATCAAGAAAACAATCTTGAAGACGGGAAATGTATAATTTTCGTATCCTTACGTAAATAAATTAGTATTCAAGAGATGGGCTATTGAAAACAATGTTAATGGTTTATTAGTTTTAGAATCATCGTCTCACAGTGACTAGCTAGCTAGGATATCAGAGGCCAGGATATTGTGTGTTTTAGGGTTCCGTTCATCAAAAGAAACCCTTACAAAATCACTTTCTTGTCCGTCTGTTTGTCTGTATGTGTGTCATCACCGATTTTCTTAGGAACGGGTGGACCTAGCAAGTTGAAATTCATACCAGATACTGAGGTCTATTATAGTCCCTATTAGGTGTATAAAAACCATTATCTTATATAATTATTTTAGCGAAAACTTGTAAGTACCAAAATTTACATTAATTTTCAACTTTTTTTATATTTCGTAATTTTCCCTTTACTTGTTTTAAATTGCAATCGCTTCGAGATTTGTAGACAGATTGTTTTATGTTCCAGTAAGTCCACTGTAGATTGCCACAACCTCCGAATTGGAACACTGTTTAGGGGCAAATATGATGGCAATATTTCCTTAGTTCTACATATTATTGTTTGTTATTATGCTCTACTCTTTTATTAGAATCCGTAGTTATGAAATCCGCATTATTCCGCATTTTATTCTTTCTACACTATTATGATTTATGGCGCTTTGTTAATACGGATTGTGTCTAAGCAAGGACCGGTTAAATTTTTTTGTGTGCGTACTACTTAACTTTTTGCACTCGTAAAAATAATGGAGATTTTGGAAGTCTTAGGGTACCTAGTCGGATTTCCTTCGATAGTTCAGAGATCTTCCCCAGATTCTTTAAAATTATATATGGTCTTTGATTGAATTCTTGGTTTCGGCGGATCCACTTTAGGTCGCCGAGCCAGCGGATTAAGTAATTACGTAAGTAAAGTACCTCTCAACTTTAACCATTCAGTTTTAAACATACTTTATATGTAGGGTTTTTCCTTTTATTATCTTCCTGGTTAATATCATAAAATGTGAAAGTGGTTTTCCTTCAACGTCAGATAGTTGCAAGTACTATAAGTACCTTTATTATCGCTCTAAATGTTTCCTAATGAGGTGTCGATGGAAATCGTTGTTTAAGAAAATTAACCAATTAATGACATTTTACTCATCGTTTCAACTTCAAACTGAGCAGGCTTGTGCTATGGGAACCAGTATGAGTATCAACCGGAATATTCTCATCTTATAAGTTGGCTTGCTAACCTGGTAACTCTTAATAAATACCTGAAGTAAAAGTCTGTGTTAATCGTATTAACCCTAGATCACCTTTGACACAATTTTGGCACAATAGTGTTAAACATTTATACTACTAACACAGTTATAGCAAACCCCAAACGACTCTTAGGTAGTCATTTATACAAAAATTAACCAGACGCGCATATTTACAGAATTCTACTGAAATTGCGGGCCATTTGGATAGGTGCGCGAAGTTGAATTAAATCTCAGGCAAAAATAAACAAAATTGGTCAATCAAGTATTTAACTGCGGCGTTTTTCTAGCACATAAAGCGAAAAACACCGGATGTTCGTACGCAGATAACAGCATTCTATCGTCCACTTACAATATCGTAGTGTTGTAAAACTTTAAACATTATGAACTTGTCATGTCACACTGGATGAGTTCTGTGGTCAGCGGTATTGCAGCCAAAATTATGTCAAACAGATTTTCAGAGAGTTCAATTTGGCCGGACCGCGGCCTGACCGTGATAAGTCCCTACCACATAACTATATTAGAGAGTTCTGTGGTCCCAACCGTAAATGTGGTAAATCTATTTTGACTATTTTATAGCTACACTAGCATCGCCTCGCAAGAATGTCGGGATAAAATGATTCATACGAAAATTCATCAAAATTGGTCCAATCGTTTCGAAGCCTATATTCATTACAAACAAAAATCTTTTGTCTTTTATAATATTAGTGTAGATATTTTGACTAAGATGTAGTTTTGTCTTGGCAACATATTGAAACTGTTTTTGAAGGGATTGTATTACTTTAAAAGCATATTTAATAACCGAATTGAACGATGACAAAAATGAGTCGACTTTAGGTTAAAAAAAATAGAGAAGCTTCGAGAAAATGTCGGTAGTTTCCTTTTGCTCATCTTGTTAAAGGCTTTCCCTTGCTCTCAGAGTCCCGTCGCACCCCACTTAGAGGACGCTGGGATTTTTTATATCCCAATGGTCACAAATTGTGAGACAAGAGGGACAAGTGGGATTTATTGACAACACCAATAGTCAAGTTTAGTTAATTCTACTCTAATTTAGTAACCTACAAACTCTAAGTGTGTTACTATTATTAAAATATAGCACCATATTATTAGCCTACTGAGACGAATATAAACTCTAAAGAATCGACCTCGATACAGCTGTGTAAGTGGTTTGAAAATTGCAATGTTACACGAATTGCCAGACGTATGAAGAAACTGCCGCTATGATTAATGGGTTGATGAATTTCTGATGTAGATCGTCAATAAAAAGTTTAGTCATCCCCACTAATAACTTATACCTAGACGGCTTAACGCTCATTCCTTGGAGGCAGGGGATGTCGTTGGTGTGGGATGCCACCTGTGTGGACACTCTGGCGGCTTCCCATATTCCGGCAACGTCAGGTCGAGCTGGTGCGGCGGCTGCGAACGCGGAGTCCCTTAAGTCTCGCAAATATTCGGAGCTGGCGGATCGTTTCATGTTCGTCCCGATAGGGGTGGAGACTTTGGGATCTTGGGGTCCCGAAGCCTCTGTTTTTTTTAGGGACCTCGGCGCGCGTCTTGTCGAGGTGTCTGGTGATCGGAGGGCTGGTGGCTTTTTCGCTCAAAGGGTCAGTCTGGCCATCCAGAGGGGAAATGTTGCCAGCCTTCTCGGAACGATGCCTCGGGGAGACGCGCTTGAGGATGTTTTTTATTTGTAGTTTGATATATTTTTAGAAATTGTTAAACATTTTAATATTGTATCTTATTTTTATATTTTTTCTGTAGTACCTAATATCTTAAAACTTATACCTAGTAGGTATTTATTTATTTAAGAAGACAAACAGTTACAATATAAAAATACTAGCAGCGCTCCACGGTTTACCCCACGTAACTCCCGATCCCGTGGGAATATCGAAATATAAAATAGCCTATAGCCTTCCTGGACAAATGGACTATCCAACACAAAAATAATATTCAAACCAGTAGTTCCTGAGATAAGCGCGTTCAAAGAAATAAACAAACTCTTCAGCTTTATAATATACCGACCCGCCCCGGCTTCGCACGGCTATATTATGCATGTATTATACATATAAACCTTCCTCTTGAATCACTCTATCTATTTAAAAAAAACCGCATCAAAATCCGTTTCGTAGTTTCAAAGATTTAAGCATTCAAAGGGAAATAGGGACAGAAAAAGCGACTTTGTTTTATACTATGTAGTGATGAAGTATAGAATAAATCCAAACTTAAAACTAAATCTACACTAATATTATAAAAAGATTTTTTTGTTTGTAACGAATAGGCTCCAAAATTACTGGCCCGATTTTGATGAAACTTGGTATGAGGATACATTGATTCATTAGGAATAACAAAGGCTATTTTTTATCCCGATATCCCAAATTTAATGGAAGTTCTTCTTGAGTTTTCAAGGGCAGATAGAAACACCATAGACATTTAAAACTTTAATTTTAATTCTTTGGAATGTTTAAAACACTACACTATTTTCTCTTAATTTTATCAGGCAACACCTCAGGCATAATCAGCTGTTGATAATAAAAGTACACAAAGAAAAATGCAAAATGTGTAAATGAATACACGGATATTAATAGTGGGAACAAATCAGGATATTTCGATGGAGGTGTAACAACCACGGAGGCTACTGTCAAACTTATCATTGTCAAAAAGGAAAAAAAGAATTTAATACTTAACAAGTGAAGCATATTGGAGTTTTCAGTCTTATTTGGTTCTAAGACTCGATCAATTCTATTTGCATTCATGAAAGAAAAAAAACCTGCTTTCGGTTGTGCAATTTTAACGCTAACACTGTAAATCGTTATGTAAATAACATTTGTTAAAATGAAGGGCAAATAGAGGCCATCTTTTATCAACAATGGTAACATGCTGAAGTTCGAAACGAGTAACAACCAAAAACACATAAACGGATCCTCGGGGAAATGAACTAGGACTGGTATTGCGACTAACAGGATCGTTTTCTCATGTACTTGGAAGGAAAAAAGATAAAATGCTAACGATACATTGATCAAAGACAGCACAAACTTCTTTTTGTTAATTCTAAAGAATAAATCAATGCATGAAGGTAATACAGCTAACAAAGTGACAGTCAGACATGTCCACGCCATCGTTTCGTTAGTATAATAAGTCTTTAACTTAACAAATACATTTGCAAAACACCAGAAATTCGATACTTTATCCTCGAAGATACCCCGTTTTACAGGAAACAGTCTGTGGATGACTTGCTTCACATTTGGCACTGATGTGAAGAGCGGATACCAGATTATTACAAAACAAGATATAACAGAGATAGCTAGCTTATTAAACCTAGTTACAACATACATAAATCTATACTTAGGATGTGGAATGCGGATGAAACACTTTCTTAGTAGATAAAAGAAAAATGGTAAGGCGTGGTACAATTCCATTTGCTTATAATTTAGGGCAAGTGAAAAAAATATTGTGCATAGAATATCATTCTCTATGGCTATTATGAAGAACAGAGCCCAAAGAAATAGGCCTAATGATACACAATTGTATTGAAAATGGCCATGGTCGATTAAAATAAGACCCGGGTACAAAAGAAACAGGGTAGTAGCTATATCGACACGTTTAAAGATGTTCCGATGGGATTTGATACGAACTTGACCTTTTTCTTTGATTTTAACTCGCTCAGCGTCAATGCATATGCATAGAACTGCTGTCACATAAAAGTATATGTCGCTAAGGAAGACTGTCCACCGCATGAAGGTCTTATGATTGTCGTTTTCATAGCCTCTTGACGCAAATAGACGTACAGATTCAGGGTCCAGCCAGTCTGCAACTAATCCCATCAAGTAACTGTGATAAGCAGTCAAGGGCGGGTAGTCTAACCCCCAATATTCAAGGTCATTCTGCGACGTGTTTTGATACCAAGAAACAATAGGAGTCTGTACAGTAATCTCTTGCCAATGCCTCTGCGCCTCGAAGTCTCCGTACATAGGTGGTTTTTGATACCCCGAGTACGGAAAAGCAGCAACACACCATCGCACGAATAGAGCAAAGAAAACACCGGGCAATAACGCATCTTTTGTCAATGTGAACCTTTCAGGATCCAGTTTACGTGTCATGTCGTCAAATTAACACCACACTAAGTTAGTTTAATGCTTTCATTCAGGAAAATAATGTTTTTATCGGTTTTTTGAGGTAACAACGCGACAGATTTCGTCGATACATAGAAATTTTGACAGTACTTACAACGTGAAGAGCGTCCAGTTCCTTGGTCAGCTTTTCCTTCAAGTATTCCTCCGTGTACACCATATTTCAAAGGCAAAAGTCCATTCACTATTTAAAAAATTCATGCACTATCAACACAAATAAAATTGCACCTCTCACTGTAAATTCGCCACACAAAAACTGGTTTTATTCGATCAAGGTAAAATATTTTTTCGAAAGTGAGAAAATGAGAAAGCGACTTCAATGATCTTTCACGAAAGTTGCGGTCGGCGAACTGTCAACTAACTAATTTCACACCGGATACGGAGGAGACAAAAATAGTATTTCCGATTTATTATCTCGATGACTGACGGTTTTAAATCGATTATTGCGCAATTGGTGATCTTGATTGTCCTACAAAATGCATTGAATTCCTATTGAATCATCCAAACACATTGCATTTCTCTAAAATTCTTAAGAAATCAAAACATTTAACACGTCGAATTGATGACCTCCTCATTTAATGAAGTCGGTTAAAAGGTAATAATGGTCTGTCCACATTGTACAAGTAGGTAGATACAATATTTTCCATGGAGCTATGTGGATCGCGCATTAAATTATCTATGGTATGAAAATTTCAAATATGGCGGCAGACTTATATTTTTGAACCAGTGTCAAGCAAGAGTGATTATTCTCTTTTTTCAGGTTTAGCATTTAAATCTAGGCCGAATTAATTGATTTACAAATCAATATGAAAATGGAAGGAGAAACTACGATCCTCAAGAAAAACCTAACCGAATGGCGCTTCAGTCAATATCCGAAATATATTTTGCTACCCATCGATGAAAATCACGATCAAATTCGCGCTAATATCAAGAATGTTGTATTTTCAGAGGTATTCTTCGTAATAAGGCGCTAATTAAGTCAAAGTTTTGACCAAACAACATTCTTTTTCTACTTTTTGGTACCTTAGGTGACACCAAGACCTCTAGAACGGAATCTCCGTGTCGTTTGCACGTCTCACGAAGCTCTAACAAACATTCTGGACATGGATCCCGAAATAGAACAAAGGGAAGAGTTTGCAGAGTTCTTAGCTGGTCGGAACCTACCGTATGGGGCTTTACCTGTTGCTCATAGGTGATTTAATTATCCTAAAAATTATACTATAAATAAACTAGTAGTTCTGGGAACAGTAAACTTTGCGAGCACAAACTTTGAGGAGTTCTATAATGAGAAGCTGGTTATAGGCGTTTCAAAAGCCCCAACCTAGTAGTTAAAGAGCCAATTCCACTAGTAGAAATCTAAAAGTAAACAATTATTACATTTAAAGGAGTTATTCTGTTCATCACTCCGAAGATCTTCACCAAATTAATTAATTTTTTAATACTTTCTATGTTTCTAGATATGGAGGTCATCAATATGGTCTATGGGTAGGGCAGCTGGGAGACGGTAGGGCACATATTTTAGGTGAATACGTCAACAGGTAAGTTTAATAAAAATAAATAAAAAATAAAAATAACTTCCAAATTTTATCCCCCATAACTCTCAGACAACTGAACCAATTTCGATCAAATAAAACACTCCCGACTCACCTTTAAAAAAAAAAAGAAATTTAATTAAAATCGGTCCATCCGTTCGGGAGTTACGATGCCACAGACACGTCAAACAACACTCCGTCGTCCGCGTCGGGGGTTAAAAATACAAGAAAATTTCTTTCAGTAATATTGCTAGTAGATTTAAATCAGGCGTCCAAAGATGCTCCATAGCTCTCTGGCAGACCTACTCGTATGAAATTTAAAGTTCTTTCAAAGACCAGTCCTAGGGCACCGTAGTAGATTAGGATGGATAGGGTAGGTACATACCGTTCAGGTTCATAATGTCCCTTTCCCAAATGTCCCTTTCCCAAAATGTACGTCGACGAGTTTCCGATTAGTGATAGCATAAAGTCAACCCTTCACGGACCAGTAGGTTTTCTAGGCATTTTTAATGCAACCCAAGTTATCGGTATTGCCTGTTTTCGAAAGACATTATCTGGCCCATTATGTGTAGGTACCTACTCGTTAACATAAATAAATAAATATAGCTGGACAATCACCATCTAGCCCCAAGCTAAGTTACTAGACTTGTGCTATGGGTGCTAGACAACGGATATACCACTTATATACTTTTCTTTTGTAAATATATACTTATAATACATTGAAACAACCACACCACAGACAATATATCTTAGCACAAATAGTTGTCTGCGGCGGGAATCGAACCCACTACCCTGTGTTAGGCAGTCTGTAATGGTGACCACTGTGCCAACTGGGTCGTCTGTATAGTGTATAAAAAAAATCATATATTACAGACAAGGTGAACGCTGGCAACTCCAATTAAAAGGTTCCGGACAGACGCCATACTCGCGCGTCCATGACGGTCGAGCTGTCTTCAGGGCTATCGTACGAGAGATGATAGGATGCGAAGCTTGTCATGCATTGGGCATACCTACTACAAGAGCTGCGGGAGTTGTTGGTTATTATCACTATATTGTATAAAACAAAGTCGCTTCCCACTGTCTGTCTGTCCCTATGTAAGCTTAGATCTATAAAAGTACAGTGATTCAAGAGGAAAGTTTTAGTATAAGTACAAAACCAAACTACCACGCGTACGAAGTCACGGGCAACAGTTAGTATAATTATAACTGTGGTTCTGTGAACTTCAGACCTCCCGAGAACGAAATTTGAGGAGTTTTATGATGAAGAGCTGGTTCCAATTGCTCCAACAATCTCTATCTAGTAGTTTAATACCCGATTTCACTGGTAGAAATCGATAAGTGAGCAATTTACTGCATTTTGGGAAATTATTCTGCTTAACTCCAAAGATAAGCAGAATCATCAGATCTTCGAATTTTCGTAAAGCCAATTTTAAGTTGATTTGACCTTTTAAATAAAAGGAGAATCATTGAAATAAGATATTAAATGGCATATATATGGTATTTTAGCCCCCTTTTGAGTGAAATATCTCTCCAACAAAATTCCCCGGCCACCGAATTCTATAAGATCGTAAAACTTGTATACTAACCAAGTTACGTCCAGATCGGTTGTTAAATACGACCTATGCAGCAGCAACAACATACATACTAACAGAGGAAAGCAAATTTTACCAGACTTGAGCAAATTTTGACAGCAGAGACGCTTAGCTTATACGTCACTCGGTCAATTTTGACGACCCAGTTTGCACAATAGTCACCATGACGGACTGCCATACACAGGGTTGCGGGTTCGATTACCGCCACAAACAAGTATTTATGCTTAGATATTTGTCTGTGGTCTGGTTGTTTTGTATGTATTATATGTATATATTTACAAAATAAAAGTATATAAGTACTAAATCCGTTGTCTAGCATAGCAACCCATAGTACAATTCTAGGTTCTTAGCTTGGGGCTAGATGGCGATATGTGGAATGTTCTGCAATATTTATTTAGTTAATAAGCAGGCTATACAACTCAAACTTAACTGGATAACCCCTCCCTTTACCATTCAGTAAGAGATAACTTACGATTCGCCTTACAGTAAGTGACGAGCAAATAGTCCGTGATATGTACTACAACGGGTCTCCACGCCGCGAGCGTGCCGCCGTGCTACTCCGTCTAGCACCAACCTGGTTCAGGTTCGGCTCACTCGAGATACTCGCCAAGTGTGGCGAGGTTGCTGTCCTGAAACAACTATCCGATTTTATTATAAAGGTTAACATCTATTTCTATAATATTCAAAGTTCTAACCAAGCCGTCTTTAACCTGTTGGAGGCCCTGGGCATTATTAGGGCCCCCATGAATTTTATAGAACACTATTTTCTCAGAATAAACAAAGAAAGTAGATAAGCAATTTAATCTTCTACATTTTGCAAGGAAGTTTCGGTAATAAAATACATCAACTTATGTTTAGTGGTCTGCTTTGGCAGTATCGATCACGGGGCCTTGGGCGCTTGCCCAGTGGGAAAGAGGGGTCTTATCCTGATAGACCCTATACGCGGACGAACTATCTACATTATCCATTTACCTACTTGAAAACGACTGCTTAAGAATATTATAAGTCAACCATTATATGGCCCGGAATGCAGTAAAGTTACAGTTATTCGTGTGATGATTTTTATTGTTTTTTTTTTCAGGAATATTTCCCAGAAATACATTTGACAGATGAGAATCGTTTTATCAGATTATTTTCTGAAATTGCTCACCGCACTTTGGACTTGGTTGCTAAATGGCAAGGTAAGTAAATCTTATAAACATTTTAAACTAACAAGAAGTATAACAGCAAATAATGATGTGGACACCAAAACGGCGATTGTCTCTGTCTGCACTATAAAATGCAGCCAAGGACAACCTCCGGTGTGGATAACTACTTGGGCTATTGTGATGAGATAGGTAGTGAACTGGATATCGGAGAACTATGGGTACTATGGTACTATGGCGCCTGCTATAACAAAGTCCAACAAACACGTAAAAATGGGAGGCGGAGACTCGCCAACTCTCAAACTGGGCCACCCTAATTAGCTGAGCAAGATTACAGCAAGGGAGCAACAGGAACGTCAGCGGCTAAAGGATGGAGAGGCCTCACTGAATTTGAAACCATCACTGGTAGTCCAAGCGAGCGTGCCAACTCATCACTGACGTTCGGAATCCATCTTTCGAGTATTTCTGTTCTCGCGTCTTCACTCTAGACAAGGGGTGAAGGCAAGCCAGAGGCGGGCCGCTTAACGGGCAAGCCGGAGATAAGGAAGTGGCTTACCCCTGGAGCACTTGGGACCGTGGCGTCGCTACTCCCCGACATCGCGCCCTGCGGGTTTAAATTAAATTAAGATTCAAATTTTCACCAAGATTTGTCATTTTGCTTCTAGGTGTAGGATTCGCACACGGTCTATTAAACACAGACAACATGAGTATCCTAGGCCTAACACTCGACTACGGTCCGTATGGGTTCGTAGACTCGTATGACGGTGGATTCGTCGCTAACTGCTCGGATGGTGAAGGAAGATATGCTTTGGCTAAACAGCCTGATGTAAGATATAGTTATAAATACCTTGATTTATCGTCTCGTAAAAGCATTATAGAGTAAGATCCCGCCTACGGCCAGGACCTTCGTGATTTTATAAAAGCCGAGAATTACTCAGCACATGCCTCCAACCAGGGACCGAAATGGTATCTCAATAAGCGGTTTTGATCGGTATTTTTAAGTGATACTCGAACGCTTACTTTGCATTTTAAGTACCACAAATAATGATATCTATAAATTGCGGTACCACTAGTTTCGGGTACCCAAAATCGTAAGCGGATACCCGAATATTAAACCCTAAAAGTGTCTTCTTGCGCGTTGCCAATTCTACGCGAAAATCCTTTCTCTCTTTTACATATGTCATTAGAAAGGGTTAAACGTAATCTCTGCCGTGCACGTGTATGTTTGTTTATTAATTGTCAATTTCATAGTCTAGGTCGTTTTTAACCGACTTCAAAAAAGGAGGAGGTTCTCAATTCGTCTGTATGTTTTTTTTTTTTTGTGTGTATGTTACGCGATCATTCGAAGACGGCTCAACCGATTGAGATGATTCTTTTTGTGTTCGAAAAGTGATACCTCAGGGGTGGTCCCATAAAAATTTGGTGAGGATCTGATGAGAATCTTCGGAGTGATGAACAGAATTGCACCTCGAGAGTGCAGCAAATTGCTCAGTTTTCGATTTCCACCAGTAGATTTGGCCCATAAACGAATAGTTACCGATAAATGGAATATCTGAAACCACCTTCTCATCAGAAAACTCTTCAATCAGTTACGATTACAGGTTACAATTTGAAGATTTTAGTCGAATTTAGTCGCCGGACTGGGTTTGAATGAATGTTGATAGAGAACCCTATCTTAAATGAAGTTCTGATGAGGATCTTCGAAGTGATGAACAGAAATGCACCTCGAGAGTGCAGCAAATTGCTCATTTTTCGACTTCCATCAGTAGAATTGGCCCATAAACGAATAGTTACCGATAAATGGAATATCTGAAACCACCTTCTCATCAGAAAACTCTTCAATCGGTTACGATTACAGGTTACAATTTGAAGAATTTAGTCGAATTTAGTCGCCGGACTGGGTTTGAATTAATGTTGATAGAGAACCCTATCTTAAATGAAGTTCTGATGAGGATCTTCGAAGTGATGAACAGAATTGCACCTCGAGAGTGCAGCAAATTGCTCATTTTTCGATTTCCACCAGTAGAATTGGCCCATAAACTAATAGTTACCGATAAATGGAATATCTGAAACCACCTTCTCATCAGAAAACTCTTCAATCGGTTACGATTACAGGTTACAATTTGAATAAAATATTCGCTTTTGCCTCGCCGGACTGGGTTTGAATGAATTTTGATAGAAAACCCTATCCTAAATGAAGATCTGATGAGGATCTTCGGAGTGATGAACAGATCTGCACAGCGAGATTCAACAAATTGCTCAGGTTTCCATTTCCACTAATAGAAGTGGCCCATACACAAAAAGGATGAATGGGGCATCCGAAAACACCTTATTACCAAACTCTTCAATGGGTTACGATTAGGTACAGGTTGCAATTTGAAGAAACAGTCGCTTTCGCCTCATGGAGTAGAATTTTCAGTGACAGTGGCACTAAAAATGGTTAAATAAAAAATAAATAAAAATTTAAAAAACCGACTTCAAAAAAACCTGAAAAGAAAAACTAACAACACCTGAAAAAAAAAAAAAAGTGAAAAATAATATATTTCGGGTCACTAAGACAGCAGATAACTTAAACATAAGTACTTACTTGGAAGTCGGACTGGGTGACACCATGTTTTCTTTATACCTCTCAACATTCAATCTAACCCAGTCAGACTTCCAAGTAAGTACTTATGTTTAAGTTATCTGCTGTCTTAGTGACCCGAAATATATTATTTTTCACTTTTTGGTTTTTTTTTTCAGGTTTTGTTAGTTTTTCTTTTCAGGTTTTTTTGAAGTCGGTTTTTTAAATTTTTATTTATTTTTTAATACAGAAATTTTAAAAATAACTATTCAGAATAATGTTTTCATCATTAAAAATTCAACTTTAAGAAACGGTAAACTATTTCTTTGTTTCTGAAAAAACTGTCAATCCTAGCAGCACCACTTTGGAATCAAATTGAAGGTGATTTTAGTATCTACAAATGTATTTCTAATAGTTTTTCCTATAGGACTATTACTTCTCCTATAGGACTAGTTTTCTCAGAAACAAAGAAATAGTTTACGGTTTCTTAAAGTTGAATTTTGTTTAATGATGAAAACATTATTCTGAATAGTTATTTTTAAAATTTCTGTATTAAAAACGACCTAGACTATGAAATTGACAATTAACTTCTCAACTGGCCTACAAACCCCCGAGCAATTTTCTTTTCGGAGCAGAAAGTAGCCGTTGACTGGCCAAGTCGAAAAAAAATGGCCGCTTGAAGGGGGCAGACCCGTTTATGCATATAAATTAATTTTGGTTTGACTAATTCATAACATTGATACCTTTCTGCATTCAGAATGAAATTTCCTATTTAGATGACATAGTTTAAATATTAGTACTTGAACAAATAATGTGAGTAATTGCAGAGTGAAGTGCAAATTTGCAAAATGCACTTGCAAAAAAATTGCAAAAAAAATTCCTTAAGAAACTAATATCTCCTGCGAAATTTATGAGTTAATAATACAAAGTGAGGTGATCTAGTTACCCAGGCGTTGTTTTATCACAAAACACAACACATAAAACAAATGAAAACAATATTAATTAAGTCGAAACGCGCACTGTCCAAAACAAAAACAAACAAACATGGCCGTCAAAGGCAATTGATCGATGTGACATTGACATTGAACGATTATAACCTTACCAAATTAAGTAGTATGGTTTTATATGCAACTCATGTACATCTCAGAATAGGTTGGCTATACTTGATCTTGACATACATTCATTCATTAGACGTAAAAAACATCAAAATACGCCCGAAACCCCCGAGCGGTTTTGGCCAGTGTAGCGTTTCGGCCGAAAAACCGCTCGGGGGTTTGTAGGCCAGTTGAGAAGTTAATAAACAAACATATAAAACAAACATACCTGGAAAACGCTTTCAAGGGGTAGTTTTTCCTAAAAAACTAAAACACGTGCCAGATAGCACCATAGGAGAAGCCCAGGGTTTTCAAGGATGACAACTCAGGAATAGACTACTCTCGGAGGGTCTAATAACATATTAAAAATATATATTTTTTTTTCGATGTATAGCGTTTTTGTGTCCATTTTTACTGACCGAATTGAAAGAAAAGTAAGCATATTTCGAAAATTATAAGTCCTATCAACATACTTCCAAGACAATTATTATAGAGAATTTAATGAAGAACAAATTGGTCATTGACAGTTTTGATGTGGCTTTAATCGTTTTTATAATAAAATCAAAAAACTCATTAGGGTTGATACAAAACAGGGTCGAGGGGGCGTTAAAATCACTTACAGCTTCTAAACTATAAGTCCGATCTACATACTTCCAAGGAGATTGTTGTAGTGAGTTTAATGAGGATCATATTGCTCATTGACAGTTTGGTTGTAGTTTGAACCGTTTTCATACAAAATGCAAAAAACTCTAATTTGGCACAAAAAGGGGGGGAAAAGGGGGGAAACAATAATTTCTCGACGTGCTTCCATATCGAAATTGAAGCACATATATGACAGCTACGTTCATGCCAAGTTTCATGCTTTCTTTACGATGGGACCATAAAACTGATTTTTGTTAGGACTGGGAGCTGCACTAGATGTAAATTGCTAGATTCAGTCGAACGAAAAAGCGACGTTGCCATTTTTACAAACATCTCAAAAATACTGTTCATGAACGGTTCATAAACCATTTATTTTTAGATACCAAAATTTTGCGATATCATTATTTTTGGGTACCGTAATTCTATTTTAAATTAAGATATCTTTGCATAGGGGTATCTGAATTTCAAGTATCCTAAAATATCGGTTTTTCGGTCCCTGCCTCCAACACAGTTATGAACGATGTGCAATTATCAAGTTCAGACCATAGTGGCTTGGAGAGTTATCAGGTAGCAAAGCCAAGAATCGAACCTTAATTTTGGAAAAAAGAAAGTCGCCTATATTTTTGTACCAATCGATAATGTTGTTATAGACAGACAGTTTCAATAGAGATAATATAACGAAACTACAGGATCGATTTTGATGAAACTTGGTATACATTAATTACGGGACTTGGGAATAAATGGAGGGTTCTGCTAGTAATTATTAGATTAGAACCCAATTTATTAACGAATAGACTGTCTTTTACAAAAAACTATATGGGAAACAGAGTATTTTTGTTAGAGAAAACAAAAAATAGCAGAAGTCTGACAAATACGGCTAAACACGACTGTTTTTTTAAAAGAATAGGTATATTTTATATACATAGATCATTTGATCTTCGAAGCGTTCGGACGTGTTTAAAATTAAATGCATTAAATTATAACAATTACCTACTTGCAAAAACTTGACCTAGACGTAAATGCGGAATCACTTTATCTGGGTCATTCAATTCATTCGTATAAAGTGACAATAGTTGTATTTAATATTTATGTTATGTATTTTCAATTAACATAAATATGGATAGCAGTCCATTCAACCATCGCAGCGGCTTAACCCGCCGCAGCCCACCGCCCACGCCCTCCCGTGCGCCTGCGCCGGCCGCGCCCAAACCACAGGAAGAAGATTCTCCAGGAATAGTGAGCACTCCTGAGATACAAAACTGGATGAGCTCAATCGAACAGTGCTTGAATGATGTGTGCACTATAGCAGCCGATGGGAAGTTGAACTCGGACCAGAAGTTAAGAATTCATAATCTCTGCCGAAAAGTTAGTCACGGAACATATCTCAACTAGCCGTACAGTATCAATCCCTCAAGACAAAGACGATTCAAACATATTCCTCCCTCCGAGACCTAGAAGAGAAAGAAGACCTTTCGCAACGTGTTCAAGACCTACAACGTGCATTTGAAGACACCTCAAGACCAGTTCCAGAAAAAGTTTCATTTGCCGACATGATCAAAAAAGGTACCAATGACTTTATTCAGCCCAAGAACCTAAGCTCCGTTGCTATATATCCCACAAATAAAATGACGTCCAGCGAAGAGACCAAATCGTTGATACAAACCATCATCAAGCCCGGACTAATGAAACTGCACGTTAGAGGTTTACGTAAAACAAAGGACGGCGGTGTTATTATCAGCACTGAAACAAAAGATGACATCGAAAAGCTGAAACAGTCGGCACAACTGAAGACTTCTGGCCTCACTGTGGACGAGCCACATAAACGAAGACCCAGAATAGTGGTGATCGGAGTGCCCGCTCCATGAAGGAGTCAGACGTATTCCATTGCATTTTCCAACAAAACTTAGCCGATAAGATTCAAGGAACAACACTTGACACTTTTTTGACCTCTATAAAACTTAGTCATAAATCTGGGAAGAAAGACGCTGAGACCTGTAACTACGTGTTGGAAGTCCCGGCAAACATTCGAAAAGCTCTTATTACCAATGACCGGGTCTTTATAAATTGGTCCTCGTGCCCTGTGAGAGACTTCACACTTGTCACAAGGTGCTTCAGATGTCGGCAGTATGGACATGCTGCCAAGACATGCCGGGAGGAGGTCAACACCTGTGGCCATTGTGGTGATGTAGGTCATGCGATAAAGGAGTGCAAAAAGACAGCCGAGAAACCAAAATGCGCTACATGTTTACGCTTCAAAAAGCCATGTAATCACAAAACTGGCGACTCAGACTGCCCCGCCAAAAAAATTGCTGAAAATCGATATATTGACTCTATTGACTATGTGGGTGCCTAAATGTGTCTCTTTAAGATTTTTAACTCTTTGTATTCTAGATAAGTTTTTGTTTGATATTTAATTTAAATTACCGATTTTATTACTAACAGATTTGTCCCACTAACCTTAAATCAAATGTTATCAAATCGATCACGTAGGTACGCATATTTCATATAGCATTAATTAAATAATAAATAGAATTTTTATGCAACATTGACTTTGACCCGGATTATTCCGATGTCGCAGCCAATACACCCAATTTGACATATTTTCGTTTATGTAAAGTAGAGATCATTATATTAAGCCCTAGATTAATTAATGAAAAGTTTGTTTCTATTTAATATTTTTACAGTTTATAGCATTTAATATTTATACACACTTTTACCTAATGATTGTTTTTAGTTATTATTTTGCAAGTAAATTGTTTTAATTTATTTTATAAGATTATATAAGTCCTTTTTCGCCTGAGATAACCTAGTTCAGGCATATGTGTTATTTTTGTTCTCTTTATTATTTAGTGCTTAGTTTATTATGTAAAATGAATTTTAATAAATATATTTGTATATTTGTATATGTAATATTTAATTAAAGTAGTGTTTTTAGGTAGTGGTATGGAATATAGGTCAGCTAGCGAACGCTCTGAAGCCACTTCTGACATCCTCGCAGCAGGTCCACATGTCGCATATTCTGAAGACTCTTGATACTTATTGCAAGAATAAAATATTGTTAGTACTTTTATTTAACTTTTCCTATCCTACTTATATTATAAATGTGAAAGTTTGTGTGTGTATGTATGTATGTTTGTTACTCTTTCACGCAAAAACTACAGGACCAATTGTGATGAAACTCGGTATCTAGATAACTGGAGACCTGGATTAACACATGTTGTCAACACAAGTCTAGTTACTTAGCTTGGGGCTGGATGCTGATGTGTGTAATGTCCTGCAATATTTATTTGTCACATTTGTTAAGGGAAACGTTCCTAATGAAGATCGGTCTGAAAGAAGAGCGATGGGGTGACGAACAGCTGGTCGAGAAACTACTGGACATGATGCAGCAGACTGGAGCTGATTTCACCTGCACTTTCAGGCAGCTGGCTGAGGTAAGGTTCTTACAGCATGTAAGTTTCAATCCCAAGGGAACATTATACAACCTTGGCCTTTATGATGACAAGCAGCGCTCCGCGGTTTCACCCGCTTAACTCCCGATCCCGTGGGAATATCAGAATAAGAAGTATGTCTATGATTCCCAATGAATCAATGTATCCTCATACCAAGTTTCATCAAAATCGGTCCAGTAGTTTCGGAGCCTATTCGTTACTAACAATAAACAAAAAACTTTCCTCTTTATAATCACTACATAGTATAAAATAAGTGGCTTCCCACTATCTGTCTGTCCCTATGAATGCTTAGATCTATAAAACTACGGATTTTGATGCGTTTTTTTATAGATAGAGTGATTCAAGAGGAAGGTTTTAGTATATAAAAAAATACATACAACCGAATTTAGAACCTCCTCCTTTTTTTGAAGTCGGTTAAAAACAAAACTACCACGCTTACGAAATCGTGGGCAACAGCTTGTTAGATACTAAAAGGTAAATAAAACGAATATTATATTCAATTTTAAATTTGCGGACAGTTGGAGCCCAACGAAATGGTGAGCGAAGTGAAGTTGGCTGAGAAATGGGCACTGAAGCGTCTGTCATCGCACGCTTCTTGGGGATGCTGGCTGGATCAGTACCGGGAGAGACTTGAGAAGGAGGCTGGTAAAAACGGGACCTTATTACTAAGACTTTACTGTCTGTCTGTCACCATTGTATATCATGAACCGTGATAGCAGTGCAATTTTCACAGATGATACATTTCTGTCGCCGCTATAACAACAAATACTAAAAACATAATGTAATAGTATGGAACCCTTCGCAAGGCCGACTCGCACTTGGCTGGTTTTTATTCAGTTGGAATCATTCGCATGAGATCATTTTGAATCTTAAATAATAGGTGTTTTAGTCACTAATTTAGGTTCGATTTTTTATATTAAAAAAGATTTTCGGTAATAATTAAATAAAAATAAATAAAAATTGCAGGACATTCCTCACATCGCCATCTAGCCCCAAGCTAAGTAACTAGACTTGTGTTATGGGTGCTAGACAACTAAAAAAATAAACAAAAACTATTACTACTACTTCATCATCAATATCACTATCATCATAACATAGTATAAAACAAAGTCGCTTTCTCTGTCCCTATATCCCTATGTATGCTTAAATCTTTAAAACTACGCAACGGATTTTGATGCGGTTTTTATTATTAGATAGAGTGATTCAAGAAGAATAATATAGCCTTGCGAAGCCGGGGCGGGTCGCTATTACTAGATAAATATCGGTTATCGTTTAGTGATCTGAAGGCCAATTCTCGTAAATAATATGGTTTCAATTACATTTCAATATCATTCCGATTGCATTTCGATTGCAAAAGATACCCTTAAAGTCAGTTTATTTTTTACAAAAAGCGAACTTTGAGAGTATTTTGAGCTACTTTGAGGGTATTATTTGTGATCGAAATGATATTGAAATGTAATTGGAACAATGTTAATTCAATTCAATTCAATTCATTTATTTCAGACTTTAAAATCCATAGTATTGTTAGTATAACTTATAAACTAGAAGTTAGTAAAAAATAAAAAATAAAAACATAGAAATACAAGATATTTAACTAATTGGGCCGATATTTATTATTAAATAGTGCGACTCTAGACCGCTTATGTACTGCAGTCCAGTGTCGCACTGTCGGACAATCCAAGCGCTGCACTATTGGGCTGAGGAGAAGGTTGGAACTGCCTTGGACGCGGCGCATGAGTGAGGCTACTCTTTTCCGCATTATTGTGTGGAAATCATCTACTCTTGCCTCCGCGAACATACCCGATGCACTGCAGTACCGAGGCAGTCCCAACAACATTCTGAATCCATTATTATATTGGATTCGCAGGGCATTGAAGGCTTTTTGTGTATAATTGGTCCAGAGGCTGCTAGTGTAGAAAGTCTGGCAATAACTTTTAAAAAGACTTAATTTGACTTCCGTCGTACATCTAGCAAATCTTCGGACCAACTTGTTACATCTTACCGCCAACGCCCTACGCTCCCTCTCCATGTCCATATTATCTGCAAGGTCCTCGGTGACCCAATGCCCCAGATACTTGAACTTAGTGACTCTACATAGCTCAACATCTCCTAACTTTACTGGTGGTATTATAACTGGAGTTTTGTTACCGGCCTTGAAAACTAATAGTTCACTCTTTTTTGTATTGTATCTGAGGCAGTGAGTCACCGCGTACCTCTCACATATTGCCAGCAGAATGTTGAGTGCCCTGACCGATGGTGTAAGTAGGGCCATGTCATCTGCATAACTTATATTATTTACAATATTGCCATCCATCGCACACCCGACCCTGGCACTACCAAGCTCCTCGATCAGCCCGTTAATATAAATATTAAATAGACGAGGAGAACTCAAACCGCCCTGTCGCACACCACATCCCAGAGTGTATTGCGTTGAGTATGAACCAGCCCATCTCACGGAGTTACTCTGGTTATTGTACCAATACTTAAAGAGACTTATTATCGCACTAGGTGTGTTAGTACCGCTCCTAAGCTTATCCCAAAGTAGATCATAAGACACCAGATCGAATGCCTTTGACAGGTCCAGAAAACAGGCATACACAGGTGTTTTTCTAGTAGTATAGTACTGGACGGTATGCTTCAACCTCAGCACTGCCGTTTCAGTAGAGAGCCCGCGTCTGAATCCAAACTGGGCATCGTTTAATTCGATGTAGCTACTAGAGCCTTTGCTACCACTGTAGCCAGAGAAATTGGCCTGTAGTTGTTCCTGTCAGAGGCATCACCAGTCTTGTTTTTAATAATTGGCACAACTATGGTCTTCATAAGCTCAGGAGGCAGATAAGTATGACTGATACATAAGTTGAACAGAAGCGACAACACTCTTGGTAGATGTACCCCTGCGTGCTGCAGATGCTCAATACTGAGATCATCGTGACCTGGTGATTTACCGCGTCTCATGTTTTTTATTATGTGTGCAATTTCCTTAGCATTACAGAAAGTTACCGTGGAACTGTCTCCTATGACCTCAGTATCGGGCATCCGCATCACTGGATTTAGCGTTGATTCAACCTTAAAATGATCTTTAAACAGCTCCGCAATCCGACCTAGCTCACACTCACCTTCTACATTCGCCGGCAGACACGACTTAGTTTCCAGGCTTTTTGTATGTTTCCAAAAGCTTTTAAAGTCTTTATTGTTATGGTAAGTGGCCAGTATGTCCATTTTGATTTGATTTTCATTTTCATGGCACCACTTTAGCTTAGACTTAAAAGTTCTTCGTGTCTCACGCATTTTATTATACAAAGTACCCCTCGCGGGCTTACCTACTAACAACCATTCCTGAAAACTAAGCCGCGCCTCTCGGTGAGCCTCACTAACATGTTTGTTCCACCCGGGTACATAATTTAACATAATAATAACGAGAATTGGCCTTCTGGTAGGACTAGGAACTAGGGGGCCCTATCGATCATGGGGCCCTGGGCACTGGGGTCTGTACAGCCTTCTCATATTCCAGTTGACGCGAGTACAGTGGGTATATTCAGCGACGAGCGTCGCAGGCGCATGCTGTCCGTGAACCCGGTGTACGTCCCGCGGGCGTGGTTACTGCATGATGCTATTGTTCATGCGCAGGAGACTAATGACTTCAATAAGGTTTGTTTATACACTATCTATGGACGTTTTTTAGGGTTCCGTATCTCAAAAGGTAAAAAAGGAACCCTTATAAGATCACTATCACTCTCTTGTTCGTCTGGCACCACCGAACAGACCTAGCAAGTTTAAATTCCCAGATACTGAGGTCTAATAGTCCCTATTAGGTGTATGAAATCAATTTCATGAGTCGACACGATAAAAAGATATGGACTTTAGATTTTCGCGAAAACTTGTAAGTACCAAAATTTACTTTCATTTTAAACTTTTTATCTTTATGATCAGTCTTTAGAGTTTAGAGCATTATTCTCTATGATATATATATGAGTTCTGGAGTTAATTGATTTTGACAGGATGAGATAAATAGACGACACTTTACACAGCGTCATCTAACCAAAAGCTAAGCAATACTAGACTTGTGTTATGGTGACTACGAATAGAAAACGTACTTATAATCCCTTAAATACTTTTTTATTATACACACAGAAACACCCAGACCAGAAATATATTTGGTACATATTTTTTTTCGAGGTGGGAATCGAATCCCAACCTTTTTTATTATTTATTTTTGCTTTATTTCAGATTCGTTTCCTGCTAGATGTGTTGAAAAACCCGTACCAAGTGAATCCCGAAGCAGAACGGCTTGGTTTCTCGTCTCAACCACCTCAGTGGGCTTATGCACTTAAAATTAGCTGTTCTACTTAAATATATTGAGATTTTATTATTTATTATTATTTAAAAACATACTTATATTATTTTATTAAATAAAAGTCATTTGTGTGTTGTGTAATCACTGTTTTTTTTTTATATTTTTAGATTTTTGGGCACGAAATAGATTGCGTTATTGTATCTATTTGTAAACAGCAGGCGTTGGGATTTTTTAGTCATTTTGGAGGAATGAACATTTGCTTTAATATTTTTCGCAGGCGTGCATAATAGTAGGTACCTACCTACCTAACGCAACATTTTGTGCAAGAATGTTTTTGTCATAGACCCTTTGGAAAAAGCCTAAGGCCACCACATACAAGATTACATTCGAGATTTCATAAATCAACGGAATTTTCCCGCGTTCACTGATATTTTACCTCAAGGAACTTATTTAACCATAGACAAGTACGATAAATCGGTAAAATAATTAGCTCCAGCCCTACGAATGTCAATGTCAACGATTTAGGTTATCTGTCAAAAGTGTCAAAACAATCGTTTGTTTTGTTTTCCGGGTCTTCAAACAAGAATTTTCCTGTTCAATCGGTGCAAATATAAAAATTAATCAATGTGCGGCAAGAGATAACCACCACAATGAGACGCAGCCAAGCGCCAAGCCAGAACGGCTCAGGAGAGCACATCTTCAAGAGTCCACTCCTCGATTCTGCTAAAAGGAAAAGGCGGGAATGCACACGAATACCATTAGCGCAAAAATCGCTTTCACAACCAATGACACCTTCCGACCATGAGAATTTAATCAAACAGATACTGAGTAAACCTTTCAAAGTGCCAATTGCGAACTACGTATCATCGTACTGTAGTAAAAGTCTTGGATTAAAGAGAAGTCAGGTAAGGCGGGCGCTCCATGACCCTGACGAACCTAATGCCCTCGTATTATACCGTCCTGACCACATCCCCGAACATGAGAAGATGAAAATGAAGCCCGAAGACATAAAAGTAGCTGTTGTTGTTGACCCTGTACTAGGAAACATCCTCAGACCGCATCAAAGAGAAGGGGTGAAGTTCATGTACGATTGCGTCACTGGGAGTCAAATAGACAATGCTTACGGTTGTATAATGGCAGATGAAATGGGTCTCGGTAAGACATTACAATGTATTACGCTTCTCTGGACATTATTACGACAGTCTCCTGAATGTAAACCTACTATTACAAAGGCTATCATTGTCTGCCCGAGCAGTTTAGTCAAAAACTGGTACAATGAGATACATAAATGGCTTGCACAGAGAATAAATGCTCTTGCTATGGACGGAGGATCGAAAGCTGATATAACATTAAAGTTACAACAGTTTATGAACACATATGCAGCTACCAGAGTCGCCACACCAGTGTTAATCATCTCCTATGAGACTTTCAGGATATATTCAAACATTCTTCACTCATCAGAAGTGGGATTGGTACTATGTGATGAAGGGCACAGGCTAAAGAACAGTGAGAATCAGACTTACCAGGCTTTAATGGGTTTAAAAGCAAAGAGACGGATTTTGATCTCTGGAACACCAATACAGAATGATCTGACAGAATATTTCAGTTTAGTACACTTTGTTAACGAAGGTATTTTAGGAACTGCACAAGAATTCAAGAAACGGTATGAAAACTCGATTCTAAGAGGACAGGATGCGTTAGCTACTAAGCAAGAGAGAGAAAGAGCACAGGAGTGCCTTCAGACACTTACTTCTATTGTAAATAAGTGTATGATTAGGAGAACAAGTAGCTTGCTCACTAAATACTTGCCGGTCAAGTTTGAGCAAGTCATATGCGTTAAAATGACCCCACTACAAACTCAAATTTACAAAAACTTCATCAATTCTGATGCTATTAGAAACAAATTCGCTGGCAACGGAGATAAGAACACTCTTAGTGCTCTTTCTAGTATAACAACACTTAAGAAACTTTGCAACCACCCAGATTTAGTGTATGATAAGATCATAGAGAGATCAGAAGGGTTTGAAAAGGCAAGAGACTTACTCCCTAGTAATTACGACATTAAAGATGTTAAACCCGAATACTCTGGAAAACTCATGATTTTGGACTGTATTTTGGCAAATTTAAAAACTAATACTGATGACAAAATTGTTCTTGTTTCTAACTACACGCAAACATTGGATTTGTTTGAGAAGCTATGCCGAAAACGATGCTATCAATACGTAAGGTTAGATGGCTCAATGACCATCAAAAAGCGCGCGAAAGTTGTTGAAAGTTTCAACAATAAAGATTCAAAAGAATGGATCTTCATGCTGAGTTCAAAGGCGGGAGGGTGCGGTCTTAATTTAATCGGAGCAAACCGCTTAATCATGTTCGACCCTGACTGGAATCCGGCGAATGATGACCAAGCTATGGCTCGTGTCTGGCGCGACGGTCAAAAGAAACCTTGCTACATCTACCGATTACTGGCCACTGGGACTATTGAAGAGAAGATATTCCAACGCCAAGCTCACAAAAAAGCTCTAAGCGACACTGTAGTCGATCAAAACGAGGAAGCATTAAGACATTTCACTTCGGAAGACCTCAAAGACTTATTCCGGCTTGAGGAGAACACTCCATCTGATACTCACAGCAAGTTCAAATGCCGGCGATGCGTGAACAACATACAAGTTACACTCCCCCCAGACAACTCTGACTGCACATCAGATTTATCGAACTGGTACCACTGTGCTGATAAGAAAAACCTGGCCGATTTAGTCCTGAAACAATGCTGGGATCTAGCTAAAAGTATTTCTTTCGTATTCCATCATAGATCAGCTGAAACTGAAGCTAAAGTAGAGGAAAAAGATAAAGAGAATGTTCCAGAAAGTAAAAGAAGGAAGATAGAAGTGGACGAAGATTATTCTGAACCTGATGATAGTGATGATGAAGATTATGCATAAGAGTATTTCGTACTGGAAATCCGCCAAATAAAAAAAAGTTTTTGGGCTTAAATTAAAGCCTAATAAAGAATTGAGCAGTCGGGTGTTTTGGACACGCCAACAACAAAATAATGATATAATTTTGATTTCTGGCTTGGCCGTTTTTACGAAAAGTTGAATTTCTCATGCCATATGTTCAACATCACCTTAAAATAATTATGTAATGATTATGTTATTTTTATGTTTATGCCTAAGAAGAATATTAAGTTTTGTTATTTAAGTAATTATGTTCTGCATACCTAAACGATTATATATTTATTAAATCAAATATCTTGTTTTTTAATTTTTAAAATTAAGGACCTAGCCGTAAATGTTCGCGTAAAACAAAGGTTCCAATGCATAAAATATTTATACTTTATTCAATAATAACACTTATTATAAAAATAACAATAAAATAAAATTATTATTTATAAGTTTTATATAAAAACAGAATAGATAACAACAGATTTGTGCTTAAATCTATTAATTCTATTTATATATCTACCCAATATCTATCCCTATATATATAAAATTCTCGTGTCACGGGGTTCGAACTTGAACTCCTCCGAAACGGCTCGACCGATTCTCATGAAATTTTGTGAGCATATTCAGTAGGTCTGAGAATCGGCCAACATCAATTTTTTTTTTGTTTTTTTTTTTTGTAAATATCAAATGTTTGCCGGGACAGCTAGTATAAAAATAAATCCCTAGGTATTTTTTTTGTCACGGCATCACGCGT
Source organism: Idaea aversata (assembly GCA_907269075.1). Classification (NCBI taxonomy): domain Eukaryota; kingdom Metazoa; phylum Arthropoda; class Insecta; order Lepidoptera; family Geometridae; genus Idaea; species Idaea aversata. Next base: position 11,894,790 of record OU026104.1, on the reverse strand, counting down.
GAAGAACTAGACCAATTCCGCTAATGAATTTTTCGTTGTGTTTGTTATTGTCAGGAGAAAAAATTAAGAAAGTTTTGCAGAAGAATATTACGCGGGTAACATTTATAACCGCGGGGCGCAGCTAGTAAAGATATATTTTTGTTTGTAACGATTAGGCTCCGAAACTACTGAACCGATTTTTATTTTTGATACTAGCTGCGCTCCGCGGTTTTACCCGCGTAAGTCCGATCTTTTTCACCGTTTAAACCTTCCCTGGACTACGACAAACATTTCAAAACCGAAATCATCTAAATCGGTTCAGCCGTTCTCGAGTTTTAGCGAGACTAAGGAACAGCAATTGATTTTTATATATAGAAGATGAAGATACATCCTTGAGACTTTTTATCCGTATATGGGGATCGGGACTTACGCGGGTGAAACGGCGGACCACTGTTAGTTAGTTACATAATTTTAAACAATTTTGATTTGCCCACAAACCTTGCTAGGCAAACATTTTACATGTGTAATCGAATTTTTACTTATTCCTACTAATAATATCACAAAAGTGGAAGTTTCTGCATATTTGTTACCTCTTCACGTAAAAACTAATAAAGCGATTGCGATGAAACTGTGTAATGTCGATAGCTAGAGTCTTGGACTAACACAGAGGCTACTTTTATCCCGTTATTCCTACAGGATCGGGAGTTACGCGTATAAAATCAACTAGAACAGCTAAGTTTCAGTCCGTAAGACCAATTGGGAGGTTGTGCGGAGTACCCGCGCTTCTCAGCCTCATCGTTCACTTCGAAGGGCTTCTTGAATAACTTTAGCAGGAATTGTACCTGTGGACAAAATCATGAGAGATTCAGGTGATTTTGAATACGACACTAGATGGCACTGTTTAAGTAAGATGAACTACTAAACTAAACTAGTAATTTTGACGTGATAAGGTCTTATAAATCGATGAACACCGGCTGCACGCACGAAAAAGCATGACTCTAAATCACGTTCCGCCTGAGCCGAGCGTGCAAGCAAGAGCGAGAAACAAGTGATAGAGAGGCACGATCGGTCTAAGCGATATTTTACTATTATTATATTTTAGTTGAAAAAAAAATGGTTATCTGTAAAGTTGGTTTACGGACGATAATTTTACGTTATAACGTCATAAGAAAACGACGAAAAATTTCCTTTATATTTTTATATATAGTACGACCCGCTCCGGCTTCGCACGGCTAGATTATGCATGTATTATACATATAAACCTTCCTCTTGAATCACTCTATTAAAAAAAAACCCGTTTTTTAAAGTTTTAAGCATACATAGGGATATGGGGACATAGGGACGGCGAAAAGTGACTTTATTTTATACTATGTAGTGATGATAATACAGTTTTTTTGCTAAAGTATTGAGTTATAAAGTACTACAGACAATGTATTTGTGTTTCCTAATAACGTAAATATCCCGTTTTGGGAATGGTTAACAAAAATTAGGTATAGAAAGTAATTACCTTTTCGTAGTCACTATTTTCAGCATCAGCGATGGCGTCTTGTAACATCCAGTTCCTCGGTACGTATACGGGGTTCACTTCGCACATCCTGCGCCTGCGCACCTCCTCACACACTGGAAACATATTTCAATGTTTCAGTGTTTTTTTTCTTTTAAGAGGGTACTAACGCCCGTTTTCACAAACAGTACTTAAGAGGAAAGGGTACCGGGGGCTCTCTCCATACATACTATTAAAAACGTAGTCGACTGTTTTCTGTCTGGATAATGACACTAGTCACTAGAGCAAATATTTTTGGTGCAACTTATAACTGCTATGACCATGCCCCTATTTTATGGTTATTTTTTAATCTTAATTTCTATGATAATTAGAAAATGAAAAAAGAAAAAAAAAAAAAAAAATAGGGGCATAGTCATGGCAGTTATAGGTTTAATGGCACAAAAATATTTGTGCTAGTGTCATTATCCAGGGAGGAAACAGTCGACTACGTTTGTATGGAGAGAGCGCCCGGTAAATTGTTGTATGCGTAATATCTTTATACTGCTCTTTACTGAGCCTTTCCTTTTCCTAAACAGTGTAAGGTGAAATAGCTATAATTTTAGACACGTGCGTCCATGAGTTGAACCCGTCGAACAGTGGCTTCTTAAGTTGCTCTTGGATAAGTGAACGCACTGCGCTAAATGCGGCCCTATGATTTTTCAATTTTGGGCTGCTGTCTTTACTCTAGCCAATCAGCGTCTTATTTGCGGCTCTATGCGTTCGCGCGCACTATGCAATCTCATAGGGTTGCTTGTGAATACGGGTGTTAGCCCTAGACAAAAGGGAATGGAAAGAACCCCTTCTTTGCTTGGCCTTTGCTTTGTAGTAAAATAAATAAATATTGCAGGACATTCCACACATCGCCATCTAGCCCCAAGCTAAGTAACTAGACTTGTGTTATGGGTGCTAAACAACGGATATACTACATAAATACTTTTCTTTTGTAAATATATACATAAAATACATAGAAACAACCAGACCACAGACAAATATCTAAGCATAAATACATGTCTGAGGCGGGAATCGAACCCGCAACCCTGTGTTTTGCAGTCCGGCATGGTGACCATTATGCCAACAGGGTCGTCAAAGACAAATGGAGCAAATAGTAAAATAAGCAATAAGTAGTAATAAAATAATAGAAAAAAAAAGTAAATAGTAATAGGAGAGCAAATGGGCTAAATAATAAAATCTATACTAATATTATAAAGCTGAAGAGTTTGTTTGTTTGATACGCTAATCTCAGGCACTACTGGTTCGAATTGAAAAAAATCGTATTTTTTGTTTTGGATAGTCCATTTATCGAGGAAGGCTGTAGGCTACTTTAAATTTTGATATTCCCACGGGATTGGGACTTACGCGGGTGAAACCGCAGGGCACTGCAAGTAATTAGTAGATTGTATCGTAAGGGGTTAAAATAATATTTTTTTAACGCAAGAGACACTCTACTTTTAATCACCTTTTGATCTGGGTATTTCTTTTAATCCATAGATTTTTTAATAAGTTTCCGAAACTACTGGACCGATTTAGATGAAACTTGGTATGAGGATACATTGATTCATTGGGAATAATATAGGCCACTTTTTATCCCGATATTCCCATGGGATCGGGAGTTAAGCAGGTGAAACCGCGGAGCGTTGCTAGTGTAAAATGAAATTGGTTACCATGTTCTGCGTCCAGCCTTCCCTTATAAGCATCGACCCATTTGTCCCACTGGCTCGCTTCACATAACTTAGCAAGAGACCATTTCTTGCTTAATATCGACTTGTTTTTGTACTCTTCTATATTTATCTGAAAACAAATACATAAGTATTTTAACTTAACTTTAATCATTACATAGTATAAAACAAAGTCACTTTCCGCTGGCTGTCCCTATGTATGCTTAGATCTTTAAAACTACGCAACGGATTTTGATGCGGTGATTCAAGAGGAAGGTTTATGTGCATGCATATGCCGTGCGAAGCCGGCTTTTTTGAATTTACATAACCTCTTTCTTTTTTTTATCGAATTTTAAAAGTCGTTTGACAAAAGTAGTTTGTTACGGTGCATAGAAGTAGTCCTCAACGGCGTGCTAGTATAATTACCAATAACCCTGTTTAATATAATAAAAAAATATTTTTCATTACTCATACTCCGAAAGTAGGTCTAAAGATGCGTGAAGAGCGTGTAGAAAATAAAATTTCCAGCCCTAGGGAAAATCGCTTTCACTGACAGCTGTCATGTCAAATTATGGCTTCGCACGACTCGTGCAATGTACATATAGCCAGTATCAGTATCATTATACATTAGGAACTTCATAACCTAACCGCCTTGCTTTAAGTAACACCAAAGAATAACACTACATGTATACAACCTCTTTGGTCCCAACCTTGGAAGAGGATCAGGCAGGTAGTATGAAGTCTCTCATTCACTCTCGTTGTTAGGAAGATTTTTATGTATTATTCGTAATGAAAAGCACAGTGTTTACCTCGGGTGAAAGACTCATTAAGTCCCTCGAACTATTAGCCAACCTCCGTCTCGGGACTTTTAATGAGTGACTTTCACACCTAGGGTAACAATGTACTATTATTGTTTGTTTAAATTAAACTTAGTACGAGGATACATTGATTCATTAAGAGTAACATAGGCTATTTATCCCGATATTCCCTCAGTAACTGTACCATATACAAAACAAAATTAAATGCGGAATTATTTAAAAAATAAGGAAAGGTCTTCTACGAACTTTTTTTTCTTAATGACCCACTGAAATTAAATAAATAAATATAGCAGGACATTCCACACATCGCCATCTAGCCCCAAGGTAAGTGACTAGACTAGTGTTATGGATGCTAGACAACGGATATACTACTTAAGTATAAACTTTTATTTTGTAAATATATACTTATAATACATAGAAACAACCAGATCACAGACAAATATCTAAGCATAAATACTTGTCTGAGCCGGGAATCGAACCCGCAACCCTGTGTTTAGCAGTCCGGCATGGTGACCATTGTGCCAACTGGGTCATCTAATAAAAAGAAGATGCAAAGATAGGTTTACCTCAGCCAACTGCCTGAATGTCCCAGTAAAGTCTGCCATAGTATTCTGCATCATAACCAGAAGATCATCAACCAAGACCTGGTCACCATCTTTCATTTCTTCCAGACCAAGCTTCAACAGATACGTTTTCAATATCTTCTCCTTAACATAATTATCGAATGTTGCTTTTATTTCTTTGATTTTCAACTTCTGATCTTCTGTGAACATATGGTCCATAGCTTCTGATAATTTGTTCATATTCCATATTATTATCTAAAAAAAATAAAAAGTTAGCCCATTTGTACGTCCCACCACGCCACGGGCCTTGCCTATATAATCAACTTGCTAGGTCCACCCGTTCCTGAGAAAATCGGTGGTGACAGACAGACGGACAACAGAGTGATCTTATAAGGGTTTCTTTTTTACTCTTTGTGGGACCTACGGAACCCTAAAAATAACTTATATTATTAGCTAGCCAAACTTGAGTTATAAGCAGGCCCAGTTGTCTTATAGTTAGATCTATTACTTTCTGAATTGTGTCATAGTGAGCCTAACTTAGCTAATAGTCAGCCCGACTGGACTAATAGTCAGCCTGGGATGTCTATTAGTTAAACTGCCCTACCATTCGATGATAACAATAAAATCTCATCGTACGCCCGAATCCCTTAATAATCACTTGATTTACTCAATCAGTCCGACGACGCGTCTGATAGTCACTCTAACTTGCTTAGTCAGTCCAAGGTGTCTAATCATTAGTCAGACTTGTCTAACAGTAGCTCGACTCATCGGATATTCACTCGACTTTCTAATAGTCAGTATGATGCATCTATTAATCAGTCCGACGCATCTAATAGTCAGCCCAAATTGTCTAATAGTCAGCCCCATTTGTCTAATAATCAGTCCGACGCGTCTAATATGACTAATATGCCCCTATATATATACTAATATGCTAATGAGCCCGCTGCGTCTCTTAATAGTGACTTAATAGTCACCTGACTAATTCGTCAGTCCGACTCGTCTAACAGAACTCGTCTAATACTCACACTAGGTTGTTTATTAAAAGCGTACCGTCCCATATCGTCTGACGTGTTAGGTACATAGTGTTCGTTATACATCTCCAGAAAGCCGTACGGACCGTAGTCTATGGTCAAACCGAATATGCTCACGTTGTCTGTGTTTAGTACGCCGTGAGTGAAGCCAAGACCTGGGAAAAATGGTCGAAAAATAGTTTGCAAATGACGGACAACTTATAATAAACATTTTACACATCGCCATCTAACCCCAAGCTAAGTAACTAAACTTGTGTTATGGTTGCTAGACAACGGATATACTACTTATATAATTTTCTTTTGTAAATATATACTTATAATACATAGAAACAACCAGACCACAGACTAATATCTAAACTTTTTTGAAGTCAGTTAATTAAGCTGAGGTTAAATATTTTTGTAAAGGTCGTGTTTTACCACTTTTCCTGAAAATGGAGCTGTAAAATAATGAAAACATTATTTCAACAGGTCAAAGTAACAAACACAGAAACAGACTTTTGTCCTTTGTACTTTCATCGACATATGAGATTACTAATCTATCTATACTTATAAAGAGGAAAGATTTTTTTGTTTTTTATGTTTGTTACGAATAGGCTCCGAAACTACTGGTCCGATTATGATAAAACTTGGTTTGAGGGTACATTGATTCATTGACAGTAACATATGCTACTTTTTATCCCGATATTTCCACGGGATCGGGACTTACGCGGGTGAAACCGCAGGATATATTTACCTTGCCAAGTAGCAACCATGTCTAGATTCTTGTGTGCAACCTCTGAGAACCATTGGACGTATTTATCTTCATTTGTTGCTTTTATTGTTGGGAAATGGTGCTGAAATAGTATATTACGTATAAGTGTTGTAAATTGATCGTTGCATAGAGGCGGTTTATGCCGCGCGAGCGGAACGCGAGCGTGTTAAAAAGCCGAGATGCAATTATCAATAATCCACACGCGTATCGTACGACTTTTTTTATCACAGTTGCGAATAAAAGAAAAGACTTGTCAAAATAATAAAAAGTTAACAAAAATTAAATGCGCTCATCCGAAACCGCGTTGCACCATGTAGTCACGAGAGCAGAGAATGCTATTGACGGTCAAGAGATTTGTGCGGCTGCGTTCCTGGACATTGAGGGGGCATTTGACCGCACAACATTCGAATCGATCATGAAAGCCGCCAAAGAACACGGCATTGACCCTACCCTCTGCAAATGGATTGACTTCATGCTGAGGGGCAGGAGAATAAGGTCATTTCTATTAGGAGATGAAATTCACGCCACAATAACAAAAGGATGCCCTCAAGGAGGGGTATTGTCACCTACACTGTGGTGTCTGGTAGTAGACTCCCTCCTAACCAAACTGAACAGAGGGGCATGCTACGCTGTGGGATATGCAGATGACATAGTTGTCATGATCAATGGTAGATTTCCGGAAATTGTCTCGGATCTTCTACAACAGGCTTTGAAGGACGTGGAGGAATGGTGTGTTGAAAACCATCTCACCATAAATCCCAACAAAACTACGATTCTTCCTTTTACAAGAAAGAAGAGGTTGAGCAGTTTGAAGAAATTGCTTCTATTTGACACAGAGTTAGAATGGTCGACCAACGTGAAATACCTTGGCATGACCTTAGACAAGGAGCTCACATGGAATCTGCATGCCAAGAAGGCGACAGAAAAAGCTATGAGGGCCTTCAACATGTGTAGATCGGCGTATGGCAAAACCTGGGGTCTGAAGCCTAGGGTACTGTACTTCATCTACACTACTATGATTCGCCCAATTTTAACCTACGGCAGTGTTGTATGGTGGACCAGAACCAAACTAACATCATGCGTAAAGGAATTAGGCAAACTACAAAGGATGGCCACTATGGCTATCACAGGAGCGTTTAAGTCCACGCCTACGAAGGCGCTAGATATAATTCTAAACTTAACCCCTCTTCACATCTTCATACAACAGGAGGCAATTAAAACCTTATACAGACTAAAAACGGCAGGCGATTATAACTGCAATAGGCCCACAACGAGGCATACAAAAATGGAGCTTAATGATGAGCTTCAAAGGAAGATGAATATGATTAGCGACGTTATGCCGTGTGTCAAAATCTTCAAAAGAAACTTTAAAATACATGTCCCCACAAGGGAAGACTGGACACAGCAACTGCGCTCACCAGACGCAGACTGCCTCATTTGGTATACAGACGGTTCGAAAACTGAGTCTGGTACTGGAGCAGGTATTTACTCAGAATCTTCACAACTGTGGAGTAGTTTGGGTCAATACACTACGGTCTTTCAGGCAGAGATGTATGCAATCATAGCATGCGCAGAGGAAAATCTGAAAATGAGTGTAGAGAACAAGACCATCTACATTCTTAGCGACAGTCAAGCGTCACTAAAGGCCCTAAATTCCTGCAAGGTAAACTCGAAATTGGTCCTGAATGCGGTGAAAACCCTAAACAAGTTGGGCCGCAGGAACAAGCTGCGACTACTATGGGTCCCAGGCCATGTAGGAATAACAGGAAATGAGAAAGCTGATGAGCTAGCAAGGACAGGATCGGCAAGTGCTATGCTTGGACCAGAACCATGTATGGGCCTGCCAGCATGCACAATCATAAAGGCCGTAAAGGATTACGCTGATAAGAAACACACGCAAGAGTGGGAAATCAGTCAAGGGTTGCTACATTCGAGGAAATTCATAGGTAGCAGCACCAGAGGGGCTTCTAAATTTATATTGAACAACAGTAGAAGCAAAGCACGAGCTGTGGTTGGTGCCTTGACAGGACATTACGGAACCAATGACATGCTTTTGAAAATGAAGTTAACTTCAAATAACGACTGCAGAGCCTGCGGTGAGGACAGGGAAACTATGGAGCACGTACTGTGTGAATGCGACGTCTTAGCAGCGAAGCGTATGAGCCTCCTTGGGAATGCGTATCCCAAACCGGAGGAGTATAGGTTTCTTCCTCTCAGTGGGATCACCGCGTTAATCGACCACTTCTTCAAAGAGTAAGAAACATCAAGGTAGGGGTAAACACAAAAGATCCCATTGGGTCGAAGTGTTGCTGGCAATTTTGTCAGCCCCCATTATATAAGATATAAGATGGTAATGTAAAACGCACGCGTGTATAATACATTGGATTATGAGCCTAAAAGCGGTTTAATAATATCCACTTTATGAGCAACTGTGATAAAAACTTCCGAACAGCCATGCAAAATATATAATAGTAGCAGCGCTCCGCGGTTTTACACTTAGTGTCTCTTTAAAAGTTATATTGATTTCCTACGCTAGTGCAAAATACATACTCCTACTAATATTATAAAGTAAAAGTTTGGGTGTATGTTTGTTACTCCTTCACGCAAAAAATACTGAACCAATTGCAATGAAACTCGGTATGTAAATAGCTGGAAACCCGGATCTTTTTATCCCTATATTTCTACGGGACTCGGACTTACGCGGGTGAAACCGCGGGCACAGCTAGTAGTTACTTTTATCTTCCTTACATAGTATAAAACAAAGTCACTTTCCGCTGTCTGTCCCTATTTATGCTTAAATCTTTAAAACTACGCAACGGATTTTGATGCGGTTTTTTAAATAGATAGACTGATTCAAGAGGAAGGTTTATATGTATGTATAATACATGCATTATATAGTCGTGCGAAGCCTGGGCGGGTCGCTTGTAAATATATAATACAAAATCGGTCCAGTAGTTTCGATCCAGTATTTGTTACACACAAAAAAAACAAAAAAGTCTTTCTTCGTCTTTTTTTAATGTAATCATTTTTCGTTTTTGTTTTTATGGTGCAATAAAGTGTTTATCTATCTATCTATCTTCTTTATAATATTAGAAGGTATAGATTAAAATAGATATGCCTATTTTACGACTCCTTGACTCGATTTTTTTAATTTGAGACATAGATATGTTCCCGTCGTGATTCGAACCTGCAAACATTGTCATATACTAACAAAATACTTACTTTTATAATAAAATCGACTAAAGTGACCATAAGTTCAGGCTCTCTCCTCAACTTGAGTATCTCGAGCGAGCCCCCGCGGTACCACGCCGGCGCAACTCGTGCGACGATCGCACAACGTTCCTGTTTCGATCTACCGCTGTAGTGCACGTCGCGGTGGACTTTATGCGTGTCGGATACTGGGGACAACGTTCGACTTTTTAATCTTGTTTTACATAGGTAACCCTCAATTTACCATTTAAGGTGAAAGGGTACCTGCGCTCTCTCCATAAAAACGTAGTCGACTGTTTCCTCCCTGGATAATGATACTAGCACAAATATTGTTGTGCCATAACACCTATAACTGTCATGACTATGCCCCTATGTTTTGGTTTAACATAGAAATTAAAATTTAAAAAATAAAAATAAACAAAAAATCATTGCATTCATTGCAGTTATAAGTTTTATGCACCAAAAATATTTGCTCTAGTGTCATTATCCAGGGAGAAAACAGTCGACTACGTTTGTAATAAAAAAAAATGGAGAAAGCCCCCGGTACCCTTTTCTCTTCTAATCTAAATTTAATGATTTGTCCAATGTGTCTCGCCTAAACCTTTCAATTGTAAAGGTAGTGTGACTCACTCACCGACCAGTCCTACAGCTCTAGTAGTAGGTATACCGAGGTAGTGGTTAGCTTCTGACGCTATCATCTCACGGATAGAGGAGCGCAGCACGGCGCGACCGTCGCCGAAACGTGAGTACGGTGTCTCGCCTGAACCTTTCAGTTGTATTTGATATGATTTACCAGCGCTAGAAGAAAGAAAACTGAGTTTACAGGAAGCTTTATCATTGAAACAATAGGAATAGAGATATCTAGTGGCCTCTCAGACCGGCAGCATTCAGGCCGGGGCCCATGGTATTTTGTTACCCTTAGCCATTGGCACTGCCAAGATAGCTGGATTCCGCAATCTTTGCTAATACTTTCCATCATTTACTGATTAGATTTAATTTAATTTGTGTTATTTATTTAATCTGTATAAAGGCAGTTGGTCACCCTTATCAGTCATGGTAGCAGTCTGTGGACGTGGAAGTCACGGGCTAGGAGAACAAATACACTGATAGCAAGTCTAAATCACATTTAATTCGATCACACAGATGGATTACACGACACTAACTATAAAAAAAACCTAAGAGTAGTAGAGTAATAGACGGAACGCTCCGCTGAGCACGTGTATGCGCTACCTCGCTCTCAAACGGACTGAGCTCGCACCGTGCGCCCAAGCGCTAACATCGACTCCGCCTACACCCACTCAGCGTTGCGTAAGGGGGAGAAGTGACTCCGCCCCTCGTCCATAGTCAACTTAACAACTAACTATCACTAATAGTCGACACAACTGATTCAGCCGACCGTTAATTTTCAAATTCAAACGTCAATAATCAACCGACCGCCGTCATGTACTTATGAAATTATTTCTTAAATAAATTTCAAATAAATTTAATTATTTATGTTCCTTTCATTTTGTATTTTTATTAATTAGTTTAATTACCTGTTAACATATTCACCAAGTATGTGAGCTCTGCCATCACCCAATTGATCAGCCCAGTAGCCAAACTGATAGCCACCATATCTAAAATAATAAGATTAGCAAGTCAAGTACCTATGGAAAAATATTATTAAAAATATTGTAAGTATGTCAGACGAGGCTGTGTAGGTTAAAAGTCTTTTGCGTAGCCTTTCGGGAGTGTAATTAACAAAAAATAGTAAACATAACCTAAAATTCTTAAAAACTTTTAATTATTTTAACAAGTCTTTTTTTTTATTTGCAACTGTGATAAAAAACGTCGTACGATACACGTGTGGAAAGCTGACCATTCCATAGAGGCAGGTTTATGACGCGCGAGCGGAACGCGAGCGTGGCAAAAGCCGAGATGTATCGCAATGTACTATTATTGTATTTATTTCTCTCTGCAACTATCTCATAAGTACCTGCTGTTTCTCATTTGTTTCACTTTTCTTATTTTTGTGTTTGTTATGTCGTGTGTTTGTCTGAATAAATTCTATTCTATTCTATTCTATTCTATGGACATCATTTCAGAATTATCCTTCAACCAAACCTTAACCTCAAGAAGTTCACATGTCAAGGCTATAGACAATACAGGAGGAAATTGAAATCGCATTAAACATCATCCAAATCTGTTTGGGACAATTGACTGTAGAACTACTATCCAAGTGCATTAAAACATTTATAAATGCCATAGATTACAACCAGACCGACATACTGCTGGGCAAAGCGGTCTCCCCCATCTCCTAGGCCAGTTCTCATCTGGCCAAGCTGGGTTGAGGTCGTCTTGCCAAGTCCTTTGACCAGCTTGTTGTTTTAGCCTCATTATGGAAGAAATATTTGTTTATGGAAGATCTGGGTAGATTCTTCCTGTGACAAGTACAACCATCACACAAAAGGGTCCTAAATAAGGTGATAAGTACTTACAGTTGCATAAAAATAAGTCTGAAAACATCACAATTATAATCTACTGTACTTGCACCAAGGCTAAGTTGGCTCCAGAAGTATTGACAAGTATTCCTCTGGTCATGGTGAACTAGAGTTGCTACTAGCTGAGAGGATAGTAGGTGCTAGGCAAGCCTACTCCATTCTCACGCAAAAAGACCCAATTACAAAGGGTCTCTGTAGTACAAGTACTTGCACCAGGAAATATACGTACCTATGTGAAACAGTCAGTCCACCATCAGGCAAGTACTTCCCCGCAAGGAAGTCCACAAACTCCTCCTGTTCTGCAACCGCTGGATCCAGGTCCAAGAGGTCAGTGAGAGCATCGGCAGATGCACATACCAGGTGTATGATACCTGTTAGGGACTCCACTGGCACCTGTGATTAGAAAGGAAACTCTAGCAATAGGTGAGCTCCACCATAATTCCAGAAGGTAATGTATGAAAACAATTCATCCTAGACACAACCTTCAGCAATAAAGATGACGACTAAGAAGAATCAAAAGGTAAAAAAGGAACCCTTATATTTTTTCACAGGGACTAAATTCTTTATCTATCTTAATCTTTTGCCTTCGATGAGCACAATGAAGCATTATATGGAAATTTGTCTTATATGAAGGTAAAATAGGGGACAGTTTAAATTTATATTTATAGTTTGATAAAACTAATCTAGCTAGTATCACTACCTGCTGCAGATTGTTTCCAGATACTTTTCCTTGAGATTGGGTCTCTCCAATGTCCCAGACGCTACATTCTGTTAACCCTACCTTTTTTCTTTTTTTTTTTTTAACGTCTGGAAATGTACCTTCCGCATGCCCGCCGACCCGGAACCTAACCCAATCCTTTTGATCTAGTAAACTGGCGACTTATCTCAGGACTATATCTAACTTCCGGTGCACAAGTCACTTTTCATGTGTAGCGACCTTACCTCAATCTGTATGCTCATGTTTTGCTCTTATAATCTGGATTGGTGTAAAGCCTTGAAGTGAAGGCCTTTAATTTTATTATTAGGGAACTTACCTTAGAAAATACAGCATCCTTCACAGCTACAGGCACATTGTATTCCGGATTTTCGTCAATAGGAAGCTCGGCATAGCTTGGTGGGTCCCTGAACTTCCAGTCTTTGAAGTTTTTCACTTTCATAGTGGAAATAGGACGTGTTTGATGGTGTAAAATTGCGGCAAATGCACAGACGCACCGCCTCATCCGCGATGTAATGAATTTGCAGTTTTTACTATCGTCAATATCATTTAAAAATATTTAATTCGTAATGATTATGATATCTTTGATTTGTGCAAACAACATGCAAACAACAAAATGATGATGATATCATATCTGCAAGAGAATATGGATTTTAGTCCATAACTACATGGTTGATTTCGGCTTAGCAAAATAGCGTTTCTATAGTTCTTGACAAATACTTGAAATAGGTACTGTCAAAACAAATGACCGTCTCACTCGTTTGACAGTAATTTCAGATGTCAGCGTGACATTTTTTTTTCTTCAAATCTTGCCTTCAAACGGCCCATGCAAATAGCCCGTGTAATCTTTGAATCAAGTTTTGTCAGATTTGTTGATAATTCTGGATAATTCCTTCTATTCGATCTTTTATCATTCTTATTTCGCCTTGTGGAAAATCTCGCGTGTGTCTCATTTCCTTGGAGAAAACTTAGAGAAGATAAAAATAGAAAAAGAAGAAGGAATCGCACGTCAGCCGACGTGAATAGGCTAAATGACTTTTGTTCGCCTTGCTTGCTTTGCGGGTAGAAAAAAAAATTAGTAAAAAAACGTAGACAGGCGGGTGGTTAAAAATTCTGTGTTCGTTGCGTAAATTGAAAAAATTGTGCTCTCTGGTGTTGGGCAAAATATCTAAGTGTTCTTAAAATTATTAGTGCAAATAACCCAACCTACCATGGCTTCTTGGCCCGAAGTGATAACCGCAAAGTCCGAAAACCGGCATGAAATCAAGTTGGCGGGCGCCTCTATTTCCAAACGTATTTTCGATGAGGGTTTAGATAAAACCGTGTTCAAACTGATCAATTTGAACCTACTAAACATTAGCGACACGTGTTTAGAAGTTATTCCGGATGAAATAAAGCAGCTAGTTAACTTGCAAACCCTTCTTTTATTCGGAAACAAGATCCATGTTTTCAATGAAAACATAACCTCACTGTCCAAGTTAAAAGTGCTCGATCTGTCCCGGAACCAGTTGAAAAGTATTCCAGACAGCTTGAACAGCATGAAAGAGCTGACGAGCATAAACTTTAGTAACAACGAGATTGATGAAATGCCAAAAATAGGTGACATGCCGAATTTAATTACTATAGATATTTCAAATAATAAATTAACCAGTTTCTTGGACGTGGAGGGAGCTAGCCTGCCTCATTTGACTGATGTGAAGTTAAAGGGAAACGCCATTGAGGAATTACCGGCTTCCATAGCCCGTAATATGCCTGGACTTAAGAATTTTGATATAGGTGAAAATAAGTTGAAAATTGTACCCGGAGAGGTTGCTAGCATGTCCAAGTTAAAAGGTAAGTCTTATTAAACTGTACACTATAAATCTAAGTACAATGTACAAAGATTATATGGTTAGAATTAATTTAAAATGTTGTGTAATAGGGAACAATAAGTATGATTATACATTGTGCAATAGTCAATAGGAATTAATTACCCTTTTCACACCATACTAGCAGCACTCCGCGGTTTCACGCGCGTTACTCCCGCTCCCGTGGGAATATCGTGATAAAAAGTAGCCTTTATTACTCCTGGTTTTAATCACATATTTAAAAATAATATTTCTCTTGTCTTGAAATTTAGACTAAACCAGGTAGTTTTAGTCTATTGAATAAAACCCATACTTACAATAGTCATTTGTAAATAATTATTATTGAAGGACAATAAATATCTGTACATTATCTTGTTAAGAGAATTTTGTACATTTTGACAGTCTGCCATCTGGCTCTGTAAACATTATGACATTACTGTATTTAGTACCCAGAGTGCAATGCAATTGGTTTGTGGCAAGAAAATAACTCTTTGCCTACTGCATAGCAGGGGGGGGGGTGTTTGTATGCTATGCCTCGAGAGGTTTATCTAAACTACTCAACGGATTTTGATGATATTTGGTAAAAGGTTACATTGATTCATTAAGAGTGTTATAGGCTATTATTTATCCCGATATTATCACTGGTTACGTTGGTGAAACTGCGAGGTGTTGTACTTGTATACGGGCTGTTTTCCGCAATCAGACCTCTTTAGTTGGGTCCCCTTTGCGTGAGGTTCCACTTGTTAGGGGGAGAACCAACCCAGCTCTTCCATAAATTTTGCCACAAGATGTGGTTTCTCAAAAATCTTTGGAACTCTTTTAATGTCACCTAAAATCCTGAGTCTAATCTCCGTTAGTACCATGCAGTCCAGCAGTCCATGCGCGGTCGTTTCCTCAGCCTCCATGCACGCTCTGTATAGTGGGCTGTCCGTTATGTTCAGGTTGTGAAAGTGTTTGTTGAAAGTGCCGTGACCGGTCAAAGCGATTGTAACCAAACGCATTTGCGATCGGTTTAAGTACCGCGGGGTGTTATTATTAAGTTAATTGGCTTTTAGAAATTGACATTTACCTATCCTCTTTTCAGAACTGAACCTGAAAGGCAACAAGCTAGCAGACAAAAGGTTCATGAAACTGGTCGACCAATCCCGTACAACGAAACAGGTCCTCGACTATATAAGGGACCATTGCCCCAAGACTGATACAGCACAACCTGCCGGCAAAAAGGGTAAGAACTGTAAAAACAAGCATGAATCGCAGTATTTTCTTTGGTTTCACCATTCAAGCCGCACCGCACGCGCCCGCGCCGCAGTCTTCGTTTATATGCGCGCAGCGATCGCCGGCCGGGTTGGTAACTTCATCAGCCTCTGCCTTGGGGATTTCTTTCGCTGCGGCGACTGCGGCGCGTGCGGTGCGGCTAGGTATGCGCTCACCTTTAATGGATGAAATCACTCAATATCCTGTTTTTTTTTATAAAAAAAACCTTTCGGAAGATTAACAATGGCAGCTGTTAATCTTCACGTATATAAGTCACTAGAACCCAAATAAATTTAAAACTTCCAAGCAAGAAAGTACCAAAAATTCTGTAACTTTTATATAGATATAGATAGAAGATGACTACTAAAGTGAATATCGTTGAGTTGTCAGAAAATATGTCAGTTTCAAATACTTTATTTATGTTTCAAGGAGGCAAAAAGAGTAAAAAAGAAGAACCGCAAACAGAAACCATAGACAACGATCTCTGTCACGCGCTGAAGATCCTCCACGTCGACGATGACATCTTACGGGTTAAAATCATTGACTCCCAAGTAGCTAACGTCCGTCCGTACATACTGTGTTGTATTATTAAGGATTTACAACTGGATGATGGATTCTTTAAGAAGTTTATACAGTTGCAAACGAAATTGCACGATACTGTTTGCGATAAGAGAAATGTAGCAACGATTGCTACACATGATTTAGCTAAAATTGCGCCTGGTGAGTTTTATTTTCACATAGCCTGGCCCTTATTGTTTGCCCTGATTTTTTTATGCCTTAGTCCTTAGTGCACGGCTTCCCAAACTTATGTTTGGGCTTCTTGGTCCGCAATTAGACCCTTTTTAATTGGGTCCTTTTTTTCGTGAGGATGGAGAAGACTTGCCCAGTACCTACTACCCTCTCAGTTTAGTCGACCATGTCTTGAGAAGAGAACTTATCAATACTTCTGAAGCCAACTAAGCCGCGGGTTTCATCACGATGTTTTCCGCGCACCGTAAGAGCAATGTCAATTAGCGTACATACATTTTTCTTAAGAAAAATTCATTGGTCCACGGCCGGCCGGGATTTGAACCCACGACCTTCAGAATGAAAGTCGAGGTATCGACACTAAGCCAACACCGCTCCTCTGCTGCGGTGTACAATATATTATCATTATCATCCCTCAGGTGACCTGACCTACACGGCGAAGCCCCCCGCGTCGCTATCGCTCACCCCCCTCTCGCGCCTGAAGCCGTACACGGGGGAACAGCTGCTGCACCAGCTCACTGCCGAGGCTGATGCCTTGAGGAAGGAGAAGAAGAGGAACGTCTACTCGGGGATACATAAGTGCGGAAACACTTGCTTACTTTAACCACCTTGCTCACTACAACTCCCCTCGCTCACTCCAATCCTCATTGCTCACTCTAACCCTACTCGCTCACTCTACCTTCTCATTCACTCAAACCGCTTCATCCAACGCCCTTGCTTACTACAACCCTCCTCGCTCACTCCAACCCCTTTGCTTGCTTTAACACCCCTTGCTCTTATCCCTCGGTCTCTTTAAGCCCACCATGCTCACACCAACCCCTCTTGTTCTCTCCAACTTCTCTCGCTTACTCTAAACCCCCTTACTCACTTCAAACTCCTCCCCCACTTTACCACCCCTCCCCTTGCTCACTCTCACAACCCTTCTTGCTCAAACCCCTCCTTGTTCACTCCAGTTTGACACTCAGTACATGCACAACCCTCTCTTCAAGACTCCATATCCAGATAATTATGATGTTATTCTTCTCTACCAGATATTTGTACCTATTGGAAGGCAAGCCATTATACCCGTGCCTTGAAGACTCAACGGGAAAGGTCATCAGTTTCCCACCGATCACCAACTCAGACGATACAAAGGTGAGTGCCAAATTGAACTGAACTGAAGGCCGAAATGAGAAGAAATAAGAACTCTTCAGTTCAAACTACGGCGGCTTTGTCTGTGATACGTTGACTCCTTTTATTCTACTTTATCTCTAGCTAAAAATGAGTTTAGGTAAAGTATAACACTTACTGTCAGTACATCGCAAAATAATATAGTAATTACATACCGACCTAGATTTTTATCTGAACCTAATTTCCTTTTTATATTCTTAAACGTATCATGAAGCTACTGCGACAGAATGAACTACTTTCCGTCATTTCATTCTAGTAAAATACAAAATGGCGCCAAAAGCGGCGCTATGACGTAACAGGCTGTGTTATGATAAGTATAGCAAGTAATTAACACAAATAAATTGGGAGACAACTAAACGGTTCAAGTATCGTGAAGCCATTGCGACAGAATGACCTTCTGTCCGTCATTTTATTTTTTAATGTATTTTTCCAAAACAGGCGCCCTGTTGTATACTTCGAATAACCACTGTATTCATGGCTTATTTTTTTTCCCTAAACTTTCAGATGTCATCATCAACGAAGAACATGTTCATAGAAGTGACGTCACATACGTCACTCGGTGCTTGCAAGCTGGTCATGGACAAGGTGTTGCATGAGTGTCTCATGTTGGGCATCGGAGGGGTTTCTGATGGATTTAACACGTTAAATGTTCAACAGGTATTTTATATTTATTTATTTTAACGCGTGTATAGGAGTCAGAAGGAAAATGCCCTCGCATACGTACGTTTTTCACATTCGGGTTTTACTTCAAATCGGCCAATCAAAACGTAAGGACTGGCATTCGAAACATGCGGAATATTTTCCGTCTGGAAAAAAAAAAGCACGTGTGCGGTAGTCAGAGCAATGCGATAACTGCATGCGAAAACTGTACGTATGCGCCCGGCCTTAAAACTAAAATTGTCAAAAAGGCTTACTAAAAAAAGGTCCTTATGCTTCGATAGATTTAAACATCACTAGCCAATGAAAAAATGGGTGCGTGTACTTATGTACGCGCGTGAGAAGTTATACTTCTTTGGCATTATTAAAAAAAAAAAAAAAAAAAAAAAACTCGTCCGGCAAAAAACTCGTCCGACAAAAAACTCGTCCGACGAAAAGTTCGTCCGACAAAATACTCGTCCGACAAAAAACTCGTCCGACAAAATACTCGTCCGACAAAAACTCGTCCGGCAAAAAACTCGTCCGACAAAAAACTCGTCCGACAAAAAACTCGTCCGACAAAAGACTCGTCCGACAAAAAACTCGTCCGACAAAAAACTCGTCCGACAAAAAACTCGTCCGACAAAAAACTCGTCCGACAAAAAACTCGTCCGGCAAAAAACTCGTCCGACAAAAAACTCGTCCGACGAAAAACTCGTCCGACAAAAAACTCTGGACTGGAAAAGGATTGTCAACACAATCAATAAAGTTCAATTTAGATTTAAACAACTTCTCCCGTGAGAATTTTGTGTGACGTGAGACTTTTGTGTGACGTGAGAATTTTGTGTGACGCTTTTGTAAAATTTCACTCTCATCATTTTTTCATAACGCGCCTAAAGAAGTATAACTTCAATAAAAAAAATTGAAATTTGTTTATGATCATAAAAAAAAGTCAAGGATTCCAAGAATTATCCAAAAAAATAAATAAATTCAAATAAAACAGGTGAGCAAAGACCTGCCTGCGACACAGAAGGTTACAAGTTCTATTCCCGCCTCAAATCAAATACCTAATCATCACTACATAGTATAAAATAAAGTCACTTTTCGCCGTTCCTATGTCCCTTTGTATGCTGAGATCTTTAAAACTACGCAACGGATTTTGAAGCGGGTTTTTTTAATAGATAGAGTGATTAACGAGGAAGGTTTTTAGATATAATACATGCATAATACAGCCGTGCGAAGCCGGGGCGGGTCGCTAGTAATATAAGCCTTTTATTCCCAACTTAGGTTGTACAATTATTGATGTCATAACTAGCTAATTTGTTATAGAAAATCCCTAAGTTTGGTGTACCTTTTAGCATAGGCCTCATCCAACTCCTTCCAATGTGTCCTATTTCTAGCCACTCTGGACCAGAGAGGGCCAGAGAGAGGGACTGTCTCTTTTAGGTCATCCTCCCATCTCTTGATTTGGCGACCTCTAATTCGTTTCCCATCTCAAGCAAAACAATGTTTCTGGTTTGCGAGTTTCTAAGTGATTTACAAAAGAAAAGTATATAAGTATTCTATACGTTGTCTGGCCACCATAACACAAGCCTAGTTGCTTAGCATTTGTCTAGAGGGCACTGTGTGAAATGTTTTACAATATTTATTTATTATTTTATTCTCTTTACAGGTAAAAGTTGTGGATCTAGAAGGCAACCTGAAGAACGTATACCCATCCCGGACGGACTGTCTCTACGAAGGAAATAACGACATCAAAGTATTTAGAATTACTAAGAAATAAAACCTCTTTTCTATTTTATTTTTCTATCGTTTTAAAGTTTATAATAGCGCCATCTGTTATTCTTCGATGTGAAACTGAAAGTTTATAACAACGCCATCTGTTGTTCAATTGTTGTGAAACTTAAGCTGATTGTTTTCTTAGGGCCAGCACAGACGATGGACACTCAAATCTGTCTTGTCTAGCGTTTGAACAAGACCTTAATATTAAACCTACTAATTGTTTTTACCCGACTAAGGCGAAGCCAAAAGGAGGTGTTATGTTTTTTGAATCATATTTATGTATTTTACAAAAAAAATTATTACGGGGCTCTGAGAACCAATAATTTAAACTCCCGAAAAATAGGGGTTATTTTAATTTGTCTTATAACGTGGCGTTGTAGCTCCGAAATGAAAACTGATTTGAATGCGGTTTTTTCTATCTTAAAGCTGGATATTCCGTGAGTGTTAGTTATGTTTGATGGAAATCGGTTGAGCCGAATCGGGGGCTTTTTTTATGTTTTTTAAAAATGTAATGTAATTTTATTCTTTTAATATGTATGTATGTTTTAATTTAGCTGTGAAAATAGTGCTGAATGGTTTGCAATTTTGAATGTAGATGGCGTTACTAGCCACAGTCGTAAACATATTTTTTTTGATAATTTAGGAACGGTTGAACGTGGTCTCCGTAGCTGGTAAGAGTTACACGTAAAATTAAGGTGAAAGGGTACCTGCGCTCTCTCCATACAAACGTAGTCGACTGTTTCCTCCCTAGATAATGACACTAGCACAAATATTTTTGTGCCATAAAACCTATAACTGCCATCACTATGCCCCTATTTTTTACCCGACTACGGCGAAGCCAAAAAGGAGGGTTATGTGTTTGACCTGTATGTATGTATGTAATTGTTTTTTTTTTTCATTTTCTAATTATCATAGAAATCAAGATTAAAAAATAAAACAAAAAATAGGGGCATGGTCATTTCAGTTATAAGTTTTATGCATCAAAAATATTTGCTCTAGTCTAGTGTCATTATCCAGGGAGAAAACAGTCGACTACGTTTGTAATAGTTTGTATGGAGAGACCCCTCCACAGGTTTCACCAACTTTTCGGTGCTATTTTCACAGTAGTAAGAAATGCTGAACCGTTATCGATGTGATTGTGCCGGATTTGATCCGGTACGAGTGTGTTATGAGGAATCTGTGATGTTTGTTTGTACCATTTCTAAACATGTCTCTTTAGTTTTGTTACGAGTTTTTTTTCTTAATAAAGTATTTTTTTATTAATACCTCCTTGTTTTTTTAATAAGGCCTTACTAAAAAAGGACTAGTTTTGCATCTCTACATGGCAGCACTACACTACTAGATAATAAAATTGCCAAGTGCGAGTCGGACTCGAGCACGAAGGGTTCCATCCTATTAAAAATAATAAAATAAATATTTAAATAAAATATTAAAATAAATGGCAAAAAAAAAAAAATATAAAAATATTTGGCAGGACATTTCACACATCGCCATCTAGCCCCAAGCTAAGTAACTAGACTTGTGTTATGGGTGCTAGACAACGGATATACTTACTACTTATATACTTTTCTTTTTGTAAATATCACTACATAGTATAAAATAAAGTCACTTTTCGCCGTCCCTATATTCCCTTTGTATGCTTAGATCTTTAAAACTACGCAACGGATTTTGATGCGGTTTTTTAATAGATAGAGTGATTCCAGAGGAAGGTTTATATGTATAATACATGCATAATATATAGCCGGAGCAGGTCGCTAGTATACTTATAATACATAGAAACAACCAGACCACAGACAAATATCTAAGCATAAATTCTTGTTTGAGACGGGAATCGAACCCGCAACCCTGTGTTTGGCAATCCGGCATGGTGACCATTGTGCCAACTGGGTCGTCATTATATTATTATTCTGTTTTTAGAATTTGTTGTACATAATCTGTTAAAATTTCAACGGTCTAGCTAGCACGGTTCATGAGGTACAGTCATACAGCCTGGTGACAGACAGTCCCTTCTTACCTTTTGGGTACGGAACCCTAAAAACGACAAGTTCCTTATGCCTTCATAGATGTCAGCACCTCAATTAGTTACTGCATTAAAACCAGAAAGACTTCCATGGCCACTAGTAAATCCCGATCAAATCCTAAACTTCAAAAATAAATGAAGTGCAAATAATTCACTCTTGTATGCCAACATTTTCATTCACTACATTCTATTTACATCGAAACAAACATTGGCCTCATCACTTCACTATCACTTCATCACTATCACTTCACTACATAGTATAAAATAAAGTCGCTTTTTCTGTACCTATTTCCCTTTGTATGCTTAGATCTTTAAAACTACGCAACGGATTTTGATGCGGTTTTTTTTAATAGATAGAGTGATTCAAGAGGAAGGTTTTTAAGTGTAATACATGCATAATATAGCCGTGCGAAGCCGGAGCGGGTCGCTAGTTCAAAATATATTAAATTTCAATACATTGTATTTAATAGTATAGTGTGGTCTGATATTTTCGGGAATGGATAAACCTATTTTCAAATTGTTATGTAATAAACGCGAGCTTATCCGTAAACGTGTCTCCCACTATACCTACTCTAGACTGGCAAGGTCGCAAAAAAATATATAAAAATGGCCGACAAAAGGGGGCTGAAAGAAGTCACGTGCCCCATTTTGACAAAAACTAAAAGTGCACCATAAAAAGTCATTAATTGCCAGGAATCGAACCTGTTGATTTCGAAAAAAAATATCACCTCTATATTTTTGTAAAATTAAATTTTTTTAACGCTGATGGGCCTCATTCTTGCCGCCCCCGGGCCTCTGACGGGCTAAGTCCGCCACTGGTCTCCTGGGTTACTTATTTAATAATGCAATTTTTAAACATATAATTATTACATTTTCTTTAAAAAAAAATAGCTGCAATTAAGACCGGCATGCGGCATATTCGACCGGTTTTTATGAAGTTATAATACTACTAGCGACCCGCCCCGGCTTCGCACGGCTATATTATGCATGTATTATACTTAAAAACCTTCCTCTTGAATCACTCTATCTATTAAAAAAAAACCCATCAAAATCCGTTGCGTAGTTTTAAAGATCTAAGCATACAAAGGGAAATAGGGACAGAAAAAGCGACTTTGTTTTATACTATGTAGTGATTACATTTCTATACTTACTGTGGTTTAGCTTGTACTACTTATTACATAGTATATATCCGTTGTCTAGCACCCATAACACAAGTCTAGTTACTTGGCTTGGGGCTAGATGGCGATGTGTGGAATGCCCTGCTATATTTATTTATTTTTACCCCATGAGTTTATTGTGCCTTCTCTTTGGTGAACCCGTTCAGAAGGCACACATTCTTCAAAGTGATTTCATGCAAATTGTTTGATTCCAAATGAGTAAAGAATTTTGACTATAGGTAAGTAGGTAAATACTGTGGCTTAGTATACAAAATGATGACGTCCTTTGCTAAGCACATACTAATTCCTATAATCAAAGATTACTATTATCAACTGTTTTGTTATCAATCAATCACGATATTAATAATTATGAAATAATCTGGCCTTTTTATTCAACTTTTATAATCCGGGGCAACGATGTTGAGAAAACTCGTCTTTTTGGCCTTTTTGGCCGAGATTCTGGTAAGTTTTTGCTTAGAAGTAGTTTCTAGCAGAATAAAGGTAAACCGGCGATTCTGGAGCTGGACCTTAGAGTATAGATTCCTACTAGGTAGGTACCTACAGAGAGTGAATGTCACTCGTCGTTCATTAGGCCGATTGTAAGCAGTTGATACAAAGGACAGTGTAAGTGAATGGGCTGTTTATTCCTATTTCTGTGGTTGTTATAAAATAAATAGTATTTTTTTACATAACGTTTAACTCTGGAATGTACCTAATCCTTATAATTTATTGTATTATACTTAGGTACTTCGGAGAATCGTGTTTGCAAGTTGGAACTGCACATTTTACAATTTTTTCTCAAATAAATTAGACTAAGTATATCTGCAAACAACACGTAAACAACACGTCTCTTACGATAATTATAAGGATCTCGACTAGCAGATTTCGTTCTAATTGTTAATTAATCTGAACTGAATTTTATAAGGCAACTTATTTGCAATAATTATATTTATTGACCTTTTTAACTTGATTTAAAATACTTTTCATCCAATAAACAGCTTGATGCAGGTCGTTTTTAAAGGGATCCCATACTATACTACAAACGTTCATACTGCAGATATCTTTTCTCTAAGAGTGGGACTTACCTATTTAACCTTTAAAATATGACTATTTGGCCAGAGGTCGAGATTTTGTGGTCCAGTTGAGGATCGCCACTCAGAAACAATGAAGTGTAGACCACCGTAAGTGACAGTGAATTGCACCGTTTGCGAAACAGATAAGCCAAGGGAAATGGTGAAAAGCAGCGAGAAATTACCTCCTTCGCTACACAAAACTTAAGAAACAGTGAATCACTGAATCAGCATCGTTTTCAAAAGACGTCAGCCAAGGAAAATGTTGAGAGGCAGCGAGAAATTACCTCCTTCGCTACAAACAACTACTGATGGGGGATCAAGATGGAGCCTCCGTAAATGGGCCTATAGGTGGCAGATTGGAGGAGACACACTTTATGCTAAGACTCTTGTCTCACATAAGCTTTTGATTTTCCAGGCTTCAGAACTGTCTACCACGTCAGATGGCAGCCGCATAGTGTCAGGCTGGCCGGCCATAGATGGCCAGTTCCCGTACATGTTGTTTGTGCGAGGAGTGAACCAGTTCGGTCACGTGATGGGCTGCGGGGGCTCCATCATACACGCGCGATGGGGCCTCACCTCTGGACGGTGTACCGTGCAGTAAGTGACGTAGTATCAGGCTGGCCGGCCATAGATGAACAGTTCTCGTGCATGGATTGACACCTGACACCACCCAATCGCATCATTTTATGGTCAAAACTTTGTATCTAGTCAATCTTCTTCACTCAAAGCTCTTGGCTTCGAAAGTATACCTCTAAAGAAACCGGAATCTCACTATTACCGATTTATGGTAGAAATTCCAGACATCTGCACTAATCGTTTTGCTTCGTTTCCTTATTCAAGGCAATGGAATCATTTGCCTGCGTCTGTCTTTCCTGACATTTAGAGGTCGAGTGAACAGGTACTTACCAGAAAAAACGCGCTTCGTCTTAGACGGCATCTTCACCTACCATCAGGTAGATATATGCATGGTCAAACGCTATCATTTGTAAACAAAATCAACATTTTTCTAAACGCCCTAAAACTAACATATGTGACGACATTTAAGGTCATGATGCTACCGCATTGCAAGCTATCATGAGAAGGATATCTTTGGTTTTTAACTATCTTTTTATGACATTAAAGACGAGTGAACCTAATCCTGAGCGCCGGTATGGTGAACATCAACCGTCCTCGCCTGACCTTCGAGACAACCACGTACCACCAAGCTCCTGGCTTTGAAGACATGCCCATATCTCAGCCCAACGATCTCGCTTTGATTGGCTTTAATAGAGACATACAATTTAATGGTGAGTTTCAACAGTCAGAAGAATACGGAGTGACTAGCTAAATGCAAATTTGGATATAACGTCATAATTTGTAACGGATATACGAAAGGAGGGTTCACGACTAACGGTCCCCCTAACGATCGGTACGGTAAACGGCCCCCCTGTCAATCGCCCTTTGTTAACCACTTAGTTGAGTAGTTTGACTACGAGGAAATTTATTCCTTTTGGACAAACTAGTTTGATCAGAAAGTTTGATCAACAGAAACGTGCCTTATAAACTATCTCACGATTAACGGTCCACCCGGATTGGGGGGACCAATAAGCGCTAATTTAAATATGATCGGAAGGTCTCATGGACCCCCTATGCTCCCCCAGGGGAACCGTTAGGATGTACAGTCGGCTGCATAATTGCAGCCCTCGGTACAGTTCGAAAATTACTATTATTGGAATGTTTTCATTCCAATAATTTTTGATTGATAAATTGATGAGTTAGAAGACTTTTAACTTCAACTAAAGTTCTTGTGTTGAAAACATTTTTATAACAGCCATTTTGGAGCTCTACGGTGGGTCTGCAATTATGCAGCCAACCGTACTTAGAAAGTAAAGAAGTTGGACCTTCTATGATCGAGTTACCTAAAATGCGAAATGTCAAATGAAGGCATTATGCCTAAATGACTAGCTACATCTGTCCAAATAGGTGTTAAACATATAGGTTCAGCAAAAATATGAATAAGTGGAAAGGTGCTTTGTGGCCTATTGTGGAAACCATAAAGTAGGGTTCTGTGAAATTAATGATAGGACGAGATGATAGACTCTATCTACAATATTTGTCTGGTCTTTCCACAGCTTACATCCAGCCAATAAGATTGCAGCGTTCAGCGGACAGACAGAAGGACTACACTGGAGTATTGATGTCCACAGCGGGCTGGGGTACCACATTCACACCTGATTGGAGTCAGTATTAAATTGATCATATTTTACCTTTAACTCACTAGTCTCCACCCTTGACTAGTTGGTCTTATGCATCTAAAGGACATCGTCTTCTGCATCTGAAGGACAAGTAACATCCTAAACTTGCGCTCCGCGGTTTCACCCGCGTCGGAAGTCTTGATCTCTTGGGAATTTTGGTCAAAAGTAATCTTATGTCCTTCTCCATCCCATAAATAAGGTACCTACCTATGCTGAAATCGGTCCAGTGGTTTGACCGTAAAGAAGGAACAAAACAAATAAGTTAACTTTTGGATTAATAATATTAGAAGAAGGATTAGGGTTTTAAGTGTATTGGTCTAATAACTTTTTTCATGTTAAACCTCCAAAACTGATTGCGATGAAACTGTTTGGTATCTAGATAGCTGGACACCTGGAATACCTACTTTTTATCTGTTATTTTAAATGTATCCGAAAATTACAAGATCCTCACGGTCACTGTTAACAAGGCCATACATGAGGCGGTGCAGCCACAAAATGAGGATAGGTCTGAAAAGTTCTCGTTCTACTGGCGTCTTCCTACATTCACTCCTAAGGCCCCAGCTTAATTGATGCTCTCTAAGATGTAGCACGCTTTCCTAAAAGATCCCTATACCCTCGTGACGCTCAAAGTCTAACTAACGCGGAAGAAGTAAATAACAAAAAAAAAATATAAATAAAAAATTGCAGGACATTCTACACGTCGCCATCTAGCCCCAAGCTAAGTAACTAGACTTGTGTTATGGGTGCTAGACAACGGATGTACTGCTAACATACTTTTCTTTTGTAAATATATAGGTACTTATAATACATAGAAACAACCAGACCACAGACAAATATCTAAGCATAAATACTTGTCTGAGGCGGGAATCGAACCCGCAACCCTATGATTGGCAATCTGGCATGGTCACCATTGTGCCAACTGGGTCGTCAAGTCGTGGGCAAAAGCTACTTATTTATATTTTAGTCACTTTAAAAAATCGATAGTAACTGATTATGTAGCACGCGTTCCTAGTCCTAGAAGATACCTATACACTCGTGACCTAAGGTCCCAAAAAACGGGGACCTTCGCTTCGCGCGAGGGAAAGTAAGACGGTAGCGGAAAAAAACTTTAATGGGCTTTATCTTTGTGATATTCCTCAGATGATGAAAACATCGTGATGTCCGAAAACCTGAACTGGGTCCACTTAGTGGGCGTCAACAACTTCGTCTGCTTGTTGATGGTCAACTCCAACTGGTTGGTGAGGGACACTACGGTCTGCGCGCAACATTATAACGTCACTAGTCAATCTATATGCTCGGTTAGTAGAACATCACTGGATCCACTTGGTGGGCGTCAACAACTTCGTCTGCTTGTTGATGGTCAACTCCAACTGGTTGGTGAGGGACACTACGGTCTGCGCGCAACATTATAACGTCACTAGTCAATCTATATGCTCGGTTAGTAGAACATCACTGGATCCACTTGGTGGGCGTCAATGTAATGTGGCGCCCTCTAGAGGTCATAATATCAATGTAAAAATTAAAATTAAATTTATAAGGGTTGCCATAGAAAAAAAATGGAAATTTTACCCATTTGTTGCTAGACTTTGTTGATGCGTGTAGTTACTACATATGTTTAGACATTAAACACCGGTTTATTGATTGTCTTGCTTTCCAGCACAGGCCTCTCCATGTGTTTTCCACAAAGTAATATCTCTTGCTTCCCTCGCTCGATTAATATCATCTTTCCATCTACGATACTGTCTTAACCTTTGTTTCTTTCATTATATCTAGGACACAATTATGTCACTTATTTGGCTCACTTCTTCTTCCTTTATAATTAAAATTTTTATACAGGGTGACAGCGGAGTACCGTTGACTATATTAGACACGGACAACCGCCCGACCCAGGTCGGTGTCGCATCCTTCGTTGTCAGTTGGGGCTGCCATGTTGGATTCCCTGCTGGTAAGATCATTAACTGGCTTCAACCCGCGGCCTTGTCCGCGTAAGATTAGATTTTTTTTTAAATTCTTTTTTATCGAATGGCTACGTCATACAAAGAACACACCCTCCAAGTTAAGGTCACTACGATCAACGGTTTAGGCTGTGCATTGATCTGCCCGTCAGTCATTCAGGACAAAGCATTTTATATGATAGAATAAGTGCCAACACAAGTAGGTACTTAGAAAATAGAAATAGAAAAGAATTTATTCGAATAAACAACATAAGACTTAAATACGTTATATGAAACAATAAGAGACAGCTAAAATCAGCAGCTAATAACTGTACATAAATATTTGTTTGAGGCGGGATTTGAACCTGCAACCTTTTGCGTCGCAGGCGTGTGTTCGCCCGATGCGCCACAAAGGTCATAATTAGTAAGGCACATCCCCTTAAAAGTCTTTGTTTTTCGAATAAAATCCAAAAATAGGAAATTTTAGTTAAGAGGGGACGCGGGTCCTGAGTATGCCTCTAGAGCAATCACTCTTCTTTACCGACTTTAAAAGGAGGAGGTTCTTTTTTTGCTTTTTTGTGTTAGCGATATTCTCGCCGTAGCCCGGCATATAAATTCCGATTTCGATGTTTCTTATTTTTATTTTAAAGGTCCAAGTTGCGCTCTAACGAGCGATTTGGTGCACATACATATACCTACTTACAACTATCTAAAATGCCAATTGAATATTGTTTTTGTTTAAGGTTTCGTACGTCCCGGTTTCTTCCAAGAATGGATGCGTGAAGTCACCGGAATCAACTTCGATTGGTAACATTTATACTGTGGTTTTATAATAGAACTATATGTTATCGTGTGGATATTATGTAATCAAATTGACAAAATATAAAATGAGATAATTTTATACTTACTTACTTATATCTTCTTTTTGGTCTTGTTTTTTTAACCCTAACTTTCCTTCCCCCGAGTTGTCCCGTTCAAACTTGATAGTCTACTAACTGATTTGTCTAACTGCTGGAAAAAAGAATTCCTTGAGGTCTAACTGCTAACAAAACAACAAAAGAGATTAAAATATCTTATCTTCAAAAAATATAAATTGAAAAAATATTATAATAGTAACTAGAAAAATATATTGAGAAAAGATCATGCTTTTTTCATTCCTCATACTTACTCCGAAAGTAGGTGTAAAGGTGCCTGAAGAGCGTGTAGAAAGAAAAACTTCCAGCCCTAGGGAAAATCACTTTCACTGACAGCTGTCATGTCAAATTATGGCTTCGCACGGCTTGTGCAATGTGCATGTAGCCAGTACTGTATCAGTATCATTACGCAATAGAAACTTCAAAAACCTAACCTCCTTGCTTTAAGTAACACCAAAGAATAACACTACATGTATATAACCTCTTTTGTCCCAATCTTCTAAGAGGATCAGGTAGTATGGAGTATCTCATTCACTATCGTTGTTAGGAAGAATTTTATTTATTATTCGTAATGAAAAGTGCAGTGTTTACCTCGGGTGAAAGACTCATTTAGTCCCTCGAACTATTAGCGCCCTCGCTACGCTCGGGCGCCAAACTCCGTCTCTGGACTTGTAATGAGTGACTTTCACACCTAGGATAACAATGTACTATACATACCATATACACACAAACTTTCACATTGATAATATGTATTAGTAGGATTTTAAACAGGGTACCATGTTTTCTGTTTAACATGGTAATAGTATTTCAAACTACCAATGGTCATTTTAATCTTATCTTATCTTTCTTAATATATATATATATATATTCTCTTAATATATATAAATCTCGTGTCACAATGTTTGTCCTCAATGGACTCCTAAACCACTTAACCGATTATAATAAAATTCGCACACCATGTGCAGTTCGATCCAACTTGAGAGATAGGATAGCTTACATCCCGATATTCCCACGGGATCGGGAGTTACGCGGGTGAAACCGCGGAGGGCAGCTAGTTACTAAATATATTTAAAACAGGACATTTATCATGATTTTATTTTGTGGAGCTCGATGTTTCGAAGTTATTACAAACATCATTTTCAACGACACTTAAAGTCTCCAAATAAAAAATGGTAAATTAACCAATAACTTTAAATAGTTTTTAATTTGTTTCATTTTTGACATTATTTTTATGGACTATGAATGTTGGAACCAAATAAGAATAATGAATTCTAATTTAATTTCTATCTTTATCAAGTACTTACCTAAATAAAAAAGATAAATAATATATGGAAAGACCAACAGCTGGGAAAACCAAATTAGGAGAAAAATATTAATCATATTATCTACGGATTAACAATTTAATCATGTTTTTATTAATTGTTAATCTTTTACTGACGTTTTCGTAAGCGAGTAAAATTAGTTTAAGCCTAATAAATAAATCTCCATAAATTATACAAATATAAAAAATATATATTTGCTCTGTGTACATATGGTCTTAAAATTAGGTAGGTATAGCATCCACAGGTTGCCCATTGTGAGCATGCAATTTAAGAAAAAGATAAGTAAGTAACCCACTAAATACTATAGATCTACAAAATTAAATGTACCTACTTAGTTAAATATGACTGAGTAGTTAGGTACACTAAACAGTCTTCATTCATGAAAGTTATAGTAATCTATCTTCTCTTCTATCTTCTATCTATACATATAAAATGCTTTGTCCTGAATGACTCACTGACTGACGGATCAACGCACAGCCTAAACCGCTGATCGTAGAGACTTGAAACTTGGAGGGTGTGTTCTTTGTATGACGTAGGCATCGGATAAGAAAGGATTTTTCGACATATACTCCTAAGGGGGTGAAAAGGGGGGGCAAAGTTTGTATGGGACAACGTGATTCCTCGGTCCAATCTACTTCAAATTTTGCATAAACATTCTTTAACAGAATTGATGGAACACGTGTTTCGTATTTTATTGAAATTCATCCCCTAACGGGGTTTAAAAGGGGTAGAAAGTTATTTTAGGGTATTTGCTTCGACTCGAACTCCTTAGTGCTTCTGATTTAAATTAAGTAAGTACAATTTATTTTGACACCATGTTTGAAACTCTATCCAATTTTAAGTCACTAAAAAAATCCTATTAGAATTATTTTCGACTCCTGCGCGGACGAAGTCGCGGGCAAAAGCTAGTCTAAGATAAAGTAAGTAAATTATAGTACTTAATAGTTTTCCTGAACGTACCTACTTATAAGGACACAAACAGTGTACCTAATTATGTTTTTCGTAAATAAGTAGTTGGTATTATTTTGTTATCGCAGGATTGTTTGTAAACCACACCATTTACAAAATAATTCTACATTTCGATTTCTTCCCGAATCATTTTACAAAAAAAAACTGATAATTACCTACTATTTCATTTTTATTTGCAACTAGCTGCGCCCCGCGGTTTCACCCGCGTAATAATTTTCTACGCAATTTTCGTAATATTTTCTTTCATAAGAACCTTCTCCTGACAATAACAAACACAACAAAAAAAGAATTGGCCAAATTGGTCCAGGCGTTGTTGAGTTATGCGCTTACCAACACATTTTGCGATTCATTTTTATATTATAGAAGATGTATGTATGTTTGTTCGGGTGGAATCCTGCAACTTAATTTTGATCCACTTCCCGGTTACCAATAATTGAGCTGAAATTTTGCATACGTGCGTGTAAATCGCGTGACAATGCAATATTATGATGACATGGTGCTGGAAGGTGGCCATAGGAACTTTTTAATGAAACGACACAACCTCATCGAGTTTGGGCTCGTTTGTTATAGGTAACATTCACAAGTACCTAGTAACAATAAAGTTATAATAAAGGCCGTCCTATTAAAGATAAATCAACGTCACTGCTACATTTCTTTATCAAATAAATACAAGGATTAATAAGATAAAAAAACGGATTAAACTTGAAATCAATACTTTTATCAATGTAATCTTTTAAAAAAGATAATTTTACCACCTATTTTCCTAATTAATTTTAACTAATTAGTCAATCTAGTCGACAAAATGAAGCTTCTTGGGTTGGTTTTGTTGCTCGTTGCTGTTGCAGCGGTAAATATTATTTTATATTAATCTTTAGGATCTATAAGACCCATTGAAATGTTACATTTGTTACATTTTTTTGGGCTTAGCGTGCATTTGTCAGAAGACGCAATTTTATTTTTTAGATATCTGGGGTCATTCAGTTCAGGATCAGTTTAAAGTTAAATCCAAGTTTGAGGGATTATAGCCTTTGTCCCACGGCCGCCATTCTGGAAAAAGGGATTTAGATGGTTTTTATGGTTTAGGTATCTGACAAACTATAAGTCTCACAAAAATAATATTAGTTAGCATTTTTTTTTGCAAATAAAATTATCTACAACTTTTAGTCGTAAACCAAAAATAAAAAAGTTATAAGCGTTTCCTTAGCTATTTTTACGGTCCCATCTGACTGAAAGCATGAAACGTGGCATTATTTATTTATTATTTAATTAGATTATAAGTTAAAGAAGTAGAAACAAGTTGTATGGCGATTGGTCCCTGACCTGCTATCTAAAAAATGAAATTGCGTCCTCTGACAAATGTAACCCCAAATGTAACTTTTCAATGGACTAGATAAAAAAACGGGTAGGCTGTATCCAGGATGTAGTTGCAGTAGAAACGTCAAAATGTCTAAAAAAATGTGTAAATGTCTGTCTGTGTGTATGTTGTTAAAAGCAAAGGCTTCTTATTTTTGAATTGAAGCAGTTATTCTTTCATTAGCTATGCAACAGCCAGAAGGCCAAATCTCGTAAATAACATTCAAATAACATTGCAATAGCATTCCGATTGCATTTTTATTACAAAAAATACACCTAAAAGTAAGCTTTTTGTATTAACAAGAATATTGGCTTTGGCTTTATTGGCTGGCCTTCTGATTTACTGAACTGAAATGCATTCATAATTAGCCAAACCCATTTCAAAACCATACTCGGGCACATGAGTAGGTTTACTCAATGTGACTCGGGTATGACACGAATTTCGTTTATAATTTTTTACACAGATCACAACGCGTTATTAGCTTTTATTTATTTTAATTTGTGTTTTATTCTGTTTATATTATTAGAAGCTTTTATTTCAGTTGCTTCCTTTGAATGTTTATCAGTAATAAATACTTGTTCAAACACTGATTTGCAATATTTTCAGGTTCACTCTTATGATGATGTCACCTTCCCTGAGCTCCTTAAAGGTAAAATATTATATATGTATATGTTATAATATCTGCGCCCCACAGCAGTCACGGTTCCGTGGAAATATCGGTATGAAAAGTCATTATCAAATATCAATTTTCATCGCAATTTATCTATAGGTAAGTACTTATATTCCAAAGCTGAAGAGTTTGTTTGTTTGAAAGCGCTAATCTCAGGAACTACTGGTTCGAAATAAAAAATATTTTTGTGTTGGATAGTCCATTTATCGAGGAAGGCTATAGGCTACTTTTTATCCCGATATTGCCACGGGATCGGGAGTTACGGGTTGCGCTGCTTATAGTTTAAAAATATAAAGCATCTGTGAAAATTTCAACTTTCTATAGCTATCATGGTTCATGAGATACAACCTGGTGACAGACAGACGGACGAACAGACGGACAGCGAAGTCTTAGTAATGGGGTCCCGTTTTTACCCTTTAGATACGGAACTCTAAAAACCTTAAACTATTAAGTATTACCTACCTACTATTAAAAGTACGTGTTAAAAATATGAATGATCAATTCAAATAATTTATTTCAGACAATCAGTTTACAAAAACAGTTTTTAAAGAAACCTTATCGATAAAATTTGATATCTTCTTAATAATAATATTATTGGCCTTTCCCATCTTATCTAGTTCGATGATTTGAACAGCGCCAGCAACTTTAATTATAATCGATGGTCTGATCAGAAGGCCAACTCCTGTAAATAACATTCAAATTACATTCCAAAATAGTTAATTCCGATTGCATTTCAATTACTTACTTTTCGATTACAAAATATACCTATAAAGTAGCTCAATTACCCTCAAAGTTAGCTTTTGGTATTATAAAGAACATTTTTTGTAATCAAAAGGCAATTGGAATGAGATTGCAATGTAATTTAAACATTTTTTTTACGAGAATTGGCCTTCTGGCCTTAGCCGTGGGGCGGCGGCGTAAGAATATCGACCCCTCCAACTCAGCCCGTGGATGTCGTAAGAGCCGACTAAGGGATTCTACCAGAGGAAGGGCAGCAGCTTCCTTCTGAGTATTTACTACCTAACTGCGATCACCAATCCGCCTGCCAAGCGTGGTGATTATGGCAAAACCCCCCCCTACATGACGGATGCAAATAGAGAACGGCCCCCAGTCCCCGGCAGCTCCGCTATTCCTGGTCACGGTAGCGGCCACGGTAACGGCGGGGCAGGGGGTGCTAAGAATCTCCGGAAGAGATCGAGCTACCAAACCAAATACCGACGACCCTTGCACCTGGTAACATACAACGCGCGAACTTTGAGGACTGACGCGATGATGATAGAGCTGGAAGAAGCGGTGGACAAGTTGCAGTGGGATATCATAGGGCTATCAGAAGTCCGAAGAGAGGGAGAGGACACAATCACCCTTAATTCCGGCAACTTGTTCTACCACCGGGAGGGCGACCAGCTGTCCCAACATGGTATCGGGTTTCTCGTCCACAGGTCCCTCGTCAACAACATTGTTAAGATCGAGAACGTTTCGAGCAGGGTGGCATACCTTATACTCAGAATAACCAACCGATATTCGCTGAAGGTCATACAGGTATACGCGCCACACTCGAAACGCCCCGACGATGAAGTGGAGGTCATGTACGACGATATTGCACGTGTCATGCATGCCTCGAAAACACACTACACGGTTGTGATGGGGGACTTCAATGCGCGGCTTGGCAAGAAGAGCGGTGACGAACTGAGAGTGGGCCAGTTTGGATTTGGACAGCGAGACCAAAGGGGCCAGCGATTGGCCGACTTCATGGAAAAAGAGGGACTCTTCGCGATGAACTCTTTTTTCAAGAAGCGGTCGTCCAGGAAATGGACGTGGCTGAGCCCACGCGGTAACAAGCATGAGATAGACTTAATCATGACGAATTACAAGCACATATTCAATGACGTCTCTGTGATCAACAGGGTGAAAACCGGCAGCGATCATCGCTTAGTAAGAGCGTCATTGAATATCAATGTTAAGCTGGAACGGTCCCGTCTGGTAAAGTCTACGGTACGCCCAAATCCTGTTCAAATACAAAATCCCGAAAGCTTTCAGTTGGAGCTACAAAACCGCTTTGAATGCCTCGCGGAATGCGCAACAGTGGACGAGCTGAATAATGGGCTGGTGGAAACTGTCCAAGCGGTCGGATCGGAGTTCTTTAGGACCCGCCGCAGAAATAAAACACAGAGACTCTCGGATCACACTCTGCAATTAATGGCAGAGAGAAGTGAAATGAGGCTGCAGTCTTCGGCAGATATGTCAAGGTACGGTGTGCTCAACAGACAGATCTCGAAGTCAATACGACGCGATTTGCGCTCCTACAGTACTAACTGTATTGTGAGCGCAATAGAGCGGAACAAGGGCTCCAAGGTGTTCACGAGAGATCTGTCTATGGGACAAAACCGGTTGACAAGGCTGAAGACCGATAGCGGCAGCATCATATCCTCTAAGTCTGAGATCTTGAGAGAGCTTGAAAAGTTTTATGGACAGCTGTACACCTCATCGCAATGTCCTGCAAACAACACGGCGGGCGATGCAAGAGCCCGTTTAACCCGATACTATACCGAAGATATCCCGGACGTCAGCCTGTACGAGATAAGGTCGGCTCTCAAACAGCTCAGAAACAATAAGGCACCGGGTGATGATGGAATAACGACAGAACTTCTGAAGGCAGGTGGATCACCGGTACTTAAAGTCCTTCAGAGGCTGTTCAACTCCGTCATCCTCGAGGGACAAACGCCAGAGGCGTGGAACAGGAGCGTGGTGGTGCTGTTCCATAAGAAGGGTGACAAAGCCCTTCTAAAGAACTATAGGCCCATCTCACTGTTGAGCCACGTCTATAAGCTGTTTTCGAGAGTTATCACCAACCGTCTTTCTCGAAGGTTTGACGACTTCCAGCCTCCCGAACAAGCCGGGTTCCGAAAAGGCTTTAGTACCGTAGACCACATTCATACGCTCCGGCAGATTATACAGAAGACAGAGGAGTATAATCGGGCGTTATGTCTTGCGTTTGTGGACTACGAGAAAGCCTTTGATTCAGTCGAAACCTGAGCAGTGCTGCAGTCCCTCCAGCGGTGCCAAATTGACTATCAGTATATCCAAGTGCTGAAGTGTTTGTATAGCAACGCCACTATGTCTATCCGGCTTCAGAACCAGAGCACAAATCCGATCCCATTGCAAAAAGGGGTGAGACAGGGAGATGTTATCTCTCCGAAACTGTTCACCTCTGCATTGGAGGATATATTTAAGCTCTTGGACTGGGACGGATATGGCATCAATATCAATGGCGATTACATCACTCATCTTCGGTTTGCCGACGATATAGTCATCATGGCAGAATCGCTGGAGGACCTCAGCAGGATGCTGAGAGACCTCAACACCGTCTCCGGACAGGTGGGTCTTAAAATGAACATGGGTAAGACAAAGATCATGTCGAACGCCCACGTCGTACCCATACCTGTTCACATTGGAGACGATGTTATCGAAGTTGTTGATCACTATGTCTACCTAGGCCAAATGGTCCAACTAGGTAAATCCAACTTCGATAAAGAGGTCAGCCGACGAATCCAACTCGGTTGGGCAGCGTTCGGGAAGCTTCGCAATATCTTCGCGTCACAAATACCACAGAGCCTCAAGACGAAAGTTTTCAACCAATGTGTGTTACCAGTGATGACATACGGATCCGAGACGTGGTCGCTGACTATAGGCCTCGTTCATAAGCTCAGAGTCGATCAGCGGGCTATGGAGAGAGCTATGCTCGGAGTTTCTCTACGTGATAGAATCCGAAATACGGAAATCCGTAGAAGAACCAAAGTCACCGACATAGCTCTCAGGATTGGTAAGCTGAAGTGGCAATGGGCAGGTCATATAGCTCGCAGAACTGACAACCGCTGGGGAGTAAAGGTTCTCGAGTGGCGGCCACGATGCAACGCGAAACGGAGTGTTGGGAGACCAGCTGCCCGGTGGACCGACGACATTGTGGCGGTCGCGGGTAGTCGGTGGATGGAGGCGGCTCAGGACCGCTGTTTGTGGCGTCGTATGGGGGAGGCCTATGTCCAGCAGTGGACGTGTATGGGCTGACATGATGATGATGATGATGAACGGCTTTTGATGTGTTTTTTTTAGATAGATAAAGTGATGAAAGAATAAGGTTTATTTAGATAATACATGCATAATATAGCCGTGCGAAGCCGGGGCGGGTCGCTAGTAATATTATAAAGCTGAAGAGTTTGTTTGAATGCGCTAATCTCAGGAACTACTGCATGGTTCGAATTGTTTTTTTTTTTGTTTTGGATAGTCCATTTATCGAGGAAGGCTAAAGGCTACTTTTCATTTTGATTTACGCGGGTGAAACCGCGGAGCGCAGCTAGTATTAAATAATGGCTGTATCTTCTGAATGTGTTGACTTACATTTACTTTCATTACAGAATCGGCTCGTTTCGGCGCTGGCGGTCGGATAGTGTCAGGATGGGAGGCAGTGAACGGTCAGTTTCCGTACCAGATGTCGATGAGAATGATCAACCCTATCGGTAATGTGAATGCTTGTGGTGCGTCCATCATTCACGCTGAGTGGGGGCTGACCGCTGCACATTGCACTGCTGGGTAAGGGAGAAAAAGAAGTTGAAATTTTGGTACTTAGGTACATAGAAGTTTTTGCGATAATCTAAATTTGCCCATATCTTTTTATCGTATGGCTCAGGAGCTTGATTTTTATGCAGGAACCCGTCTTAAAAGCATTTCGGTTAACTTGTTAAAAAAAGACGATCTGACCACCATAATACAAGTCTAGTTGCTTAGTTTGTGACTAAATGGCGCTGCAGTGTGCAATAATTAGTAATTATTGATTAAATCTTTCCATTAGCCGTATCTCCTTCGTTTAATTACCATAATACAGGTGTAGTTACTTAGTTAAGATTTAAAAGGCGCATAATTAATGATTGATTTCCCTTTAGCCGTATCACCTTCATGCTCCGCGCCGGTGGAGTGAACCTTACTCTGCCGTACTACCTCTTCGAGACCACGAAGTTCTACAACCATCCTCTGTATGACAACAGCAGACCTAACGTGGTCCAGCCACATGATATCGGACTATTGGAGTTTGAGAGGAAACTGGAGTTTAATGGTGAGACACAAAAAAAAACTGACAGATATTTAAGGGGGGTCCATACGCCAACGACCTTGCTACACAGGTTACTAAATAGTTACTACCGGAACTGGTCGCCTTCGTTGGTGAAAATTGTTGATTGTTACGAATGTGTTTTGTTTTTCTCAAAAGTGCTGAGATGGAATTGTAGGTGAGATCTTTACCAACATTTTGGTGTGACTTTGAGCCTATAGTTTTGAAGCTATCCTAAAATTAAGCATTAAAAATAGTATAACTTTGAAATGACAAGGCATTTTCGTCTAAAATTACCCCAAAATATTAGTAAAGATCTCATCTACAATTCCATCTCAGCACTTTTGAGAATAACCAAACATATTCATAACAATCAACAATGTTCACCAACGAAGGCGACCGGTGCCGGTAATAACTATTTAGTAACCTGTGTAGCAAAGTCGTTGGCGTATGAACCCCCCTTAATTAAACTCGTGAGAAGTCGTTGAATGCAGAGAGTATGCAACCGATCGCTCTGAAAGTCTTCGGGGGAGGCCTGCTACTGACGACTGCTACTAGAGGTAGCAACCGGGACCAACTGCTATCGTGCCTTCCGAAGCACGGGCTCACGAGTAAACATTTTGCAACACTACTATTTGGCCACCCATCGGAGTAATGACTGCACCAGGCGTCGCTTAGCTGTGAGCCTCCGCAGTTTGGCATATAGGTCTTACAGCACTAGTTAATAGTTAAGGAAATTTCCAAAAAACAAAAAACATCACCAGTACTTGCTTAACCCCCCAAATACTGAGAGGCTACTCATCTTCAGTGGCGAATAAATTGACATTTAAGTGTATGCTTCAGTAGGATAGGAGCGTCTTAAATATTTAGGGACCCCTAAATATTTAAGAGTCGTTTGAGTGTTCTGGCATTAGTTGCTCAATCACATAAAAAATTATCTGAGGTTGAATATATTTAATATGAAGATAGCAGCTGGCTTGACCCTAAAACACGCATAGGTTTACATCAACATATTCGAGATAGACACCTTTGCGTGATTTCCGGGATGAGCTATGAGGGCGGAACTAATTATACGACCCAGTTGGCACAATGGTCACCATGCCGGCCTGCCAATCACAGGGTTGCGGGTTCGATTCCCGCCTCAGACATGTATTTATGCTTAGATATTTGTCTGTGGTCTGGTTGTTTCTATGTATTATAAGTATATATTTACAAAAGAAAAGTATAAGTACTAAGTAGTATATCCGTTGTCTAGCACCCATAACACAAGTCTCGTTACTTAGCTTGGGGCTAGATGGCGATTTGGGGAATGTCCTGCAATATTTATTTATTTTATTTACCTGTTTTCAGATTTGGTAAAACCAATCAGGATGCAGCGTTCCAGCGCCATGAATGAGAACTACGACGGAGTGAGGCTCACTGCTGCTGGTTGGGGCCTACTCTGGACTAGTGGTACGAGCCTATAACTTCATCACTACATAGTATAAAATAAAGTCACTTTTCGCCGTCCCTTTGTATGGTTAGATCTTTAAAACTACGCAACGGATTTTGATGCGGTTTTTTTAATAGATAGAGTGATTCAAGAGGAAGGTTTATATGTATAATACAAGCATAATATAGCCGTGCGAAGCCGGGGCGGGTCGCTATATAAAATAAAGTCACTTTTCGCCGTCCCTATGTATGCTTAGATTTTTAAAACTACGCAACGGATTTTGATGCGGTTTTTTTTAATAGATAGAGTGATTCAAGAGGATGGTTTTTAGATATAATATATGCATAATACAGCCGTGCGAAGCCGGGGCGGGTCGCTAGTTTAACCATAAAACTAATATCCGTTCCTAATGACAGGTTTGCGACGGGACCTATTTCATACGAAATCCAGTTTAATCCAGTTTGAGCGTTACGAAAATTGAAACGAAAAGCCCTAAGATAAACTAATCTCTCACATATAATTATTATGTTTGTCTGTCTGTCTGTCTGTCTGTCTGTCTGTCGTCGAAAGGAACTTCGTTCCAAAAGCGTGTTATTTTGTAAATATAACTTATAATACATAGAAACAACGAGACCACAGACATAATATCTAAGCATAAATACTTGTCTGAGGCGGGAATCGAACCCGCGACCCTGTATTTGGCAGTGCGGCATGGTCACCATTCTGCCAATGGGTCCTCAGATAAAATTTAACGTGTTCTGTTTTTTAGGATCGTCACCAGAAAATATGAACTGGGTAAACCTCAGAGGCGAACCCAACTGGCTCTGTGCCCTTCGCTATGGAGGGATCATTCAACCATCCACCATCTGCGCCAGCGGCTGGGATGACCCTACCCAGTCTACTTGCCAGGTAAAGCTAGTATTGAAAGTATTTTGAAAAATATTCCCGGAAATATGTTCGTACCGACGCTCTCTCCATACAAACGTAGTCGACTGTTTCGTCCCTGGATAATGACACTATTCACTATAGCAAATATTTTTGTTGCATAAAACTTATAACTGCCATGACCATGCCCTATATTTTGTTTATTTTTTATTTTTAAAATTTTAATTTCTATGATAATTAGAAAATCAATAAAACCAAGACAAAGGGGCATATTTGACCGAACGAGCGAAGCGAGAGAGGTCTAGTGGCGAGACGGTCGGTCGGTTGTACCTATGTATCTATATATCTATGTATCTATGTATGTTTGTTCGACGATAACTTGAGTACCGTTGCTCTGATCCTAATGACTTTTGGTATACGGGTAGTTGAGGTCCATAGAATTTTTAAGTTCGAACATGAGAGGGATCGGTTAGGGGGCTTCGATGATAGGGGGTGCAGTAGGGGATTTACCTATATGACAGGCGAACTATATGGCAAATATACCCAAGTGGGGTATCAAATGAAAGGGCGTAACTTCGGTGACAATAATATGGTACCATGGAAATGATCTGATGATGGAGCTGGAAGAAATCCACAGGAATGTATCGTCTCAGCGGTCATTTTTATATCAAACTCATTTGTATCAAAAAGGAAAAAAACGCTTTGACCTTCATGATTAAAAAATGACAATGTCAAAAATCAAAATGACATGTTTTCTTTCTGTCATTGTCGTAAAAAATATGATTTCCAGATAATTTCAAAACCATTACATATTACCTTAGCTTTGATATTATGATTAAAATTGATAAAAAAGGTACCTATCAATATAATAATACGGTCATCCTAAATAAAATTCAAATAATTCGTAAAAGCTTAGAGTGCAAAGTCATGCACTCTTGTGTTCGTTCTCAATGGTCTTCGAAGGATCAGTAGCTGCTTGAACCAGCTATTGATCAGCTAAACGGAAGCCGAAGCGAAAATTGGACAATCCTTCTATAGTTGACGTCGTCTGGGCCACTCAGGATGTACCTACTTACCTACCTTGGGTGAAGACTGTAGATTAAAAGCGTCTACTTAATCTACTTTCCTATAAATCGTCAGACCTCTCTTTTTGTTTCATATTCATAATTATTAATTTATTTCATAATCAGGGGTTGGTTTGGTTAATAATTGTGGTGAATAATATTAAATAGTATTGCTAGCTGATCTAGAGATTCTAATTAAAAAAACTGGTGACTAATCTTTTTATTATTTTTATTTAATAATAGGTTAGGACTTATTATAGGACAAATAGGTCCACCAATAATATAGGTCTCAAACTTCTCTAATATATTTGTATCGAGGGAGGAGCCTCTCTCCTCTTTACCTCTTTCGTTAGATTAAGATGAGTACATACTTACTACATAGGTACTAAATTTTTTAGTGTTAAGTCTGATGATAAAGACCCGATGAGAAAGGTGACAATAAGAACTTAACGATCTTGAGAAGTCTAAGATAGTCATATCCATGTTTGTACTCGTTCAAAGCACCTTGATAAGTAGGTATTCTATAGCTTCTGAAGAATCAGCTGACATCTGGGATCTGGTGATAGAGGTGGAAGAAGGCACTCAACTTCAAAGAAATATGAACTCATCTTCTAGACAAGATAAGTCTACCGTTAATGTTCGTTAAAGTTGTCTTGATAAGGAGGCACTCTAGGCACATGAGTGTGCTCTAGGTGTTAAACAAGCAACTGATATCTGGGGTTTGGTAATATAGCCGAGTAATATATAGAAAGCTATATGAACTCATCTCTAGATAAGTTAGGTCTATCGTGTTCACTTGATGAGTAGGTAGGTACTCTAGCTACTGACGATATGGTGGAATATAGAAGGAAGAAGGCTATAGGAGTTTTTAATCACACACGATTTACTTTCATTGTAGGTACTTATTCTCTCGAGTATCAATAAAACGCGAAATAAATAAATACGTGATTGAGACCAAGAAAATTAGGCTATGGAATTCATTTTCTAGACAAGATACCTAGTCTTGTTCTGTATTCTGAGCCTATGCCTAACGCGTTTGGATTCGTTAAAAGTATAATAGAGTCAGCGATGTCCAGTGTCTGATGATAGTGATACTAGGCACCTATCATTTAAACAAGATAGACCGAAGAACTCGTGAGGTCTCAGTTCGGGGCGAACTACTAGTCATAATAGGTTTTATTTATGCAACAAAAATATTGTGCTAGTATCAACAGTCGACTACGTTTGTATGGAGAGCGCACCGGTACCCTTTCACCTTAAAATCAAAATGACAAAAGACAATGACCAATATTGGTATTTAACAAATATCAAATATTATTAATCACTATCACTACATGGGTATTTCTCATTTTCTTGATTCTCAACGTCATCTTCATGGACAATTTGAATACTCCATTATTTGAACTATTTTTCAAAATCAACTTAAAGGTCTTGATAAGACGACTAAATTCGTA
The DNA here is from genome assembly GCA_907269075.1 of Idaea aversata. Lineage (NCBI taxonomy): Eukaryota > Metazoa > Arthropoda > Insecta > Lepidoptera > Geometridae > Idaea > Idaea aversata. The sequence continues at coordinate 11,851,029 of OU026104.1, read as the reverse complement.
AATAAATCAATCCAATCGAGGGGTTCGTTCGGAAGATACCGTGTTTTTAATTTCGAGATCCCACGCAACTGACGCGATGATCCACGAAACTGATTCAGTAACTTTACAGCCATTATTTTATAATATTTTCTACTATTTATCATCAGACTAAATTTTCTTGAAATCACCACGTCAACTTATTTTCATAACTAAACAAACAGGTTCTACACGATTTTCAATAAATAAAAGGGAAAATTAACAATTCTGTTCCATAATTCGAGCATTTTTCCAATATTATTATTATTCATAATCTTAATATTACTTTTATACCATGACAATTAAAACTACACAATTTCAGTTTAAAGTTTTTTTATGAACATTATTAATGCAGCCATCCCAATCAGGGGAAACTTATTTTGATTTTTAACATTAAAGTAACAAGCAGGAACTTATCTATACTAATATTATAAAGCTGAAGAGTTTGTTTGTTTGAACGCGCTAATCTCTGGAACTACTGGTCCGATTTAAATGATTCTTTCAGTGTTGGGTAGTCCATTTATCGAGGAAGGCTATAGGCTATGTCTTTTTTTTTTCAAAATTAGGGATCCGTAATAAAATTGCTATTTTGAAACACAAGGTGTAAAATCGAAAACCTATTTATGCGTGCGCTGCAAAAACTATTGACAATAGAACAAAATGATGTGACGGGTTTGTAGATCCCATTAAGACCTACAAAAAAGTCCGCGAGAACATATATCTAGCTATTGGTTTAATCACAATAACCGACTTTGTGTTCAAAATAATTATCAAATCGTCTGAAGAAAAAAAACTACGTTAAATATGTATCGTAATATTAATCTTTATCGAAATTAAGCATTATGTTATCAAGAGTATTTATGTAGAAGTAAAATACTTTTTATCACAGTTGCTCATAAAGTGGATCTTATTAAACCGCTTTTAGGCTCATAATGCAACGTATTATACACGCGTGCGATAAAAAAAAATCCAACTAGTGCTAAAATAATACGTAATCCCGATAAGTCAAATACGTATCTTACTGCTAATGACATATTAGGTAGATGAAACATTCTTAATTTATCTGGGTTATACTGTTTTGATGTATAGAAAAAAGGTACCATCAAAAAGTTTTTAAGCCTTGTTGGCTTAAACCTCTTTGGTGGTACCTTTTTTCTTCTTTTCAAAAGGTTGTCTCTAAAGTCTGATAACGAACGATAATTTTACGTGATTACGTCTTTGAAAATAATTAAAAATTGAGTTTTGTTTTTATTTTGTTTTTTCTTTAGGTACATAAATATTTTTTTTCCTTACCATTATTATTCTGTTTTTAACCGCCGACGCAAAAACAAATGAAAAAAACCCTAAAAAAATATTGTACGTCAGACGAGGCTGTATAGGTTAAAAGTCTTTTGCGTAGCCTTTCGGAAGTGTAATTAACAAAAAAAAGTAAACATAACCTAAATTAATTCTTAAAAACTTTTAATTATTTTAACAAGTCTTTTTTTTTATTCGCAACTGTGATAAAAAACGTCGTACGATACAGGTGTGGGAAGCTGATCATTCCATCTCGGCTATTGCCACGCTCGCGTTCCGCTCGCGCGTCATATACCCGCCTCTATGGAATGATCAGCTTTCCACACTTGTATCGCAATGTACTATTTTCATTACTCATACTCCGAAAGTAAGTCTAAAGATGCGTGAAGAGCGTGTAGAAAATAAAATTTCCAGCCCTAGGGAAAATCGCTTTCACTGACAGCTGTCATGTCAAATTATGGCTTCGCACGACTCGTGCAATGTGCATATAGCCAGTATCAGTATCATTATACATTAGGAACTTCATAACCTAACCTCCTTGCTTTAAGTAACACCAAAGAATAACACTACATGTATACAACCTCTTTGATCCCAACCTTGTAAGAGGATCAGGTAGTATGAAGTCTCTCATTCACTCTCGTTGTTAGGAAGAATTTTATGTATTATTCGTAATGAAAAGCACAGTGTTTACCTCGGGTGAAAGACTCATTAAGTCCCTCGAACTATTAGCGCCCTCGCTACGCTCGGGCGCCAAACTCCGTCTCGGGACTTGTAATGAGTGACTTTCACACCTAGGATAACAATGTACTATTTCATTACTCATACTCCGAAAGTAGGTCTAAATATGCCTGAAGAGCGTGTAGAAAATAAAATTTCCAGCCCTAGGGCTTTTCACTTTCACTGACAGCTGTCATGTCAAATTATGGCTTCGCACGACTTGTGCAATCTGCATGTAGCCAGTATCAGTATCATTACGCATTAGGAACTTCAAAAACCTAACCTCCTTGCTTTTTTTTTTACACCAAAGAATAATAATTATGGCTTGGCACGGCTCATGCACACTGCCAGAGTTTAGTACTAAGTAACTATTTTATCTTATTTTATTATGTTTTTGTGTTAAATTTAATCTGGTTTTTCATTTATGACTGTGTATTTTGTGTAAATAACATTTTCTAGACAAACCGTGTTACAAAAACTGTAAGTTAAATCTACGGACTTCGCTTCATTTCCCAATGTTGGATTAACTCATTATTAAAAACTTCTTCGGTAAGTACCGCCGTATTTAAGTATTGAATACAAATAGCAGAAACCTAAAAAAACACTACATAATGTATACCTCTTTGGTCCCAACCTTGTAAGAGGATCAGGTAGTATGGACACATGAGTACCTACTCATGTGGTATGGAGTCTCATAGTCTCATTCACTCTCGTTGTTATGAAGAATGTTATGTATTATTCGTAATGAAAAGCACAGTGTTTACCTCGGGTGAAAGACTCATTAATAAGTGACTTTCACACCTTGGATAACAATGTACTATTTGTTTCATCTCTATCGGATATTTCGTTTAAAAGTTATCACGTGTGTAAGATGATGTAAGAGTTGGTACCTATTAATGGGTTATGGGCCATAGAGTTTTTTATCAACATAAAATCTATACTAACTGAAGAGTTTGTTTGTTTGTTTCTTTGTTTGAACGCGCTAATCTCAGGAACTGCTGGTTCGAATTGAAAAATTCTTTTTCGAGGAAGGTTATAGGGTATAGGCTAAGTAACCAATATCGCGTGACCGACGCATATTGTGTTTTAAATTAAAAATAACGTCTAATACTTTTTTTTTAAATTGTTGTGGGTGTAATTCATTACAATGGCTTGGTATATGCAACATACAAATGCACTCTTTGGTGAAGCAGTAACCAAATGTTTAACTGCAACGAGAAGTGTAACACGATGAAAATGCGAAAAATGGCCCTGTTTTAGACGATTTGTGTTGATTTTTAATATGTATCTATCTATATGCTCCTAATATAGCTTTATTTATTTTGTAGCTTAATAATTACTTTATCTTCTAAATTACATTTCATGTTTGTAACTTATATTATTATAGTTTAGAAAATATACCCGTGTGACCATCAAATTTGAGCCTCAATGAGAAATGCCCACATAGTATAAAACAAAGTCGTTTCCCGCTGTTTCTGATTTTTTTTCATAGATAGAGTGTATTAAGAGGATGATTTTAGTATATAAAACAAAAATACCACGCGTACGAAGTCGCGGGCAACAGCTAGTTAATGAATATAAGATTCAACTAATGATTGACTGATATATCAAACGCACAGTTTAATCAAATGGACGGATCTTGCTAAAATTTACTACTAATATTTCTATAGAGCGCAAATCTCGAGAACAGCTGAATTGATTTCGCTAATTATTTTTGTTGTGTAGCTAGTTACTAATAAATCGTCTTTTCTTTGACCAGGGTGATTCCGGTGGTATTCTGACTGTGATAGACGAAGATGGTGTGCCGTCTCAAGTTGGTATCTCATCGTTCGTGTCTGGTCAGGGATGTCACGCTGACATGCCAGCTGGTAAGATCATTATTGTTGATTTCTCGACCGAAAGAACTGGAAAATAGTATACCAAAATGTTTGGAGAACTGGGAGACCTTTTCATAGTAGTGAGACTCTTCTCTTGTATTAGATAATTTAAAAATACCTCCTTTTGATAATGATCCATTAACAAAATAGATAAGTACTTACCTACCATTGACTGCAAGTTACTATTATGTTATATGTAGACAAACCCCGCCCGTACAAAATAGCCTATGAGAATTTCAGTAGGTAACGAGTGTAGTGAGCACAGTAATAGTGACTTTTAGAATTGTAGTAGTCTTTTTCTGTTGCAAATCTAATGAAACCCACAAACTTTTGAAAATTAATCTCACGATGGCGTTGTAAGAATTCGTGAACCTCATGAGTTTTGTTTTTTAATTATTTTAAGGTACAAGGTATTGCAAAAATAATCTATTTCCTTTCATTTGTCACACTATGCCTATTTTCAGAAATTGCTCTATCAGCAAACACTATCGATTGATATAAAAATATGATTATTTTTTGGAAATTTAACAGGCCCGCTTCCCAGCCCCTTCCCATTGTTTTCCAACAAATCTAATGATGCATTTTTGATGTTTGTCAAATTCAGGGACACAGCTCTTTTCAGCATTTTTTTCGCTTCTACTTATATTATTTATGGCCCTGAAAGACCATATAAAAATCACCTATAAGTATATTTTATGTTCACCGATGATTTCTTTTTGATATTTTAGGTTTCATTCGTCCCGGACACTACCACGAATGGTACCAAGACGTAACTGGCATCAACTTCGATTGGGAACTAGAGGAGGAACCCGATTGCGAGGACAGTGGAGAAGACAACGGTGGAAATGGAGAGAGTGGAGAAGATGGAGAAGACAACGGGGGTGATGGAGACAGTGGAGAAGACAACGGGGGTGATGGACCAGAAAGCGAAGAGAGTAATGGAGATTCCTCATCAGCTTCTTCTTCATCATCATCATCGGAAGAGAAATAATGCATTAGAATGAGACGTTAATCATTGTCAATAAATTGATTTTGAATATTACCTTTTTATTTATTTATCAGAATTATCAGAATTTACTAGAGCTAGTTTTAGAGTTTGTTGCTTTCACAAATCGGAGGCCTTATCGCTAAAAGCCATTTCTTCCAGGCAACCTTTAGATGAGTGACTGTTTTAGCTTGTTTAATAGGTTGGGAAATAGGGTTAAGGTACATCTCACCCACGCAAAAATTAGAATGCGGACAATAAGTCCACTTTATAAAATGTGCATGGGTGGATTCGCCCGGACCAGTTTAGGGAAACGGGCCAAATGTTTTATTAAAAAATTATTAAATTATAAGGATATTTTGGCACAATCCTTTAATTATTAACCAACTTCAAAAAAGGAGGAGGTTCTCAATTCGGTAGTATGAAATTGTTTTTTTTTTTTCCAATTTTTAACAAATGATAAAGGAAACAACAAAGAAAACAGGCCTTTCATCCTTATTAATTACACAATGATTTATTCATCTTTTCGTAATAGCACGGGGTCTAGACTAACGCGAGATGCAGCTAATATAATGATATAGCTAATCAAAAACTAAGAATGTAGTTTCGGCACAGTTTCGGATAGATCATTGACTAACTAAATACCTTTATTGTGACGTCTCGTATGTCCGTACGTCATTGAGTAGCCAGACGTATGAATGTCGTGCTGCAAATAGGAGCGTGTAGTTACGGCGTATTGCAGTAGCGGAGCACTGCGCATGCGTGAGTGTTGCCAGCGTTTGGACTAATACACTCCCGAGGGGTTCCCCATCATAGATAGACGGAATAAATGAAATAAATAATATGTATTAAGACCTCTCCAAGAAAGCTGTTTTGGTGAAATAAGATTGGACGGGGCATGTTTGCCGGATGTCAGAGAATGATGGGCCAAAATAACAACAGAATGGTCCCCTATAGGGCCAAGGCGATGATGGCGGGACGATTTAGACTCATAGAAGAATTATTGGTGAGCAAAATCTTAAAAAAGTAAAGTATATAAGTAGTATATCCGTTGTCTAGTACCCATAACACAGGTCTAGTTACTTAGCTTGGGACTAGATGGCGATGTGTGGAGTGTCCTGCAATATTTTATTTATAGCTATAGATCGTGATCAATGGAAGAAGGGTAAAGAGGACTTTGCCCTGCAGTAGGAAATTTATTCATATTCATTTTCATTTATTCATTCATTTGGATGTTTAATACATTTGTAGATCACATAGTATCGTCTCAAAAACTAAGTTAGAATGTGTGCCTTCAAACAAAGTCGCTTTCTCTGTTCCTATATCCCTATGTATGCTTAAATCTTTAAAACTACGCAACGGATTTTGATGCGGTTTTTTTCAATAGAAAGAGTGATTCAAGAGGAAGGTTTGTATGTATAATACATGCATAATATAGCCGTGCGAAGCCGGAGCGAGTCGCTAGTAATAAATATAAAGGTGTGATTAGCCTGTTAGCTTAATCATTCGGCGTTCGACAATAGATTGATAAAATCAAGATGGCACCGATCACTATGTCAACGCCCACACAATTATTTACGTTCAGACGCGATTTCTATCAAAAAGTCATACGAAGAACTTCTTGTGTCAATTAATTTTTACATGTAACAAATTCACCACAAAGTCTTTCACAAAAAAGAACACGGCAACCCTGTACGAACAATTCGCGCGCGCGCGCGCGCTAAATCCATCAAATCAAACATGGCGTCCGGTCCGGGAGCGCGCTGCTTTACCACATAATTCAGGGGAAAACCCACCGCCTTTGTTCCGATATAAAAACATTAGTTAAACAAAAATGTTGCAGTGATATTTAGTGCTATTTAAAGTGCCAGTGTTTGTCAGTTTGATTGCATGAGTGTCCGCGATGGGGCTGCCATGCGGGCTGAAAGAGATTCGCCGGCTAGCACGGAGCAGTTAACGTCAGTCACACTTTTATTACGACTTATTCTATCTTTATTTAAAGTTCAAAAAATGACCTTATTCGAACGTCACTCTTTATTTACATATGAATATAGGCCAATATAATATCATCTACATATTTCAGCTTACGAAAATCTCTAAATTTTCTGACTGCGTTGCAGTTAAAAAAATCAGCTAGCTGTCTTTCCTAACATTTCTAAACAAATTGGTTAGGTAACATTTCCGAATGATTTCTAAATAAAAAAAGCAAAAAGGACAACGGCAATTACGGCCTACATTCTTGATATATATAAAAAACCATAACTACGTACAAAAAGTTAAAGAGTATCAGCTAAATGGCATAGTGTTAGTAGGTACTGTAATTTTCATCGATTTTGTATCAAAATACGTGCGTATATTAGTCAAAGTAGGGTCACCGCACCCTCGTCGATTCACGGCGAACCCATTGTGGCTACCCCATTCCTACATTTCTTAGCAAACATTGAAATATTGAGGTATACGTTTTATGTGTATTGTTCTACCATTCAACCTGACACGATGACTTGAGTTATGGCCGTAATAGGTTATATGCAAAGAGTTAAATTACCACAGTGTAAAAGAGAGAACTTCTGAACCTTTTAACAAACTATCAGCATATATAAAATATGTAAACAGACATGGTAATTCTCTGGTGACTGGAGTTTAGGTACTCTCTACAGAAAACATAACGCTTTTTGTTAACGCTCAATTTTACTGCCCATCTCATACCAAACGAAATCGATTCATAATAAATAAACTACAAAACTTTCTAACAAGATGATATCTCTGGTTTAGGTTATAATATCTTAGGCATATCTTAGGTGCCTATCTACTATAAATAAGGTCATGAAAAATAACGGTATTTTATCTGTGTAATCTACCAAATATGATCCATCATTACGTTATTTTTAAGGAAAACGTCAAATCGAGAAAGCAACGCGTAAAACGTCTGTTTTAATACAATCTTAGTACCTACTTACATAAACATCGAATTTACTAGGTATTATTTTAATAGACTTTTTCTTGGAAATCTCGTTAATTAGGTAACTAGTATTTTTTGCTATCCCAAAGATTTTTCCTCTTCCCTAGACTTGCACATAAATTATGTCAATCACTACATAGTATAAAACAAAGTCGCTTTCTCTGTCCCTATGTATGCTTAAATCTTTAAAACTACTTACGCAACGGATTTTGATGCGGTTTTTTTTTAAATAGAGTGATTCAAGAGGAAGGTTTATATGTAAATTACATGCATAATATAGCCGTGCGAAGCCGGGACGGGTCGCTAGTATCATAATATGTGGGCCAGAGTGTATTCAAAGTGAACACTGTCCTTTACTTACATCTTGAACCGGACAATTTGTTTTATAGGTCTTAGATAAACAAAACAACTAAAATCACTACATAGTATAAAACAAAGTCGCTTTCTCTGTCCCTATGTCCCTATATCCCTATGTATGCTTAAATCTTTAAAACTACGCAACGGATTTTGATGCGGTTTTTTTAATAGTTAGAGTGATTCAATAGGAAGGTATAATACATGCATAATATAGCCGTGCGAAGCCGGGACGGGTCGCTAGTTATGTGTAAAACGAGATACCTATTACCTGGTTTTTTGTTTTTTAACTTTAATATAATGATAATAATAGATCTACACTAATATTATAAGCAGGAAAGATTTTTTGTTTGTAACGAATAGGCTCCGAAACTACAGGACCGATTTTGATTAAATTTGATATAAGGATACATTGTTCAATTGGGAGAAACATAAGATAAGTACATTTTATCCCATGGGATCGGGACTGACGCGAACGAAATCGGGCACAGTTAGTTATTTATTTGGATAAATTGGGGATAGAATGGGCGTTGCTCTTTAGTGTCATCCGAGCCGGGGTCACGGAGCTCCCTGGAGAGACAGTTAGGTAATGCGCAGTTCATGACCCGGATTCAGATTTATTCATATTTTTAACTACACGCGTGGGGAAGTGGCATTCTGTGTTTAGTCAAACGTTTTTAAGGGATCCTCTTTGGCTTTTGGAACTCTTTTAAATATTCCATTGTCAAATGAATATAGAAAGAAAACAGGTTTATTTGTAACCAAAGGGTCCAGAATTAGGCATGTTACGAATTAGACCTTTCTAGACCTGGTAATTATTTCGCGATAAGTATATACCTTTTTCGACTGAACGTTGTTAATAAATTGCTCAATTAACAATGCATACAAAAATACATTTATAAAAAATATTGAAATTTAAAAAAAAAATCAATCGTCAATAATCAAATAAACAAATGAAAATAATATAAATTAATTTTAATTTTTTGTCGTATGGTCGACATATCTTTCAATATTAGAACTTACTAACAATACAGAATTACAGATAAGTACATATTTTTTATACACTTGGACATTTTTATGGTTGGACAATAGGTTTGATTGGACATTTTTGAACTGTTGGAGATTTTTCTTTTTGGACATTAGTCGTGATGAATATTGAAAAAAAAAGTGTGGCGCTCGGGGACTGCCGCGGCAAAGCTATTGCATCGTGCGAGCTTCGTACAGTCATACCATATACATACACGTTAAGCGAACGCTCGGCCGAGCTACATGGTAGGCGGAGGGGGGTGTTAGATTTTATTTTCGTTACGGAATTTCTTTATTCGGTCACCGCGCTCAAAGCCCGCGATAAAAGCTATGCAAAAGCTAAAAAATGACTCTAAAACTTCTGAATAGCAATTAACAACTTGACAATCACAAATCTGTCCAGAGTAACTCTACGTAAGTGTAAACTTATCAAAAAGCTAACAGAGAAGAGCTTTCAAGTGGTGTTATCTGTTGAAGATACGACCTACATACGGCTGAAAGCTGAAAGCTCGAAACTAGGTGTGTTTACTCTGAGCTTTATATACGAACACTCTTGGCTCTAGAAACGTGGAGTTTTATAGAACCTAAGGAAACTCTGAGATGTATTTTACGCGCAATTTTTGTAAAATTTAAGATATATTGAAATTGCGCGAAACGACCTCATAAGAGGTTTAAAGGTCGGATAAATTTTTAAGGGCTTCGTCCCGACCCTACCCGATTTTAAAATACCTAACAAAAAATCCCAACTCCACCCGATTTAATTCTTGCATATAGAAAAAGTAAGTACAAGCTGACATGAAAAATTGTAAAAAAAAATGTCATACAAAAAATGTTACAATTATTATAATAATACTATGATTGGGATGACGATGTAACACTAGCAGTTAAAATAAAAAAACTGGTTGCCTGTAAAGTCGGTATACGGGCGAAAGTTTTACGTGACAACAACTGTGCTCGAGTGGAAGGGACGCGTGCCTTTCACTTTTTATGTCTGTCTCTCTCGCTCTTAGGCGGGCTAACCATGCCCGCGTGCCTCTCACTCGCTCTCATTGTGAGCGCATAACGTCAGCGGAGCGTAACGCAGTTTCTTGAAGTGTCACCCGGCAAACCAATTTATAAAACGTTGTCACGTCAAAAAAGATCATTGTTGTAAGGAGGCAAACACTGGCGAAGTAAAAGTTTATCCCTTTATTATAAAATTCTCGTGTCGCGGTGTTAGTTACCAATATCACCGAGTTAATCGAACCGATTTTTACGATTTTTTTTTGTGTACGGTCGGCTGCATAATTGCAGACCCACCGTAGAGCTCCAAAACGGCTGTTATAAGAATGTGTTCAACACAAGCAAGATTCAAGGCACCTGCTTTAGTTGAAGTTTAAAGTCTTCTAACTCATTAATTTATCAAACAAAAATATTAGAATGACAACATGCCAATAATAGTCATTTTTGAACACTACTGGGGGCTGCAATTATGCAGCCGACTGTACCTACCTATATTTTTAGGTCTTTTCATTTTTTTTCCTTTTTGTTTCCTTTTTTTTGTAAATGGCAAAACAACGTTTGCCGGGACAGCAGCAATATTGTATTCTGTGTCATTACAATTTTTTCACCTTTTATAGAGACTACTAAATAAAACTGCGTTGTCATCAGATAATGAGTGAATCAGTGATAGGTTTTATAAATTTAAGTAACTAGCTGTTGCCCGCGACTTCGTACGCGTGGTAGTTTTGTTTTATGTACCAAAACCTTCCTCTTGAATCACTCTATATCTATTTCAAAAAACTAAGCATCTAAACCCGTGGCGCAATTTTAAAGATCTAAGCATACATAGGGACAGACAGCGGGAACATTTGTTTTATACTATATATGTAGTAATACCAAATTGAATTTAGTCATAATAAAATCTGTATTATCCGTTCGGCATCGGTATGTAAAAGCGTCGAAAACAACAGTGGTTATAAAATCAATAGTTTTACCTACTGGGGAAAGGTTGGGCGACGACGATTCACGGCACGCGTGCGATTTGTGACTTGTGAGACGCATACCGAGCGTGTTAATACGGCCTGTTACGGCTTCTACCACTAGACTGGCCGCAGACAGATTTTACAAAGTTATCTATGCATATAAACATATAACGACTGCCTGACTGACGTATCAATGCACATCTTATACAGCTGATCGTAGAGACCTGAAACTTGGAGGGTGCGTTCTGCTGGTTCTTTGTATGACGTAGGCATCAAGAAAGGATTTTCGACAGCTCCATTTGCTCCATTTCAAATAATACTTTCAAATATTTGTAATAAAATATTGACATTTGTAAGCGTGATCACATAAAAAAAAACCTCATGAGTTTCTTGTGCCTTCTTCTAATTGGTGACTTTTACGCGGACGAATTCGCGGGCAAAAGCTAGTCATTGTACTAAAATATTATCAGTTGGAGCACGGGGACTTGTAAGTACCCCATGCTTGTCTTTACCCCATGACTCTATACCCGCATTCAAATCAGCATTACTTACCCAAAATTCTTACTTAGTGGATGCCTGCGTCATAATAGATGAATACTGGCTTTTTTCATTCCAAAGTCTAACTCTGACAAATCTGATGTTTTATTACATTAATCAATACTTTACTTATAATATTGAAAATATAATAGAGGATACCTATTGTATATCTACATTTTACATTGTTAATAACTTCAACTTCTTTAACTTGTTGTCATTGTTAATAATAACTTGCCTATAAGTTTCTGCAACCGTGATATGCGTTGCGGTTATCCACAGATATTTGATTACACTGTCAACTGTGTCATGTTAAGACCTGTGTCAAGCTGTAAAATTGTTTTTTTTGTCTATTTTTGTATGAAAATCTTAATGCGGTTCACATCTACTTACCAAGTTTCAACAGTATTATAGTTCTTATAGTTTCGGAAAAAAGTGGCTGTGACATACGGCAGACAGACAGACATGACGAATCCATAAGGGTTCCGTTTTTTGCCATTTGGCTACGGAACCCTAAAAATATTTGCTCTACTGTCATTATCCAGAGAGAAAACAGTCGACTACGGTTGTAATAGTTTGTATGGAAAGAGCCCCCGGTACCCTTTCCTCTTAAAGAAGGAGGAGTTTCTCAATTCGACGCTTATATTTTTTTAACTTTAAGCGATGTTAATTGTTCATAGATATGTCACGGCAACACGCGTGAACGCCTGAACTTTTTTTTTTTTTATTCATTTTTTATATAAAAACTTCATGCGACAAGAGTGTTGTCCGTTGTCCGGTCTACTTCTGGTGATATAATATGTTGAAAGTCTTTATGTTTATCAGATTGCTGAGTGACTGGCGTTCAAAGTCGAGGTCGCGATTAAAATCAGTCATTGTTTAAAATATGGCGGAATGCTTTCAGTTCGATTGGTATTTGCAGTTTCGATAAGCTTTATTTTAAAGCTATGTAGTATGTAGATTACAGTGAGGGAAAACATCGTGATGAATTTAGCTGCGACTTAGTTGTCTCAATTATTGACAAATTACAATAATGTAGCTTTTTATGATTTTTATAAAAAACTGGAATAAAGGTGTGGACCAATTTCAGAAAGCCAAAATCATCATTGGTCAAGTTACAATTCAATATAATTCCCAAAGCATTTTGATTACAAAAAAAACCTCGCAGTAAGCTAATTTTTTTCAAAAAGCCATATGAGTGTATTTTGAGCTAATTTGAACGAGAAATGGCCTTCCAGATCAATCTGGCAACAGAAAGGGGCAAATTTTACACAGGCTAAATCAAACCGTTTCAAAAATATTTAATAATATTTAATAATAAATCTAGTGAGCCATATCATCAAATAAGAATACTTCTTATCATTTTAGGTTTTTTTTACTAAAATCAAGAAACTCAGTATTTTCTAGCGTCTTTGGAGAGGATTCTTTCTTGGTTCAAGAAACCTTTTCTCTTTGTGTGTATCAAAGTTAAAGTCAAAATTCTTTATTCAATAATACAATTTGCATGGGATTACTTTGAATCGTCATAAAAACTAAGTTTGCCTGCGTGACTTTCGAACGCGCCCATCTAATGAGAAGAATTTTAATGCACAAGAAACTCATGGGTTTTTTGTGATCATACTACCAAAGTGTTGTGCCCTATGTTCCTTCTTGTGTCGTAAAAATAAATCTATCTACCTTTCCCCTAAGTATGACGCAACAAGCAATTACCTGGCAGTATCCAATAGTTACTCATTACGACGTTTCATAGCTGTTTGCCTAACTCGGGGTAAATGTATTGGAAAAGTTTACTCGTTGGCACCCCGAGTAATCTGAGTCCGGAGCTTTCTAGGGCAATGTCACGATGTTTGAGGACGTCTGTGCCGCGTTGCGGGTTCGATACCCGTACATGACAAACAGGTATTTTTTTAAAAAAAGACTCTCCCTATACGCTAGAGAATATACGCTAGAGAATAATAATAATAATATTTATTTAACAAAAGCTTACATTATATTACAATGTCCATGGGTTCCCGCACGAGGCAGAGCCTGTATCGCGGGACACCGACTAAACAATTATAAATTTACACTTACATTTACATATGCTTTAGGTTTTAGTAAAATATCCTAAAATGCCAATATTTGCCTCCAACCTTTATGTCACAGGCTGGTTTCGCCGATCGCGTAAATTACAGAGGTTGTCGTCGTGTTGAGTCAGTATAGACGCAGATCTTTTGCAGATTAAAACCCTAAAATAAGGGGGTCACTTTTCGCATATACAAGGTAGGAATAAATGTTTTAGGGTGCACACTAATTAGATGCACAGAGCGTGCGTGCAGGCCATTTTATAAGACCCAAATATCTAATTATTATTGTTAAATTGCGCAAAAATGTATTACGCAGGTGAAACCACGGGGAGCTGCTAGTAAATTAATAAGTATTTAGTATTTTATTTATTTATTTATATAAAGATATAAATTAGTGTGACGACTAGAAAGACAATTAGAGAATTTTGAGGCTATAACAAAAATATCTAAGCCATGATATTTTATGGGGTAGGGGTACCTTCAGTTGGCCCTGCTATTTTGTCTCCTGATAGGACAACTGGTGGGGTGAATTGGATTTCAATATTTTATTAATGGTCTCGTTGGCCCACTGGCACTACGAGTAGCGGATAAAAAATAAATTAAAATTAATTCCCCATTTCAATAAAAACCAAACTGGCATCACCTGTAAAATCTGTAAATAATGTAACAGCATCTATATTATGTAACTTATGTATAAACGATCGTGACGTCATCGTCAGCTGACGTAGTTCTTGGCTCCAAGCCAATATTTAGTACTGACACGTTGCTAGTAAAACAATGGGTAATTTGCCAGTTGCTTGGCAAGTGGAAACACACACAAAAGGTGAATTTACACTTTCTTAAATCATTGTCTTAAGTGACATTTTCATTTGGAATTATAGAGAAACTAGCTGCACCCCACGTTTTCGCCTGCGTAAGTTCTGAATTTCGGGATCATCTTATGTCCTTCTCCATGCCGATTTTCATCCAAATCGGTTCAGCTGTTTTACCGTAGGGAACGTAGACAGAGAATAAAGACAAGCTACCAGCGTATAGTGTGAGACAGCGAATATTCAACATACCTATAACATAACCTATAAGCACATTATTTACTCATGTGCTATAAGTATATAGTTGTCAAATTGCCATTAAACAGTAATTAACCATCACTGCACAAGTGCACACCAATTAGTACTTTTTAATATCTTATAAGTCACAAGTAAAACAAATTATAGTCTACAGGATAAGAAAACGAAACTTTAAACGTTGCCACCAATGTCGTCGGTGGCAAACAAAAAAAACCTATAGGTACGCAAATAGAGACAAAAAAATTATACTTCGTCTTGCTCCCACTTACTCAGTAGACGTTCAATCCTTCTCACTCTAGTAATTATTATTATTTTAGCAGCCAGCCCATAATATTATTATTTATTCTCTGTCTACGGTAGGGAATAAAGAAACTACGAAATTAATCTAGGATTTAATCAATTATCTTTACGATAATTTTATGGATTGTGTAGTGTAATAGTAATAGTAATGCTATACTCTAGCATTAACAAATACTAAAATCAGAATATAGTGGTAGAAAACCCTTCGTTATTTTTAAACCCCTTGTATGCAAAAAGCACGAACGTTTGAATTTTTAAAATGTAGTCCCCTTTTGAATTCACGAAAGCGTGTCACAAGGGTAGGGTATCGATCAGGTAATTATCACACCCTGTTCCTAGCAACGGGCCTGGCCTGGACTTCCGGTCCGCACACCGGATACGAAGGGCAAAATAATCAATTGAGCGACTGTTTATTGCTTCGCTTGGGGTTGTAGAAGATAGTTTGTATATTGAGTAGTACCAGCGTTCCGCAGTTTCAGCCGCGTAGCTCCCAATACCGTGGGAATATCGGGAAAAAAATCCTATGTTATTCTCAATGAATCAATGTATCCTCATACCAAGTTTCTTGAAAATTGGTCCAGTAGTTGTGTAATGGCACTGTGTGAAATGGCCGAACGAAGTTCAAAACCACGAACTTCGGAATGAAAGTCGATGTTTCTATCACTAGGCCAACACAGCTCTAGTTATGAATGATTACAGCATACCTTTCTTATTCCCAGTTACTTCGTCACAGAATGTACTAGGCGTTCATAAGGTATAAGGAGCTCTCATTATACTTGGTATTTGTGTTTATAAATTACTAGCGGTATTTTTTCTTTCTGAACTTTCGAATAAATAAATGTAGAATATGTAGTTACAACCAGCCAGCCCTACCCAACCTTGAAGCTAAGCTTTCGTATAAATAGCGAACACTACAGTAGTTCTAACTGTATAATTCAGGAGGCTTTTACCTTGATTATTGTCTGTGCCATGTTTATCAAAACTTAGAAATCTACATGTAGCAAGTTAAATACGTTCATGTTTTCTGCAACATCATAAAGCTTGTTGATTCTACGTCTATGTTTCTTCTTCTTCTTCGTATCGATAGCACAAATTAAACGGGAATTGATTAGGTAGGGTCAGATCTGTCCACTCCAATGTGCTGCCAGGTCTTTGTCGTTATTCTTCTCTGACTTCAGGTCAGCCAATATTAAGATGTGTAGCATAGTGCGCACTGAACCCGACATGGATCGATCATGCCAGGATCACCCTGCAGCGACCAGTCCGTCTTTAGTCTGATAAGCGACTTCCACACTGTGAAAGGCAAGTCATGACCAGCGGGAAGAGTCTCTGCAGGGTCCTGGAAATGCGGGGGTGGAGCATACTTCTCCCTCCACAGTACTCGGGCATCTCAGGCTCTTTCGGTGAGGGGTAGAGTGGAGATCTGGGAACTATTGCACATCTATAATCGATAGTGACGACTCATTTGGCACAATGGTCACCATGCCGGACTGCCAAACACCGGGTCGCGGTCGATTCCCGCCTCAGACATATATTTATGCTTAGATATTTGTCTGTGGTCTGGTTGTTTCTATGTATTATAAGTATATATTTACAAAAGAAAAGTATATAAGTAGTATATGCGTTGTCTAGCACCCATAACACAAGTCTAGTTACTTAGATTGGGGCTAGATGGCAATGTGTGGATTGTCCTGCAATATTTATTATTTTTATTTAGTTTGGTATGATTTTAGAGGCGTTGGTATGGAACATTGAGGCGTTGGTATGCAACGTATTCTGAAACCTAAAATGTGCGAAAACATCGTGATAACACGACGAGTTTTTTGTCTGGACACGGTCGGCTAAGCTGAGAGGGTGGTCTAGGTGCTGGGCAAGCCTACTCCATCTATTACATGTCCTAGACACTACAACGTCTAAAATAGCATGGAATAAAAGCTAAAGCTTATTAGACCTTCTGTAGGCTGAGTAGTTACAGTATCGCCCTTAGTTTTTAGTGTTTCTAATTTTCGAGAAATAAACATTTATTTATTTGTTTATTAATAGGTAGTGGTTCGATCAGCTCTGTAAGGCTACAACGCTATAACCTTGACCGCGGTGCAGTGAGCGCTTCTACGAGTACTAATAAATTATTAGTATTGCGACTCTACTGCGTATACTGTTGTAATTGGTCTTTTAAAATAGGTTGTTAGGGTTGCAAAGGGTAAAAAAAAGACCCTTTTACTAAGACTCCACTGTCCGTCTGTCTGTCACCAGGCTGTATCTCATGAACCGATAGCTAGACAGTTGCAATTTTCACAGATGATGTATTTCTCTTCTCGATATTATAACAAATACTAAACTTAATGATACGGAACCCTTCGTGGTCAAGTCCGACTCGCACTTGGCCTGTTTTTTCCAACTAAATCCGGTAGATGGCGCTTTCTATAAGGGTCTGTCTATGGTCCAGGACCGCCCAAAGCTTCATTCGGCGAAGAGAAAAGCACTAAATTATAACAATAGAATGTTTTCTTAGTACCAATATTAACAATATTTATGATATTCGGTTAGTAGGAACATTGCCAAGTTGTTGCCGCCATCGCGTCTAGCAAGCGTGAGTTACTTTATAAAGATAGTAGGTACCCTCCGACTACAATTCGGACTTGATAAATTAAGATCGACTAAAGGTTGGTGTGGGCGGCCGCGAAATGCCTGGCTAAATAATACTGGCTAAATAATACATCAAAATTATCTGGAACATGCAATAGCGGGATAGGTTTACCCTCAGAAGGTTTACCTAAAACCACGTAGTATTTAAATTATCTTTGCTAAAACTTATCAGCTAAGTTGACAGGCTGAATACTATCCGAGTTATACTAGGCAAAAAGAGGTTATATATCTGCAAAGGAGTTAAAATATCTCATGTTTACTGATATCCAACCTTTTTCTTTTTCTTACTTCTTGGGGCATAAGGCAGACACGATATCACTTCACCCCGTTCTGTCGGAAGTACTACACTTGATCTCCACCTCAGGAGACGCCGATCGTCTCTGCTTTTAATATGCTGCATTAGGAGTCCATGTTCATTGCAGATTTAGTCAAAGGATATGACTGACGGAGCCTCGCAGAGTATACCCTACCCAGGCAGACATCCAACCTTTTTAATTAACCTTAAAAAACCTTTATGTCCACAGAAAATGCCCCGAGAAGGGCTCGTGCGAGGACGCGACGGCAGCTAGCACGCTGCGGCGCAGTATGGGCTCTGAGCCAGCCAACTTCTGGCCGCAGCTATGGGCGACCGTCCTCAGGAATCTGCTGCTCAAGAAACGGGACACCAGGAAGACTTTAGCAGTGAGTTTTGACCTCTTTGGTCGTTATTACACCTTCCTTTCAGGAACCTCTTTTCATTCTTTTCCGTTTTTGTTTTTTCCTTGTATTTCTTTTGTTTTTCTTAGAGCTCCTTCGCACTAGGTCGCCAGCAACACGGTAGCAGCGCGACAACGTTAGTTCGTTAATTAAATAATTTAAGTAGGGAATTAATTTTTGTGATGCCCCAAAATTCCAAGTTTCCAAAATTCCTTTTCTTATTGTAAGCCACCCTCATTAGGTCATACCATAAGTTGGATATGCAGGACTGATTGACTGATAAATAAATTTTTGATACATTTTAGGCCCATTCGACGATCATAAAGGCGAAGCGAGAGGATGTAGTACTTTAGTCATAAGCACTATACGCCCTAAGTGGGTTGAAAGAAAAAAAGAAAGAAACAAGTTTATTTGTAACCAAAAGTAACTTTAACATAACGGAACATATGATGGTTACAAAAAGGAATACGACTCAGCTTACTGCCTAAGTGCCTACCGCACTAAGTTATCATACAAAATTGTATTTGATTTTCTTATCTCATTATCAGGAAGTCCTTCTGCCCCTCTATTCTCTGGGCGTGCTGATCCTACTCAAGATGCTGGTGCCGAACCCGAACTTCCCCGCAGTTACGAAGCCAGGTCGACTGCTACGCGTGCATCCTCACGACGCCTTTCCCGACAACCATACCATAGCAGTCGTGGCTGACTGGGCCACTGCTAACGGAACTGTGGTAAGCCGATTGATTTAAAGTCTTCTCTCTGGACGTGGTGATCTCCGACGACCCAGTTGGCACAATGGTCACCATGCCGGGCTGCCAAACACAGGATTGCGGGTTCGATTCCCGCCTCAGACAAGTATTTATGCTTAGATATTTGTCTGTAGTCTGGTTGTTTCTATGTATAAGTATAATATATTTACAAAAAAAAAGTATTTAGTAGTATATCCGTTGTCTAGCACCCATAATACAAGTCTCGTTACTTAGATGGCGATGTGTAGAATGACCTGCAAAATTTTTGAAGTTATCCAAAATGAAGAATTAAAACCGAAACAATTTTCGTTACATCTTACCACAAAATATCGGTAAAGATCTCACCTACAATTACATCTCAGCACTTTTGAGAAAAACAAAACACATTCGTTACAATCAACAATGTTAGTTGTAAGCGACGGGTATTTCTGGCGCGTTGCGTTTGGCAGCATAAATAGCCTTAAGATTAATTTGTATTTTGAAGAAGTCTCTGTTACCCGAAAGTCTAGCATCCCGGTTGCCTTACTCTATGTGACACAAACCACCTTTTTGTCATCCCCAGGGTTTCCTGCAAGACATAAACCAGCTACTTATCACAACTGGCCAGCAACCAATCAGATGGGTGCAGTATAACGACACGAAAGAGCTTAACGACGCGTACCACAACGATGCCAGAAACTTTCCTATGGCTGTCGTGTTCCACACTGACCCTAGTTCTTTTGATGAGCCATTACGGTGAGAAATTAAAGCACGGCACAGAATGGTTAATAGTCTTTACAGGTACCGACAGGATAGACTCCACTAAAAAACTTCCCCTGCTAAATCATCAGAAAGTTCAATTCAGCCAGATATTTCGCCTTTTTATTTAACGTGTGATTCTGATACGTGGATTTGTATGTAATCAACATAGAAATCCATGGTAATCAATCACCATGTCATTTAGGCCAATAAACTGGAGACGAATATAGCAGAGTTAGAGAGCATAGAGTTTCGGAATATATAATAATACTAGCTGCGCCCCGCGGTTTCACCCGCGTAAGTCCCGATCCCGTGGCAATATCGGGATAAAAAGTAGCCTATTTGTTAATCCAGGTTTCCGGCTATCTAGGTACCGAGTTTCATAGCAATCGGTCCAGTAGTTTTTGCGTGAAGGAGTAACAAACATACATACACACACACAGACACGCACAAACAAACTTTCACATTTATAATATTAGTAGGATATAATCAAATCAAATCAAATCAAAATTTTTTATTTCTTTGGATGTATAATACCTTAAAAGTATAATAGACCACTTGAAAACGTCTTAAAAACTAAGTTAGGATGTGTGCCTTCGGAACGCGCCCACCAATGAGAAGAAGGCACAAGTAGGCATAATAAATATGATATGGATATAATTAGTAGGATATAATGAAGAACTATACACTTGACAGTCATAGGCATTTACCATTGTCTTTGATTTACCGATCTTCTTTATTTTCTTCTAGATACACAATCCGCACGAACCCTTCCTTAGCTGACACCCCCTCCACCCGCCTCCTCCACACCTCCCCCGCAATCTGCCGCGAGCGCTCCGGAGAAAAAGACTGGTCTACCGACTGGTCACGCGGCGGGCAATTCATACCACTCTCAGCAATGCACAATGAAGAAACATGTCCTGTGCTACAGTATTATTACTCTGGATTCCTTGCGCTGCAGACCCTGATCGACTATATTAAGATTAAGGTGAGTCTTGGTCTTTTAACTGCTGATCTGCTTTAGACCTGGTCTAGTGGTTGGGGTTTTTACCGGTGTACTGACTCCTCCAATTAATTTCCCAGACGGACACCGAAGCTTCGATCCCACCACCCCGAATAGACCTCCGCCAGTTCCCGAAGCGTCAGCACACTGGAGATTGGCTCGTCATTTTCCGCGTCATAATGCCCATGTACATGGTGATGACGCTGTCGCAGTTCATCACGTATTTGTTAATGTTCGTCGTGGGAGAGAAGGAGAAGAAGATAAGGGAAGGCATGAGGATCATGGGCTTGAAGGATTCTGTTTACTGGTAAGATTTTCTTTATTTCAACAGACTTATGAAGTGTTAGAACTTTTAGAATATCGTAAAGCACTCTTGAGTCTACTAGAAGTGTAGTTAGATGGAGTTAACTTATAACGGCTATTGAAAGTCGAAGAACCTCCCAAAATACATATGTGTAATAAATAAATGCTCAGAATTTTACCATAGCAAAATCATCTCTCGTTGACATGATAAGTTACTACAAATGTGCGAGAACTAAAGGATGATAATAATAACCTAACCGAGGTTGTTTTTGGCTGCATGTTATAGTGCAGACGCGCCGGTTTGGTGTTCACAATCCACATCATATTTTGAAATTTAAATTGTTATTGTAAAGGGCCTTTTCATTACTCATACTCCGAAAGTAGGTCTAAATATGCCTGAAGAGCGTGTAGAAAATAAAATTTCCAGCCCTAGGGCTTTTCACTTTCACTGACAGCTGTCATGTCAAATTATGGCTTCGCACGACTTGTGCAATCTGCATGTAGCCAGTATCAGTATCATTAGGCGCATTAGGAACTTCATAAACCTAACCTCCTTGCTTTTTTTTTTACACCAAAGAATAATAATTATGGCTTGGCACGGCTCATGCATACTGCCAGAGTTTAGTACTAAGTAACTATTTTATCTTATTTTATTATGTTTTTGTGTTAAGTTTAATCTGGTTTTTCATTTATGATTGTGTATTTTGTGTAAATAACATTTTCTAGACAAACCGTGTTACAAAAACTGTAAGTCAAATCTACGGACTTCGCTTCATTTCCCAATGTTGGATTAACTCATTATTAAAAACTTTTTCGGTAAGTACCGCCGTATTTAAGTATTGAATACAAATAGCAGAAACCTACAAAAAACACTACATAATGTATAACCTCTTTGGTCCCAACCTTGTAAGAGGATCAGGTAGGTGGTATGGAGTCTAATAGTCTCATTCACTGTCGTTGTTATGAAGAATTTTATGTATTATTCGTTATGAAAAGCACAGTGTTTACCTCGGGTGAAAGACTCATTAAGTCCCTCGAACTATTAGCGCCCTCGCTGCGCTCGGGCGCCAAACTCCGTCTCGGGACTTGTAATGAGTGACTTTCACACCTTGGATAACAATGTACTATTACGTGTTGGCTTTGGCTCCACCCATGCCTTCTAAAGCCAAGCTCCATAGCCCCGTGATACGGGACATATTTTATTAAACTAGGCAGTTAAATGACAGCAATTCCCGGGCTCCCGAGAGGGATGCAACCGGGAACATCGCTCGGATGATGATGATTTAAATGACAGCAATTCACAGGCCATTTAACCTAACCTAATTAAATGTTGTGGTTTTTTCAGGGGCTCCTGGTTTTTGATATACGGAGTTTTTGTCATGATCCTCTCTGTCGTTAGCACCGTTCTTCTATTCACTTTGAAGGTAAATACGAATTTCCTTCATTTTCTTGTTTTTGTTTGTTTTCATGAAATAACCGCTGCGGTTCAGAACGCTGCGGGTTCATGCCTATTTTCAAACTGTTTGTATGCGCTGATATGATTTATAGATATTTATTCTGTGCATCTATTTTAGGCATTGATGTAGAAATTCACCCAAATTTTTACATGGGCCTTCAGGGCTAGATCCTAAACTATGAGAGATAGCGAAAAATGCTGAAAGGAGTTGCGTGCCGATTCTAACTAAGACTACATCATTAGATTTTTGAAAAAGTCACTACACTAGCCAGGAATCCAACCTATCATCCATATTTTTATACCATTCGAAAGTTCTGCAGATTAATTCCTGGAAACAAATATAGTATGAAAAATCAATTTCCAAAAATTATTTCTTAGACCTTTGCCCTGCAGTGGGACAACAAAGGTTAATAAAAATTTAAAAAAAAAAGGTAGAAGTTACAGAATCCGTAGCTCTTGTAGTTCTTGAGATTTCTTGATGAATCCTTCTATCAGATATTAAAGAAACTATGCCATTCTAGAAAAGTTCAAACTGGATCGTTAATCATGACTTCTTGTTCCAACATCAAGTTGTGCAATATTTAGCAAATGAAATATCTAAAATTAAAACTAATCATAATTACCCTCGTCACAGTTGGTCACTTTGCCAAGTTTTATTGGATTACAATACTAATATATTAACAGAGCCGACACTATAAACGAATTAGGAAATGCTAAAACAAAACATTAGTATAATGAGACATGTAATTTTGCCGGGAGTTTATTAGAGTAGCAATGACATCGAATGTATATGTTGTAGGAAATTTCCCACAGGCTAAGGAAGAATATGTGTTTGTGTGCTAAAATTAGTTTAAAACAAGATATTAACCGTAATTTTTGTTTGATTGATATTTTGGCACTGTTTCTTGTAAGCGCCATGTTCACAAGCCTCTGCAGCAAAAGAACAAATAAGCAAAATCCCGAAATAGCAAAATCCCAGATAAGCAGGAGAACAGATTTGCAAAAAGGCAGATAATGTAGTGCAAAAACAAACAAACCTTATTGACCTTATTATCAAAATGTCTGGAAAACACAGTAAAATAATACATGGCAAAAAACTTGAGAAGTAGGTAAATATAACCAATAATGATATTCCTATCATATTGAGGACTACATACCCATCTCCTTCTTTAATTCTAGTCCATGCGAAGGTTTCCTGGAAGAGATCGTTTTACGCCATTCATTCATACTGTAATTTAATTCATATTATTTAAATAAGTTATTAATATTAATTATTATGAGTTAAGTTTATATTTTTAATGGAATTTATCTATTTAATGGTTTTCGTTTAAAATTGGAGAGGTATTGTTTTTGTTGTCAAATGTAATATTTTTCCCAGGTGTTCCAGCATTCATCCTACATTCTTATCTTCTTGCTGATGCTGCTGTTCGGTTTGACCATCATTACCTTCGCGTTTATGCTTACACCATTCTTTGATAAAGCCAGGGTAAGTTTTAAGAATTATTTATTTTAGTTATTTTAAACCGAACTATTTAGTCAAAGGGTCAATCAATACATTTTTTTTTACAATACTTACACTGAAATTAAAAGATCGTTAATCAAATAAATCAGTCATGTATGGCCACGGTTAACCATTGCACCAAGAGTTTGCAACAGTACTTCATTAGTTACTTCCATAGTTATGAAACCCGTATGTACGCTACGGTTTATTGGTAAAATGTTCCGTGATTGAATTAAGAAAATTAGTCTGACAAAAATAATTTGCTGTCTTTACTATAATAAAATGTGTTTTTTTTTATTCCTTCCAGACCGCAGGTATAGTAGGCAGTTTCGCAGTAAACCTGATGAGTGGCCTCTACTTTATACAAGTGTTCGTCTCTAACGCTGATTCTCTCGCCTTTTGGTTCCTCTCTCTCATCAGCTCCAGTTGCTACGCTCTGGCTATGGATAAGGTAAAGATTTTCAGAAAATTAGAGCTTTTATATCGATTAAGAAGAAGATAGGGCCAAGGATGCTTCCTTGAGGAACACCTTGGTTGTAAGTTGTAGATTATTTATCTAATTCAATTCAATTCAATTCAATTCATTTATTTCAGATAATAAAATCCATACGTTACAATAAAATAAAATAAAAATAAATAATCAAAAAATACTAATAATAAACAAATTCCAACAATTAAATAAAAAAATTAAAAAATCCATAAAAATAAAAAATGCAAAAAATGCAAATTCAAATTTCAAAAATATGATAATGCTGATATAATAATGCTATAATAATAATGATATAATAATGCTGACTCGCTCGCCTTCTTCTTCATCTCAATCATTAGCTCCAGATGCTACACTCTAGCTATGGTGCTGTGATTTAATTTTATCCGCTCAACAGGGTGATTCGTCAATAAATATATGCCCCTCGAATTGGGACCCGATTCAGAGATTTCCTGTGATTTTGTTATTTTTTCACTTCAGGCTTTAGTCCTTGACATGGCTGGAGTGGGTGTGACCTGGGAGAATCTGTGGAGTGGCCCGGGAGTGCCGTTCGGTGGATCCTTGATCATGATGGCGCTGGATACTGTGCTGTATGGACTAATCGCTTTTTGGCTGGACGCTGTGCTGCCGAGTAAGTTGTTCAACGGAGTTTACTATATGTCAAATTACCTTCGTTAGGAATTTCAGAGCTACCTTGACTTTTCTTGGAGAAAAATCTTTAGTGTGAAGTAAGTTTGTCTGTTGATTAGCAGGAAAAAGGCAATTGTGTATATCGTTCTAAATGTTCCAGGTGAATATGGCATCAAACAGATACCTTGGTTCTGCCTGCTTCCTTCGTACTGGCTCGGCAATCGGCGCGGGCGCATATCAGCTGTTCACATGCATTCTAACGGAGACGCACAACATAATAAGGATATTGAACCAGTTCCTAGGTAAGTACAGAAGGAAAGCATCTAGTCTGGTCGCCAAGAATAAAACTAAATTATATTCCTCAATGGTATTTTTAAATTGTTAAATCCACACTAGTGAACCGTAATTTCGCCTTGGTGGGACTTGCTTGTCCCCTTAGGTCAGCTGGTTAAGAGCATCGCTACGTTAAAGTGGAGGTCGTGGATTGAAATCCCACTGAGGACAACAATTTTTGGAATAATTTCAATTTCTACATTTCCCTAAGTGTTAATATAACACTTTGCATTATTATACCAAGTCTTATAAAACATAAATGATTTTTTCAGAGAACTTCTGGATAAAGAAGCGATCCGTATAGTAGGTCTACAGAAAAGTTTTCGTCATTGTCGCCGACCAGAAATCAAGGCCATCGATGGTATAGACCTCAGCATGTACGAGGGTCAGATCACAGCGGTTCTAGGACATAATGGAGCGGGAAAATCTACGCTGTTTAACATACTGACAGGATTGACTGCGCCAACTGCTGGGACGGCGTATGTTTATGGACTGGATGTCAGGTAAGTGCTGGAGAACAAAACTCAAAGCTTCAAATTAATCTAGAAATGCAGTCCACATCAATAATGTTCAAGTGGCAACTCCAATGTCATTATTAGACCCAAGAATCGAGTAATATATCACCCCAGAAAAGCATGAGAGTTACACCTAATAATTTGTTATTTTTACTACTTTCTCGTACATGGTTCTACTGAAATAAGATGAATTGAAAATTTCACTGACTCCTTAAATTGCAGGGATCCCAACGACATGCTGGAAATTCGTCAAATGACTGGTGTTTGTCCACAACAAGACGTCCTGTTTGACCTGCTCTCTGTCAGGGAACATTTGGAGTTCTTCGCTTGTATCAAGGTATGGACACTATGGTCTTGATAAGCTCATGTGGGAAACCATTGAGATGGAGGGTTTTCAGGCTTTTCCTCAGGTCTTTTGGGTTAATCATCATTTACAATCGAGAGCTCTTTGTAGTTCCTGTAATACGATTTCCGGAACTACTGATCCAAGCTTGATAAAAAATTACGAGGATTATTAAAATCCTGGAAATTTCAGGCTACTTTTCATTCCAATTTAAGCGGATGAAGCAACTGGATACCTGTATGTCACAAATAATCTTTCTTTTTTTCAGGGTGTACCTCGTAAGCGTCTCTCTGAGGAAATTCACAAGTCTCTGACAGAAGTGGGTTTGGTGGACCAGGCTGATGTATTCTCGAAGCATCTGTCTGGAGGGCAGAAAAGGAAGCTTAGTATTGCTATAGCGCTGATGGGGGATCCTAAGGTAAGGACTTATTTTTTGTCCAGGAATACGTTCATCTTTAGAAAAAAAATGTTTAGGCACAACCGTCAAGCAGTTCTGCTCCTTGTTTCTCAAATCTTTTTAAGCCTCAAATTTCTCCTTCCTTTTAACTACGACCTTAAAGCAACTTCAAGAAGATTTTGTTGCTCTGTAGACCTATTCTCGTATAATATCGTTCAATTACATTGCAATAGCATTCCGATTGCATTTCGATTCCAAAAAATATTCTTGAGAATACCAAAAGCTGAGGGTATTTTGAGCTACTCTGAGGTTATTTTTTGTTGAGAAATTGTCCTTCTGGTAATTGTGGCTGGGTATGTTCATTGTCTCGAAGAATACTGAACAGATTTGAATTAATTAATTAATTGTTGCCAAGATCACCTAGTTCAGGCACACGTGGAAACAGATTTAAGCAAAATTTTGTACCCTTGTTTAATATTGTACTGCATTTCTGAATAAAAATTATCTTACCTTAACGAAATCTCATATCCCGAGGAAGAATCTTAAGCCTAGTTTATTATGCTGTTCTCTCTCAAAGATAAGACTCTATGTATTTATTTCTCTAGATAATAATCCTGGATGAGCCAACGGCTGGCGTCGACCCCGTGTCGAGAAGGCAGATGTGGCGAATACTACAACGTGCCAAGCGTGGGAAGGTGTTACTGCTTACCACACATTTCATGGACGAAGCTGACATATTGGGCGATAGGAAGGCAGTCATTAGTAAAGGAAGGGTGAGTATTCACCACGGGTGGGGAATGTAGTGGGGAAAATAAGACACCAGTGGTGAATGTGAATATCTTGGATGATTGTTACGAGTAATGAGAGTAGTTGTGTGAGTCGCCACGTGTGGCAAATTTGTATTGAATAATTCGCCACAGGTGTTTAATGTAGCAAGTACGATTTCATTTAAATAGTAAATATTTCATTGATGGTTTACCATTGGTGGTAAAAGTAGTTTCTGTGATTCGCCACCCGTGGTGAAATTATTATTGTTACTTTTTAATTTCAGGTACGATGCGCAGGAACTTCATTATTTTTGAAAAACAAATTTGGTATTGGATACCATCTCACTCTGGTATTAGATGGTAAGTTTCAATGTCCACGTAGCTTAGTTGGTTAAGAGTAGTGAAGTGAAATGGAGGTCGTAGGTTCCAATCTCAACTGGGACAAAAAATTATAAATCCTTTCAATATCTAAAATATTGTTTCAGTTTAAAAATTCCATCTAGGTTCATCTGTTAAAAAGTTATGAGTATTTTTGGTTCACGCCTGTTGGCTCCCTAACGGGTCCTTTACTACCAACCGTCCCCCTCTCGAGAACTTTTTCACGCCTATCGAGTCCCCTATACTGGGGGTAACAATACCGTTAATTTAAAATTAGATGCGAGCGCTTTGCGGATCCCCTATGAATGAGAAATATTTGAGAATTTTAAATTTACTCTTAAGTTTAGTTGGTCAAGAGGAACAAAGTTTAGGGTTTTAATTTATTTGTATTTTCGCACAGGAGTGTGTCGCGAGCACCAGATAACGCGTCTCGTACGCGGGCACGTCGCGCGCGCGGAGAAGGCACGTAGACACGGACGGGAGTTGTCCTATATACTGCCGCACTACGCCGTGCATCTGTTCCCGCCGCTCTTCCACGCCATCGAGCACGAGATCAAGGAGAAGACAAACAGATTAGGTACGATGCCGACAGATGCCGCTAGTTGTCGCAGCTTGACTGTGAACCCATCTCCCATCTCGCAAATGAAATACATCAAAATCAGCCCCAGTACCATATTTGCGCCGTCGACGTATATAATTTATGATTTTCGGCATTCAAACTGTAACGTTGTCATAACTAGCACCATCTAATTTAGCAATTTTATTTTAGGACAAGGTACACTTGATTATAAGAACATTTTGTAATGAATACAAACTAAAATGCTATTTTTTAGGTATAACAAGCTACGGAGTATCAATGACGACATTAGAAGAAGTGTTCCTGTCACTCGAAGGTGAGAACGCTGAAGAGACAGAAGCAGTGGAAGGCGTCTCGTCTGTGAAGCTGGTGCGAGCGCGCGCGTTGTCACGGTCTTTGAGTCTACAGAGCAAGACGCTAAGTTATCAGGTGAGAAAGAATATTGGGAAAAACAATCACAATATGTAACGTTAGAAATAGATATAATAATATTTCACAGATATTCTGTCTGTAAAGACGTCATGATTTTAGGAAAATTGGAAAGAAGATGGGAGTTTCAGGAACGGATAAATATTGTACGATATTGAACACAGTGCTATCTAAAAGCTAACTAAGCAACAAGGCTTCTAACATTCATGAAAAAAAACAAAAAATGTCCCGTTTGCAATCGTAAAAAATAACATTTTAGTTTCAAATTTTTCCACTTAATAATGTAACTGATGTTATGTATTTCAGGAATTAAACGACAAGGACCAACAGAAGGCTACATCACTACCGAACCCGCCCGCCTCTCACGCATTACATTCCACAACTCATGGCGTAGAACATGTCAAGGTAAATACTAAACTGAATCCTATTGGAACTAGGAAAAATGTTTAGACGAGTGTAGATTGCAAAGCTCATAAAGCTCATTGTAACAAAAGAACTTAAACATGTTGAAATACAATAAATCTGTTTAAAAGGAATAAACTGCCAGCTGCAATACAGCCAAATAGCCCCCAAGTCGATGACGTAACGTGATTGACTCTTTCTATTGAAGCTTCAATTCAATCAGTACTAACTTCAATCATCAGACAGATTGGCAACCTCGATTGATCGTCTCATGGGCACGCTAAAGCGGTTGGTATGACTAAATCTGTTTATTCATGACTTGAAAACCTCCAAATTATACACGTTAAAATAAATTAGATAGACTCAAACAACTTATTCTATTCTTTCGGACATCGATTCACGAATAAGAAAATTAAATGACAAAACAAAACGCTTCTATTGATATATTTTCACATAAGTCTATTGTTAAAGGTAACACCAGAAGTGCCAGTATCAGTGGATGCTCTTAGCGAGCTGGTAAAGACGAATCCGACTTGCTGGAGGACGTTCTGTGCGATGGTCTACATCAGGACAGTCCGTATGATCAGGGATCCTTACAAGTTATACGTTATGATCTTTATGCCTATTAGTGAGTATGGTTTTTGGTGTTTTAACGTTTTTTTGTGTCAATATTAATACTTGTTTAATCTATGTAGTTTTTATTTTTCTTTTTAATTGATCAAATTTTTCAGTATCCTGTGCTCTCGGCCTCTACGTGAAATCAAGACAAATAGTATTTTTTCGAATGCAGCCACTAAAATTAGACCCTGACGCGTATTTGAACCGAACTCCCATAGCTCTACACAGCGAACAAACCAATTTAAAAGAGTTATTAGACTTTAAAGAGTCTTTAGAAATGCTCGGAGCTCATCCTATAGTAGACTTCAATGGAACTTTCACCAGTCTACTGAATATGGAGAACTTTGGTGCTTTCAGTTTGAGAGATAGTATTATGCCGTATGGAAATATTATGGCCTATTATAATAGTACTTTTACGCATGGTTTACCTATTATTATTAATTTGTTGGACAATAGTATTTATAGGTAAGTTTCCAGGAATG
This sequence comes from Idaea aversata, assembly GCA_907269075.1. NCBI lineage: Eukaryota > Metazoa > Arthropoda > Insecta > Lepidoptera > Geometridae > Idaea > Idaea aversata. Next base: position 11,820,419 of record OU026104.1, on the reverse strand, counting down.
TATTAAACTCGTTAGAATATGCTTTAATTTTTACCTGATTGCGGGAAGGTTATTATAAAGAAAGGAAATATGCGCCAACATCCATAAAAAAAACATACAACCGAATTGAGAAACTCCTTCTTCTTTTTAAGTCGGTTAAAAAGACGCCTACTCTATCTAATACATGTCCCAATAAATAATTCTGAATAACATGAACTAAAGTTGGTGGCGCTGTTTCAGATTAATTCATAATTCATTTATTTAATCATAAACATAGGAACAATGATGTTAAATATATGGTAAATATAAGTTCGGGTACGGTTCACCCTATTGGCACATAAATACAAATATAGTCTTAGATTTAAAGTTCAATACTTTACCTGCAACTTTACCTTAAAGCAGCTAATTCATTTTATAATTTTTCTAAAATAACTTTCAAATGCTTTATCCTTAACTATAAATTCCAGAGCAATGATGACAGCATCAGGCTTGTTGAGCAACTTCAAGCCGATAGAAGTATCGGTCCATCCGTTTCAACAGACAGAGCAACAGGAAGAGTTCAACGTTGGTAACGTCGTGTGCGCAATATTCGTCGGAATGATCTTTGCATTGGTTCCCGTTACTTTAGCCGTCGATATCGTTTACGATAGAGAGGTAATTAGCTAAAAATTTCTTTAAAATTAATCAAATGTCATTTTAAAACTTAGCAGTTACATTTATGTGGTTTATATAGATGATATTATAATCGCATACTTGAACTTTGCAATATGTAGTAGCGGCATGATCATTGCTTGGATTCCTGTCAACTGTTTACTGTTTACGGCGACATTAGGAAGTTAATTTAAATCAAAAACATGAAACATTTGAAGCTTAATTTTGATTTTGGGTTAAAATACCAGGTACGGATGGATGACATTTTCATAGTCAGTGAATACTAAAAATGTTCATGCTATGAATGTATATTTTGTTAAAAAGTGATTTGAATTATAATCTCTTTTTCTTTCAGATAAAAGCCAGGAATCAGTTGAGGATAAACGGGTTGTCAATGGGCATGTACTTTGTCACTTACTTTACAATATTGACGTTAATTATGATTATTACAAGCGCAGGAGTTATTTTACTAGTAAGTTCTACTTTTCTATTTCTATTTACCTACTTGCATTTTCATTTGACTATGCCATGCTGTTCCAGGACCGTATTTTTTTTAAATTTCCGCTTTAGCGAGCAGTTATTTACTTAAGTAATACAACATTCCATGCTTTGTAGACCCACCTGTTTTCTGTGCGTTATTTTTCAAAGATAACAAGAATTTTATGCTGGAGATAAATAAATAAAAATAAATATTGCTGGACATTCCACACATCGCCATCTAGCCCCAAGCTAAGTTACTAGACTTGTGTTATGGGTGCTAGACAACGGATATACTACTTATATACTTTTCTATTGTAAATATATACTTATAATACATAGAAACAACCAGACCACAGACAAATATCTAAGCATAAATACTTGTCTGAGGCGGGAATCGAACCCGCAACCCTGTGTTTGGCAGTCCGGCATAGTGACCAATGTGCCAACTGGGTCGTGAAATCATTATTTATTGATTTTCTTACCCATATGCAACGGATAGGTACTTATAATAATTATGTGTAGATAAATAAATAATCGATTTATATAATTTGAAGACCCAGTTGCCACAATGGTCACCATGCCGGACTGCCAAACACAGGGTTGCGGGTTCGATTCCCGCCTCAGACAAGTATTTATGCCTAGATATTTGTCTGTGGTCTGGTTGTCTATATATTATAAGTATATATTTACAAAAAAAAACTATAATAAGTAGTATATCCGTTCTCTAGCACCCATAACACAAGTCTAGTTACTTAGCTTGGGGGCTAGATGGCGATGTGTTGAATATCTTGCGATATTTATTATTATTTTATAATTAAATTGTTTAATTTCAGGTGGTTTTGAACGATATACCAAGTCTGAACAATCCCTCAGCAATCTTCATGCTCTGCGTCCTATTGACGTTGTATAGTCCATCCGCCATTTTGTTCAACACCTGCCTCTCTTACATATTCGACAAAATGGATTCCGCACAGAGCATCATGCCTAATATTACTACTTGGGTTGGAGTTATACCGTTTATCTTAGTTGCAGTGGTGGATACTTTTAAATGGGGTAAGGTTTTCGAATAACTTAAGCATATTTACAGTTTACTCCTGTCAGTTTAGTCCATCACCTAGAGGCTGAATGTTGAATCAATCTTCGTTGTCTTTCATAAACAATTAAAGAAGGGGCCCCTAGCTGAACAGAGTTTCACGCGTGTTGTCTATGAACATATTGAACATTCACTCACTTTGTGTCACATTACGAAACCTGAAAACATCCTGTTGCATAAAATCGAAGTGCTGTCAACATAAACAACAGAGATGGCATAGGTAGGCCTCTGTTCAAACTACGTCTTAGCTCGTTTCCAAAAAGAGGCACTACATAGCTGAGTATGGTTTCCTTTGTAAATCGGTATCGTCGACGAAACTCCAAATCACTGTAGAATTCAGTGGGATTAAGGTGGTTCCGAATATATCGCTTGGGCACTGATATAATCCGCATATCTTTCAGTGCTTCATCATTTATTAGATCATTTTGAAGCCCCAAATCATTTTCACATCCATTTTATAAGAAGACTGTATATTTATTATGTTTTGTTTGTAGTGACTTTTACGCCACAATAATATTTAGGATTAAACCAAACTTCGGAATAGGTGACAGTTTAGAGAACGGAAATCAGTCATTCAGCATTCAGCCCCTGACATCTGTCAAATTGGCGGTGTTTTGTGTCTATGAAATGCGTAGAGGTTTAATTCGTCCCACAGCGCTTAAATCGTCCCCTAGGGAAGCCCCTATCTGGACTATGAATTCCAGTGAATTAGTGAATGCACTATATTATAAGTATTTTATGTAAGGATTTTGATAATTTGTTTTTATTTGTTCACAGCTAGCGATATAGCATTCTGTTTGCACGTGTTCTTCAGTTTCTTTGACGTCATGTATATTCCTTACGCCATAATTTACTATGTTGATAGGTAAGAACAAATTTATTTATATTCATTTTTGACGTCGTTTTTTAACACAAATTACGGCATGGATTCGCGCAGCAAGCGTTTCCTTTGGAACACCATCCTCCATCCTAACTTCCAGTTTAACTTCGTCTTCTTATTAATCCCGGGGTTTAAGTTTTATCCCTGACGATGTCTCCTTGACCGATTTCGGCCACAGTGACTATTTCTGGCTACTTATGCAGGAGAATATGACGAGCAGCTTGTCTATGGTGTGCTCTTTGGTGACAGGCGTACCCAATTTTTGCAGCAAATGTTCTACTGCATATCGGCACCATTTACAGAATTATACGAAATGGCCGAGGGTGGTCAGGCCTTTATCGCGTCTCGTTTGAGGTCTAAATCAGGATATCGTTCTGATTCAAAATCAGCAACGTATTATCTCTATAATTATCTGTAATGTCTGCGTACGCGCATATAAAGAGTGAACTTACCATCATCAAAAATAAAACACTTATTGCTAGTTTTAAAGCTTTGCAAAAATGTTCGAAAGGTGATATATAATTGTATTGTGTAGGGTTTACATAACATGTAACCTGCGATGGCCGTGTTCACGTCCATCTATAAGTACGTACCTGACGGCCGAGGTGTGGGTGTTGATTTGCGCCATGTTGTTCCACGTGCCATTACATACCGCCGGTCTACTGCTCGCTGACAAGCTCAAGAGCGGCGCTAGGATATGTCCCGTAAGTATACGTGATGGATAATCTGTGTGTATCATTTTCTTCGATTCCTTGGTCTGCATGTTTTATGGGGTTTCATCCTTTTTTAGGGTTCCGTACCCAAATGGTAAAAACGGGACCCTATTACTAAGACTTCCGTCCGACTGTCCATCTGTCTGTCATCAGGCTGTCTGTATCTCATGAACCATACTATATACTACCTATATAGAGAGTTGAAGTTTTCACATGATGTATTTCTGTACAACAAATACTATAGACTAGAATAAGTAAGTTTAGTTTATGTTTACTATTTTTTATGTATCTACCAACTAGTGTTCAAGGATTCGATGAAAATCGTCCAACTTGCAACTCTTCCCATTCGCATCTCGTTGCATTATTATGCCTGTTACCGTTTTGTCTCTCACTTTTTCAAATTCAATGGTTTTCTTCTTCTGCTTTGTTTTCAATCACGTAAAACCCAAACTGATTCCAATAAAACTGGATGGATATATTTTATCTGGAGCCCTGAAATAACACTTCTCCAATTTTAATCTGGTTCCACAGCATTGGCACTTATATGTAGTTTTAAAAATATTTTATTTCTCAACAGAGAAAACGTCCAATAACAGAGAAATGTGATATCGAAGCGGAGGTGCTCGGCGAAGGACGTGAAGATGACGACGTGAGGAAGGAACGGAGGCGCGTTACTTCTATACTACAGCAGCCTATCCATAGTGCACCGCCTTTGGTTGTACATGTAAGTTATATCATACCAACTATAATTGACTGAGCTAGCGAAATATCACTATAAGTCTGGCAAAATTTGCTTTTGTCTGTCAGTATGTATGTATGTTTGTTGGTACTCCTCTGCAGACTATAATATTTCACAACCGATTAGCACGAAGCTTTATATACACGTTTTACGAATTTTGGATTTTATTCGTCATTGGGAATTTTTGGTCCATCTTTTCCGATGTGTCTCTAGAGATAGCAAAACTTCCCCATTTCCTCCCCACATTACCCTTATGCAAGTATTTTATGTCTCTAGAATCTACGTAAAGAGTACAAAGTGCGCGGCTCAGGCAGCAGCGGTTGCCTCAGTTCCGACATAGCGTTCCGTCGAGCTGGATTGTCGAGACTCTCTCTCGCGGTCGAAGGTGGAGAGGTGTTCGGGTTGCTCGGGCATAATGGTGCCGGGAAGACTACCACTATGAAGATTATTACGGCTGAGGAACGTCCTACTTGTGGCACGGTAAGTCATTTTTGGACCTCTGTGGTCTTCTTCATCTCTTGCAGTCTTAATAGTCAGAAATTGAAAAGCTTTCCAAAATATTAGTCTCAGCTGATATCTCTTGCAGTAATCGTTAGATCAGTGGGGCCCTTAAACCTAGAAGAAACTAAGAATAGTCTTCTCCTAAGAATCCTTTCTCACCAGGTAATCCTAGGCTGTCAAAATATAGAAGAATCGGCCGAGTCAGCTTTCCGCATGCTGGGCTACTGTCCTCAGCACGACGCTCTCTGGAAGAACGTCACCATACGCGAGCATCTTGAGTGCTACGCTGCTATACGGGGCGTTAGCAATGCTGATATACCTAGGTGAGTCACTTACCATGCTAGAATAAGCCCTGATGTTTCACCACCGACCACTCTTTGACCCAATCTATTTCATCAAATTATTGCACTAAGTAATTGCCGCAACCTTTTGCTGAACTTGTTTTCGTTTCTCAGGATAGTAGAAGCATACCTATCAGGTCTGCAGATAGCAGAGCACGCGCACAAGAACGCCGAGGAGTGCAGCGGCGGCACGCGTCGTAAGCTGTCGTTCGCTCTGGCCATGGTAGGGGGTCCACGCGTCGTGCTGCTTGACGAGCCCTCCACCGGCATGGACCCGCGCAGCAAGCGTTTCCTCTGGGACACGATCCTCGCTAGCTTCCAGGTTAACTTTGTCTTCTTATTGACCCCTATATCTTTCTTTAATACTACTTAAACTACGTTTTGACTTTTATGACCTTCACAATATTTTTCTTGTAACATCGAACAATTTCAAAAGATGGACCAAAAGTTTCAAATTATCGCTAACATTATCATCTTTATTGTTTGTTCCAGGGCAAGAAGGGCGCTATACTGACGACGCATTCCATGGAGGAAGCTGATGCTCTATGCTCCAGGGTCGGCATCATGGTGAAAGGGGGTCTCAGGTTAGTGATGTTTGATTTTGTTTATTTTATGTCGTGTTCAATTTCCATTACTTTCTTTCTTCCTTTGGTTGTTTTTTCTTTCTCTAAGTTAGATGTTAATTGATTTTTTTAAAGATTTCTGAGGGCTTTCGATTTCTATGCTGTGTACATAACCAATCTCATTGATGAAGGAAACTTTTTTCTTCATTGGTAAACCTAATTTCATTTATTTTATGTAAGCGCTATCGTAGCTCCGAAAAAAATGAACCGATTTTGATACAGTTTTATACGAAACCTGAGTTTTTTTTAAATAATAAATTAAACATTTTGGAACTGGAAATAAATCGATTAAAAATAAATTGTTCAGGTGTATCGGCTCAACGCAGCATCTGAAGAATCTGTACGGAGCAGGTTACACGTTGGAGATGAAGATTGGTCAGAAATCAGCGGTAAACATGGGTTTATTCCTAATTATTTGTCACTAAGGGGCCAGAATTATTCTCTTGCTGATACCTACTTGGATTCCTCTTTTCTAAAAAGTATAGTTTTAAGTCTTAATGGTCTTAAAAGCTAGACTATGAGAAAATTCTGGATTATTTCCTCATTCTGCCTTTAGAGACCACCAAATCTGGCACTTGTTCGTGGGCAAATTTTCGATAAATTGATCTTTTAGTTGGGTTCCTTTTGTATGAGGTTAAGTTAGTTAAGGTCCACTTCCTCTTCGAAAGGCTTTATTAGGAACTTAACGGTTTTATTTGTTGACCAGATGATGGAAACAGAGATGTCAATGTCTCCGTCACCGCTGCGATCTTCGGAGAATTCACCGTCCTTGGGAGAGGCAGACGAAGGTATGATCTATGGTTCACATTCCATTCCAGACAATGATCGAAACCAGTGAAAACCAGCACTGGAATGCATTGAATCCAGTGAAAGATCCAAGGCGGCAACTGCATTAGCGGTCTACTTTTCAATCAAATGCAACTGGTGTTATGTATATGGGCAATCTAATACCATTCTTAATGGCTTTGTCCTTGAAATGTTTGTCAGGATTTCTAAATAATGAGAATTATGTAGACGATATAATCCAGTGCAGAACAGCACTTAACTGATAAACTGAAAAAAATGTGATCATGTCATTCTATGTCCAATTAGATAAATAGATGGAGAAATTCTTTATTGTAAACACCATTTTCCACCAGGTGGTTCAGGCGGCGGCTCAGTGTGCGCTGAGGCGGACGTTGAAGCGGAGACCGAGGCGGTGGATGCCTCCATCCATACACCGCTAGTCGGTGGCTCGGCTACACATCACACGCATCATCATCACAGGTACCACTGGACACTTCAACATCCACCGCATTGCATAACCGCTTCGTCCGTCTATAGAACCTAAGCTTCGGAACTGGTTCCGTACGAGACTTTTAATTTACTTGTATTGAACTGGTTCCGATCAAGTAATAATCATATCCGTTCGGCCGTTTAATAGCCTAACAGGAATCTCATTGTTTTGCATTACGTCACAAATATGGTTTATCTTTTGTACAATTTGACACTGGAACATTTAGGCCCTAATGCATTATGTCCCTATGAAGTTTTGGCTCTGTGCTTATTAACACTTGCTCATAATGTAAATCATGACTTTTGTACATTTTGACATTCATCCTATGATACCCAAAGACATCTTGACATCAAAACATTTAGTATCAGTTCCGTAAATCTTTGGATCAAGTTCTATTATACGTTTTTCTTCTAACTTTCATTCTACATCTATCTTCCATCTTCTTATTTCACTAAAATAACGATCTTTAACGAAACCTCGCCTCAAAGTTTTTTTTAGATTGTGTTCAATAAAGTAATTTTCGAAAAGACGATTCTAGTAGATCTCTATTATGTTTTGTAGAACGGAGTCAACGGGTGGTGGTCCCAGCGCCGAGGCAGCCATAGCGCTGGTGGCGCAGCTGTTCCCATCAGCGGTGCTGGAGGAGAACTTCGCGGAGAGGCTCGTCTTCTCCGTGCCGCAGTCCGCTGTCTCCAGCCTCGCCAACTGCTTCCAGGAGATCGAGGATGGTATGATGACATGATACTAATCAATCTATCGATATTATTAACTTTTAAAAAACAACAACATACAGACGAATTGAGAACCTCCTCCTTTTTTGAAGTCGGTTAATAACAAATTCCCTGTGCCGAGTCTGTCTGTCTGAAAGTGATTATATTAAAAACTACTGAACGGATTTTCACACGGTTTTCACCAATGGACGAAGGAATTTTTAAAGATTTTGAGTAATTTCGCTGCATTATGAGGGGTATTCCTCCTATTCCCCAAATGCCATCCCCCAAATGGGGGATAGTGGGAATTTGGCGTGGCATTACCCCCCAAATTGATAATCAAGCCAATTTGGGGCATAATGGGAATTGAAGACGGAAAAGTATATGCTTTGCTATCCGTGCGAAACTGGGGCAGGTCGCCTAGTGGTAATAAAGAAAATAATCACTAGATGATATTTTGAAAGTGTTAAAAACCTTAACTAAGACACTTGAAATGCTTTCCAAAAGTTTTTGTCCCTGGTGGAATTTGAAGCCACGTCCTCTGCTTCACCATAGCGATGCTCTTTACCAAATAAGCTACCTACGACATGGATATGAGATTTTTTAAATGTTTGTTGGTTCTGAAACTGCAGGACCGATTGCGATGAAACTTTGTATGACATTGACTTAAGACCTATATGGTCGAAGACTTAGGACTGAATACTTTTGATCGTGATATTTCTACGTTTGTAACAGATTTTTTTCACCTTTTTCCAGCGAAAGAGAAGCTGAACATAGTCGAGTACAGCTTCAGTCAGACTACCCTGGAACAGGTGTTCCTGAAGTTCGCACAAACTGAAAACGTCGAGTCTTCAGACCAAGATAAATAAAGATACGCCGACATAAACCGTACCGGTCCAGCAGACAAAGACATGGAATTAGTTGGATTTACTTCTGTAACAGACTAAACACGCATTCTCTTGCAATCGCTACATCTGTTGTCATCGAACGATATGTGCCTATGTTCACACTGGTATTTTTCTATAGGATTTTGTGGTGTGAACATAGCTGCATAACCGTCATTGACTACTGAGCAAGGCTCGCTAACTCGCAATAATGTGACAAGCTGGGCACCCAGAACATAGTTTCTACGCTAACATAACAAACGACAGATCAACAAAGTTAACTGGTTATAGTTCCCTTTCTTCAAGTAACAGACCGGAATGGGAGGCGTTTAAAAACTGACAGTTGGAAAACAGAGTTTCAAAATTTTGGTTTTTGGACATTGAATAATTACAACTTTCGTGGATTTAACTTTGCAGGAATATGCCCAGGGTCATATCTACCAATATATTAAAGCAGCAGACGGTTTGAGGTCTGTTTCTAGGGTTCCGTACCTCAAAAGGTAGAAAAAGGAACCCATAATAGATCACTTTCTTGTCCTATACCGAAATTGGCCTATGGCCATAACCAGTCTTAGTCCTGAAGATATTAGAAAACCATAACCAGGAGACTTGTAGCACTTCCAATCCAACAATAATATTTCATGCCTAGTAGACTATACCAAGCTCCCTAACTATCATCTTATTCGTCAACGAATAAGTGACTTGTTCGCTTAAGATTGCTGCCGGGTGTCCAGCACATAGTTTATATGGTATGCCACAGAATAGAACGAGAGAAGTTCGGTTATGTATGGCGCGCAAAGCTGGTCTTAATATGGTATAGTGGGCGTAGACTTTAAGCTTATTTTTAAGAACGGTATGACTGCGTTTTATATGAATTTGTATATAGGCATTTCTAGCGTTTTCTCGTGAATTTTTCTTAGGATTTATTTACACAACATCATTTTATCTTTCGAAGTTGTCAATTTAACAATCAATATACAAATATTAAAAAACGTGTGGCACTCGGGGACTGCCATGATAAAGCTATTGCATAGCGAACGCTCGCCCGAGCTACATGGTAGGCGGAGTGGGGTGTGTTAGGTTTTATTTTCGTTACGGAATTTCTTGATTCGGTCGCCGCGCTCAAAGCCTGCGATAAAAGCTATGCAATAGCTTAATAAAATGCTTTGTCCTGAACGACTGACTGACTGACTGACTGATGGATCAACGCACAGCCCAAACCACTGATCGTAGAGACCTGAAACTTGGAGGGTGTGTTCTTTGTATGACGTTTGCATCCGAAAGATTTTGGAAACTTCAAACCCTACGCGGACGCAGTCGCGGGCAACAGCTAGTCTTCATACGAAATCCATGTCAAATTTAGTGCAGTTGCAGGGCTCCCGAGCAAACTAAGCTGCACCTCTTATCATGCCCTAATAGCTGTAGGTACGTTGGCTGACATCATTTCAGCTAATAACAACGTCAAAAACCTGGCAGCACACTGGAGTGGGCGGATCTGACTCCACCTTATCATCTTCCCTTTAATTTGTGCTATCGATGCGTAGAACTTACAATAAATCCAAGGCGAATATACCTACTTATTTCAAAATTGGTCAATTATATTGACTAGGTGCTTTTTTTATTTTTCGTAAAAAAAATTTTTTCCGAAAATACAAATTCTTATAAAACGCAGAACAAAGTCGTGCTCTTGTTTTAAAAAAACATTTAAAAAAAGTGTAAAATAAAATCGCTTACAATATTGTGATGATTATTTTTTTTTTGTTTTATACGCTTATTTTATGGCAACTCAGCGAATGGAATTATGACTTGTCTGTGTTTTATTTTGTAGATTATTGTAGGGTAAACCTCCCAATTTGCTACCCTATCCAAATATTTGACACTTTATGGCTCCCCATTCAAACATTGGGCACTTTATGGGTAACTTCATAATTGACTATATCCAATTATTGGATACTTTATGGGTAATAAAATTATTAACACTATCCAAATTTTGGACAGTTTATTTGTAATTTTTGGCGCGTAATACTGATTTCATCGTTGCAAATTTTGCATTAATTCGAATAAAAAGTACCTACAGTAAGTAAAATAATTAATTATATTTGGACAGTTACACATAATTCCATTTCTGAAAACGCCAGACAGAGAGAATAACCCTAAGAATTAAATATTCGTATTATTTGTTTAATTAAATTAAAATTCTATAGCCATATTTCATAAGGTAACCATGACATTAAAATCTAAACATAGCGCGGAATCTCAAAATATTTTTCAAGTTATGTATAAAATGCAATTTGGTATGCTTGAATGTGTGACGGAATGGTGTGGAACTTTTTTTTACTTAATATTTATTGGCTTCGGTCAATATGTAGCTTATGGGGATACGTCACTGGACGCCCGGGAGATTAAATTTTAAGTTTTTCGTGAGAATGACTTAGAAATCTTAATATATTATGGTATTGACGCGGTTACAAAGAAATGATGTTATAATTCTATTTTGAAATTGAATTATTACGTAATTTTTTTTCCGCGAAACCAGTGGCGTATCTCCATTAAGTATCAGTGATAGGCTATTGTAGAAAATTAGGAAAATAAAGATTTATTTAATGTATATTTGATTCCAAAAATTGGGTGTAAATTGCATTTTATATCATACTAAACTAATTACTAACAAATAACAACTAATATTTTCAATTCAGTCATCTTAACGGTCTAATGGTGCCTAAAATCATTCTGGTTCACACTTTATCATTGAAAACCTTTAATAGTAAGTAAAAAATGTTATTTATGTCTGTCGTTTAACTAAAACACGAGGATAAATTGCCAAATTATTGACTTTATGTACCTGTTTTTGACATAATTGAATATGTCCAAGCATTGGTGCAGTGTTAAAATGCTGGAAGTTTGAACGTACCTGTTTTTGACATGTCTAAGAATAGGTGCAGTGTCATAATTTTGGTAGTTTACCCTAAGATTAATATAACAGAGAGTGTGCGCTTACTCCTACATTCCTAGGAGATAGGGAAAATGTTTATCTAGATTGTTTTAGGATAAAACTTGTGATTATTTTATGTTCTAGTCAGCTTGTGATTGACATTCCGTAAATGTAGAGGGAGATTTTTCTTCAAATAATAGAAAAAATGAAGACGTATCTCTTTTGCTATTTGTATGGAGCTATTGCTAATTATTTAAGAAAGCCGTTAATTTTTGTGCATCAACTTTTGTTCCACGATTTTAATAAATTTGACAATTTAAAATAAATTAGGTTATGTTTACCTGAAAATCAGCTGTTACTCGCATGGAGAGGTTATTAACCTTAAGATTATACTTACTTTTAGTATTAAAATAAGTCTGAATGACCTTTATAATATTTGAAATTCCAGAAGTCGTAGAACAAAAGTTGGTTTTAAAGTGCTCAGAAGTAGGTAGCCTTCAACCGTTTTCTTATTTATCAATATCTCTGTATATTTTCTATTTGAGGAATTCCCTATTTAGTGTTAAAATTAACACTAGTGATATTCTCGACTATCTGAATGTCAAAAACAATAAAAATAAATTTAATTTAATATTTTTACATTTTCATAAATATGTTGCTAGGTTTGATAAAAGTCGAAATTACTGTACAATATGTATAATTATAACTTATATATTGCGAATTGTTGAAAAATTTGTCTTAATCTAAAACTAGTCATACGGCGTATTAAGGACCGAATAGAAAGAAACATTTATGAATCAATTTCTGGTTGTTTTGTTTTATCAACGTGTCGGATGTGAAAAAAAATGTTATAAAAAAGTCATTTTTTTATCTAAGTAGAAAGTTATTGTACGTTTTTGAAATCTTAAAGCGAGCTTTGGTAGATTTTTGTTTATAAAATATTTGTAACAGTAGAGTATTAAAATCTACCATTATCAATAAACCAATGTTAACTATTTGGATAGATTTAAAAAGTAAACACTAAACCGCCTACAAAAAATCTATCCGTAGTTTATCAATTTTTCTTTTTATTTTACATATTTTAATATTTTGCGCTATACATATAATTGGAAATTTAATTTTTAAGCGGCCATAATTTCGTAAAGTTAAAAGTACTGTAAAAAATAGGACACAGTTCAAAAGATGTCGAGTACTGGGTGATTGTCATAAATACAGACTGTTTGATTTAATTAATTTGTTCCATATCACAAGGCTGTGGAGCCCCGGACCTTTGAAAGGCGTGCGTGAAGTCAAAACCAACACGTAGAGGCCCTTTACAATTACAAGTTTAATATTATATTATGATTTGGACAACATCACTACATAGTATAAAATAAAGTCACTTTTCGGCGTCCCTATTTCCCTTTGTATGCTTAGATCTTCAAAACTAACGCAACGGATTTTGATGCGGTTTTTTTAACTAAATAGAGTGATTCAAGAGGAAGGTTTATATGTATAATACATGCATAATATAGCCGTGCGAAGCCGGAGCGGGTCGCTAGTATAACTATTAATAAATTTAATTCTCAAACAGTTAAAAAGTTGTCGAGTACTATTGAGTCCAAATAGGACCACCTACCCTAATAGAAACAGTAGGTACAAAGCAAGGCCTTTGTAGCAGAATATGGAGAATCTGAATTTTGTATTTCATTTCATGCAAATAAATAAATGAAATGAAATTATCCATCAAAAAATCCAGATACCTCCCTAGATTGCTAATTCCTACCAGCTCCGCGATTTTGTTCCTTTAGGCTCCGGAAGCATTAATTTAAAATATCTAACATGGGTTCACAAGGAGCTCAAAACATTTTTGACGTGATAACGTTTTATAAATTGGTGAACACCTGCAATCTCAAAAAAGTGTGACGTCACGCGTCGTTACTGGAACGCCTCATGTTATTGACAAGGTTACTATAGCAACGTTTTATCGTTGTCATGGTTACCATCAATGTTTTCTTATGACGTTATCACGTAAAATTATCGTCCGGAAACAGACTTTACAGACAACCATTTTTTATTTTAAAAATCACCTTCCTCTTGAATCACTCTATCTATTTAAAAAAACCGCATCAAAATCCGTTGCGTAGTTTTAAAGATTTAAGCAGTCAAAGGGAAATAGGGACAGAGAAAGCGACTTTATTTTATACTATGTAGTGATATTTGTTCCCTCTTCACGGTCAAACGGCTGAAACCATTTTGATGAAAAGCGGCATATTGGTAGCTTAGGATATGGGATACTTTTGATCCTGAAACCCACTAAAAAATAATAAATGACAGAGATAGCAGATAAATCTAGGAAGGTCAAGAAATCGAGTTGTACGGAACCTTCGCTACTGCTACCTAGATAGTTTAACGTATAATTTCGATTGTAAGTTATTTAGTCAATTAAATTGATAATTTATTACAGAAATTAAAGGCATCCGACACGAATTTGTATTTTTATTTCTTTACCTGATGCATCACAGAAGCCTACTTACCTATAACAATCACTATCACTACATAGTCACTACATAGTATAAAATAAAGTCACCTTTCGCCGTCCCTATGTCCCTATTTCCCTTTGTATGCTTAGATCTTTAAAACTACGCAACGGATTTTGATGCGGTTTTTTTAATAGATAGAGTGATTTAAGAGGAAGGTTTATATGCATAATACATGCATAATATAGCCGTGCGAAGCCGGGGCGGGTCGCTAGTTATAAAATAAAGCCCTCCGCGGCGCGGGCGTCTGTCTGTTCGCTATAAACTCAAAAACAACTGCACCAATTTTCGTGCTGTTTTCACCAATGGATAGAGTGGTTCTCGAGGAAGGTAGTGTTCCCCTTTCCTTGCAGTTGGCTAAAAACAAGACCCTTTAAGGCTCCATCCGTCTGTCTGTCTGTCACCAGGCTGTATCTTATGAACTGTGATAGCTAGAAAGTTGAAATTTTCACAGATGATGTATTTCTTTTGCCGCTATAACAACAAATACTAAAACCAGAAATAATTGGTACGGAACCCTTCGTGCACGAGTCCGTCTCGCACTTGACCAGTTTTTTTTATTTTTAGCTAATGCTAAAAATAAAAAACTACTAATTACTGATGTAATCAACTACTCGCAGCCTGGGAACATCTAAGATAAACCGTTTTATAAATCTTAAAGTACAGTATGCTTCATAAGTGCACTATCAGTTTGCGACGATAATACTATAAACAAGTATTGGACTGTCGACCTTCTAATAGACGTTACACACAAACATAAATACTTGAATTAAAAGTACTCAGTGTGGTTGTTATTTGTCAACATGTTAGCTATGTGTTTAGTTGTGTGGGTGGTATAAGGCGCCACCCGCTACACCAACCGACGTGGGTTCGATCTACAGGTTACGTTGTTATAATGTTCAAATAGTGCTGCACAGGATTGTAAACGTGGGATCATCGCCATCCGTTCAAATTCTGAATTTGTACAATTAGTGATTTGTTAGCAGTTCGTTCAAAATTTTGTGTACTAAACTAGCGACCCGCCCCAGGTTCGCACGGCTATATTATGCATGTATTATACATATAAACCTTCCTCTTGAATCACTATATCTATTAGAAAAACCGCATCAAAATCCGTTGCGTAGTTTTAAAGATTTAAGCATACAGGGATACAGGGACATAGGGACAGAGAAAGCGACTTTGTTTTATACTATGTAGTGATTATCAATTCGTAACAAATGTGAGATAAGATGCTTCATCTATCATATTGGTACAATTTATTAATTTGTACTACGGTACCAGTGGATTTTTGAACGTAGATTGTACCTATTCATACAAAAATGCTAATATTTTACATCTAACCGCGTCATTACTTAAAGACGTAAGGAGACTGGATAATGATATAAATATTTAGATAATAAAGAATCCATTATGTTTTTATTTTACCTTATTATCCTTTATTACTGATCTATGGGAAACTTTGAGTTTGGTAGGAAATGAGAAAGAAATTACGTTTCTACAATATGTGTTACTAGCGACCCGTCCCGGCTTCGCACGGCTATATTATGCATGTTTTATGCATATAAACCTTCCTCTTGAATCACTCTATCAGTCTATCTATTAAAAAAAACCGCATCAAAATCCATTGCGTAGTTTTAAAGATTTAGGCATACATAGGGATATAGGGACAGAGAAAGCGACTTTGTTTTATACTATTCAGTGATGATGATGATACTGATTCTAAACAGATTTAAAAAAAAAACTAGCCAAGTGCGAGTCGGACTCTCGCGCGATGGATTTCGTACCATGTTGTATGGGACCCTACTAAAATATTTTTCTTTCTCCTTTTAGTATTTGTTGTTTAGCGGCAACAGAAACACATAATCTGTGATTTAAAAACTGTCTAGCTATCACGGTTCATTAGATACACCCTGGTGACAGACAGACGAACTTAAATACGGAGACTTAAATTTTGCTTCGTCATCCCTTAGGTACATCCGTAAAGGATAAACTGCTTGGCACTTTATCATGTAAAAACCATAACACCATATTGTACCCAGTTTTTCAATAAATATTTTCTGTTTCTGATTCTGATAGGGCGTGTTCAGACGACACGCGTCGACCACGCTTTGAAATTTGTTCTATATATAATTTGAGTCTTATGACACATCAATAAATCTCAAAATGCATATCTCCAAGCGGGCGCGTGGCGTGAGTGGGTGGACTTGCATAAATGCAAGCTCTATTGATGTGTCATAAGACTCAAATTATATATAGAATAAATTTCAAAGCGTGTTCAACGCGTGTGATGCGCGTGGCGGGCGCGTGGTCGACGCGCATCGAACACGCCCTTATTGGTGCAGCAAGGGAATGGAATCAAGTTGCTTGTGTCTGTCTTTCCTGACGTGTACAAATTGGGGTCTTCAAGTAGCGAGTGAATAGGTATCCTTTAGGAAGGTGTGCTATATCTTAGGCCGCATCGTCACCTACCATCAGGCAAATGTGATAGTGGTCAAACGCTGACATATTTTTTAACGACTACGGCGAAGCCAAAAGGAATTATGGGATTAAAGGGTTATGATTCGTATAAAACTATTACTGAAAGAAACAGGAAAACCGTGAAAACAAATATTGAGAAGATTTTTCCTGATTACACACTCAATCTAACGTAATTAACCATAAAATTTTAATAGCTACTAGGTACCGCTCTCTAAACACGGAGACAGTAAGCCAACAATAAATTATATCTACTTAGTTTGCTTTAGATAACATGGCATTGAAATTCATTGTCGTAAACATAGGCGTTATGATACGGGTCTTTGGATTTTACTAAAATATGTACTTAGAACTAGCAGTGTTTTTACCTGCGTAACTGCTGCGTAAGCGTCACGCATCCACCTTTCTCGTACGCACTGCTAAGAAATGGAACTCTCTACCCGCGTCGCTGTTCCCACAAAACTACAACCTTGGAGTCTTGTCTAGAGTGAATAGGTACCTTCTAGGCGAGCATGCTACATCTTCGACCTCATCCTAGGGCGGATCATGGGGGTCATGACCCCCCCCTGAGCTGGTTCCAGGACTTAGGTGGACCACTAATTGAACATAATGATTTATATAACAATATACAGGGTGTCCCGTAATGAATGGCCAAGCGGGCCCCTACGGATAGAGGACACTGTGCCGGATCAGAAAAACGAAAGCTATGTTCTATGAAAGTCTCTTAGTTTCCGAGATATCCACCATTTTAAATTTTTTTTAAATTTCACGCCTTTCTCCATGTTTTGTTATGCCAAAACTGCAAATGAAGGAATTATCCCAATCTGTTTTTTGGATAGTGTTCCAGGATGAATGTGCTATCGAATGCAAACAATATTTTTTATGACACATTGAAAGTTTTTTTTTAAACTAAGGTTTAACTCAAACTTCATGGTTTTTAAATTTTTTAACCTGATCTTTAACCTTTCCTGGGCCTATATTCACTAAGGTTCAAGTCGTTGGGCGCGCGTGATTAGGGGCGGAGTGGGGGCAATTTTTGTATGGAAATCTCGTCCTAATCACGCGCGCCCGACGACTTGAACCTTAGCGAATAAAGGCACTGGTGTAAAATAAATGTGTGGTCACCCTGGTGCCAAATTAAAAAAAAAGTTGCCTAGTTGACCATACATTTTTTTTACACCATGAAAGGTTAAAGATCAGGTTAAAAAATTAAAAAACCATAAAGTTTGT
Organism: Idaea aversata; assembly: GCA_907269075.1. NCBI lineage: Eukaryota > Metazoa > Arthropoda > Insecta > Lepidoptera > Geometridae > Idaea > Idaea aversata. The sequence continues at coordinate 11,802,393 of OU026104.1, read as the reverse complement.
TTAAAAAAAAAACTTTCAATGTGTCATAAAAAATATTGTTTGCATTCGATAGCACATTTATCCTGGAATACTATCCAAAAAACAGATTGGGATAAATCCTTCATTTGCAGTTTTGCCATAACAAAACATGGAGAGGGGCGTGAAATTTAAAAAAAAGATTAAAATGGCGGATATCTCGGAAACTAAGAGACTTTCATAGAACATAACTTTCGTTTTTCTGATCCGGCACAGTGTCCTCTATCCGTAGGGGCCCGCTTGGCCATTCATTACGGGACACCCTATATATTGTCACCATACAGATTTCATGTAACTAACTACATACCTTCAATATTTAATTAATCTTCTTATATATAAAAATGAATCGCAAAATGTGTTGGTAAGCGCATAACTCAACAACGCCTGGACCAATTTGGCCAATTCTTTTTTTAGAATATTCCATAAGGTACGAGGATGGTTCTTACGGAGAGAAAAATTGAAAAAATTGCCTGAAAATGTCTAAAAACAACACTTTTCTATACTCCATACCATACAAACGATTCGTAATAATACAAGTCAATAAGAACTTTAATACCATAACATAAAGTTCAAGTTTTAATGGAGAGGTTCCGGGAAGGCAAAACAATTGAGTGACGTATAAATATTGATGTCAATCGTGTCGCGGTGTTAGTTGCCAAACTACACCTAAACGGCTGAACCGATTTGTATGATTTTTAACCCCCGACGCAAAAACGACGGGGTGTTATAAGTTTGACGTGTCTGTGTGTGTGTGTCTGTCTGTGGCATCGTAGCTCCCGAACGGCTGAACCGATTTTGATTTAGTTTTTTTTTATATGGCAAAACAACGTTTGCCGGGACAGCTAGTTTAATATATAATAACTTTGTATGATGGCCAACGTTTGGGAACGAACGCATCGAAAATTTGAATTTTACCGCGCCATATACCTAACGTCTAGCTAAGTAGGTGAATTAATACGTCCATGAGCTAGACCTAGCCTCAATCGGAATCGGAACGACTTAACTTCAACGAGATGGCAATATACAGGGTGTCCGGTAATGAATGGATAAGCGGACACCTGCGGATAGAGGACACTGTGCCGGTTCAGAAAAAATGAAAGTTCAGTTCCATGAAAGTCTTCCAGTTTCCGAGATATCCGCCATTTTAAAAAAAAATCACTTCTTTCTCTATGTTTTTTGATGCCAAAGCTGCAAATGAAGGAATTATTCAAATCTCTTTTTTGGATAATATTCCAGGATAAATGTGCTATCGAATGCAAACAATAATTTTTATGACACATTGAACGTTTTTTTTTAAACTAAGATTGAACTCTAACTTTATGATTTTTTAATTTTTAACCTGCATTTTAACTTTTCCCGGTGTAAAAAATGTATAGTCACCCTGATTCCAAATTAAAAATTATTTTTAATTTGGAACCATTAGGTATTAAATGCTGGCAATACCACATATTATACCATTTTAGAATCTCAATGAAATAGAAAACTTTTTTATTTAATTTGGCACCAGGGTGACCATACATTTTTTTACACCGGGAAAGCTTAAAGTTCAGGTTAAAAAATTAATAAATCATGAAGTTTGAGTTAAACTTACACAACTTATACAACTTTAAAAAAAACTTTCAATGTGTCATCAAAAATATTGTTTGCATTCGATAGCACATTTATCCTGGAAGCATGCTCTTGCTCATTTTATTAGAAATTAATTTGGTATTAAATACTGGTAATACCACATATTATACCTTTACTACTACCTACTACTTTACCCAAATACTATCCAAAAAACAGATTGGGATAATTCCTTCATTTGCAGTTTTGGCATCACAAAACATAGAGAACGGAGGGAAATTTTTAAATTTTTAAAAAATGGCTAATATCTCGGATACCGAGAGATTTTCATAGAACATAACTTTCGTTTTTCTGATCCGGCACAGTGTCCTCTATCCGTAGGTGCCCGCTTGGCCATTCATTACCGGACACCCTGTATGTACAAGTTATTATAATGTGTTAAGTTTTTCAAATGTACAATAAAGAATAAATATTTTTAAGTACAGTACGTAACATACGTACATTAATAAAATACCTACTTTTTACTTGTATCTATTGTTATCAAAATTAAATTATAAGTTCTTGACTTGACCACGACTATGTGACCCCCCCCTGGCGCCAAAGCTGGATCCGCCCTTGACCTCATCTTCGCGACACCATCAGGTGAGATGAGGTCAAATGCAAGCCTATTTTGTTTAAAAATAAAAATATATTTTTTTAAATAATAAATAGGTCAGCGTTTGACGCCTATCTCACACGGTGGTAAGTGACGATGCGATCTAAAGATGTGCCCCATCTTAAGCTAAGATCGCTAAGATAAGTAAGTACCTGGACCGATTTGGAAAATTCTCTTTTTGTTTTCTTAGTAACGCTTTCACCATCTATTTAATTCTTTTGTATAAAACCAAGGTTTACCAGGGGCGGATCGTGAAAATGTGCCCTAGGCTAATATTACTTACTTAGGAGCCTACCTATTATATATATTTATTCTTTTTTACAATATTTTTTAATGGTGACTGGGGGGGCCTTGTTTATCCACGGGGCCTGGGGCTGCAGCCAAAAAAGCCCATAAGTTTGCTGTTTACGGTTTGCTGTATACAAGTACCTACTTGTGTTTGCTGAATTTTCACATAATAACTCGTAATAAAGTAATCAAATCAGTTTACCAACAAAATGACATGAGTTAGCACTATTCTGTGCTGGTTACACGGCTTTCTACCCAATAATTAAGCTACATAAATTAGGTAAAATTACATACGAAAAGACCTATTATTCTTTTATGCCTATACAAAGCAAGCAGGTAGGTAGATAACAGGTGGGTAGGCAGGGACGAACTAAGGGCTTTTTGGGTTGCAGTCCAGGGCCCCGTGGAGACAAAAGACAATGACGACCTCTGTGGCGCGTCGGGCGAACACCCGACTGCGACGCAGAAGGTTGCGGGTTCGATTCCCGCCGGGAACAAGTATTTATGCTGACCATAAATTCTTGTTTCTGGTTCTGGGTGTTTCCTATATCTATCTATAATATAAATGGCTAAAACTCGAGAACGGCTGGACCGATTTGGCCAATTCTTTTTTTGTTGTGTTTGTTGTAGTCCAGGGAAGGTTTAAACGGTGAGAATTTAAAGATCGGACTTACGCGGGTGAAACCGCGGGGCGCAGCTAGTCTATAATATAAAAATCAATTGCTGTTCGTTAGTCTCGCTAAAACTCGAGAACGGCTGGACCGATTTGGCCAATTCTTTTTTTGTTGTGTTTGTTGTAGTCCAGGGAAGGTTTAAACGGTGAGAATTTAAAGATCGGACTTACGCGGGTGAAACCGCGGGGCGCAGCTAATGTATAATATATGTATATATTTACAAAAAAAAAAAAAAAAGTATATAAGTAGTTTATCCGTTATCTGGCACCCATAACACAAGCATTAAGTTGCTTAGCTTGGGGCTGGATGGCGATGTGTAATATGTCCTGAAATATTTATTTTATTTATATATTTATTTAATGAAAACAATATACCCCCTGGGGTGTGCTATACACAAGTACTTGTGTTTGCTGAATTTTCACATAATAACTCGTAATAAAGTAATCAAATCAGTTTACCAACAAAATGACATGAGTTAGCACTATTCTGTGCTGGTTACACGGCTTTCTACCCAATAATTAAGCTACATAAATTAGGTAAAATTACATACGAAAAGACCTATTATTCTTTTATGCCTATACAAAGCAAGCAGGTAGGTAGATAACAGGTGGGTAGGCAGGGACGAACTAAGGGCTTTTTGGGTTGCAGTCCAGGGCCCCGTGGAGACAAAAGACAATGAAAACAATATACCCCCTGGGGTGTGCTATACACAAGTACTTGTGTTTGCTGAATTTTCACATAATAACTCGTAATAAAGTAATCAAATCAGTTAACCAACAAAATGACATGAGTTAGCACTATTCTGTGCTGGTTACACGGCTTTCTACCCAATAATTAAGCCACAAAATTTTTGTAAAATTACATACGAAAAGACCTATTACACAAAGCAGGTAGGTAGGTAGACAGCAGATCGGTAGGCAGGGACGAACTAAGGCCCTTGGATTGTGGATATAAAAGACAGTGAAAACAATATATTATTTAGTGAAAAAAAATAGATAGGCCTATTCTACTAGTTATTCAGGCTTTGTTCCCACGTCTATAGATTCTCAATTTCAGACTATCATACCAGCGCAGCGTAGTGTAATGGCAAAGGCTAATCACTACATCACTATCACTACATAGTATAAAACAAAGTCGCTTTTTCTGTCCCTATTTCCCTTTGACCGCTTAGATCTTTAAAACTACGCAACGGATTTTGATGCGGTTTTTATAATAGATAGAGTGATTCAAGAGGAAGGTTTTTATGACATGCATAATAAAGCCGTGCGAAGCCGGAGCGGGTCGCTAGTATAAAATATATAGAAAACGCAATTTTCCCTGGGTTCGTAGGGACCCGAAGCGTTAGATTTTTTCAGATATTTATATAAAGGACTGGCTGCTCCTTGGCATACCCAAAGAGGCATTGCAGCCAGCCTTTTGGGCACCCTACCTAGGGATAGGTTTTTATTATATTTATTTTTTTCATTAAATTAAAACTTATTATGAAAATAAAATATAGACAACAGTTTATTAGCAAAAAAAGCCATTTAGTTGAGTAATTTTAAGGGGCTAGTGCACTAGTCCCTACCAAGCATCGTATGTGGATTAAAAATGGTTTTTTTTTCACTTATCTCTATTGGGAGAGATACTTGGAAATTGACTAGGTAGGCCCCTAAGTAGTATTAGCCCAAGGCCCCACATAGTCACGATCCGTCCCCTGTCTAAATACGTAGGTACTAAATACGCATATTTCATTGTCTAATCTAAACAAGGTCGATTCACAAAACGTGTGTATCTTTTCATCACGCTAGTAGGTAATAGGAAATAATGTTTTTACCGTAACGGAAGAGCAAAATATATATGAACACGCTAAGTAAACTTTATTTAAATTTAATATCGCTATCTTTTAAATATACAGGGTGGTTAGTTTGAGTGGTCTAGAACTGCTGTAGTTACGAGAAAACGTTCTGAGTCCTTCCCTTCTTTATGAAAAGAATGAACTGTTTTTTTTAAATATTTTGTTTATGCGATGTGGTTTCGAATAAGGAACAGAAACTTCGTGAATCGCAAAAAACTATCTCCAACGAAAAAAAATATTTTCGAAAAACACAACTTTTCTCGGCTACGTCCTTAATTCTTAACTTTTTAACAATCAGATTATTTTTCTTTTATTAATTTGATCCGACATTGGTCAAATTATAGTTAACGCACGATTTGTAAAAATACCGTGTGTGAATTATTTTTGACGACCTCTTTGTGGCGGTGCGGTGGGAGAATATGGCGATACCGAAGGTCGCAGCTTCAATTCCCGCCACCGCACTGCAGCTGAGCTTTGTAATGGCTTTTTAACTGAGAATGACCTATTTATATATTTTTATGTAAATAATAGTGTTGTTCACATTTAAAAATCCCTAAACTCTACGAAATTAGGTTAAGTTTTCGAAGGATATTTTTTCCTTTAATATTCACAATTTCGATTGTCATAAATAAAGTACTTAATGGATGACCTATTTACTATATATATTTTTATGTAAATAATAGTGTTGTTCACATTTCAAAATCCCTAAACTCTACGAAATTAGATTAATATTTCGAAAAATATTTTTTCTTTTAATATTCACAATTTCGATTGTCATAAATAAAGTAATGGATGATTTTTTTAAAAATCTAATGATGCAGTTTATTTTTGTTAAAATCAGGCACGCAACTGTTTTCAGCATTTTTCGCTATCTCTCATTTATAGTTTAGATTGGACGTTCTACTAGTAAGTCTTTTGTCACCATATTGACGCTCGGCAAACTATGTCATTTTCCTTGATAGATCTTCTCATACGAAGTGATTAGAAAATGGCCCTGAAGGTCCATTTACAAAAATTCCCCCTGTATATGTTTTTTTCGTATTATTTGTAACACACTGTCTACACGTAGCAGAATTTTTCTTTCTAAATTAACTAAGTAAGTATATTTTGATTTGATGTAGGTACCTACCTAATTTTAGAATTGTGATTATGTTGAATAAATAATTAAGTTTAAAAATAAAAATAATTAAATCCTGCGACTGAAATAAAATCGTTTTAGGAAAGAAAATGTCAAAATTTAAGGTTTTATGTCTGCAAAAAAATTCAAACATATAATTATTTACACATAACACACACATTAGACATGAAAACACACACAATCAGACACACATATTTACATAATGTTTAATTTTTAACGTTTCAAAATACATATCGCAAACAATGACATATACTTATCAAAGAATCAACATATCAATTTGTTAATGTTAGTATGAATGAACGAATAGTAAACCTCTAGGTACTTCATGTTTACATAAATACTAGTTGCGCTCCGCGGTTTCACCCGCGTAACTCCCGATCCCCTGGGAATATCAAAATACAGGGTTATTGGTAATTATACAAGATATTGAGGGCTACTTCTTGTTCTATGACTTTGTTCTATGACTTTTGGAAAATCGATTTTTTTTTGAAAATTTTGAGGTATGGTTTACCTGAAAATCAACTGTTCCATACACGGAAAGGTTATTCTTAAATTTTTCCTTTTTTTTTAAGTTTTATCGACTGATCTTAGTCTGAATGACTTTTGTTATAAAAAATCGGCTGTTTTTCGAATTTACATAACATTTTGCATATTTTTTTTAGAATTTCCAAATGTCGTAGAACAAAAGTTGTTTGTTATGGTGCACAGGAGTAGCCCACAACGGCTTGCTAGTATATTTTTATAGTATAATAACCAATAACCCTGTATAAAATAGCAGGCCTTCCGCGATAAATGGACTATTCAACACAAAAAAAAAAACAATTCGAACCAGTAGTTCCTGAGATTAGCGCGTTCATACAAACAAACTTTTCAGCTTTATAAAATTAAGTTTAGATATCGTCCCAGGAATGCCCAGGATTCCGTATGTCAAGCGTCAAATACTACTTCACAAAATAGCATTTTCCCACCTTCAGCTCTTAGATCTCTGATTTCTTAAGTAAGTTATTATGAAGGAAGATAATGTACGAAAATTTCAAGAAATTTTAAGGGGTTTTGAGTTTGGAACTTTGAAATTTGTATAAAAACCAAGTTTTGGCTCATTAACTTACTTTTGGAAATGATTAACTTGCACAACAAAAAATAAATACATTTTAGACCCTAAATATGATTACCTGAGTGTCAAATTGATATAACTATCAACATTGTGATTATTAAAATAAAATGTAATCTCTGATTTAAATGCATTTAGAGGAATTTAGATTTTGTTTAACACCATCTCATACAAACCTACATACCAAATGAAAGCCAATCATTAAAGACGTTTTAACCGTCAATTTATCCTAAACATAGACTGACTCACTTTTCACAAATGACCTACTAAAGTACTTAACCTTTTTTGTTATTTAGGTATGCGGTTTCGCAGTATCTTACTTTATTGCTTAGTGCAATAGTAACTGTATCTACCTACATACAATACATTGCCTAATTATGTAGGTCATGAGGGTATTATTTACATTGGATTATATACAAGGGTTTTAACTAAGACAAACTTTTCCCCCCTTTCTTACCCCCTAAGGGGTAGAATTTCGCAAAATCCCGTCTTAGTGAGCACCTACGTCATAAAAGGAACCCCCATGCAAAATTTGAGACTCCTAGCACTTGTAGTTTCTGAGATATCATGATGAGTGAGTCAGTCAGTCAGTCAGTCAGTGATTTTCTCTTTTATATATATAGATAGATATATATATATAGAAGATAGCGGTGGAGAGCTACCACGTTCATTTGGGGATTCGTATTATTTAATCATGCCTGTGGATTCATTGTGTCAACGTGTCGCACCTCCGCTCAAATAGTGTCATAAGTCAAAAAAAGAAAATGTCGAGAAAAAGGTGTTTAAAGTCTTAATTTTTTTTCGGTTTTCTAGTCTTAATTTGAAAACTAATAGAATTAGCGATACGAACTTTTCAGTAGGTTTAAATGATTTTTTAAGCTTTACAAAATGGTGTATTAGGTTTCCTGAAAATATGAAAAAAAAAGTATAAGATTTTTTAATTGTGACACTAACATGAAAATTAAGTGTTATTTATCGAGATACTACACTTTTATTAAGCAAATCCACAAATTGTTTTTAAATTATCTTTTCCCATGCACCGTCATAAACCTACAAACAACACTTTATATGAGATTTAGATAGTCGACTACCTTGCGCAAGTCATTTAGGTGACACTGTTCGTGTTTGGCATGTCATTGTTTTCGGTTAACATTATAATGACACTAGCGCCTTTTACGGTCAATCAATTGAACTATAGACGTGACGTTTTTTGAGATAACACTTTGAAGGATTGCGAATGTAATGGTACAATAAAACCATTATTTTATTTTTTTTGAGTTATGACACTATTTGAGCGGAGGTGCGATGTGGATTGTACATGGCCCACCGTAACGTTTACAATCCTGTGCAGCACTATTTGAACATTATAACAACGTAACCTGTCTATCGAACCCACGTCGGTTGGTGTAGCGGGTGGTCCCTTATACCACTCACACAACTAAAGACATAGCTATCATGTTGAAAATAATAATCACACTGAGTACTTTTAATGTTTGAGTGTAACGTCAATTAAAAGAAGGTCGTTAGTCCAATACTTGTTGATAGTATTATTGTAGCAAAGTGATCATTTACTTATGACCCATACTGTACATTAGGTATCCATCACGTGACCTGAAGGCCAATTCTCTTAAATAACATTTTTCAAATTACATTTCAATATCATCCCGATTGCATTTCGATTGCAAAAGATACCTTCAAAGTCAATTTTTTTTACAAAAAGCTAACTTTGAGGGTACTTTGAGCTACTTTGAGGGTGTTATTTGTGATCGAAATGCAATCGAAATGATATTGAAATGTAATTTGAACAATGTTATTTACGAGAATTGGCCTTCTGAACACATCTTCGCACGGCATATTATGATATGCATCCATTTTTAACCGACTTCAAAAAAGGAGGAGGTTCTCAATTCGTCGCGTATATATATTTTTTTAAGCAAACTGCTTGATACCTAGTCACTTTCGAGTTTCAGGCATTCTGCTTCAGTGACATCTCTCGCTTAGGACGAACAGCTTTTTAGGTAAACTTAAATAATTAGGAATACCGCCGCTTCATCGAATTTACCGAATTTTATTTCTTTTCTTTTTTTCAAAATTAACAGCTTCGAATCCAGGATAAAGTAATGAATGACTTCTCCAAAAATCTAATGATACAGCTAAATTTTTATCAAAATCGGGCACGCAACTCTTTTCAGCATTGTTTAGTTTAGGTATAGTTTAGGTAATAGCCCTAAAGACCCATTTTATAATTCCCCATGTATATACCTAGATTTGTAAATTATATTTTGTCGTGTGTCAACTTTGGGTTCAAATCTACGGATTTTAAGGGCAACACTACCGATTTCGCATTTTGCCGTTCGAAACTATACTATTAATAGTCGTAGGTATAATTAGGCATAGTTATAAACCGCAAATACCTAGAAGTAATTGAGTTGAAACCAGTTAGTTCTTATTAGGGATACTCTGCAATGCCTACTTTATGTAACGGAACATTGCGTGCTGTTTAATTCATAAGCGAAAGCGATTTCATAAGCGTTTCTTCCCGCCTGTCGGCTGATTCGGTTCCGCCCACCTTCTTTAGGCTCAGAATTACTTAGGTATCAATTTTTTATGATAAAAAAAATATCTGTAGATTGTACAAATTACTTTTCGATGGCGGGAATCAAACTATACACCTTCTTCATCGCAGGTGGGTGTTTACCCACCGCCCCACGGTCTGCAAAGGTGTACAATCAGGCAACAAAAGAGGAGAATCACCATAGAGTTTTAAAATTAGTATTGTTTTAGTTTTTATTTAAGTTCAGTTCTTTATGACCACTCCAACGCATCTAGCCTATTCTATCTAATAATGCTATACAAGTTTAATCCATGCCTTGAATTAAACTTGTATAAATCATTTAGAGTAGATTAATATAAAAGCCAATAATGAAGTCCAACAACATGAACTCAAACATATTTACGGAGAACTCTACGGCGGCCCTCAACTTTTGTAGGACTGGAGGTCTGTACGGTCGAAGTCAGAATTGCAACCCCACCGTAAAGTTCTAAAATAACTATTTTTGAAGTGTTTTTTATTCTAATAATTTTTATCTAATAAATGAATAACTTGAAAGACTTTAAACTTTAACTCGCGAAGGACTTGTTGAAATTATTCTAATACTAGCGACCCGCTCCGGCTTCGCACGGCTATATTATGCATGTATTATACATATACACCTTCCTCTTGAATCACTCTATCTATTAAAAAAACCGCATCAAAATCCGTTACGTAGTTTTAAAGATCTAAGCACACATAGGGACAGACAGCGGAAAGTGACTTTGTTTTATACTATTTAATGAAGTAATACCAGATTTGGAGTGTTTTGAGTCTACAATCCTGACTCCGACCGTACCTACTTGGGTTATGTTATCCCGCTACCGCTGGTGTGTTCCGCCCCGCTACCGCTCATGCCCTAAACCCCACCATCACAGACTCGCTAGTCGATCGCGATCAGTACTACTACAACTATAGCACCTAGTTGGATGCGCACGCGCCACGTACTAACGCCTCGTTCGGTTACATTGGTCTGTGAACAGTTCGGTTCATTGTTTTTATTTTATATTTATTCAGGTGAGTTTTGTTATTTTTATAAACTTAAAAAAAGTTTTTTTTTTTGTTTTTTTTTTGTGTAGGTATTTTCGGTCATTTAAATTTGTTTATCAGTCGATTTATACATGTTTTTTTTCTGTTGGAAATGAATACCTACAGGGTTTAGCTTTCAGTAGAATTGTTATTTCTTCCTTTTTGTAACCGACTTCGAAAAAGGGAGATTCTAAAGTTGTATTTATTTTTTGTGTATGTTAGGGCATAACTTTTTGGTTTATAAACCTATTTAGATGATTCTTTTTTTATTGGAAAACGAATACTTACCTCAATGGTGAACCAATAGATATTGTAGGAGCTTTTTGAAGTCAATTTTTTTTAAATTTTGTTTGGTATAGATTTATAATCTCTAAGTTTCTTGTAAGTACAGAATAGTTGTTTTTCCTTTTTAGGGTTCCGTACCCAAATGGTAAAAACGGAACCTTATTACTAAGACTCCACTGTCCGTCCGTCTGTCTGTCACCAGGCTGTATCTCATGAACCGTAATGGCTAGACAGTTGAAGTTTTCACAGATTTTAATTAAATTTAATATTGCTTTTAAATTAAGAATACTGCTTATCATTTTAACATGTTTTTACTAAAACCAAGAAATGGTAATCGAACTGTTGAGACTATTTTCTCCCGGTAGTGTGGTTAGAAAAACTACTGCCATGTGTTATTGTCCGGTTGGAATATAAACAAAGGAAAAACGATCGAAAAAAAATATGACAAAAAAAAAAGGATATCTTCAAAAATTTAATGTAGGTATAGGCCAATGGTCTAATAGAGGTTCTTACAATCACTCCTCCGTATGAAAACTAGCGTTAACTAGTAAAAAATATGCCCATAAATATATAAGGTAGGTAGTTAGGTATATAAGTTTTATATTAAAAAAAATTTATTGTCTGTTATGTACCTATAAGTAGTATAAAGTAATTATATTTTTAATTATTTAATTAAGCACAAAAAATGTCGGTAATTTTATTTCATTTCAGGTTTTTTAATACAATTTCGAATCGAAAAACCTGTTTTTTGGTTATTTATATAGGTACTTAATCGTATTCCTTTAAAAAACAGAAATGCAAAATTAACTAAATCCAAAATAATTAGTTCCTTGATTGATTTTGGTGTTCGATTGTTCATATAAATAAATATTGCAGGACATTTCACACATCGCCATCTAGCCCCAAGCTAAGTAAGTAATTAGACTTGTGTTATGGGTACCTACTAGACAACGGATATACAGGGTTATTGGAAATTATACTAGCAAGCCGTTGAGGGCTACTTGTGTGCACCTTGACAAACAACTTATGTTCTACGACTTTTTGAAAAACTTCAAAAAATAATTTGAAAATTTTGAGGTTATGTAAATTCGAAAAACAGCTGATTTTTATAAGATAAGATAAGATAAGATCATTTATTCGCCGGAATACATAGCATAAAGGTCTTACAAAAAATATTAGAAAATGTATTCGGTCCGCAAGCAGACGTGCAAATGTTAAAAATAATATAAATTACATTATGTCAATAATCAAATTAATAAATTATAATGTCAAAAGATAAAAAAAATAAAAATTAATATTGTATTTTCCTATTACTAAATGATTTGAATTCGTTTAGGTCATAAAAACAGTGTTCAAGAAGCCACATACTTAATTTGTTCTTAAAAAGATTACCCTCCAGTGCTTTGAGGTTACTAGGTAAACAATTGTAGATCGATACGATATACACATGTTGTATACATTTCTCTTATATATATCTTTATAAAACAAAGGTCATTCAGACTAAGAACAGTAGATAAAACTTAAAAAATAAGTAAAATTTTAAGGTTAATGACATCTCCGTGTATGGAACAACTGATTTTAATCTAAACCTAAAAAAATGATTAAATTTCCAAAAGTCGTAGAACAAAAGTTGTTTGTATAGGTGCACAGAAGTACCTAGCCCTCAACGGCTTGCTAGTATAATTACCAATAACCCTGTATACCTACTTGTATATTATACACTACATTATATAAGTATTCGTAGGTCGTTTTTTATTTGCAGGACATTCCACACATCGCCATCTAGCCCCAAGTTAAGTAACTAGACTTGTGTTATGGGTGCTAGACAACGGATATACTACTTATATACTTTTCTTTTGTAAATATATACTTATAATACATAGAAACAACCAGACCACAGACAAATCTTAATATATATAAATCTCGTGTCACAATGTTTGTCCTCAATGGACTCCTAAACCACTTAACCGATTATAATAAAATTCGCACACCATGTGCAGTTCGATCCAACTTGAGAGATAGGATAGCTTACATCCCGATATTCCCACGGGATCGGGAGTTACGCGGGTGAAACCGCGGAGGGCAGCTAGTACCTATATAAATACTTGTCTGAGTCGGGAATCGAACCCGCAACCCTGTGTTTGGCAGTCCGGCATGGTGACCATTGGGCCAACTGGGTCGTCAAAATTGAAATTGTGAAATTGGTCACTTGGAAAGATAACAGTGAGTTTACCGAAGACCCAAATCGATTTGCAATCTCTAATTAGGACCATTTCTTCTCGAGGAAAATTCCGTAAACAGCCCTAATCTTTAATTACTATAATTATATTTCATTAAAATAAATAAGAATATCAGTTGATATATTTATGATTATAATCATAAAATTGCGTATCTTCGCGCTACTTTTTTACAAGGTAGATAGAGTCTGTATACAAGAAGTTTTCCGTTCCCACACATTTTTCTATAACAATATTTTTATTGTTTTATGGAAATAGCGAGTTATTTATATACAAGGATTCTATTACGAGAGGGGGTTGTTCTAGACGTCTACGCGAACAATTTTTGTTCTACGACTTTTGTAAATTCGAACGTTTATTTTTGAAAATGTTTAAGGTGATAACCTGCACTCTCTTCATACAAACGTAGTCGACTGTTTCCTCCCTGGATAATGACACTAGAGCAAATATTTTTGTTGCATAAAACCTATAACTGCCATGACTATGCCCCTATATTTTGTTTTTTTTTTCATTTTCAAATTATCATAAAAAAATATTAAAAAAAAAATAGGGGCATGGTCAAGGGAGTTATAAGTTTTATGCACCAAAAGTATTTCGCACATCTGGAAGAACAATGGCACAACTTACATTTAGTGAATTTTACAGGAGCAAGGTTTAAAGGTTTAAGGGGTCCTTAAATATAGAAATTGGTTTATTTTAAGTTCTTTTGTGTTTTCTACCCATAGGACATATATTTCAAAATATATTACGATACATTTTATTTGTTTTGGTTTTGTGTAATTATCTAAAAATAAGCATAAACTAAGAAGATTCCTACAGTTGTGCCATTGTTTTTTTATTATGCCATTGTTTTATTGTAATTATGACTTAAAAATGACTTAAAAGAACTGTGACTGAAAAAATATACGAGAACAACGGCACATTTGACACTAAATGTGTCATTGTTTCCCTATATTTGAAACTATACTTAACAAATGTGTCATTGTAGCACTGTGTGGTATAGCAAATATGCCGTTGTTCTTTTAACCCTTCGATCAAATTTTTACCCGTCTGAACAAATTAGTTAGGCGTCCCGACACAACTGACCAATGAGCTGTTGTTGCACGGGGAAGTGGGGGTAAATCGAATAATATTACAACGACACTAGCGACTTCTGTCGAAAACTATACGAACTACCGTTGTGCCGTTTTGTCACACGATAGATAATGCATTTTTGAACACTTAGAACAAAAAAAGTCATTTTCGCATTTTTGGTAAATGTGCCATTGTTCTTCCAGATGTGCGATTTGCTCTAGTGTCATTATCCAGGGAGAAAACAGTCGACTACGTTTGTAATAATTTGTATGGAAAAAGCCCCCGACCCTTTCCTCTTATGGTTTTTTATACTGGAAAATCAACTGTTTTCGGCAACGATTAAAAAAAGTAGTCGAAATGAAGTAAACAAACAAATCTCAAAAATCAAAAACCTCTAATTCAAAACCTGATTTTTGACTAAACATAACCGAATTTTCAAAATTCGTAGAATAAATGTTGTTCACCACGTTTAGAACAACCCCCTTTCTAGAAGCCCCTCGCGGAAACACATCGTATAGACGGACTATATCTAATCAAAAGCTAATATTTGCACCGTATAATTATAAAATCTTAAAGTGACTTTGTTAAAACCTGTCCTGTTTTATTCGAATTTAGCATTTTAGTTCGTTATTTTGGGATGAATCTTAAAACTTGTTTGGTAGGTAAAAATACCTTGTCTTGTAACTAGATGTACCGCGTGACTTGACTTGATGTAAAACCTAATGTTTTTAAATGTCTGATAAATGGGTGGAACACCTGCATTCACAAAAAAGAGTCACGGTAATATTGTGTGACGTCATGCGTCATAGTAACATGACCATGATGCGTCCGTTCCCGTAAGGAAACAGAGTATTTAATAATAATATCGCTCATCTGGGCTTGTGTTATGGTGATGAGTGACAAAAAGAAGACTTATAAGTGAAAAAAATATATATAGAAGAAATAAAAAGAAAAAAATATAAAGGAATAATAAAAAAATATCTCAATATTTCATCGTTTCTTATGACGTTATCTCGTAAAATAACCGAATAGAGTTTGAGTTTTGTGTGACATATTTTAACTATTGTAATAATTAATTGATTTAATCTAATATTGCATGCCTCATGTATAGGCTGAATAGACAATAGAGTGTTCTTTATTTCATTAATGTAACACCATACTATGTACCTTTATCACTACATAGTATAAAACAAAGTCGCTTTCTCTGTCCCTATATCCCTATGTATGCTTCAATCTTTAAAACTACGCAACAGATTTTGATGCGGTTTTTTTAATAGATAGAGTGATTCAAGAGGAAGGTTTATATGTATAATACATGCATAATACAGCGAAGCCGGAGCGGGTGGCTAGTATAAAATAAAGTCACTTTTCGCCGTCCCTATGTATGCTTAGATCTTTAAAACTACGCAACGGATTTTGTGCGGTTTTTTTTATAAATAGAGTGATTAAAGAGGAAGGTTTTTAGATATAATACATGCTTATGCCGTGCGAAGCCGGGGCGGGTCGCTAGTCTTCAATAATGGAAAGTCAGTAACAAACAGACATTGCTTTTGTATTATTAGTAAATAATATAGGATAGTCTAGCACGTTATATTCGCATGATGTAATAGTCACCGAAATGCCGTGATAGACAATTTGTTAAACTTTATAGCCAATTTTACTACAAATTATAAATTTTAAGTACCAGAGTAGGTCATTATCCTTTGCTAAATATTATAAACTAGCTTTAACTAGCGGTTTCACCTGCTTAAGTCCTCCGAGTAAATATCGGGTACTATAAAATGGAAGTTAAAAAACTAAAACCCGACTACGTAAAAAAATGTAGTTAAAAAAACAATATAGGCACCTACATAAAAATCGCACTCTAAAAATTATGAAACAAGAAAAATTCAGAGAGCTAATTTTCTGTAGGCAATCTCAAAGTGTCGTGTCTCGTATCGTACAGTGGTTTGCCGTCGTCGGATGCCACCTTGCCCTATAAGAATCCCTTAGTACTGTTGCATTGCAAGGTGGCATCCGACGACGGCAAACCACTGTACGATACGAGACACGACACTTTGAGATTGCCTACAGAAAATTAGCTCTCTGAATTTTTCTTGTTTCATACTTTTTAGAGTGCGATTTTTATGTAGGTGCCTAGTTTGTTTTTTTAACTACATTTTTTTACGTAGTCGGGTTTTAGTTTTTTTTAACTTCTTTTTTATTTAAATTATTTTTAGTAATAACCAAGGGACACTTTAGGGTAAAGACATTTTTGAACCTTTTCGCTTTAATTAAACTATTTTTAAAGTACAAGTTTTCGTTTAAGTCGGTTGAAGTTGAAGGCGAGCGACCGCGCTAATAAGCGTTGCTTAACCCACACGATCACTTCAGGTAGCCAATGTTACTTTTTAAGCCCTCAACAAATACCCATACGTACCTAACTACCCATTAAAATTCGTCTATCGGCTGAGTTGTTTCACCTTGCAGACCCGAACTCGGAACAAGGGAAGTCCCGATCCCGTGGGAATATCAGGATAAAACGTAGTTCATGTACTAATCCAGGTTCTCAGTTATTAACTTACCGAGTTTTATTGTTATCCGGTCAGTAGTTTTTGCATGAAGAAGTAACAAACACACGTACTAACACCATTATCGAGTGAATGCAAGCAAATCAGTGAGCAACAGCCAGTGCAATATATATATTTTTGAGATGTGCTAATTAAGCCCTTTCATTTGATACCCCACACGATACATTTTATTTATTTTTATTTTTTAATTGATGACTCTATGTCCTCTAGAGGGCGCCATATTTAATTTAATGTGACGTCACATAGCCTATAACCAGCGGACCATTGAGACGCTTCTAACGATACCTCATTTGTTGAATTATAATAAGTAGTTTTGAAGTTACGTGGGAACAGATGAACATACATACATACATACATACAGGTCAAACACATAACCCTCCCTTTTGGCTTCGCCGTAGTCGGGTAAAAACTAGCCTAAGTTACTCCCAAATAAATCAAAATATGTTCGTACTAAGTTCAATATTTCAATAATTTCGATTGCTTGCATTCAAGGCCAATTCAATGCAAACAAACAAACAAATAATCAATTCTATCATCTTTATAATATTCAGTATAGATATCACTACATAGTATAAAACAAAGTAGCTTTCTCTGTCCCTATATCCCTTTGTATGCTTAAATCTTTAAAACTACGCAACGGATTTTGATGCGGTTTTTTTATAGATAGAGTGATTCAAGAGGAAGGTTTATATGTATAATACATGCATAATATAGCCGTGCGAAGCCGGGGCGGGTCGATAGTAGGTTATAATATTAATAGGTAAGTTTAAATAAATATTGTAGGACACAGCGCCATCTAGCGCCTAAAACTTAGCAATTGCGTTATGGTGGCCAGAAAACTGATATACCTACCTAACACTTTTTTTATGCAGACACTCAGACTAGGAACGAAATCTGTTCGATGGTGGGAATCGAACCTGCATCTGCGCTGCAAAGGATTTTAAAAACTCAACAACCTACGCGGACTAAACCATGGGAAGAGCTAATCTCTATACAAAATTCTTTAGATTTGGTCCATAGGTCTATGCGTGAAAACCTTAAACATTCACATCAATCGACTTGAATAAAAACCGGCCAAGTGCGAGTTGGACTTACGCACGAACGGTTTTTAGTATACCTACATATTTTTTGTTTTTTTTTTTTGAAGTTATACTTCTTTAGGCGCGTTATGAAAAAATGATGAGAGTGAAGTTTTACAAAAGCGTCACACAAAATTCCGTTTCGAGTTCCGAGTTTTTTGCCGGACGAGTTTTTTGTCGGACGAGTTTTTTGTCGGACGAGTTTTTTTTTTTTTTTTTTTTTTAAATAATGCCAAAGAAGTATAACTTCTCACGCGCGTACATAAGTACACGCACCCATTTTTTTTTATATTATAGGACATTCCACACATCGCCATCTAGCCCCAAGCTAAGTAACTACACTTGTGTTATGTGTGCTAGACAACGGATATACTGTACTTATATACTTTTCTTTTGTAAATATATACTTATAATACATAGAAACAACCAGACCACAGACAAATACCTAAGCATAAATACATGTCTGAGGCGGGAATCGAACCCGCGACCCTGTGTTTGGCAGTCCGGCATGGTGACCATTGTGCCAACTGGGTCGTCAAATAGAAAATAAATCGGTTTTTAATATACTTATTTGTTGTTATAGCGGCAACAGAAATAGGTTAGGTACCTTACCCTTCTCTACTCATGTGCCTTAGCCCTTACCTACATTATCTGTGAAAATTTCAACAGTCTAGCTATCACGGTTCATGAGATACAGCCTGGTGACGGACAGGCAATGGAGTCTTAGTAAATAGGGTACCGTCCTGTTTTTACCCTTTGGATACGGAACCCTAAAAAGGGAAATGCCCAAAGTAGGCCACCTTATAGCGTCTCGTCGCGTCTAATCTTAATTTTGTTTAAAAACCTTGTACTTAATTTGTTAAAATGCATCACTACAAATAATATAAAACAAAGTCGATTTCCACTGTCTGTTCCTATGTATGCTTAGATCTATAAAACTACGCCACGGATTTTGATGCGGGTTTTTTAAATAGATAGAGTGATTCAAGAGGATGATTTTAAAATACAAAACAAAACTACCACGCGTACGAAGTCGCGAGCAACAGCTAGTTAATATATAATTATTTGCGTTGCTCTACCATGCGTCTATGTTTATTATCAGCAAAACCTTCATGTTTATTCGTAGCAAATTAAAGTCAAATTTTCTTTATTCATTTGAAAAGTTGCATGCAAGAAATAAATAAAACGCCTTAAAAATTAAGTTAGGATGTGTACCTTCAAGAAACTTATGGGTTTTTTTGTGATAATGCTCACAAAGGTGAAGATTACAAAATATATTTGAAGGTATAATTTGAAAAGCAATTAAAGTTACGTCCATGGGTTCTTATCATTAAGGTACGACGAAGTATCATAGTACCTACGCCTTACTGCACAATTAATGCTTTATAAAAAACTAGCTGCACTCCGCGGTTTCACCCGCGTAACTCCCGATCCCGTGGGAATATCAAAATGAAAAGTAGCCTATAGCCTTCCGCGATAAATGGACTATCCAACACAAAAATAAATTTTCAATTCGAACCAGTACCTACCTACTTCCTGAGATTAGCGCGTTCAAACAAACAAACTCTTCAGCTTTATAATATACTAGGGACCCGCACCGGCTTCGCACGGCTATATTATGCATGTATAATACACTTCCTTCCTATTGAATCACTCTATTTAAAAAAACCGCATCAAAATCCGTTGCGTAGTTTTAAAGATCTAAGCATACATAGGGACAGACAGATAGTGGGAAGCGACTTTGTTATCACTACATAGTATAAAATAAAGTCACTTTTCGCCGTCCCTATGTCCCTTTGTATGCTTAGATCTTTAAAACTACGCAACGGATTTTGATGCGGTTTTTTGTAATAGATAGAGTGATTCAAGAGGAATGTTTATATGTATAATACATGCATAATTTAGCCGTGCGAAGCCGGGGCGGGTCGCTAGTATTATAATAGAGCACACACGGCCCGTTTATTTTCCGGAGCCTACTACCGGGCACGGTCAGATCATCTTTATTTAAATATCGCTGTTTTTGAAAAGATACTTATTTGGAAATGGTAAATAAAATCAACATTAGGTATAATAATACATTTTATTCAATAATCAACAAAGTTAAAATACAAATAAACATAACAAAAACAAGGAATGAGTTTTTTATCTACATAAACATTTTTGGTTAATAATTTAATTTAAATAAGTTACTTATTTTAAATTTCATTTTCAATTTAATATAATTTATATTTCGCTTTGTATTAACATTATAAACGTGACAAAACGGCATTTAACTAATCACCAGCCAAGCAGTAGTGCAGCTAATTTCATATTTATATTTCAACATATTATCACAGCCACTAATTGGTATTTTGTTTAGAAATTCGAAAAAAAAAGCAATCATATTTTTTGCATAAAATCTAGGAAGGAAAATCTAATTTCGAATCACACCCTTAGGGAATTTAAAACTACTTTGGTTAAGGCGCTTATAGGAGCCAAAAGCAATATTCCTTGCGTCTATAACTAAAATTATTGCATGGATTGCATAATTTTTATATCATCTATTCGAAAAGCGACGTTTTGTTCCTCAATAAGTGCAAACAAAGTGGTACTTTGACGCGCGTATCAGAAATCCTTTGTTGGAACACATGGCATAACGGTTAATTTGCTACATTGCTACTTTACAGAACAATTTACATAACTATATCTAATAATACTTTTGTATAATATTGCTATTTTAATACTCTTGTATTGTATTTGTTATTTGAATACTCTTGTATTGTATTTGTTATTTAAATATATTTGAGAAGATCAGGACAAACATTTGGCTTACCTATCTAATAATACTTTTGTATTGTATTTGTTATTTTAATACTCTTGTATTGTATTTGTAATTCAAATCTATTAGAGAGAATCAGGACAAACATTTAGCTTTAACTATTTAATAATAATTTTGTATTGAATCTGTTATTTAATTTATTTATGAGGATCACTATTATAATTACAAACACCTAGATCAGATTTTTTCTGCACATAAATATTTTTTGAGGCGTGAATCTAACCAGCAATATTCTATATTACTTATTTAGGTACTATGGCATTGTTTTTTACTTAATAATTATATCTACACAATTAATTTAACATTTGGTACACACAGCATCAATTTACATTGCTACTTTACAGAACAATTGACTTACTTATCTAATAATACTTTTGTATTGTGTATTTTAATACTCTTGTATTTGTTATTTAAATCTATTTAAGAGATTCACATGTTAAAGACACATAGATCAGAAAAAAAATTGCACATAAATATGTGTTTGAGGTGGGAATCGAACCCACTACTTCTCAACAAGACAAGCGGGTGTTCGCCCGCCGCACCACAAAGGTCGTAAAAGAGAAAAAAATAATTAAGAAAATTATATACCTACTTAATGCAAAATTTTTGCAAGTTCTTTTTTTTCACAATTTTAATAAATTCATGAAAAATAAACACGAAGTAGATGAAAAAGATCATTAATTTCGGTTTTTTTTAATTCGCAAATCAGTAAGTTTATATATTTTAATACAATACGTATATAAAAAAATATATTAAAATATTAGTATAATTTTGTATTTAGGCACATTAGAACACAAAATAGATTTTAATTAGAACCTCTCACAGACGCTTTATCAATAGTTGAACAGAAACCCTGTAATTACTCTTAGATACTCGTAGAAACCAGCCTACCAGGACATACAACAACAAACAAACAACAAACAAAAAATTTCAAAAAAATTGTAGAAAAAAAAAATATTTGTTGCCTATTATCTTTTATAAGATGCCTATTAAAGGATTTAAGACACATACGTCTGCAAAACATTTCCAAATCATACTTGCTCTGGGTAAATTGCTTATCCAGTTATAATTTGCTTATTATAACCTATAATACGCTTATTCACTCAATTTAAGACCATTACGTTCCCCAATTCATACTTGTTCTGCGCAATTTATTTATTTACACTTATAACTTGCCTATTGCAACCTATAAAGCGCCTATTCGCGCAATTCAAGACACATATTTCTGCCAAAGCGTTCCCAAATTCATACTTTTTCTGTGCAATTTGCTTATTCACACTTATAACTTGCCTATTGTAATCTAAAAAGCGCCTATTCACGCAATTTAAGATACATATTTCTGCCAAAGCGTTCCCAAATTCATACTTGTTCTGTGCAATTTGCTTATTTACACTTATAACTTGCCTATTGGTATCTATAAACCGCCTATTCACGCAATTTAAGACACATATTTCTGCCAAACGTTCCTAAATCATACCTACTAGTAAATTTTTAGATTTTTTTAATAAATCGTCTATCTTTATAGCAATTTAAACTACCGTGGTTATTTTAACTACTAAAGGTATTTAAAAAGGGATATATACCATGTTTTTTGTCTTTTTTGTGGAGCTCGATATATATATTACATGCACCATTTTCAGTAGACTGAAGTTATTGATAATTAAAGACGATAGTATAGGTCTACCTGCTTTTGCGTGCATTTGCTTCGTCAACTTAATATCTAGTGCGTATTCTGTGTTTTAAAGAAATCAATATCACTTTTAAAATGACGACCCAGTTGGCACAAGCAATGGTTACCACGCCGGATTGCCGAACTCAAGGTTGCGGGTTCGATTCCCGCCTCAGGCAAGTATTTATGCTAAGATATTTGTCTGAAGTCTGGTTGTTTCTATGTATTATAAGTATATATTTACTAAAGAAAAGTATTTAAGTAGTATATCAGGTGTCTAGCACCCATAACACCAGTCTAGTTACTTAGCTTGGGGCTAGGTGATGATGTGAGAAATATTAAAAAAAAAAGAGACACGAATGAAATAAAAACAAAAAAAGCATGGTAAATATCCCATTTTAAACAGCCTATCATCTAAAATATCTTCCTATATGTGTTGTTCATAAAGACATTGACAGCGGTATCGATCGGTGAGACAATGATCGGTATGGAAGCGAGGCCGGCACCCACAGTGATCCAACATCGGGCGTTCTGCGGTATGGAGTGTTGTTTCGAGACGAGGTAGCACGTCAACGTACATATCCTGGAATTTTGGAAAAAATAATAAACACATTAAATTGGTAAAATTATGTTATTTTTTCTCTAAACTAGTTCCGACGTGCTACTTCCTCTCTTCTTGCCAATAAATTCACAAAACGGCGCAATTTATACAACAATACGCAATTTGCACAGAACAAGTATGATTTTGGGAACGCTTTGGCAGAAATGTGTATCTTAAATTGCGTGAATAGGCGGTTTATAGACTGCAATAGGCAAGTTATAAGTGTAAATACACAATTTGCACTGAACAAGTATGAATTTGGGAACGCTTTGGCAAAAATATGTATCTTAAATTGTGTGAATTGGCGGTTTATAGACTGCAATAGGCAAGTTATAAGTGTAAATACACAATTTGCACTGAACAAGTATGAATTTGGGAACGCTTTGGCAAAAATATGTATCTTAAATTGTGTGAATTGGCGGTTTATAGACTGCAATAGGCAAGTTATAAGTGTAAATACGCAATTTGCACAGAACAAGGTACGAATTAAGAAACGCTTTGGCAGAAATATGTGTCTTAAATTGCGTGAATAGGCACTCTATAGATTACAATAGGCAAGTTATAAGTGTAAATACGCAATGACAAGTATTGTTTGGATTCAAACTTATAAACTGCTTATTATGTCCTATAAAATGCCTATTCGCGGAATCTAAGACACAATTCTGCCGATAACATCCCAAACCATACTTTTACTGTACAATTTACTTATTAACACACTTATAACAAGGCTATGACGAAGGGCATGGAATCAAACTTATAAATTGAATATATCGTTAATAAATATTATTAAATATTGTTCAAATAAATTTCAGCCAAAAACATCCCAAACCATACCTACTTGCACTGTGAAAAATGCTTTTTCACACACATACAACAGGCATACCTATGTTTTTTTAGGAGACGCCTTTTTTTTTTTTAAAAGCGCCTATATTGTAGAATCTATCATTAGGTATTAATCATAAGCACTTTAATGAATTACTTATATAAAATACCTATCCACGCATTTTATACACATTTCTGCCGATAACATCCCAAATCATACTTTTACTGTCCAATGTGCAATTCACACATTTATAAGAGGCCTATATAATTTATAAAGCCCCTATATTTTTTTTTTTAAATGAGCCTATATTTTTAACCGACTTCAAAAAAGGAGGAGGTTCTCAATTCGTCGCGTATATATTTTTTTTTTTTATGTATGTTCGCCGATTACTCGAAAACGCCTGGACCGATTTATTTATAAAGCGATTATATTTTTATAAAACGCCTATTATTTTTTATAAAGCGCCTATATTTTTATTATAAAGTGCCTATAACCATCTAGAATATCCTTCTATATGTGTTGTTCATGAGTATATTGACTGCTACATCGATAGGTGTAACTATGATAGGTATGGAAGCAAGGCCCATGCCGACTGGGAGCCAGCGGAGCGCGGTCGACGGCATGGAGGACCGCTTTTTATAGAGGAAATAGTACGTGTAGGCACGTATCCTGGAATGTTGGTAAAATGGGGGTTATACGACGCGTCTTTTTTATAAAGTCTATATTTTATTAAAAGTGCACATTTTTTTTATAAAGCGCCTATATTTTTTAATAAAACGCCTATATTTTTTTATAAAGCGCCTAATTTTTTTTATAAAGTAGTAGGAATACGCACGTATCCTGGAATGTAGGTAAAGGGGGGTTACAGTGAAACCACATAAATGTAGTATTTCGCTCTAAATCAGAGTTCGATAGATTGAATCCAAGTTTCTTGTGGTCAAGACATCCACGCGGCGGCGGTGGGGCGGTTTGACGGTTTAGCGTAATAAGGAAGATTAGATTAGTATATTATTATGTGCTAACCTGTTAATAGTAATTCCTGGTATGATAATAGAGGCGAGGGTCTGCCAGATGAGAGCGTCGCCCGCTGCAGTCATCACTTTCGTGATACGGCCGTCTTTCTGTAACACACATGTATCATAATACCATAATGCCATGTATGTACTTGTACACGGGCTGTTTTCCATTATGATCACAGATTCACAGACCTATCTAGATGGAATAATCTAAAGATGCAGTTGAATTTTTTGTCAAAATCGGACACACAACTCCTATCTTCGCTATCTCTTATAGCTTAGAAAATGGCCCTAAAGTTTCATAAAAAAATTCACCCTGCATATACCTATAATATTAATCGCTTGTCTCACAAAAACCCGAAAATAGCATGACTGATTTAAAAAAAAAGAATCGCCTCAATCGGTTGACCTGTTTCAAGTATGGGTACATGTGTAAAAAAAAGGCAACGCATGGAGAATATCCTCCTTTTTTTGAAGTCGGTTAATATCGGAATAAAAAGTAGCCTATGTTACTGTCAATGAATCAATGTATCCTCATACCAAGTTTCATCTAAATAGGTTCAGTAGTTTCGGAGCCTTAATGCAAACAAACAAATATTTCCCCTTTATAATAATTAAGATAAGTATAGATAACAACCAATTAACCCCACCTGCATCGCCTTACAGCTCTTGTCTATGGTGTCAGCGACCACGTACCCAAACGCTACATAGTAGCTCGCACGGACGTAGGAGCAAGGGACAACCATCCGGAACGACTCTCCGACCTCGTTGGCATACCCTGAAACATGGACCTCTTCAGTGCTGAATATATCACCAAGGAGGAGGGGTGAGTTGGTGTTTTATTTGTCATTGTATAATGTCAAGTTAGCCATACTTGTATATGGGCTGTTTTCCGCAATTAGATTCTTTTTAATTGGGTCCTTTTTACGTGAGGATGGAGTAGGTTTACCCAGCATATACTACGCTCTCAGCTTAGTCGAAGTCCAGAGGAGAGAACTTGTCAATACTTCTGGAGCCAACTAAGCCACGGGTTTCATCACAATGTTTTCCTTCACCGTAAGAGCAATGTCAATTAGCGTACATAATTATAATTTTAACGGAGCACGGTCGGTCGGGATTTGAACCTACCGTACCTACCGTTTTTACTTAATAAGGGCCACCTGCCACCTTAATAAAAATCAAATGTTTCGTAAAAATAGGGTACCTACACTACTTATAGAGTACTAACGACCCGCCCCGGCTTCGTACGGCTATATTATGCATGTATTATACATATAAACCTATCTCTTGCTTGAATCATTTTATCTATTAAAAAAAAACGGCATCAAAATCCGTTGCGTAGTTTTAAAGATCTAAGCATACATAGGGACAGACAGTGGAAAGTGACTTTGTTTTTATACTATATATTGAAGATCCTGCCACCAGACCTTCGTGATTTTATAAAAGCTGAGAATTACTTGCATACCTCCAATACAGTTATAAACGATATACTTAATGCAATTATGAAATACAAAAATTCAAACTTGGAGAATTATCAGGTAGCAAAGACAAGAATCAAACCTGTTACGTATATATTTGCAAAAATAAAAAAGTATATATGTATTCTATCCATTATCTAGCACACATAACCCAAGCTTAGTTGCCTAGCTTGGGGCTAGATGGCGCAGTGTAAGATATTCAACAATATTTATTTTTTGATGTTACCCGTAATAATATAAGCATTTTATTCCCAACTTAGGTTGTACAATTATTGATGTCATAACTAGCTAATTTGTTATAGAAAATCTCTAAGTTAGGTGTGCCTTTTGGCATAGGCCTAATCCAACTCCTTCCAATGTGTCCTATCTCTAGTTTCCATGTCACCCATAGTCCTATTATTTCTGCCATGTCTAAGAGTATGAATAAAGATAGTCTACTGATATTAGCCAAACTACAATCTATGGAGTACCGTCTCCGATATACTCTTGGTTCTAAATCACCTCTTTGTTTTACTAGGTATGGTCGGCAACATAATTGCAAACTCGTGAAGTTCTAAACTGACTATTATTTAATTTATCTAATAAATTCATGAGTTCAAACTACTACACATAGAGTAAGTGTAACTGAAAACTTACCCAAATAACGTAAGTTGGAATCTCTGAAACAGTCATAGTCCTTTTCCTTTTTCTGAGCCTATAATGTTAAACAAATATTAAGACCTAACTGCCGTACTCAGAGATGTGCCTAAGGGAAACTTATGCAAAGGAATGCTCTGTCTCGCTCTTGTGAGTGATATTCAACGTCAGCGTAAATGGGACAAAGCATTCCTTAGCGTAAGTTTCTCTTAGGCACGTCTCTGAGTGCGACAGTTAGACACAACAGGTATTAACTGTTGCATTTCGAACGAACAATGCCTTCACACTGCACCTCTAAAGTCTAAAGCGTCTCCGAAACAAGATTTTTGTTGAAATAAAGGTAAAGGAATAAAGGTTGCCTTAAAGAGATCGCTTTTAGCGATAAGGCCGCCCATTGTTTGGTTTATATTGATTTTTTTAGCAGGAATTTATGTTAGAAGTTAGTTTAATCATCATCTTCCTGCCCTTATCTCAATTTATTTGGGGTCGGCGCAGTATGTCTTTTTCTTCCATTTACTCCTAATAGTCGTCATCTCATCGTTCACATTCATCTCTCTCATGTCCTGTCTCACGCAGTCCAT
The DNA here is from genome assembly GCA_907269075.1 of Idaea aversata. Classification (NCBI taxonomy): domain Eukaryota; kingdom Metazoa; phylum Arthropoda; class Insecta; order Lepidoptera; family Geometridae; genus Idaea; species Idaea aversata. The sequence goes on along the minus strand of OU026104.1, from coordinate 11,774,623 downwards.
CCATCTTTTCTTCGGTCGTCCTCTTCCTCTCCATCCCTCTACATTCATACTCATCACTCTTCTAGTTACATGCCTCTCCTCTCTTCTTATCACATGTCCATACCAACTTAAACGGTTCCCTTTTACTTTTTCAGTAATCGGTGCTACTTTCAGGCTTCCTCTAATATACTCATTCCTTATTTTATCCATCCTCGTTACTCCACACATCCATCTCAACATTCTCATCTCCGCTGCATGCAATCTTCTCTCATCCTTCTTCTTCACGGCCCAGCATTCTGATCCATACATGACGACAGGTCTTATCACGGTTAGAAGTTAGTTTAATATGGTACAATAAAGTGTTTATATATCTATCTAAATAAATATGGAACACATCATGTTTCTTTTGAATCCTGGTTCTGAGATGCTTTAGATATTTAATATGAAGGCATTTTATGTTCGCCGTAATGCCCTCTATCGATAGGTATGGGTCTAAAAATGAACCGCGTACTTTAAAAAAATAAAGGACCAAAATTGGTTATATAAATATCGCGTTTCTTAGACTATTTAGAGGATCGGTATAAAGGCATTATTTGTTCGCCCTCTATCGATAGGTAGGTATAGATCTCAAAATTCACCTCGGGAAACAAAAGACTGTGCAAAGCTCCCATGTCAGGACCCCTTTTGTCACGAGATATCAATTAGTGAGTTAGGTAACAGTTCGTCTTGTGAAGAGATTCCTATAGGAATAAACACGAGAAACACTGGCACAATAATTTAACGACTAATAAAATCTAGATACATTATAAATATGCTATAGAACAGAAATTTGTAATTTTCAAAAGAAATCTGCAAAGCATTTTGCAATTTTGGAATCTTGTAACCATTTGATTGACGTTTCTTTTTCTTAGCGACGTTGACATTGTCAATTTTGAAGTTGACGTTTACAAGAAAATTGACGTTTGCGTGGTAGGTGTTGCTAATGACAAGAAAATAAAGTATTTTAGTAGAATATTTAGAAGACACCAGCTGTTCAAAATTATTATTTTATGCATTATAACAATAAACAATTATGTTTTAAGAAGTAAATAAACATTTGTATTATCGATTATCTAGTTGCAAGGGTTTATCATTGAAGTGGTGTGAATATTGCCTAGCTATTTTTCGTATTGCCACCATAAACAATCATAAATCTCCTCCAAAATTCTACCAGTCAGCTGTTTTACGTCAATCTTGGCTAAAACGTGAAGAGGTTATTTATTTCACGAAAACATCAAAACGAAATCAAAACAACAGAGACATCGTGACAAAAAGATCGTGTTCCAGTGCTAATTATATAATCATTTATTAATTATTGATTGCCAGTGAGTCTATAGGTATGGTGCTAAAAAATAGATAGTTAGGTATTAGTTATTTAATTTCTTTTGTTCCTGCCAGTTTGAGACGTAAGTGAAATAAAATAAATTATTAAGCGGTCCTTATTTATTAGTAAAGGATTAAACTGTTGGTGATAAAAACTCTATTACGTAAGTAAATAAAAGTTTTGCAAAAAACCTTGTCACAAAAACAATTATAGTGATGTGAAAATATCGATTATTTTTTATCGATAAAATTATCCTACTGCCATAATGCCACCTTCCTTACTGCCACCTATCGAAATTCCTGTCGTTTACTAAACAGAGCAGTGCCTTTATTCGCTAAGGTTCAAGTCGTCGGGCGCGCGTGATTAGGACGAGATTTCCATACAAAAATTGCCCCCACTCCGCCCCTAATCACGCGCGCCCAACGACTTAAACTTTAGTGAATATAGGCCCAGAGCAGCTACTTTAAAAACTATCGCCTTTTGGACATGGTAGCAGGTTTGAATCTAGTCGGAGCGATTGTTATTTATTGTTGCTTGCTACGCACCGCGCGCACTTTTAATAATCAGATAAATTCAATTATGTATCTAGCTTCCTATCAGATAATTTCACAAAATGCTTGTTTGAATCAATGTCAAGTATTTGTATCTGTTATAACATAGTTTTTTCGCGTAATCTTTGGTATAATACTTAGTTACTTAGATACCTATGTTTGTATTTTTACGCTAAAATCGATTTTATTCTTAAACTATTTTATATAAAAAAGGAACCCTCAAAAGATCACTCTCTTGTTCGTCTGTCCGTGTGTTACCACCGATGTTCTCAGGATAGGGTGGACCTAGCAAGTTGAAATTTATACCATATTCCTAGCTGCGCTAAGCGGTTTCACCCGCGTAACTCCCGATCCCGTGGGAATATCGGGATAAATTAAGATGTAAGCTAACCTATCTTTCAAATTGAAACAAACTGCACACGGTGTGCAAATTTGATTAAAATCGGTAGTTTAGGAGTCCATCGCGCACAAACAACGTGACACGTAATTTTTAAATATTAGAAGTAGATAGATAGAAAAAAAGAATACTTCATTCATTCTATTTATTTTTTGTCTTTGCGCGACCATGATCAAAACATCGCGACGTTTTGATCAAGTTGCTCCAATCATTGTCTAAATAAAATTAAAATTACTTGCTAGTTGAAACGCTATCGCAACCCGAGTTTATATAATGAAAAGATTTTTACCTCAATTTATTCTAGCTGTTTTATCCGCGTTATTAAATTATTATTATTAATTAATAGCTCAGACCCTTCTCCAAACTATGGACTATCTCTGCATTTATTGATCAAAATCCGTTATGCCGTTTAACCGTGACGTTGGGACCAACATACAAATGGTGGCTAATCGGCTGTTTTAAAAAAAGAGCAATAAATATTCAAAATAACAGTCTACACTCAAGTTCGATGTTTCAAAAATCGTAGAAAAATATAGTTGTTGGAACTCCCTTTCTTATTGCTATGCCCCAAACAAATTCTGTATCTATGTAGATAGATGTTAAAATTACATAATAAAAACTCATGTCCTGTATGACAATGTAAGCTATTTTAAATACAAATTAAGATAATAATTTAGTTTATGTTAATTAGCTTAAAATGTACAAGATAACAAACGATGGCGAACCGTCACAAACATTACCGAAAATGACTAATTGTCACTGTTTATTTTTTATGTTATTCGTTTTCGTTATTTCCCTTAAATGTTTAAGTTATAATAAAAACTGGTTAAGTGCGAGTAGGTCTAATGTACCAAGGTTTCTATAGCCAGTAGTACGTTTAACTAAGTAAGTCAAGGATAGAATTTTCTAAGATTTTCGCGACTTAAAATTATAACGAAATTCGCATATCAGTTCGCCTGGTTGTATGACAATAGGTTCTAACTAATCCTAACTAATATTATAAATCCGACAGTTTATTATTTGTTTGTTTGTATATTTGTATGTTTGTTTTGTTTCCTCTTCACGGTCAAACGACTGGACCGATTTAAATGAAAATCGGCATATTGGTAGTTTAGGGGATGGAGAAAGGCAGTATTTGATCCCGAAATTGACTCGGGATCGGGACTAACGCATGCGCGGTCGCGGGCCGCTAGTTGATTATCGATATGTCTCAATTAACATCAAAGTAAAACTGAACGCAAATCCGATGTATGACCAAAGGAAATACCTTAAATTCAACTGCTACGTATATTAACAATATTGTATGCAAACATCATTATTGACTTGCATGATCGAGATGTATCACGTTGACATTATTATAATTGAAATGCCCTTGAGATATCTCTGTATGATCTCCGACTAACATGCTGAGATGTTATATGTAGTATTTGCTTAATCAATTTTCATATTAGCTCTAAAGTTAGACGACAAATCAGTAGGTGTCAAATGGAATTTACGTCCTTGCAAATAAGCAATCTGTAATATATCAAATATTGTAAAAACCAAATCAAATCTTATACCTTTCTCAAATTTTGTATTCAGAAGGCAAGATATATTAATTTTAAAAGCGAGTCGCGATCAGTTGTACAATCAAAAGTGTTCAACTGAGTTACATCGGAGAGCGTCTCGGCTGCTTAGCAGATCAAGATATACACCTAAAAACTGTAGAAGCAGGCAAAGCACAGACGATACGAGTAGTAGATTCCAACAAACTATGTGTTTTTAATAATAAAATTAACTTGTTTTCATCCCACAATAAAAAAGGTACATGGCAAACTTATATTACTAATGTAGATAAGGACTAAGTTAAAATTATTGTGGGACACCAGGCGAAATGCCTGTATTACGAATCGCCAGGTCCCTCCCCGTAAAATCAGCACGTGTTTCTATGCTGAGCAATGCAGTATCAAGTCCAAATGAAATACGATAATATAAATGTATATTCGTATCTAAATATGACAGATGACCTACTTTCCGATCATGTCACAGGGACTGGATTGCAGGAGTCATGTTCAATTGTTCACTAATATAAAATACCATCAGCGGTCTGCGGTTTCACCGCCGTAACTCCCGATCCCGTGGGAATATCGGGATAAAAAGTAGTGGACTATCCAACGCAAAAACATTTTTTCAATTTGCAGCAGTAGTTCAAACGAACAAACAAACTCTTCAGCTTTATAATATTATGTATAGATTCACACAATCGTAAAACAGTGTTAAACCTAATAAAGTAAAAACCCGCGCAATCGACTGAAGTTCAGGCAATATCTCATTTTACTGTTTAAAAATTTTCAATTCAAAACAGTTACGACAAAACGATCACGGGTAGTTCATACTGGGTGCTCGGCAAATTCGAAAAATATGCAGAGTTTCGTAAAAAATTATGTCATTGTAATTCGTAAAAAATATTGCAAACTAAATTTTGCTGGCTGCGCTAATGAAATTTACTACTAAATTCATTATTAGCCTTTGAAACTATACCAGATTTAAATAACAGTGTAATTCAGGATCATTTTAGCAGTTAATTCATTTCATGCCCGAGACTTTCATTTAAAGAATAATAGCAGAACTTCGAACAAGAATTACTTTTTCATATACATATTTTCTATTTGTGTGTGGTTTGTGTTGCCTTGCTATCGCTATTTGGGATATTTTCAAATTCTTTATTACAAATCATGTGTACGAATGTTGAAACGATATTATGTTATAAGATGGTTCATCATGATGCCCGTTTGGGCGTACCATACATTTATTTAAAGTATATTAATGTAATTTTTGATAATACTATTTCAACTGAATTTGTCGGTTAATTTCATTGTGTTAATATGTTCTATCTATACTTCTATTAGTATTGTAAATATATTTTTGCTTTTTTTTATTTTTTTGTTTGTAACCGCGAAGTGGTGCTAGATAGTAGTAATTTCAAAGCCTAATAAAGATTATATTATGCTCAATTGCTTATATATTTTATTTTTTAATATTACCTATATTATGTTGGAAAATGATGTTCTAAAACCGCGATTAACAAAATAATATCCTATCTTTATCATTATCATTTTTAGGAAAAAAAAATGTAATTTGGCGAGCCGTTCGACATCACCATAAGTTAGAATTATGCATCGTTTCGACTATCAAATTTCAAACATTTGAATACCTATCTCTATAGGTTTAATGACACTTGAATAGTGACTAGTGTTTATAATAATCTCAGATACCAAAGTTCAAGCTTTAGATTGAAGTAGGGAGATATAATTGAATCAATATGTTCACAAGGATACTCTTGTTAATAATTATATTTCAATTACAACATGAATTGATTCGTGTCAATGATTTCTAAAGTTTAGATAGTAATATGCGTCTAGATTTTGTTGAGTATTCTCACTGGGTAATTCGAAACTTTGTTAAATAAAAACTAAAGAGGTTTTTAATAGAAATCATAAGAACATTAACTTTACCATGTTTATTGTTTTTATTCTGTGGAGCTTGGAAGATCACTGATTTGCACAGTAAAAATTAAAAGTGTTTAAGACTGTTTAATACCATCTTTCAGAGTTTCGAACTGATTAAATAACGTCAACCTTGTGGTTATTCAAATAGAATTTAAATTTAAGTAACCCGTTAAATGCATCTAGCTTAGTAAAAATAAGCCAACCTAGGATCCCTTATTACTAATTTCATTAATTATATGTGTCTATTTTTTTTGTGTGCAAAATAAATTGTTTATCTTGTTTCTCGTTGTTATAGAGATTTATCAGTAACTACTGGAAAAATTATATTGCGATGGTTAGGTAGTGTTATCTTATTGCGTTGGTCAATATAAGTAGGTACCTAACTACCAATCAGTAGCGAGGGGTCCAAACAACCCAATTTCTGTCGGGTTACCTTTACGGACTCAAGCATAGATCCCTTCCTAGATCTATTTCAAATTTTAACACAAGTTAAGAAATATAATAATCTAAACTAATCTTTAATATTACAGAGGTAAAGTTTTTGAGGTTTTGTAGGGTAATCTCCAAAACCAATAAACCGTTTTAGATAGTTAGGGGGGTAGCTGAGTGTCATAGGCATTTTTTTTCCCGGAACTTCCCCAGGATCGGGACTTACGGTGGTAAATCTGCGGGGAGCTAGTATCAAATAATTTAGTAGAGCTCCATCTCTTACGTGTTTTTATCTATTATTGTTTTTTTTTTCGGCTAACTTTTAGAAAAATCAGCCCTCGCTACTGCTTCCTACTCAATATTCTTCATCTGATAATGATTTCCGTCATTCTAGTGATTTTCACGTGCTGATGATAAAATCTAATCTCAAGTACCTATCCAGCTTTCAAACGTCATCAATAGTCTACGATTGCTGATAAAACTGTCTATTTGATTCGTTTTATTGATAATCTATTTACTGAAATTTTTTGACTGAAAAGTTAGTATGTTAAAGTTATCTAATACCATGTTTTTAGGGAACCCTAAAAACATGCACAAAAACAACCCCAAACCTTTTACTAAGACTTCACTGTCTGGCTGCTTTGTCAGTCACCAGGCTGTATTTCATGAACCGTGATAGCTAGACAGTTAAAAATTTCACAGATGATGTATTTCTGTTGTCGCTATAACAACAAATACTAAAAGCAGAATATAATGGTACGGGACCCTTCGTGTACGAGTCCTACTCGCACTTGGCCGGTTCTCATTTTTATTTTATGGAGCTCGATGTTTCGATGTTGTTTCAAACACCATTTTCAATGAGGCTGGAGTTTGGATATATCCCGTTTTAAAAAAGAAAAAAATGGTTGTCTGTAAAGTCGGTTTACGGACGATAATTTTACGTGATAACGTCATAAGAAAACATTGATGGTAACCATGGCAACGATAAAACGTTGCTATAGTTACCTTGTCAATAACATGAGGCGTTTCAGTAACGACGCGTGACGTCACACTTTTTTGAGATTGCAGGTGTTCACCAATTTATAAAACGTTATCACGTTAAAAACTTTTATAGTGAAAATGACCATGGTAGTTTAAAATGTAAAGTTAGCATTCGTTTATCTGTATTATTTAACTTTATTACTCATAGTAAAGTAAAATTAAAACGTGCATTTTGTCCTTGAATAACGCCATGATTTTACGATGAAGTAAACATATTGTCACCTTAAGTACATTGTTTTGCTTTGAGGAAATTACACGGATATATCTTGTTAGCAGTTGCCAAAACGTCATCTATACCATATTAAATGCTTTGTCCTGAACGACTGACGGATCAACGCACAGCCTAAGCCACTGATTGTAGAAACTTGAAACTTGGAGGGTGTGTTCTTTGTATAACATAGGCATCCGATAAAACCTTATCGGATTTTTCCGATAAGGTTTAAGGAAATTCTACCTCTTAGGGGATGAAAAAGAGGGGCAAAGTTTGTATGGCACAACGTGATTCCTTGGTCGACCTATACGCGTACGAAGTTGCGAGCAAAAGCTAGTCATCTATAAAATTCAAAGTCTTGACAGACTGACTGATATCTCAACGAACAACTAAATTAATGGACAGATTGTGCAAAAAATTGGCACACAGATCTAATCTTTCAAAAAAAATTTTTCGCTGACTCAGTCGAAAGCGAAATATGAAATACGAAATCTTACTGACTTATTTCTCAACGCACAGCTCATTTCAGATGGTCAGATTGCGGGCTAAAATTAAGCATACAAATAGCTAATATGAAGTAGGCATCTGCTCAGAAAAGATTTAGGAAAATTCGACCCCTATATACGCGAAGGTATTGACTTTATAAGTTAACTAATCCTTGCTAAAAACGCTACTTATTAAAAAGAATGATTGACTGAATGCCTAAGTGTCTATTATTTTTCCATAACTCGCGGAAGCGCAGCAAATTATACCAAACTTTTAACTATCACAACTACACTATTGCTCGAAACAACTAACATTGAAACATTAATTCAAGTTCATTTCTTTCGCAAGAGTGAATTATTCTAAGAGATCACTTATTTGCTATTATTGCTATAAGTAGTAAAATCTAAAGATAGGGGAGAGCAATATATTTATAGAGTGAGCTATTTTTTGCTCTCCTAAACAAAGACTGTAGGTAGAGCAATATATTTTTTATTTATAAATCTTGGGTTTTTAGTTTTTACATGCCCCTCTGTTTTATGTTTCCAAATAACTAATAACTAATAGAAATGTAATTCTAAAACGGCTGATTTTCAAAATTTCGACACCATCTTCTCTTCTTGTCTTGGTCTTGATCTAGGTCTTGGTCTCTTGCGTCTTTTGACAACTCTCCGATCAAAATCGATGCAAATGCGAACTGCCATATCCGCACACTTTCTCGAATTTACGGCCTTTATTTCAACGAACTGAAAGACCTTTTTCAGTGTTAAAAACTTGGTCAATATTCAATATCCCGTTTTAAAATAACTTTAGTAGTGAAAATAACCATGGTATTTTAAAATCCAATATTGATCAAATCAAAACAAATCATTTATTTGCTTAGAGATTTATTTGCTTTGTTGTGTTTTATGTTAAGAAACTATTGTAAAAAGTGTTAACTTGTCATTATCGATTGTAGAATTATCTTACCAGTAAGTAACCTTCGCAATGAACTGCGATCAGTTATCCGCGAGTTGTCGATAACGATACACGCGTGCGTGTCACGTCACTAGTTGACGGAGTAGGTAGGTACCTACATACCTACCACGGGAAAACGTAAAGTAATTTTTAGTTTAGTTTTTTTTAGTAAACACAAAATCAAATTTAAAAAAATCATTCTAACTTATTTTTTTTTAATTTACCGGTGTTTTTTAATGCTTTTTTATTTTTATTTATTTTTGAGAGCTTTATTATTTTTCTTTATCTTTGTAGCCATAGTGGCCATAGGTTACTTATTTTTGGCAATTTTCATCAGAATCAGAATTATTTATTTGCATTAAATATGGTACATAGTGGTGTTACATAATAGGATAATGTTTCTTCATATTTAGCCATACAATGGCGTACAAATAGTAGGTAAAATAATAATCAATCAATACATAGTCAACTTCCGAAATATTAAATAAAAAAGTTAGTAAAAAATTATAGCTATTAATGTATCATGTCAATAAAATAAAATAATGTCAAAATTAAATAAAAATTAAATTATGTCAAAATTAAATAAAAATTAAATTATGTCAAAATTAAATTATGTATATCAAAATAAAATAAAATTGAATTATGTTAAAATTAAATAACTAGTTTCATTTGTATGTCTTGCTTAAATATTCATTAATAGTATAAAAGTTCATATGTATTAACCATTCCTTTAGGCGTTTGAAGAAAATAGGGCCATTTTCATTTAGCAGACTTCTTGGCAAATTATTATAAATTGCTGGTGCCATATAGAAACAATTTGTTTTAAAAATAGCTAATTTAGATCTAGGTAATGCAAAAGAAGGGTGATCTCTTACTGATCTCTTACCTGAATGATCAACTTTCACAAATAAATGAGCGTGTTTCCTCACAAATTTTACAATCTCGAAAATGTACATAGATGGTAACGTTAAAATTTTGTTGTCTTTGAATATCGGACTGCAGGACTGTTTTCGTCTGATGTTCCATATAGCTCTAATACATTTTTTCTGGGCTATAAAAGCACGCTTAAGATGACACGAATATCCCCATATTGGTAATCCGTATCTTAAAGCTGAACCAATGTAGCTGTGGTACACTAATAGTGCAGTTTTTATAGAGGTGATCGATCTTACACTTCTTAACGCATATACGAATTTGTTTACCCTTTTACAGACGGCTTCCACATGATTTTCCCAGTCCAAATTTTCATTCACAGTTATTCCTAGGAAGCAAATGTTTTGTGTTTGTTCAATTTCTTCATTCCTGTATTTGACACTTATTGTAACTTTTCTTCTTTGTTTTGTTTGAAATTGTATATATTTAGTTTTATTAACGTTTATCTTTAAATTATTCATGTCTAACCAATCAATTACCTTCTTTAAAGCTAAATTTGTTTCATATTCCACTAATTTATTGTCATCTCCGTCTATTATAATTGTAGTATCATCAGCAAATAGTATGCATTCATGGTCTATGGCATTTGGCAAGTCATTTATATATATTAAGAACAATAATGGACCTAATATACTGCCTTGGGGAACCCCATATCTATTTACTTTCATTTCTGAGTCAAAATCTTCTAGTGTATTATCCTTCTCCGTCACTTTTCTTATTCTAGTTATTTGTTTTCTGTCATTCAGATAACTGCTAATCCACTCAAGTGCCTGTCCCCTAATTCCATATCTCTCTAACTTATCTACTAACATTACGTGGTCCACGAAGTCAAAAGCTTTACTCATGTCTAAAAACAAACCCACAGTAGGTTTTCCCTTGTCAATATTTTGACTTATTTTTGTTATTAATTTAAATGTAGCAAGGGCGGTCGAATTATTTTTGCGTAAGCCATGTTGTTGTGAAGTTAATATGTCGTTCTTATCCAAATATCTTTGCAGTCTATTGTAATATATTCTCTCAAATATTTTTGAAAATATTGGTACAAGCGTCACTGGCCTATAGTTGCTGTGATCACTTCTAGATCCCTTCTTATGTAGGGGTTTAACTACTGAAAACTTTAGTCTAGTCGGAAAAACGCCTTGATCGAAGGATAGGTTAACCAAATATGCCAAATGTCCTGCAATAAGAGTAGCTACCTGTTTTATTATTTTTGTGCAAATACCATCAAATCCAGTGGAATTTGTGTTGCGTAGAGAGGTTATTATCTTGTAAATCTCATCGGGACAAGTGGGTTCTAAGAAAATGCTGTCCTTTTTGGTTTTTATTAGATTTTTTGTTCTAAAGTCCTTTATTTTGCTATTTTTTACGTTGGTCACTTTAATGAAGTAGTTATTGAATGAATTTGCTATATCATACCCGCTTTTCATCATCACTCCGCTCTCACTTACTTCAGCTATTTCTTGTTTATGATTTGCCTTCCCTATCTTCCTATTAATTATATTCCAAGTTGCAATACATTTATTTTCCGCGCGATAAATATATTTGTTATTAAGAGACTTTTGTATACCAGATATAGATTTTTTTAGAATTTTTGAATATTTCATATAATTGTCTTTAGATATTGCATCTTTATTTTTATAGTATTTATATCTAAGATATCTCTGCCTCTTACAGCTTACCTTTATGCCCTTAGAAATCCATTGCAGTTTATTGTTTTTTTCAGTAACCTTAACTCTAACAAGTGGAAAGCATAGATCATACATCAATCTAAACAAATCATGAAATTTGTTAAAAGCTTCATCTAGAGTTATATTACCTTCATATATTTCAGAAAAAGTAAGCGATTTCATTGACTCTTGAAATTTTACTATATTTTCATTGCTAAAATCTGTTATGTATTTAAATGTTTGGTTATTTAAGTGCTGTTTGAATTTTTTATTTTTTAAATCAAATGTCACTAATTGTGCCGTCTCATGATCAGATAGTCCTAAAATAAATGTTTCACCAATAGCGTCATGCTTATTACTTACTATGTTTTCAATACATCTGTGTCGTCTTGTTGGTTCCTTTATGTGTGAGATTATGTTATATCTTGACATAATAGCTTCTAACTGTCTTTTGTTTTCGTTTTCCGTTATAAATTCAATGTTGAAATCTCCTGCTATAATCAAGATCTCAAATTTGTCTTTGTCCAGTCTCACTAATAGTTCGTTAAATTTTTTTAGAAACACTTTTACATCAGAATCAGGAATCCTATATACGCATATAATTGCTGCTTTTATATATTTAACAAATGCACCACAAAACTCAAATTCAGTTTCTATTGCCATATCTTTAAAATCCAAGGGTTCAACTTCAACTCCATGTTTGCAAAAAATAGAAGTACCTCCTCTCCTTTGCATCAGTCTAGAGTAATTTGCTACGAGATTATATTTATTTAAATTAACTAATGTGTGATCGTCAAAAGATAAAAATGTTTCACTAAAACAAATTGCATCTACATCATGGCCCTGTTCCAGTAAATCAATAAGAGCAATATCAACTTTATCACTTTTATTATACAGCCCAGCAATATTTTGATGCATTACTTTAAATTTAATAAGATATTGATTACTAACTTTGAAATCATTTGTTTTTAACCCAAGAAGGAGTTTCTCAATTCGATTGGCTGTTCGGCCATAAAATCGTTGTATTTTGAACTTGGGTTGTAAATTCGAAATCGAAATACTTTGCAGTAATGGGTTTTGAACCCAGGATCCTCTAATCACCGTAGCGGCGCTTTTGACCAACTGAATTTCGCAGACGCTTTCCACCGAGACTAAATTAAATAAAAATTAATTGATTCGTTGTAAATTATCTATTATCTTATCATTATTACTTAAAGCCCTAAAGTTCATTGACTTAAAATTGATAAAATGTATAAATAGGCAACTAAGTAGGTACCTAATTAATGATTTTAGAGTACTGCAATCCCTACTCTATTTGTCTTTACTAATCGTTGTACTAATATTTTATTTCTTCTAAGATTATAGAGTCCAAAGTTATAATATTCTTACTAAATATTGATATTAAGTATATAGGTAATTTAAATATTTACAAATATACAATCTAATATACATTTTAAGTAGTTAGGCATAGATATCACATAGTTCTTTGATACATTGACGACCCAATTGTCACAATGGTCACCATGCCAGACTACCAAACACAGGGTTGCGGGTTTGCCTCAGACAAGTATTTATGCTTAGATATTTGTCTGTGGTGTGGTTGTTTCTATGTATTATAAGTATATACATATTTACAAAAAAAAAGTATATAAGTAGTATATCCGTTGTCTAGCACTCATAACACAAGTCTAGTTACTTAGTTTGGGGCTAGATCGCGAGGTGTGGAATGTCCTGTAATATTTATTTATTTATAGTCTAAGCAAATTTTTTTAAAGTTTTTACTTCGCACGACTTGTGCAAAGTCAAAGCCGTGATATTCATAATATTAACTGCGACTCGGTCATACGGCCTCTTTAAAAGTTATATTGATTTCCAAACACAGAATACCTACATAATAGTTACTGCAAAGTGCAAACTTTGTCCCCCCTTTTTACCTCTTTAGAGGTTTAATTTCAAAAAATCCGTAGTGCTTCCCTCCGTTTTTAAAGGAACCCCCATGCGAAGACTCGTAGCTCTTGTAGTTTCAGAGATTTTCCCTTTAATCTATACTAACTAGCTGTCCCGGCAAACGTTGTTTTGCCATATAAAAAAAAATGTGATAAATGAAGAACCGCTCGACCGATTTTGTGCAAACTTCACATAAACCATCTAAGTATCCTATGCCCTATCCTGGTTCTAAGCTACCTCTCCATCAATTTTCAGCCAAATCGGTTCAGCCGTTCTCGAGTTATAAAAAGTGTAACTAACACGACTTTCTTTTATATATATAGAGTATAAAGCTTAAGAGTTTGTTTGTTTGTATGTTTGTTTGAACGCGCTAATCTCAGGAACTACTGGTTCCAATTGAAAAAATATTTTTGTGTTGCATAGTCCATTTATCGAGGAAGGCTATAGGCTACTTTTCATTTTGATATTCCCACGGGATTGGGACTTACGCGGATGAAACCGCGTAGCGCGGAGCTAGTATGTTATAAAGATACCTTTACGTATAATAGACAGACATAGAGATAAAAGGATTAAGATTAGACGCATTAATATAGATAAATATAAAATATCACCTCAAATATTAATGTAATATAAAGATTAACCGCAGACATGATAAAAACCGTTACTGTAAAACTTAAATCTTAATTCTTGTTTAGACGTGAAAGAGAACATTTTTTTAAATAAATCGGTTGGTAGCTTAAAATCACTAATTTTGTATTTTATAGAAACGGACCTTAATATATTTAAGTGTTTTTAAACGAAAAAGTTAAATAATAATTATATTTTTTGCTTTATATTATTAATCATTTAATTCTTGTGTCTTTAAAATTAATTTCAATAAATAAACGTGTTTTTTACGCAAAATTATCCACTTGTTATGTTCAAATTCAAATATTATATTTTTAGTATTTTAAAAAATATTTTGGAAATAGTTTATACACTAGTGTGCGAAAAACAGCCATTTTTTAGCATAGAGGCAAATAAAGTTGACCTTAATTAAAAAAACTATAGTCGTACCACATGAGTAGTCTTAGTTACTCATGTGGTCGTAAATCACGGGGATTTTCTCAGTCATCAATTCTGCGAATGACTACGTTAAATAAGGAAAAAAGCTAAATAACTCAGAGTACTTACATTTTTTGTATTACTTAAAGTGGCATTAGGATTTCTTAGTTTAACAATAGTAGATTGTATCGCAAGGGAATTTTGGAAGGAATAAACCGTCGCGGTCATTGTATAGATGGGATGGAAAGTTATTTATTTTTACTTGATAGGGTTCTTATCACTAACAAATTGATCAACTGTGGCGAGTCACAAACACCATTATAGCAGTTACCCAAATTCGCTTTTTTTCTTAACTAGTTTAGAATCGTCGCTGAGATCTAATTTCAGGGTCAAACAACCATTTTTTTCTTCTTCTTAATTGCATTTTCCAGAAAGGCAAAGGGCTAATTATTAGCCCATACAGCCTTGTTACATACTTCAAAAAAATCTGATCATAGCCATCTTTCAAAATTGAATCTATACCTAGGCATTTGGAACAAGTACTTGTTTTTATAAGCCTGGGCTTTGATTCCGTAAGACTATTTGATGATTTCAATCACGAAATACGACATCAGATATAGCGTTTATTTATGAAAATATTTATGGAAACCACACAAAATATATTAATAAATAATATAAGGATACTAAATCCAATAACGGACTAAGTTTGTCGATTGTTTGTGTAAATTTTTCAATAATTTAAGAAATATTCATGATAATATTTGACCGCGTCACATGTGAGACGCGTCAAGTTGACTTACGGAATTGAGGCCCATATTATACTTAGCGGAAACGAAAGAAATTAAAAAATAACTAATATTTTCCTTCCTACAATCAGTGATATTACCAAAGAAAATACTAAAGAAAACTAAACTAAATTAACAAACCAAACCAAAATAAACTAAATTGACAAACCAAACCAAAAACACAGTGAATATGAGAAAAGTGTTATGAAAATTACAAAATTAAATAAGTAAAAAGTGAAAATGAACGGCAACAGCGATAAATCTTCAGAATGGGAAAAAGAGAAGCTAAATCCTAACACTTGGTAAGTGGTACACCTAAATTTGGTTGACGCTTAAGGTGAAAGGGTACCTGCGCTCTCTCCATACAAACGTAAGCGACTGTTTCCTCCATGGATAATGACACTAGCACAAATATTTTTGTGCCATAAAACCTATAACTGTCATGACTATGCCCCTATGTTTTGGTTTTTTTCATTTTCTAATTATCATAGAAATTAAGATTTAAAAAAATAAAAAACTAAAAAAAAACAAAACATAGGGGCATGGTCATGGCAGTTATAAGTTTTATGCACCAAAAATATTTGCTCTAGTGTCATTATCCAGGGAGAAAACAGTCGACTACGTTTGTAATAATTTGTATGGAAAGAGCCCCAGGTACCCTTTCCTCTTAATGGCTCCCCTGACGGATCCCCGCTTATCCTCCCCGGACTAGGGGAGACGGTAAACGCTAATCACTATCACTACATAGTATAAAATAAAGTCACTTTTCGCCGTCCCTATCTATATCCCTATGTCCCTTTGTATGCTTAGATCTTTAAAACTACGCAACGGATTTTGATGCGGTTTTTTTCATAGAAAGAGTAATTCAAGAGGAAGGTTTATATGTATAATATAGCCGTGCGAAGCCGGAGCGGGTCGCTAGTTTAAAATAAGATCGGAAGGTCTCGCGGACCCCCTTTACTCCCAGGGGAGACGTTAAGCGCTGAACTATTACTATTTTTTAAATCTCATCAGATCCCCTAGTTTAAGGAAAACAAAAAGAAAAAAACGATCGTATTAGCCTTTATTTCGGAAGGCTACCGAAACGAATAAAACTGAAAAGACAAGGATGGCAACACGTCAAAAGTCGCGGGAGTGAAAGAGCATAAAAATATTTTTCGTTTCGGTTGCCTTCCGACGGCTTGTGAATCAGGGGACTAATCTAGTTCATTTACACAATGCCAGCAACTAATCAATGCTATTGAAGGTGCTTTAGCGTGTTAGTAAGATGTATTTTATATAAGTAGGTATTTTGTAAGGTTCTTTCTAATTCTACAAGTCATTGTATACGTATTTATCACAATGTAAAAAACATTGAAATCACTGCATTTAATCCGCGTCGTGATTATCATGATAACATCTGTGAAAATAAATATTCTAGTTAATACATATAATCTACAATAATTTATTTTAACTTTACCTTAGGGTTGCCAGATCAGAAATCCAAATATTAAGGTAACTACGCGTCTTCAATTTTTTTATCGATATCGATAATCAATCGCGGGTCAACTCACTACTTATGGTTGAGTTTTTCTATTGTGACATGGCGCGGTTTGTGTATATTGCCATAGCATTATCTTCGAATATCACTAAACCTACTCGAACTTTGAAAAGAAAATATGTTTATTTTCTGTTTTGGATTTTTGCTTTAATTGTCATAATATTTTTACCGACCGATTTACATGAAACTTGGTTTAATAAATCCTTGGGAGTATTATAGGTTACTTTTTATCCCAAAAATTACCTTTGATCGAGACTTAGTTGGTGAAACCGTGGGGCGCCGCAATACATACTTAGAAAATTATTTCAATGCCTGTTAAAAAAATAATAGCAACTATTTTAGATCGTTAGCTATTTGATTTCCATTAGGCATTTTCTTTTAAATGACCTAATAATAAACCTAATAATTAATTACCTTACCTTTTATAATTACCTTTAAATGATTGTTAACTTTCTTATTCGTACTAATTTTGAGAAAAATCTTTGTTAAAGAAATCTGAAAATGATAGCCTACAACTTATATTAGATGACCAGAAATTAGATAGGTAGTACCTACTTAAAAGGAAATGTCCCGGCTCTCACTCTCCATACCAACGTAGTCGACTGTTTCCTCCCTGGATAATGACACTAGAGCAAGAGAGACATTGTAGTGGCAGTTATAAGAGCATGGTCATGGCAGTTATAAGTTTTATGCTACAAAAATATTTGCTCTAGTGTCCAAGGAGGAAACAGTCGACTACGTTTGTATGGAGAGAGAGAGCCGGGTACCTTTCCTCTTAATATTTAAATCTCATTAATTTTTTTACAAACGCAAAAAAAATTTAACTGAAAAAATATTTTAGGGCTAATTTTGCAGCATCTCACAATCCGACAAGTTAGTGAAATAAATTAAGTGTTTCTGTCTTTATATCTTTATCAGCCTCGTAAGGAAGCCAAAAGTTCAGTAAACCAGTATAATAATTATTAATAAATAAAATAGATATTATTCACAAACATCATGTGACGAGATAACAGGATATATACTATTTTATATTCTGCGGCTGCAGGGGTGACAAACATTTATAATGGTACAAAAATAGTCCTAAATTAAAAAATGAGGACGTTCGAGGCTTAATAAAATCTGATTTTGGTGGGATTATGAAAAATACGTGACGTGTTTTGTTCTGTCATACATGTTGGTCCCCATTTGGGGAGCGTATTCGGCGACAGACAGAAATGACCCTATTTGACGACTTCTGTGGCGTGGTGGTAGAAAACCCTGTGATCCAGAAGATTTGAGATTTGACATTATATGCCGCAGATTACAGCCATATGTAGAAAGAAGTCTTGGTCAGTATCAAAGCGGATTTCGCCCGGGTAGATTGACAACAGACCAAATTTTCTCGCTGCGACAGGTACTTGAGAAAATGAGCGAGTTTAATGTTCCTACATACCATCTCTTTGTAGACTTCAAAGCAGCATATGATAGCGTACTGCGTCCAAAGCTATATAGCGCTATGAGCGAGATGGGCATTCCTAGCAAGTTGGTTCGACTGGTAAAAATGACTATGAGACGTACACAAAACTCCGTTAAAGTCCAAAATGAAATGTCACCAATCTTCACAACACTATCTGGCTTAAGACAGGGTGATGCTCTGGCCTGTCTTCTTTTTAACATAGCCCTTGAGAAATGCGTCAGAGACGCAAAACTGGAGACAACAGGCACGATCTTCTACAAGTCTAACCAGCTTCTGGGATATGCTGATGACTTGGACCTGATCTCACGTTCCAAAACCCAATTGAGTAGCTCTTTTCTGGATCTTATAAACGCGTCTGCTCAAATGGGGCTAGCAGTCAATAACAACAAGACTAAATATCTTCACACACCAAAAAACCTAACTACGGAGCCGTTAGTAATAGAAGAGGCTAGTTTTGAGAAGTGCGAAGAGTTCGTTTATTTGGGATCAATGATCACTAGTGACAAGGACGTGACTGTTGAAATCTATAGGCGGATAGTGCTCGCGAACCGATATGCTGCTTCGGGCTAACCAAACACCTTAAGTCCCGACTTTTGCGCAAGAGTACAAAGCTGACAGTGTACCTAAAAACTATCGGCTTAAAAAATTGGAAGAGAGCGGCGTTAGACAGAGAAGGATGGAAGAAGGCGCTGAAGGAGGCTCAGGCCCATAGAGGGCTGTTTAGCCATTGATGATGATGATCCAGAAGATTGCGGGTTCAAATCCCGCCGTTTATCAAGTATGTATTTGTGTATTCTTTTGACATTTGTTAATGTTGGATACAACTTGATGCAAATAATTTCTACTTAGTGTCTTTATGCACAGCTCGTACGAGGTCATTGCTGAGAAGAAAAATAAAATCGATAAAAATTGTTTCATTAAACGAACATTATTTACGAAATGTACTTTTTCTTTTGTCGCAAGAGTTGACCAGTGAACTGGTTGTTATCAAACATTGACCAACAGTTCAAATCTGTCGCGTTGATTAGCCTCGAAACACGCGGCTTTATCGCCTTCCTAATTGATTAAACTATTTTATTAATTAAAATTAAAATAGAAAAAAAAAGTACTTAATTTAATTTTAAAAATACGACATAATTCTTGGAGTTTGTTTTTTGTGAAGTTTAACGTGTTTCAAAGTGAAATACAATAAATTAGAATAATTCTGGAGTTAAAAACGTGTTCGAAATTTAAAAAGTTCAAAAATATGTTAGTCCTTTTAGAGGCCTTGTGAAAATGTTTAGCAGCCCTGATTGTTTTATTAAAGTTCGATGTAAAAAATGATTTAAATAATTCAAATTAATCTGTTTAATTGTTTTCAAATGTCAATTTATTTTAGTTTCCGAACACGCCTTCACTGAGAGGTGTTAATTACGATGTTTTGTTCCCGTGGGATTTAAAATAAAATCCAACGAAATAATTGAAAAGGAAAAATATCTATTTATTTACTAAAAGTTAATAGTATAAAATTAGCAGTGTGTTAAGGAAAATTACAAATTATTTACCGAATAAAGTGTATTGTTGTGTTAAAATTGAGAAAAATCTTCCAAAAATATATAAATTATTTTAAAAGAATTATTAACTAATAAAAACAGATTAAGTACTTAAATCTAAACTTACAATTAAACCACACACACACAAAAACAGAAAAAATAATAAATAATAATTATAAAAGAATCAGTGTTTTAAATATTTAAATCATGACTCTTGATAAAGAGAACCGTTTATCAAATAAAAATGATTTAAAAATAAAGAAGACATATGTGTTTATAGAAGAGAGAGGAAAGAGAGTTAAAAGTAGAGTAGATTGCAGCAGCAGTGAATACTCTCCTTTATTGGAACACGAAGAGATAGTCAGTGAAGATGATGTGGAATGGCAAGTTGTTTTATTTATCTTTTTTTTTTCGAAATAAATAAAAGAGAAAAATCGAGTCCAAAAGAGTCGGTTACATACAGGTGAAACTAATAAAAGGGTGTTAAAAAGGCTCACGCCTGAATTTTGAAAAGCTGCTTATATATAACTTACTTACAAAATGCGATTAAATTGACTGATTAAAATGCTTCAGTAGAATAGGAGCGTCTTAAACATTTAGGGGACCCCTAAATATTTGAAAGTCGTTTGAGTATTCGGGCATCAATCTCTGAAACTAAGCTAATAAGTATAAGACGAAAGGTTTTTGGAAATTCGATCCAAAAAGGAGTAAAATAGGCTGATAAGTTTTGTTACTTATAAAGGGGAAGGCTATACAGCCACTTCCGAAGTTAATTCAGATGTTAAAAAAAAACATAAAAAATGTAAAGGAGTAGTATGCTGAATGGAAATGGTGGGTAAACATAAACAGTGTTTGATTTCCACTTTAAAAAAAAAATCTAAAAACTAGGTTTCTTATTTACCTTTTTAAAGTTCTTGCATCATTCTGTGCAGCACGACTAGTTTTAAGATAGATTTTAAGTACCAATGTAAATAATATAAGTTAATTTCGCTCTAAAAATAATAAAAGATAGGCAATAGGTACCTACATAATAGGCACATAGAAAACCAATAGGAAACCAATAGGTACATAGGAAACTAATAGGTACAAAGAAAACCAACGGGAAACCAATAGGAATAGAAAATAGATAGATGCCTATCAAAACAAACAGTCTATAGTAACAGGTATAGGTATGTAGGTAAAACCGTTGGTGGACTTTGTACCGTAAAAAGTTACCCCTACAAAAAAAGAGGAGCTAAGCGATAGGTTAGAACTCTTCTAACAGCCAACCTTGGAAAATTACACCTAAAAAAAAGGATAACGAAGGCAACACTCGGCACTCTTCTTCTTTCCTATTGGTTTAGACGAAATAGACAGCTCCCTCGATCTACAACATTGTACTAGGTCACTGTAGGCTAATATAAGTAGGCCAAAAATTGTAATAGATTATTATAGTTTCAACAGTTCGAGTGTAAAATAGAAATAGCCTCAAGTTAATAAAGAAGTTCCTACAGTACCAGCAATTCTCACTTCAGCAATCCCAGTAGCAACATAAATGTACAGAGGTGGCAAGCAAAAACAATAGTAAATACAGTCCACTCAAAATAGTGCTTCAGGCCATCCTGTACAATTCTGACTCAAAAATCAACGAAAGCTTCAAAGCTCTAATCAGGTTCTGTTTGAACTTGAATTTCGATTGCATAGTAGGTACAAAGCACATCGGCTCTTGCACTTTCTCAAAGAAAAGACCAGGTAAAGTCTTTTCTTTGAGAAAGTGCAAGAGCCGATGTGCTTTGTACCTACTATGCAATCGAAATTCAATCGTTTTTACCCTTGTAGGATCAGGATAACTGCTTTTAGCCAGGAACTACGGCAAAACACAATAATAAAGATTTTTGGGGAGGCAAGTACCATGGTCTTAAAATACTTTAGATACGACCAAATAAACAATTAAATATCTATTAGTTTGTATTAAATTGTTAATTAATTATTGTGTCAAAGTATTCAGATTCACAATTTTTACTCTACTGCAAGGAATTGGTTATGTTTTTCGCGCCTATCTTCTATGTTTGTAATATTCTTAATTCCCTCATTTTTTACCTGCATATTGTATAAAAAATTTCCTACCTAAATACAAAATTCTGATTGTAAAATGCCTAGCGTACATAATATTATAACAAACGTCAGACTGAGTAAAAAATAAATATTAACGTAATCGTAAAATATTTCAAATCTTAGAATTCGCATAAATTCTAAATGATTTATTTGTTATTATGTAGTTTAGTAGCTGAGTACCGCGGTTTTATCTGCTTTTTCGGTATAGGTCGAACAATGAATCATGGCATGGGTATGCACAGAACGCAATTTTTAGGTCCAGTTGGCGGTGGGACAGGAGTGAAGGAAGGGTCAGTTGCTGACATCATCGCTCTCTGTTCCGTACATACGTCTCTGGCCTATCCCTAAATGATTAATTTGTTATAAAGTTTATAGTAGCTTCGTACCGCGGTTTCACCTGCTTTAGTCCCGATGCTTTTATTAACAACCGCAGAGAGCTGGTATAGGTCGAACAATTAACAATGAATCATGGCCCCCAGCGGAAAGTGGAAGGGGTATGCGCAGAACTCAATTTTTAGGTCCGTTTGGCGGTGGAACAGGATGCTCACATCATCGCTCTCTGTTCCACACACTTCTCTAGCCGCGCTCTCTGCACTCCCGCTCGTATTTAGTCGTCTAAGTACTGTCGCTCTCTCATAAAATCCACACACAACTAACTTTGCTTGAGTCTAAATTGACCATGATTCATTGTTCGACCTATACATGGCAAGAGCGCGCGGCCGCAGTTTTTTTGTTGATAGCTAACTAAGTTTCTACTTTATACACAATCATCATCATCATCATCATCATCAGCCGGTGTCAGTCCACTGCTGGACGTAGGCCTCTCCCAAGATACGCCACTGAGCCCGATCTTCGGCTCTTCTTCTCCAT
Source organism: Idaea aversata (assembly GCA_907269075.1). Classification (NCBI taxonomy): domain Eukaryota; kingdom Metazoa; phylum Arthropoda; class Insecta; order Lepidoptera; family Geometridae; genus Idaea; species Idaea aversata. The sequence continues at coordinate 11,751,856 of OU026104.1, read as the reverse complement.
TCACTGCCCACCGCTTTGCGTATGTCGTCGCTCCACCTGGTCACAGGGCGTCCTACACTACGTTTGCCAATTCGCGGTCTCCACTCCAAGACAAGTTTACCCCAACGATTATCAGTCCTGCGGCAGATATGACCAGCCCACTGCCACTTCAGTTTGCTAATCCGTTGAGCTATGTCGATCACTTTAGTTCTCTGGCGAATTACTTCGTTCCGGATTCGATCCCGCAGAGAAACACCGAGCATAGCTCTCTCCATAGCTCGCTGAGCGACTTTAAATTTGTGGACTAGTCTAGCTGTGAGTGTCCACGTCTCGGCTCCGTAAGTCATCACAGGTAGGATGCACTGATTAAAGACTTTTGTCTTTAAGCACTGCGGTATAGGCGACGAGAAGACTCGACGGAGTTTCCCGAATGCTGCCCAGCCCAACTGAATTCTTCTCTGGGTTTCCTTCTCAAAGTTGTGTCTGCCTAGTTGGAGCGTCTGCCTTAGGTAGACATACTTCGCAACAACTTCGAGTAGGATTCCATCTACAGCAATCGGTTCCGGGACAACATGCTCGTTGTACATGATTTTGGTTTTATCCAAATTCATCCGGAGACCGATGCGACGAGAAGAATCAGCTAGGCCATTCAACATTATCTGTAAGTCCGGCAGCGTTTCTGCCATAATGACGATGTCATCTGCAAATCGTAGGTGAGAGATGTACTTACCGTTAATATTGATGCCGCGATCTTTCCAGTCCAGCGTCTTAAACATATCTTCCAAGGCATTAGTGAACAGTTTCGGGGATATGACATCCCCCTGTCTCACTCCTCGGCGCAAATGGATATGTTTAGTTTTCTGGTTCTGTACTTGTACGGTCATCGTTGCGGCATTATACAGACATCTCATCACTTCGATATATCGCCAGTCCACTTGGCAACGCTGCAAGGACTCCAGAACGGACCAGGTCTCGATTGAGTCAAAGGCCTTCTCATAGTCCACAAATGCTAAGCACAATGGTCGATTGTACTCTTCGGTCTTCTGTATAATCTGCCGCATTGTGTGGATGTGGTCTATGGTGCCGTAACCGCTTCGAAACCCGGCCTGCTCCGGAGGTTGGAACTCATCGAGTCTTCGCGCAAGACGGTTCGTGATGACCCTTGGCCTTCTCATAGTCCACAAATGCTAAGCACAATGGTCGATTGTACTCTTCGGTCTTCTGTATAATCTGCCGCATTGTGTGGATGTGGTCTATGGTGCCGTAACCGCTTCGAAACCCGGCCTGCTCCGGAGGTTGGAACTCATCGAGTCTTCGCGCAAGACGGTTCGTGATGACCCTTGAAAACAGCTTGTAGACATGGTTCAGTAGCGAAATCGGGCGGTAGTTTTTCAATAGGGTTTGGTCTCCTTTTTTGAAAAACAAAATCACCATGCTACTGTTCCACGCCTGTGGAGTTCTCCCAGTGAAAAGAACGGAATTGAAAAGCTGTTGAAGCTGATGGAGTACTGGAGCTCCTCCGGCTTTTAAAAGTTCTGTTGTGATTCCGTCTTCTCCCGGGGCTTTTCCATTTTTGAGCTGTTTAAGGGCCCTCACGATCTCGTCTCGGCTGATTTCGGGCAGATCTTCTGTGAAGTGGCGGGTTAAGGTGGCTCTACAATCCTCAGTATCGGGTACGGGCCTTGAAGCATGCGACGCGTAGAGCTTACCGTAGAAGTCTTCAACTTCCGACAGAATCTCCGACCTGGATGCAGCGACTTGTCCAGTTGATGTTGTCAGCTTTGTGAGGTGGCTTCTACCCAAAGGCTGGACAAACACTTTCGACCCCCGATTTTGCTCGATTGATTCTTTAATCAAGAGCGTGTTAAAGGATCGGAGGTCGCGTCGTACCAACTTCTTAATGGTTTTGTTGCGCACCTGGTTATTCGACAAAGCTGACAGTGGATTTGTACGTCTCTCTTCCATTAGTCGAAGTGTTTCCGCTGAAAGTTTAGACTTTTTGCCCTTACGCTTGCATTCGCAAAACTTCGTCCCTTCTTCCCTGAGGATTTCCACCACTTCTTCGAGTTTCCGATCTACGTCATCTGTGGTTTCCAAGGTAGCGAATCGAATTATACACAATAAATGGCAGAAATGTAAAAAATAAATTTTAACAAACGTAAAATATATCAAACAGAAGTCACATAAATCGTAAATGTATTTGTTATTTTGTAGTTTCGAAGATTGGTCCCGCGGTTTCACCTGCTTTAATCTGGATCCTTTGAGATAAATAGCAACCGGCCGCAGTTTTTCATCATTACATAAAAAATAATAATAAGAGGTATAAAATAAAGTCACTTTTCGCCATCCCTATGTATGCTTAGATCTTTAAAACTACGCAACGGATTTTGATGCGGTTTTTTTTAATAGATAGATTGATTCAAGAGGAAGGTTTATATGTGGAAGCCGGAGCGGGTCGCTAGTTGATGAATAACTTTGATTCTAGTAGAACCTAAGTTATCTATCAATGAAAAACTGCAGCCATACGTACAGGAATACCACTTGTTGAATATTGATTATAAGTATACCACCTTCGATCATAAATCCACGATCTTCCCAGATAATAGAGCTATAAAAAGTGAAAACCAGTTTAGAAAAAATTCAATAGTCTTCAATTGCTATTTTTAAAACTATAAATTATTATTCTGCTGCTTTTTTAACCAACTTCAAAAGAGAAGGAGGTTCTTAATTCGACTGTATGTTTTTTTTGTCTAAGACCCATCGAAGACCTACGACCCAACAACATTAAGCACAGCCTCTCATCATCACTACATAGAATAAAACAAAGTCGCTTTCTCTGTCCCTATGTCCCTATATCCCTTTGTATGCTTAAATCTTTAAAACTATGCAACGGATTTTGATGCGGTTTTTTTTTTCATAGATAGAGTGTTTCTAGAGGAAGGTTTGTATGTATAATACATGCATAATACAGCCGTGCTAGTTTTATTATAATTTTCTTAAAAGAGACTGGTCTCAAACAAGATGTCGCTCACGCGATTCCACACAAATAAAATTGCAATAAATAAAATTGCGACGTAAGTAGGTACGGTCGGAGTCAGAATTGCAGACCCACCGTAGAGCTCCAAAACTGCTATTATTAGAATGTGTTCAACTCAAGCAAGAATGTAAGGTCTTGCTCGAGTTCAAGTTTAAAGTCTTTCAACTCATTAATTTATTTGATAAATATTATTAGAATAAAAACGTGTGGCACTCGGGGACTGCCGCGGTAAAGCTATTGCATAGTAGGCGGAGTGGGGGTGTTAGGTTTTATTTTCGTTACGAAATTTCCTGATTCGGTCGCTGCGTCAAAACCCGCGATAAAAGCTATGCAATAGCTTAAAAATATTCCAATAATAGTAATTTTAGAACTCTACGTTGAGTGTGCAATTCTGACTTCTACCGTAACTAGATATAGGTATAAAGTTTGCAATCATTAGACCTTGAGCTTGCCTTTCTTACTTACAACACTTAAATTTTTTTTTGTCTTTTCGTGACCACGTTTGAAGTAGGTACATACGACGAGCAAGCCAGCCGAAACGTAGTACTTAACCAATTTTATTTATCATAGACATAAACAAATTTTACTTCGTAAAAGGATTTTTTTTACTAAGACTCCACTGTTCTGTCTGTCACCGGGCTGTATCTCATGAACCGTGAAAGCTAGACAGTTTCATTTTCACAGATTTCTGTTGCCGGTATAACAACAAGTACTAAAAACAGAATATTATAATGGTATTGAACCCTACGTGCGCGACTCCGACTGGCACTTGGCCGGTTTTACACCTTAGACTCTCTCGAACCTATACGCCCGTACAAAAGAAAAGTATACAAGTAGTATATCCGTTGCCTATCACCCATGCCACAAGTCTAGTTACTTAGCTTCGAGCTAGATGGCAATGTCCTGCAATATAATTATAGTTAGTAAAGATACGTTAACGTTTGGTTCCAGGACTCAAAGCCGGTCGACTGAGCAGTTCAACGTTGTACGTCGGGTATACCACCAGGACCGACTGAACAAAGATGCCGACTATCAAACACCGCACACGCCACGTAAGTTGATTCACCCCTTATTTCAGCCTTTTAGTTAATTTCACCTGTCATTGAGATCACTTCATCTGTCATTTAGATCACTTCATCTGTCATTTAGATCACTACATCTGTCATTTAGACCACTTCACTTGTAATTTAAATCACTTCGCCTGTTATTTAGATCACTTCACCTGTAATTGACATCACTTTACCTGTAATTAAGATCACTTCATCTGTTATTACGTTAACTTCATCTGTCATTTAGATGATTTCGCGTTTCATTAAGATCACATCATCTATCATATAGATCACTTCCCTTGTCATTATGACACTTCGCCTGTCATTACGTTAATTCGTCTGTCATTTAGATCACTTTACGTGTCATATAAATCACTTCATTTGTAATTTAGATCACTTCGCCTGTAATTTAGATAATTTCCTTCAAATAACGCCACGTAGGAGGTAAGTTAATTGGTTTAAACCATTGGATGAATTTTCTAATTTAGATCACTTCACTTGCAATTTAATTCACTAAGCGTTTTGCTTCGTGATTCCTTATTCGTACTACAAGGAAATGGAATCAGTTGCCTGCGTCTGTCTTTCCTGACGTGTACAATTTGGGGGTCTTCAAGTCGCGAGTGAATAGGTATCTTCAAGGAAAGCGTGCCACATCTTAGGCCGCATCGTCATCTGCCATCTTGCGGGTGTGATAGTGGTCAAACGCTGACCTAACATAATGTAAAAAAAGGCCCCAGGTAGATTTTTTTTAAATTAACTTGAATGTTCTTTTTTTTAATTTTAGTGGGTCGCCGTTGCAAGAAAGTGGTCCGGAACTGCGGCATCGGTGACTGTATCACGAACTGTTTACCTATAGCAAGATGGCTACCCAAGTACAGTCCGAAGAAGTACGCGATCGGAGACTTGGTGGCAGGAGCTACTACAGCCATTATGCATATACCGCAAGGTTTGTTTTTTCAAACGTATACATTTGATCTAAGAAGCAGCTCTCCGCGGTTCCCGATCCGACCCGCGTAACTCCCGATCCCATGTGAATATCAAAATAAAAATTTCGGTAAATGGGCTATCCAACACAAAAATAAATTTTCAATTCGAACCCTTAGTTTCTGAGATTAGCGCTTTCAAACAAACAAATTCTTCAGATTAATAATATTAGTATAGATAAAAAGAAAAATATTGTTTGTAACGAATTGGTTCCAAAATTACCTACTAGACCAATTTAGATGATTTTTTTTAGTTTTAAGTGCTTCGTTTTAATATTTCGAAATATTTCTCTGTACGGTAAGAAGAAGGTTGCGAGTTCTAACCTCGTCGCGGTGAAAATTTTCGTTAATATGCATTTTAAATTAGAAAATATAGAGTAACATAACAAAGACTACTTTTTTTATCCCGACATTCCCACGGGATCGGGACTTACGCGAGTGAATATCGGGATAAAAAGTAGCCTATGTTAATAATAATTAATCAATGTATTCTTATTTAAAGTTTCCTCAAAATCGATCCAGTAGCACAGCTCATTACAAAAAAAATCTCTTCATAATATTAGTTAAGTAGCTGTTGCCCGCGACTTCGTACGCGTCGTAGTTTTGTTTTATGAACCAAAACCTTCCTCTTGAATCTATCTATTAAAAAAACCACATCAAAATCCGTTGCGTAGTTTTAAAGATCTAAGCATACAAAGGGACATAGGGACGGCGAAAAGTGACTTTATTTTATACTATGTTTTATCCCGATATTCCCACGGGATCGGGACTTAAGTACACAGGTGAATATCGGGATAAAAAGTAACCTATGTTATTAACAATTAATCAATGTATTCTCATTTAAAGTTTCAAAATCGGTCTAGTAATTTCAGAGCTCATTCGTTACAAACAAAAAAAACTTAATAATATTAGTAAACTAGCAGCGCCTCGCGGTTTCACCGCGATCGCGTGGGAATATCGGGATAAAAAGTAGTCTATAGCCTTCCTCGATAAATGGACTATCCAATACAAAAATAATTTTTCAATTACCGATTTTCTCAGGAACGTGTGGTGTGGACCCAGTTTTGTTGTAGGTATACTTACTTATTTTAAAATATGCTGTTTTTGCCGTAGGTATGGCATACGCCCTTCTAGCCGAGGTCCCACCAATCACCGGACTGTATATGGCGTTCTTCCCTGTCCTAATCTACGTCGTATTCGGTACTTCGCCCCACGTGTCCATGGGGACCTTCGCTGTCGCCTGTCTTATGGCCGGAAAGGTGAGTTGTTTACGTATTCAGTTTCAGTTTAAACCCCTAAAGAGAACTATTAGTAACAATAACTTTAAAATTTTAGGAAACAATCTAATTTATTCATAAAAATAATAAAGATGTAATTAACAAAGCCAGTATCCAGTCCACTGCCATTCCATAAAAAAAATAAACCCAATATAGTTTCTTCTGATTTCTTTTGATTAGAGGATGCGTTCCAAAACCTATGATGATCTAATGTAAATTAATCTTATATACATATATTTAAAAATTTCAATAAGTAAGTAAAGGTCTTCGAATTAGATCTCAGAAACAATAAATATTGCAGGACAATCCACACATCGCCATCTAGCCCCAAGCTAAGTAACTAGACTCGTGTTATGGGTGGTAGACAACGAAGACTACTTATATATACTTTTTTTGTAAATATATACTTATAATACATAGAAACAACCAGACCACAGACAAATATCTAAGCATAAATACTTGTCTGAGGCGGGAATCGAACCCGCAACCCTGTGTTTGGCAGTCCGGCATGGTGACCATTGTGCCAACTGGGTCGTCGATAGCGTGACGATCTGAGACTTATTACGAGTTATTTAGTGTATGAATTCGATGTAGAATAGCCAGAAATAACCGAAGATTGAGGTACTTAGAGAAAAATAAGAAGGAACTTTTGCCCAGCGGTGGCAAACAAAACGGAAAATTGAAACATTTTAAATATATTATTTCAGGTAGTAACACAACACGCAACCCACGTCGATGCTATGCATATGAACACCACAGATATTATAGGGAGTAAGTATTTTTTAAAGGGCATATAAGCGCAATAGGCATCACATTTTAAGCACTTTTTTTGTGTGGACGATTTGAATCTCAAAATTACACATTTGAAACCGCTTATATATATTTTTTTATAACTTGTCTATTATTTTTCGGAAATCAGACTGTGATAAATCCCTACATAGTTTAAATAAAGTCACTTTTCGCCGTCCCTATGTCCCTTTGTATGCTTAAATCTTTAAAACTACGCAACGGATATTGATGCGGTTTTTTAATAGATAGAGTGATTCAAGAGGAAGGTTTATATGTATAATACATGCATAATATAGCCGTGCGAAGCCGGGGCGGGTCGCTAGTACAGAATAAAATACATACAATTTGGCTTTTGGCATTATACAAAAATGAATCCCTATTTTCCTTGGTTAGACCAATTTAGCTAATTCTCTTATTGTCATGTTTGTTATTGTCAGTAGAAGGTTCTTATGAAAGAAAAAATTAAGATAGTTGCGCAGAAAATCCTACGCGGGTGAAATCTGTTTTTGAAAATGGTATTTTTCTGTTTTCAGCCCAACTCGACGATGGGATGATAACATATTCTCCGTTCCAAGTACTTACAGCTGTTACTATGACTGTCGGTATGTTTCAGGTAATTACGAACGTACACTAGCTGCGTCCCGTGGTTTCAATTCCATCTGAAATGGGATAAAATGTAGCCTTTCTGTTATATAACACTATAGCCATCTACATACAACACACGCTATTACAATGCCTGGCACACGGCTCATAATATGTGAACTAGTAACATCTTTTCTACCTACTATATGAATGCAAATAAATGAAAGTTTCATCAAAAATGCAAAATTTATAGACCTTTTTGACTACTGACTGACTCGATCGATCGAGTGAAAATTTGGCATTTATTTATTTGGCTAAAATATGACAGGGATGCCTGCTATATTATAGTAAAGAAATATTTTTTGAAATTTTAATCTCTACGCGGACGAAATCGCGGGTGAAAGCTAGCATGAAAATATACTGTTTTTTTGTCGTTCATAGGTAGCAATGTGGATACTCCGCCTAGGCGCAGTTTCCACCCTCCTTTCTGAACCATTAGTGTCAGGATTCACAACGGCAGCTTCATTCCACGTGATATCCTCACAACTGAAGGACTTATTCGGTGTCAAAATACCTAAAACTTCAGGAAATTACAAAGTTATTCATGTAAGTTTAAAAAAAGCGTTTTTAATTTCTTGTTATACCTAATTATTAATGTATAAATTATATAAGATGGGACCCAAAATTGACCCTTGAGGCACTCCCAATATAACTATCGAAAGTTCCTTCTTAGGAATAACTTGCGATACGCTGCTTTTTTTAAATATACTAATAGAATATAGATAAATGAAATTATATCGTTATTATTTAATATTAACCTCGGACATAAATATTATATTTTCTCTGTTTCAGACTGTGATAGATATATCGAAGGCCTTGCCCGGGTTGAATTGGGCTGCCTTCACGATATCGTTTATAGCTTGCCTTATTATAGCGTTAAATAACGAATTGCTCAAGGTATGTTAATATCAAAGTTATTCATTCTTTTTAGTTCATTTTACTAGTCAGTTAGATCATTTCACCAGTTTGTTTATTAAATTTCATTCAAGCAGTAGATATTTATTTATTTTATCACTAAACTTTTTATTTAGTTATTATTGCCTTATTATTGCCTTTTGTAACCGTGGTACACCCAGTAGTACCACTAGTGGTACTACGGTTACTTTTTCATTACCGTGGTACCCCAGTAGTACCTCTGGTGGTACCACAGTTATAAAAAAATAACCGTAGTACAATTATCGGCAAACAACTTGAAAAGTACCTGGCGTGGAAGGGGTAAGTTCGCGCAGTATACTTACGAGCAAAATAAATTGGTGTCATCATCCATTACAACCTAATGTTTTTTTTATATGAATCTCTAAATAAAATCTTAACTGATTTTAAGTAGGTAGGTACCTAGTTTAGTTTTACTTACTTAAATTAGGGCCATTTTCACGATCTTTAAGAAGTTCCGAGGAGGCTAATCATCAAGTAGGGTACCTACTACAAGGGTGTTTATTTTCGACTAGGTATTTTTTGGACAAAATGGTATAATAAATATAAAAAAATGTAAGTATGAAACTTAAACATTGCTTTTATTTGTCGAACATAGAACAAGTAATAATATTACCTAAATATTTATGATTCAGTCCTGTAAAAATGAAACACCCTCCACTAAGTCGCATTCCCTTACAGCTGCAGTACTTGTGCCCGGAGTTGGTTCGTCTCTATCACAGCTTGAACTCGGAGTTGGTTCATCCCTATTTCCATGACTCCATGTCACCGTGTCCTCATCTTCTTCGTCATCACTGTCGCTATCGTCTTCGCTGTCAGAATCACTATCTTCAGTAACATTAATTATAATTTGGTCGGTGACCCCGTCAACGATATGATCACTTTTAATATATTCCTCCTCTATTTCTTTAACTTTGTGACATAATTTGTGCCATTCGCTGCCACCCATTGCTGCCACTTTTTCCTTAATAAGTTCCATTACTGATTTAATACTCCAGGTGACATTTTTACTGCTTACATGCCCTTTGATTGCAGCCCACGCCATCTCTATCGGGTTGAGATCTGGGTGATATGGTGGCAGCCGAAGTACTACATGGTTGTTTTCTAACAGTATTTTATCAATGTTGTATTTTTTAAAACGTTCCTTATGTATCTTTACTAACTTGTATAGTTCCGGTTTTAACATTGTGTGTTCGAATGGGATGCCCTTCTCCGACAACCATTTGTGCAAATCAGATTTTTTTGAATTAGCATTAGGGGCGGGTTCATATTGTTTATTATGATAAGACGCATTGTCAACTACTACCACAGAGTACGGTGGTAGGTTAGGTATGAGTTGAGTGCGCAGCCATTTCTCATAGTTGTTGTAATTCATATTATCGTGGTAGTCACCAGATTTCACACCAGCTTGGAATAACAATAACGCGTTTTCAATGAATCCGGCTTCCGAGCCGGCGTGTACTATTACGACTCTTTTGCCCTTTGATATAGGCGCTTTAAGGCCAGAAGTGGATCCATCTGTCCATGCCTTTGAAGCTGTGTGTGACGAATCCACATAGGATTCGTCTGTGTACACAATAGGTCTACCTTCTTCTCTATATATTTTAATTTTTTTTAGATATTCAATTCTCATTAGCCTTATATTCGTTTTTTCTATCAAAACTTTCCTATTGTTTTCACTTTTTCTCCATTTGAATTTTAGTTCTTTTAAAATACGACGAAGACTGCGCTCGGACCCATTAAAGTTGATGTCTGTTTTCAATTTTTTACGAAGTTTTTCGACTGTTGGTAGCTCAATCAATCAAAAATCTTTTTCTGTAATATGGAAGTTATGGATGGTCCTTCTTATTACAGATTGTTCGAAGTTGTCAATCCCAGTAACTTTTTTTTGACCCGTCCTTTTCTTTCCCGGTGTCCGAAACACTGTGAGAAGATCAGAGTTTTTGGCCTCCGATAATATTCTTCTTACCGTACTAACTGATGTTTTTGTTGCATCCGCAGTCTTTTGTATGACGGGGTGCGTATGGGGCCCGCTAAGATCTTTGGGCCCAAGTCAACCTCACCTGCAAGCTGGTGCACCTGCTGAGAGACGGACGAGGCTCTGGCGCTGACTTTTCCTCTCTGGGGTTGGGGGGTCAGACGGCAGTCGCTCCCGTAAAAGTCAAAAGTAAGCCGCATCATATGGAAAGTATAGAAAGTAGTTGTCCCACAGATAGGGCGCCGCCGCATAACGGCGCGCAGGAGCCTCGCCCGACTCCTGTGGGAAGTGGACGAGGGCTACCGTGCCATGGGCGGGCACGGCCAAAGACGCGAGCCCCAACTCACAAAAAGAAACTCCGCTTCGCAACGTGGAACATTGGCACGCTAACCGGACGCGCGAGGGAGCTAGCCGACGTACTTTCCAGGCGAAAAGTGGCCGTGGCGTTCCTGCAGGAGACTCGATGGAAAGGCAGCAGATCCCGGCACATTGGGAACGGCTACAAGCTGATCTACACGGGTGCACCTGGTGGAGAGAACGGGGTGGCTGTGGTACTCGCTGAGGGGTTTCATGATTGTATCTTGGAGGTAAAACGCTTTAGCGACCGACTTATGGCCGTGAAGGTGCTTATTGAGGGGGTTGTAACCCACTTAATAAGTGCCTATGCGCCGCAGGTCGGTTGTAGCGACGCTGATAAGATACTGTTTTGGAACAAACTCGGTGAGGTCCTTGGAGCCATCCCGTTGTCACAGGGGATCGTTTTGGGTGGTGATCTTAACGGTCATGTTGGCGAGATGGGGGTGGAATTTGAGCGTGTTCACGGAGGCTACGGGTACGGCAGTCGGAATGCGGAAGGGGAAGAAATCCTACGTACGTGTGCCACTGCCGACCTGGCCCTCGTGAACACTTACTTCAAAAAGAAACCCGACCACTTGATCACCTACAAGAGTGGAAGGCACGCTACCCAAATCGATTTTCTAATCACCAGGAGACATCATATCGGCAACGTAGCTAACTGCAAAGTCATACCCGGTGAGAGTCTTACTGATCAACACCGTCTTCTTGTCATGGATCTCTGTGTGAAACCCAAAGACAAACACCCTGAGCAATGTCGTCGCCAAATCAGATGGTGGATGCTGGATGAAACCAGATCCCAGAAGCTTGTCTCGGCTATCGGTGACAAGTGCGCTGGTGCCGAAAACGAACTAGTCCAGGACCACTGGGATAGGATTCAGGCATCGATCACTGGTGCGGCGAAGGCAGTGCTTGGCATGTCTAAAGGTGGACGCAAATGTGACAGGGAGACTTGGTGGTGGGACGACACAGTCCAGAGGGAGACTAAGGCGAAGAAAGCCCTCTTTAAAAAGTGGCAAGCGTCCAGCTCTCCTGAAGATCGCGACTCGTATAAAGCCGCCAAACGTGCCACAAAAAGAGCAGTAGCCAGAGCCAGACAGAACCACTTACAGTCACTGTACGATAAGTTGGAAACGTCTGAGGGGCAGAAGCTTATTTATAAGTTGGCACGTTCGAGGGTAAAAGCTGCGCAGGATATATCCAAGTGCCGCTGTGTAAAAGACCCCGATGGTAACCTGCTTTGCGAGGATCTCGCGGTGAAGGAGAGATGGCGCTCTTATTTCCACGACCTGCTGAATAAGCAGTACAAAGAGGTGCAGCCGCCGGAACTCCCTCCGAATCAAGGACTTGTGCCACCGATTACGCCTGACGAAGTCCTCAAGGCTCTTCGCCGCATGAAGAATCGGAAAGCTGTCGGAGCCGATGGAGTCCCTATCGAAGTGTGGAAGGCGATGGGTCCTCGTGGTGTGGGCATCTTGACCAACCTCTTTAACCGCATACTCGAGACCGGCGAGATCCCTGCCCAATGGAGATTGAGTGTTATTACCCCAGTTTTCAAGGGCAAGGGATCGGTGCAGGAGTGTGGCAGTTATCGAGGTATAAAGGTCATGTCCCACACCATGAAGCTCTACGAGCGGATAGTGGACTCTCGGATCCGACAGGAGTGCACTGTCTCTGGGTGTCAATATGGTTTCCGCCCCGGGCATGGCACCATGGACCCTGTTTTCGCCCTCAGGATCGTTATGGAGAAATACAGGACGAAGAATACGCCTCTGCATTTTCTATTCCTAGATTTGCAGAAGGCCTTCGACTGTGTTCCTCGCATGATGATCTGGTGGGCGCTGCGGTCCAAAGGGGTTCCGGAAGCTTATGTTGAAATCATCAGAGACATGTACCGAAATTCTGATTCTGTGGTGCGAACTGCTGTTGGCGACACTAAGCCCTTCCCTGTTACCGTTGGAGTTCACCAGGGTTCCGTCCTAAGCCCGTTCCTGTTCAGCGTAATATTGGATGCACTGTCCGTTGCCATCAGGGATGCACACGAGCAGCCTCCATGGCTGCTCATGTACGCTGACGATATTGCGCTGGCGGATTCGGATAAGGGGCGGCTGGTCCAACGTGTACACACGTGGAAGGAGTCGCTTGAGAACGGCGGTTTGCAACTAAATGTGGCGAAGACAGAGTACTTGGCTTGCAATACCACAGATCCCACACCTGTCTGCGTAGACGGTCATATGGTCGAGCGGACAGACCAGTTTAAGTACTTGGGATCTGTGCTTCACGCGTCCGGCGACATCGATTGCGACGTCAAGTCACGCATTTCAGCGGCTTGGGCCAAGTGGCGTGAGGTGACTGGTGTCATTTGCGACCCCAAAATGCCGGTTAAACTAAAGGGACAGGTCTATAAAACCATCATTAGACCTGTCCTTTTGTATGGTAGTGAGGCGTGGCCGGTACTTGAGCGACATAAGCAGGAACTGCGTGTCACGGAGATGAAGATGTTGCGCTGGATGTGTGGAGTGACGCGAAAGGATCGCGTCAGGAACTCCCGCATCCGGGGCAGCCTTCATGTCCGAGACATTGCAGATAAATTGCAAGAATGTCGCCTACGCTGGTACGGTCACGTCTTGCGAAAACCGGCTAGTTACGTGGGGAACAAATGTCTTGCCATGGCGCCTCCGCCGGGCCGTGGCAGACTGGGTAGACCCAAGAAGTGCTTGACGTCGTAAAGGGTGATATGCGTGCAAATGGCCTTACTAACCAGGATGCCGAAGATCGTGCGAAGTGGAGGCGTAAAAGTAGGAAAGCGGACCCCGGGCTCCTGAGAGGGATGCAACCGGGAACATCGCTCGGATGATGATGAGTCTTTTGTATGACATCCATCTCAGTTGGTATTTCGCGTTTGAAGTAACAATACACGTCATACACCATTTTTCTGGCTTGTCTTTTCAAAACTTTGTTGCTTCGCGGCATTTTAAAACCGTTTATAAAAAGTTTAATAACAAAACCAACAACACTTACAAACAATTAACAAAACACAACTAAACAAACTTAACAACAAAACAAATAACACTTACAAATACTTAATCAACAAATCTTTAACAAAGTCCTAAAAAAAACGAGTAACTAAACAACCTTAATTCAATGCACGCAAGTGTACTCGAGAGTGAACGATACGTCTGCACGGAACGAGACAAGCGGACCGAATAAACCCAAGTGCGAGAGAGCGCCACGATGATCAACCAATCAAGCGATCGATACTCCCCGCGCTCTACCCTCCCATACCTCGGCAGGTATCTAAAAAACACCTTCTGCGCATCCGCCATTTTTTTTCAAGTTGTTTGCCGACATCGATACCACAGGTGGTAAAGTAGTACCAGGGTAATAACCGTGTTACCACTCAGTTTTACTCTTACTTTGAGTAGGACCAAGATAATTATTTTCAACCACTTTTTATTATTTAGTAAACTAGAATAGAATTTCCAAGGAAAACAAAAGACGATCGAAAATAATAAACAAAAGACGGTCGTAACGGAAACAAACGACGATCGAAAAAATAAACAAATGAAGATCAGAAAACAAATGAATTTGGATAACGGCGACAAATGGCAAGTAACTGTCAAAATGACAGACGTCAAAGTGACAGTTGTCAAACTTAAAACTGCTATAGCTCAGAAACTATTGATCCTAGATTGACATTTTGACAGTTACTTGCCATTTGTCGTCGTTATCCAAGTTCATTTGTTTTCTGATCTTCATTTGTTTATTTTTTCGATCGTCGTTTGTTTCCGTTACGACCGTCTTTTGTTTATTATTTTCGATCGTCTTTTGTTTTCCTTGGAAATTCTATTCTAGTTTACTAAATAATAAAAAGTGGTTGAAAATAATTATCTTGGTCCTACTCACAGTAAGAGTAAAACTGAGTGGTAACACGGTTATTACCCTGGTACTACTTTACCACCTGTGGTACTACGGTTATTTTTTTATAACTGTGGTACCACCAGAGGTACTACTGGGGTACCACGGTAATGAAAAAGTAACCGTAGTACCACTAGTGGTACTACTGGGTGTACCACGGTTACAAAAGGTATTATTGCACTATAAACAATGTACTTATAAGATTTGAAAGTACTTACCATGTTTTATATTTTTATTTTGTAGAGCTCGATATTTCGATGCTGTTAGCCTGTTACAAGCACCATTTTCACGAGACACATAATACATAAATAAAAAATGTGTGTCTATTAAATATCTCACTCAACTTCATAAATTGGTTTAATATTTTTATTAAACCAATTTGGAGTTTTTTAGGGTTCCGTACCTCAAACGGTAAAAGAACCCTTTTAGATCACTCTCTCGTGCGTCTGTCTGTGTCACCACCGATTTTCTCAGGAACGGGTGGACCTAGCAAGTTGATTTTTTTAGTTTAATAAACACTTATTTAAAGTAAAAACCTCTTGAAGCGCGGTACGCATATTTTTAGATGAGATAAAATCTCTGAACTCGCGACACCGATACGAGACGCAGCTACAATGTGTGCGTGCATATATGCATGTACATATATTTTGTAGTTGTTTGCAAAATAAGTTTTTATTTCATTATTAAATTTTTTTTAATTAGTTTTTTTTTATAAGTTTTTTTGGCACCCACGGAGTGCAACCGTTTTTTTTTTTTCGTTTCCAGCCGTGGGTGAGCAAGAGAAGTCGGGTGCCAGTTCCTATAGAGCTATTAGCAATAGTTGTGGGTACTTTAGTATCGAGGTACGTCGGTTTACACGAACAGTTCGGGATCAGTCTCGTTGGGAATATACCTACTGGGTAAGTAGTACTCTATGTTTCACAATTTATTTCAGCTTTTCAAGGGTTCCGTACCTGAAGGGTAAAAATGGGACCCTATTACTAAGACTTCATTGTCCGTCCGTCTGTCTGTCACCAGGCTGTATCTCATGAACCCAAAGGCACCCTTTTACTAAGACTTCACTGTCTGTCACCTGTACATTGTTACACATCGTGGTCATTAAGTAGTTTCTAGGGTTCCGTTCCTCAGGGGGAAAAACGGGACCCTATTACTAAGACTTCACTGTCAGTTCATCAGTCCGTCCGTCTATCAGTTCCATCCGTCCGTAAATCCGTCCGTCCGTCTGTCTGTCTGCCTATCTGTCCGTCTGTCCTCCGATTGTATCTCATGAATCGTGATATCTAGACAGTTGAAATTTCACAGATGATGTATTTCTGTTGCAAACAAATACTAAAAACATAATATAATGGTACGGAACCCTTCGTGCGCGAGTCCGACTCGCACTTGACCGGTTTTATTTTTATCCTTAAGAGCAGGGTGATATTTTTAGAGGAAAGATTTTGTTTGTCGAATAGGCTTCAAAACTACTGGACCGATTTTAATGAACCTTGTCATGAGGATGCATTGATTCATTGACAGTGACATAGGCTACTTTTTATCCCGATATGCCCACGGGATCGGCAGATACGCGAGTGAAACCGCGGAGCGTTGCTAGTGACCTATAAAATTAAACAAAAACAATGTAAATAAATATGTTCCAGGCTACCAGTACCGACAGTGCCTCCAATAGAGTTAATACCCACTATAGCGTTAGACGCGTTCACAATCACAATGGTTACGTATACTATATCTATGTCTATGGCATTGATATTCGCTTCTAAGGACAAATATGAGATCGATGCTAATCAGGAACTATTGGCTTTGGTAAGTTTCATACAAACTACTTTATGTATAGGCACTTTCTTGTCTTTGTATACCTATGCACTTTCTTGTATTTGTATACTTTTGGCTTTGTATACCTATGCACTTTCTTGTATTTGTATACTTAAGCACTTTTTTGTCTTTGTATACCTATGCACTTTTTTGTCTTTGTATACCTATGCACTTTCTTGTCTTTGTATACCTATGCACTTTCTTGTATTTGTATACTTTTGGCTTTGTATACCTATGCACTTTCTTCTCTTTGTATACCTATGCACTTTCTTGTATTTGTATACTTAAGCACTTTCTTGTCTTTGTATACCTATGCACTTTCTTGTCTTTGTATACCTATGCACTTTCTTGTATTCACAATATATTAACGAATATCTGCTCTACGTTTCAAAATCCTGATAATATTCGCAATAATAGCGATATTCATAGTTTC
The DNA here is from genome assembly GCA_907269075.1 of Idaea aversata. Taxonomy (NCBI): domain Eukaryota; kingdom Metazoa; phylum Arthropoda; class Insecta; order Lepidoptera; family Geometridae; genus Idaea; species Idaea aversata. Next base: position 11,734,672 of record OU026104.1, on the reverse strand, counting down.
AACTTAAGAAATAGGGATGAGCTGACCTTGCCCGGTAGTAGGCTCCGGAAAATAAGCAGGTCGTTTAATAGTACATGTGTGCTCTATTATAAATAATGATGATCTGACTGTGCCCACTATTAAGCGCCGGGAAATAAACGGATCGTTTAATAGCATTATGTGTGCTCTAATATAATAAGTTACCTAAAGATGTCATGGGGAAAAACCAAAAACCCCATGAGACGTGCCTTGTTCTCATTGGTGGGCACATTCCGAAGGCACACATCCTAACTTAGTTTTTTAAGATGTTTCAATGTGATTTCATGTATGCATTTCCAAATGAATAAAAAATTTTGACTTTGACTATACCTATGCACTTTCTTGTCTTTGTATACCTAAAAAGACTGAAGTATATGTTTTCTTAATATTTTTTCAGGGTGCGAGCAACGTATTTGGTTCATTCTTCTCTTGCGCCCCAATTTGTGCCAGTTTGTCAAGATCTTACATACAATATCAGGTAAACACTACATACAAATATTACCTCCTCCTCTTCTTCTTTTTTTTGTATATAGCAAACCAACGTTTGCCGGGATAGCTAGGTTACCTATAAGATATTCACACATATTTTTTAATTATGGTTTTGTGTAGGCAGGTTCAAAGACAGGCCTGACGACTGTAGTGAGCGCTCTACTCATCCTGTCCGTCCTACTATGGATCGGTCCATTCTTCGAGCTGCTACCACGATGTGTGCTGGCTTCTATCATTGTGGTCTCACTCAAGGGCATGCTGATGCAGGTTAAGGAGTTAGCCAAGTGAGTATCTTTTTTATAAATTAATATTTGACGGCCTTTATTCTGACAATAACAAAGGAATAATGTATTTTTCTTAAAAATTAATAATAATAAACTAAATTAATAAAATATGCGAAAATTAAAAAAAATACATACAACCGAATTGTGAACCTACTCCTTTTTTTGAAGTCGGTTAAAAAAGTATGAAAAAGTACTTCTTTTAACTGATTTAAAAAAAGGAGAAAGTTCTCAACTCGTCTCATTTAAGTACATTTTTTTTGGTATGGAATGTTATTGATTATGTTAGAATGTTGCAATAAAAAAAGTAAAGTAAAAATTAACTTGTTCTCAGGTTTTGGAAGCTAAGTAAATTGGACGCGATGGTGTGGCTCGTCACTTTCGTCGTTACATTCGCTGTTAATATTGATATTGGGTAAGATATCTATTCTATAATATAAAAAAAAACTGGTTGCCTGTAAAGTCGGTATACGGGCGAAAGTTTTACGTGACAACAACTGTGCTCGAGTGGAAGGGACGCGTGCCTTTCACTTTTTATGTCTGTCTCTCTCGCTCTTAGGCGGGCTAACCATGCCCGCGTGCCTCTCACTCGCTCTCATTGTGAGCGCATAACGTCAGCGGAGCGTAACGCAGTTTCTTGAAGTGTCACCCGGCAAACCAATTTATAAAACGTTGTCGCGTCAAAATGAATCGCTGAAGTGTTCCTAAGCGCATAACTCGAGAACGGCTAAACCGATTTTGTTAATTCTTTTTTTTTTAATATTCCTCGAAGTACGACGATGGTTCTTACGGAGAGAAACATAAAAAATAAAAATGTCTAAAAACAATACTTTTCTATAAATATATAAATATTGCAGGACATTTCACACATCGCCATCTAGCCCCAAGCTAAGTAACTACACTTGTGTTATGGGTGCTAGACAATGGATATACGTCGTACTTTACTCCCAATTTCCATACAAACGATTCGTAATCGTACTTAAAAGTCAATTTGAACTTTAGTACCATTCTATAAAGTTCAAGTTGGAATGGAGAGGTTCCGGGAAGGCAAAACAATTGAGTGACGTTAGTATCGTATAAATATTGATGTCAATCATGTCGTGGTGTGGTATTAGTGGCCGAGCTCCACCTAAACGGCTGAACCGATTTGTATGAAATTTTTTAGGTATACTCGGTAGGTCTGAGAATCGAACCACATATTTTTTTTTCTTTTTTTTGAAGTGAAAACTTATTTTAGCGCGGTACGCAAATTACTGTCTCTGTCTGTATAAATTCTCTAAACTCGCGACACCGTTACGAGACGCAGCTACAGTGTGTGCATATATTGCATGTACATATATTTTGTAGTTGTTTAGTAAATGTTTTAAAAAAATATTTTTTATTATTTAGTTTTTTTTAGTTTTCACATCAGTCGGTAACCGTTTTTTTTGTATAAGTATGGCAAAACAACTTTTGCCGGAAGAGCCAGTTTCTTATATAAATGATTTTAATTCCAGGTTAGGTTGCGGTTTGTTAGCGAGCCTGGGAGCGTTGTTCTGTCGCTCGCAGAAACCTTACACCTGTCTGTTGGGACGCGTGTTGGACACCGACCTTTATTTGGACATCAAGAGATATCGGGCTGTAAGTTGCATACACTGTTTTTTAGAGCAAAGTTCCTTATTGGTTGACGAGGAGCCGAGAAAAAGTGTAACGCGTGACGAAAAAAATAAAATAATAAATATTGCAGGACATTTCACATATCGCCATCTAGCCCCAAGCTAAGTAACTACACTTATGTTATGGGTGCTAGACAACGAATATACTACTTATATACTTTTATTTTGTTAATATATACTTATGATACATAGAAACAACCAGACCACAGACAAATATCTAACCATAAATACTTGTCTGAGGCGGGACTCGAACCCGCGACCCTGTGTTTGGCAGTCCGGCATGGTGACCATTGTGCCAATTGGGTCGTCTAAAATAAAAAAGGGAAAGGGATTGCGTTCCAAACCCGTGTCCCATGACTCGTTTATTTTATACTAGCGACCCGCCCCGGCTTCGCACGGCTATATTATGCATGTATTATACATATAAACCTTCCTCTTGAATCACTCTATCTATTAAAAAAACCGCATCAAAATCCGTTGCGTAGTTTTAAAGATTTAAGCATACATAGGGATATAGGGACAGAGAAAGCAACTTTGTTTTATACTATGTAGAGATGATGATATTTTCAGGCCTTCCATTCCGTATAATGAAACCGATCAACAGATCAACGATTTTTCTTTCCCAACCACACAACTCTTTTCGTTGGTCCGGTAGAAATAGTTTTAGAGTTACATACCCAAAAACGGGACCCTATTCTGTCTGTCTGTCACCAGACTGTATCTCATGAACCGTGATAGAAAGTTCACCCCCCCTCCTTGTTACACCGTGTAAATCAAACTAGTTATTTAGTACAGGCTACAAATAAAACGACAGAATTATATAAAACAAAATCTGTTGCATTGAAATACTAAAATTTAAATATCAAAAACATCAAAATTAATTTACCTACTTATCAAAAAACCACGGCTAGCCCATTCCAACTCAGTATCATTTCGGAAGAACATTATCCAAAACAGCACAGCCGCCATGAAGAGCATGTAACTGAACACGAATATTGTCCATCTAAGCAGATCTATAACTCCCAAACGATGTCTTGTTATTATATAAGCATATTTCTTGTTGTTTATATATTTCATTTTTTTTATTAATACTGAAAGAAAAAAGAAATTATGGTAAGGGGAACGGTTATTGCTTAGCGGTAGATAATTCCGACCACTGTGGAGCTTGGGGCGAACAGGTTGGAGGTCGATACCTGCCTCAAACAAGTCTTTATGCTATATATACAGGGCTATTGGTAATTTTACTAGCAAGCCGTTGAGGGCCACTTCTGTGCACCTAAACAAACAACTTTTGTTCTAAGACTTTTGGAAAATAGAAAAAAAAAAATGAGATTATGTGAATTCGAAAAACAGCTGTTTTTTACAACAAAGGTCATTCAGAGTAAGAACAGTAGATAAAACTTTAAAAATAAGTAAAATTTTAATTTAAAATAAGTAAATTTTATTTCTCCATATAAGTAACAGCTGATTTTTAGGTAAACCTAACTTCAAAATTTTAAAAAATTGTTCGAATTTCCAAAAGTCGTAGAGCAAAAGTTATTTGTTTAGGTGCACAGAAGCCCTCAACGGCTTGCTAGTATAATTACCAATAACCCTGTATTTGTTTCTGGTCTGAGTTAGGTTTTCCGGGGTAAAATAATTAATTATTAAATTTTCTTAAATTAAGTCTTTTTTTCAATGCTTATCAAGAGATAGACTCGATGTAGTAATTTTATGCGGGCGAAGTCGCGGGTAACAGCAGCTAGTATGCTTATAATACATAGAAACCCAGACCCCAGACAAATCATTATCATCCGAGCGATGTTCCCGGTTGCATCCCTCTCGGGAGCCCGGGGTCCGCTTTCCTACTTTTACGCCTCCACTTCGCACGATCTTCGGCATCCTGGGTTGTAAGGCCATTTGCACGCATATCACCCTTTACGACGTCAAGCCAGCACTTCTTGGGTCTGCCATGGCAAGACATTTGTTCCCCACGTAACCAGCCGGTTTTCGCAAGACGTGACCGTACCAGCGTAGGCGACATTCTTGCAATTTATCTGCAATGTCTTGAATCAGACCCCAGACAAATATCTAAGCATAAATACTTGTCTGAGCCGGGAATCGAACCCGCAACCCTGTGTTTCGCAGTCCGGCATGGTGACCATTGTGCCAACTGGATCGTCGACAGTTGGCACAGATAGTTTGGAGGTAGCTGAGTGTCATTGGCAAAAAAGTCATGTTTAGTGCTTTAATACATGGAGATGACATCGATGTGCGTCGTGCGTTGTGCGATGCATCTTCGTCATTACATACCTCAACCAATCTTCTGATTCTTGCGCCCCTTACGCGTTGATGTTGTTGCAATTATACTCTTCCCCAACGACAATCCCTTGAACCGAGTCCTGCTTTTTACAACTGTCACTGCCTTTCTGAAAATAATATATTTATAAACAAAGTCCTTAGACCCATCTATGACCGTGCGAGGTTTTGACGATACGTATATTTTGACGAAATATTCCTTTGGCCAAACGTGCACTTTGACCAACTGCCCCAGTAACCAACCTGACAGTTACATATGCTTTTTGTTTCGATATTGCCACGGGATCGGGAGTTACCAATGTATAAATGTATCCTCATACCAAGTTTCATCAAAATCTGTCCAGGAGTTTTGAAGCATAATCCTTACAAACAAACAAAAAAAATCTTTCCTCTTTATAATCACTATCACTACATAGTCACTACATAGTATAAAATAAAGTCACTTTTCGCCGTCCCTATGTCCCTTTGTTTGCTTAGATCTTTAAAACTACGCAACGGATTTTGATGCGGTTTTTTTTAATAGATAGATTGATTAAAGAGGAAGGTTTTTAGATATAATACATGCATAATATGGCCGTGCGAAGCCGGGGCGGGTCGCTAGTATATAATCAAGTCACTTTTCGCCGTCCCTATGTCCCTTTGTTTGCTTAGATCTTTAAAACTACGCAACGGATTTTGATGCGGTTTTTTTTAATAGATAGATTGATTAAAGAGGAAGGTTTTTAGATATAATACATGCATAATATAGCCGTGCGAAGCCGGGGCGGGTCGCTAGTATATAATCAAGTCACTTTTCGCCGTCCCTATGTCCCTATGTATTCTTAGATCTTTAAAACTACGCAACGGATTTTGATGCAGTTTTTTTTAATAGATAGAGTAATTAAAGAGGAAAGTTTTTAGATATAATACATGCATAATACAGCCGTGCGAAGCCGGAACGGGTCGCTAGTTAGTAATATAATACAGATTAATATTTGTTTGAGACCAGAATTGAACCCACAACCCTCGCCACTTATTGTCAACTGCACCTACCTTTTATATCTAGGCGTATCTAGGTAATATTTCCTAGAGAACTTGCTAGCGAATAGACTCTTCCATCTTTTCGGTATCTTTATATTACTCAATATATCTCTTTTTATTCTATAGTGAATTGATGATACGAATTTCATTTGTAATTACTTAGTTTGATTTGTGGTGAATTTCTTTTTTTTATGTTTTATTTTTGTGTTTTTTTTACATTATTTTTGACTTGGCTTTTTGTTTTGGCGTGTCTTGTCTTGGTGACTGGCAGAAAGATTTTGACGTGGAGCAAAGAGTTTTTAACCATAAAGTTGATTCTTCTATCGAAGAGTCCCGATTCTGCTGTTGACGACCTCTGTTGTGGGTTCGATTCCCGCCTTTGAACAAGTATTTGTGCACAGATATTTTTTATTATATTTTATTTATCTGTTGTGCGTTCTGTATTTTTAGTAGTATTATAATTATTTTTATTGTATAGATATTGTTTCTGTATATTCGGTCGTAATCAGAATTGCAGACTCACCGTAGGGCTTCAAAACTGATATTATTAGAATGTTTTCAACTTATTCTAAGGTATTGCTAGAGTTCAAGTTTAAAGTCTTTCAACTCACGTTCGGAACGCGATGACGTCACACTTTTTTGTCACTGCTGCCGGTGTTCATCAATTTACTTATAAGACGTTATCACGTCAATAGGGAAAACTACTTAAAACTAGGTCACTAAATAAGTATTTGCTTTATTGTCTGTCTGAAAAACGATTCATTTGCTTTTTTCCTTGTCATTTTGTCGCTAATTAAATGTTTAGTCGCGGGAGTGAAAGAGCAGCAAATTTTATTTCATTTCGGTTGCCTTCCAACGGTTTATGAATCAAGGGGCAGGACTTTCGCGTGTGAAACCGCGGAGCATTGCTAGTATCCTTTAAATTTATTACTAGCAACCCGCACCGGCTTCGCACGGCTATATTATGCATGTATTAAACATATAAACCTTCTTCTTGAATCACTTTATCTATTAAAAAAACCGCATCAAAATCCGCGTAGATTTAAAGATCTAAGCATACATAGGGACAGACAGCGGAAAGCGACTTTTTTATACTATGTAATGATTTATTATCCCCCAGGCTGAAGAGCTGCCCGGTATAAAAATCTTCCACTACTGCGGCGGGTTGAACTTCGCAACAAAGAACCTATTCCGTTCCACGATATTCCGTAAGGTTGGCTACTTGAAGCCTTCAACGGAGCCCCACGACGAGGACAATAACCTGACGAAGAGCGAGTCTTACGAGTGGGACCCTACACTGTGTAACAGAGTGAGTAAAAACTATATTTAAGGCTGCTTATGCTGCCAAACGCAACGCTCCAGAGATACCCGTCGCTTACAACTAATATTGTTAATTGTAACGAATGTGTTTTGTTTTTCTCAAAAATGCTAAGATGGCATTGTAGGTGAAATTTTTACAGATATTTTGGGGTAATTCCGAGGCGAAAAATCTTTGTCATTTCAAAGCTAGACTAGTTTTAATTCTTAATTTTAGGATAGCTACAAAACTATAAGAATTTTTTGGCTTAAAATCACACCAAAATGTCGGTAAAAATCTCACCTACAATTCCATCTCAGCACTTTGTTAAAAAACAAAACACATTCGTAACAATCAACAATTTTCACCAACGAAGGCGACCGTTGCCAGTAGTAAATATTTAGTAAGCTGTGTACCAAGGTCGTTGACGGGTCCACACGTCAACGACCTTGGTACACAGCTTACAGCAGCAGCAGCCCCTTAATAAAGAAAAATATTTAAATAAAGAGAGGTTTAGGCCAGTCGAAATAGCTTGGGCCTTTAGACGGATCAGTCATTTAAAAATAGCGATGCATTTTAAGACTTATCGACTTACTTTTTTACTTATCGATAGAAGGCATTAAGGAACAATGCCTTCACAGCGAACCGCTAAATCGTTTCGGAAACAGCATATTTAAGAGAACGAGTTGTCATATGATTTTTCAAAAAAAAGCACTATGCCAAGCTCTCATACAAAATGTTACTATAATTCATAGGGGGCTGAAAATTTGTACAAATATTCGAAGCACCATTATTAATCAAAAGTCTCCATCAATCCGACATCTGCTAAAAATAACAAGAAAGGTAAACTGGTAAAAGGTAAATTGTAACAAAGAAGGTTAATTTGGTCGAAATTATGTTTTTTTTTCAAAAGCTAGTCTAATATATAAAAATTACGTGTCACGTTGTTTGTGCGCGATGGACTTCTAAACTACTTAACCGATTTTAATCTAATTTGCACACCGTGTGCAGTTTGATCCAACTTGCAAGATAGGATAGCTTATATCTTAATCCCGATATTCCCATGGTATCGGAAGTAACGCGGGTGAAACCGCAGAGCGCAGCTAGTAATATATAGACTAGAGTAGATAATTACGTTTGTCTGTAACAGGTACAATGCGTCGTGATAGACGCGACAGCGCTGTCATACGTAGACGCTCCAGGTGTGAAGATGTTGATCGCTGTGCAGAAGGAGTTGCAGGCTGGTCATGTCACCGTGTTGTTGGCTGGAGCTAATGGTAAATATTTGCTTTAACATAGATAACTTTATGTGTACAACACAGAAAGGAACATAAAGGAACTCTTCACATTCACATACACACACATTACTTCCTCTCACACAACTCACACACCCCCTGCCCCTCTCAGAGGAGAGGGGGGACAAGAGTGTCCTAATTCATTAATCCTCTATTCCCTTCTTCTTCTACCTTTTTCTTCTAGTGCACATCATAGCGCGTGGGACGCATATTATAATGGAATTAATTTTAAAAATTAAGAATTTGTAATTGGCAGTAAGTTTAGTTGAATAGTTTTTCGTTTATAATTTAATTTAAGTGCTGTTGATTCTATGTTCATCAATAAAATGAAAAAACACGATATACATAAAGTAAAGTAATAGCTAGAAAGAACATATACACACACATAGCACATATCGTGGCCGTAGAAGTAAAAGTGAACAACTAACACTTTTGCCAAAATCAATTTTGTTGCATTTAATTATAATTTAAAGTAGGACGCATCTTTTGATCTTACCCTCGCTTTGATATAGGTTCGCTTGTACGAAAAAAATTAGCTCATAAACTTTGTACTAAGTACTATGATTAAATTATCAAACTTGTGGTTATTGATAAAGAATTTGGTTTAAGATTACCCGTTAAATGCATTTAGCATTTAGATTATAGCTAAATTTGTTTAAGCACAATCTCGAATCATACAAGCCTAAAAGTAATTATTGAAATAAAATAAACTAGTAGTTCGCCCCGAACTGAGACCTCACGAGTTTTTTTCAGCTTTTATTATATTTCAGCGTAAAGTACTAAAATGTATAATATAACGACGAAAGACTCAAAATACGACAGGTCTATCTTATTTGAATGATATCGCTATTATCGCTATTATCTGACATTGGATGATTTAGAGAATCCAAACACGATAGGCATAACTTGTTGTTGTTGTTGTTAACTTGTTGTTGTTGTTGTTAAGTTCTAAAAGCATAGGTTCAGCTCAATCATCACACCCTGGACATCCGTTGACTCTTTGTTTTTACTCAAGACATTTTTAATGTGTCCAACATAATATCCAGAAGATAGTGATTCATTTCCTTCCTTCCTTATGTATCTACTTATCATAATGTTACGTAAGAGGAAACGAGAAGACAAGGTCGAGAACGAGAATATATTAGAGAAGTTTGAGACCAATATGTCCTGTAATAAGTCCCTAAACTAAAATATAACAAGTCAATAAAAATTATAAAAAAATTAGTCACAAATTTAATAATTATCAGAGTCTCTAGATCGGCTAGAACCGAACATTCCTACTATTTGATATACTATCCACCAATATTATTGTAAAACAGCCCATGATTATGAAATAAATAATTATAGGAAATGAAGCAAAGAGAGTTCGGACGATTTGGGGCAAAGTAATAAATTTATATAAATTTTAAATTTAAATAAATTCGGATTAAGAATATTGTAAATTAAGCGTGTTACATTGTGATGCTACACCTTCATTATTTTTCTTTTGCAATCACAATGTAACACGCTTACTATTTAAGTACAATATTCTTAATCCAAATTTATTACATTTTATTTTCTATTTTTTAGTTGGATTTTTTTATTAAAGCGTGTTTTTTTTAGTTTTTTAAACTATTAATTTATTTTATACTTTTTGGTCTTTGATAACGAAATATGTTAGATCAGACCCTGGTTACCATTGAAAGACAAACTACTCGTCAAGACGATTCTAACGAGCCTAAACTCGACGGGGTTGTGTCGTTTTATTGTAACCACCTTCCAGTTCCATCATCAGACCCTGATTACCATTGAAAGACAAACTACTCGTCAAGACGATTCTAACGAGCCCAAACTCGATGGGGTTGTGTCGTTTCATTGCGAAGTTCCTATGACCACCTTCCAGTTCCATCATCAGACCCTTGTTACCATTGAAAGACAAACTACTCGTCAATACGATTCTAACGAGCCCAAACTCGATGGGGTTGTGTCGTTTCATTGCGAAGTTCCTATGACCACCTTCCAGTTCCATCATCAGACCCTGGTTACCATTGAAAGACAAACTACTCGTCAAGGCGATTCTTGACGAGTAGTTTGAATGAATGAACTATGAAGTATGGATAATGAGATAACTCCTGCTCTTTCATCATATTATTGTCACCGAAATTATGCCCTTTCATTTGATACCCCACTCGGATATATTTGCCCTATAGTTTGTGTGCCATATAGGTAGATCCCCTTTTGAACCCCTATCTCCGTAACCCCCTGACCGATCCTGCTCATGTTCGAACTTAAAAATTCTATGGACCTCAACTACTTGTATACCAAAAATCATGAAGATCAGAGCAACGGTACTCAAGTTATCGTCGAACAAACATACAAACATACGAGCGACCGACTTATTCTCAACACTAGACCTCTCTCGCTTCGCTCGTTCGGTCAATTAAATTGAAAAAAATAAAAAATAAATAATAATAAATATTGCAGGACACTCCACACATCGCCATCTAGCCCCAAGTTAAGTAACTAGACTTGTGTTATGGGTGCTAGACAACGGATATACTACTTATATTACTTTTCTTTTGTAAATATATACTTATAATACATAGAAACAACCAGACCACAGACAAATATTTAAGCATAAATACTTGCCTGAGGCGGGAATCGAACCCGCGACCCTGTGTTTGACAGTCCGGCATGGTGACCATTGTGCCAACTGGGTCGTCAATAAGCTAAATACTTATGTTTTATTTGTTAACAGGTCCAGTATTAGAAATGATAGAACGTTACAATAAATTAGAAGCGGACAGATTACAGTTGGACACATTCCCGACTGTACACGACGCCATAGTTTTCTACAACGTCAGCGAGAGCAAGAAACACGTTACTGTCACTGTCAATTCATGATACAACCGTAAAAAAAAGATAAATTATAACTAAAAAGGTTAATTTGTAATAAGAAAAGTAAAGTTGTAACAGAAAAGGTAAACTGTAACAGGAATAGTAAACTGTAACAAAAAGGTTTAAAAAAAAGGCAAACTGTAATTAAAAAGGTAAACTTGTAACAAGAAAAGTAAAGTTGTAACAGAAAAGGTAAACTGTAACAGGAATAGTAAACTGTAACAAAAATGTTTAAAAAAAGGCAAACTGTAATTAGAAAGGTAAACTTGTAACAAGAAAAGTAAAGTTGTAACAGAAAAGGTAAACTGTAACAAAAATGTTTAAAAAAAGGCAAACTGTAATTAGAAAGGTAAACTTGTAACAAGACAACTACTTGTTAAACATTTGTATAAACTATTTGTAACAACAACTTGTCAAAAGTGACAAGAAAGGTAAACTTACATTAAAAGGTAAACTTGCCACAAAGAATTGTAATGAGAAAGGTAAACTTATACCAAAAATGTAAACTGTAACAAAAATTTCATAACAACAAAAGTTTAATTGTAACAAAAAGGCAAACTTTATTAAGAAAGGTAAACCGATAAAATATCGTTTTGTTTTGCAATAATCAAATATTTTGCAAAATGTTAATGCAAAAAATATATATAATTTTTATTAACTTTTAAGCTTCAATATTCAAAATATATCATATTTTATCGTTACCAATGGAAACAACCGAATTGTAATAAATAAATAAATATTACTGTAATAATTTTATGAAGAAATCTATAATGTTTATTAACTGTTTAAACTCACAAGATTTGTATTCGTACTTAGAATTTTTTTCTTGGGTCTTTATCACATATTTTTCCTTGCCGTAGATTAAAAATGCAATATAGACCACAAAACCGACACGTAAAAAAATTCTTCTTCTCGTATGGCTCACCTATCGTTAGAGTTTACAGATCGCCTTAAGGCCTCTAACTTGACCTAACGACTGCTACTAGAGGTAGCAATTGGGACCAACGACTTAACGTGCCCTCCAAAGCACGAAGTGGCTCACGAAAACACATTTTTGGCACACTACTAATTGGCCAACCATCGAAGTAATGACCGCGCCAGGCGTCGCTTAACCAGCACGTTGCAATTAACGAGCTTAAAAAAATACATGATTGAGAGCCGAGAAAATAATTAATAATAAATTAGTTATTTTTTTATTGTTTAAAGGATTTTATTTTTATTTGTTTGTCAAATTATTTGTTTATTATTGAAAAAAAAAAATGTTACATTTTATCGCTTACAAGGAAAATTAAGCAATTTTTTAGTAATTAGATCAAAAAATATGTGATAATGATAAAAGGCATTTACCCTTAGGGTAAGATCGTGAATAAAAGTGAGAATGTACTAACACCCGTATTCAAACAGTACTTAAGTTGCTCTTGGATAAGTGAACGTACGGCGCTAAATGTGGCCCTATGATTGGTCAATTTTGTGCTGCTCTCTTCACTCTAGCCAATCAGCGTCATATTTGCGGCTCTATGCGTTCGCGCGCACTATGCAATCTCATAGGGTTGGTTGTGAATACGGGTTTAATTCTGCTTAACCGACTTTAAAACAGGAGGTTTTCAATTCCTCGCGTAAATATATAAATTATTAATCTTCAATACATATAAAATGCTTTGTCCTGAATGACTGACGGATCAACGCACAGCCTAAACCGCTGATCGTAGAGACCTGAAACTTGGAGGGTGTGTTTTATTGTATGACGTAGGCATCCGATAAGAAAGGATTTTCTGATATTCTACCCCTTAGGGGGTGAAAAAGGGGGGGCATAGTTTGTACCTATGGTTCGTCAAAACGAATTAAAAATTTGATAAGAACCATTTTCGATTTTTACACAGACGAAGTCGCGGGCAAAAGCTAGTGTATTTATATAAAAGTACAACATTTAAAATAAATTAATAAATTAAATACTAATGTTTAATTTAGAATGTAGTAAAAACTGATATGGGTACTTGTATACAGGGTGAATTTTTTACATGGGCCTTCAGGGCTTTATTCTAAACTTTTAAGAGATAGCGAAAAATGCTGAAATGAGTTGCGCGTACCCGATTTTGACAAAAACTCGATTTTTTGAAAAAATTACGCGACCAGGAATCGAACCTATTAATTTTCGTAAACAAGTTTCAACAGTATAGTTCTTATAGTTTCGGAAAAAAGTGGCTGCGACATACGGCAGACAGACAGACATGACGAATCTATAAGGGTTCCGTTTTTTGCCATTTGGCTACGGAACCCTAAAAATGATTGATAGTGTTGGTGATAGAGATCAATTCCTAGAAATAAACATAATAAGTATGGCACAAATAATTACAATTTTTTATTTTCCGCATTTTTTTGCTATAGTTTAGGAGGGTTTGTATCCACGGATCTCGTGATCAGATGAATTAGCTACTGATCATGCCAATTTAGGATACAGCCCTGGAGATCCATGTAAAAAAATCACCCTGTTTACTTATTATTTTTACGAGCCAATAGAGTTTACTCAATAAAACACTAGTTTCTTAGACCTCGATAGATACATGGCAGCACCACTGTAAAAAATCTGAAAGATATCTATAAAAATCCAGATAATTTTTTTTAAGAATTCTGGTTCTATTATAATTTATCTGGGCTGCATAATGTAATAACATTTTTAAAGAGCATCTATTTTTTTCGTGTCTATTTTTATATTCCAGTAAACCTACAATGAGTTGTGATTCTATTCGATAAACTTAAAGTTACCTAAGAGTCTGTTCTGGTTTTTCTTATGATTTAACATTGCTCATACAGTGAAGGGAAACATCCTGATGAAACCCGCGGCTAAGTCGTCCCAGACATATGCCGTATTCCTCTGACTAAGCTGAGTAGTATAGGGTAATATAATGCTGTACATAACCTACTCCAGCTTCACGCAAAAAGGCCCTAACTAAAGAGGTTTACTTGCGGAAAAATAGGCTGTATATAAATACAATATTTGCCATTGCAAAGAGTATGGTCACAAAGAAAAAAATTGCATGGCGAACGCTCGTCAGAGCTACATGGTATCATGGTAGGCGGAGTGGGGGGTGTTAGGTTTTATTTTCGTTACGGAATTTCTTGATTCGCTCGCCGCGCTCAAAGCCCGCGATAAAAGTTATGCAATAGCTTAATAAACACAATATTATGACACAACTCGTGTTAGGGGTGCTGTGTATAATAGTTATAAATAAATGTGAATAATTTAATGTATAATGTATAAATGTACCTACTATAGCTACTATAAGTTGTTTGTGATATTTAGTATGTAACGATGTACTTAGATGTACTTAAATTAAATATGAATTGTTAAATTTTTATTGTTTGGTTATTTATTTCTTGAAACCTGTATTTTGGTTGCACTATTTTTAAATCGCTCGTGTGACATTGCATCGTCGTATACGCCTAAAAGTCATGCTCGACTTCCAAGTCGCATGACACCAATTATCTGTATTTTTTAATCTTTCGTCGTCGAAATTTAAAAAATCAATTTTTATACGTTTTACGCAGAAAATTGAAAACAGGTAATTACCGACGAACTAAAATAATCCCTAAAAGGTATAAATATTTTTCAAATATCGTTTCCGAATGTTTGACTACGATTGTTTGATGTTTATTCAACCACTCGCCTGTCGGCGACATGTGGTGGAGACCACTCGTTATGATCGAGTAAAAAATGGCGAATTTTTGATGTCGAACGAATATCATTAGAAATCGAGCGCTCGACGCGAAGCGAACGATTCAAAAATAGGGCTCCAGATGGGATGCGATTAATCACGTTTTATACTAAAGTTAGCTTATCTTACTTATTGCTAGCGATGCTCATTGCAAAACTTTGATAAAATATTTACTAATTCGGGATTTCCAATATTTAATTTATAAATTAGGTAGGTATTATAACGCTAAAAACCCAAGTACGACTATCTCGTAATTACAAGATAAACTGTCTAAGTAAGAAATCATTATGACACTGTGATTGTAAGAATGTAATCTTGTCTGTCTGTAAAATATTAGGTACTAGTTGGGCCCCGCGGTTTCAACCGCGTAAGTCTCGATCCCGTGGGAATATCACACTGAAAAGTAGCTAGTCTTCCTTGATAAATGGACTATCCAACACAAAAATATTTTTTCAATTCGAACCAGTAGTTCCTGAGATTGGCGCGTTCAAACAAACAAACTCTTCAGCTTTATAATAGGTAGGTACAGTCGGCTGCATAATTGCAGCCCCCGGTAGAGTTCCAAAATTACTATTATTGGCATTTTCGTTTGATAAATTCATAACTTAGAAGACTTTAAACTTCAACTAAAGCAGGTGCCTATAATCTTGCTTGTGTTGAAATAGTACATTGCGATACAAGTGTGGAAAGTTGAGCATTCCATAGAGGCGGTTTATGACGCGCGAGCGGAACGCGAGCGTGGCAAAAGCCGAGATGTTTTTTACGACGACGTTTTTTATCACAGTCAAATCACAGTTGCGAATAAAAAAAAAGACTTGAAATAATAAAACGTTTTTAAGAATTTTAGGTTATGTTTACTATTTTTTGTTAATTACACTCCTGAAAGGCTAGGCAAAAGACTTTTAACCTATACAACCTCGTCTGACATACAATATTTTTTTAGGGTTTTTTTCATAGAGGAATCAAGACTAGAGTAGCCATTACGCGCGTCCCCCGCTGTCCTTTTGTCTCAGTACGCAAGACCTACTACTTATATAAAACTACTTTTACCGCGCTTTTGTCACTGTCAACTATAGCTCTTTCGTGTGAAGCAGCTCCCGAAAAAATGACGATTTGCAGTGGTTTTTGGGTGCAAAAAAGATTGTAGACATCAAATGTAATAAAGTACGATATTACCTTATATCTGTGAGTATTATTTTTCATCGTAATTGACTATTTTCTGCATAAATTACGAACATATACGAAATATGGAGTGTTGCCAACTTAATGTTCTATCACAAACAGTAGGGAGTTTTACCCTACTGTAGGTAAAACCTGTGTACCAGTGTGTCTAAAGAACTTAGTACGTAAAATTGCAAAATTAACATCGGTTCTCAAGGACAAGCATGGTTTCGCTAAAAATAAACACTTATACTTGTGCTAAAAATGGTTCTGTAAAGTCGGTTTACGGGCGATAACTTTACGTGATAGCGTCATAAGAAACGATAAAAAATTGGTTTTTTTGTTTGTTTGTCCTTTTTTTACTTTCTTTTTTCCTTTGTATTTTTTTTTCCTTGACGATAACACTTTTTTGTGAATGCTGCCGGTGTTCATCAATTTATTAGACGTTATCACGTCAAAACGAGCACTTTCACTGTTCCTTTGAGACACAATTTTTACTGTTTTAATACTATGATTTCACTCAAATCAACAAAATAACTCAACAAATCTGGTTACGGAAGCTCGACGTCGCGCTTTTATTATTTAATTTAAAATAGGTAAATAGTTTACAAAATATACTGAGAAAAATAAATAGAGTGTGGCTGTGTTATGGACACGGCCGTTTGTTGAACGTGAATACGTCTCGTAACGGGTAATAGTTTCTAGACAGATAAATTTAACAGTGGTCACTGGTCACCCATCGAAGTAATGACCGCACTAGGCGTCACTAAACCCGAACGACCGTAAACGATCAGCGAGCGTCGCTTAGCTGTGAGCCTCCTCATAACGTTAAGGAAATTGATGGAATACCTGCATTCACACAAAAGTGTCGTGTTCCGGTAACATGACGCGTCCCGTTCCCGGAACGGGACGCATAACGTTATCATAAAATAAGAGCTGAAAAAACTTGGATTAAGTACCATTTTCTGTTTTCAAAACTTAGTAAATTAATGTTATTGGTTGTCTTAAATTCTTTTATAATATAATAATCAGATTTTTATAATAAAAAATAATTAATTTAATGTGTAATAAATAATAATCTTCTCATGTTACGTTAGCAAAAGCAAAAGTTGGAAAATTTCGAGAATCTGACATGGTATCACTACGTGTCACTTAGACAAAAATAGTGATGTGCACCACAATCTTGAATATCGATATTTTGATTTGACTGCTATTATAGATTTTATTGATAATAGACAGAAGACAAAAAACTTAATTATTAGTTTTTTAATGATTTTATTAGATTCACAAAAGTGCCACACAGGCGAAATATTTAAATTTGAAAGCGTGTGAACCATGCCGTGATAGAGTATTTATAATAAAATTAAGCTATTATTATAAATAATATTGCCGGGCATTTTGCACACAGGGCCATCTAGCCCTTGGCCTGTGCTATGGTGACTTGACTTTCTTTGTAAGGTAAGTGTTTACACATAAAAATACTAACTTTGCATAGCCACCTAGCATGGCTATCTGATCCTAAACTAGACATATTTATTTAGATATTTTTTACTGTTCACTGATACTTATTTTAACTACTATTAGTGTGAACAGAACACAACCTCGCGAACACAAACTTTTTTGGAATTATTATTATATAAAATTGAAAGACTGAAATAAATGAATTTAATTTAATCATTACAGTACAGTACAGGTAAGAAATAGTATAGGTACCTAGGTATTTATTACATTTTGACGAGCTCACCACTCCGATGATTCTCAACAGATATTCACCAAATTTTTGAGACCAATTTAAAGTTGATTAATATTTTTTTGTATAAAATAAATAAAAAAGGATCATCACAATCGGATTTCGTAAGTGAAGATAAACTTACAAGAGCTATATCTCAGTAATCTCAGAAACTATTAATCCTAGATTGACGGTCTCTTTGTAGAAGTGATTAATCTCATCGAGATCTTCATTTCAAGTGATAGCTGTCAAACTTAGTCTTTTGTTTCTGTTTCGATCGTCATATCAGTTTGATTGTTTTTTTATCGATCAGCTTTTGTTTTTTTATTGAACTTGGGGATCCGCGGAGAGTGAAAAAAGTTCTCGATGGTCGGGAATTGGGGATCCATTAAGGTAACCGACGAGCGTAAACCTTTGTTTTATGTTTACCAGTTAATATACATTCGAATTAAAATTTGTCCTTTTTGATGTGATAACGTCTTATAAATTGATGGAACACCTGCATTCACAAAAAAGTGTCTCGGTAATATTATGTGACGTCATGCGTCATGGTAACATAACCATGACGCGATCGTTCCCGTTAGGAAACAGAGTATTTAATAATAATATCGTTAATCTGGGCTTGTGTTATAGTGACGAATGACAAATAGAAGACTTATAAAAATGAAAAAATATAAAATAAAAAAAAAAGGGGAAAAAAATATATAATAACAACAAAGAGATCTAAATATTACATCGTTTTCTTATGACATTATCACGTAAAATTATCGTCCGTAAACCGACTTTACAGACAACCATTTTTTATTTATTGCAAGCAAGCAAGCAAGCCTTTTTAGCCAACTTTACAAATGTACGACTTGTCGATAAATTGAAAATTTATCGACATGTCGTTATCGACAATCCTCGCACTAGCGAACTGAGGTAATTTCTACACTGTAGAATGAAAAAAAAAATTGAGGGTGTGCGTTATTCTTGGATGTGTGAGTAAGTTTCCCCATAAAAATCTATGTGTGGGTATGTAATGACACGGCACATTTTTTAGGATTTTCTATGTGTGTGTTACCTCGTCCCCCGCTAAAATTGACACAATAATTTGTTCGCCGCGCTATGCTAATGCCGTATCCTGTAGGTAAATGATCTAAGGTTTTTTTCATTTGTTTTCGCGTCGGCAGTTAAAAACAGAATATAATGGTAAGGAAAAATATATTTATGTACCTAAAGAAAAAACAAAACTTAATTTTTAATTATTTTCAAAGACGTTATCACGGAAAATTATCGTTCGCTATCAGACTTTAGAGACAACCTTTTGAAAAGAAGAAAAAGGTAGGTACCAACAAAGAGTTTTAAGCCAGCAAGGCTTAAAAACTCTTTGATAGTACCTTTTTTCTATACATCAATTAGCTGTGAGATAGGGTACACCGGAGGCAAATGTAGCAGGGGGCAATTTTAACATTGAACATAACTACGAAACCATTTGTTTTATTTGTGCGTGTGTGCGTGTAGTAAACACTAGTAATGGTGTTCGACTCATTGGCAGTGACGCGTGTGCCGCTGTGCTGAACGGTCGCTTGCTGTACGCCATTTTGTTTTTCGGACACTCAAGGTAAGAATTTTCGTAATTTTCAAGGTGAGATTTATGGTCTTTTTGGGCTTTATGTCTTATATCCAAATTAAAATATAGATTCCACAGGTATTTAAATTAGTGTTTTCAATCGAATATCTGTGTGTATTAACGTATTTTAGAAGGTATGATAAAAATTTTCAAAAACCACCTACCGGTGCAATTGTAACACATTTTTGGGGGGCGGTTGTAACGTTACAATTGGCCCCGTGTTATAATTGACCCCGAATAAATTTACTTAACTATTAGTAGGATTCGAGAATGTATTGGCAGAAAAATAATTCTGGGATAATTCATTAGAGGGCACTTTATTAGATCACTGAATAAATGCTAACAAAGTTATAAGAAAATATTTTTTAGCTGCTTCAAAATATTACTTTAGTTAGAAAGTAAGCAACTAAGTATAATTTTTTTTGAAACATTGTGAAAGTTAATAAAAAATTCGTTTGTTTTAGATGCCCAGAACCAGGCCAAGAAAGACCGATCGTGGCACTAAAGATCTCTTCTTATACCAACGAGCATTTGAAGAGATATGTAAAGGGCGCTCAATTCGTGCTGCCGGTGGCAATAGTAACACGGGGGCAGTTGTAACAGACGCTATTCCATACAAAATGAAAACATGATTTTGAGTACAAAAACATACAACTAATTTTATTATATTTAGCATAGGTGTAATAAATTTGGTTCAGTAAGAAACTGTTTAATTTTGGGCTTGAAATAAGCCTTATTTAAAATTTTAGCAGAGGTTGCTATTTTATGTTGCCGTTTAATTTTATCTTTAATATTGTTATTATTTCTTATTTCAGATAACTAAGACTGAAATGAGGAACCAATTTATAATTAAAGATCTCCTATATTTTTAATATATACTGAGTTTTATTGTCTTAAAATTGTGTTACATCTGCCTCCGGGTAGGCGGCAATTGTAACACTTTCCCTTTTCTCGTGTAACCTGTAATAACTCGATGATAATAATACGCATCAAAACCTGCGTATGATCCTTTTATAGCAATATATATTGCTAATTGCTGCGCAGAAACACAATTCTGATATAATATAAAAATTGTCTGTAATCAGGTAGTAAATGAAATTTGTTACTTTTGCCTCCGGTCTACCCTACGTATTTGACTTATCGGAATAGCGTATTATTTTAGCACTAGTTGGATTTTTTTTTATCGCACGCGTGTATAATACGTTGCATTATGAGCCTAAAAGCGGTTTAATAAGATCCACTTTATGAGCAACTGTGATAAAAACATTCTTATAACAGCCGTTTTGGAGCTCTACGGTGGGTCTGATCTGAGAGAGATCCTTCAAATGAAACCTGTAAGTAGGTACATTTATGTACCAACCGAATAAGTAAACTCCCTTTTTTTCAAAATAGGTTAAAAAACCAATCGCAAGTCATTTATGATAAGATTACAAAACTGAAATCTTAATCTAGGATTAATTACTAGATTTTGATTAAATAAGTATTATATTATAATTATCAATATAATACGGTGTAAGCCATGATAATAAGTAATTTACCTGTATAATTAATAATTTTGTTGTAATAATTAGTAGTCTGGCAAGATGGAAGGTGGACTGTACTTTTTAGGTTTTCTCCTTATTCTGGGATACGTCCAGGTAATTAATTTACTTAATTAAATAATTTAGTGTTACTAAAATAAATAATAAGGGCTATCTACGAACTTAATTAGAAACTTAATATTTTGTAAAAAGGTACCGGCGCTCTCTCCATACAAACGTAGTCGACTGTTTCCTCCCTGGATAATGACACTAGCACAAATATTTTTGTTGCATAAAACCTATAACTGCTATGACCATGCCTGCCTGTCCTATTTTTTAAATATATTTTGTTTTTTCTTTTAATTTTACTTTCTATAATAATTCGAAAATGCAAAAAAACCAAGACATAGGGGCATAGTCATGGCAGTTAGGTTTTATGCAACAAAAAAATTTGCTCTAAGTGTTATCTCAGGGATGAAACAGTCGACTACGTTTGTATGGAGAGAGAGAGCGTCGGTACCCTTTCCTCTTAAAAAACGGGTCATTAGTTTAATATTATTTGCTTTATTGTCAATCTGATAAACTTTTGTCACTAATATCAAGGTTTAAAAAAACCTTTAGTAGCCCTTATTACGCAGGTAGGTAAGTCATTTAAAAAGTCTACGTTGATGGGTCTCCACCTTTATTGCCTGATTGTACAATCCGAGAACGAAAGTACAGATCCACTGTAGAGATCTAAAATTGTTATTATTTGAATTTTTGACTGCAAAATGAACTTCGTCTTACTTGAATGTAATGCTTTAGTTTAAGTCAAAAGCCCAGTTACTTATATAGCTTTGGGTTAAATGGCGGTGTGTAAATTGTTCGATAGCATTTTTATTTTGTTTTTTATTTTAGTGTGACGTAATAAACAGAAATGCAGCACCAGCCATCATTGAAGACCTTCGAAGTGGTAAGTTTACCTTATCTCATAGACTGACTTTGCTTTGGGATATTATGTGAAAGGTACCTACTAAAGGTATCTAACACATAGTATCCCAAAGCAAAGTAAAGTATATACGCTTTGAAGATAAGCCAATCAAACGACCAACAAGGCTCGATAGACTAAGCTCAGACAGACGACTGCTTTTTTATTTTTTTCTAGCAAGGACTCGGGCACCCAATCGCGGCTTATTGCGTAGCGAGACCGTAGCACTAATAAGTCTTAGTATGAAATGATAAGCCCACTGGCCTGTTATCTTAGAAACGTGATATTAAGGGACAAATCAATTATTTGATTATGTCAATTTCTAAATTTCTAAGGCATTCTGAGGGCCTTACCTCACCGGGACGCCATTGCGACATCACCAGCTTCGCATCCAACAGGTTCCGCTGGTCGATCGTGTTTTCCATACAAATGAATTTAGAGTGTTATCCATTTATTCTTTATGGAATTTGAAAAAACAAAAGTTAAATCTACATAACAAGTCTATATCTAGCCCATGTAGGCGACGAAATAGACAAATTATATGTATTTATATTAAATTATATAAAATTAAATATAATTTGTCTATTTCGTCGCCTACATGGGCTAGATATAGACTTGTTATGTAGATTTAACTTTTGTTTTTTCAAATTCCATAAAGAATAAATGGATAACACTCTAAATTCATTTGTATGGAAAACACGATCGACCAGCGGAACCTTAATGGAAGTTTCGCACCTGGCGGCGGTGTGGCGACGTCGAAACTTCCATACGAATTAGTTAGATATGTAGCCGGCGACACGCCATGGCGTCTCAGTGAGGGCCCTACCCTAGGTATACGAAAATGAGGGTATCCTAACCTAACTTCAACTTCTTTTGTATGGCTGACTGCTGACATTAGAACGCAATTCTGCCAATGCTAACTTAATGGCCCCTCTACATGATGGCCCCGCACTGGCCATGCGATGGTTGAAACGTAACTACACGATGACCACGTTCAGCCATCGTTGCCCACTTCCTTTGATGTGCGACCGAAAAACCGACACCTTGGTCATCCAGTCGCCATCCCACGAATCATAAGCCATCACTACGCTCTCGATATGCTGGCCCATATTAGTGGGCCAGCATGATGGCCCATCTTGTAGAGGAGCCATAGCATTGTACAACGCAAATAAATGAACTGAACTGAACTGAACGAATTACTTTTTAAGACGCTGGAAAGTTGTATCATACTTTGTATAATTCCTATTGAACTTTTTTTTAATTTTCGTGTTTTTTCAACCAGCGTCTGGGGCCCGTGTGGTGGGCGGTTGGCCAGCAGCTGACGGTCAGATCCCGCACCAGGTGAGCGTACGTATGGTGGGTTCCAACGGCGGCGTATCTTCCTGCGGAGGCTCCATCATTCACAACAAATGGGTGCTCACTGCTGCTCATTGCGTTGCCAAGTTAGTACTTTATATATTTCTAACTGAGTTTAAAGGAGAAGGTACTTACAGTTTATATGCGTCATAAGTACACTATCAGATGCTACAATAATACTATTAACAAGTATTGGACTTACGACTTTCTTCTAATAGACGTTACACACAAACATAAATACTTGAATTAAAAGTACCTACTCAAAGTCTTTAGTTGTGCGAGTGGTATAAGCCGCCACCTATGGCCGCCACTCGTTACACCAACCGACGCGACGTGGGTTTGATCCACAAGTTACGTTGTTATAATGTTCAAATAGTGCTGCACTGGATTGCAAATGTTATGGGGACGGTGTACTTTTGACCGTTGATTGTTCCTACGTTGTGCCTGTAGTCGGTAATATTGAAGACAGAAGGCCAGTGTGTTCTCGTCTTGAGCTTCTTTTCTACATCACGAATGGATGATGCAGCGGCGCAATAACCTTGTTACACATAAAACAGGTACACAGGTTTTCTGTGTACAAAAGTATCTAGCACGATAATTAAGAGGAAATGGTACCGGCACTCTCTCCATACAAACGTAGTCGACTGTTTCGTCCCTGGATAATGACACAAGCACAAATATTTTTGTTACATAAAACTTATAACTGCCGTGACCCTGACCATGCCCCTATGTCTTGGTTTTTTTCATATTCTAATTATCATAGAAATTAAGATTTTAAAAACAAAAAAAAACAAGACAGGGCCATGGTCATGACAGTTATAAGTTTTATGCAACAAAAATATTTGCTTTAGTGTCTTATCCCGGGAGAAAACAGTCGACTACGTTTGTAATAGTTTGTAAGGAGAAAGCCCCCGGTACCCTTTCCTCTTAAGGAAAGTTCTCAAACCCTTAACAGTAGGTATGCCAAAATAACCCATGTGTTTTAACCCCCAGCCGTATAACGTTCGTAGTACGCTTCGGTCTGACCAACCTGACCAGGCCCGAAGTGCTCGCCGAATCCACACGCAAGTACATCCACCATGGTTACAATGAAGCAGGACCTGGTGTCCAGACTGATGACATTGCCTTGATCGGATTTGACGACCGCATTGAATACTCAAGTGGGTATTAGAAGTTTATTTCTATGTTTGGAGAACTACTGCCGCCATTCTCTTTCGTCGACTCCTTGTTCGACTTCGAACTTAAACGACTAGCTGTTCGAAGCTTTGTTTTGTCTTGTTTTTGTTTTATAAAGACGTCAGCGAAAACAGTGCTTAGATAAATTAGCGACTGAATAATATTTTTAATAAATAAAGGCTAACTAGAAAATAATATGAGGTTTACTGACTTACTGGTGCAGTCCTCTCTGTACAGATTTTGGATTCCACAATTTTTCGATTACTAATAGCTTAACTATATTATTCTGTAAAATAGATCATTTGCTTATGCCTGTGTACTTAATTGACACATAATTATAGTAATTTAGTAGCGAAGTAATAAATACTCGGCTTTCGAACCTGCTAAACTTTAATAAATTCATTATTGTGTAGAATTCATCCAGCCGTGCCGTTTGGCTCCGAGTGCGACCAAAGATGTTAACTACGCAGGAGTCAGGCTTACAGTGAGCGGTTACGGAAGAACTGATGACCTCTGGAACGGTGAGATATTTCTTTACTTTCGACACTTTTTGCGTTCAACATTCACTGACTTTAACATTTTTCTCAGACTTTAATTTTAAAGCTAGGATACATATTATATATTATCGGACGCGGTTTGCGGACGCGTCCGACAGCCGCGACTGATAAGTGTGGACGGTCGTTTGGCATCCAGCGGCCCAGATCGCTCTAGGACGATCCGAGCAATGTGTCCGCAGCTTAACATTGAAAATAGTTATAAAATTAAAGGAAAGTGCGACATAGCTATATTTTCCATAATTATAGGGGTACGTAGATGCAAGAAGTGTCAAAGAGTAGGTGATCGTAAAGGTCTTGTATAGGTACCTATTGTATAGTTTTTGAATTTTGATAATCGGCTAGTA
Organism: Idaea aversata; assembly: GCA_907269075.1. NCBI lineage: Eukaryota > Metazoa > Arthropoda > Insecta > Lepidoptera > Geometridae > Idaea > Idaea aversata. Next base: position 11,709,307 of record OU026104.1, on the reverse strand, counting down.
TTTTTGAGAAATGTCCGAAATTGTGGAATTTTAGAAAAAATTTCGCTGTCTTGGTTCACAAAATGTGTAATAACGAGTATCTTTTCCCACGACGCTTAATCGAAAATGGGAAAGAAATATCTCGGGGTTGAGAATATACAGCTTCAACTTAAGCCATCAAGCACCACTGTCGGACAAAAACTGTAGGCTGTGGTAGTCCCCTTACGTCGTCTTCGTTTATTTTTTTTATTACATTTTCAATGCCCTTCGATGTGCGCGTAGTGTGAGATTGTAGATTTTTTCAATGCTTCAAATTGTTCCTTCAACCTGTCTTCCATCCGATGTCAACTAATTGTTGTTCCATAGGTGGTGCTGCATCGGAAGTCCTGCTCTGGGTGTACCTATCAGGTATCACGAACGAGGAGTGCCTCAGTTGGTACCCTAACAGCCAGGTCATACAGAGCCAGACCATCTGTGCTGCCTACTACAACGAGACATCGCAGTCGTCTTGCCAAGTACGTAGTCGGAGTCAGAATTACAGACCCAGCGTAGAGCTCCAAAACCACTATTATTAGAATGTTTTCAACTCAAATATGATTCTAAGGTCTTGCTCGAGTTCAATTTAAAATCTTATAACTCATGAATTGGTTAGATAAATCGTCCTGTATGTATCACGGGGCTATGGAGCACCGGACCTTTGGAAGGCGTGCGTGGAGCCGAAGCCAACACATAGAGGCCATTTATAAAAACAAGTAAAAAAACAACAAACAAAAAACAATGGGGTGGATTCGATAAATATTATTACAATAAAAACGTTCCAATAAAAAGTAATTTTTTAACTCTGCGGTGGATCTGCAATTCTAACTCAGATAACTAACATATTATTAACAGAGGTAAAGTGCCTGAAAACATGTACCTACTTAACTTAACATCTACCTGCGTACCTTATTTGAAAAGCGGTAATAACCTTAATAAAAACTAAATATTTCATAAAAATATGGAAAACAAATGCTTTATTATCAATCTGAAAAACTGAAGGGATCCAGGTTTTAAAAAAATTGAAATTGATAGATTTTTTCTGGCCCTCGTAACACAAGCCTATTAGTTGCAATATTTTATTTTGATTTACCTTCTAGGGTGACAGCGGCGGCCCTCTGACAATGGTGGACACTGACGGCAAGCCTACCATGGTCGGTGTAGTCAGCTTCGGTTCGACTGCCGGGTGTAACTCGCCCTTCCCAGCAGGTAAGCCCTCCCTAGGTGGTACCACTAACCTGGGACTAGCTGCGATATGGCCCCGCGCCTTTGTGGAAACTGGGGGAAGATTTTTCCGGGATGAAAACCGGGTAGGGAGGCTCCGGAGACTTCTAATGAGACCGAGGACTAGTTTTTAGTCGGTTTGACTCCGACATACCCCGGCGTCACCCTCGGGATGACGGGTATCCGTGAAGGATTTTCTCCCCGTCAAAAAAAAGTGGCTTTATTTCTATTCCGATATTCTTACGGATACTTGTACTTATACATAAACATACAGCCTATTTTTTCGCAACCTCTTTAGTTTGGTCCTTTTCGGATGAGGATGGAGTAGGCTTGCCCAGCACCTACTACCCTCTCAGCTTAGTCGACCATGTCCAGAAAGAACTCATCATTACGTCTGGAGCCAACTAAGCCGCTGGTTTCATCACGATGTTTTCCTTCACCGCAAGCACAATGTCAATTAAAGTACATAATATTCCTATAAGAGAGAGAGAGAGAGAGAGAGAGAGAGAGAGAGAGAGAGAGAGAGAGAGAGAGAGAGAGAAAAAAGAGAAAAATTATTCAAAAATACGTTACAATATTAAACATGTACAAAATTTTGCTTAAATCTATGTGTGCCTGAACTAGGTGATCCTGTGTTTCAGGCGACATGTGCTTAGCTTAATCCCTATATATATAAAATTCTCGTGTCACGGGGTTCGAACTTGAACTCCTCCGAAACGGCTTGACCGATTCTCATAAAATTTTGTGAGCATATTCAGTAGGTCTGAGAATCGGCCAACATCTATTTTTTATTTTGTTTCCTTTGTTTTTTTTTTAAATGGCAAAACAACGTTTGCCGGGTCACTCGGGACAGCTAGTAATGTATAAAAATGTAATAGGTCCTATGCATTATTTAATTTGTTTATAGGTTACGTCCGTCCATCGTGGTACCACGACTGGTATGTAGAGGTCACTGGCATTGACTTCGACTGGAACCCTGAAGACATCGAGCCACGACCGGAGCCCGAGGAGCCCGAGCAGCCAGAACAAGTCAAAGTATGGGACGGAGTCTTTGACATTAAGGTCTAAGAAGGCGAAATAGCGCAAAAAAGCTTATAATTTTTTTGAGAATAAAACTGTTTTTGCGAAATAAACGTTTAAAATTATTTATTTTTCTTCTCTATTAACTAGCCATGCCTTACGTAGTTATTGATCCTATGATTCTAAATTTTTAAACAAAGCCATGGTCCGTCGTCGCTTGCGGTCGAATCGGATCTTCCTTATCCAAAATTGTAAATCCGTAAACTCACGGTCGCCAGTATGTTTGGGCGAATAGTCAAAGACGGTTTAGGGAACTATGTAAGTAATATTATTTAACTAGCGACCCGCCCCGGCTTCGCACGGCTATATTATGCATGTATTATACATATAAACCTTCCTCTTGAATCACTCTATGTATTAAAAAAAACCGCATCAAAATCCGTTGCGTAGTTTTAAAGATTTAAGCATACATAGGGATATAGGGACAGAGAAAGCGACTGTTTTATATTATGTAGTGAAGTGAAGTGATTTACATTTGCGTATTAGCTAATGTTTCTAAGCCACGATCAACGATAGTAGAAAAGGAAGCATGTGTCACTATCTATGACGTTACGTAGCACTAACGATTATTAGATCAATAAAATCGGACATAAGTAAAAATGTGCAACTTAGTCAAAAGTGTCATGTAAGCTATTGTTCCTATAGCCAGGTAACCGACCTTTTAGACGGCGGCCATTAAAAATCCCCCCGCCCTAGACTTGTTTTAACAAATCAGTCGAAACTCAGCCGTTCGTGGAGTCGCATGTCTTTGTTTTCGGCACTTTTGTTCCGCACTATAACTTCGCTTCACAGTTGTGTGTTTGTGTGGTTCAATTTAGAAAAAACTTTTATTGGATATGGCAGAAGAAGGTATGTACTACATTTTAAAATATTACATGATTACTTTGTCGTATAAAATTTATATTTTTATGTGATATGAAAACAGTTACAATTTAGGTACATTTTTTTGCTTTACTTTTTCAAACAATCGTGTTTTTATGTATATGTCGTGTCTTGTCGGGCTACAACTTTTATAACAATATAATAATTGATTTGTTGGCTATTGTAAATCATAATAAAACCATCCGCCTACGTCCGCCATTTTGTTTTATATGACTTTTAAATTGTACGTAAAAATTACACAATTATTTTAAGTTAATATATTTATTTATTTGTCGTACAGATAATTCGAGAACTATCAAGATATTTACTAGAAGAGCATTGTGGGAGATCTTGAATGAATTCAAGGGCCACAAAATAGAAGAAAAGTTTTCATTGTTTGAAGATAGACTTGTCCAATTGACAAATTGTCCGGAACATGAGAAACATAAAATGGTAAATGGTTTGAAGCACTTTAAAAGTGAATTCAAAAAGAAGTGGAGAGGAGCTTCATACAAAGAAGAACGGTTTTTAAAAAGTAATAAAGTGTGGCTTACATCTTCGATGGAATTACCTAACTGGCCTGAAATGACCTTACCAAAACCTGGACGTCCAAAAAAATCATTTGAAGATGTGTGTGACCGTAGCAAACGGAGAAAAACAAAAGATCTGCGTGAACAAGTATCTGTCGAGGAGTTGACTTATGCTGCTGGCGTGAGTCAGGGCACTTCAGGAAATAAAGATGCATCAAAAATAATTAAAGAATTAATGGCTTCACCCACCAGAGCTACTAAACTTAGAAAAGTTATTTCTAGTACCAAGAAGCAAACAACTGTAAAAAAATATACGGCAGCAGAAGCACTGTGAAGGTGGTTTCACTAGAAGACAATGGGAAATAATCCACAGATCTGGTAAAGCTATTTACCCATGCTATTCTGTCATACAAATGGCTAAGATTGAATGTTATCCCGAGGAAGAATCAATACATGTCACTGAGACAAGCGCAGAAGTTAAACTTCAAGCATTACTAAATCACACTGCATTGCGCTTGTACAAATATATAGCGGAGGTTGTCAATACGTCATGCACTGAAGAAGAAAAACAAAATATGGTGTTAATTTCGAAATGGGGATGTGACGGATCTCAGCAGACACAATACAAGCAAAAATTCGAAAATCACGGAGATAGTGATGCAAATATTTTTCAAAGCTCACTAGTGCCTCTAAGATTATCTGTTATCATTGAAGAAGAGGAGAAAAAAATCATTTGGCAAAATCCGGTTCCGTCTTCAGTCAGATTCTGCAGACCCATACGTATAAGATTTATAAATGAAACAAAAGATATCACAAAACAAGAAATACAATACATTGAAAACCAAGCCGAACAGCTTCAGGAGACAGAAATTGATGGCAGCAAAATAAAACATAAACTGTTACTTACCATGATTGATGGCAAGGTATGTAATGCTGCTACAGACACCTTATCTACAATAAGATGCTACATTTGCGGACAGACTTCGAAGGATTTTAATAAATTAATTAAAAAAGAAAGTAAAGTAGAAACGTTGAAGTTTGAATTATCAATTCTTCACGCAAGAATTCGATTTTTCGAATCTATTTTACATTTAGCCTATAAATTGCCTTTACAAAAATGGCAAGCACGGTCTACAGAAGAAAAAAGAATTGTAAAAGAGACTAAAGAAAAACTACAAAAAGCCTTTAAAGAGGAAATGGGATTACTCGTAGATGTTCCCAAAGCAGGGTTTGGGAACACTAATGATGGGAACACGTCAAGGAGATTTTTTGCAGATCCGGAATGCTCCTCAAGAATAACTGGCATCAATGTCGATTTAATAAAAAGGTTTAAAGTTATATTAGAAGTAATATCAAGTGGCAATAACATTGATGTAGAAAAATTTGAAGCATACGCAAATGAAACTGCAAAAATATATGTCGATCTGTATGGTTGGCATCCCATGTCACCAACCATACACAAAATTTTGATACATGGAGGTGAAGTAATAGCTCATGCACTCCTACCTATTGGCCAGTTATCGGAAGAGGCAGCTGAAGCCCGAAACAAACATTTTAGGCAATACAGATTACATTTTTCCCGCAAATTTTCGCGCAGAGACTGCAACATAGATATAATAAACAGATTTCTTTTAAGTTCAGATCCATTTATCAGCTGCAGCAGAAAGACACAAAATAAAAAAAGACAGCCTTTCTCAAAGGAGGCAATAGAAATGATGTCTGCCAGCACGGTATTTAAAAATAGACAAAGCGAAGACGAAAGTTCCGACGAAGAAGAAGTTGAAGAATCCTAAAAATGTAAAAAGATGTAAAATTTTAAATATATAATTATTATATTGGTCAAACTTTGTGTTTTATTTAATTTAATTGCACATAAAATTATATAAATAAATTAAATATTTTTGTCCGATTTTTTCACTCAAATACTCGTTAGTGCGTAGGTACCTACGATAGAAAAGCACGTATGAATAAAAGAGAAACGGAACGGCGCGAACAATTTGTTTTAACACGAGGCCCAGTCTTTCTATTTGGTCTCTGGTGAACAGTGATATCCTGGTGGTGGGTCACATACTGTAAAAGTACCAAATGCGGATATTGCCGATGTTTTGACAGTGTCTACGGCATCTTGATCGACGTGCGGTACTGCAAGGTCGGTGTTGAAAAACGCATGAAAAACGTAATTAGATTCTGTTTGGAACTAAATGGAAGGACGTGCGTAGAGGACAGTTTTCACAGGGACCTACATCCCAATTTAATCGGCCCGATCTAGGGACCTGTTCCTCAGGGTTTCCTTTAATTTGCCAGACTATGTTTGTTTCCAGGAATTGATCTCTATTAGCAACACTATCGATTGGTACAAAAACATAGGCTGATTATTTTTTTGGAAAATAAACAGGTTTGATTCCCGGCAGGGTAATGACTTTTCCTAAAATCTAATGATGCAGTTTTATGTAGTTTTTATCAAAATCGGGCACGCAACTCTTTTCAACATTTTTCGCTATCTCCTATAGTTTAGACTATAGCCAAAATACCTATACCTATAGCACATGAGTAAATAATCTCTACTCATGTGCCTATAGATAGGTCCATGATTATAAACTGAACGTCTATCTAGCCTACGCCTAGCCGTGTGTAAGCGCCTTTTCCAATGAGGTTTTACTTACAGAGTCAGCATTATGGTGTCATTAACTTGAAATATTGTGTCATTTGTCATTTTTACGTAGAAGTCGAAAGATGTACCTACTCTATGGAAAATTATTTTCCCGCATCTTATTCTTACCTAAACGTTTCGACAATGTAGCAATAGCCATGGTCACCGGGAAGCTGGAGCATTTTGTACAAAGGTTGTGAAAATAGGGGGCTTTACAACAGTCAACGCGCTCAGTTCATAATATGTATACTACTGCTTGGATTGGATAGGTAAGCACCTATATGTTTGCACAGGGGCCCTTTATGCATCGTAGAATCTTGAGCCCTTCCTCAACGGGACGCCATGGCGACTTCGCCGGCTACGTATCCAAGCAATTCTTATTGAAGTGTATGGAAGTTGGACTCACTTGGCGACGACGGTTTAGCAACGTCGTCGCCAGTTTGAAACCGAAGCCGACCGATAGGGCGTTTTGTGGAGTCTGGTGACAGACAGAAGCCGGTGCTGGCTACTCTATTTGGCGACTTAGGGTAGCTAATACCACGTGTCCATGGCGTCCCGGTGAGATAGGGCCTTAAACGCATCTCCCCAAATTCAAACTTTAAACCTTTGTTGCGTTTTTTGCCACATTTAAAACGACGGCTATGCCGAAAAAACATCACACAAAGCAGATCACACATCTCAACTCCATGTAAAACAAATGTATGGAAAAGGCGCACGCGCATGTCGCTACCTAGCAAGCGCTAGATACCTCATACATCGATGAAGTTCATTAATGTGCTCTGGTTTTTAATTGGTCAAATCACCGCGAGCGTGCTCCGTATATATTTGTGTGATGTCCATGTCCAATGCATCTACTGCGTACCCCTTTTAGTGCAAAATATCGATACTGGTCAATGTTTTACTATCGGAAAGGTGTTATAGATCTGTTCACTCACGAAGGCGCGCCCCTCCAGGGTAAATTTTCTCGGTCTGCAACAAGATGTCTTGATGTGTGTGTGAAGGCTATCAGTAGAGACAGCATACAACAGAGATAGAATTATATACAGGTTATGTTTATAACAACATTCATAAAGTGTGGAAGGGCGCGCCTTTGTGAGTGAACAGATCTGTACTTTATTTTAAATGTCCTCCAGGGTGACAGTGGCGGCGGCGCCGGTGCTCTTTCAACAGCCATCCTACCATGGTGGGTGTCGTCAACTTCGAACCGCCCGCGCCGGTTGTGACTCGCCCTTCCCAGTTGGTAATACTGCCTAGGTGGCTCCAGAGAGTGCAAGCTATAAAGCCCGTCACACAAGTCTACAAATGCTCAAAATCTGAAATAATCGGTTATGTTCTGTTCTGATGTTCTTCTCCTTAGCGTATCGATTCCCCGATTTTTGTTTTTTATATATTAAAAAATATTAGCCGATTCTAGAAGTTTAATGATAAATACTCAATACGCGATATTTGATCGAGTGCGTAAACAACCCGTAGTGAGACCTCAGTGTTTTGAGGTTACGTCCGTCCATCGTGGTGCGACGACTGGTTTGTAGAGACGACGGTGTGGAATCAGGAGCCTAAACCGGAGCCCGAGGAGCCAGACACTGACACGGACGAGGAGAAGGACGAGCCCCAGTCTGACGTGCCTGAGGAGCCGAAGGAGCATAAGGCGATTCAGGCGCCAGAAGACCCAGAGGCGTCCGAGGAGTGGATTAAGGAGCCTGACACAGACTACGAGACGGACGAGTCTTTCGTGTCTCAGGAGGCGGAAACTGACACGTACGGTGAGACGAACCAGAGTCTGTCTGACGTGTCTCAGGAACTAGATACTGACGCGGAAAGCAGAACAGGCGAGTCCCAATCTGTCGTGTCCCAGTGGCCATACACTGACGCGGAAAGCAGAACAGACGAGTCCCAATCTATCGTGTATCAGGGGCCAGACACTGACGCGGAAAGCAAAACAGACGAATCCCAGTCTGTCGTGTATCAGGAGCCAGACACTGACGCGGAAAGCAGAACAGACGAATCCCAGTCTGTCGTGTATCAGGAGCCAGACACTGACGCGGAAAGCAGAACAGACGAGTCCCAGTCTGTCGTGTCTCAGGAGCCAGACACTGGCGCGGAAAGTAGAACAGACGAGTCTCAATCTGTCGTGTCTCAGGGGGCGGAAACTGACACCGACGGTGAGACGGAGGAGTCCCAGTCTTTCGTGTCTCTAAGGCCGAAGGCGCCTGGGAAGCCAGATCAGCCAGAGGCGACCAAGTTGTGGATTAAGGAGCCAGACACTGACACGGACGACGAAACGGACGATTCCCAGTCTGTCGTGTCTCAGAGGCCGGAAAGTAAGACACACAAGCCCCAGTCTGACGTGGCTCAGGAGCCGGAAACTGACACGGACGGTGAGACGGACGAGCCCCAGTCTGAAGTTTCTCTGGACCTGGAAACTGACACGGACGGTGAGACGGATGAGCCCCAGTCTGACGTGTCCCAGGAGCCGGTAACTGACACGGAACGCAAGCCAAAAGACCCACAGTCTGACCTGTCTCAGAGGCGGGAAACTGACACGGGACGCAAGAAAAACGACCCACAGTCTGACCTGTCTCAGAGGCGGGAAACTGACACGGAACGCAAGATAAACAAGCCCCAGTCTGACCTGTCTCAGAGGCCGGTAACTGACACGGAACGCAAGATAAACAAGCCCCAGTCTGACCTGTCTCAGAGGCGGGAAACTGACACGGAACGCAAGACAAACGACCCACAGTCTGACCTGTTTCAGAGGCGGAAAACTGACACGGAACGCAAGATAGACAAGCCCCAGTCTGACATGTCTCAGAGGCCGGAAACTGACACGGAACGTAAGATAAACAAGCCCCAGTCTGACCTGTCTCAGGGGTCGGAAACTGACACGGAACGCAAGACAAACAAGCCCCTGTCTGATCTGTCTCAGGGGTCGGAAACTGACACGGAACGCAAGACAAACAAGCCCCTGTCTGACCTGTCTCAGGGGTCGGAAACTGACACGGAACGCAAGACAAACAAGCCCCAGTCTGACCTGTCTCAGGGGCCGGAAACTGACACAGACAATGAGACGGACGAGCCCCAGTCTGACATATTTCAGGAGCCGAGAGCGCCCCAGAAAGAGCCAGCGTCCATCGCGGCCGAAGAGCAAAAAAAATGAGAAAGCCTCGTTATAGTCGAAAACCCCAAAATCACGCAAAACAACAATTTTTTTTTTAATAAAGAAATTTTAACTGTGTTAAATAAATGTTTAAAGATCTTTTCCCTGATTAATTCTCTTATAGCTGACTTAGAGCGATGTTGGCCATACCTTGACTTTCATCGCGGATACCGTGGGTTTGAATTGAGCTTTTTAAACTCCGTAAGAACCATCCTCGTACTTCAAGGAATATTCTAAAAAAGAATGAGCAAAATCGGTTCAGCCGTTCTCGAGTTATACGCTTAGGAATACCACGTTTATTTTATAGAATCTGTATGGGAAAATATAGAAAAGTGTTGTTTTTAGACATTTTCAGGCAATTTTTATTTTTTTTCTTTCCGTGAGAACCATCCTCGTACCTTATGGAATATTCTAAAAAAAGGATTAGCGAAATCGGTTCAGCCGTTCTCGAGATTTGCGCTTAGGAACACTTTTTTCGATTTTAATAGATTTTTTATGCAAAAAAATATAGATTTATTAAATAAAGGTTTAAAAAAAACTAGTTAGGTAGTAGAAACTGAATCTTTTATTACTATGTACTTTTATGTTTTCTTATAATAATGTAAATACATAGATCCAAACATGCTTTTTAAATGCCATTCGAAACTTATAGTTTCTGATTGCAAAATGAGGTTCACTAAAAAAAAATATTAGTTCCATTACGACTCGATAGCTGGCAGCACCAACGTTCCGGGAAAAAAGTGAAAGATGTTTATGACCAGTTAAAATCAACAAAGGGGTAGTTACTACATTAAGCATGGAGACTGGCTTAGTAGTCGCTCAATCTTTTGTTTTGTTTTTTATTTCAAAGAACACAACCTTCCAAACGTTTGGTAATTTATAAAGGACATTAATTAGACAAAGGATTGCGGTGCCCTCCAGTCAGTAATCACCGTACCATTGCCAATTAATCACAAACATTTACAGAAAACCGTATCTATATCGGTCCAGCCGTTTTGGGGATAAATGTGAATCACCCTAAAAAGTAACCATTAGTTGTACACGAAATTAGGCACGGTGCGATCTAAAGTATGCGATTTTAGTAATGTTGTCTTTGTGCTACAGATTCTATGAAAGTTAATAAAACCCGGCTAAGTGCGGTAGTAGGCATCCCGCTACGAAATCAAATGCATATACTGTCTTTTGTTCCTTGTTACACGGCATTTGTCGTTTATATTATTGTCCTCTATACATTGAAAAAGGTTTCAAAGGTGGCCGCGCAACTAAAAAAAAAGATATTTGTTGGCCAGAGACATCCTGCAATCAGATCTACGCGCCATCTATGAAAGGATTTCAAACTAGTTTTGAGAAAAAAAAGCTAATTTGAGTGTACCTCATTGAAAATACAGCTTCTCAAGATTGTTAGCCTTGACAATAATAATAAAAATATATCCAAACTAGTTACTTAGTTTAGTTCTATCCAATCTGTAGGTTGTCCTTGGCTGCATTTTATGGTGCAGACAGGGATAATCGCCGGTTTGGTGTCCACATCATACTTTGCTATTAAACTTGTTATTTTGTAAGGGGCTTCTACTTTTGCCATCGGCTTTACGCACTCCTTCCAAAGGTCCTGGGCTCCATAGCCCCGAGACACGGGACATTAAATTTAAAAAAAAGGATATACGAATAATTAATTTAAAAATTAATAGATTAACTCCGGCATAATTAAATTACATGTTTACCTATCAACTTCATAGTCAACACTATCAGCCGCACTCGCTTCATCTAATATTTTCAAAATACCCTCACAATATTCCTTCTCTTCTCTAAACTGATCGCTGACCAAATCCGGATGCTTCAGGTGCTCTTGCAATACACTCTTGAGACCGATATCTTGACATTCTTTGATGATAGTCTGGTCCTTGTTCTCTAGCACTGATAGGATAATGCTTAGCAAGTGTTCTGTGGTGGTGTCTCGACCGTTTTTGATCTGATTTGTGATGATCGGTAGAAGATTTTCACAGAGGATCGTTTCTGGGGAAAAAATTATGTGTAACATTAAATATAGTAGGCGTTTATAGTAGACGTAGGTATCTGATAACAAAAGATTTTCCGAAATTCTACCCCTTAGGGGGTTAAAATCGGGACAATAAATATTCTTTAACAGAATAATTGATAGAGAACATACTTCGTATTTTATTGAAATTAATCCCCCAACTGGGTTAAAAAGGGGTAGAAACTTATTTCAGGGGTGATTTGCTGCGAAGTTCAGTACTCCTTAGTGCTTTTGATTTAAATTATATGTATTTTATTTTGACACATGTTCGAAAACTCAATCCGATATGTCAACAAAAAAATCTTTAAGTAAAACCTATTAGAACCATTTTCGACTTCTACGCAGACAAAGCGAGTTCAAATCAATTGTATAGCTACTTTAAAATAATAGAATAGGCTGATTCTGGGACACAGCCGCACTGGTGTTCGTAATTTTCGTAAGACGTTTCATCACAATTCTGACGTATGCAGCTAATCCAACCTCTTACTTAGAAGGTTGAGGCCTTCTAACGATAGCGACATCCGTTTTCCTTACATCCATTACACGTTATGACGTCACAAACGTTACATTTAGTTTTAGCAAGTAACCCACACACTCTAACTTCTATCTCTATCTTCCCTCTATCTCTATCTTTCTTTAAAACCGGTCTAAACATATTAAAAACGTTGTTTTCACGTACCTCTGGCCTCATCGTCGTTGTGACACAAGTATCTTATCAGGAAGGCAGCCTTAGTCCTTGCAGCGGGTTCCGGCGCAGTGAGCAGTGACACTAGAGAAGCGCAGCCGCCGCGCGATACTAGTATGCGACAAGCTGGTGGATATTCACGGCAACAACCTGAAAAAATTAATCCTTATTAAACTTACTTGAAAAAATGTATAATCACTACATAGTATAAAATAAAGTCACTTTTCGCCGTCCCTATGTCCCTTTGTATGCTTAGATCTTTAAAAACTACGCAACGGATTTTAATGCGGTTTTTTTTAATGGATAGAGTGATTCAAGAGGAAGGTTTATATGTATAATACATGCATAATATAGCCGTGCGAAGCCGGAGCGGGTCGCTAGTAATATTACAAAGAGGAAATATTTTTTGTTTGTATTGAATAGGCTCCGAAAGCACTAGACCGTTTTTTTGAAACTTAAAACTTTTTGAAGTCGGTTAAAAGAGAAAAAGCCCTATCATGAAAACTCTGCAACTACATGGGATGACGAGTGTGAAACTTTGCATTAGGGTTTCTTATCGAAAGTAAGCGAGCAATAAGAATTTAGAAATTCGACGTCTGAGGTCTAAGGCTAAGGGGTAACAACTTGGTCTTCTTCTTCTCATATAGTGGTGTGGGATCCCATCGAAGGGATGACCGCGCCAGGCGTCGCTTAACCCTTAACGTCGCTGAGCTGTGAGCCTCCCTAACTTGGTCTAAATACTTGGTCTCGTTGTTAAAGTTTGTAGTTTGTAGTAATCTGTGTTTGTAGAAAATCAATAACTTTTAAAGAGACATTGATTAGTGTACACAAAACAGATATTGAAAACGGGCCTTCAGGCCATTAAGAGGAAAGTTTTTTGTATTTTAAATCTTAATTTCTATGATATTTAGAAAATAAATAAACCAAGACATAGGGGCATAGTCATGGCAGTTATAGGTTTTATGCAACAAAAATATTTGCTCTAGTGTCCAGGGAGGAAACAGTCGATTACGTTTGTATGCAGAGAGCGCCGGTACCCTTTCCCCTTAACTAAAGTATAAGAGATAGCTAAAAATGTTAATGACAAGATTTTGGCAAAAATTAAAACTGCATCATTAGATTTTTGGAAAAGGCCAGGAATCGAATCTGTTAATTTTGATGATTTTGAACTAGGTGTATAATACTTACAGGAAACGGCATAAAGACACTTGACAAGGGCCTCTCCCCTCTCCGACTCCAAGAGACCAATGATTACGTCCAAGAGGCCCGTCTCCACTGCCTTCTCCTGACAGAAGGGGTTGTTCTGGCAACAATCACCGAGGATGGTGCTGGCTTTAGCTCGCACCTTGTCGTTCTCACTGCTGTAGCAATGGGGGAAGATTGCGAACCCTCCCAGTTTGTAGAAATCTGGATATGAAATAGATAAATAAGAGCGGTGTTGGCTTAGTGGTAGATACCTCGACTTTCATTGTGAAGGTCGTGGGTTAAAATCCAGCATCCGTGCACTAATGTATTTTTCTTAAGAAAAAAATTATGTCCGCTAATTGACATTGCTCTTACGGTGAAGGAAAACATCGTGATTAAACCAGCGGCTTAGTTGGCTCCAGAAGTATTGACAAGTTCTCTCCTCTGGACGTGGTCGACTAAGCTGAGAGGGTAGTAGGTGATGGGCAAGCCTACTCCATCTTCACGCAAAAAGGACACAATTAAAAAGAGTCTAATCGCGGAAAACAGCCCCGTATACAAGTACAAGTAGATAAATAAATTAATATTGCAGGATAATAGCCACAGCGCGAGCGCCATCTAGCCCCATTGTAACTAAGCTTGGGTTATGGTGACTAAACCACAGATACATATTTTACATACAGAAACACCCAGAAATATTAGTGTTAGCCGGGAATTAAACTCGCAACCTTCTATATCACCTATAATTCAGAAGATATAAGTCCCGATCCCGCGGGAATTTCAGGATCAAAAGTATCCTATGTCCTTCTCCATCTACTAAACTACCATTATGCTGAGTTTCAACCAAATCGGTCAAGTCATTTGACCTTGAAGAGGGATCAAACAAACTCATGCTGGGGCAGCGTGGACAAGAAAGACAGGTGATAGGTAGGATGTTGTGGAGAGATGTTGGAAAGGCATATATTATGCTCTGCAGTGGGCTAATACATGCTGCTGAAAAAGAGGAGAGAGGAGGAGAGGAAACAAACAAATAATAACAAAAGTAAGTAAGTTATTATATATTTACAAAAGAAAAGTATATAAGTAGTATTTCCGTTGTTTACACAAATCTAGTTACTTAGCTTGGGGCTAAATGGCGATGTGTGGAATGTCCTGCAATATTTATTTATTTAATTAAATAAGCAAACTCATATAACAATACGTAACTAATTTATAAACAATCAGAAGGCCAATTCTCGTAATTAACATTGTTCAAATTACATTTCAATATCATTTCGATCACAAATAATACCCTCAAAGTAGCTCAAAATACCCTCAAAGTTTGCTTTTTGTAGAAATAAACTGACTTTAAGAATATCTTTTGCAATCGAAATGCAATCGGAATGATATTGAAATGTAATTGAAACCATATTATTTACGAGAATTGGCCTTCAGATTTATAAATTAGGATGTGTTTTTCTACCTTCTTCTCATTTGTGAGTGCATCCCAAACACATTCTAACTTGAATTTTAATGCACAACTTACCATTAGCAATATCCATGTCATCGACAAGTTCCAGCAGGTTATCAAATGCAAACTTGACATCCTCGGGCAAGCTGTCTGCTACACTGATGCTTTTCATCTTATCTCCATCGGTTAGGGTCTGCATAGACTCCTTGATTACCTGTGCCATGTCTATTGTGAGGCTTCTTAGGGCTTCCTCTAGGAATTGACGGCGCTGGAAAGGTTATAAGTGGTTATTGGATTAGGTATATGTAACTTGGAAATATTTTTAAGGAACAATGCAACTACAACATTTAGCACCATGGTGAGATTCGAACTTGCGACCTCCCTCTTACCATGCGGGTGAGGTAAACACTGAGCAGCCAATTAACACCTTGGACAAAATTAGGATATGTGTTTTTTGTTATATGAATTAAGAGGAAACCCTCTCTGGATAATGACACTAAAGCAAATATTTTTGTAACATAAAACCCATAACTGCCATGACCATTTTGACCATGCCCCTATGCCCCAGACCTTCTCCATCCTAAGGTTGCATGGAAGAAATTGCTTTAGGCAATAAGGTTGCCTGTTTGTACAATTTAATAAGCTTTCTTGCCCTTTTTGATATTTTTCAATGTTTAGTGTGTTGAAAAAATAAAGTGTCTATCTATCTATGTCTTATTACTCTATATTTTTTATTTTTTAAAGACTTATTTCTACTGTCTATGAATGAATTAGACTTCGAGACCAAGACATAGGGTCATGGCAGTTATAGGTTTTATGCCACAAAAATATTTGTGCTAGTGTCATTATCCAAAGAGGAAACAGTCGACTATGTTTGTATGGAGGAAGGGTAGGGTACCTTTTTTCTTAAGGTTCTCTTAAATCTCACTGCTGTGCAAAATTTGATTAAGTAGGTATTATAGTATTTATATAGTAGTTATTATAGTATTGTAGGATTATTATAAAAATATGTTTCTGACAAAAACAGGGGCAACAGGTACAAAATACTCTAAGGTTGTTTTATTTGTGTTTTTACCGAGTTTTTATGATATTTTTTGTGAAGTTAATCAATGTTACTTTGTTACAGATACAAGTTATTTCGTTTTGGTTACAAGTTTTTTGAGATAAAAGTTGTTACAAACTGTTTTTAAGTTTTGACAGAAAAATACGTTCAAACAAATGGAGTTAGAATACTTGGCTACATTTAAAAATTGTTTTGTTTTGGTTATTTAAAGTTGTTTTGTTAAAAAATAAAAAACAAATGAGGTTAGAAATAGTTAAAAATAAGTTTATAGTTTGCAAGTACCTCTTCATCCATGGGACAGAATGGTGAGATTCCGTGGGCATCTTCAGCCTTTGTCGCCTCCATTGCAAACCGGAGTAGACCCTGGGGATAAATACCTCAATAAAAGAACATGAGACATTCTACTTTCAAGTTTTAGAGCAACAATTTTAAATTCCACCGGCCCATCAGCTAGGTTCTATCACTTTTTTTAATTAGAAAAGTTAAAAATACCTACATATTTTCGTAGACACCGTTAAAGTTAATTTTACCTGAAGATTTGTTGGTTGCCTCGGTTGTACCGGCACAGCCTGTGCATTCCCTTCATTTCTACTAGGAAATGTTAAAGCTCCACTTATACGATTCGGATTATTTTGCTCATTTGAACTCATGTTGTATTAGAGAAGAACACAATCGTACGAAGTTTCTACTGGAATAATAGAGTAGCACACGAGTGGCACTAAATTATGCTGTCTAATTTTATTCAATAAACGCGGTGACTCAACTTATTTCACAAATTATTTTGATTCTAGAAGAATACAGAAAGATCCGACACAAATGCGCACAAACAAAACGAAACGAATTTAGGTTATGTTAGAAAAACTTCAAATTGACAATGACAATAGTTCCGATCTGACGTTGACAGTTAAAACAAAATTACATTGTACATAGCAAGAAACTAAGGTACGAACGTCAAATTCTATGGTACAGTCATCATCATCATCATCAGCCGGTGTCAGTCCAGTCTGCTGGACGTAGGCCTCTCCCAAGATACGCCACTGAGCCCGAACTACATGATATGGTACAGTATTAGAACATTATTAGAAAGGTTCCTTGCGGCTTGCTTTTTGGTTTATCCTGTGTAGAAGTTGTGTAGCCGATGTAGCAGGAGTTGCCGATGCCGTATAACGAGGTATAGTGGAACTAGTCTATTTTTTTATTTATAGATTTCGCAAGTTTGTTCCTCACAGCTTGCGATTTCTATTCTATATTACCTACCTACTCAAATTAATTTGCTTTTTTAGAATCCTATACATGGTGCTGCCATCTATCGGGTCACAATGATACTAGTGGGTCCTAGTCTTTTGACGTGATAAAGTCTAGTAAATTGATGGAACACCTGCATTCACAAAATTGTTGACGTCGTTGTCACGTTCCCATTGTGTGACGTCATTGTCACGTATTTATGTAAGTATTTAGTTACCATTTTTATATTCGTTGCAGAATTCGTTTTTCTGATATTCTAGATTTATTTAGCTTTTCGTAAATATATTTTATTTTGATACAGCTATAGTTCTTTAGCTGTACCTACTACTTAATCGTTTTTGTTGCGAAGGTCGCGATCGGGCGGTACAAAGTAGGTACCGTACCTACATAAGCTACGAGTTGCAGTTGTTAAATAAAAAAAGTTTTAATTTATTTTACAAACTTTTTATATTATTATTTACAGTCATAATCACATTACAGCTACTTTAGATAATTACTTATTTTAATTAAAAGCGACATCTAGAGGACTTAAAATTAAACTCTGCATAGTTTAAAACCAAATAACAGATGTCGCTACATCCAGTACCATTCCAAAACTAGGCATATTTAACGTGAAGAATTAGAATTCTGCCTTGATTCGTTATTATTTCCTCTATTGATATACTGAGCTGGATTGTCATGTGGGGGACGTTGAAGGCGCCCTGGAGGCGGCGGGGGCGGAGCCCTGACTTGTTCGATTCTAATTGGAGGAGGTTGGATCACTAGGTCCTGACGAGGCGGCATCTGGAACAATTTTAAGAGGATTACTAGGTGTATGTATACCTACTAGCTTTTGCCCGTGATTACGTCCGCTCAGAAGTCGAAAATGGACCAAGGAATCACGTTGTCCCATACAAACTTGTCCCCCCTTTTTCACCGCCTAAGGGGTAGAATTTCGGAAAATCCTTTCTTTTCGGATGCCTACGTCATACAAAGAACACACCCTCCAAGTTTCAGGTTTCTACGATCAGCGGTTTAGGCTGTGCGTTGATCCGTCAGTCGGTCAGGACAAAGCATTTTATATGTATAGATTTAACCCACGGATGAGAGAAAACACTCAATTACTGCATGTAAATAAGCATGCCGCTTTAAAAATGCCAGTGAAGTAAGCAATTTACTGCATTTTGATGAATTATTCTGCTCATGACTCTGAAGAAGAGTCTTTACTCTTTGCTCTAGCGGTAACAGAAATACATACTTAATCTATTCGCCATATTCGAAACCATTGTTCGAAACCGATTTCTAAATAAGAATAATATTTCTTCTTTCGAAACTGTTTTCGACAAAAGAATAATATTTCTTCTTTCGAAACTCTCAAATCAAATTTAAATTAAGAGGAAAGGGTACCGGGGGCTCTTGCCATACAAACTATTACAAACGTAGTTGACTGTTTCCTCCCTGGATAATGACAAAAATTATAACTTATAATATTTGTGCTAGTGTCATTATCCAGGGAGGAAACAGTCGACTACGTTTGTATGGAGAGAGCGCAGGTACCCTATATTTAGATACTATGGAATGATGTTTTAATTAATTATTTGGACTGGCTGTTTTGAACATTTTTATACAAAACTAGCTGCGCCCCGCGGTTTCACTCGCGTAAGTCCGATCTTTCTCACCGTTTAAACTTTCCCTGGACTACGACAAACATTTCAAAACCGAAATCATCTAAATCGGTTCAGCCGTTCTCGAGTTTTAGCGTCAGGAAGAAAAACCCGACTTATTTTTATAGTAGAAGATTGGTGACATTTGACATGTCTTCAACTGTCTAGCTATCACGGTTCACAAGATACCTACAGCCTGACGGACAGACAGTTAATTCTTTGCAATAAGGTCCCGTTTTTACCCTTTGGGTACGGAACCCTTTAATGAATCAAGACAGAGAAACTTGACAGACTTTAAATAAAAACGGTCAAAAATATTATTTAACTTTCTAATCTTCGAATCGTTCTAAGAAATATCGCAAAAACACTGAGATAATTCAAATCTCCAAACAGATAACTACATAATAACACCAACGTACGATAAGAAAACGAAACTTGTAAACAACTGCGTAACTCTTGGATAAAAACTATAAATTTAATACTTTGATGAAAATAGGTCTGCGTTTGAATCTAACACGATGGTAAGTGACACAGATTAACAACTAATCATCACTAGGTACATAGTATAAAATAAAGTCACTTTTCGCCGTCCCTTTGTCCCTATATCCCTATGTATGCTTAAATCTTGAAAACTACGCAACGGATTTTGATGCGGTTTTTTTTAATAGATAGAGTGATTAAAGAGGAAGGTTTTTAGATATCACACATGCATAATACAGACGGCTGTATCGCACGGGCGAAGCCGGGGCGGGTCGCTAGTATATTATACTACTTAGTAAGTGACAATGCGGTCTAAGATGTTACACGCTTGATCCTAAACGCTAGTAACTTGAAGACCCACCAAATAAACGGGGACTATCGAAGGACGCAAGTGTAGGTGAAAGACGGCAGTAGAACGACAAATTATTCGATCCCTCTTCCTGTTTTCAAAATATGTCCCACTGCAGGGCTTACTCAGGCTTAAATCGATGCCTACTTTAGATTTTTTAAATACATAATGCAGCGTTTGACCACTACTATCACACCTGCCTGATAATGACGATGCGGCCTAAAAAAGATGTAGCACGCTTTCCTAGAAGATTATATTCACTCGCTATTGACGAATTTACCATTCCTTTGGTAAGTTCTAAGGGCACATCTACGTCAGAGGTTGTAGTTTTTAATCACTATACTTACTTCAATCCTAAAAAAAGCGTTGGTTAATCTTACTTACCCTTTCCAATAAAAACCTCAAAGAACAATTTTTTTTATAATATTATAAGTAGGTCCCTAAATGTTATTTTATTGAATATTATTTGCAATACAATTAACACTGTAAATATGAGCGACTATTGGGAGCTGCGTGAGTTTATCAAACGAATAGGTGTATGATATTTTATCAACTTATCTCAGCTATCTTATCATGAACATTGAAGAAACAAAATAAGGCAGTAAACCTACCACTTTGCTCATTTTCAATACACGGAAAGCAAAAAAATAGGTAAACCTTGCCATCTCCTATCCATTATTATGCTCAAATAGCTTTTTTTTTAAGTCGCTCAAAACCAATCGGTTATTAGAAGATTGCTAATAGCGCCATCTATGTAAAGTCTTTGGAACTACGACGTAAAGTTTTTGCATTACATATCAATAATTAAACAACGCCACAAAAGTTTTCATATTCCTGTCAACAGATGGCGCTGTAAAAAGTTTTAACATATCTGTCAACAGAGGGCACTGTAAAAAGTTTGAACATTGCCATCAACAGATGGCGCTGTAAAAAGTTTTAAAAAATCAACAGATGGCGTTAGCATACGAAAAAATAATTCGTAAATTCTAGTTTGTGTGTCAGACGGACGTTGACGCATGGCGGCAGGCGGGCGCGGCGGCGGCGGGCGTTCCGCTGAATCGATTTCTCGCGTTCCCGTTTCTCAACTCAGCCCGAGTTTCTTTAGCGAAATGTTTTGTAGAACCTAGAGACTAATAAAAACAAATAACACGTTGGTTTTTAGGTTTCATAGATATAAATAAACATGTTGTATTATTAGTTAACGTTCTAGGATTTTTTTTCTTGCTTTTTGCCAGCTTGTTAGATTCCTCATCTAAAGATAATAAATATTTAACTTTACATAGGTACCTATAATCTAGATAATTTATACAGTCCCACCAACTTCTTCTTCTTCGCGTATAGTGGTGTGGCTCTCACCTATTGTTAGAGTTTTCAGATCGCCTTATGGCCTCTAACTTGACCTAACGACTGCTACTAGAGGTAGCAACTGCCTTCCGAAGCACGGAGGGGCTCTCGATAGGTACACATTTTTGCAACACTACTAATTGGCCACCCATCGAATTCTATTCTGTTCTGTTCTGTTCTGGTCTGGTCTGTTCTGTTCTGTTCTGTTCTGTTCTGTTCTGTTCTATTCTATTCTATTCTATTCTATTCTATTCTATTCTATTCTATTCTATTCTATTCTATTCTATTCTATTCTATTCTATTCTATTCTATTCTATTCTATTCATGACCGGGCAAGGCGTCGCTTAACCCGCACAACCGTGAACGATCAGCGAGCGTCGTCGCTTAGCTGTGAGCCTCCTCAGCAACTATAATCCTTCAGTGCCTGGAACAAGAATTACTTAGATGAAATAAGCTTGCCCGAACCTATACTACTCTCTCAACTTAGTCAACCATGCTGGCGCCAACTAAGCCGCGGGTTTCATCACGAAATTTTTCTTCACCAAAAGACCTCATAATCTATCTATATATATATAAAAATCAATTGCTGTTCGTTAGTCTCGCTAAAACTCGAGAACGGCTGAACGGATTTATCTTATCTTGGTCTTGAATTATTCGTGGAGGTCCAGGGAAGGTTTAAACGGTGAGAAACATCGGACTTACGCGGGTGAAACCGCGGGGCGCAGCTAGTCTTATATATAAAAATGAATCGCAAAATGTGTTGGTAAGCGCATAACTCAACAACGCCTGGACCAATTTGGCCAATTCTTTTTTTGTTGTGTTTGTTATTGTCAGGAGAAGGTTCTTATGAAAGAAAAAATTAAGGAAATTTCGTAGAAAATTATTACGCTGGTGAAACCGCGGGGCTCAGCTAGTCTCTAATATAAAAAAATATTCGCTGAATGTGTTGCTAAGCTCAAACCTCGAGAACAGCTGAACCGATTTCGCTAATTCCTTTTTTGTTGTGTTTATTATTGTCAGGAGAAGGTTCTTATGAAGAAACAAATAAGAAAATTGCGTAAAAAATTATTACGCAGGTGAAACTGCGGGGCGCAGCTAGTAGTTAATAAAATCTACACCCACGCTAATAATAAACCTAAGTAGGTACCTATACCCTAATTATACCTACCACAGAGTATCTATCTATAAATTATTGATGTCGTGTTAGTTACACCGTTTATAACTCGAGACCGGGCTGGATCGATTTTGATTTAACTTAGTAAGTAGATAGTCGTAGAACACCGTACTTACAGGTTCTACTATATTTCCACGAGATAGGGACTTACACAAGTAAAAAAGGGAGGCTCAGCTAGTGCATAATAAAGGACTACAAACTACGTCTACTTGTAGAAATAATAAGAAGTGACGGACTCAATGAAAGAAATCATAATTTCTGCCGCATTAGAAACTAGCTACGCTTTTACCCGCGGCCCGCGTAATAATTCTATTCTCGAGATTTGCGCTCCGCAACGCATTCAGCGATTCATTTTTATATTCTAAACTAGCGATCCGCCCCGGCTTCGCACGGCTATATTATGTATTATACATAAATAAACCTTCCTCTTGAATCACTCTATCTATTAAAAAAACCGCATCAAAATCCGTTGCGTAGTTTTAAAGATTTGAGCACACAAAGGGAAATAGGGACAGAAAAAGCGACTTTGTTTTATATTATACTATGTACTTAGTGAAGATTATGGATTAGAAATTCTTATAACTATTATGTAAGAATTTCCAAAGGTTCCTTTTTCTTTATAAATTAGTTCTAAATTCCAGGATCAAACTACTTTTTTTGTGCTTTATTGCTTTTTCAGGGTCAGGAAATGTTTTGCTATTCAGCCTCATTATACAGTAGGTACGTCAATTTTTACTGACCATGGACTTCTTTAAGTTTTTAATCTTGTAGCAAACTGGGTCTGTTTAATCTTTCGAATCGAAGCATATTTTAGTACCCGCAGGTCCCGTCACATTACCAATTAGCTGAACCCCACATGACCCAGAGCTCATTCGCATAACTGTAAAAAAATATAGTAAGTATTTACCTATTTTGTTATTTTTTTATGTTGTGTATTGTATTGTATTATTTGTATTGTATATTGTTTAAAAAAAACAGAATCAGGTAACATTACTTTACAACCTTACAGTTTTGCGAGTGAGCTCTAGGTCACGTGGGGTTCAGCTAATTGGTAAGGTGACTGTACCTATTATTGTTACCTACGTAGCCACAATATCATTATTATTAAAAGTTTTCATTCAAGAAAAGTATACTCAAAACTGTAGTTTTATCCATATTTCAAGATATTAATACATAGTATTTCGCTGTCTGTCTTTCCCTATGTATCTATACAAATAATAAAATCGTTCGTGGATGAATTCTGTACATGACTTCACTACATCACTATCACTATCACTACATAGTATAAATAAAATAAAGTCACTTTTCGCCGTCCCTATGTCCCTATATCCCTTTGTATTCTTAAATCCTTTAAATTACGTAACGGACTTTGATGCGGTTTTTTTTAATAGATAGAGTGATTCAAGAGGAAGGTTTATATGTATAATACATGCATAATATAGCCGTGCGAAGCCGAGGCGGGTCGATAGTATAAAATAAAACTACCACGCGTACGAAGTCGCGGGCAACAGCTAATAGATAGATATAATAATGTTCCTATATAAAGTATTACGTTACGACTTACGATCGATCGAGCCGCTCTTGGAGTCCTATTCTTGAATCGTTCGCCACGCGTCGAGCGCTCGATTTCTACTAATATTCTTTACAAACGGAAATTCACTATTTTTGAACCGCTCGATCGTAACGAGGGATCTCCACCACTCGTCGCCGACAGGCGAGTGGTAGAATAAACGTCAAACAATCCTATTCAAACATTCGGAAACGATCTTTGAAAAATATTTATATCTTTTGGGATTCTTTCGGATGTTCGTCGGTAATTACCTGTTTTCAATTTTCTGCGTAAAACGAATAAGAATAATTTAATGAATAAAACTTTCACAAAATATTAAACTATAGAGTTAACTCACATTTTAAAACTATGACATTTCAAATTTCGACGACGAATGATGCAAAAATACAGAAAATTGGTGTCATGCGACTTGGAAGTCGAGCATGACTTGTAGTCGTATACGACGATGCTATGTCACACGAGCGATTCAAACATAGAGCCCTCGTCGGTTGGGTTGAAGCCAAACATAAGCTAGGTAGGTATTATACCTACGTATATACCTACACTATGACATGACGTAGAGATTGTGTGCCGTTAACCATCTCCGTTTCTTATACCAGGCAGCCACCTTAGACAAGACAAGAAGCGCTCCGCGGTTTCACCCGCGTAACTCCCGATCCTGTGGGAATATCGAAATATAATAAAATAGCCTATAGCCTTCCTCGACAAATGGACTATCCAACACAAATTTTTCTATTCGTACCAGAAGTTCCTGAAATTAGCGCGTTCAAACAAACAAACAATCAAACAAACTCTTCAGCTTTATAATATTAGAAGATTGCTTTCTATTAAAGCGATATCGCCAATCGACAGACTCTATTTGTTTTATTTTGTATGATATTGACATATAAATAAGGCAACAAATAGTCATGTGGTCTTGCGTTAAAGAAAAAAAAAGCACCGGCCAAGTGCGAGTCGGACACGAGCACGAAGGATTCCGTACCATGTTGTATGAGAGCCCCAATTTTTCTCTCTTTTAGTATTTGTTGTTATAGCGGCAACAGAAATACATCACCTGTGAAAATTTCAACTGCCTAGCTATCACGGTTCATGAGATAATATTCAGCCTGGTGACAGACAGACGGACAGTGAGGTCGTAGTAAAAAAAAGTATAAAATAGATTGTGTTGGGTACCAAAATAAGGGCTACAAAAGGGTGTTTTTTAAACCTTGATATTAGTTTCCTACCAAGAAATTAAAACTTACATACGAACAGTGCAAGTTAAATAAAAGCTTATAAAAAATGGTTTATTTCAGCAAACAACTTAAAAAAAAAAAAGTTTTCCTTAGCTATTATAAAACTAAAATAAAACCAATGAATTGCTTTTCAGAATTGAGTAGTTTATCCGTTATCTGGCACCCATAACACAAGCATTAAGTTGCTTAGCTTGGGGCTGGATGGCGATGTGTAATATGTCCTGAAATATTTATTTATTTATTTATTAGATTGCCAATAAAGCAAATATTGACTTGTCCTTAGTTTTCCCTACTTTTACAAAATATTCGTTTTTTAATAATTTAAAGTACCTAGTTATTTCCCGTAGGTACGGTCGGCTGAATAATTTCAGACCAACCGTAGAGCTCCAAAACGACTGTTTTAAGAATGTTTTCAACACGAGCAAGATTCTAGACACCAGCTTTAGTTGAAGTTTAAAGTCTTCTAACTCATCAATTTATCAAACAAAAATTATTAGAATGAAAACATTCCAATAATAGTAATTTTAGAACTCTACCGGGGGCTTCAGTTATTATTATTATACTTAAATTATTATTTATATTATTCTTTTAATAGCACAGTATACCAAACAGTATGAAAACCCAATGGTTGGCAACAAATGCTACAGTATTAAAGTTAACGTTGTATGTGTGTGCACGGAGCGGCAACATCGCGCTATCGATCTCACGAACGCTCGTGAAAGGAAACTTAAACCGAGCTACCTACGTTTTTGTATTATACTAGCTTTCAACCGCGACTTCGTACGCGTAAAGTTTGAATTTTCCAAAATCTCTATCTAAATCCCTCTGTCATAGTCACAGTTGTGTACTTGAATATACTTGATGGGGAATACAAAGAGAAAAATATGATAAATTCCTCCGTTTTCCTAGATTACAATGAAATTGATAGAATTTCGTGAACTAGATAGGTACTTACCTACTTATGGAAAAATATTTAGGCATTTAATGTTAAGTGTTTTTCATTGTTTTCATCTGACGCTGCCATTAGTACACATATAGTCAGTCAGGATTTCGATTTTATATTTTTAGATATCCTTTATTCTACCTGCGTAAAACGACAAATATGGCCACTAGGCCACTATATTGGCCACTGCCAGTAATTCGACGAAGTGTGTAACGAGGCTGTATATGCTAATAAGTAATTAATCTGCCATAAGAAGAATAAAATGGTTGGGTGAAAAAAGAGTTTATTTATGAAAATGTGAATGGAAACCACACAAAATAGATGTAATAAGAATATAAAAGCGACTAACGGACTTTGTTTATCAATTTGTGTAATTTTTTTAGTAATTTACGTAAGATAAGGTAAGATAATTTGTCAAGTGAGCTCACAGAAGTGTTTCGTTTCTGCACTATTATACTACATACTATTTTGTTGGTTTCTAAGAGTGATTTGTTCCTTATTCGAATCCACATCGATTTATGTAAGAAAACTCTTTTTTTCGTAAAATGCCCCTTTTTCTCAAACTAAGGGATTTTCTAAAAAAAAAGGAAGGAAATAGGGAAAATAAGGGACCTAAGGCACCTACCCTTACTGACCCTTTGAAACTAACCACCCTAGGGGGTAGTCAGTGGCACTGATAATATAAAAAAGGAAAAAAGAGCCCCTATGCAAAGTAGACATACGTCCGTAAAAATATAAAACCCTCCCCTTTGACGACCCAAAATGGTCACCATGCAGGGTTGCGGCACGTATTTATGCTTAGATAATTTGTCTGTGGTCTGGTTGTTTCTATGTATTATAAGTAAGTAAATATTTACAAAAGAAAAGTATATAAGTAGTATATCCGTTGTCTAGCACCCATAACACAAGTCTAGTTACTTAGCTTGGGGCTAGATGGCGATGTGTGGAATGTCCTGCGATATTTATTTTATTTTTTACTTTCGACGCAGTCGGATAAAAAAAGAACTTTGAATAATCCTCGAACGGATTATTCCCAACCTGACCCGGTAGCCGGTCAGGCTAGGAATAATAACCAAAATGATTATTTTATTCCTTAACCTAACCTGTTTTAACTTAACCTTTAAGAGGAAAGGGTACCGGGGGCTTTTTCCATACAAACTATTACAAACGTAGTCGACTGTTTTCTCCCTGGGTAATGACACTAGAGCAAATATTTTTGGTGTGGTTGTGGATATGTTTTCGGTTGTGTCACTTTGAGTTCGGAACACAATTAAGGTGAAAGGGTACCTGCGCGCTCTCCATACAAACGTAGTCGACTGTTTCCTCCCTGGATAATGACACTAGCACAAATATTTTTGGTGCATAAAACTTATAACTGCCATGACCATGCCCCTATTTTTTTATTTTTTTCATTTTTTAATTTTAAAATCTATGATAATTAGAAAATGAAAAAACCAAAACATAGGGGCATAGTCATGGAAGTTATAGGTTTTGCAGCACAAAAATATTTGTGCTAGTGTCATTATCCAGGGAGGAAACAGTCGACTACGTTTGTATGGAGAGCGCGCAGGTACCCTTTCACCTTAATTGTGTTCCGAACTCAAAGTGACACAACCGAAAACATATATTTTTTAAGATTTTTCTCTACGATTGTCTTTTGTTTTCACTTTGAGCTTGGAACACTGTGTACACAGTGTGTGTTTTAGGTTATTCTGTGTGTGTGTATCTTTTTTTTCTGGCATGAATAAACTTATTTCTATTTCTATTTTACACATTTAAAATTAGGTAAAACATTACTAATTATGTTCATAAGTGTAGGTACCTACATAATGAAAAACTGTCGATTTCTTAAATAGACGTTTTGATATATCATGTATAGACCTCTTGATAATTAGACGTTTTGCATGACTAATTAGCTAACTACACAGATTACTCACTAGACTTTAAGCTTTGTTTGACGTTTTGCTACTTAGACTTTCTGATCAGGAGGCAAAATTACTTGGCCGTTGGGGCCAGACGCCTTAAAATGTTTAGAAAGAAGTTTAAAAATGAGTAGTTTTAGCTTCGGGTGACCAAAGGGCTGCTGGCTCCTTCCTACCTCGGACAGCGGATAAGCATCGCCATCCAACGGGGTAACGGAGACAGCTTTTGGGCACACTTTCTAGAGACCCCCATTTTGACTTTAATTTTTATTAAATGTAAGTAGATAAAAAAATTTAATTTATTCATTTTGTTATCATCGCTACATAGTATAAAAATAAAGTCACTTTTCGGCATCCCTATGTCCCTATTTCCCTTTGTATGCTTAGATCTTTAACGCAACGGATTTTGATGCGGTTTTTTTAAATAGATAGAGTGATTCAAGAGGAAGGTTTATATGTATAATACATGCATAATATAGCCGTGCGAAGCCGGAGCGGGGCGCTAGTCTATCTATACTAATATTATAAAGCTGAAGAGTTTGTTTGTTTGTTTGAACGCGCTAATCTCAGGAACTAGGTACTGGTTCAAATTGAAAAATTGTTTTTGTGTTGGATAGTTCTTTTATCGAGGAAGGCTATAGGCTACTTTTTATTCCGATATTCCCACGGGATCGGGACTTACGCGGGTGAAACAGCGGATCGCAGGTGTCCCTGTGCAAAAATCCAAATATTTTCCAACACACCCACCCAAGCCCCGAGCAAGCGTTCCGTCTATGCGCTATAGTAACTACTACGTAATCTACACATTGGAGAAGGTCCGCGCGCGACGTTGCCAGCTCGTGCACCACAACGCCGCGCGGGTCGCTCGGTTCACTTTACAAACGGTGCGTGCTTTCATTGAATGATAGAAAAATTGTCTCTACATAGGGATGGTTGTGTACAAAGGTAATTTAATTTAGTTATTTTATAGGTTAGGGTTTAGAGGACGCTTGCGTAAGATTTTGCATAAACATCTTTAGCTAAATCCCAGCTAAATGCATTTACTTGTACTTTGTAAACGGGCAGTTTTTAGTTGGGTCCTTGTTGATAGATAGAAGATCCGGGTTTTTTTTTTTTTAAAGATTTATTCAGTCGTGGACGCTCGGCCGGGTTTCGTTTGAAGTAATTCGATTCGAACCCATGAACATCGGAATAAAAGTCGAGGTATCTACGATTAGGCCAACACCGCTCTCAAATGCAGGAGGAGAATCTAAAATTAATTTCAATAACCACAAGGTTTATATTGACGTGACGACCCATTTGGCACAATGGTCACCTTGCCGGACTGCCAAACACAGGGTTGCGGGTTAGATTCCCGCCTCAGATAAGTATTTATGCTTAGATATTTGTCTGTAGTCTGGTTGTTTACATGTATTTTACAAAAGAAAAGACACGGTGGTATAGTGTTGCCTGCGAGAAATCAGTTCCTAATCACGGTTGCCGAGGGTTAAGGTGAGGGTACCTGCGCTCTCTCCATACAAACGTAGTCGACTGTTTTCTCCCTGGATAATGACATTAGAGAAAATATTTTTGTGCCATAAAACCTATAACTGCCATGACTATGCCCCTATGTTTTGGTTTTTTTCATTTTCTAATTACCATTGAAATTAAAATAAAAAAAATTAAAAAATTCAAAAAATAGGGGCATGGTCATAAGGTAGTTAAGTACTATAAGTTTTATGCACCAAAAATATTTGCTCTAGTGTCATTATCCAGGGAGAAAACAGTCGACTACGTTTGTAATAGTTTGTATGGAGAAAGCCTCCGGTACCCTTCCTCTTAAAAAAAAAGTTAAATATTGCTGCAAATTTTCCTACATTTTTATGTAAAAAAATCACTAGATACCTAAATAAACCTGTCGACAAAATGGAGGCAACTCTCAAGCTATTGTTAAATACGTTACATAACAGAGCCATAAAACAAGAAATATCTGTTTTTCTATTCGTACAAGATAGAAATACTTATCTATTTTCCTTGTTATATTTTCAGCCGAGCCAAAACGAAAACAATTTATTATTAACTTTGTAATGGCGAAAATTATTTATTGAAGAGATTATGACAAGCAAGGAACTCATTGATTCCTCTCTCTCTCGCTCTATAGTCGGCCCCTCATGACTGAGGATCGTGGTCATCATCGGTAAGTCTGCATTTGGATCGGATGATCTGTCTCCAACGGCTTCTATTCATCGCATCTCTCACAATGTTTTGGAACTTGACGGCTGGACGGATGAGTCCTTAATCTGATCCGTCCATCTGGTTGGGGATCGGCCTCGAGAGCGTTTTCCATCTGTGTTCCTAAACAACTAGTTATCACCCGTGACTTTGTCCGCGTTTGGGGGTCACTAAAGCCACTCCATTCACAAACAGACAGACGGACAAGAGAGTGATCTTTATAAGGATTCCTTTTTACCTTTTGAGGTACAGTCGGCTTCATAATTGCAGCCCCCGGTAGAGTTCAAAAATTACTATTATTGGAATGTTTTCATTCTAATATTTTTGTTTGATAAATTCATGAGTTTAAACTACAACTAAAGCCGGTGCCTAGAATCTTCCTTGTGTTGAAAACATTCTTATAACAGCCGTTTTGGAGCTCTACGGTGCGTCTTCAATTATGCAGCCGACCGTACAAAACCCTAAAAAATGTAACCAGTTACCACAGTCAAAATTTCTGTTAAAATTGACCCAGTTGGCACAATGGTCACCATGCCGGACTGCCAAACACAGGGTTGCGGGTTAGATTCTCGCCTCAGATAAGTATTGATGCTTAGATATTTGTCTGTGGTCTGGTTGTTTCTATGTATTATAAGTATATATTTACGAAAGAAAAAATATATAAGTAGTATATCCGTTGTCTAGCACCCATAACACAAGTCTAGTTACTTACCTTGGGGCTAGAAGGCGATGTGTGCAATGTTCTGTAATATTTATTTATTTATTTAATTATTGTTATTATGAAGGTGTTATAAAAAAATGCTTTTCAAAATTACTCTGCGTCCCATTGTGTTCGCCCACTTGGCCACAGAAGCTGAACAATAACAAACGGTTTCACCCGCTTAACTCCCGATCCCGTAGGAATATCGGGATAAAAAGTAGCCTATGTTACTGTCAATGAATTAATGTATCCTCATACCAAGTTTTATCAAAATCGGTCCAGTAGGTTCGGAGCCCGTTTATTGGTCGTGGTCCGACTGCCGGAGTTCTATCAATCGAACCACGGGCAAATAAAACTGTCCGTGGTTCTATCAATCGAACCATCGTTTTAATAATATTAAATTCTATTGGCAGTGGTTCTATCAATCGGACTATCCTATAAATAATATCAAATTGTATTGGTAATAGTTCTACTAGAAGAGTAGGACTAAGATAATTATTTTCAACCACTTTTCATTATTTAGTAAACTAGAATAGAATTTCCAAGGAAAACAAAAGACGATCGAAAATAAAAAACAAAAGACGGTCGTAACGGAAACAAGCGACGATCGAAAAAATAAACAAATGAAGATCAGAAAACAAATGAATTTGGATAACGGCGACAAATGGCAAGTAACTGTCAAATTGACAGACGTCAAACTTAAAACTGCTATAGCTCAGAAACTATTGATCCCAGACTGACGATCTCTTTAGAGGAGTGATAGATCTCATCGAAAGCTTCATTTCAGATGACAGCTGTCAAACTTAAAACTGCTATATCTCAGAAACTATTGATCCTAGATTGACGGTCTCTTTGCAGAAGTAATAGATCTCATCGAGATCTTCATTTCAGATGACAGCTGTCAAACTTAAAACGGTTATATCTCAGAAACTGTGTGTTCTAGATTGATGATCTCTTTGCAGAAGTGATAGATCTCATCGAGATCTTCATTTCAGGTGACAGCTGTCAATCTTAAAACGGCTATATCTCAGAAACTGTTTGTTCTAGATTGATGATCTCTTTGCAGTCTTCTAGTCTTCTTTATACTATTAGTATAGATAACAACACAAGCTTTATTAAATTTCTTTTTTTTTTCAATGCGCGTATGTATACCACATTGTGGCCCTTTACCACCTCGTGGCCCTTTACCACCTCGTGGCCCTTTACCACCTTGTGGCCCTTGCCTACCAAAAGGTTCCGACCGCTGCCTGGTGTAGAAGATAAGTTCTAATTAATAGGAATAGTTTGATGTAAATATGTTGATTGATATTAGCTTGAACAAGTCATTTTACGACCATCACTACATAGTATAAAAAAGTCACTTTTCGTCATCCCTATGTCCCTATATCCCTTTGTATGCTTAGATCTTTAAAACTGCGGTTTTTTTAATAGATAGAGTGATTCAAGAGGAAGGTTTATATGTATAATACATGCATAATACAGCCGTGCGAAGCCGGGGCGGGTCGCTAGTACACAATATTACACAGCCCACATTAACTCTGCCTCTATTTTTCTTCCGTTAGAAATAAACAGTAGGCAGTTTATCCCTACGAATCATGTTATGTCGGGAGGGTATATATAACTATACAGGGTGTGTCAGTGGGGTGGGGCTGAGAGTCAGGGGGCCGGCCGGGTCGGGTGGCGGGTGGCCGAGGTGGCCTCGAGGGAACGGGGTGACCTTCGCGGAAGTCCTACGCTACTTGTAATTACTGAAACCGTTTCCTTCCAACTCAATTTAGTCGTTCGTACTGCGTAGTAATATAGTATCTATAGATGTAGGTAGGTAGTCAAGGTTCTTTGAAGGTAATATCAATCAAAGTTTTTTTTTTTAGTTAATATTGGATTATATTAGATAGATATCTAACTTTATTTGTACAAAACAAAAAGGAACATAGAACATATTTTACAACAAGTATCTTGTAAGCATAGATTGCTCGAATGGCGCTGCCTCATCGCTGAAAAGCGAATTTCTTCCACGCAACCTTTCATAACCTTTGGATGGAAAAGAACTGATTTAGCTACTACTTACATTTTGAACTTACTTTTTTACTTAACACCTAATTTTTATTTATTTATATACTACTTAGTATTGTTATATCACTTCACTATCACTACATAGTATACAACAAAGTCGCTTTCTCTGTCCCTATGTCACTATATCCCTATGTATGCTTAAATCTTTAAAACTACGCAATGGATTTTGATGCGGTTTTTTTAATGGATAGAGTTATTCAAGAGGAAGGTTTATATGTATAATACATACATATTATAGCCGTGCGAAGCCGGGGCGGGTCGCTAGTAACTTATAAACTCAGTTCTTCCACTAAAGTTATAATATCTTTGGAATTTACTCTTTTAGAATATGAAAGTTTGTGATGAATAGAAAAATATTGCAAGCCAAATAATCTGTCTACTGATTTGTGATGTGCGTTGATACATCAGTCAGTCAAGACTTTGAATTTTATATTTATTGATTACTACGCCCTAGATGGAACCCCTATCCAAGTTACAGACACGTGTAACTCTTGCCCCCTTATTCCAAAACGAGGTTTAAGGATAGTCCGAGATGTGGATTTAAACCTTAGATTTAGACACAGATTTACTCGTGAACTATAGTCTAAACACTATCCCTATAGATTATATAGGGAACTATAGTCTAAACACTATCCCTATAGATTATATAGGGAACGTGTTTAGACTATAGTTCACGAGTAAATCTGTGTCTAAATCTAAGGTTTAAATCCACATCTCGGACTATCCTTAAACTTCGTTTTGGAATAAGGGGGTTGTAGTTTGAGATATTTCGTATTGAGTATTTTTCTCTTTTATATTATTCTATACTTATATCAGCGCTCCGCATCCCGATCCCGTCGGGATATCGGGATAAAAAGTAGCCTATGTCACTGTCAATGAATCAATGTACGGTCGGCTGCACAATTGCAGACCCACCGTAGAGCTCCAAAACGGCTGTTATAAGAATGTTTCTACACAAGCAACATTCTAGACATCTGCTTTAGTTAAAGTTTAAAGTCTTCTAACTCATCAGTTTATCAAACAAAAATTATTAGAATGAAAACATTCCAATAATAGTAGTTTTAGAACTCTACCGGGGGCTGCAATTATGCAGCCGACTGTACCCTCATACCAAGTTTTATCAAAATCATTCTAGTAGTTTCAAAGCCGTTACAAACAAAAATATAACAAATAATTCCTCTTTATTATTATATAGATCAAAATATGCATGTACGATTATGTACGAGTACCAATGTATGTGGCTGTATATATGTAGTTATAGGTATATTATGTTATATGAAAAAGTCGAACATCATCCCTACGCTTGGAAAAGTTTCTTGTAACATTGCCAGCTTATGTAAATATGTATATAATATAATACAACGTAGCGCCGTTGGCAATGGCTATGGACGGTTCATTTCAACATTATATCTACCTAAACATTTTAACACACATTTGCTTTGTATTTTACCAACATTTTGTTTAAAAACATTTTCCATATTAGTATCTACAAACCTTACCTACATTTTTTTTAAAGTAACACGATTTACATAACATAAGGGTATTTTTCACACCTGCAGCACTTTAATAACGGATTAAAGCCCTATTAACCTCAACTTAAAGCAAGACTTTATTCCCAAGGGAGATAATGTTGTATGAAACTCCCAAGGGAATAAAGTGATTTGAATTTGGAACGTTGAAATTCGTGTGAAAACTCTTGGTTTTAATTTTGAAGGTCTCAGCAAATAGGTTTTATTTATAATAAGTCATTTGATTGGTCTACAAAAATCTAGCAGGCCACGATTAATGTTTTTTTTATTTTTATTGTTACGTTAGGTCTAAGCAAATAGGTTTTGCCTATAATACTTACTAAATATTAACCATCATGCTACCATCTCATTGCAATTGCCCCATTTTTTTTAAAGTGGATTATTTTTTAAGTAGGAAACTGGCCACCACAAGCATTTAAATAAAAAATCGACGGTATGAAAAGTAGAGTATGCAGTATACACCTCGGGATAAAGCATGTCTTCGTCTTGGGCGGCTTAAACCCCTCTCTTCACTCAGGACTCTACATAACTCCTTCGCTTCGCTCAGGAGTTAACCCGAGAATCCCTTGTTACACTCGGGATTCAATATGCCACCCACAACATAAGACATTGCTTTATGCCCTTGATGCATAATCTACTATTACGATAAATACAAATATTATATTTAAAAAAATCAGGAAGGTTGTATTAAAGAGTTAAGAGACTATAATGTGTTTATTGAAAAATGACGAGGTATAAAAATGCCGATTTTCCAAACATAAAAAGTCAAAGTAAGACGCAGCTGTAGTGATGCACGCAGGGACCGAAATGGTATCTCAATAAGCGGTTTTGATCGGTATTTTTAAGTGATACTCGAACGCTTACTTTGCATTTTAAGTACCACAAATAATGATATCTATAAATTGCGGTACCACTATTTTCGGGTACCCAAAATCGTAAGCGGATACCCGAATATTAAACCCTAAAAGTGTCTTCTTGCGCGTTGCCAATTCTACGCGAAAATCCTTTCTCTCTTTTACATATGTCATTAGAAAGGGTTAAACGTAATCTCTGCCGTGCACGTGTATGTTTGTTTATTAATTGTCAATATCATAGTCTAGGTCGTTTTTAATACAGAAATTTTAAAAATAACTATTCAGAATAATGTTTTCATCATTAAAAATTCAACTTTAAGAAACGGTAAACTATTTCTTTGTTTCTGAAAAAACTGTCAATCCTAGCAGCACCACTTTGGAATCAAATTGAAGGTGATTTTAGTATCTACAAATGTATTTCTAATAGTTTTTCCTATAGGACTATTACTTCTCCTATAGGACTAGTTTTCTCAGAAACAAAGAAATAGTTTACGGTTTCTTAAAGTTGAATTTTGTTTGATGATGAAAACATTATTCTGAATAGTTATTTTTAAAATTTCTGTATTAAAAACGACCTAGACAAATTGACAATTAACTTCTCAACTGGCCTACAAACCCCCGAGCGATTTTCTTTTCGGAGCAGAAAGTAGCCGTTGACTGGCCAAGTCGAAAAAAAATGGCCGCTTGAAGGGGGCAGACCCGTTTATGCATATAAATTAATTTTGGTTTGACTAATTCATAACATTGATACCTTTCTGCATTCAGAATGAAATTTCCTATTTAGATGACATAGTTTAAATATTAGTACTTGAACAAATAATGTGAGTAATTGCAGAGTGAAGTGCAAATTTGCAAAATGCACTTGCAAAAAAATTGCAAAAAAAATTCCTAAAGAAACTAATATCTCCTGCGAAATTTATGAGTTAATAATACAAAGTGAGGTGATCTAGTTACCCAGGCGTTGTTTTATCACAAAACACAACACATAAAACAAATGAAAACAATATTAATTAAGTCGAAACGCGCACTGTCCAAAACAAAAACAAACAAACATGGCCGTCAAAGGCAATTGATCGAAGTGACATTGACATTGAACGATTATAACCTTACCAAATTAAGTAGTATGGTTTTATATGCAACTCATGTACATCCCAGAATAGGTTGGCTATACTTGATCTTGACATACATTCATTCATTAGACGTAAAAAACATCAAAATACGCCCGAAACCCCCGAGCGGTTTTGGCCAGTGTAGCGTTTCGGCCGAAAAACCGCTCGGGGGTTTGTAGGCCAGTTGAGAAGTTAATAAACAAACATATAAAACAAACATACCTGGAAAACGCTTTCAAGGGGTAGTTTTTCCTAAAAAACTAAAACACGTGCCAGATAGCACCATAGGAGAAGCCCAGGGTTTTCAAGGATGACAACTCAGGAATAGACTACTCTCGGAGGGTCTAATAACATATTAAAATTTTTTTTTTTTTCGATGTATAGCGTTTTTGTGTCCATTTTTACTGACCGAATTGAAAGAAAAGTAAGCATATTTCGAAAATTATAAGTCCGATCAACATACTTCCAAGACAATTATTATAGAGAATTTAATGAAGAACAAATTGGTCATTGACAGTTTTGATGTGGCTTTAATCGTTTTTATAATAAAATCAAAAAACTCATTAGGGTTGATACAAAACAGGGTCGAGGGGGCGTTAAAATCACTTACAGCTTCTAAACTATAAGTCCGATCTACATACTTCCAAGGAGATTGTTGTAGTGAGTTTAATGAGGATCATATTGCTCATTGACAGTTTGGTTGTAGTTTGAACCGTTTTCATACAAAATGCAAAAAACTCTAATTTGGCACAAAAAGGGGGGGGAAAGGGGGGAAACAATAATTTCTCGACGTGCTTCCATATCGAAATTGAAGCACATATATGACAGCTACGTTCATGCCAAGTTTCATGCTTTCTTTACGATGGGACCATAAAACTGATTTTTGTTAGGACTGGGAGCTGCACTAGATGTAAATTGCTAGATTCAGTCGAACGAAAAAGCGACGTTGCCATTTTTACAAACATCTCAAAAATACTGTTCATGAACGGTTCATAAACCATTTATTTTTAGATACCAAAATTTTGCGATATCATTATTTTTGGGTACCGTAATTCTATTTTAAATTAAGATATCTTTGCATAGGGGTATCTGAATTTCAAGTATCCTAAAATATCGGTTTTTCGGTCCCTGGATGCACGTCTAAATATCTAGTGAGTAAAAATTAAAGTATTTAAGTAATTTTAATTAAATAGCAGAGATAAAGTTTTAAGGTAGGTATGTTTAGATTACATAATAAAGGGCCATTTCACAGTAATATTCTACGAGTTGCTTGCATCAGAACATTTGCGAAACAGCGTCATAAAAACTACAAAGACAAGCTGTGGGTGTAGTATCCGGCAACGGCATACAAAAGGGGTTTTAATTCATTTGGAATCATACAATTTGCATGAAATCACATTGAAACGTCTTAAAAACTAAGTTAGGAGGTGTGCCTACGCAATGCGCCAACGTGGAACGTAAAAAAAATCGACGAATATTACGTCATATTTATGACGTCACATCCCACTTTAGCCATGACTAGGAAGGAGCGTATTTATTTTCCTCGATCATTCTCTTTGAGGACAACAGAGATATTTATAAATGAATAAATAAATATTGCAGGACATTCCACACATCGCCATCTAGCCCCAAGCTAAGTAACTAGACTTGTGTTATGGGTGCTAACAACAAATACTTTTCTTTTATAAATATAATACTTATGATACATAGAAACAACCAGACCACAGACAAATATTTAAGCATAAATACTTGTCTGAGGTGGGAATCGAACCCGCGACCCTGTGATTGGCAGTCCGGCATGGTGACCATTGTGCCAATTGGGTCGTCAAAAAAAAAATTAGACATAAACATATTTAAAAATGTTTATGTCCAAAATTCACTGGGATTTTGTTACAAATAAATTTCCCAGTTGTCACCACTGGGGACGTCGCCACCGCACCGGTGACAACTGGGACATACAGCTGAACAGTCCTTTAGGTAAACAATTTAAGATTATAACAGTAATTCTATTAAAATTCTCTACCGTTAACTAGACACTTCAAATGCCCAGGTATTTAACAACACTCGGGTAATTAAAGTATACTGTAAAGGTAATTAAAACTCTACAACTGCCTGTAGTTAGACAATTCAATTATCTATAAACTGAAGTATCTAGGTAATAAAGTTCAATGGCGTAACAGTTAGCTTTCAGTACCTACGGTAGAAAAAACGAAAGAGCTGGCAACTTAAGAAATTCGATTTAGCTTTCTCTTCTGAGAATTTTTCTTTTTTCAACTTTTTTTTATGATGAAATTAGAAAATGTTTCTGAGAATTTTTGTTGAAAAAATGTTTTCTCTTCCTATTTCCGCTTTTTGTTGAATGAAGTTGGTACGTGACTTATGCCACGGTATGCGGTATTATGTTGCGTTCCGACCCGCTTATGGACCCGTTGGTTTTAAAATCATCCTGTATACATTCACGGTTGGGTCTCTTATTAATAATAAATACAAAATTAAATCATTTTTTACTCAAAAAAAAGAGGTTCTCTAGAATCATACGTGGAAGGTCAAATTCGCATGAGGTCAAACACTAAAAAAGTGACTAGAACTTGCAAGTTTTTGCAAAATGTCAAAAAGGCGAAAGTCTAAAACACGTATTATCCTCAATTCGTCGCGTTAGTATATTTTTTTCTCAGACTAATATAACGATGATGACTTTGATGACAACTTACAGCCTAATGGTCGAAGGAGTAAAATAACATGTAAGAACTTAATAATAAGTCAATGCATTTTTCAGACATATTTCCTGTAGAAAAAAATGACAAAAAATTACAATTTAACCGTTAGTTGTTCTTCTTCATTGCGTGTCGATTCCGAGTGTTAATATATATTTTTTATCACAGTTGCTCATAAAGTGGATCTTATTAAACCGCTTTTAGGCTCATAATGCAACGTATTATACACGCGTGCGATAAAAAAAAATCCAACTAGTGCTAAAATAATACGTCATCCCGATATGTCAAATACGTATCTTACTGCTAATGACATTAGTAGATGAAACATTCTTAAGGTCATCATTCAAATCGTACCCAAAAATTAATGTGCCGGCCAGAAAAATAAATGTTTCTATCTTGTAGAGAATAACATTTTAAATAATGTTTACTAAGGCAACAAAGAGCTACGATTAAAAATCGTTGAGTTATTTTACATTGAAAACCCAAAAAATGCATGTGGGTATTTTTTGTTAGAAACATGTATGATCTCCTTTATCTGGGTTATACTGTTTTGATGTATAGAAAAAGGTACCATCCAAAGAGTTTTTAAGCCTTGCTGGCTTAAACTTTTTGTTGGTACCTTTTTTCTTCTTTTCAAAAGGTTGTCTCTAAAGTCTGATAACGAACGATAATATTACGTGATGACGTCTTTGAAAATAATTAAAAATTGAGTTTTGTTTTTATTTTGTTTTTTCTTTAAGTACATAAATATATTTTTTCTATATATTCTGTTTTTAATGAAACCCGGAACTAATAATGCTTACCATTATATAGAATATAATGGTAAGCATTATATTCTGTTTTTAACCGCCGACGCAAAAACAAATGAAAAAAACCCTAAAAAAATATTGTATGTCAGACGCTGTATAGGTTAAAAAGTCTTTTGCCTAGCCTTTCGGGAGTGTAATTAACAAAAAATAGTAAACATAACCTAAAATTCTTAGAAACTTATTATTATTAAAATTTTAACAAGTCTTTTTTTTTATTCGCAACTGTGATAAAAAACGTCGTACGATACACGTGTGAATTGATCATTCCATCTCGGCTTTTGCCACGCTCGCGTTCCGCTCGCGCGTCATAAACCGCCTCTATGGAATGATCAACTTTCCACACTTGTATCGCAATGTACTATTTTTACTTAAGTATTTTATATTTTTGTATTTCGTTTTTGTACATTTAATAATTTTGTATTTTTTATTAGGTACTATAATTATTTACATGCCAAATCCAGACCAGGTTGCCACAGCTACGGCATGATCTTGTAAGGTGCAGGAGGAGGTTGTTGATAGATACAGACAGATGTTTTAAGCCTAAACTAAATTATAAAAAATCGTGCCCAAAGGAGTCGGTTACATACAAACAAGCAAACATACAGGTGAAACTAATAAAAGCGTGTTAAAAACGAATAAGCTCCGAACGAAACTACTAAACCAATTCTGATGAAACTTAGGATAGATTGAAACTGCGGGGCGCAGCTAGTGTATACTCTAGCCACGTTACGTTAGCGTTTTATATCTAATCCATTACAAATGTTATTTCTATAAATAATAATAATGTTTTTACGTCTAAATCTACGAGAGACAATGTAAACAAATAGATTTGTTATAATTATAACAAATAACGCGTAGCTACCTAGACTGGCACTCTGGACAGTTGCCAACTCATTTAGATTTGGTTTTAGATAGCTGGTTATATCCATCTATACCACATAGTTATAGCTATACAACGTGTTTCCTCGTAGGGTTTTTAGGGTTCAGTACCCGAAGGGTAAAAACGGCACCTTTTACTAAGACTCCACTGTCCGTCCGTGATAGCTGGACAGTTGAAATTTTCACAGATTTTGTATTAATTACTGTTGCCGCTTTATTTTACTTACGCTGGCTCAGCGACCCGAAGTGGATCTTGGCCTCCGACACCAAAAGCCGCCATTGCACCCTATTCTGCGCCACTTGTTGCCAATCGGCTGCATGAAGGGCTTGCTGCCCCCTGATTCACAAACCGTTGGAAAGCAACCGAAACGAAAAAAAAATTTGCTGCTCTTTCACTCCCGCGACTTTTGACGTGTTGCCATCCTTGTCTATTCAGTTTTATTCGTTTCGGTAGCCTTCCGATGGTTTGTGAATTAGCCTACAGGTCTTGTTGGACTTGGTCTATCCAGCGATACCTAGGTCTGCCAACGGGCCGTCTCCCCTGAGGTCGTCCTAGATATAACAACAAATACTAAAAACAAGAAAATAATTATTTAACTGAGGCTCTCATACAACACGGTACGGCCGATTTTTTAACTTTATTTTGTTAATATTTTGCGTGGACGCAACAGTAGTTTCAGCTTTTAGTAAAATAGAAGATAGATAAGAAGGAAAAAGATAAATATAAGATTGCAGAAAGAAATTCTTTTAAGTTCTTGGTAATAACTCAATACTGGCACTGATTACTTGGTACTGGCGTGGCAATATGCGTAAATCGTACGAAGCCAAATCTATTAAAAACTTCTTTTAATTTCTTTCGGTTAAGCAACAAACATTTTGTTTCCTGATCGCGTGACGTTTCTAATAAAAATATTTATTTATTTATCAAATTAAGTAAAACTAATTCCTTCAATTTCCTGCCGCGTGGCTACCCTACCGTTACAAAATTAAATGACAAGGAACTTCATTATTTTAATGTTGTTTTTATGGCATACCACGACTCGCGCATACAGCTAGTCTTATATAAAAAATACGGGTGCATCCCATCGACCCCGGTGGTCCCGCCCCGGTAACGGGACCGTTGGGAAAAATTGTTTCATCGACCCCGGTAGTGCCGACCCCGTCGTTTACCGGGGTGGATGGCACAAATCAAGTGTCATCTACCCCGGTGTGTTTTTAAATGAAAAGCGCTTTAAAACGTAGTAATGTTTAAAGCGGGGAGAATAGAGTAATATTGTGTAACCAAAAAATACGTTTTATAATTAACAACGTGAACAAAGCTAACGTAATAATAAAAAATCAAAATATTTTCAGTAGTTCGTCCATCGCTCAATATTTATGACATATCAAACAATAATAGGCACTTAGACGAGTCAAGTTTGAAACGGTACCTAACGAACAAAATAAAATAGTCTATCCATAACTATCTTTCAACCAATAGAAAGCGATTCTGAAATGCATTGTCCAGTGACGTTAGGCAGTCAGTCGCTTTAAAGCGATCAAAGTCGTGTGGTGTCTTAATGTGACTAGGTAAGTGAAGTGATTTAAATATTATTCTTATTAATGTGAGACAATGAATTTTGAACACGATTTTATTAGTGCTTGCTTGCTTGTATGTAACCGACTCTTTTGGGCTCGACTTTGCCCTTCTTAGAACGATCAGATTTTATTCAAACTTTGCACACCTGTCAAAGACCGATGACAATTTAATGCAATTATTCGATTTAACAATCTGATTATCCTGATTAGTTTCGCCAAGATTCATCAATTTCTTTCCGTATCCTTTGCATACGCATGCGCGCAGTTCCAGACTCAGGCGCGGAACAGACGATTGGAAACCGTAAATCCATTGGGATAGAGTCTATATTTGTATACGCCCGCGTCACATTTTGTATGAAACGGCGATGCGCGGGTACCGCTTGCGCACCGCTACAAATATAAACTCTATCACAATGTTCTTACTAAAAAGCGAAAAATAAACTCTTTAGAAACTAAAACACGATTTTATAGAAAATTCAACTAAAAAAGAAAAATAAATAAACAGAAAATAGTGTAAATTAAAAATAAATGTATATTATTGTAAAAAAAAAGCGTGGGTGCATAGTGTCAATAGTTATAAATGTTTTATTGACAGATATGAGTAAAAGGCTTATCATTTTGATAATATATTAAAAAGCAAGCTTTTTTTACAATAATATACATTTATTTCTAATTTACTCTATTCTCAATTCAAATTTATTAAATTTTATTTTCTATTTTTAAGTTTTTTTATAAAAGCGTGTATTTTCAGTTTTTTTAAACTATTATTTTATTATTAGTAGATGTGAGTGATTCTAAACATGTGTAGGAGTTCTAAATTTTTGAGTTGCAGGATAAAAAATGGATGAAGAATTCCAAGTTGCTCTACCGGCCTACCATCTTTAACATTTATAATGAGTTATCCCATTTCAAACATAAAAATAATTTTCTAAATAGGTCCAGGTATTTTCGAGTAATCGGCGAACATACCATAAAATATACATAATATATTATGCTTGTATACGCGACAAATTGAGAACCTCCTCCTTTTTTGAAGTCGGTTAAAAAGAAACGGTGGCACTGTTCTGTTACGTACTGGGCACCAAAATACAATTTGGTTCAAGCGAAGAGGGTTGTTCTAGACGTCTAGGTGAACAACTTTTGTTCTACGACTTTTGGAAATTCGAATCTTTTTCGATAATTCTGAATGAATTTTTACTTAGCTGTTTCATACAAAAACTTCGAACGAAATGTCGAAAAGTCGTAGAACAAAAGTTTTTCGCCTAGACTTGTAAAACAACCCCCTTTTGTATTAGAACCCCTTCGCTGAAACACATCACCTTTATATTAAAGGAAAATTATAAAAATGGAATGGCTGCATGGGAATGTATTAACAGAAGGAAACAGAAATGTGGTGAAAAAGTAACTTTAAAAGTTAGTATTATAGTTATTTTATTATTGACCCTTTGAATTGTGAAAGTGAAATGAACGGACTATTACAATTTTGTACATACTAAAACAGGCGAGAGTTCCAAATGTATGTCTTCGTAAATATGTTGAGTGTTAAACTTAAAAATTTCATCATTCTTATATACCTCTAGTATTAAAGTAGTGTAGTAGTGTTAAAGTAGTAGTAAAGTAGTCATAGTGTTATTTAAGTTTTAATCAATAAATAACATTATACAGTGATTTGTAAATTAAATTGAAATACTGAAATTACTAGTTACTTTTCCACCTCATTTCTGTTCTCTTCTGTTAATACCCCTTCT
This sequence comes from Idaea aversata, assembly GCA_907269075.1. Classification (NCBI taxonomy): domain Eukaryota; kingdom Metazoa; phylum Arthropoda; class Insecta; order Lepidoptera; family Geometridae; genus Idaea; species Idaea aversata. The sequence continues at coordinate 11,665,263 of OU026104.1, read as the reverse complement.
GTTGTTCCCATGCTGCCATTCCATTTTATATTTTTCCTTTAATGTATATTGGTGCCGAATACGTAACAAAACAGTGCCACCGTTTCTTTATATAAATAAATGTCAAAAATGGTAGGCCGGTAGAGCAAATTGGGATTTTATAATCTATACTTTATCCTGGAACGTGAAATCACTCACATCTACTAATAATAAAAATACATTGTCTTACATTTAAGCCGAAGTGGTAAGACCAGAAGCGCGATAGAGGTGTCTTAGACACAGTTTTTGGGTATTATATACCTCTAAAATCCATAAAATGATGTTCCTACTGTCGTAAAGATGAAAAAATGCTTTGTATTGTCATACACTTCGAAACACGATTAGAGTGATTTGCTTCGATAGAAAAAATCGTGATATTCCTAAAAAATCGTCATTTTTTGAGCTTTTTCAATTTTACGGCGATTGTAAAAAAAAAACAAGAACCAAATTTATATTTTCATAATCTTTACATCCAATCCCATAAGGTAGTACAGATGGTTTTTCACTAAAATAGATGTGAATCTTTTAATTACCTACTTAAAATAGTTAAGACGGTCATTACGCGGCGCGAGGGGGAATAATGGGATAGAGTGATCAGGTGGCATGCGCGTGGAAAAAGGATAGGGGTTTTCAGGTCCTACTTCACCTTAATAAGAATAATATATAAATCACTTCACTTACCTAGTCACATTAAGACACCACACGACTTTGACTGCTTTAAAGCGACAGACTGCCTGACGTCACTGGACAATGCATTTGTGAATCGCTTTCTATTGGTTGAAAGATAGTTATGGATAGACTATTTTATTTTGTTCGTTAGGTACCGTTTCAAACTTGACTCGTCTAAGTGCCTATTGTTGTTTGATATGTCATAAATATTGAGCGATGGACGAACTACTGAAAATATTTTAATTTTTTATTATTACGTTAGCTTTGCTCACGTTGTTATCGGTCTGGTAATAAGACACTTTCACGTTGAATACCTTTTTTAATTATAAATAGTATTTTTTGGTCACACAATAATACTCTATTCTCCCCGCTTTAAACATTACTACGTTTTAAAGCGCTTTTCACTTAAAAACACACCGGGGTAGATGACACTTGATTTGTGCCATCCACCCCGGTAAACGACGGGGTCGGCACTACCGGGGTCGATGAAACAATTTTTCCCAACGGTCCCGTTACCGGGGCGGGACCACCGGGGTCGATGGGATGCACTCAAAAATACTAACATCTAAATACCAATATTTTTACTAAATCTATTGCAAATACGAACAAAGTAAGGTAAAACTGTTAGTTAATTCCAGTACTTTCTAGAATCTTCGACGTTATTGTACGTAACGGACGTAACGGTGTTTTAAAGAGTTAGAGAAAGTTTTTAAGGCATAAGTCTAGCTAGCTAGAGTTGCTAGACTATTTAGTGCTTTGATTTGCGTAAGTACGATCTTTGTGGCCGGTGCGGTCGAACACCTGCCTGCGATTGCGGGTTCAATTCCCACCTTGAATATTTTTTATGTGCAGATATTTGTTTCTGGTGTTTCTGATTCTGTATGTAAAAGAACAAATTAACACAACTTGATGTAGATAAGTATTATTTTATTAGCTGACTATTATGCATAAATCGTGCGAAGCCAACATTAAATTAAAGGAAAAACCGACCAAGTGCGAGTTGGACTCACAAAGGGTTCCGTAAACTTTCGTACTTACTGTTATATTCTGATTTTAGTAAGTATTTGAAATAAGTGGTACCTACTTAGTTACTTACATTGTCTGCGAAAATTTCAACTGTCTAGCTATAGCTACAAAGGTTCATAAGATACAGTCAGTATGCCTAGCATGAAGACCAAAACACAGTACGATAAAGCGATAAACTACATCAACTCTCAAAATATGATAGATAAAGCCGCCATGTTGAATTTTTATCGCAATTTATAATAAAAATTCAACATGGCGGCTTTATTTATCATATTTTGGGAGTTGATGTATAGTTATATCGCTTTATCGCATGGTGTTTTGGTCTTCATGCTAGGCAGGCTGGAGTGGTGACAGACAGACGTACTTACAGTGGAATCTTGGTAAAGGGTCCCGTTTTGCCCTTTGGGTACGGAACCCTAAAAAAAGAGTTTGTTAGGTTGCATTTACTAAAGACTCAGCGCTCAAGATTCATTCTGGGTAACTATACGTAGGTATTTAGGCGCCTTTGTAGGTAATTATGTTTTATAGCTTAGTTATATAACTAGGTAAGTATGTAGGTAATGTAGGTTCTCATCTGAATATAAACATTTCTACATTGTTGAAAGTAATTCCTCCCCGGGGCGTTATTCCGCAAAAATTGCGAAACCTGGACACCCCAGAGGGATCGTAACTCTTTATACTTCGCTATTATATTACTGTAGGTAAACTAAATATATGTTTTGTGATAGTGTTGTAGTGATGTTTTGTGGTGCCTAGTTTAGTCTGTTAGGTATTCTCGTGTCGACTTTCGTAATCTGAACGTGGGTTCTAGTGACTCCAGCGAGCGGGGCAGGCGGCAGGCGGCAGCGTTGCTCGGATGCCGCGGCGAGCTGGCAACCTCGCCCGCTCGACCGACGACCTCGCGCGTCTTATCGCCTCCCGCGTTGACGCGTCACACATAAAGGTCACCACTCGCTCACCGAGTCAAACAAATTCGCCGGCATCCGCTAATGTCTTCGCGATCTACAATTCGACATAGGAATCCCATAAGCACACCTTGGTACTAAAAGAATATATTGTATGGGAGCGACGACGACGTGGCACCTCGCCGCGCCACTGCTGTGCTATCCGCATCTCGTTCCCGCGCTCGCACGCCCCGCCCCTCGCGCCGCTAGCGCCGCGCGGCGGACGACTCGCGAACCTAATACGTTCGCCTACACAGCGTTGCCATTCCGAAACTATAATTTCGCTGCACGTAAATTTCAAACGAAACAGTTCAATGGACTTTTCGAAATTTCTAAACACGTCATTTGTTGTAAATATAGTGGTGTCACCTAGGGTGTTGTAGGCAGTACCGTAGATGCGTTATTTCTACGTTAAATTGTGATAAACCGAGTGAGAGTTGCGTGAACGTGCGTGTTTCGTTCGTGAACCTAAGTCCCGTTGGAAGCTTCCACGTCTCTTTTTGACTCTAAGGTGAGTTGTTTTCCAATAAAAACCTTATTAGGGCTTAAATCCAGTTAGGCTTTATGTATTCTAATGTTCAAACTGTGAAAAAGTGGTGGAAAAATTTTAAGCGACATAGCCGTTTCCGTGAATGTCGGTCTGAACAAGATTCGTTTTAACTGCGCAAAATGGTTATTAGCTTCGTGTAGATATATCCGTGGTTACTTAAACATGGTTTTATGATAATATCGAAGTGCACGTGGTGATAGCTTATATGTAGACTTGAGGCGGAGATATTTTCGTCTTGCCCTTTGGCCAATGGTTGAAATAGCCGTGTGGTATCGCTAACCGAGCTCATGTTCTCTGGCTGGCTGTAGAAAACTTTTTTTCCCAGCTAAATGATTACAAATAAAAAGGTTGAATAACTGAAACCACTCTGCCAACTCACTGGCCACATGCGTAAAACACCTACAATGTTACAGTACAGACTTCTTTTGGAAAAAAATGAACCATAAATCCTATTCTTAACTTGAAAAGATAATTTCCTACCATCAAAGAGGATGAATATCCTATGCCCTTGATGCAAACTCACTGGCCACATGCACACACCCAAATTATCTAATTTAAAAAAAAAAAACCATTTCCTATTCTCAATTTGAATTTGTGATTAAAACCTCATTTCATCAGAAAGTTCAAATGAATCAAACATTTAAAATGTTTGATTGAGTTTTTAATCAGTGCGCGACAGTATTACGCAGTTGAGTTGGCAAGTTAGTGGGCTTGTGATATCACGATAAGTATATTTAATTAATGTTATACCTACATTTGTATGTAGTTACGTGATTTAACTTCGAAAATACTATTAACTAGCTTCATCCCGCGGTTTCATCCGCGTAAGTCCCGATCCCCTTGGGAATTTCGGGATAAAAAAATACACTCAGCGACCCTGAACAAACTACATATCTCTATGCAAAACATCCAAATCGATCTACAAACTTTACCTCTTTTTTAATTACCCGACTCCGCGACTCAAAGGAGTGGTAATCTATACATATAAAATGCTCTGTCCTGACTGACTGACTGACGGATCAACGCACAGCCTAGAACGCTGATCGTAGAGACCTGAAACTTGGACGGTGTGCTCTTTGTATGACGTAGGCATCCGATAAGAAAGGATTTTCCGAAATTCTACCCCTTAGGGGGTGAAAAAGGGGGTCAAAGTTTGTATGGGACGAGATTTCTTAGTCTATTTTCGACTTTTACGCGGACGAAGTCGCGGGCAAAAGCTAGTATTAATATAGATAAGTAAGCTACTTGAAATGAATAAAGGATTCAATGCAAGTCGTCCCACTCACAACTTGTCCCATTACAAATCATCCTATTACCTACCAACTTGTCTCAAGAAAGGTCCCATACTCACGAAAAAAAAAAAAACTTATGGCAAACTGCTTCCATACAACCTCGTGTCACGTCTTTTTCTTCTCCTTTCTACCATTTTCTCGTTTCGATAAAGCTATTAACACTCTTTAACAAAACCTCGTCTTGGGAAAGTTACAGTCTAAAAATGCTAACCCCGCCACTAAACATACACAAGACATTTAATTTTACTACAATGCATTTTGTAGACTGAAAGATAAGTAATGATAAAGAATTTAATATTTTAACGCCTAAAAATTTACCCCACTTCATGAATTCCCTTCTTGCAAGTTCCCTAGCAACATATTTTCGAAAATTCCTACGGAATTGGAACAGGATCGACGAGGTAGAACCCGCGGGAATTTAATATAAAAACAAATTCAAAAAGAGATACAAATAATAACTATAAGACAAAATCACAGCTTTAAAAAAACTTTTTGAAATTTCTTTAAATTTCAATTTGAGTTTCACTTACTTTCTGTATTTTTTTAACAAAATCACAGAATACAAGACACAATGAAGCTTATTTACGACGCAAATAAGATAGACAGACAAACTATTAATTGTACCATATCATAATCATAATTCTTACACAAATTCCTGCTAAAAATAATAAAAAGGAAAACCAAACAATATGGCACAATGGGCAGCCTTATCGCTAAAAGCGATCTCTTCCAGGCAAATAAGGTACTACTACTACTGGATTTTTCAAAAATTCACAACTAAATAAGTTTGTCTTATTTAGAAATAGTAGTCATAATACATTTTTTTTTAAATATAGCTTAAAAACGATGCCATAAGGTAACCCACTTGCATTCTCCTAGTTTATAAGTTTGTATCTAATTAGAAATTCCCATACGAATTTTGATGAATTTTAGTATAAAGATGAGACCTTGGAGAAGGACATAGGATTCGGAGTTTCGAAGGTAACCGCGGGGCGTAGCTGGTTGCGTGATATAAAGTTTAGTTTCGAAGGTAACCGCGGGGCGTAGCTGGTTGCGTGATATAAAGTTTAGTTTCGAAGGTAACCGCGGGGCGTAGCTGGTTGCGTGATATAAAGTTTAGTTTCGAAGGTAACCGCGGGGCGTAGCTGGTTGCGTGATATAAAGTTTAGTTTCGAAGGTAACCGCGGGGCGTAGCTGGTTGCGTGATATAAAGTTTAGTTTCGAAGGTAACCGCGGGGCGTAGCTGGTTGCGTGATATAAAGTTTAGTTTCGAAGGTAACCGCGGGGCGTAGCTGGTTGCGTGATATAAAGTTTAGTTTCGAAGGTAACCGCGGGGCGTAGCTGGTTGCGTGATATAAAGTTTAGTTTCGAAGGTAACCGCGGGGCGTAGCTGGTTGCGTGATATAAAGTTTAGTTTCGAAGGTAACCGCGGGGCGTAGCTGGTTGCGTGATATAAAGTTTAGTTTCGAAGGTAACCGCGGGGCGTAGCTGGTTGCGTGATATAAAGTTTAGTTTCGAAGGTAACCGCGGGGCGTAGCTGGTTGCGTGATATAAAGTTTAGTTTCGAAGGTAACCGCGGGGCGTAGCTGGTTGCGTGATATAAAGTTTAGTTTCGAAGGTAACCGCGGGGCGTAGCTGGTTGCGTGATATAAAGTTTAGTTTCGAAGGTAACCGCGGGGCGTAGCTGGTTGCGTGATATAAAGTTTAGTTTCGAAGGTAACCGCGGGGCGTAGCTGGTTGCGTGATATAAAGTTTAGTTTCGAAGGTAACCGCGGGGCGTAGCTGGTTGCGTGATATAAAGTTTAGTTTCGAAGGTAACCGCGGGGCGTAGCTGGTTGCGTGATATAAAGTTTAGTTTCGAAGGTAACCGCGGGGCGTAGCTGGTTGCGTGATATAAAGTTTAGTTTCGAAGGTAACCGCGGGGCGTAGCTGGTTGCGTGATATAAAGTTTAGTTTCGAAGGTAACCGCGGGGCGTAGCTGGTTGCGTGATATAAAGTTTAGTTTCGAAGGTAACCGCGGGGCGTAGCTGGTTGCGTGATATAAAGTTTAGTTTCGAAGGTAACCGCGGGGCGTAGCTGGTTGCGTGATATAAAGTTTAGTTTCGAAGGTAACCGCGGGGCGTAGCTGGTTGCGTGATATAAAGTTTAGTTTCGAAGGTAACCGCGGGGCGTAGCTGGTTGCGTGATATAAAGTTTAGTTTCGAAGGTAACCGCGGGGCGTAGCTGGTTGCGTGATATAAAGTTTAGTTTCGAAGGTAACCGCGGGGCGTAGCTGGTTGCGTGATATAAAGTTTAGTTTCGAAGGTAACCGCGGGGCGTAGCTGGTTGCGTGATATAAAGTTTAGTTTCGAAGGTAACCGCGGGGCGTAGCTGGTTGCGTGATATAAAGTTTAGTTTCGAAGGTAACCGCGGGGCGTAGCTGGTTGCGTGATATAAAGTTTAGTTTCGAAGGTAACCGCGGGGCGTAGCTGGTTGCGTGATATAAAGTTTAGTTTCGAAGGTAACCGCGGGGCGTAGCTGGTTGCGTGATATAAAGTTTAGTTTCGAAGGTAACCGCGGGGCGTAGCTGGTTGCGTGATATAAAGTTTAGTTTCGAAGGTAACCGCGGGGCGTAGCTGGTTGCGTGATATAAAGTTTAGTTTCGAAGGTAACCGCGGGGCGTAGCTGGTTGCGTGATATAAAGTTTAGTTTCGAAGGTAACCGCGGGGCGTAGCTGGTTGCGTGATATAAAGTTTAGTTTCGAAGGTAACCGCGGGGCGTAGCTGGTTGCGTGATATAAAGTTTAGTTTCGAAGGTAACCGCGGGGCGTAGCTGGTTGCGTGATATAAAGTTTAGTTTCGAAGGTAACCGCGGGGCGTAGCTGGTTGCGTGATATAAAGTTTAGTTTCGAAGGTAACCGCGGGGCGTAGCTGGTTGCGTGATATAAAGTTTAGTTTCGAAGGTAACCGCGGGGCGTAGCTGGTTGCGTGATATAAAGTTTAGTTTCGAAGGTAACCGCGGGGCGTAGCTGGTTGCGTGATATAAAGTTTAGTTTCGAAGGTAACCGCGGGGCGTAGCTGGTTGCGTGATATAAAGTTTAGTTTCGAAGGTAACCGCGGGGCGTAGCTGGTTGCGTGATATAAAGTTTAGTTTCGAAGGTAACCGCGGGGCGTAGCTGGTTGCGTGATATAAAGTTTAGTTTCGAAGGTAACCGCGGGGCGTAGCTGGTTGCGTGATATAAAGTTTAGTTTCGAAGGTAACCGCGGGGCGTAGCTGGTTGCGTGATATAAAGTTTAGTTTCGAAGGTAACCGCGGGGCGTAGCTGGTTGCGTGATATAAAGTTTAGTTTCGAAGGTAACCGCGGGGCGTAGCTGGTTGCGTGATATAAAGTTTAGTTTCGAAGGTAACCGCGGGGCGTAGCTGGTTGCGTGATATAAAGTTTAGTTTCGAAGGTAACCGCGGGGCGTAGCTGGTTGCGTGATATAAAGTTTAGTTAGGCTGGTAGGTAGAGTATAAAATAGAGTATAAATCCTAGATAGTTATAGAGAGCTCATGTCACCCATTACCCATTAGGCCGATCGTAAGCAGGAGTAACCCTTGGATTCGTCCCAAAAAACCTACAGCACAAATGTCCTCAGATTATCTTAAAAAATAATATCCTGTGGTAGGTAATATCATTATTCCTTTTTTAAGAGGAAAGGGTACCGGGGGCTCTTTCCATACAAACGTAGTCGACTGTTTTCTCCCTGGATAATGACACTAGAGCAAATATTTTTGGTACATAAAACTTGTAAGTTTTAACTGCCATGACCATTTTTAAATCTTAATTTCTATGATAATTAGGAAATGAAAAAAGCCAAAACATAGGGGCATAGTCATGGCAGTTATAGGTTATAAGGCACAAAAATATTTGTGCTAGTGTCATTATCCAGGGAGGAAACAGTCGACTACGTTTGTATGGAGAGAGCGCAGGTACCCTTTCAGTTTAAGTAAAAAAGTAAAAAAGTTTTTTTTTAGTAATTTTCTTTCTTATTATATGAGTACCTAAGATACCTACCTACCTGGTTGTTGTTTTACGCTTGCTGTAAATCTATATCTAAGGGAAAAATACTCATTATGAAATCCCCAAAACTACAGGATCTTGAGTCTGAACTTTGCATAGGGGTTCCTTTTAAAACGTAGGCGAACACTAAGAAAGATTTCTGAAAATTCTACCTCTAAAGGGAAAAAAGGGGGTGTTAAAGTTTATAATTCGTGTAAACTATTGAGTTTCTGTGTTTTAGGAAATGCATATCTACGAGTATACTAAGTAATAAAATAAAGATTTTTTAGTTTTTTGTTTGTATCGAATAGGCTTCGAAACTACTGGGCCTATTTCTATTAAACTTGGTATGAGGATACATTGATTCATTGAGAGTAACATAGGCTACTTTTTATCCCGATATTCCCACGGGATTGAGAGTTACTCGGGTGAAACCACGGAGCGTTGCTAGTCACTTTTAAAAAGATAGTAATGCATGTAAAAGTGCAGCACGAAGCTAGTTAGTGTAAGGTCGGCTTCATAATTGCAGACCCACCGTAGAGTTCTAAAATTACGATTATTGAAATGTTTTCATTCTAAAAAAAATTTGTTTGATGAATTCATGAGTTAAAAGACTTTAACTAAAGCAGGTGCATAGAATCTTGCTTGTGTTGAAAACATTCTTATAACAGCCGTTTTGGAGCTCTACGGTGGGTCTGCAATTATGCAGCCTACTTACATACAACCTCAATGGTATGAGCTAATTATTTTGGAACAATGACGCATACGTAATCTAATCATTGATGGACACGATAACAATGACATGTTTCAATCATTTTATATTGATTTCGTTAGGTAGTACCTACCTATAACTACCTATCCGAAATATATTGAGTTTTCCTGTAAAAGTTGTTTTAAACTGCACCCCGCAGGAGCTAGTCCTTTTGACTCCTTTTGCGTATCAGCCATTTGTGGAATGCTAGACATTTTAAGAATTAGATATTTATCGGCTAAGCTAGTTTCACCCGCATAAGTCCGGATTCTGGATAAGAAAGTCGCCAAATGTCCTTCTGCAAGGTCCAATCTATTTCTAAACCAACCTACCTAAATTCATAAAAAAATGTTCATAGCACTTTAGTTGTGAACTGTTCCCATTTGCTTGAAGATGGAGTAGGTTTTCCCAGGACCTATACTGCCTCTCAGCTTAGTCGATTGTGGCCTGAAGGCCAATTCTCTTAAATAACATTGTTCAAATTACATTTCAACATCACAAATAACACCCTCAAAGTAGCTCAAAATACCCTCAAAGTTAGCTTTTTGTAAAAAAAACTGACTTTGAAGGTATCTTTTGCAATCGAAATGCAATCGGGATGTTATTGAAATGTAATTTAAACAATGTTATGTACGAGAATTGGTCTTCAGAGGCAAGAACTTGTCAATAAGTTTGGACCAATTAAGCCGCGGGTTTCAGCAAGTTTTCCTTCACCGTAAGAGCAATGTCAATTAGCTTACAGACATTTTTCATAAGAAAAATCCATTGGTAAAAACATCATAATATTAATAAGTAAGTTCTAACAAACTACAAAAATAGACAGTTTATTGTAATTTTCAGCCAGTAAATACGGTGTTTTCTTTATCTTTTCTGCGCCTCGATGCTTTACATGTAAGACCCGATCCTGTAGGAATATCAGGATAAAAAGTAGCCTATGTGTTATTTCAGGGCTCCAGCTATCATCATACTAAGTTGCATCGCAATCGGTTTAGTAGTTTTTCTATGAATAGATAACAAACTTAACAAAATATTTTTAAGATCAGAAATATGATTACGATTTGATTTTTTTTTTTTCATTGAATAGACTTCGAAACTACTGAACCTATTTAGGTGAAACTTGGTATGAGGATACATTGATTTATTGACAGTAACATATGCTACTTTTTATCCTGATATTCCCACGGGATCGGAATTTACGCGGGTGAAACCGCGGAGCGCAAATGACCCAAATATTTTAAAATACTAATCGTATTTGTTGTCAACAGGTAAAGTGTCAGTGTTAAGTGCAAGTGTGCATAGTAAAGTGCAAGTGAGTGTTGTGCAGTGCAGTGACAGTGCGCCCGACAAAATGGCGCGCAGCTAGTGGCACGCTGGTGAAGGCATGCCCGCCTCATAATCATGACAGCTGGAAAATGGCGCAATATACACAGCGGACACAGCCGATGCACAGGTACACTTAATTATTAATAATAATTATAAGCTTCAGGGTGACCAAAGGGCTGGTTGGTACTTTGGTCAAGGAGCCGACAGTGCAAGCCAAAGCAGCCAGCCTTTTGGGCATCCGGATTCTACTAAGGAGACTCTGTATTATTTTATGATAAGTTAGGTAGTACACATAACATTATAAATATTAGCTTCAGGTGACCAAAAGGCTGGCTGCTACAGATCGGCATTGCCATCCAAAGAGGCAAAGCATCTAGCCATTTGGATACCCAGACCAAATTGACTCTTTTTAGATTAATTAAAAGTTAGGTATTCTTTGATCAAACAGCTTCTCCTCAACTAAGTTCGACCTTAATATTTTCTCAATATTGACGCAATTCATTACATTTTTAGATTGTTTCCATGTTAGGTATTTGAAGCGTTTGCCTTCGATCAAACAACTTCTCCTCAACCAAGTCCGACCACAACATTTTTCCAATATCGACGTAATTTCTTACAAAAACACTTGAATCAAGTACTTAGCCAAACCCACCATGAAAAAATTCGTTTGGTCTGAAAATTATACTCTTAAATTGCCCATACTATCAGTATGGGCATTTTCGTCAAAATGTCTACCATCGCACTTATCACTAATCTAAACCCTCAGACCAGACAAGTATTAACTGACCACGGTTTGGAATTTTTCCGAAAAATGTGTTTTCTGCCAAAGAAATGTCTGATTCCACATTAGATCACACAAACTACATGACTCTGGCCATATTATTGGCAGTGAAGCCACTTAAGTGTGCCATATCGCCAATGCGCGATAGGGTAGGTATAGTGCGAAAAGCGATTCAAACCGTCGCCATCGTAGGCTCTGTTGTCAGGCGCGGATCAAGCCCTCAAAAACATTGTAGTCACAGCCATCTGAATTCGTACAGTGTGTAGGGGGGCGAATACTATTTTGCTCACGAAAATTATGAGTGATCCTTGAACTCGTCCTAAATCCTCACTGTGGGGACGAATTTCAGGGATGAACTTCATTCTATAGACCTCAAAAAACCGTGAAAGTGTGACGCCACAACTCACGAGTATATTATGCCCACTAAGTTTTATATAATTTCATTTTATTAACGTTGATGAATAGGAACTTTGTTTTTACGTACTTATAAATCAAATTAAAAAATCGATCCTAATTTGTGTATTTACATTATTATTAGATATTTTGCGAATAACTCGACACCTAACGATTTGAAAGGGAAGAATTCATTCATATTGATGAGGCGTCACCTAAGTTGCACATCGTATCCACAGCGATGTATCCTCACTTGCCTGCTGTCCAATGGCTGGAGTCGTAATCGCGACCAAAGTAGGAGACATTGGTTATGGACTTAGGGATGATTCTCAATAGACCGGGCCCCGTCTCCGGGTTACGTTACACGACACGCCCCGGGCCCGGTCTAATGAGAATCATCCCTAAAACCAAATTTTCCATGGAACGTTTGACTCGTCCAAGGTCTACCTACGGAACACCTACACAGAATGAAGTAAAGAAAGTAACAAAACACCGCTATATCTTGTTACGTACGCGTCGGTACCTACTTCGCGAACGACTTCCTGTACAGAAATCTGAGAGCTCGTAGCTCGTGGGCGTCGATGGTATTCCAACTAGGTAGGTAGGTGGTAGCACCCATTCCGAGGTATAACCGGTTCGATTCTCATCAAGGTTGACTATGTTAACACAATAAATACATCTTACTCATCTAGAAAATGTTATTTTATTCTAAGGGTGCGGCTTGCTTTAATGAGTTTACCTTTGATTCGCCCTAGATACATACAGAAAGAGAAAAAATATATAAAGAACCCATAATACAAGTCTAGTTTCTTAGCTTGGGGCTAGATGGCGATGTGTAGAATGTTCTGTAATATTTATTTATTTATTTTTATTTTATACGGCTCAGGTGGGACGAGTTTGAGAAATCAAAAATCAACACTAAATAAAAACCTTTACCCCCTTATTCCAAAACGAGGTTTAAGGATAGTCCGAGAAGTGGATTTAAACCTTAGATTTAGACACTGATTTACTCGTGAACTATAGTCTAAACACTATCGCTATAGATTATATAGGGAACTATAGTCTAAACACTATTCCTATAGATTATATAAGGAACTATAGTCTAAACACTATACCTATAGATAGATTATATAGGGAACTATAGTCTAAACACTATCCCTATAGATTATAGAAGGAACTATAGTCTAAACACTATCCCTATAGATAGATTATATAGGGAACTATAGTCTAAACACTATACCTATAGATTATTGGGGATATCGTTTAGTTAGACTATAGTTCACGAGTAAATCTGTGTCTAAATCTAAGGTTTAAATCCACATCTCGGACTATCCTTAAGCCTCATTGGAATAAGGGGGTTAAAGTTTATCTTACTGATAAGTATAGTATAGTTTAGTATAGTTTAGTTACTTTATCTAAAATAAAAGATTTATCTTACTGATTCTCTTTTCCCAATTTTTTTTGTAACGCGAAACATTGTTTTTGGGCTAGGTCCCCTCGCCAAACCGCGATAAGGAACTTCTTTCCAATAAAGAAAAAAGTTTTTTTTGTTTGTTTGTCTCGAAACGTCTCCGAAATTACTAGATTTTGATGAAACTTTGGTAGGTATAACGAAACATTGATTCATCGATATTCCCACGGGATCGTGATTTGAAACCGCGAGGTGCTGCTAGTATAGATTCGTCCCATTTCATAATTAAAATGATAAAGCTGTATTAGCTGTTCCTTACAAATAAAATAAATATATGGTACTTACTGCCAGAAGCAAAAGTCATTCAAAATTCTCAGGATTCGTAATTTTTGGATATTTAGTAAAATTATATTGTTTAGCTCTGATAAAACTAAAATGAAGTTTTTATTTTTCAGCTAGGTTCAAATTATTACTTGCAAGCCGCCTATAATTCTATATTTCCCACAGGATCCGTTGGTAGGGACTTAGGGACTATTGCATCGGCCCAAACTGTTATTGAGCTGGGTCAAATATTTCCATAAATATTTCTTAAATTACGGCTAAAAATTGACGCTAATCTGTCGACAAACTTACTCTGTTAGTAGGTTTTTTGTATCCTTATACCTCTTTTGTGTGGTTTCCATTCATATTTTTAATAATAAATGCTGTTTCTGAAGTCGTATTTCGCGATCAATTCAATAGTCTTACAGAATCAAGGCCCAGAACCTAGTCTGGCTTACGCCCCGCAATTTTTATCAGCGCACCTTGTATACCTTTATACCAAGGGAGCTTTTTCCAACGGGCTTACCTGTGGCTTTAGCTCATAGCCAGTGTCAAGTTATAATTCAACACGGGGTTGTCCACCTGTCATCCATTTTTAGGGGGTTCCGTACCCAAAAGGTAAAAACGGGACCCTTTCTTCACTGTCCCTCCGTCTGTCTGTCTGTCTGTCACCATGCTGTATCTCAGGAACCGTGATAGCTAGACAGTTAAAATTTTTACAGATTATGTATTTCTGTTACAGCTACAAAAATAAATACTAAAAACAGAAAAAATAACTTAGTTGGCCCATACAACATGTTACGGAACCCTTTGTGCGAAAACCAAATTGTATTTGGTCAGTTTTTTTTATATGTATACGGGCTTTTTCCGTTTCGATCGCCTTTTGTTAACTTTTTAGTTGAGTAGTTTGACTACGAGGAAATTTATTCCTTTTGGACAAACTAGTTTGATTTGCAAAAGGTTGTGTTTGAGTTTGAATGTTTTCGCTCTTTAGTTAGGTCATTTTTACTTTATTGCTGATATTGCAATTTGAACAATGTTATTTACGAGAATTGACTTTTAGTTTATATTCTTACGCCCGTATTCACAAAGAGTATTTAAGACCAGTGTAAGGCTGTAAATTTCCATACAAAAAGCGGTAACGTTTTTTTTTTAAAACGTTACCCCCATTTTGATAATTTTTTAAAATGTTCTAGATCGAATGGAAAACTAGGTTTAACCGTTTTTATTTTAAAGAAATATTGCCTAAGATAAAAGTTATTAGTATCTGAATATCTATATTTTTTACTTAAAAACTTCATCGAGCGTTTCAATTGTTATTTAATAGACTAAACTGAATTACCAAAAAAAGGAAAACGTATAAACTTAGAATAAGATGCAGTGAATTAAATGAGACCAAATTTATTTCATTTTTCACAAAATGAAATAAATTTGGTCTCATCAATAAATTTGGATAAAGGGGGTAAAAACGTTACGGCCCGCAACATTATTTGAAAGCAAAATGAAGGCAATCACGTCCGAACTTAAACTCTCTCTATCGCACTATACGGGTCATTTTTGAAAATACCTACTCGCGCCGCGTATCGAAAACTCATGATTCTCTTAAGTTGCTCTTGGATAAGTGAACGCACTGCGCTAAATGCGGCTCTATGATTAGTAAATTTTGTGCTGCTCTCTTCACTCTAGACAATTAGCGTCTTATTTACGGCTCTATGCGTTCGCGCACACTATGCAATCTCATAGGGTCGTTTGTAATACGGGTGTTAGACTTAGAGCTGCGTAGATCGGATTCTGTAATATTTACCTACTAACTTTCTAATACCTTCCTTTCCAGAAACCCTGAAGTCCTGGCTCCTGAAACAAGAACTCCTTTTCCCTTGCCTGATAATGAATGATCCTGTACCTTCCTGAAAAATCATGTCCTATTTCAAATCCTAACTTATGTAAAAGCTTAGATAACCCCAGATAAGTTTGCGCGCAGTCACAATCGATAATTAACAATTTTTTACATATCAAGTTTGACCAAGGTCCAAGATATTACCTGCATGATTTATGTCATTTACGTAATGTGATAATCTTTCGTTTTTATAATAAATAAAATAAAATCTTTTATTTTGGGCTCCATGACCCCATAGCTGTTAGTAATACTATGACATATAAAACTATGTAAGTACAAAAATACTAAATAGAAATATCTATTTTGTATTTTTGTCGTTATGCCTAACGGCGAGTCAAACCTGTCCGCCACTGTTTTCCGAAAGCTTTTGCCATTTTCTGTGGTAATATTATGCTATCGTCATGCCAAAAATAACTAAAAAATACAGGCATGTATAAAAACAAAACGGTACAACAAAAAGACTACAAAAGTTTGCTTTTTATCATTTGATATTTGTTTCCAAGAATTGATCGCTATCAGCAACACTATCAATTGATACTAGTAGTTCGCCCCGAACTGAGACCTCACGAGTTTCTTTCAGCCATTATTATATTTCAGCGTAAAGTACTAAAATGTATAATAGTATCGCTATTATCTGACATTGGATGATTAAGGGGAATCCAAACACGATAGGCATAACTTGTTGTTGTTGTTAAGTTCTTAAAGCATAGGTCCAGCTCAATCATCACACCCTGGACATCTGTTGACTCTTTATTTTTACTCAAGACATTTTTAATGTGTCCAACATAATATCCAGAAGATAGTAATTCCTTTCCTTCCTTCCTTATGTATCTACTTATCATAATGTTACGTAAGAGGAAACGACAAGACAAGCTCGAGAACGAGAATATATTAGAGAAGTTTGAGACCAATATGTCCTGTAATAAGTCCCTAAACTAAAATATAACAAGTCAATAAAAATTATAAAAAAATTAGTCACAAATTTAATAATAATCAGTCTTTAGATCGGCTAGAACCAAACATTCCTTCTATTTGATACTATCCACCACTATTATTGTAAAACAGCCCATGATTATGAAATAAATAATTATAGGAAATGAAGCAAAGAGAGTTCGGACGATTTGAGGCAAAGTAATAAATTTCTATAAATTTTAAATTTAAATAATTTTGGATTAAGAATATTGTAAATAGTAAGCGTGTTACATTGTGAATTTGTGATGCTACACCTTCGTTATTTTTCTTTTGCAATCACAATGTAACACGCTTACTATTTAAGTACAATATTCTTAATCCAAATTTATTAGATTTTATTTTCTATTTTTTAGTTGGACTTTTTTTATTAAAGCGTGTTTTTTTTAGTTTTTTATTCTATTAATTTATTTTATACTTTTTGTCAAGACGATTCTAACGAGCCTAAACTCGATGAGGTTGTGTCGTTTCATTGCGAAGTTCCTATGACCACCTTCCAGTTCCATCATCAGACCCTGGTTACCATTGAAAGACAAACTACCCGTCAAGGCGATTCTAACGAGCCCAAACTCGATGGGGTTGTGTCGTTTCATTGCGAAGTTCCTATGACCACCTTCCAGTTCCATCATCAGACCCTGGTCACCATTGAAAGACAAACTACTCGTCAAGACGATTCTAACGAGCCCAAACTCGATGGGGTTGTGTCGTTTCATTGCGAAGTTCCTATGACAACCTTCCAGTTCCATCATCAGACCCTAGTCACCATTGAAAGACAAACTACTCGTCAAGACGATTCTAACGAGCCCAAACTCGATGAGGTTGTGTCGTTTCATTGCGAAGATCCTATGACCACCTTCCAGTTCCATCATCAGACCCTGGTTACCATTGAAAGACAAACTACCCGTCAAGGCGATTCTAACGAGCCCAAACTCGATGGGGTTCTGTCGTTTCATTGCGAAGTTCCTATGACCACCTTCCAGTTCCATCATCAGACCCTGGTCACCATTGAAAGACAAACTACTCGTCAAGACGATTCTAACGAGCCCAAACTCGATGGGGTTCTGTCGTTTAATTGCGAAGTTCCTATGACCACCTTCCAGTTCCATCATCAGACCCTGGTCACCATTGAAAGACAAACTACTCGTCAAGACGATTCTAACGAGCCCAAACTCGATAAGGTTGTGTCGTTTCATTGCGAAGTTCCTATGACAACCTTCCAGTTCCATCATCAGACCCTGGTCACCATTGAAAGACAAACTACTTGTCAAGACGATTCTAACGAGCCCAAACTCGATGGGGTTGTGTCGTTTCATTGCGAAGTTCCTATGACCACCTTCCAGTTCCATCATCAGACCCTGGTTACCATTGAAAAACAAACTACTCGTCAAGGCGATTCTTGACGAGTAGTTTGAATGAATGAACTATGAAGTATGGATAATGAGATAATTCCTGCAGATTCCCTCCAGCTCTATCATCAGATCAGTTCCATGGTACCATATTATTGTCACCGAAGTTACGCCCTTTCATTTGATACCCCACTCGGGTATATTTGCAGTATAGTTTGTGTGCCATATAGGTAGATCCCCTTTTGGACCCCTATCTCCGTAACCCCCTGACCGATCCTGCTCATGTTCGAACTTAAAAATTCTATGGACCTCAACTACTTGTATACCAAAAATCATGAAGATCAGAGCAACGGTACTCAAGTTATCGTCGAACAAACATACAAACATACAAACATACGAGCGACCGACCCTTCTCAACACTAGACCTCTCTCGCTTCGCTCGTTCGGTCAATAAAATATAGGTAATTATTTTTTTGCAATATCAACAGGTTCGATGCCTGGCTAGGATAGTGAATTTTTCAAAACTCTAATGATGCAGTTTTAGTTTTTATCAAAATCGGGCGCGAAACTCCTTTCAGCATTTTTCGTTATCTCTTATAGTTTAGGATATAGCTCTGAAAGTCCATGGAAAAAAATCACTTTGTATACAGGGTGTCCGGTAATGAATGGCCAAGCGGATAGAGGACACTGTGCCGGATCAGAAAAACGAAAGTTATGTTCTATGAAAGTCTCTCGGTTTCAGAAATATCCGCCATTTTAAAAAAATTAAAAATTTCACTCCTTTCTCTGTCTTGTGATGCCAAAACTGCAAATGAAGGAATTATCCCAATCTGTTTTTTTAATAGTATTCCAGAATAAATGTGCTATCGAATGCAAACAATATTTTTTATGACACATTGAAAGTTTTTTTTTAAACTAAGATTTAACTCAAACATCATAGTTTTTTAATATTTTTACCTGAACTTTAACCTTTCCTGGTGTAAAAAAAATGTATTGTCACCCTAGTGCCAAATAAAACAGATTTTGATGCGGTTTTTTAAAGAGAGAGTAATTCAAGAGGAAGGTTTATTATGTATAATACGTGCATAATATTAGTAGTGCGAAGCCAGGGCGGGTCGCTAGTAAATACATTTAAACAATGTAAATTCAATATTTCTTTAGAAAAGACAACTTGCAGAAATACGATATGAAAAATAATTGTTGATATCAATTTATTTTTCATGAATCGTATAAACGAACACGTGCAAAATACAAACTGTAACGAAAAACCCAGTTACCCCTCTTAACTTAAGTACTGCCAGGACATAACAAAATATAAAATAATATCTTTTCCTGAAAATAAAAGTTAGAAAATAAGAGTTACTTAGTTAATTTAGAGTTCGGGAAAACTGAACATTTAATTAATGTTTCAAATGTAGCAAAAACATTATATATTGGCAGCTTATAGGGGACATAAGAAAAATAATATTGGATATTGGTATGGGATAAGTTTATTTAGGGTTCCGTACACAAAGAGTAAAAACGGGACCCTATTACTCCACTGTCCGTCTGTCTGTCACCTGGCTGTATCTCATGAACTTTGAAAGCTAGACAGTTGAAATTTCACAGATGATGTATTTCTGTTGCCACTATAACAACAAATACATACTAAAAACAGAAAAAAAAAACAATTTCCCCCGGCTCCTAAACAACATGGTAACCCTTTGTCCGCGAGTCCGACTCGCACTTGGCCAGTTTTTGTTTAGCTGACATTGTATTTTATAAAGTATCAAATCGGAATAGGTACATATATAAACCTCAACATAGTATTAAAAAGTAACAAAATAAGTAGGTAGGTAGGTAAATGTATAATGGCGAAATGGCGTGCGTAAGTTAAATTAAAATTGTCAAGGTGCACTTTGTCAGTGGACTGTAATTATACTACTACCTGCGCCTCCCGGTTTTACTCCCGAGAACACCAGGTTTATTCTTAGATAAATAATTCTCAAATAAACGGAATCTAGATATACCCTATCTAACTATCTATAAGCTTTCTTGTACTCTTTGATTTTTTAAATGTTTTGTGTGTTGTACAAATAAAGTGTTTATCTATCTATCTATCTAAATTCCGTTTATTTGATCGCATATTTTAAGCTATTGCATAGCTTTTATCGCGGGCTTTGAGCGCGGCGACCGAATCAAGAAATTCCGTAACGAAAATAAAACCTAACACCCCCCACTCCGCCTACCATGTAGCTCGGCCGAACGTTCGCTTAACGTGTATGTATGTATATGGTACGACTGTACGAAGCTTGCACGATGCAATAGCTTTACCGCGGCAATCCCCGAGTGCCACACGTTTATTTTACGTAATTATTAGTTAAAGATCGTCAAAATTATAATAACTATTGTAGGACATTTCAAACAACGCCATCTTTTTTTGTAAATCTACATACTTAGTATACTTAATATGCACACAGAAACATCCAGACCAGAAACAAATACTGTACATAAATATTTGTTTGAGGCAGGAATCGAACCCGCAAACTTCTAGGCGGGTGTTCGCTAGCCGCAAAGACCTTCACAAAACATGACGTGTTGTGTTTTATTTTCTTCTTTAATTTAAACAAGGCGCTCTACTCTAAAGCATGGGTCTCAATATTGTTTGTCTGTGGTCAAATGTTAAAATCTCTAGGAACTTGACCAGATTTTTTTTTACGTCGAAAGTTTTTTAAAACCTCTGAAACGGTTCAGCAGCAAAATTCTGGTACAAAATTTCTTGCAATGGCTTAGATTTCTTACATTCTTTGACTTGGCGCCATCTATCGAAAAAAATTCAAAACCTCTAGAACAGTCTCTTATCTCTCGCAATCACGTAGATCTCTTGAAATTAATCACAATGATTACATAATGAGAACTTCTGCTTTTAAAATAAATAAATTAAACATTATTCGTAAAGTGGGCATTTTGTCAATTTTTAAGCAACTTCAAAGAAGGAGGTTCTCAATTCATCGCTCTATATTTTTACTCTATAGATCACTTAATACAAAGTATATAACAAAGTCGCTTCTCGCTGTCTGTCTGTCCCTATGTTATGTATGCTTTAAAACTTTAAATATCTTTATAACAACGCAACGAATTTTGATGCAGTATTTTAATAGATAGACCCCCGAATATTGAAAGGCTACTTAATCTTAAGTGGCGTTTAAATTGATTTTAAGTGTATGTTTTCTATTGAAGCCTAGACTTAAATTTCAATTTAAGCGCCACTTAAGATTAAGTAGCCTTTCAGTATTCGGGGGAGAATGATTCAACCAAGAGGAAGGTTTTGGTACATAAAATGTAACCATACTATACTAAATTAGTACATTGCGATACAAGTGTGGAAAGTTGATTATTCCATAGAGGCGGTTTATGACGCGCGAGCGGAACGCGAGCGTGGCAAAAGCCGAGATGGAATGATCAATCCACACGTGTATCGTACGACGTTTTTTATCACAGTTGCGAATAAAAAAAAATACTTGTTAAAAAAATAAAAATAAAAATTTAAAAAAGATAATAAAAATTTAAAAAAAAATTTAATTTGATAATAAAAAGTTTTTAAGACTTTTAGGTTATGTTTACTATTTTTTGTTAATTACATTCCCGAAAGGCTAGGCAAAAGACTTTTAACCTATACAACCCCGTCTGACATACAATATTTTTTAGGGTTTTTTCACTTGTTTTTGCGTCGGCGGTTAAAAACAGATTATAATGGTAAGGAAAAATATATAATATAACTATGTACCTAAAGAAAAACAAAATAAAAACAAAACTCAATTTTTAATTATTTTCAAAGACGTTATCACGTAAAATTATCGTTCGTTATCAGACTTTAGAGACAACCTTTTGAAAAGAAGAAAAAAGGTACCAACAAAGAGTTTTAAGCCAGCAAGGCTTAAAAACTGTTTGATGGTACTTACCTTTTTTCTATACATCAAAACAGTATAACCTAAAATAAATTAAGAATGTTTCATCTACCTAATATGTCATTAGCAGTGAGATACGTATTTGACATATCGGGATAGCGTATGATTTTAGCACTAGTTGGATTTTTTTTTATCGCACGCGTGTATAATACGTTGCATTATGAACCTAAAAGCGGTTTAATAAGATCCACTTTATGAGCAACTGTGATAAAAAACAATTAAATGACGAAAACTTAAATTTTGTTTGTTCCAAAACTACAAACCTATTTTGATTAGACTTATCAAGATACATTATTGAATCATACATAACATATGCTACTTTTTATCCCGATATTCCCACGGGATCGGGACATACGCGGGTGAAACCGTGGCATAATAAAATAAATAATAAATAAATATTGCAGGACACTCCACACATCGCCATCTAGCCCCAAGCTAAGTAACTAGACTTGTATTATGGGTGCTAGGCAACGGATATACTACTTATATACTTTTCTTTTGTAAATATATACTTATAATAGGTACATAAAAACAACCAGACCACAGACAAATATCTAAGCATAAATACTTGTCTGAGGCGGGAATCTAACCCGCGACCCTGTGTTTGGCAGTCCGGCATGGTGACCATTGTGCCAACTGGGTCGTCAAAATAATATACTGAAAAAACGCATTGAATTGTTACCTTACAATCAAAATGAATTATCCCTCATTAAAATGACTCAAAACTTGAAAAAATCTCTGAAAAATTACTTGTTTTCGAAACAATAGACGATATTTCGTCCAGTGTTTCTCAAAGTGGGCGATAACGATCCCTCGTAGGCGCTGGAGGCCTTGATGGTAAAGGGGCCAGAAAAAATTGAGGGGGTGTTGAAGTAGTTTAGGCGATGCCTGATTTGTAACTTCATACTTTCTATTTTATTTATGCATTGAAAGTTAAACCTAGTCGTCGTGAAAATGGATGAAAATGGACGCGGATCATGCACTGTGTATTTGATTAATACAAAATGTTTGTAACGTTTTAAATCCGTGCTCCGTCAGGGCCACGTACGGTCTAATGAGAATCACCCCTAAGAATGTAAGTTTAAACTCCAGACGAATATAGCACGCTATAATTAAATTAATTAATGTCATTGTGGTAAAGTAAATCAAAATGGAGGGTGGGACATAAGTTTGAGAACCTCTATTAATCTAACCTTGAGAAATCTTTGGGTTCGCGAATATAGTTTTTTGCTCCGGTTTCTATGCTTGAAATGACTGGGCGTTGTTCATTAGTCATAGATGACAGACAGACAGTAATTACTTCAAGTACAGTTGGCAACAAAAGTGCAGAAATAAATAAATATTGCGAGACAATGCACACAGCGCCATTTAACCCTAAGTTAAGCAATTAGGCTTGTGTTATGGTAGCCAGACAGCGTGTAGAATACTTAATTTTTTAAGATTATATCGATGTGTGGAATGTCCTGCAATATTTATTTTATTATTATTATTTTATACATATAACATCCTATGTCCTAACTGACTGACGGATCAACGCACAGCATAAAACACTGATCGTAGAGACCTGAAACTTGGAGGGTGCGTTCTTTGTATGATGCAGGCATCTGATAAGAACGGATTTTCCGAAATTCTTCCCCTTAGAGGGGTGAAAAAGGGGGGCAAAGTTTGTATCCAGGGATAACGTGACTTTTTGGATTTCTACGCGGACGAAATCGCGGGCAAAAGTTAGTTATTTATATAAAACAAAACTACAGCCAGTAAATAGATAAGAATGAAACACAAACGCACCGCCCGCAAGTGATTGACTCAAATCACACCGCATTCTTCAATGTAAAAACAAACAAGTTATATTTATGACTACTACGATATTATTGTAACAGGAACTTTGAATAAAACAATGAAGCTAAGATACCTACTTATCAATATAAAACAAATATGGTGTTTCTTTAAATACTGGCTGCGCTGCTCCGTTTCACCCGCGTAACTCCCGATCCCGTGGGAATATCGGGATAAAAAGTAGCCTATAGCCTTCCTCGATAAATGGACTATCCAACACAAAAATATTTTTTCAATTCGAACCAGTAGTTCCTGAGATTAGCGCGTTCAAACAAACTCTTTACCTCTATAATATTAGTGTCTAGCGACCCGCCCCGCATCGCACGGCTATATTAAGCATGTAATATACATTTTCATTACTCATACTCCGAAAGTAGGTCTAAATATGCCTGAAGAGCGTGTAGAAAATAAAATTTCCAGCCCTAGGGCTTTTCACTTTCACTGACAGCTGTCATGTCAAATTATGGCTTCGCACGACTTGTGCAATCTGCATGTAGCCAGTATCAGTATCATTACGCATTAGGAACTTCAAAAACCTAACCTCCTTGCTTTTTTTTTTTTACACCAAAGAATAATAATTATGGCTTGGCACGGCTCATGCATACTGCCAGAGTTTAGTTTTCTTATTTTATTATGTTTCTGGTTTTTCATTTATGATTGTGTATTTTTTGTAAATAACATTTTCTAGACAAATCGTGTTACAAAAACTGTAAGTTAAATCTACAGACTTCGCGTCATTTCCCAATGTTGGATTAACTCATTAATAAAAATTTCTTCCGTAAGTACCGCCGTATTTAAGTATTGAATACAAATAGCAGAAACCTAAAAAAAACACTACAATGTATAACCTCTTTGGTCCCAACCTTGTAAGAGGATCAGGTAGTATGGACACATGAGTACCTACTGATGTGGTATGGAGTCTCATAGTCTTATTCACTCTCGTTGTTAGGAAGAATTTTATGTATTATTCGTAATGAAAAGCACAGTGTTTACCTCGGGTGAAAGACTCATTAAGTCCCTCGAACTATTAGCGCCCTCGCTACGCTCGGGCGCCAAACTACGTCTCGGGACTTGTAATGAGTGACTTTCACACCTAGGATAACAATGTACTAATAAACCTTCCTCTTGGAATCACTCTAACCGTTAAAAAAAACCGCATCAAAATCCGTTGCGTAGTTTTAAAGATTTAAGCATACATAGGGACAGAGAAAGCGACTTTCTTCTAAACTATGTAGTGAAGATGTTATGATGAATCATTGTACCTATATCATACCAAGTTTCATCTAAATCGGTCCAGTAGTTTGGAGCCTATTTTTTGACCATGACTACAAATTATGGCTTATTTAGGAATGACATTACATTCGTTTTATTTCCAAGTGACTACCTACACTTATGACCGTTTTAAAGTCATCAAAAACATATCCTTAACGACCTAGTTATCAAGATTCAGAATGAATTCTATAATAATAGCTTGTAATCGTGTGGAATGCCACAAATACCTACTGTCTGTCTAGTGTACTGTCCATGTCCGGATTCCGTTTAGATATCGATTTTTAATGAAACTATCGAGGTTACTATTACGGGAACACCTCGTTGCTGGTAGGGCTGTCAAACTTAACTGCCGAAATCAATACTTAACCTAATACAATTAATAAATAATACATATTCTACGAAGTTTATAATAGTTGGCAAATTACTCATAAAATACCAAAATTTATAAAAAGTCGTCGATAAGCGATTAATTGCATAGAAATTTCCTAAAGTCGGCACTGCGCTATTACCTGTATTGAATTTCTGACCGCTGATCGTAGAGACCTGAAACTTGGAGGGTGTGTTCTTTGTATGACGTACGTAGGCATCCGATTTTCCGAAATTCTACCACTAAGGGATAAAAAATAGGGCAGACTTGTATGGGACAACGTGATTTCTGGGTCCATTTTCAACTTCTACGCGAATGAAGTCGTCAAAAGCTAGTCTGTACATAAATATTTGTTTGAGGTGGAAATCTAACCCACGATCTTCTGCGTCGCAGGCAGGTGTTTCCCAACACGCCACAGTCATGTCAAATTCTTATTTTGATTCTGCACACATTGCGTTGCAATTCCGCGGTGAATAAAGAAATTTACGAAGGAGATTAGTGAATTCATACTATCTTAAGACCAGGGACTTAAATACCGGTAAAATACAGTAACGTTATCTGTGGAATTGCAAGATAACGTTATTTGTGAGAGAAACGATATAACAAAACGATATTATTCAAAGCTTTGAATATGTATAACGTTATAATAACGTTACGTTATATTGTCAATTTAACGTTATTAAAAATATTGTTATTCATATAATAATGTTATAATTATTGTTTTTATGCTATCTCTTTTACTCAAAGTAATGTTTACTTTTTCTTCGTGTAAACTATCGAACGCAGTGCTCTCTCTGGCTACGTAAGGGTGTAATCTATAGGTACATGTACGTACTATGTAATAGTATAAATGGGAAAGATTAGATTTTTGTTTGTTTGTATTGAATTTGCTTCAAAACCACTGGACTGATCTGAATAATTCTTCTAGTGTTGGATATCTCAAATATCGAAGAAGGCTAAAGGTTACATAACGTCCTGAAATTTACTATTACTTTGGTGTTAGATATATGTTTAGTAGGAATAGGTAAAATTTCCGAAACACATTTTTTTATCATAGTGAATCTACGATTAAAAGTAAAATAAACCAATCAAAACGATAAATTTTATGTATTTTGTGTTTTTTTATGTAGCGATAAATTTTCACAGTGCAATTAGTATATACCTAATACCTACCAACCACCTCTTCTGCGGCCAAGCAACGTTGCCGCTGCGTTCGAAACCGTGCGCGAGCGGTAGTACCTACCAGGTACCACCGCTCGCGCGCACACGGCGGCAACGTTGCACGCGCGCGCTACCGCACAGTGGCTCGAAACGGCAAATGATGGACATAGGGCTGTTTTTGATGCAGATCGTAAGCCGTCAAAATATGAAAAAAATGTATGAAACGTCACATGTTTTGGTCTCTAGGTTACAAACCAGAGCAGCTTACGCACTCTAACTTTTAGGCATGTTAGTTCAACTCATATCTCTCATTTGACACCACAAACAGCTTGCTATATCGATGACTTTGGAAAATAGAAGCCATTGAAAATACTCTATTTTCAATTGAATTTTTTATGACCAAATCTTTAACTATCGTGGTTTTTTTTACTAATCGCTAGAGCTTCTTTATAAAAACATAAAATATTTTATAAAAACATTCAAAACATTAATATTTTCCGAGAAAATCGGCATTATTTAAAAAAGTACTAGAAATTTTGGCCTTTAGCATCAAAACCAAAGTCGATAACTTTCATCACTGAGGCGTGTTAGTTCAACTCTTTACCTTTAATAAGGCACCACAAACCACACAAACAGCTTGATCCATTTGCGACTTGCGGAGCATTTAATTTTTTAGAGTAAAAAAATTATGAGCAATCTTTAATATTTTTTTTTATTGCTGCCTATCGCAAGGGCTCTTCGGAGAAACAAAAGATTCTATAAAAAAATTGAAAACATTCATATTTTCTAAGGAAATCGGCATTATTGTAAAAAAATAAATATTAATAAGCCGATTTTCTTAGAAAATATTAGTTTTTTTTTTAAGTGAAAACTTCTTTAGCGGCGTTGAGCACTTTTTCTGTAATGGGTATAAAATCTTAAACTCGCGTCAGGACACGTGACCTGATCGAAAAAGCGTAAGACGGATGGAGAGTAGACAGCTATCCCCTCTCTACGGCGCGGCGAAAATGTATGCCTGGGCCTACTGTTTTTAATTTGGCTGTGAGTGTATTAAGACGTACATATGGTATTTTTTAACGGACGACTATTGACGGACGACAAATGTCGGACGGCAAATGTCGGACGACAAATGTCGGACGACTATTGACGGACCACAAATGTCGGACGACTATTTGTTGGACGACAAATGTCGGACGACTATTTGTCGTCCGACTAATTTTTTTTTTCATCTAAAACTCTTTTTGCGTATGTTCTCGCGACATATGAGATTTTACACAGATATACAGTTTTCGCTTCTGCCTGCACTCCCGTTTAGAAAATACTACACATTACTACCTACTTACTATCTACTTCTTTCTTAACTTACCTTTAAAACTTTTTCGCAAACTAAACATTTTGAGGTCTTATTATTATCCTCAAGATTGAAATATCTGTAAACTTTGTTGATTTTTTTTCGGCCCATTTCGCTTTTACCAACTGATGCGCAAATTCCGCCGCGCGTGGCGCGGATTTGTAAAATGAATAAGTTTGGCAACGTCGCGTATTTATCGTTATAATAACGTTATTTTTGCAGTTAAAATTTCGTTCTGTTACTCGTAAAACGTTATACAAAAGATCGATAACGAAATGTTTGCTGAGATACCGATACTATTATAACGTTTTTATAACGTTAAACATTCTGTTATGGATAACGTTTTAAGTCCCTGGTTTTAAGTCCCTGCTTAAGACATCATGAGTAAAAGTAACATTTTTTGGAAGTTTGAAGTGAACTGAAGGAAAAATTGTCAAACAAATGTCAGTTTAACGCTTAATTAATTAAATTAAATTTAAAAAAAAAGATAAGGTTATTGATTTCGATCGTTAGTCACCAAGTTGCTATCACCAAGCACCCCAGAAGAAATACAAGAAGAAAGCATGAAACCGCAATGTTGAAAGATGCATCAGTGCGATAAGTACCTACATTGTTGAAGTTCATCTATGTGCTCTCGCTAATGATTGGTCAAATCAAGCTGCTTGCATCTTCGGCATAACCCTAACCTTAGAAACTACATACTACACTTATGCAACGCACAGAAAGTGCGAAGCCAAAAATAAAAATAAAAACAAGCAAGCTGCCTGTGGTGGTCGCAATGTGCAAAAACTGTATCTTTTCTTTATTTCAAGCAGGAATTTCTTATTTTTACCCGATCAGGAGAGTAGGTAGTATGTATGTTTATTCTTTAAAATCACTACGTAGTATAAAACAAAGTCGCTTTCTCTGTCCCTATATCCCTATGTATGCTTAAATCTTTAAAACTACGCAACGGATTTTGATGCGGTTTTTTTTTAATAGATAGAGTGATTCAAGAGGAAGGTTTATATGTTTATTACATGCATAATATAGCCGTGCGAAGCCGGGGTGGGTCGCTAGTTCTTATGATAAAAATAATAAGTAGATAGATACTAATATTAAATGTGAAAGTTTGTGTGTTAGTATGTTCGTTACCACAAACCTATTACTATTAAACTTTTTATGTCGCTGGCTGGAATCTTTAAATATACATAGGCGTGGAAATTTCCACATTTCCACGTGAACGAAACAAACTCAACTAAAACCGCAGGGTGCAGCTAGCACATATAAATAAGGTTGAAATTCTATATAAAACAACTCTGAAACCTCACAAAGCCGCAGGCTTCTTTCTCAGTATTACGTAAAACCGACCAAGTGCGAGTCGTACTCGAGCACGAAAGGTTCCGTATTATGTTGTACGGAACCTCTTAATTTTATTTTTCTGTTTTAGTATTTGTTGTTATAGTAGTCCAGTAACTTTGTCGTCTGAATGTATGGGCTCGTGTGCGTTAAATCCGGTAGTTCTGATTTTTTGCAGACTTGTTTATAATGTTGGCATAATGAATATTTCAAGTTTGTGACCTCGAGCGCAGAACGCAACTTTGTCAAAAACCGCGAAAGTCGGTATTTTTTCAATTTTTTGCGATTATAACCCTAAAGGACTAGTTTTTGAAAAAACTTTGGTATGACATTTTTAAAGTAGACTAAAGCTACAACATGATACTAGAACTGTCTCTGTAAACCCAATAATTTCTGAGATTAAGCCTTTCAAACTTTCGCCTCTCGACCATTTTTTGCACCAACCCTTACAGTTTTTTGAGTATATTATAAAAACGGTTAAAGCTACAACAAAACTGTTGATGACCAATATGTTCTTCATTAAATTCTCTATAATAAATTGTCTTAGAAGTATGTTGATAAGACTTATAATTTTCAAAATATGCTTACTTTTCTTCCAATTAAGCCAGTGAAAATGGCCACAAAAAACGCTAAACATCGAAAAAGCGCACCTAATAAAAAAAATTAAAAAACTTACCAGAATGTCATAGCACCATGGAAGTAGCCCAGGGTTTCAAGGATGCAAACTCAGATATCTAGACTACTCTCGGAGGGTCTAATAACTTATCGAAAAAAAAAATACGTGCACTTTTTCGATGTTTAGCGTTCTTTGTGTCCATTTTTACTGGCTTAATTGGAAGAAAAGAAAGCATATTTTGAAAATTATAAGTCCTATCAACATACTTCAAAGACAAATATTATAGAAAATTTAATGAAGAACATATTGGTCATTAACAGTTTTGTTGTAACTTTAACCGGGTTTATAATTAAATCAAAAAACTGTAAGGGGTGATACAAAACAGAGTCGAGTAGCTAAACTTTGAAAAGCTTAATCTCGGAAACTATTGGGTTTACAGAGACAGTTCTAGTATCATGTTGTTGCAAATTTAGTCTACTTTAAAAATGTCATAACAATTTTTTTTCAAAAACTAGTCCTTTAGGGTTATAATCGCAAAAATTTGAAAAAATACCGATTTTTTCGCGGTTTTTTCGATTTTTGACAAAGTTGCGTTCGGCGTTCGAGGTCACTTTGGTATATTCATAAGACCAATATTATTAACAAGTCTGCAAAAAATCAGAACTACCGGATTTAACGCACACTGTAATGTATAAAGTTACTGGACTATAGCGGTAATCAGTGAAAAATCCAACTGATTAGCTATCACGGTTCATGAGATACCGCCTAGTGACAGACAGATGGACGGACAGTAAAGTCTTAGTAATATGGTCCCGTTTTACCTTTTGGTTACGGAACCCTAATAAAAATAGGTATGTAAGTAGGTACCTATCTTTTTTCTGCTCAAATTAAATGTAAATATTATTTTACGTAGAAAAAAAATCTCGAGTTGTCGACCGGCCCACACTTTTAAGTTAAACGCCCACTCTACTATTCCATATCTTAGTAATTACTAGAGATTTTGTCACCCGTGAGAAGTTTCTAAGGTATTTGATCTCCACTAATCACAGAGCTTAGAAACTCCTGAACGTTCTGCCATTTTTATGTTGCTAGCCAGCTTTCTTGCGAGGTCTTTGTTATTTTTTGCGTGATTTGGGAGGGACTAGCTAAACAAGAAGAAAGAAAGAATAATAATATATCAGACTAGGCTGTATGGGTTAAGAAACTTTTGCCTGCCCTTTTGGAGGGTAAAAAATTAAATATCCTTAGTCTTCTTTTTTAAATGTTTTAGCTTGGCACGATTCAGGCATTGTGTCCAGTTTTGCATTTGATATTTACTTCAATCTTTTATTTTTGTCTGAGAATCAAGATGAGAATACACAATTTAGCCAGTATTGATTGCCATCCTGAACATATTTGTGTTGCTCGCTAACATATCGATTTTGAATTAAAATAATTCTGACCCCGAGTCTGGCTTGAGCTCGGCAACAATTGGATTTAGATGAGGCGTTCGCTCGTGATTCGTTACCAGCTTGAATTTGGAACGGATAAATAAGGCCGGATCATAAATAAATATGTTACATTTTCTCGTTGACACAGCGAAATTTTATGAAAGTTTGTCATGTTGTCATTTATATTTCGCTAAACCCAGTGATTTAGCGAAACATGAAAAAAAAATGGATGAAAGTTAAGATTGGCTTTGCACACAAATCGAGCGAAGCCAAAACTTGAAAAAAGATCGGTCGGCCACAGAGAAATAGTATATGTATTTATTAAATAGAACTAGAACCATCTGCCCCCTTAGACAAGATTGCTTTCTATTAGCGATATCGTCAATCGACAGACTTTTTTATTATTATTTTTGTATTAAATTGACATCTAAGTTAACGAAAAGTCACTTAGCCTTGTGTTAGAGAAAAATAAAGATAAATAAGTAGCATCATAAGCCAATTTTATACAATGATTTATGTCAATCATACAATTAAATCTATCGATTGGCAATATCGCTAATAGAAAGCAATCTTGTCTAAGGGGGCTGAGATAGATACACCTTTTTCCTAGGTCTGGAACTCATCGACCACTACCAATAGACTCCTAATGAAGGGTCTGTAATGTTCACCACGCATAGTAGTATTAGCTTCTATATCAAAGGGTCCTTTCGAATACAACTTTAGTGGGAACCAAGGAGTGGTGCAGTCGATTACTCGCAGTTTTTTATTATTTTTTGCTGTTGTCGTCGCGAGAATCGGTTCAGAAATGGTGTATTGTTCTATAAAATGGTGTGGGGAAAATAAAAAAACATCCAGCTACTAGAAAGATGGGATAACTTTCATCAGTAAGTGATTTAAACTTTCATTTTGACTGTCCCAACTGCAAAAGATATCTTGGTAGAATTTGTTCGTCTAAAAAAACAGGCTCGCGTTGAAGTCTTTTTGCAGTAAAACCAAGAATTTTTTGCGTGTAACAAAACAAAAACTAACCAAATTTCGGTGCGAAAATTCGGTTTTAGTACAGACACTAGCGCCTCCACTCAACTGCACAAATAAGTTGGTTTTAAAACAATTTTATTTTTTTGATGCGGTATACAGGCAAACTAATTGGCAAGGAACAAATTTGTTTGAAATATCGATACAGCGCCCTCACTCAATGGAAAACTAATTGTGCTATTTTATCAAAAATATTAAGCACGTGTAAGTAGTGGTGGGGTATAAATGAAAAATTAATATCGATTCGATAAAACTTAGAACTGACATGTTTTGTATTTTACATTAATGAATTTATTTGTCAAAAAGTAAAAAAGTATTTTAACTGACTTTAAAAAGAAAGAGTTTACGACTTGCGTATATTTATTCGTCGATTAATCGAAGACAGCTTGAGGATAAGGTGGGGTCCATAAATAAATTATGTAAGTCGGCTCAGTGGTTAATTATTTATATTTATTTAAAAATAATACATTCGTTGCAGTATTTTTTTTCAATAATTTTATAATACAAACATCGATAAAATCTATAGTATCGATATTTAATAATTACTTATTACCAACACTAGACGTCGGCAGTTTCGCCCCCCGCTACCTCATGGTTTGGTGAACTACGTCCTAAGCTAAAACGAAGCGATGTTGTATCTATTCGGTTATATGATCGATGTCTGGAACTAGAACCACATGAGTAAATTAGAACTTCCTTTTTTTTTTTTTCTTTCTTCGGTCATAGACCGAAGTTATGGCTGTGCACTAGAACTTCCTTAATCGGCCAATAAATCAAATGACACTGGCTGTATACAATAATCGTGTGATCCCGCGAATG
The DNA here is from genome assembly GCA_907269075.1 of Idaea aversata. Taxonomy (NCBI): domain Eukaryota; kingdom Metazoa; phylum Arthropoda; class Insecta; order Lepidoptera; family Geometridae; genus Idaea; species Idaea aversata. Next base: position 11,632,379 of record OU026104.1, on the reverse strand, counting down.
AAAGAAAATAAATGACAGTATTTTTTTTTGTTAAAGTTGGCACTACTTTTACATCCACCCGGAAACGTTTTTTTTTTGTTAACAAGTAGGGTAAAGGTGCCGTCCATCGGTAGGGTCCGATTGTAGAATGTTTTTTTTTTATATTTAAGTACTTAGTTTGTAAAAAGTAAGTTTGATTTATTTAAATGCAGGTATGTATGTTAAATATTTATCGCATAGTCTTTCGACAGCCTTATACGAATATTTTTTAATATTACAAAAATACAATTAGCTAATATTCAAATTAGGTTGAACTGTTAAATTAAGGACAAACTAGCAGCCCTATTCTTGTAAGGCTATATGTGACTAAACCAGTACGGGTATTCTGTGGCTAAACTAAAACTCAACTATCCATACCCAACCCACAGCGCTCGCATCTGACTTTAAAATAACCTAACCTCAAATGTCCGGACAAAATGGCCGCCGAGCGAGCTAGACCACGACAAAAAGCCTGTAATTTTCCTAACAAAAACCTGACTTAGGTGCTTCGAGTTACAAAAATGAAATAAAAATGTACACATTCGAGAAATAGTAGACTTCTTATGGATGCAGTTGCTAAGTAATTGGTAAAAAATGTTGATTATTTTATTGATGATCATCATGCACCGTTGTTCCAAGAAAAAACTCTTAATGTTTTTTTTAAGTAACAAAACTTGTTTTCGAACGCCTATAGACTTCTAGTAGGTAGCGAAATAGTTGTAAGATTTACTTAGCATGAATCAGCTTTACGAAGAATCATAATTTTACCGAACAGGCAGATTTAAGCATTACCTATTTATTTCCATTAAATTCATTCTGATTTTTTCATTGGCATTACCGTGAACTTAGATACTAAAATAAAATCTAAACTATAGATAAGCTTCGTAGGTCTACTAGGTAGGTACCAAAGTACATAGTTTAAATCATAAAGTTTTGTAACTAGAACGTTGTTTATCCGAACATTCACATTACAACATCAAAACAAGGGACTAGCATACAACTGAAACGAAAACATCGCATAACTCCGCATAAAAATATAGAAAGTAATAAATAAACGAACATCCTTTCAAGTACGCTCGATATACATACCTACATATAGATGTATACCTACATAAATAATACGAAGTGCGCCAGCTGATCCCGGCTCGAGACGAAGCGGCGAGAGCGACGTTGCCAGCTCGCGTCCGGGCTCGCGTCCTACCGCGTTGCCGCTTCGTGCGCCACAAGTAAAAGCAATTTTATAGTTCGCGAATTTCGGACGAACTTTGCCTAAATTCGGATAATATGGGCTGTATTTTGCTCCCATTTTCCCGTCTGTAGGTTAGATAGGCAAGTATTTAACGTTCCTAATTCGGATTCTTTATTTATGGACTTACAATATTTAGGTAGAGTTGTTGAATGGGTCCGAAATCGTTCTAAAATAGAACTCCGAAACCGAAATCGTCTTATTTTTGGCGGCAACAATTTGGCTTTTTTTAGGTAAATACTTAACTGATCCTTTAAACGTCACTCAATTTTAATTCGTCATTTAATTACCAATGAAATAATTCATGTGGGTATACGATTATAACGGTTACGTGCCAATTATTTGAGTTTTAAAAACAGGTTTTCTGAATTTCGGTCTTGTTAATTGGGTGGTAGAGGTTGGTAGGTGTATTTATAAGGAATGAGTGCTTATTTATGTTGTTGGTTACTTTTTTGGGCAGGAGTGATTGTAGAGTACCTGCGTCAAGTACGAGATTACGAATTTACAATTTCAAGAAAGTTTTTGCGGACTTTTTGAGATAAGGACTTTCTTGGAAAACGAGATTTTTGTACCGTTTTCGTTTGTAAAGCCTTAATGTAAAGAGTATAGTAGGTATAATGATACCATATGCTCATTATAAGCATGAAAGTATGCTATTATTGGACAAGTGCTACTTAGTAGTAGGTATGTGTTAAAAGGTTTCTTTCAATAATGAGCATGCTTAAATATTTTTAAAGCATGTTACATGAGGCGTGGGCGGAAAAGGCGTGCTTTGAGATCATTTTGCTAGCTTCAAACAGCTACAGGGCATGCCAGATTTAAGCAAGCTTTTATTCATGCTCTTGAGCATTATGTATTAGTACCTCAAGTAACATAATTTGTAGCTTACAGTATAAATAACTTTGTAAGTACATAATTTATTCGTTAATTTATGACTTTGTATAATTTATAGCTTGTTATTTATAATATTAAAATGTATGAGATATTATTATGAGGATCGTGGCATTAATTAGAAACATATTTAAATTATTCTCTGTGTTTAGATAATGTACCTCATTCAACTGATAAGTGCAATATCATTAGATTTTTTTGGGTGTGTTTGGTCAAAGCACGTTTAGCCAAAGGAGAATTTCGTCAAAATGTAGGTACTTACGTTTCGTCAAAGCTTCGTACTATCATGGGTGTATTTAGTCAAACTACGCGTTTAGAGCCAAAGGAGTGTTTCGTCAAACAAAAAACTCTTTGATAGCCAAACGGCTCGACCGGTTTTGAGCAAAATCTGAACAAGACCAAGTGTGGGAAGAACATTAAACTCATTTTTACGTAGGTGAACCGCAGGAGCAGGACTCAGCTCAGTAACTTCTATACTCAGATGTTTCGCCTACATTATAAATAGGTAGAGTACTGAAAAAACACTAAAAAAACGTCTTTCTTTCTTGATGTAGGTAGGTTACATTACAAAGTCATAAATAAATAAAAAACAAAATATCATTAATTTAGGAATACTTACTTACATATTTTCCACCGAAACACCGAATTCAAATTGTCGAGCATTAAAAAATACTTCGCTAATTTTAAATGAAATACCTAAATAAAATACCCAGTAGGTAGAAAGTAGATCTATTTATTTATTTATCAGAATCTCTGTAATTCACATTTGTACATTTCTTCCTAATTGCTTCAGTGATTTAGAACCGTGACTATCTGACAAACAGACAGCCATACAATTTCTTATCTCCAACTCGAGTTAACTCGACTAACATAATGAGATAGACATAGGTAGGTATTTAGTGATTTTGTTAACTCGACACTCCAGACTTCCAGTGAGTTCTTACAACCCTTAATTCACACTTTGTAAGATGTTAATATTTTAACACATCTTAAAGTGATCACATGATGCTATTTTCCGTTAGTTGCCTTATAAATAAACGTAGGTATGTAGGTAGAGTAGGTATATATTTAATACCTACCCACATTATTTACCAGTCTCTCGCTACAAAGTTCAAGCCAAGATAACCTGCCGGGTACGATCGATTGTGCGCGTTGCCGCTCCGTGCACCGACCGTACCGCAGAGCTGTTGCCAAACGGTGCGCTCCTATTATTGTGATACTACTGCATGTTTGCGTCACCGTGCAACGGCCTATTCGTTTGTTTTGTTCTTTTTTTTGAGTTTTTCGATAATGCTAATTTTAAAAGTAGATTATGTAGCCAAGCCGTGGATTACTTAATAGTTGCTAGGAAAGTATTTAGAGCTAGAGTACCTAACTACCTAGACTACCTACCTACCATAGATATGCTCGAAGCTAGGCAATACTTACTTATAAAAGTTTCTTGGAATATTCTACCTTTGTAGAAGACAATCGTAACAGAGATTTACAACTTTAGGGTACAATTTAAGGTTAGGTTGGTGATTGCTTTCGGTGATTGACATAGTTTACTCACGCAATACATCCATCCATATAGCATAGATATAAAATAATATGTATAAAATAGAGTTTATACTAGAGATGCCACGAACCACGAACATTTCGGCGAATATTGCGTAACATTCGGGAAAAAAGGTAGTAAAATAGCACATTTAATACCTACTAAAAATCTATCAGTAGGAAGGAAGTTTTAATTAATGAAAGAAAGAAACAAGTTTATTTGTATCCAAAGGGAGCATCTTTAACATAAAATGAATTTTCTTTCTTGGTTTCCATTAACGTTCTGCCATTTTTCATTTTGATGAACCTCTTCACTTCACTACATAGTATAAAACAAAGTCGCTTTCTCTGTCCCTATATCCCTTTGTATGCTTAGATCTTTAAAACTACTCAACGGATTATAATGCGGTTTTTTTAATGGATAGAGTGATTCAAGAGGAAGGTTTATATGTATAATGCATGCATAATATAGCCGTGCGAAGCCGGGACGGGTCGCTAGTAAGAAATATTTTAATTTACTAACTTTGACTCGCGACTCTGTCCGCGTAGGATTCGAAAATTTCGTAGATGATACCAAGTTTCATCAAAATCGGTCTAAGTTTCAAAGCCTATTCAATTCAAACAAACAATCGAATCTTTCGTCTTTATAATATTAGTATAGATAACTACATACAGACCATACAAAGTCCAAATCAGTACCACCAAGTCTTTAAGATGACCTTGAAATGTTGCTACCTATTCTCTAACACAATGGTGTTTTTATTTAGGCTCAGTAAGACAAGATATTAATGATCTCATCTTCTCAAAATAGATTTTAGAGAAAAAAGGATGATGTGGCCGACATTTTAACACAAAAGGCAAAACTTGGGGGAGTTAATTCACTATTTTCACGTATCGTGTCTAATTTGTGACACGGTAAAAAAATATCGTATTTTAAATGTGACACGTTTAAATGTCATTTTAGAATCAACAATTTTTTTTTTTTATTTATTTATAAACAAAAATAAACTTAAAAAACATAATGCATGCCGAAAATCGCAGTGACTGGCGTGCTGATATGGGTTAGTAGATGATTTAGTTGACTGCATTAGGTGCCTACTTGACTATATATCTACTTCCATATTTGTACGTGAACGTTTTCAAAAGATCTGCCATTTCAGTTGGAAGCAAAACACGCTAACTCGAAAATTAATTCCAGGAAAAGATTCTAAATGTAAGTGAATCCTTTTGAGTACCTACGATACAGTGTTGCTAATGCCAACACGTTTTTACGTTTGATTTTTACGTAAATAAACTACATTTTTCAAAGAGTTGACAATTTACCGTAGAATGTCAAAAATAGATAATAATTACAAATTAAACCTTGAAAACCAGACCCGACATTCATTCTACTGTATTTTGTAGCCATTCAAATGATTGTAGACTTTTAAATTCGTCCAATAACAGCAACAAGTCATAATAAGAGTCATAACACAGTTATTCACCAACACATAATGGCGGATGAAAGTTGTAGGAGCGGCAACGTCGCGCGCGGTCGATACAGCGCGGCCCGCGCCCGTCTGACCCTTCCTACCACGTGTTTAAAACGGCAAATAATTTTTGAAAAACAGGTTTTATTGTGGCATTTTTGAAACTTTTACCCCTTTTTTTAGTGAGGGAGATTGTTCACACTGAGGGAGTGTGGATTAAAATAAGCTTGGAGCTTGTGTAAGATGAAAAATGTTTCATTTAATGTAACAAGGGGTATTTCTTTACGAATTTCTAAAAGTCATAGAACAAAAATTGTTTATTACACCTATGTTCACATGTTATTATATCATCCCAAATCCAACACAATATAGGAACTTAGATCTTAACTATGGCATGAGCGAGCGGCGTACGTGACGAACTAAATTGGGGATTCATTTTTTTTTAAATAATACCTACTATAGATTATCTACCTAGTATTACTTTCTCGCTATTTTTGGCGACACAATCACTACATAGTATAAAACAAAGTCGCTTTTTCTGTCCCTATATCCCTTTGTATGCTTAAATCTTTGAAACTACGCAACGGATTTTGGTGCGGTGTTTTTAATAGATAGAGTGATTCAAGAGGAAGGTTTATATGTATAATACATGCATAATATAGCCGTGCGAAGCCGGGGCGGGTCGCTAGTATAAAATAAATTAAAGAAATGACTCATTTTATTTATTGTATTGTGCCTATCTTCTGAATAAATTGATTTAATTTCGTTTTAAATCTATATTTCTATGCCAAATGCTAGCAATTTTTTGACTTTAAAAACTGTACTTACCATACTTTATGTAAATAAATATATTTAATTAATTATTATTATTTTGTTCCAGGTACTAACTAGCAGTAAATTCCATAAACAAGTAACATTAGATTACAAATGATTAGATTAAATAATACGTAAATAACACGACCGATTACTTCTAAGATTTATTATCCAGCAGAAATATAAGTAGGTACTCACAACAGCTAGACTTAAATACATTTTATCATTATTACATAATAACGTTTTTTATCTACTACAAAGATTCTACGAACAATCTTAATTTATTTATACTTCGTTAAAAGTTAAGTGAAACACTTAAGGAAAATAAACTTAGGAAATCAGTTAACGATTGTAAAAAAACTGTACATTTCTGATGTCTGTATATTTATTCTGAACTGTGTTTATTCTTATTCTGGGCTAAGAATAGTAACGATAAGATACTTTAATTCTTTATAATTTTATTTTGACTTTAGTTACCTATTCTGGTTTCTGTGCAGTATTTTGAATTATGCACTTAGTTAACATTTCCTAAACATAATGCAGTTCTAAATCAAAAAATCAAATAAAAAAAATATGTAGATAGTACATAGTGTATGTAGGTGTGTTTTTAACTTTTTATTATTCTGGCTCTAGTAAAGTTATTCTGATCGTTGTATATTCTTATTCTAGTTGCAATGTTTATTCTGGAATATGTCGTCGTTCATTGATATATTCTTATTCTGACTTTAGTATAGTTATTCTGAACATTGTTTATTCTTATTTTAGTACATTTAGTTTAACGAATTCTGAACTTTGCATATTATTATGGTTTAAGTACATTTAATCTGAACTGTCCTGCCTAATATTCTTGATAGCATCAACTGCGCCCCTGACCTTAGTGCTGTCAAACTGGCTGTTCACAGCCTCCTGCATTATGTTAGCTATCTGCGCCCGCGCCCACATTTTGATATTGACAGGTAGCTGACGCATTTCCGGCACGAACGACAGTAGGAAGAACCTGATTTTGAAAAAAATGTCTTTACTATTAAGTCTAAGAGGAAGTTACCAACTGTGACTTAGATTAACGCCATATTATCGTAACCACTTTTTTAATATAAAAAACACCTGAAATTGGCTGTATGCATTGGTCATGCGTAGCCACAAACGTCTTACCTGTCACTGTCACTTTCCGTTTCTGTCATTTCAACAGGGAACATAGGCATTTCGATCTCCTCATGCATGTCCTCTGCTTCCTGTTGAACACCCTCTGAATAATCGGAATCTTGACGTTTGCGTTTCTTCTTTTTGAATTTTTTAACTTTGACTTCTGGTGTGTCGTCGGAGGCTCGGGGATCTCCATCTACTTCACAGCCAGGAAAGAGGTAGGAGTCGGGTTCCTCATCTGATTCACTGGAAGAAAATGTTAAATTTTTAATAAAGCTTCGTTCTTAATGGTCTCGCAAACTCGTCACTCTTTCGTAAATTATCCTTTCCCGAATTATCTCATTGGTAAACACGACTATGATTTCCCACTAAACCATAATTTTTACAGCAATTTTGAGAAGGCTTCGTTCTAAATTGTCGCATTCGCAAACTCATCATTCTTTCTTTAATCATTATTTTCTAGGATCATCCTATCAGTAAACAAGACTGTGATTTTCCACTTAAAAACCATAATTTTATAGGAACTAACAGGTAAATTCAAGTAAGAGACCCCCTGAGATCTAGCTGAACCATGGTCAAAAAGTTATGCTCAAACATCCTTAAAATATACAGTCGAATTTCAAACCAACTTTTTTTGGACTAGTTATAAAAAGAGGACTTACTCATCAGGCTCAGGACTGACAGTGCCCTCGTAGCCTCCCAAAAAGGACATCTTCTTGAAGTATCTATACTCGCGCCGTCCATTTCTGTCACCCTGTCTGCGCATACGCAGCTCGCGGTTGTACGCATCTTTCAGAGAACGCCATTTCTTTTGGATTGCTAACACTGTACAAAAACATGCTTATTTAAATGACCTAGATTTAAAAAAAAACATCTTTTAAATAACGGCTTTCATTGCCTCAATTCACTAAGTTTTAACCGTCGCACTAACGAGTATTTGAGTGAAAAAATCGGACAAAAATATTTAATTTATTTATATAATTTTATGTGCAATTAAATTAAATAAAACACAAAGTTTGACCAATATAATAATTATATATTTAAAATTTTACATCTTTTTACATTTTTAGGATTCTTCAACTTCTTCTTCGTCGGAACTTTCGTCTTCGCTTTGTCTATTTTTAAATACCGTGCTGGCAGACATCATTTCTATTGCCTCCTTTGAGAAAGGCTGTGAAAGGATTTCTAGCCAGGAATCAAACCTTTTTATTTTTCAAATAAAGAAATACTTTAAATTCTTGTATCAATAGTGTTCCTGATAAAGATCAATTCCAGGAAGCATACATAGCATGGCAAATCAAAGGACACGCAAAGTGGGCGACATAAACGAGACCAATGATGCGCCATATTGGACGAAAATAAGAAAGGAAATAATAATATGGGAGTTTTGGCGGGAACGAGCCAACAACATGTCGTGATGCAGTTTTATTTACACGAAACTTAGTTGTAAACCGAGTTAAATTGTATAATTCTGGTGGAAAGTTATCTAATTTAGTTCCGTGAAAGTGCACAAGTGTAGTGAAAGTAAAAATCAGTGTCAAACATGGACTTTTCTCGTTGCCTCCTGATCTCCTACAAGGTTATAGTAAAGTAGCCACCGCTTTACTATGACCCCTGACTTGACAAACTGTGACTTGACGACTTGACCATCTTGAAACACTTTGAGCCCGATTTCTGTAAATCGGGCCATAACTTGATGCAAAATATTACTTGATACTGGCTATATGCACAAACCGTGCGAAGCCATAACTGAAAGAAGAAAAAAAAAAATAATATGTCATATTCTACCTATCTACGGTCTAGCGTTCTATCTATCTATCTAGAACAAGTAGGTACAATAATATAAATTCAAAATATTAAATTTTTATGTGGGTTTATGGAAATAAGATAGAGGTTGGATAGATATTTTCGATTTAAAGGTCGTCGTTATTTCCGGTTATTCACGAATTGATTCTTAGATTAATTTGTGTTTATGGTACAGGAAAATATAGTGATGAAATAGAACTAGATTTTTTTATGTTTCGAAGGTTATGGACATTCGCCAATCCGGACTAGGCATCCATGGCATCTGATTATTTCTTTTACCCTCCTCAGGATTTAACTCTGTTATCAACTTTTAGTTAAATTAAAAATCTGGATTTTATCTAAAGTATCCATACATTTTCTGTCAGCTTTAAACTAAAATAGAGTTTTTAATCTAGATTTAATAATTCCGACAATATGCCATTTTGAAACATTTTATCAAAAATGTATGGACTAAAATCTAAGTTTTTTTTTCTATTTTTTAGCGAGTGGCCTTAGTTTATTTACCTCTATCATACACAGTAGCTTTATTACAAGCTTCCCAATCGTCGAAAATGGCCTCGCACACTTCCTTCCATAGCTCCAGCTTTTGGCTTCGGTCCGCTGATAATTCCGAGTCGTAAAGTTTCGGACGCAGTTTTACTTCTTTTATTAATCTCGTAGGACTGAACATTACTGCTGTTACAGCCATTTTTTATTTTTGAATCAATTTTTTAACTTCCCCAGTTTATTTTTTCCTCTTTTGTATGTTTCTATCTGTCAAGGTCATTTGACAATAATACTACAGAAGTTCCTTGTTTATTGCACACACGTGCGTGCGGACTAGTTATTGTTCTGAGGTGCGGACGTGCGGTAATGTTATTTTTAGCACAAGGAACTTCTAATATTTTGTCCTAGGCTACAAATTCGCTAAAAAATAGTTGTCGTGTCCACGTGGCAGAACACTTCTCGACGACGCGACGAGACGAATGACGAATTTCACGAACGCTTGATAAGCGACCAGAGACAAAATAAATTTGACGCTACTTTTTTTTTAAATCGCTGTCAAAGCAAAACCAACATTCCACGGGGCGACACGTACGCACGCACAATCAGCATACACGGCACAGTGATGCAACGACACAAAGTAACGGTTATTTACAGTGACAAAATCACGCACGCTCAGAGTTTGTTAACAAAAACCTCAACTAAATTAAGGAATTAAGCTTTTAGCGGAATTAACTTCGTAGAACAATCGATAATTCTCAAAAATAAAGCAGGAAAAAGAAATTGTAGCGTTGGTCTAGCGACACACGTTCGACGTACCGCGGCGCGACGCGACTGACGCAGTTTCTCGTGTCGGGTCGCGGTCTGCGCAGGACGACAGCTATTGGTCGCATTGCGACTGGCGCCTCACGCCACGTGATAACAGTCGGGGGGAGTTGTGTGACTAGAACTACTTATCAGTTGCTAAGTTTCATACCTACCTATTTTTTTTTATACTTGTATTTTTTAAGGTTTCTTTTTCCCCAGTGTGAATACTGGCATATCTCGCAAAATTATGTCTTTATTTGCCCTCCCCTCTATCTACAAACTGATTCTTTTCCTGCCTATTTGAGATTTTGTGCATATCCTGCGTTTAGTTTTTGTAACGGATCTAGGTTAATAGCTTGGCCTGTAATTTAAATATTATTTGCTATTATATTTTATCTTTCACGTAGTTATCTAGATAAAGGGTTTGCGTGAGTCCTCCCTCAAATTCACAGCCACAAACTTACCTACCAAGATTGCGACAGAGTGTGGGTTGTATGTATAAGCTAAATTTATTTTACCTAATAAAATAATAAACAAAATCACTTGAAAAAACTGAATTATTATTAGAAGTATGGAATATGTATTGCAATTAAATGAGTTTGAAGCCCATTTAGCTGTTAGACGCTGGAATTCCCACTAGTTTTTGAAATCTCGCAACTTTGTTGAGTGAAATGTATTGTTTGCACGCATTGTCAATAGAGCGTGCGGTGCGCGGTGTTGCCAGCTCGCCCCGTACTGGCGCCGATGAGACGTTGCCAAACCGCATCGCCGAGCGTGAAACGATGCCAGTTTTATGTTTGCAGATTTTTCAAATGCACTTTACGTGTTATACCTATTTTTCAACTTGCCGTTTTTTGGCAGTTTAAATTGCATACAAATACCCAAAGTAATGTTTTTCTTTAAAGCTGTACGCCCATTGTATAATTATTTACTATCGCAAAAAGTAAGTATGGCAACTATAATCATATTTTTTTATTTAATTATGTTTTCAAGCAATATAGCTTCACGGCTAGTGCAAATAGCCAGTGTGAAGTAAAAATATTTGCATCAACTTGTACTTACTTAAGCCAAATTGCGCAAATTGATTTCTTCTGTCAGTGGGTTACATTACCTGAACTGTGTATTGAATTGAAGCTCAAAAACCACTTGTCTGTAAAGTCGGTTTACGGACGATAATTTTACATGATAACATCATAAGAAAACATTGATGAAAATACGTTGCTATGGTTACCTAGTAGGTAGGTACCTACCATGTCAACAGAACGTGACACTTTTTTGTAAGTGTATAAATATGGTGTTCATCAATTTATAAGACGTTATCACGTCAAAATCAAGTGTATAATATTATAAGATTAATGTGTAATCTCTTGATTGATCTTCCTTAGATTCCCTACACTATACTTGTGCCGGCAGTTGGCCAATTATAAATAAAATCGAATAAAAGCTCAAATTATGCAATTTCATTAGAATTGTTTTACATCACAAAACGCCATATATTTTCACGATCCCTCTTAAAACTTTGCGAACGCGAAAGATGATCTCGACAATCGCGTATTTCAGATAAAAACATGAATGGAAACAACATAAAATAGATTTTTTTAAAGTACCTACTAAAGCCAGCATCGGACTATGCTTGTTATTATTATAATTGTAGTTTTTTTAGTACTTAACAAAATACTTATTCATGAGCATATTATACTGTGTCACATCACACGTAAGACACGTAATGTGGGTTTACAGAATTTAGGCCGTGTTCGTATTTAAGGCATTTTCGCTTTGGATGTGGCTTTGTGCCGCACTTTCTCCAAATAGTCGGTGACATTTTCATAAAAACAATTTTAACTTTTCATTGTGGGGGGTGGGTGGACGAATCTAGAGCAAGTTATCTACATTCATTTTATATTAACTTTTGTCGAAATTACTAAAAAGGTGCAAGGTAGGATCCGCGTCTAAAGTCGTAATCTCTATTTTTAGGATAGATCTAGTTGAAAAACTAGATTGAACCAGCCTGCCTAGCATGAAGACCAAAACACGATACGATTAAGCGATATCACGCGATATAACTACATCAACTTCAAAATATGATAGATAAAGCCGCCATGTTGAATTTTTATTATAAATTGCGATAAAAATTATGATAAAAATTCAACATGGCGGCTTTATCTATCATATTTTGAGAGTTGATGTAGTTATATCGCTTTATCGTATCGTGTTTTGGTCTTCATGCTAGGCATACAGATAAACAAGAGTTATCGTGCTTAGGTACTGGTTACTTAGATAAAAAATAGGTACGTAGGGTGGGGGTATTTGGAAACCATGGGGCTAATTAAAACGAAAAAAATAAAAGATTTGGTAGCAAATAAAATTGTTTATACTGGTAATATAACTTTTTTTTATCGTCTGGCAACACTTACACTAAAGCTTTAGTATGCGACGAAATTTGGAGGTTATAAATCCATCGTATGTGCCGCAAAAAGGTCTTCGAAAAAAATATGTAAAAACTGTGCGTTTTATGGGTAGTCTACTTTTACTTGGATACGCGAAGTTTTTGGAGGTAAGTTGAATATAAGAATTGTCATATATCTTACGTTTTCTTGTGATTCCTATGGTTCCTAACAGCCTTTTCTAAACAGGTTGGATCGCCATATTTGCTTTGTTTTTTAAATTGGGGCTTTTTGAAACCGTTTTGAGGTTATTTGGAACACAATTCCAAATAACCCCCTCCATGCCTGGTGATAGTTTTACTAAAGTTTTATGTGATGTTTCAAATAGCCCCCAATGTAACTTTCGAGTATTTACTTATGCTATTATTTTAATACACGAGTGAATATACTTATGCTTTGATTAAATAACATAATTTTTTTTTATTTTATTGATATCTCCCAATGATATTAGGTAAAAAGGTGAATATCATTGATCTCCCCTTAAATTGTTCCAAATACAACCTACATGTTTACTTAAAGTTTATACGAATCTCTATACTAATTCCAAATAGCCCTAAATATATTTACGCCACATTTTTAGTTAAGAATTTCAAAGAAAATAATCGATGATCGCTATTTTCTTTGATATGGTCAATATACGCTTTTATGGTTCCAAGTATCGCACGATAAATTCAAATCAAAACTCACTAAAAACTTTGAAAAAGTACATTAATTTTTTTTTGTCAAGTTTCGGATAGCCCCAAAGTTGCGATAATTGGAACAGCACTTTTAAAACGCGATATCTTTGGAATTACATTGCGTATACGAATGAAAAATACCACTAAGAAAAGTTACCGTTAATATCTGTTAAAAACAGTTATTACGACACGATTATCTCTAAGATAACTTGCTAAAATTATATATTTTCATAAAAATATGTACCAAATAGCCCCAACTTACCGGTAGCTTTTTTTTTCATAGAACTAGTTAAGCGTATGAATCTTGTCGTAAACTATCTAATTTAAATGGTAGGTAGACAGAATTCACAGATTGATATTCGTGCCGGTAGCCAAGCCATACAAAATAAAAGTTACATTTTTACCTTAGATTTTTACTTCTTTCTCAAAAATACAAGCAAAATAGTAATCGCTCGTTAGTTGCTTCTTTGTTTAGAAGGGGCAGGCAAAACTTTAAAAAGTCCATAAAACCTCTTCGGATATCGTCTTTAAATATTCTTTCCTATAACCTTGCTTTGGAAACCCCGTCTTAGAGGTTTGAAGCTAGAAATTACGAGACAACTTGATACTGTCACGTTTCCAGCCAAAAGTCTATACTTAATTTAAATACTTACATAATGGCTTTATGCACAAGACGTGCGATGTCATAATGGTAATAAGCATGTAATTAAAAAAGTCCTGTCCTTGCCACATCTTCAGGGAATGCGAGGTTGCCAAACCTCGCGATCCAATATTGTTCGTCAATTTGTTGGGCTCGTGACGACAGACTATTGTTTTGTGATTATTTGTTGGCAAGTGCGTGACCTTGACGATGTTTATTTTATTTTCGTTCATTTTTTAGAAAATCTACATACATACCGTAGATCGTACAAATAATATATGAATTGCCTTTGATGTCGAACGCCGGGCGTACGTAGCTCCGTTTGTGTACCTACCACATCCACTTCATAGGGTTGGTAAAACATGTTTTTTGAATCTTGTTAATAAAGAAAATATTTTATTCAAAGATTGTAAGCGTATACTAGGTGTAGAAGATCTCTGAAGCGTCAGTCACTATGTATGTTTATTATGTTATAATATTATGATAAAACTAGCAACGCTCCGCGTTTTCACCCGTGTAACCCCCGATCCCGAGGGAATATCGGGATAAAAAGTATGTGTTAATCCAGATCTCTAGCTATCTAGATACCAAGTTTCATCTAAATCAGTCCAGTAGTTTCGGAGCCTATTCGTTACAAACAAACAAAAAATATTTCCTCTTAATAATATTAGTATAGATGTAGATATCGAACTACCCTACTATACGTTCGTTCCGTACGTAGGTACTTCAAAAAGAAATTATTTTTAAAACACCTACCTACTTTCTTTCTATGAAAGAAAACAAAAATTAAAATGGTAATATGATCAGCTACGAAGTTTTAAAAAATCGATTGCCTCGTGGTTTCTATAACATTAAATAATAACTTCATATTCCTGACAAGTTGATCAAATTAAGTGCAATTAAAATATATATTTACCTACTTCACAAATAAAGAGACAACCCTAAAATTCTACACGGCAACGCGTCCTTGAGTTGAGCGAGCGATCACTCACACATACACAAAATCAACTATCTCTTTCCTTCACAGCAAACCCCGCATAACTCCCTCTCGCTTGCTCTTTTGACTCCCGTCAGTCGGTCACTGAATGTGGCGGAAATCGTACGTCAGGTGAAACTAATTTAATAAATATTCAAAATTTGAACAAAATGTCGACGTGTTCGGTTATAGGATGTCCGAATTCAGGACAAAGGAATCCGAACGTGTTTT
Source organism: Idaea aversata (assembly GCA_907269075.1). Taxonomy (NCBI): domain Eukaryota; kingdom Metazoa; phylum Arthropoda; class Insecta; order Lepidoptera; family Geometridae; genus Idaea; species Idaea aversata. Next base: position 11,617,199 of record OU026104.1, on the reverse strand, counting down.
ATGTTTCAATGTCGAAGAGCAATAACAGGTGAGAGTTGTTTTATTTATATCTTTTAAATATTTTTAAAATTATGTAGGTATTCTAGGTATACTAATCAATGTGCAGCGCCCTGACAGCTGCCACTGATTGGTGTATTTCACGTGGCCATCCGTGAGGCTGATTTGGTATCAGTAATAACAAAATAATTATTTATTCAATATAGCAGACAAAAAAATCTCCAATCTAATTAAATAAAAATAGTGTTTACTTTAAATAAATGGATATGTTTATTTTTTCAGCCATGTAACATGGTTAAAGCAGAATATAAAAGAAAACATAATAGCGTTTGACGACATTATCACAATATGCCAGCTACATTTGGAGTTTGGAAACATCATGTCACCTATATCTCAACCAGTTCAGCCAATTCAACCAGCTCAGTCATCTAAACCGCGGAGCAGAAAACGGTTTGTTTAACTACCCGCATTTTTGTACAGATTATTTGATTTAGTCTTAAATACGTGTTCGTAGGCAGGGGTAGCCGCCAACAACAATTGGTGCGTCGCCGAAACTAAAATTAAATATTGCATGGAAAATTTGTGGTTTTATCCATACAGGAGTAAAATTCCTTAGTGTTTCAAAACTTTAATATAAAAATCTTTTTTAGACCCACAAATTTGAAAATATTTGATCTACAAATTAAAATTTATTAAAAAACTTGTTATTTCTCATAGAATATTTCTTGAAACGATCTGCTACTGCCATCTATTAGCACTCACTTAAACAAATATAGTTTATTTTTTATTCGCTAGATGGCAGTAAAAAATTTAAATCAGCGCCATCTACATTCGAATAGCGGTCTTTCTAGAAACTAAGTTTCTCAATTTGTGTAATAGATGGCAGTATAAGTTAAACAAAAAGACTAACACAAATAAAATCTCATCTGTCGCGTCAAAATCTGTCGCGAGATCGGTTGAAAATGCTCACCCACAAAAGTGCCCAACGCGCCATAAGAAGTTTTCACTTCAAAAAACATCTAAATTTTTATTTACTTTTAACTGATAGTTTTAGTAGAAGGCGGCGGGCGCGCGGGTTAAATGTTGTTAGCGACTATACCCATATTAATTCTGGATCGTCATAAGTAATCCTATTAATAATATTTGAAATCAAATTGTTATAATTTCGAGAACATTCCATTTCAGCTCTACAGCATCAAAGGGTGTGCAACACAATTCACAGACATGTAAAAATGTTGACATAGCACCAAATCGAACGGTGTCGCAGGATACTAAACTATATAATATACTAAGTGAACCCAGTACAAGTAAAGCTACAAACAAACAAGTTGACAAACATGTAGTCAAAGATATGGGATTGTATTATACAGACTCAGACATAGAAAGACAAGTATTAGACATAGAAACATCAGTAAGCGCCCATGTTATAAAAAAACGCAGGATATCACAAAAAGGTAGTAACGATGGTGAGAAAGTTCAAGTGATATCTGATGACGATGATGATGTATTTGAAATAAAAGATGAAACATTACACATTAGTTGGAAAGAAGTTGACGATGATCGAACGAGATCTGATGGTGAAGATGTAATTAGCAAGATACGTGATGATGAGGTGATTCTTAAAGACGGTAGTACTATATCCAGAACTACTATCTCCATAGATCCTGAATGTAAAACTTCCGTTAAGGAGGAACCCGAAGACAATGATGTATGTATCTATACTAATATTATAAAGCTGAAGAGTTTGTTTGAACGCGCTAATTTCAGGAACTACTGGTTCGAATTGAAAAAATATTTTTGTGTTGGATTGTTCATTTATCTAGGAAGGAAAAGAATAGAAAAACATAGGAAGGCTACTTTTGCTATTTTGATATACCCACGGGATCGGGACTAACGCGGGTAAAACCGCGGGGCGTAGCTAGTTATTAATATATTATGTATTCTATAATATACTTCTAGCCAAAGCACAGTAAAGTTCCCACGAGTAAACAAACATAGGCTGATATCTCTTTGGAAATTCCTTCTCAGTGCTCATCTAGGCGAAACTCTTATGCATAGATAAATTTTGCTAAAACCTTGCATTATAAGTTATCTGGCCGCCAAAAAAGTCGACCCACCCACGGTTTTGGTGAAAAGAACCTCACTTTTTACTTTGATATATTTTTCCGTACCATTGTATTCTGTTTTTAACCCCCGACGCAAAAACAAAAGGACAAAAATCCTAAAAAATATTGTATGTCAGACGAGGCTGTAAAGGTTAAAAGTCATTTGCCTGGCCTTTCGGGAGTATCATTAACAATAAAATATTGCCTAACAAAATAGTAAACATAGACTTATCACCATATCTTATCACAAATATTTTGTTAATAATTATTTTCTTTTCAAGTCTATTCTTTTATTCGCAACTGTGATAAAAACGTCGTACGATACACGTGTGGATATTGATCATACCATCTCGGGTTTAGACGTAAACCGCCTTTGTAGTGATAAATTTACCACACTTATATCGTAATGTACTAATCCAGATCCAGAAGTAGTATATTTAAGATCTCTAATTTCGATGGCCAATATTGTATTTTAGCCATTTTGTAATGGGCGTTTTTTTTTTAGATTAATGAAGAAGAGGTGATTTTACCAAATTTAACCAGACCTACAAATTTAAAAGACCCGTTACAAGTAGATATTGAAACTGTAAAAGAAGAACCTGACGAAGAAAGTCCAGATCTTGAATATGGAGGAGCAAACCTTGAAGATGAAGCAGCAGAATTTGAAGATGAAGAGTGGGAACTTAAACAGATAAAAGTAGACATCGGAGAAACTGTGATTCAAACGATCTCTTCCGGTAATAATGAGGTAGATAACATTTTATCTACTCTCGTTCAACAGAACTTTATGACGGTAAACGAAAAGAACTGTCTGACTACTTCATTCGATATGAACTGTATATTAAACGAAAAATATGAATTTGACAATAATTTAAAAGTATTTGCCCAACAAATATATTTATGTTCCGAAGAAGCGTATAATTTTATGGGCTATTATATTCCATGCCTGCCTTCGGTCAAACTTTTAAAGGAGACGTTTATAACATGGCACGGTGCCCCTGGATTCAGCGCAGAAGCTGTAGATTGTTTAAAAATAAAAGTTAGATTAAAGAAGTTAAAAACAAAATATATATTATGTTCTTTAGCCATTCATGATATTGAATTGAAAGCTACAACGCGTGAAAAACACAAAGTAGCTTTTATCATAACCGCAGTAGCTCTTAATGCTTCTTGGAAGCTTCCTATCTGTTACTTCATAGGCTCAGCTTTAATGCACTCAAGGATTCGTGAACAACTGATTCATTTAGCTATATCTATAGTACAGAAAACTGGTGTAATTCCGAAAGCAGTCTCCTACTTACCCATATTCCAAAATATTGAAATGGCTGAACGTTTAGTTAAAGATAGTTTGAATAAAAACATGTTTATCTTAGAATCCGGTAAAGCTATATATTTGATCCCAGATCCTGTTTATATATTTGATAAATTCAGGATTTGTGGATGTGAGGATAAGGATGGACTGCTTATTTCGTTAAGGCACATAGAGTTGCTAGTGAAACACTTGGCCAAAGTTCGGCCAGGTAAGGTGACCAACAGACTGTTGGGGAAAAGTCTCGCGCATTCGCTGAAAGTTTGTGCCGATGACTTCCTTTCATCAGGCTTGGCTAACGTTCAGGGTACAGTTATCTATCTGAAATTAATAAACAGATTCTTAGACATAATGACGTCACATCCGGGTGGAACCTATTGGAAAGAAGCCGTCAGTGGCAAAAATATCAGGAAGGTATTGAAATTTCTCAAGTATTTTATAGAATATTTGTCTAAGATTTCACCGAAATACAAATCGAATCCGTTTTGGTTAAATAACACATCACGGGGACAGTTGAAATTCGATACACGTAGCGTAATGGATATATTGAGCATGGCCGTGTGTAGTACAGTTAATTTAATTAATTCTCGCGCTAATGATTTAAGTATAAGGAAGTTAACAATGAATTCGACGATATTTTTAAAGAATTTTTACGATGTAGTCGACAACGGAGAGTTGAAAGAAAAAACGGTAACAGAGTTCACCGCTCGGTATAAAAAAAACTTGGAATATATGAAACCACATTCATCAAAATATGGATACATTTTGCCTATTGAAAACATAACCGTATTGGACATAACATCACCGGTTCAAAGAATCAACATCACAACTTACTTACTGAACTCAAACAATGTGGTGAAAAATAAACAATTTGAAAAAGATACAGCAGATGATTTGTACAAAATTTTAAAGTATGACGCGAGAGGTGAATACATTAATCTTACTAAGATCTACATAGCTGGCTATGTCGTTTACAATTTGGTCAGGAGACTGCGCTGTGATACGTGTATAAGCGCGCTGCTGCGATTAAATCAGCGTCAAGAAGACGATCCTTACAATACCGAATTAGTTATTAAAAAAACTGAGCAAGACTCGTCTAATAAATTATGCGTCAAATTGATGGATCCATCGGCCGATGTCGTGAGAATTTGTAATGCTACAGATGTGGTGTTCAAACGTGCGATGTTGCAGAGCAATGCGGATAAATTTGATATATTAGAACGATTTAGTATCCCACTACTGATGTTGAAGATCAAGAAAGACATGATTGGGAGAGATTATTTTAAAAGTTTAGATTTCCATCGGCATGATACTGATACATTGGAGAATCATGTTGTTGAACTTGCTGTGGCGGTAGCTGAAGTTTATCTAGAGATACGGTTGATGTACAGGACTTCGTAAATCGATGGTCTCCCGGCTGGAGGAGATTAGAAACCGGATTGCCATTTTTAACCGACTTCAAAAAAGGAGGAGGTTCTCAATTCGTCTGTATGTTGTTGTATTCGACATTTTTATAAACAAACATGTTCTGGCTGTTGGACGCCTAAGAATTAAATGGACGGAGACAATTGACGTAATTTACCATACCATAATACCTAATTAAAGTTATGCCCTTCAAAGATCAGAATGGTAATAACCAATGAAAATAACATCGTAGTAATATTAGGCATCATAAGTTTTGTAAAGTTTACCAAACATTAAAGCATTTCTAGTAAATCTGTTTGTCTGTATTATTAAAGTTTATTAATAATTTTAAATGCTTAAGTATATCATTTACACACATAATTTTTTCGTCATGGGGCTCAAATGGTTTTTTTTTCTATAGGTAAGTACCTACTTTATTTACAGTGAAGATTTCAAAGCCAGCAATCCTGAATCACGACTCGTATTCATTAGAAGTTACTCAAATAATTTTCACTTAGAAGCAAAACAAAGAACGTAGTAGAAATCTCAAGCAGGAACCTATAGATAAACTCTGAGTAGGTAGGTACTTAGTACTTATCGATGGGTGCCTGGAACAAAGCCGCAATATCCATAGTGACAGTTTTCCGGTTAAGCCATTTTCGTGATCTACGGACCCGGATACACCTTGTGGATTTTTTTCACATATTTAAAATGAAAACTGGCTAAGTTAGCAAAAGCACTATGGCTATTGCCTCGTTATTACCCATTCATCATTCGATTTTTTTTACCGGAATAATCGTTCTATGTACAAAGATAAACTTTTTTTTCAACTTTCTACAGGTAACTGCCATTGCGGCTTTGTTCCACGAAATAAATTTTGTACATCGATTCACAATAGACATTGCTGTACAAATATTTACGACTTGCACTAGTTAATGAATATTACGGTTTTCTTCCAAGAAAAAAAATATTTCGATGGATTTTCAATAAACAATGCGGTATGTAACCTACCAGGGCCGTTATTCACTAAGCTTCAAGTCGTTGGGCGCGCGTGATTAGGGGTGGAGGGGGTGCGGTTTTTGTATGGAAATCTCGCCCTAATCACGCGCGCCCGACGACTTGAAGCTTAGTGAATAATGGCCCTGTTTGGCATGTTAATAGCAAATTGTAAGGGTATTTTATAAGTAAAAACTGTTACATACTGTCTGCCAGACATTGGTTGGTATCATTATTATTTTCTTGAGACAAATTGTAATCTGTATGACATGCATCTAAAATACTAAACTTACTAATTAAATAAATAAAAAAAAATATACTATGGATAAAAATCATATTATTATGCAGTAGGTAACAAGTCAAATATGCTTACTCGTAGTAGGTACCTACCTATACCTGGTTGCCAATAATAAATACTACGCGCGACTGTTTTTCTTATAACTTTATTATGCTGTGTCCCAAACTTTAAGTAAAAATAACATTGTATATAGTATCTATACTAATATAATATTTTTGTTTTTATGTTTTAAGGATTAGGCTCAGAAACTACTAGACCGATTTTGATAAATCTTGGTATTACGATACATTACTTCATTGTTAGTAACATAGAATACTTTTTATCCCGATATCCCCACGGGATCGGGAGTTAAGCGGGTAGAATCGCGGAGCGCTGCTAGTCTATCAATAAACCTGTATAATTATAGAGAGGAAATATTTTTCGTTTGGAACGAATAGGCTCCGAAACTACTAGACCGATTTTGATGAATCTTAGTATGAGGATACATTGTTTCATTGGGAGTAACTAAACTACTTTTTATCCCGATATTCTCACGGGATCGGGAGTTACGCGGGTGAAACTTCAGAGCGCTGCTAGTTCATATTATTATAAATTGTTTTGCTTTTTGTGTGTAACGAATACGCTCCGAAACTACTGGACCGATTTTAATGAGTCTTAGTATGAAAATACATTGTTTTATTGGAAGTAACATAGACTATGTTTTATCTCGATATTCCCACGAGATCAGGAGTTACGCGAGTGAAACCGCAGAGCGCTGCTAGGATATAATAATTACTGTGTTTTTCGTAAATAGACATAGTTAGAGCAGTAGTTTTCGTTGTTTTTACATAATATCTTTATTTAAATACCATATATAACATAATACCATATATTCTATATTTTATTAATTGTCTTGTTTTTTAATTTTCTGTAACTTGTGTGTGCAATAAAGCGTTCTATCTATCTATCTATCTATCTAAATACATAGCCAATAATAAGGTTATTTTAAATTGTTCTAGTTGCTACTAGTTGTAGGTATAACCTACATTAATATTTCAAACTTAAAATATAACAAACTGAATGGCAAATGCATTATTTTCTCTCCCATTCAATCTTAAAGCAATGCAGAAAAGTTTAATGGATAAATAATGATAGAAAGTAGATAGGTACTAAGAGAAATAACAAGAAAATCATAAATAATATTATAATAATTTAAGATTATTTGCAAATGAATTCCACTGCAATATTAACAGATATTTACGTAATACTCTAAGTAAATTAACTTTGTGTTCATTTTAATACAACTATATTTATACAATTTAGGTACACAGTATTGACGAGTACATTTTCTAAATTGATTATTAAATTCGTGTAATATCACTAGTGTATTCGCTATAAATCCATCAGATCAGCGTACAACGCTGCAATACACTATTACTGTTTGATTGATTTCGCACTTTTTACTGGAATAAAACCACAATGGACTCTTACGGTAACGACTTTTAATGTTTGAAGCAGCAATATGGTTTTTTACTATTTCTAGGTATTTCCTAGGCACTCTGAGTTTAGGTATACTATTAGAAAACTCGAAAAAAAATAACGCATCGTTTGATATACAAATCGTTTTCATACGTCTCGTAGTAGTTTAGTAATTATTGAAGATTTCACTAAATCTTTTCTCCTGAACATTTGTGTTTTGTCGATCGCAGCTTTGTTCCAGGCACCCATCGTTATGTACTTATAGATGTTTTTATTTACTTCATATTATCTACATACAGAGTCACGTTTATTTGCATCGATAAACAAACTACCACGTTCTTAATCATCAACTATATTCTAGTAGGTATATTACGTAATGAATAAGTATAGTTAGGTAGGTAGTTCATGGGAAGTAGTACCTACCTATCTACCTATAATGAAATCGTGTATGATACAAAAACAAATCTAAATGCTGAATCAGTGCGTTGTTGCCGCTCTGCACGGCTCTGAGTTAAACGAGGCGTTGCCGCACCGACTACGGAGATCCGAGACGGTCCTCTAGGCGCCGCGCCGCTGCGGTGTTGCCAAACCGCACGGTGCGGGCGCCACGAGGCGTTGCCGCACTTCGCTCGCTAACCGTACCATTCATTCAATTCAATTAGTGTTGGTGAGATCAAATTTTTAATGAATTCTCAAAGTTATGTGCGAAAATGCATTGTGGACATGCGATTCAGGTCGTTGTTCCGTTTTTCCCGCTATTTATAGCTTTCATCTGGTTTTCTTTATTTGAAATGACTATCTTCTTTGGTGGCTTGGTTGCGTCTTTTCTTCCCATAAAAGGTCCTATCTGGTACCTACTCACTATTAGTTACTAATGATCTTTTGATTATTTATTACTAGCGACCCGCCCCGGCTTCGCACGGCTGTATTATGCATGTATTATATTTAAAAACCTTCCTCGTTAATCACTCTATTTAAAAAAACCGCATCAAAATCCGTTGCGTAGTTTTAAAGATTTAAGCATACATACATAGGGAATAGGGATATAGGGACAGAGAAAGCGACTTTGTTTTATACTATGTAGTGATGATGAAACTTTCCTTATAGCTCCATTTCGTATGAAAAATGTTAGCTAGCATTATAGTAGTTAGTCAAGTAGTTAGGTATACTCGGAATTGGAAATACTTATGGTGAAAGTCGTGCGATGCCAAAATCTTGGTAGGTTCCGGTCCGGCACGAAGCTTATAATTATTGTCAATTTATATCTTTCAACTGTAATTTTCCTCAGCAACCAAATCTTCTTTAAATATCCATGTTTTATCTTCGGCTCAGAACCAGTAAACATATTTAAGTACGTAATTAAAAATATTTAAGTTAGTCTGTTTTTAAAAAGAGTCTGTTAGCGATTTCTCAGAAAACTACAAATGACACATAACTTTTTATGTTCTTACTAAATGAATGTCTGAATTCATTTGAGTAATATAAATTCTGAATACCTAATATAATGATGCCATCATCTTTAAAAAAAACTTGCAACATTTGGTGTAAGTAATAAAAAAGCACAACTTTTTCGTCTAAACTATCGAACCTTACTTAATAATATAGCTTACATAGTATTTTAGAAACCAACGTATTTTGACATAAAACTAGTAGTTCGCCCCGAACTGAGACCTCACGAGTTTTTTTCAGCGTTTATTATATTTCAGCGTAAAGTACTAAAATGTATAATATAACGACGAAAGAATCCAAATACGACAGGTCTATCTTATTTGAATGATAGGTGCCTAGTATCGCTATTATCTGACATTGGATGATTTAGAGAATCCAAACACGATAGGCATAACTTGTTGTTGTTGTTAACTTGTTGTTGTTAAGTTCTAATTAGCATAGGTCAATCATCACACCCTGGACATCCGTTGACTCTTTATTTTTACTCAAGACATTTTTAATGTGTCCAACATAATATCCAGAAGATAGTAATTCCTTTCCTTCCTTCCTTATGTATCTACTTATCATAATGTTACGTAAGAGGAAACGAGAAGACAAGCTCGAGAACGAGAATATATTAGAGAAGTTTGAGACCAATATGTCCTGTAATAAGTCCCTAAACTAAAATATAACAAGTCAATAAAAATTATAAAAAAATTAGTCACAAATTTTATAATTATCAGAGTCTCTAGATCGGCTAGAACCGAACATTCCTACTGTTTAATACTATCCATCACTATTATTGTAAAACAGCCCATGATTATGAAATAAATAATTATAGGAAATGAAGCAAAGAGAGTTCGGACGATTTGGGGCAAAGTAATAAATTTCTATAAAATTTAAATAAATTTGGATTAAGAATATTGTAAATAGTAAGCGTGTTACATTGTGAATTTGTGATGCTACACCTTCGTTATTTTTCTTTTGCAATCACAATGTAACACGCTTACTATTTAAGTACAATATTCTCCAAATTTATTAGATTTATTTATTTTCTATTTTTTAGTTGGACTTTTTTATTAAAGCGTGTTTTTTTTAGTTTTTTACTGTATTAATTTATTTTATACTTTTTGGTCTTTGATAACGAAATATGTTAGATCAGACCCTGGTTACTATTGAAAGACAAACTACTCGTCAAGACGATTCTAACGAGCCTAAACTCGCTGAGGTTGTGCCGTTTCATTGCGAATTTCCTATGACCACCTTCCAGTTCCATTATCAGACCCTGGTTACCATTAAAAGACAAACTACCTGTCAAGGCGATTCTAACGAGCCCAAACTCGATGGGGTTGTGTCGTTTCATTGCGGAGTTCCTATGACCACCTTCCAGTTCCATCATTAGACCCTGGTCACCATTGAAAGACAAACTACTCGTCAAGACGATTCTAACGAGCCCAAACTCGATGAGGTTGTGTCGTTTCATTGCGAAGTTCCTATGACAACCTTCCAGTTCCATCATCAGACCCTGGTCACCATTGAAAGACAAACTACTCGTCAAGACGATTCTAACGAGCCCAAACTCGATGAGGTTGTGTCATTTCATTGCGAAGTTCCTATGACCACCTTCCAGTTCCATCATCAGACCCTGGTTACCATTGAAAGACAAACTACCCGTCAAGGCGATTCTAACGAGCCCAAACTCGATGGGGTTGTGTCGTTTCATTGCGAAGTTCCTATGACCACCTTCCAGTTCCATCATCAGACCCTGGTTACCATTGGAAGACAAACTACTCGTCAAGACGATTCTAACGAGCCCAAACTCGATGAGGTTGTGTCGTTTCATTGCGAAGTTCCTATGACAACCTCCCAGTTCCATCATCAGACCCTGGTCACCATTGAAAGACAAACTACTCGTCAAGACGATTCTAACGAGCCCAAACTCGATGAGGTTGTGTCGTTTCATTGCGAAGTTCCTATGACCACCTTCCAGTTCCATCATCAGACCCTGGTTACCATTGAAAGACAAACTACCCGTCAAGGCGATTCTAACGAGCCCAAACTCGATGGGGTTGTGTCGTTTCATTGCGAAGTTCCTATGACCACCTTCCAGTTCCATCATCAGACCCTGGTCACCATTGGAAGACAAACTACTCGTCAAGACGATTCTAACGAGCCCAAACTCGATGAGGTTGTGTCGTTTCATTGCGAAGTTCCTATGCCAACCTTCCAGTTCCATCATCAGACCCTGGTCACCATTGAAAGACAAACTACTTGTCAAGACGATTCTAACGAGCCCAAACTCGATGGGGTTGTGTCGTTTCATTGCGAAGTTCCTATGACCACCTTCCAGTTCCATCATCAGACCCTGGTTACCATTGAAAGACAAACTACTCGTCGAGGCGATTCTTGACGAGTAGTTTGAATGAATGAACTATAAGGTATGGATAATGAGATAATTCCTGCAGATTCCCTCCAGCTCTATCATCAGATCAGTTCCATGGTACCATATTATTGTCACCGAAGTTACGCCCTTTCATTTGATACCCCACTCGGGTATATTTGCAGTATAGTTTGTGTGCCATATAGGTAGATCCCCTTTTGGACCCCTATCTCCGTAACCCCCTGACCGATCCTGCTCATGTTCGAACTTAAAAATTCTATGGACCTCAACTACTTGTATACCAAAAATCATGAAGATCAGAGCAACGGTACTCAAGTTATCGTCGAACAAACATACAAACATACGAGCGACCGTCCCTTCTCAACACTAGACCTCTCTCGCTTCGCTCGTTCGGTCAATAAAATCGGTACCCAAATGGTAAACCTGCAAAACTCAAATATTACTCATTTCAAAAATATGCTTGAAAATATGATTCTTCAAAGCGTCCATTAAAAAGCTTTTACGTAAGCCCTCTCAGAGTCATTTAAATACCTACTTAAATATGTTTTGAGACCCAAAGGTACCGAGAATCAACCGACATCTGACGACGCAATGTCCGTTATTTTCACTACTGGACTGAGTGTGATGTGCTGATCAAAATTACTACCTATTCGTGCTTAAACGAAGCTCGTTTTAAATTTTACCGACCATAAAAAATCAGGTTATTTTTATGACGACCGATCGATAGAGGTCAGTGGAAAATGGCGGATTTTACAGCTTCGTAAGATCTACTTTATTTTCATTTTAATTAGATTCTACCAACACCAACCATAAAGTACAGGTTTTTCTAAATAAGGGTTAAGTATATTTTAAAGGTGGAATTCGTTACAGCATAAGAAATACGATAGAAAATTCAAAGTTGTCAAGAAGCCCATCATTCTTTGGGATTTATGCCACCGATCGATGTTGTTTCAACTTTATTTACAGAGTAAAAATAATCATAGATAATAAATAAGTAAATCTCGCTTATCTTAAAGCTGTGATAATATTTGCATTGACGTTTATTCTGAACGATTACGTCAATAACTAATCCATGCTATTTCTTTATATGTCGTACCTGGCCTGGGACATGTAAATACTTAAGCTAAATAAATATATATTGCAGGACATTTCACACAGCGCCATCTAACCCCAAGCTCAGCAACTGGGCTTGTATTATGGTGGCCAGACAACGATTTTTTTGTAAAACTTGCTATAGCCAGTCCAAAAAATATTTGTTTCCAAAAACAAATAATATCTGTATTCTGAATCGAACCTACAGGGATCGTTAAATATATAATATGGACATGTAATTAGGATAGCCAGATAGAAATATTTCCAAAAAGATACACAAGCTAAACTCAACTACGTACCGTAAGTTAAACATCTAAATACTCCACAAAATAACAACCGGTGTCTGATGAACTGATGAATCATCAATATTTCTGTCTAGAAACTTTCTCCTATAAATCATAAACTGTATTCTAATCGATTGGACTCGCGTGTTTGGGTTTCATAGTTCACACGGTACCAAAACCACGAGGTTGGGTATCTATTCTCAATTTTAATAATGCAAAAAGAAATATAACTTTTACCTTTATTGTTCGTCTAAATGTGGTCTGAAACGAACTGGGGACAAAAAAGCATATGTTTTTGTTTTAGGGGTCCGAACCTCAAAAAGTAAAAAAGGAACCCTTATAAGATCACCCTTTAGTCCGTCTGTCTGTCCGTGTGTCACCAAAACACTGATTTTTTTTCTGAAATCTGTTTTTCTATGAACAATCTTAGCAATATTGGATTAAAATTGATTTTTTTTTATCCTAGTCCTTGCAAGGATTTTTAATCAACAAAAACTATAGGTGACTCTATCCCTGCAAAACCTGCAATTATTGTAACATAGTCTGACCCAGGTCATGTGCTAGAAACACTAATAAAGCTTTATATCGATCGATGCTTAGAATACCTACTGTGTTCTATCTATCTAATTCTAAGGTATTTAGAGAAGATACCTACCTACTTCAAGAACTTAAGATCTATGTTAAAATTAGGGAGCTAATAACGCCTACCTTGTATGTAAGTTTAAAAGATAAAAGTATTCAGGTATTTTTGTAGACAAAAAATTGTGTATAAAACCGTGTCTAATATTATAACAGGTAAGTACATAATTATGTAAGTTAGGTTTTATTTTATGGTATAAACTATAAAAAAAAAATATGTTTTAGGAGGTGTGTTTAATTTCATCAATATTAAAAAAGCATTGAGTTATTTATTACACTTCAGTATGAAGTGTGGGATTTCTACTCAAAACAAGGATTGTTACCTACCTAACTTATTATGTATGTTATCTATAGAATAATATCTGAATCAACTGATAAAAGGGACGTGATACCGCGATAAAAATACGCGAGCGCGACGTTGCCACTACGTGCGGAGTGCGACGTTGCCGTCGGCCATTTGCAAGTCAGATGAGTAACGCCACTCTCTCAAAACAATGTTGTTTTCGTTAGAAATTGCTTGGCGAAAATTACTGATCAACCGTCAATGTGTTAATTGAGAGACTTTGAAAATGGAGATATTTTTTCACAAAATCGAAAACTGGCATAAACACTCTACTTTGTTATTTTTTGCATTCGTCCTCCTAAGTCACACCAAATTGCCACACCAGTCAGTCAGTGTCACTATGGTTAATTTTATTTATCTGTAGTCACACCTCAATTACCCAACACACCCTTGATTATCAAAATAAATGACGTTTTGATTATATACTTATTGCATAAGTAGGTACCTACTCAAATAATATTAAATTTTATTGCACCGTTTCCAGAAACTGGCCAATATTATTTCAATTTAATCTGGAGGCAGCCTCCAGACTAGAAATAAATGTTCGTGTTTTATCTAGATTTTCTTCGAAATTTCAGAAAGTAGTTGTTTATTAATACATTTGTTTTAGACATATTACTAATGTCTTCCAATATAGGTCTGTCCAAATTAATGTGTACACACACACATTAATTTGTATGAAAACATGACTTGCCAACGTCTTAGCGCTTACCGACCGAAAAATGGGCAAAGATCTTCCAAAGTAAGGCGCAATACCGCAGTATTACTTGGCTAAGATGTTGAGACCACTAGATTTTACGTTTGAAATCACATTTCAACGATCAATTTAATGAAAAAAAGGACCTAATGCCATCTAAATTAAAATTTCAATATTTCTACATATTAACTCTTCCCTGGAAGACGACAAAAATTTAACCAATTTATGCAGAACAGCCAAAGATGGAGTTTGAAAAATTTGAATTATATTTCACGTGCTTATGGTGCGCGACGTTGCCATACCTCCCTACTGTGACGAGCTAGCGAGAGATTTGTTGATTTTCTGCTCAACGGAACGCTTTTTCAATGTTTTTTCAAGGGATTTCATTTAGGAAATGCCGGTATTCGCGAAATGAGAGATCCTTATCTGCTATCTTGTGATTTGGGATAAATCTTTGAATTTCGTTTCTAGCAAAAATCTTGGTAAAAAAGAACGTAGCGTTTAGAATGTTCGCCAAATTCAATAGGTATTTAAAAAATGACCCAGTTGGATAATTATATACCTATACAAAAGTTTCTAACTGGGTCACAATTTCACTATTAACTAATTTGTTTTATTACTGACACGGGCTTCCCGTATTTCATTCCCCAAGGAAATTATTTTGTTGGGCAAGTAACGTCAATATAACCGCCATTTTACTGAAACAAGTTGGTTGGTAGCTATAAACTTACAGGTAGAGTTAAAACTACCTAACATTCCAACTAAGTTGGTAGGTATAGGTACCTACACTAAAAGGGTGTCATACCTTCGTCCGGTTGAGCTACGAAGGGTGCTAAATTACATTTACCCTCTCTTTACATCCCCACCGCACCCCGCGCCACATCCTCCCCCCCGCCAGGGGACGCGCAAGGACCTTGAGAAGTGTAATCAGCTGTTATTGTCGAAATAGGTATGAAATAGTGTCGGGGGGTCTGAACGTAAAAAATAATTTTACGAGATAAAGATTAGTGTTTGTACGAAAAAAAATTAAATTCTGTTCTGTAACTAAACCTTTTTATTAGAAATAAGAACTTTATGGACGGTAACATTTATAGTTAAAAAAAATGTTCCAGTGTGCAAGAAATATGCTACACTTTACGTAATTATTGTCGACTCGGTGCATAAATGTAGTAAGTGCAAAAATGTTTAATTTAAAGTTAATTGTTACATTATGCCTACATCCGTTACAACCTTACAACTATGACGTAAATTCTAGTCATCAAAAGTGTTTTTGATAAATACAATTTAAAAATAGGTAATTAAATACCTATTCAACGAAACTGGTATTTAATTACAATGTTAAATGTCACATCAGTTGCCTTAGCAACGATTTGTGTTATCTTTCTTCTAACAGACTTTTGAATATAAAAAAACTAGTTGTCTAAAATTGTATAATTAATATTGTCTTGTCAGGAATGTTGAGTTATAAAAAGTGCCTCATCAAGGTAAAACTTATACAAGCTGCACATTCACTAAAAGTAATATGAAGATTTTTAAGAAGAGTTAATATAAACCACCCACCTCTACACAGAAATATCTGCGTTAAACTTGGCAAGCAATTACTACGTCTCAGTAATAAGATCCAGGTTCAGCCATTAGACGCACAACTCGTAGAATGTCACTCGTGGCCTGTAGGTACGAGATAACTCGAATGCCAAATGTCTAGAGATTACTGGCTCAAATACTTTGGTAAGCGTTAGATTTTTTTTACCAGATTATCAAGTTAGATAAGTGTTACTGAGACTAATGTAAGAAATTCAACTTGTTAAATTGAAATAGTTGATAAATTAAAAAAGAGCTTAAAAATATTTTTTAATTCAAATTTATGTTTCTAGGTTAGAAAATACTATAATCCGTCCTGACAGGATTACAAGATTTACAATCATGCCAAATTAAAAGGACATTTTTGAGTCCATTTTATATATATTTTTGGTTGAAATGACTAAAAGCATGAGGAAATAACGTAGGTACTCTAGGTACGTACTGATACTGAATCCTAGCAATAACCATTATTTCCTTCTGTGTGGAAACCCGAAGCGTGTTACTCTACTCCAACACTCAGTAAGTATAAGTAGAACGTAGGTATATCTAAAGTAGGGGAGCTTCGCCCGCTATCGATCCGGCATGAACCTTGCAAACTTTGCCCGCTATACACACCTACTATATCTAAAGTTATACAAAGATGGTACGTACGTGAGTTTGCGAAGTTTAGGAACGGAATATTGGGCAACTGACTTTGTGAGTAGGTACGTGTCTTTGAATGACAGTGACAAATTAAATTCAATGAATTCGTATGAAATTATGAAACGTTACGAAAACAAGTTTCTTTACAATCTTCGTATTTCTGACTATGTATTTCAAAACACTAATCGAAGCATAAAGTAAAAAAGACAACCCAACGATTTCACGTTTTGTGCAACTACGTAAATTACTCGCAAATGTTTCACGTAAACAGTAAAATTAAAATATTTTGCACGTGTATTGAAATTTTCTATATAATATGCAAACAATGAGTTTTATTACCTTGGACGGCTTTGTTAACTTTTTGCTCAACAAAAGGTGTATGAACTGAGCAAACATTTGTCGATGTGTCATCTTTATACACCTGCATGTCCACACATTAATGCATATAATGTATGTTATGTACTTGTTTGTGCTTTGGTATTTACTTCGAAGCCTTTGTAAGAGCATTGAATATTGTTTTCAGAAATAACGAAGTCCGGTTAGTTAGTGCATTTGGATGTTTTGTTTATTGATCCTAAAATTTTGCCGAGAATATTTAAGTATATTATTTTATTTTAAAAAATAAGATATAATTTTATTTGAAGGCCTGGCATGGAATTTGTAAACTAGTCCAAGTGTAAAATAATCTTTATAGGCTCATTTGTTCTGCTTTTTAATTAATCTGACTGTTAGTGTTTTTGTAAAGATTGACCGTCAAGTCTCCAGCAAGATGATGTATATAATACATAAGTTTGGGCTTTGATACCTTTGTACGTTTTATGTATAAACATTTTACGACTACTATGTTTTTTTTTATTTTATTTATCAATAAAAAATTTACAAGTTGTGTGACTTTGGGTGTTGTGGTTAGTGGTACCTAAGTATATTTTTAAGTATCGGTTTAGTTTGCCAGCCAGCTCAACCACCTACGACATTCCACCAAAATATTCTAATATTTCATAAAATATTATTAAAATATGTTGTATATTTCTTCTCTTTGATATATTGCCTGCTTAACCTTTATTCGTTTGGTCAAAACCTCGGCTTTTCGATCTGATAGCAGATTTATATCCATTTAGCCGCAGCAGGAATGACTCATACAACCTTGTAGACACACCTACAGTATTGAATTTACAAGTCCATAGGGTTTCCATACGTATTACTATTGGCAATTGCCATTCGTTAAGATTTTTCCAGATAATATTTCCATTTTTTGTATTCACTGCGTTGGGACACTGCCAAGTTTTTAACTCAAAGCAGTTTTATTCGCACCAAGAAATTGTATTTCGTATGTTGTCGTAAACATAAGTTTTGCTTATGAAAATACGTGTCAGTTGAGGTTTCGATGTGGTATGGAATTGATCAATTCAATTCTAAAGCAGTTATTATCTTGGGTACTTAGCATCGCTACAAACATACTCAGTATGAGTTAACACGTGTGTGCCAACTCAAGTAAGTACTTGATATGTACCTACGCACCAAATTACACATTACCCTAACATTTTCCTCGTCTCTGCTCAAATAGAACATAATGAACCGCACAGACTAGGGGCGTAATTGTAGCAATGCAGGTATAAACGCCACGCCACCTACACGCGTCGCAACCCAAATAGCAAATGAACCTATCCATTTCCGAAGTTAATTTCATTCCATTGTCTAGTGACCTCCGTTGTTTGTAAAACATTGAATGCAAAACTAACATTGTTTCGAGACAAAAGGTAAACAATTCGACATGATTTGAGTTGCTCTGCGGCTGTCGAGGTGAACAAGTTGTCGATTTGAAAGGGCTTTAGTCCAATTTAATCTCTAGATATCGGTATTTTAGCTTTATTCGTTCCGTTAGATCCAGTTCTGTTTATAGATAAATTTAATTGCCTTTGATATTCATTATAAAATTATTCCGGATATATTAATGGCTATCGATTAACTGATTGCTCTCTACACTTTGAACTCGTTAGTGAGGTTAAGTCATTTATAAAAGCAATTAGACATTCACTACGCAACATTGTACTACAAATCTAATCATGTCTCGAAAACTGAAAATTTAGAACACCGAAATCTGAAATCTTGAACGGTTTCGTCTTTCCAGTGCTTCGTTTCACTATTCTGAAACTGTATTGTGTCGTCGTATTATGCCATTAAAACTAGTCAAAATAATGTCAAACCTTTGTCAAAAACCACTAAGTCCTAATTCACAAAATCAATATACCTAGTCTAATTATTTATTTTGATTGTTACAGGTAAACCTATGGTTCTGATCTCAATTCAATACTTATCTGGGACTCAGACATCAATTTCAAGCATCGTATGATAGTTCAAAATTCGTGAGTAAATGGACAGTTTAGCTCGGTTGTGTGTCACTGTGGTATTTTGTAAGTTCACTGATTTTCCGCCATGTTAAATATTGACATTTTTTCTAAAATTTATCAAAACGTTTTCTTTTAATTTGTTCACAAAACCATCCAAAAACTCTCGAATTTATTTGATTTGGGTATTTATTGGAATTATGTACTTAATTTTATCACGGTCGATACCATGATACCACGCACATCGTCTTCCTTTTCGACGTTTGAACATTCGTATCAAAGTCAGAGAATACGTGCACTTCGTTTGGTGTCTCGAAGCCGACTGCTGCGAAACCCATTCAACAAGCATCTAGGATGTGGGCGGGGCGTGCGGGGTGCGGTACGATTGGGCCGCCGGCCGAGTCGCAGCGATGGCCGCCATCGCACTCGGCCAATAAGCGGCGCGCGGACTAAACGCGCGTCCGAATGCGACGTTGCCAACTCGTCATAAAAAAATACCAGATTCGACCTTCTTAGGACCCCGGGTTTTTTTTTGTTTTGGCCGTGTTATCACGGGAACCTATGAGATTCGTGTCCTTTACGTGAAATGTGCTCTCGCAGGTGTCACTGTGCAGTGTTCTAGTGTATTATGGTGTGGTCTACTCCATCAGGCGAGGTTTTGATAGACATCGTAACGAGGTAGGCATTCTACTTTCATCGTTTCTAAGCTGAGTCATGTGATGCTGATGGCAGACCTGACTGACGCCGCGCCGCGATAATGGTTTTGTCATTATATCAGTGAAGCCATGTAATGTACCTAACCTATATAGTGATTTCTTATCTTGTTTACCTATAAGCTATTTTTATTACGTTGCTAATGTTAAGGATAAGGTCGTACTATAATACGCTACGTTAATATTACTCTTTGTACTTACTTACCTATTGACAGATTACGTTGTTTTCGCTTAACTCTATAATTCTCTATCTAAGGCCAATGACCTTTGATATACCTACAACCATTATACAAGTACAATTTGACCTGATTACTCATATATTCTATTGTAAATGTAAAGTAAGACAAAGCGCAGTTCGAACTGAGGACAACAGCTGTTTGTAACGGTTTGTTAGGTGCAACTGACAGATGTCTATTTTTATCATTACGACGTCGGACTGGATAATATAACGTTTCCATTGTAGATGCTTTGAACATTAAAAAAATAACATTAATAATACTAAAGAAAGAGCTTGCTTCTATATCTAAGTCGGTCACTGAGTAAAAGTGATATAAATTTTCCATGATTTTGTTTATAAAACATGACATCATTTTTCATGTTTTATTTAATTATGATTATGACAACATTATGACAGTAATTGCATTTTGCTATTTATTTCATTTTGCATTTACAAAAATAACCTATGTAACGAAAACGCTAAGGTATCATAGGTATCTGTGTGTTTCCTCTTGGTACCAAACACTTTATTTCACTCATGTAAAACGTACTCGTGCAGTTTTGTTACAAAACTCAAAATTTTGCATTTTGGAGTTACGTCACTTTTGTCGTGATGTTGCGATTCGAGAGAAAGAATTTAAAAAGTATTTGAACACCTCCTCCCGACTGGGAAGGAGGTTTTTGGCTTTATACGACTTTTCTGAGAAAATCGTTTCTTCAAAAAAAATGAGGAATTCCTGTAAATATTCCAGAAGACATGTTAGAAACTCCTTAGAATGTTGTTCTTCAAATTATAAAAGGAAATCAATCACAAATCAACAAGAAGTATTCTTATTCTGTGCATATAAATGTATTATGAACAGTTGGCAGAAAAGTACGAACAGCGATATCATACGAATAGTTAATTTGAAAGAACTGTACTTTAAAGCACTAAATTGCGAAATGCACGAATCGCGAACAGTGAAATGTGGAAGAATTGAAAAATTTATAATTTGAAAAAATGTACAAACTGCTCATAATCTGACCATCTAGCTACATCTAGTAAAGAGAAAAGATGTATAATTTTCTTATAGTCCTTCCGACACGGAACTTATAGACCGAATTTGATGAAACTTTGTAAAAAGAAAATGAAAAATATTTATTAACCTTAACCTAATATTAATGATACATTGACAGTGGCCACACACACATTAAACCATATTTTTATCGTAAAAAGACATTGATTCATTTTGAATAACATAAGATAATATTTATTATGATATTTCTACGGAACTAACACGAGTGAAACCACAAAACGCTCCTAGTTCATAGCAAAATCAGTACAAAGTATAGATGTCATCGACCGAGCAGTGAACAGGGCAGGATGGGCGCCGGGCGCATGGATTTCCTAGAAACGCAATACCTAACTAACGATACCTACCTTCGTATGTAGTTAGGTATACCTAGGCTTCACTTTGTATTGTCGCTCTCGTTTTCATTTCAATATCAAGGGCGGATATTGTGACGTAAGGACGTTGCAATTTATTATACTAAAAGTTTACTTTAGTATTAAGGGTTAAATGCAAAATGTACACTTCGCACAACGTGTCATTCGCAAAATGTACAATTAGCAAAATGTACATTTCGAAAAAAATAGATTTTTAATTTTTTTTGATGCTGCTTCGTAAAATATAAACTTCGCATAATTTGCAAGTCGCAAAATGTGCACTTCTAATTTTTGGTGCCGCCTATGGAGGCAGCGAGACATTATTTTCGTTTCTTAGTAATATGGCATGCTGGTGTAGTAGTCAGTTTTTTCTTTATTCATTTGGAAACAAACATGCATAAAATGACATTGCAACTTTGTAACGTCTTACAAAATAAGTTAGGACATGATGTGCCTTCGGAACGCGCCCACCAATATGAGAAGAAAGCATATGAAATTCATGTGGTTTGAAATAGAGCAATTAAAGTCATGTCCATGGGTTCTTATCATTAAAGTAAGACGAAGTAGGCAGGTTTCTTATTGGTTAGTCGTATATTATGGTCATTTAATTGTATATTATATTAAGTACTTATATTTACAAAGGAAATGTTCAAAAATATTATATCTGATATCTGGCACCCATAACACAAGCCTAGTGGCTTACCTTGGGGCTAGATGACGCTGCGTGAATTGTCCCACAATTTTATTTTTTTATTTAACCTGTAAAAAATACTTCGTTTTATTCCACGAACCGCGTAAAAATTCAACTGCAAAAACTCGACATCGCAAAAAAAAAGCTAAAGAACAGCTGACGCTCGGTTTTTTCCTACATATTGTATCCGGTGCATTCCTGTCGCTCGACGACGACGGTCGACGCCTCTGGAACGTATAGTAGTAATAAACAACTTTGTTAAATTACATTACTGTCCGCGTGGAATAAAACTACTTTATTAAAGTATAGTATAAAGCTTTTATACTATGTCGTAACTGAACTGTTAGATTTTAGATTTATAATATTAAATAAGGTCCTAACTAATATTAAGTATAAACCGAAACCAAAGCCAAAGCCGAAGCTAGCCTTGCATTTGTACCTAAATCCGAAGTCTAACCTAACCTTTTTTTGTTTCTTCCCTCTTCACGGTCAAGCGACTGGACTGATTTAGATAAAAAACGGCATAGGGGTAGTTTAGGGGATGGATAGGGACAAATAATTATTTAGGTCTCGAAATTCCCACGGGATCGGGACTTACGCTGTTGAAACGGGGCGAAGCTAGTAGGAGCAAAAGGAGCACTCACAGAAAAGTAAATTAGTTTTTTTGACGAGAATTCGGATGAAAGTTGTCTATGATCAGAGAATTTTGCACATTTTTCTTTTTGGACATTAGTCATGCGAATCATGATTTAAAGGAAATCTCTAATTTTTTGGGAAAAATCTTGCTTATTATATTTTTACGAACGCAAAAGAAAACGAAGTGTAGTGAATTGTTCTAAAAAAAAACATAGTTAACTATTTCTTGATCGTAAAGAACTTTGACCCTTGGCACAGATAAGTCCCCATTTTGGAACTATGTAATATACCTAATAATATTATTTATCTCGCTGAATTTCATCTCAAATCTATTCATTCATAAAAGTGTTCCCAATCCAGCCCAAGCTTTTAAATAATCAATATAATCATCCTATTTTAACCTAGGTAATTGATTGAAATAAAACAACTTAATCACTCATAAAAAGCACATTAAACCCTAGTTTAATGATTTAATCAAACAGCGGACATCCTGCAGTGTTACTGTGTGAATAATATATCTTTTATTTCATCTTTTAGAAAGATTTCCTGCTTTAACATTCTTTTAGAATGACTGTATTTTTAAACTGTGCTTTGGCGGTTTTTAATAAATAGTCTTGTTTTTTCTGTTAAATAACTTTATTTTCTAAATCAAAGGTCGTATCTAAACAATATGACCTGCTGGTCTGTGGTATTGGTTATTTGTCTAAAGGCTTTCTTCCCACGTCTAAAGATTCTTATTTCTACAGATTTTCAATTCCATGTAAAAAAAATTGTATGGTTATCGCACCGGCCATTTAGTTTCTGCAAGTAATTCCCTAGAATATTATGCGTCAAAAATGTTACACGATGAATTGAGAACCTCCTCCTCTTTTGAAGACGGTTAATAATATATTTTCTCAGAATATTCTAACCTATAAAGCTTCGATCTTCAACGTAGATTTAACGTTTCATACGAAACGCCTCCGTTTTCAAACATCTCTCATCCTGATAGAAATATCCATCAAAAGGTTTTATTTGATCAAACCCTCTGTAGAGATTAGGTAGGATACAACGTTCTATATGATTTCTAAGCTATGTATCTAATGTAATAATAGTTAATACTCTTCAATCTTCCTTTCAAACATCAAACAGTGTTAGTTTGTAATGTGAAACGCGGCCAGCAGCAGCTGCATTTCGCGTTCCCAACACCAATAATATCTGTTTTGAACGTTTCTCAGAACACTGCACTTGTGTCCGACTGCGTTACGTGTGTACAAAAATAAATGAATGCTTTCTCGACGTTCACTTCGTCTGAACAAACTAACCCACAAACAGTTACCATCCAACTTCCATCTTTAAAGCTGAAGCTTTAGAATTGAAAATAACGTGTTTTATTGTTGTAGATGTGTCGTTTAGTATCGTAAGCGGCGATGCGTCACGGAATGGCGGGCGGGTGGCAGGCAGGTCATCGTGCTAACTCTACAATATACATATAACTTTAGAAGTATAGATATTGATGTATAGATGTACATTTACTACGCTGTTACCAGCCGGCGCGAAGGTCACTTGACGGTACGAGACGGAGAGAAACTTCGAGTTGTTTTTGCTACTACATTTTCTAAAGATTTCTTATCTCGTGTGTAAACATAAAGCGGAAATGTTTGAGACTTTCTTAAAATATGAACTTGCTACCGAAAGGAAACATGTTGAAACTGTTTCCATGTTGTTTTTAATGGAGTTTTGTTTAGAAATCTTGGTTTTTAGGCAGGTCATTATCACTTTACTGAAACTGTATTTTTCCGTCCTGAATTCAGACTGAACATCAAGTAACATAGACAATAGAAATATTTCATACGTGTAAGTACGCTTGTGAGTCCTCAATTCTTGCAAATATCGGGCAGTTTTTATTATTATTATCGCACTATGAAGTTTACTGACGAAACTAAAAATTTTGAATTATTGACTTACGTGACTTTTGTCTTGATGTTGCGATTCGTGGGTTTTGGTTTATTCTCGCATCAATGAGAAAATGTTACATATCTATCTTTTACTAGAAACTACTGGACCGATTTTGATGAAACTTGGTAAGTATGACTTGGTAACTTAGGGTTCATTTTTATCCCGGCACGGGATCGGGATGCGAGTGTCGCAATACACAAGTCGTATGAAGCCATATTTAGATAAAATTGGGTAGGTTGTATTAGGGACGCAGCTGCTATAAATCCGTAAACGAAACATCCCACCTTAAGTCGACACAATTCTGATGGATGTAGCTAATCCAATCCATTTGGTTGACGACAACTGGAACCTAAGAATAAATACATACTTTTCTTCATTTTAAAATATAAAATATTTAATATAAAATCACTATGTATTAAAAAATTGGGTAGACTGTATGAAGGACACAGCGGCAATAGAGACATAAAAAAACATTCTGTTTGATTAAAAACCAAAGAATGCTAATTTTTATAATAAACAAATATTACAGGACATTCCACACATCGCCATCTAGCCCCAAGCTAAGTAACTAGACTTGTGTTATGGGTGCTAGACAACGGATATACTACTTATATACTTTTCTTTTGTAAATATATACTTATAATACATAGAAACAACCAGACCACAGACAAATATCTAAGCATAAATACTTGTCTGAGGCGGGAATCGAACCCGCAACCCTGTGTTTGGCAGTCCGGCATGGTGACCATTGCGCCAACTGGGTCGTCAGTGTATTGCATAATGCAATAAACTTAATAACCCAACCTCTTTGGATTAGCAATATCCGGTTAGAAATTATGACGTCACATCTGTTATTTAGTTCTTCCAAGTGATCCCTTACTCTTCAAAATGTAGTAGAAAGGAAAACAAGAACGCACGTACTCTATGTTATACGTTATGTACGGTACGTTATACGAACATGACCCAGTAAAGTGTGTCACGGGCGCCTCAATGCCACAAAATCAATATATCCGGGATTTTATACAATATTTACATATGTCGGTATTGTTCTGTAGGTGCGATATATCGTTGGGAACACGCGCGAGACGCACATACCAGAAATAACAATTGGCATATATTTTTAATGAATCGTGGCTGCGCAAGGCTTGTGCATGCATATAGCCAGTATCAAGTTATATATTTTGAATCAAATTATGACCCAATTTTCAGGAGTCGCGCTTAAAGAGTCGAAGACTTAAAGAGATTCAAAACAGTCTAATAGACAATAAGAATATTTTTTTAAAGAATTGTGGCTTCGCACGGCTTGTGCATATAGCCAGTATGAAGTTTATTTCGAATCAAATTATAAGACGATTAAAGTGATTTAAAGCAGTCAAAATCGTTATAGTTCAGTCAAGTCGGCTATGGGAAAGCTGTATTATAAATAGGAAAGATTTAATTGTTTTGTTTGAGTTGAATAAGCCTTGAAACTGCTGGACCGATTTTGAAAAAACTATGAAGATACATTGATTTCTTGGGATTGTCATAGTCTACTTTATCCCGAAGTGATGCTAGTTCTAAATATTTATGAGTACCTACCATGGTAATATGAAAAGATAGAATTGTAAACCAAAATGGTCCCCCCCACGTGGTTCCACGTGGCGCATTGCGCACGAGTCGCCCACATGCGCGTGACCTTGATACCAGTTGACAACATATCGTCAGATAGTTTTTGTAGTGTTTACAATGATTGCCGCGGGTTTTTTATAGATAAAGAAATAGTTTTTATATTGAATTTTATAGAGACTTGAAAGGAACCGCCTAAACGATCTGACATTTCCTTGCTGAAGGTACTTTATGAATTCTATCCGTCTGGTTATAATTTACTAGCAGCGCTCCCTTTCACCCGCGTAATTCCCGATCTCGTGGAAATATCGGGATAAAAAGTAGCCTACAACATTACCAATGAATCAATGTATCCTCATATCAAGTTTCATCAAAATCGGTCCAGTAGTTACGGAGCCTATTCAATGCAAACAAACAAAGAATCAAATCATTCCTCTTTAAAAATAGATATCACAAGCTTAGTTGCTTAAATAGCGTTGTCGATGTCCATTTTGTTAAAAGCTCGAAGTCATTTTGGCGTACTATATTTTTCTACAGTTCATAGCGGATGCGTCTTGTGCATCTTGCCAGTGTCATTCAGTTTCAAATCCACTGTATTTGTCGTAATCGGTGTGCATTATCTAAGCTTAAAAAGATAAGTTTCAGAATGCAGATCGCAGTTCTCCAAAGACGTAGGAAAACCCGAAACACTTAACAAAATCTTCACGAAAACCCTGACGTTTTATTTTGGCATCGCACGACTTTCGTAAACTGCCAATGTCAAGTTATATTTTCTATATCAAGTAACATAATCATGAATAATCATCAAAACAACAAGTTAATTCGCACAAGAATGGCGTGTTATGAATATGTATACTAATTTTACACATCCGGGTTTAATTACTCATACTTATTAATATTGTGTTCAAACTAGCTGCGCACCACGGTTTTACACACGATCGTCTGGATTCCACAGAGAAATAGGGATAAACAACCGCAGAGTACATTCTCGTAGTGCGTCTTCGCGAGAACGCTGACGGTTGCATTTCATTAAAGCCATATACGTGTGGGGTATCTATGGATAGGTCTTTAAAAATAATATTGAGGTTTCTAATGTAATTTTTTAGGGTTCCGTAGCCAAATGGCAAAAAACGGGACCCTTATAGATTCGTCATGTCTGTCTGTCTGCCGTATGTCACAGCCACTTTTTTTCCGAAAAGAACTATACTGTTGAAACTTGGTAAGTAGATGTATTCTGTGAACCGCATTAAGATTTTCACACAAAAATAGAAAAAAAAAAACAATAAATTTTAGGGTTCCCCATACTTTTTACCACTTTGGAAGTGTCTATCGCGTAAACTGTTCAGTTTTGAAAAAAAATGGTATTAGAAACCTCAATATCATTTTTGAAGACCTATGCATAGATACCCCACACATGTTTGATGAAAAAAAATTCTTTGAGTTTCAGTTCTAAGTATGGGGAACCCTAAAATT
Source organism: Idaea aversata (assembly GCA_907269075.1). Lineage (NCBI taxonomy): Eukaryota > Metazoa > Arthropoda > Insecta > Lepidoptera > Geometridae > Idaea > Idaea aversata. The sequence continues at coordinate 11,589,482 of OU026104.1, read as the reverse complement.
TATTGTTTTTTTTTCTATTTTTGTGTGAAAATCTTAATGCGGTTCGCAGAATACTTCTACCCACCAAATTTCAATAGAATAGTTCTTATAGTTTCGGAAAAAAGTGGCTGTGACATACGGCATGCATACGGCAGACAGACAGACATGACGAATCTATAAGGGTTCCGTTTTTTGGCATTCGGCTACGGAACCCTAAAAAGGGAACATTTTTTTATGTTTGTATAGGCTCCGAAACGGGTCTGCTACGTAGTTTCGATTATTTTGATGAAACTTGGTATTAAGGATACATTGAATATTTACTGTACATTTTATTCTGATATTTCCACGGGATCGGAACTTATACCCCCTTATTCCAAAACAAGGTTTAAGGATAGTCCGAGATGTGGATTTAAACCTTAGATTTAGATACAGATTTACTCGTGAACTATGGTCTAAACACTAACCTTATATAATCTCAAAGGAAAGTTTTTAGACTATAGTTCACGAGTAAATCTGTGTCAAAATCTAAGGTTTAAGTCTACATCTCGTACTATCCTTAAACCTCGTTTTGGAATAAGGGGGACTAAGTCTATACATATAATAAATCTCTAGACTTTAAAAAATCTGTAATTGTAAAATATCCAGAAGAAAAATACACAGGCTACATATACAAATACAATATATTAAAACACTAGCTGCCCTCCACGGTTTCACCCGCGTAACTCCCGATCCCGTGGGAATATCGGGATGTAAGCTATCCTATCTCTCAAGTTGGATCGAACTGCACATGGTGTGCGAATTTTATTATAATCGGTTAAGTGGTTTAGGAGTCCATTGAGGACAAACATTGTGACACGAGATTTATATATATTAAGATATTTTTTTTAATTTTACTATTAATGTTATTTGGAATTGGTGTTTACAATAAATAATTTATCTATCTATCTATCTATCAGGTCGACTGAGAATCGTTAGCTGAACACGATAGGGTAGTTTTTTAGTTACATAATAAGTTCCGATCTTGGTGTAACTAACGAAGGAGGACGGGACGGGAAAGTGTTTGTTCCGTCTGTCGTCTTCACTCACGACCCTCGAAGGGTCCCGTTTATTTGGGGGTGAGCGAGCATCTTCTAGGAAAGCGTGCTACCTACATCTTAGACCGCATCGCCACTCACCATCGTGTGAGAGAGTCAAGTGGTCAAACGATTACCTATTTAAAAGAAAAAGTGGCTGTGACATACAGCAGACAGACAGACATGACGAATCTATAAGGTTCCGTTTATTGCCATTTGGCTACGGAACCCTAACAAGGCCTTTGTATCACTACATAGTATAAAATAAAGTCACTTTTCGCCGTCCCTATATCCCTATGTCCCTTTGTATGCTTATATCTTTAAAAATACGCAACGGATTTTGATGCGGTTTTTTTTAATAGATAGAGTGATTCAAGAGCAAGTATAAAACATGCATAATATAGCCGTGCGAAGCCGGGGCGGGTCGCTAGACTTTAAATATTTATATTGTGTGGTTTCCATTCACATCCCATTGGCATTACAGTAGGCTGCATAATTGCAGCCCCCGGTAGAGTTCAATAATTACTATTATTGGCATGTTTTCATTCTAATATTTTTGTTTGATAAAGACTTTAAACTTCAACTGAAGCAGGTGCCTAGAATCTTACTTGTGTTGAAAACATTCTTATAACAGCCGTTTTGGAGCTCTACGGTGGGTCTGCAATAATGCAGCTGACCGTACCTATTGGTACCTACTTTTATTTGACGTAGATACTCTAGATACCTACGAGTTCTACCACAACCCACGTGTCACAGTCGCACTGATTGCACAAATATGTAATTACAAAGTTACAATGAATCACAATACTGCGCATACGCCTGTAACGATTACCTACATATTTACACGCTATTTATAATTACATTTTTGTACGTCGTTTTCCTCAATTACACATTGAAATTCATCATTTAATTACGGCTATTGGATTCCAGACTGATATTAAAAACAACTAACATAGGTATGATTTACAGGAGACCTGGCCCAGGCCGTGTTCGGGCCAGGCCGTGTTCGTGGCCCGGACGGAACACGAATCATGCATGGTGTAATATAAATTTCTTCATACAAAATGTATGTAACGTTTCAAACCCGTGCCGTGCCACGTCCGTGCCCCGTCCGGACCACATCCACGGCCCGCCCCGGATAAAGCCCGGTCTAATGTAAATAAATAAATAAATAAATATTGCACCACATTCCACACATCGCCATCTAGCTCCACAAGCTAAGTAACTGGACTTGTGTTATGGGTGCTAGACGACGGATATACTACTTATATACTTTTGTAAATATATATTTATTTATTATACATAGAAACAACCAGACCACAGACAAATATCTAATCATAAATACATGTCTGAGGCGGGAATCGAACCCGCAACCCTATGTTTGGCAGTCCGGCATGGTGACCATTGTGCCAACTGCCAACTGAGTCGTCGTCAAATCATCCCATAATCATTGAGTTACAAAATTAGTCAAACAAAAGCTGGTCCAAAATATTGACAAGCAGGGCCTTAATTCTGTAAACCCAAACCATCGATCATTTACAAACCCACTTAACGTGTCTCACATGTGAGACGCTAAAATAATTTCATGAGTAAAAATGATGATATTATCTTCTTAACCGGTTTCGGCCACAGCGTCTGATTATTGGCCATCTTCTTCTTTAGAGGCTGTACCCTCATTTAGGTCATCCAACGTGCAGGTTTTGGGGCACAGTGGATCTCTAAGGAGGTATTGGGTTAGTTACGTTATTCTGCAGTTGCATTTTCACCCGAAAAATAGATATAAAACATATTATGCTAAAGCCCGTCGACGACGGTGTGCTTGCTTTTGACTGACGTACCCGATTTTGCCGGAAAATATTCTACCGCCGCCACATATTGGGCACATTAACACACAATTATGTAAATTTTAAGATAAATGTTGGTCTGGCTCAAAGTGTCCCGTTTGAGGTCCAAATCAAAACGTTACGTTCTGATTTTCATGAATAATTCGATTACTAAAAAATTGTGACAAACTGTCGACAGCGACAAACAATAGTCCGTTAGTGGCTTTTGTATCTTTAAATATTTATATTGTGTGGTTTCCATTCACATCTGAAGCATAGCTGAAGTCGTATTTAGTGTTTGACATCATCAAATAGTCATACGGAATATCAGCCCTGTGAATGAAGCGAACTTCGAGAAGCGAACTAGTCCCAGTAAAACCTTGAATTTTCAATGTTTTCTTCACTAGTAATTATTTTTTATCACAGTTGCTCATAAAGTGGATCTTATTAAACCGCTTTTAGGCTCATAATGCAACGTATTATACACGCGTGCGATAAAAAAAATCCAACTAGTGCTAAAATAATACGTTATCCCGATATGTCAAATACGTATCTTACTGCTAATGACATATAGTAGATGAAACATTCTAAAGGACATCATTCAAATCGTACCCAAAAATTAAGGTGCCGGCCAGAAAAAAAAATGTTTCTATCTTGTAGAGAATAACATTTTAAACAATTTTTACTAAGGCAACAAAGAGCTACGATCAACCATCGTTGAGTTATTTTACATTGAAAACCCAAAAAAAATGCATATTGTAGAGATCCGTTTGACCACTTTTAAGATATTACTACAGAAAAAATATAAAAATAAGTAGTAAATGGATAAGCTTTGTCTGTTTTTATTATATTTATATACATAGATATATCCAATAACCCTTTCAGAAGTTTTAGTGGGATCTTAAAAGTGGTCAAACGGATCTCTATAAAATGCATTTTTTGGGTTTTCAATGTAAAAATAACTCAACGATTTTTGATCGTAGCTCTTTGTTGCCTTAGTAAACATTGTTTAAAATGTTATTCTCTACAAGATAGAAACAATTTTTGTTACTGGCCGGCATTTTTTTTTGTGGGTATTTTTTGTTAGAAATATGAATGATCTCCTTTATCTGGGTTATACTGTTTTGATGTATAGAAAAAGGTACCATCCAAAGAGTTTTTAAGCCTTGCTGGCTTAAAACTCTTTGTTGGTACCTTTTTTCTTCTTTTCAAAAGGTTGTCTCTAAAGTCTGATAACGAACGATAATATTACGTGATGACGTCTTTGAAAATAATTAAAAATTGAGTTTTGTGTTTATTTTGTTTTTTCTTTAGGTACATAAATATATTTTTTCCTTACCATTATATTCTGTTTTTAACCGCCCCGACGCAAAAACAAATGAAAAAAACCCTAAAAAAATATTGTATATCAGACGCTGTATATGTCTTTTGCCTAGCCTTTCGGGAGTGTAATTAACAAAAAATAGTAAACATAACCTAAAATTCTTAAAAACTTTTTATTATTAAAATTTTAACAAGTCTTTTTTTTATTCGCAACTGTGATAAAAAACGTCGTACGATACACGTGTGAATTGATCATTCCATCTCGGCTTTTGCCACGCTCGCGTTCCGCTCGCGCGTCATAAACCGCCTCTATGGAATGATCAACTTTCCACACTTGTATCGCAATGTACTATTCCCGCGTATTTTTTTTTATTTCTCTTACCTCGACGTTTCGACTATGTTACAATAGTCATGGTCGTAAGAAGACTCAATTGGAGACTATTGTAACATAGTCGAAACCTCGAGGTAAGAGAAATAAATATAAAAAAAGATTCATCAAAATCGGTTGATAAACAAAGAAGATATACGCGAACATCCATAAATAAATAAAAAATAAATACAACCGAATTGAGAACCTCCTCCTTTTTTGAAGTCGGCTAAAAAATACGCGATTAAGACCCGGGAAAATAATTACTTACTAATTAATATTAAAAAAAGAGAAAAGATTTATAGGCTCTGAAACTACTGATAAATTGATTAATTGAGAGTGTTATAGACTAGTTTTTATCCTGATATTAATATATGGTATTTATGGTGTGGTTCCAGGGCCGGGCAGTCGGATCACGGTGGGCACGGTGGAGGCGCCCTGGCGTACGGGGGCAAGCCGTCCGGAGGGGTGGTGCCCCCGCAGCCCCGGCCTCCGCCCGCCGCGCCCTACGCACCGCAGCCCTATCCACCGCAGCTGCGGCTGCACCAGCCCGGCTATGGCTCCGCTGCTCTCTCATACAGGTAAACATCATCATCATTTGTAATATTGACCTTTGTGAGCGTGATCACATGAAAAAAAACCCATGAGTTTCTTGTGCCTTCTAATTGGTGGGCGCGTTCCGAAGGCACACATCCTAACTTAGTTTTTAAGTCGTTTCTATGTGATTTCAAAGTGAGGTCAATGTCAAAGTAGTTTCAAAAAAATTACTTTGACATTGACCTAATGTCATCTGTAAAATACTACTTCTTCCTTCCAAAATCTTATTAGCAGATACCTACGTTATAATAGTTATCCGTATGCCAAATAGCCTGATTATCAGTCAGTCACGATTTTAAGTTTTTCTAAGCAATATGTAGTTACGCTCTTCCAACAAACCTAACAAGCCACGTGCAGTGCCGTACCTCAAAACAACAATGGTCTATGACCATTCTTCTTCAAAAAAAAGTTGCCCTTACAGGTACAACACCCAAAATTATGAATAGGACCGTTTAAATAGGAAAGACACAAAAAAAGGTTACAGATATGTATTACTTTCCAAAAACCATCAACGAAATTAGACCCTTGTCGCTGGAGACCTGGATCCTGGAAGTGCAACTTCTTTTTGCCAAAACCGTAAATGCGTGCGATCCGATAAGATTGGTCGTACGATTGTAAGATCTACCACATTGGTATCTATTGGATGTCGATGGTCGCACGATCATGCGATGCGACTGAATTGTTCCATGAAATCGCATCGCATCTGCCGCAAAGGTCTCGCGATGATGGGGTATTAGGACGGGGCGCCCTGAGTAACCACTAAATAATAATTTGAATGGCTTTTATTTGCACCCGGGTCCTAAGAGATGGGTCCTCAAGTGATGCGGGCAAATTAATTTGTGCTATCGATACGAAGAAGAAGAAGTGATGCGGGCAAATTGCTTGTCCTAACTGATAGTGCGACTTGATGACTTGAGTCAGCGTTTCACGACTTGAGTTTACTATTCAAGCTTGATCGTGTCTCTGGACATTTAAACATTATAAAACCTAAAGCTAACTACTGGTTTTTATCAGCCGCAATGAGATTTTAATAACTAGAACTCCCAAAGAACAGTTAAGTCCGGAAAACATAAATTTCCCCCGGATCCGAACCCCGGAAATGACCAGGGGCTGCCCAAAATTTATGATTCCAATTCCGTGGTAAAGTTTGCAGTAGGGTAATGTCGTCATAAATCGTTATTCATTTCAGTTTCTGACATAGGTTTTTCATTGTTTACGGCTAATTATATTTATTTGTTCCCCCCTATTAGGATGTGGCCAGTTTGGAGCGCTCTTTTTTAAAACATGCTATTTATCATGCCGGCAATACGTCATTATCAGAGCGAGCTTAGTGTTAGATACCTCGACTTTCATTCTGAAGGTCGTGGGTTCGAATCCCGCAGGCCGTTCACCGATGTATTTTTCTTAAGAAAAAAATTATGTCCGCTAATTGACATTGCTCTTACGGTGAAGGAAAACATCCTGATGAAACCAGCGGCTTAGTTGGCTCCAGAAGTATTGACAAGTTCTCTCCTCTGGATATGGTCGACTAAGCTGAGAGGTTAGTAGGTGCTGGGGAAGCCTACTCCATTATCACGCAAAAAGAACCCAATTACAAAGGATCTAATTGCGGAAAACAGCCCGTATACAAGTACAAGTACGTTATTATTTGCGATTCGAGTGTCACAAACTAAGTTGTGTGGCTAACTTAATGTTTGGCTTAAGTTTTGTTTACGGTTGAAAGGCCAAGATCGAATCAATTCGGTCCATTGAGACTAAGTACGCTTTAGAACGCGTTCTTCAATGAGAAGAAGCCTAGACCACTAGCCTTTTATTTTAATTAAAACTCGATTTTAAATTGAAATATGCCTTTGCATCTAATCTTTATGACCAGCAATTTTAATATATGCTATGCAAGGCGATGTAGTGCCTGAAAATAGCATCGATTAACGTGTTTCAGATGAAGCAGGCTTGTTCAGAACCTTCTTAACTTTGTCGACCAAGTCCAGTTTCGCAATCCCGTAATCCAATATCAATGGCATTTATTTCCACTAAATTACCACGCAATTCAATTCCAATGTGGCGCTAGTCTTGTTTTCAAGAGTGCCATTTGACATATTTTCGCTTGCGATTGGTTTTGTAAGTCAAGAGTAAGGCTTCATAGGAAATAACTCGTCAATACGTTTAGAGACAACTTAGGTACGAGTTTCATTAGGATTTTTTCCTTTAAGGGGTACCTACGCCAACGACCTTGGTACACAGCCTACTAAATAGTTACTACTGGCACCGGTCGCCTTCGTTGGTGAAAATTGTTAATTGTTACGAATGTGTTTTGTTTTTCTCAAAAGTGCTGAGATGGAATTGTAGGTGAGATTTTTACCGATATTTTGGTGTGATTTTGAGCCAAAAATTTCTTATAGTTTTGAAGCTATCCTAAAATTAAGAATTAAAACTAGTCTAGCTTTGAAATTACAAAGAATTTTCACCTCGAAATTACCCCAAAATATCGGTAAAAATTTCACCTACAATTCCATCTCAGCACATTTGAGAAAAACACATGAAAAACATAACACATTCGTTACAATCAACAATACTAGTTGTAAGCGTCGGGTATTTCTGGCGCGTTGCGTTTGGTAGCATAAGCAGCCTTAAGGAAAAGAAAATGGATTTTAGCTGAATTTGTCAACAATTTATGACTCCTTAATAAAATCGAGTTTCGCTACAAATGGCTCTAGACATTTTGTAAGAATGATTACTCGCTTACTTTAATCAGAAACCATCTCAAAGTCCCGGGTGGTCTTTAACTCGGTGTTTATTATGACAATGAGTAACGCCACGCGGTAAATATAGCCAGATGTCGTCATGCGCCCGCGCAACTTACTGTCATGTATCATTAGATGACTAGACCTACCGGTGGTACGTGGTTATGACATACTAGAGGCGCTCCACGGTTTCACCTGTAAGTTCAAACCCCGTGGGAATATTGGGTTAAAAAGTAGCTCTTGTTTTTCTCAATTATTTATACTAAGTTTCATCAAAATCGGTTTAGTAATTTTAGAGTCAGATTCATTACAAAAAAAAAATCGTGTGGCACTCGGGGACTGCCGCAGTATAGCTATTACATCGTGCGAGCTTCGTACAGTCGTACCATATACGAGTACATACTCGTTAAGCGAACGCTCGGCCGAGCTACATGGTAGGCGGAGTGGGAGGTGTTAGGTTTTATTTTCGTTACGGAATTTCTTGATTCGGTCGCCGCGCTCAAAGCCCGCGATAAAAGCTATGCAATAGCTTAAAATCTATTTAGGAGGAAAGATTTTTTGTTTAACGAAAGGTTGGGAAACTACTGGACCTGGACCTTCGAAACTACTGTTCTTCGTATGAGGATGGATTGATTTATTGAGGCAATTTTACCCAGGTGTCCACTTTGATCAAAGAATTTCAAAATTTAGTGTGTAGTACGTACACACTTAAATAAAAGTAGGTATGGTCAGTTTCCTACAATAATACTATCAACAAGTATTGGAGTTTACGACCTTCTTCTAATAGACGTTACACACAAACTTCAATATTTGAATTAAAAGTACTCAGTGTGGTTATTATTTTCAACATGTTAGCTATGTGTTTAGTTGTGGGAGTGGTATAAGGGACCACCCGCTACACCAACCGACATGGCTTCGATCCACAGGTTACGTTGTTATAATGTTCAAATAGTGCTGCACAGGATTGTAAACGTTACAGGGGGCAGAGACTTTTGATCGTGGATTGTACTTATTTCTCTGGGTCTTTTTTTTCCTTCGGTCTGAGACCGAACAGTCTCTGGAGTCAAAGCGTGTAAAACGCAGCAATTCTGTCTTTATCCTAAAACTGTATCTAAAGTACCGTCACAAGTTGGAATCTCGGTCAGAGACGTTAGAAACAGTATTTTTGTCTGAAAACAATGGTTATATTGTAGTGAAGTTGAGTGAGATAACGATGCATTGTGAGAGAGAGAGCCGAGGCCGGCATGGCGGCGGCAGTGGAACGGCAGACATTGTGTTACGATCGCAGACGTTGTACTGCAACAATTACGTATCTCTATACTCATTGTAGGGTTGCCATATCTTCTCGAGACCATCCTTTAACTTTCCACTAGCTTATACACGCGACTTCGGAGACACCTAACCACCACCACACCTAAGAAGAAATAATCTATATCTATAAAATGCTTTGTCCTGATTGACTGACGGATGAACGCACAGCCTTAACCGTTGATCGTAGAGACCTGAAACTTGGAGGATGGATTCTTTGGATGACGTAGGCAGGCATCCGATAAGAAAGGATTTTCCAAAATTCTACCCCTTAAGGGGTGAAAAAGGGGGCAAAGTTTGTATGGGAGAACGTGATTCCTTAGTCCATTTTCAACTTTAGCTAGTCATTACATAATAGCTATACCTAGTCCTATTAAGCTTTTGTTGCCTGGCTATGAATATTTGAACGTCATCGCTTGTACTTATATCACATCTTATATTACTGAGACCAAACATTGTAATTGCCGAAGTCTTTACTTCGTCCGCGTAGAGATAGAATTTTCCAAAATCCTTGCTTAGCGGATGCCTACTTACGTCAGAATATTTTTTTATAATATATCCAGACTAGCTTTTGCCCGCGACTTCGTCCGACTAAAAGTCAAAAATGGACCAATCACGTTTTCCCATACAAACTTTACCCCTCTTTTTCATCCCCTCAGGGGTAGATTTTTAGAAAATCCTTTCCTATCGGATGCCTACGTCATACAAAGAACACACCCTCCAAGTTTCAGGTCTCTACGATCAGCGATTTAGGCTGTAGGTACGTTGATCCGTCAAAATCCGTTGAAAAAATAACGAAAAATAGGGGCATAGGGGTTTTATGGCACAAAAATATTTGTGCTAGTGCCATTATCCAGGGAGGAAACAGTCGACTACGTTGGTATGGAGAGAGCGCAGGTTTTTCACCTTTTCACCTTAACTTAACGATGACGAAATGACGGTTACAAATAACGCTGAAATGTCCGTGACTTATCATGCCGAATGGCAACCCTACTCCACAAGATACCTAGTACCTACCACATTACCTCTACCAATACCTACTACGCTACGTTTAAAAAGGGTCTTGCTTCCAACGAGTGTTTCAACGCCATTTTTCATTGAAAGAACCCTTCAAGGGCATTCAAAACTTTTTACACGTCATAACTTACATTTAAAAGAAGTCCTTAAAGATATTGAAATTACAACTAATAGAGATGGCATTAAAACGGTGTTGTTAGATACTAGATACCTTGACTTTCATTTCGAAGGTCGTGGGTTCGAATCCCGGCCGGACGTGAACCAATGAATATTTCTTACAATAAATTAATTTGCGCTATATTACGCGCTAGTAGACAGACATTACTCTTACGGTGTGCGGAAAACATCGTGATGAAACCCACTGCTTAATTGTCTTCAGCCGAGCGAGTTCTTCTTTCTAGACACAAAAAAAAACAACAAAAAAAATTATATTTTTTCTTTTTCATTTATATAAGTCTTCTATTTGTCGCTCGTCACTATAACGCAACCCCAGATGAGGGATATTATTATTAAACACTCTGTTTCTTAAGTTACCATGACGCATGACGTCAAACAATATTACCGTGACACTTTTTTGTGAATGCAGCAGGTGTCCCACCAATTTATTAGACGTTATCACGTCGAAATGTTGTCCTTGTTTCTCTGCGCAAAACACAAAGGTCAAAAAAGAGAGATTTTGCGACAGTTGTTGCCCGGTCTACTTCTTTGTAAATTGAAAGTCTTTGCAAGCTCACAAAGTTTTTTCTTCTTTTCATAGTCTCGCTTCTTTTTTCATGTCTTATAAACGCCTTTTTTCCTTTCTTTACGTGAATAATAGATGAAAGTCTACTTTCTTTTAGCAAATTCAAAAGAAACGCTCAAAAGGGGTGACGTTGTTGGGTATGAACAAAATCATAACCAGTTTATATACAGTGTCTTTAGAAAAACCTGTTATCCGTTTTTGGTACCACCAGTAAATTACAAAAAAAAAAAATACCTATATTGTCCTGTTTTGGAGCCGTTACAAAAAACTAAAAATCACTACATCTTAATATATATAAATCTCGTGTCACAATGTTTGTCCTCAATGGACTCCTAAACCACTTAACCGATTATAATAAAATTCGCACACCATGTGCAGTTCGATCCAACTTGAAAGATAGGATAGCTTGCATCTTAATTTATCCCGATATTCCCACGGGATCGGGAGTTACGCGGGTGAAACCGCGTAGGGCAGCTAGTAGTATTATACAGCAAAGTCGCTTTCTTTGTCTCTATATCCCTATGTATGCTTAAATCTTTTAAACTAGATTTTGATGCGGTTTTTTTAATAGATAGAGTGATTCAAGAGGAAGGTTTATATGTATGTATAATACATGCATAATATAGCCGTGCGAAGCCGGAGCGGGTTGTTAGTTCTCTATAATACTAGTGTAGAAAATTGCATGAAAATAAAATAACAATCTTATAGTACTGTTAAATTAAATTAAATTAAATTTATAGCCGGAGATCCCTTTAAGAACGACCTTTATCGACCTATTTAATGGATGAAACGTTTTATATCAAATTAAACGTGTCAATAAATATTATGCAAATGGGTTGCCTAAAAAAATTCAGTCCAGAATGATTAATGTATTTTTAATTATTTTGTTTTAGATTTATCACTAGTTTTGGTCAATATACAAATTCCGTACCAATGAAATACGTAATCTTTATTTTAACCAGACCAGTTCAAATGACTAGTATCGATTTACCTGCCTACCCAAGAGTTGTGACGGGAAAAAATAGTCAACCTAACGTTTGCATATTCTATAGGCTTCATACTTTCTATTGGTATGGAATTTGTCTCTTGTACAAACCAGTGAAAGGTTTAAAAAACAAAACAAATAATTAAATTGTTAATTAAACATATAATAAACTGTAGACATAAAAAAATCTGTAATTGTAAGATATCCAGAAAAAAATACACAGGTCGTCTTAAAATCGTTAGCTGAACAAGATAGGGTAGTTTATAGAATTTTTGTCTGATTGTCTGTTTGTTTGTTTGAACCAGGTAATCTCATAATTTGATATGAAATACTTTTTATCCGTTAAACAGCTCGATGAAGGTCGTTTATAAAGGGATCTCCGGCTATAAATTTAAAGTTCGGGAAAATTATTCATTTACCTACTGAAAATTTAATAAATATTCAAGACTAGCTGCGCCCCGCGGTTTCACCCGCGTAAGTCCGATCTTTAAATTCTCACCGTTTAAACCTTCCCTGGACTACAACAAACACAACAAAAAAAGAATTGGCCAAATCGGTCCAGCCGTTCTCGAGTTTTAGCCAGACTAACGAACAGCAATTGATTTTTATATATATAGATAAGATAAGATAAGATATAGCAACACTATTATTGGCCTTGGTTTGTATATGTAAAAATAGTGTTGTCTCATTTAAAAAATCCCCATAAGCTGTGTGTAAAAAGTGGATTCATAAATAATAGATCATGGGACGAAAGGCAACCTCAAACATTTGAGGGGAGAAGGGGGCACAGGGTGCGAATTTTAGGGGCCTATTGGGTTCTGTCTAAGCGAAAAATAGGATATTTTGGAATAAAAACCAGCCAAGTGCGTGTCGGATTCACGAACGAAGTGTTCCGTACTATATTATATTCTGTTCATTGTATTTGTTGTTATAGCGGCAACAGAAATACATCATCTGTAAAATTTCAACTGTCTAGCTATCACGGTTCATGAGATACAGCCTGGTGACAGACAGACAGACGGACAGCGAAGTCTTAGTAAAAGGTTTTTACTCTTTGGCTACGGAACCCTAAAAAATTACAATATGGTGTTTTGCGTTTGTGGAATTGTACGTATGACGGTATCATTACATAGTATAAAACAAAGTCACTTTCCGCTGTCTGTCCCTCCCTATGTATGCTTGGATCTTTAAAACTACGCAACGGATTTGATGCGGTTTTTTTATTAGATAGAATAATTCAAGAGAAAGGTTTATAAAGTTTATATTATCACTACATAGTATAAAACAAAGTCGATTTTTCTGTCCCTATATCCCTTTGTATGCTTAAATCTTTAAAACTACGCATGCGGTTGTTTTTAATAGACAGAGTGATTCAAGAGGAAGGTTTATACATGCATAATATAGCCGTGCGAAGCCGGGGCGGGTCGCTAGTTATGTATAATACATGCATAATATAGCCATGCGAAGCCGGGACGGGTCGTTTCTACTAATTCGCAAAACACGAGTTGGTGTTTTGCGTATATGGTTTGATGCGTCAACAAGTCCACTTCATCATTCCATCTTCGTCTGGCGCAATAAAAATACCGCTTATTTTTATTAATATGAATCCAAAAATATTCGACATTCAACGCCGTCTGTCTCTCAGACGGCTATTTCTAACCATACTTTCATAATCTAACTGCTTGGACAACTTCCAAGTGTTTGTAATGGTAAGCCTAAGTACTATTTATATGCAAAATAATTGATTTATTACGCTGATTCTTGTATTTCGGTAACCACAGGAACAAGACCCTTTGGATTAGTGTTGACGAACTATCGATTGTAAAATTATCGATAGTTTTCATCTGAAAAAGCGTCGTCTCGTTTTGAGATATCGATACTTTTTAATGAACTATCGATTATTCAGCGATAGTCAACTATCGATCTTCAACACTACTTAAGACGCCTAAAACCAACTACTTACTCAAAACACTATCTTCACGCAAAATACCACTTACGCAAAATACCAACGACGCATAACACCAATTTAGAGATAGGGGAGGATCTAAGGTATCTTCTAGACACCGCGTGCTACATCTTAGGCCGCATCGTCACCGTCAGGCAAGTGTGATAGTGGTTAAACGCTGAAAGAAAGATTTAATTTCTGAACACAAAAAAAATTACATAAAAAAGCACAAGAAAAAGGAAAAAGAAAAAGGCATACATAGGGATATAGGGACAGAGAAAGCGACTTTGTTTTATACTATGTAGTGATAGTGATATTGAAGAAACATTTATTTGGACAAGCACACGACAATTCACGATATAAATAAATATTTAGAACAGTTTAAGCGTCTAACTATCACGGTTCATAAGATACAGTCATACAGTCTGGTGACTCTGGTGACAGATAGACAGATGGGCAGCGGAGTCTTAAAATGGGTCCCGTTTTTCCTTTGTGTACGGAACCCTACTTTAATACGATGTAATAACATAACACGTTTGTTTCCGTACCGAGAGTAATCTAAACCCACGACAAATCAAAGATACTCACCTATATTTACAAACAAGATGGGCATTAATCGATATGCTGCCCTAATTTCACAGTATCGAGTAGCGTGGGTCGTGGGGTCACTAGACTGATCCTAGGTCGGCTCGTCTCGATCTAGTTCAAGGTGCAACGCAATCAATAACTAGCTACCTAACTTACTACCTATTCTCGCCGCCCAAGCCGCCCGCCTACCTCCAGTGTCATCCATAACGTTTAGGGTTATTGGTAATAAAAGCAGCAAGACAGAAAATAAAGCACTTCTGTTAATTAATTACAAATAAAAAAAAACAAAACAAAATAAATAAAATAATAATAATAAATATTCGAGGACATTCGCCATCTAGCCCCAAACTAAGTAACTAGACTTGTATTATGGGTGCTAGACAACGGATATCTACTTGTATACTTTTGTTTTGTAAATATATACTTATTATACATAGAAACAACCAGACCACAGACAAATATCTAAGCATAAATACTTGTCTGAGGCGGGAATCGAACCCGCAACTCTATGTTTGGCAGTCCGGCATGGTGACCATTGTGCCAACTGGGTCGCCACAAAGAAAAGCAATTGCATTTACAAAAGAAAAGTATTATAAGTAAGTAGTATATCCGTTGTCTAGCACCCATAACACAAGTTTAGTAACTAAGCTTGGGGCTAGATGGCGATGTGTGGAATGTCCTGCTATATTTATTTTAATTGTTATTGTTGGATATTAGAAAATTTTTTGGTCATTGAGATTATGTTCTCTCGAAAATCAGCTGAATATTTTGAAACTAGCAGCGCGGTTTCACCCTCGTAATTCCAGATCCCGTGGGAATATCGGGATAAAAAGTAGACTATGTTACTCCCATTGAATCAATGTATCCTCATACCAAGTTTGATCTAAATTGGTCCAGTAGTTCCGGAGCCTATTCAATGCAAACAAATAAATAAACAAAACAAATCTTTTTTCTTAGCGACCCGCTCCGGCTTCGCACGGCTATGTTATGCATGTATTATATATCTATACTAATATTATAAAGCTGAAGAGTTTGTTTGTTTGTTTGTTTGAACGCGCTAATCTCAGGAACTGCTGGTTCGAATTGAAAAATTCTTTTTTTGTTGGATAGTCCATTTATCGAGGAACGTTATAGGCTACATTTTATCCCGATATTCCCACGGGATCGCAGCGCAGCTAGTACATTATAAACCTTCCTCTTGAATCACTCTATCTAATAAAAATACCGCATCAAAATCCATTGCGTAGTTTTAAAGATTTAAGCATACATAGGCATATAGGGACAGAGAAAGCGACTTTGTTTTATACTATGTAGTGATGTAGTGATGGTCGAATCAATAACAGCTTACTTTTCTTTAAAGTTGGTAGAGTGAGTCAGGTAGGTGGTCGATAACTATAAATCCATAATTTAGCCCGTAGTAGGTATTTGTGAACTTCCTCCTTAGTCACCCACCGTTGAGGATGTATGGGTAATTTAAACAACAAACATCTTCTATCGGGAAGGTCATGCGGGTCGTGAATCATGAATAACATAATAACATAACATATACCTACTGTTATTTAACTATAAGTTTAATTATATAGATACGTCTTCGGAATAAATTGACTGTTATTATATAATAGCGACCCGCCCCGGCTTCGCACGGCTATATTGTGCATGTATTATACATATAAACCTTCCTCATGAATCACTCTATCTATTAAAAATAACCGACTTTGTTTTATATATGTATGTAGTGATATCTTACAAACAGCAAGAACGAGCTAACAACTAGCAGGTTTTTGGGTGGTTTAGGTTTGCTCGCGTCCGAAGGACTCAGCCCTTGATGTCCTATATGGAAACCACTGGTAGTGGTGCTAAAGGAGCAGACAATCAAGCGGTGGTAGGCCTTGGCTTTTAACACCACTCTCTGGACAAAGTCATGGTGCCAAGTGACTCGTCGCATTTCAGTTGTTGTCCAGGCATGCCATTCTCTTTCTAGGCGATCATGCTACATCTTCGACCTTATCATCGCTTCCCATCAGGTGAAATGAGGACAAATTCAAGAATATAATGTGTTAAAAAAAGTAAAGTTGTAAAACCAAGTTGAATTGTAAAGTTCTTCTGGAATATTATCCAACTTAGTTCCGTGTAAGTGTAGTGAAAGAAAAAAATCTAAAAGAGGGTGGAGTAGGCTTGCCTAGATACTAACTACCCTCTCAGCTTAGTCGACCGTATCCAGAGGAGATAACTTGTCAATACGTCTGGAGACGCTAAGCTGCCGGTTTTCATCACGATTGTTTTCCGCGCACCGTAAGAGGTGACTTAGTAGCAAAACGTCATTGTTTTGTAAAAGTAATACATATGCAGAAAAGAACAGATTGTGATAGCGTCACGGCATGCGTCGCCACGCCAGAAATCAGTTTAACGTGCGGCTATAGATGTTTCACATCAAAAAGATCTAGTAGCAAAACGTCCTATTATCGAAATGACCTCCATTTACAGTTTAAAATAGTCCCCATAGAAATATATCACTACATAGTAAGTCATAAAACAAAGTCGCTTTCTCTGTCCCTATGTCCCTCCCGGATTTTGATGTGGTTTTTTTTAATAGATAGAGTGATTCAAGAGGAAGGTTTATATGTATAATACATGCACAATATAGCCGTGCGAAGCCGGGGCGGGTCGCTAGTAATGAATAAAATATGAATAACCTCATTGCAAAGTACACGTGGCAGTCTACCCAACGCGGTGTGTCTTTAAAATACAAACAAGTCTCCCCCGCCCCCTGCGCTCCGACCTTGCCCTTCAGTTACGAGAATAATCACAGAAATATTACGTAACATACCTACATACTTTGTTGTATTCTATATAGACAATGTATAGGTATTTACCTATTAAATACGTGATGATAAGAACGTACGGTACGCGTGGGTTGGAGCGTATCTTATTAGCCGACTTTCCAAAATGGAAGTTTACTACGTGCATCATTCTTTATTACCGAGATGTAAGGAATAAAGAATGAGGCTCACAGCTAGGCGACGCTCGCTGATCGTTTACGGTCGTGCGGGTTAAGCGACACCTGGCGCGGTCATTACTTCGATGGGTGACCAATTAGTAGTGTGGCAAAAATGTGTTTTCGTTAGCCCCTCCGTGCTTCCGAAGGCACGTTAAGCCGTTGGTTTCGGTTGCTACCTCTAGTAGCACTCGTTAGGTCAAGTTAGAGGCCTTAGGGCGATCTGAAAACTCTGAGCCACACGGCTCACCTATTGTTAGAGTTTTTAGACACATTTTAAACATCGGTCTTCTTCTTCTCGTATAGTGGTGTCACTATACAAGAAGAAGAAGAAGATGTTTAATATAAAAGGAGGTCAGTGACTACGTGGGGAACCCCACGTAGTCACTGACCTAGTTGAATTTTTCACATAGTAATTCTGTTGCCGCTATAACAACAAATACTAAATCCAGTAAAGAAAATTTAGTGGGGTTTCTCGTACAACATTGTACGGAACCCTACGTGCGCTAGTCCAACTCCCACTTGGGCTGTTGTAATTTAAAATTAATAATGAATTCGCACAGCTTGTGCTTAAAGTCAGTAATATTATAATTTTGCAACAAATTATGACCCAAGATTTAGAAAACGGGCTCAAAACAAAGTCAAATTCAAATCTCTTTATTCATTTCGATGCTTATGTATAAATACATTGATCACTTAGAAACGTCTTAAAAACTAAGTTAGGATGTGTGCCTTCGGAACGCGTCCACCAATGAGAAGAAGGCACAAGAAACTCATGGGGGTTTTTTATGATCTGTAATTGGCCTTTGTGATCACGCTCACAAAGGTCAATATTACAAATATTTGAAGGTATTATTTGAAATGAAGCAATTAAAGTCACATCCAAACATGGTTCAAAACAGTAAAAGTTGTCATAGTTTGTCATGTCACGGGCAAGAGTAAAGCGATGGCTACTCTATAACCTTGTAGATTTTTGAGTCAACGAGAAAAGTCCATATTGGACCCTCAGGGAACTAAATTGAATAATATTCCAGGAGAAATATACAATCCAATCCAACTCTGTTTACAACTAAGTTTCAGCACGTTATGTTGTTGGCTCGTTCCAAGTTCCAACCAAAACCGCAAACGACTCGTACTTTGTACTTGTCATAGAATTAATAAGTGCCTGCTATTTCTATCGTACTTGTTTACGACATGAAATGGACATGATAAAGGATGGATGAAGGCATTAGAGGTCACTGGTCTCCTTTCTTATTTTTGATAAAAACCTCTTTGTATAGACAAAATTATATTGTTTTTTTTTTTATTAAAAAAAAAACCCAAATTTTGACATTGACATGTTATTTTCTGACATTCAAATTGTAAACAAGTCAGTTAACCTCAATTATTATTGACTGTAGTATTTATTTACTCCATTTTCTATATTATCAAGGAATTTAAAAGCTATTCAAAGCTTTCGGAAATAAGGAATCAATGGCGATAAAGTATTTGAAAGTTTTCAGGGTTTATAAAGAAAGATATTTGAAATAAATAAGTCCAAAACGACACCAGCTTCCAGGTATATGGACTAGGCTTCCAGATTCTAAGTGTCCAATCTGTATTTCTTTCTCATCGTTCGATTTTTTTAAGGTTCTCTGTTGAATTATGCCCAAAGTTTTTAAACTGCCCAAAGATTTTAAGCATTCTGGGTTTTGAAGCATTCTAATTTGGTAAGCCCACATTGTGGTGACTGAAACATTCTGACTTTTACCTCTAGAGTGCTTCAAAATCTTTTATTTTGAAACATTCTACTGAATTCAAGGGGGGGGAATGAATCTAGTTGTACTAGGCTACCATAAATAAGCAGTAAATTCTAAAGTTCTATTTGTTCAGGAATAGCACATCACACCTGTTGAAACTTGTTGTACAGCTAATAGAATGTACCAGGCGAACATAAATGAGCAGAAGTTGTAAAGTATTAAATTCCCGTGTTGCAGGGATAGCAGCTACGTCCGCGGCGGAGGTGCGGTGGGCGAGTACCGCAGTGGCAGCCGCATGTCGCTCCTGGGCACGGCGTACCTCCCGCCTCCTGCACCATCCTCCCATCACCCCCCGCCCGCAGACCCGCCGCCCTTCAAGAAGATCAGGCTCACGGCGGAGCGCGCGCCGCCGGTCACCTCACTGTCTCACCACCAGCCTCTCAGAGTTGATACAAGGGTATGTATCCATGTCACTTCTTGGTACTGTTAAACCCTCCACTGATTACAGCTGCCTCAGCAACAGTAGCCGTTGATGAGTAATACTCGTCATAAGCTTAGTAGTCTTAATCCAACCGAGACTGCCAAAAGACGGCTTTCTAGTGTCTAATATTATACTAATTCCTAATGAAATAAACCATTTTTCCTATCGGCCAAAAGATAATCCATATAAAGTGATTCTCCTATAACAGTACGGTCTCATACCCTTCCAACAAGTTTGATACCAGAATTTCCATAACTTCATCGTCTGCCGAAGATCATAAAGATCAACAGAGCGCGATAGGTACTCAAGGAGTCATTAAAAATAGACTCGTAGCTTCACCTATTTATTTTTCCCTGACTTGACACAAGTATATATCCTATGATCTACAATATAGGCATGCAACTTGGCTCTATGACCATGTAGAAATGTATAAACTAACAGACTTCCACACTCTTACTATAAATATGTTGTTATGGTATTCCAGGAGCCGGTGAGCGCGTATAGCACTGTCGAGGTGCTATCTCCGAACCCCCCCTCCGAGCCCACAGTCGAAGACCAGAACTTTCGTACCACCAAGGATGACCTGCTACAACAGATATCTAAGGTAAATACACTTTGATCTACTATATATGTACATCTTTTATGCCCTAATACTCAAACGTTTAGGGGTCCTCTAAATATTTAAGATGGTACCTCCAATGCCAAGTACAAACATGACATTTAAATGTCAACTTAATCGCCACGATAAGTAGCTTTCCACTATTCGGCCGTTAGAACTGTAAATACCAAATCTGACAAATTTTGAGTTACTCTGCTCAATTCCTTAGTTTCTGACGCATTTTGAACGATTCTGATTAAAGAAATATAAAAATACGCGATTAAAACACGGGAAAATAATTACTATGGATTCTAATTCCTCAGAATCCCAAAACATCCCGAAGCATTCTTACATTACCTAAACCGTTTTTTTAACCCTTTCTGGCGTATTCTGACTGATCCAAAGAAATCTTCAATCCAGAGCAAAAAAAACTTTGAATAAGAAGCAAGGTAATTTATTTTATTACGTTTCCCGATGTTCCCAGGTGGACCGAGAGATGCTGTTGTCGGAGACGACGCTCATCAAGCTCCGTAAGAAGCATGAAGAGCTGGAACAGACGGCGTCGAAGCCAGCTCGGGCGGAGGAACCGGAGGAGGCGGTGCCTAGGCATCATAGCCTCGCACAGTGCGTATACGCAGACAATAGGAAAAAGGTAAGGACTTTATATCTTATCCAGATTCTCTCTGTAGTGCCTGTAACATTTTTATGATGCTGTAGGTTTCTGCATCACCTATATTTAAGGTTTTAGATGTTCTGAATATATTCTGAAGAATTCTGACGGGAGTATGCTTCTCCAATGCCTATAATATGTTTATGTGATGTTCCGAATAAATTCTGAAGAATTTGATGAATTATGAAACGTTCTTAGTCATTCGGAAAGATTCATTTATTTATTTATTAACAAAGATTCTACAGTCATTATTATACATTATATTCGTAACTATTTTAACAAATCTTTAATCATTCAGACGGGTTATTGATTATGTTGATGGATTCGGGCCTATTTGGAAACGTTTCCATGGATTCTGACATAGGTATCTGGCGTAGACGAGAACAGCCAGCTTCCAAACCAATTCGCAATAAAGCATTTTGACTGTTTCTAAAGAATTCTTACTGATTATGAATCATCCTGACTGAAGCATTCTTAAGAATTCTGTTTTTGACAGCTGTAAGCCAGTTTGCACCATAATGACAGGCAGTTGCTAAAGAATTCTTACTGATTATATTCTTAAGAATTCTGACTGTTTCTGACAGCTGTAAGCCCATTTGCACCATATTGACAGTTCCTAAATATTTCTTGCTGATTATTTAGTATTTTAGTATCCCAAATCAACCTAAGGAATTCGTTTTTTATACATCTGTGCTTGTCATTCTTGTCAATGTCATTTGTTTGACTTCATTTAACTCTATTTTCTTCCCGAAGTCCCCATGCTTGCCTTACTTATCGAGCATTCTTAAGAATTCTGACTGTTTCCGACAGCTGTAAGCCCATTTGCAGCATATTGACAGTTCCTAAAGAATTCTTACTGATTATAGAGCATGATGACAGATGTTTTTTGGTGTTCCTTTATGTTAGAACCTATAATTTCACCATAGACAATGCTAACAACTTGCTCCTCAATTCCAGGCGACATCAGCCCACGGTCTACTGTCACACCTGGGTCCACCGGTGCTAGCCCCTCTGTACAACCAGCCTCAAGACACTGAGGTCTACCACGAGAACATTAGAAGACATCGCACGTTTAGACGGAGATTAGCTGAACATATTAGAAGATGGAAACTAGAAGCTGAGAAAGTAAGTCAAGTTGGCTGATTAAATTCTTGTTATGGTTAGTTTATGGTTGCTTGGAAGAGATCGCTCTTAGGCGATAAGGCCATCCTTTTGGCCACTCTAGGATAAATTAAATCAACGCACAGCTTAAACCGCTGGTCCTAGAGTCATGTTTGGTTTGTGAAGTGTAGGTTTCCACTAAGATTTTTCAAAATTGCTTCGCCCACTATTTCACGCTCTTACGGGTGGCCTAAGAGCGTGAAATAACGGGCGAAGCCGCGGACAGAATCTAGTGGCTGGTGAAGTTCCAGCAGCGTTATTCTAGTTTAGAGTATTTTTTTAATGTAGAATAATTTATTAGTTGGTATGGTACTCAACCAAGATCGCTAGGTTCGGTACCAATTTCGATGAAATTTGTTTGTAGATAATGAGAGCCTAAAATTAACATGAAAGTCACCGACGCCCGCCTTAAATGTGGCTAGTTCCTGGTCTGAGAAAATTTAGATTATAATTATAATACGATGAAAAAGAAAATTAACATAAAAATGTATATTTGTTTACAGAGAGAAGATGCATTAGCGGAAGCGTATAGTAGAAGAGCAGCGGAATGGTTGAGAAGAGTGGAGAGGATAGAACAGGGGCAGAAGAGGAAAGCTAAAGATGCAAGGAATAGGGAGTTTTTTGAAAAGGTATGTGAAGCCTTGAACAACTTGAAGGAAAATGGATATATTTAGTCCGATGCCCACTGTCTTCAGGGTTATGTCAGTGTCAAAGCAAGTAAAAGCTCTCTAGTGATCATCTTCTGGAGGCAGCTGGGCCCTCCAGTGGTTCCCTGCATCGCGTTCATCCCCGGGGAGTCTTCCCCCGGTTTCGTCCAAGGGTAGCATGGGGCCACACTATATTATTGTTAAAAACATAATGATTCGTAAAAGTGGAAGTTTTATTTCACCTACTAGTAGCTCAACGTTAGGGATAGGTGGACAAAATCCATTGTGACCCTAGTCCGGCAGTCACAGGTCCGCTTTGAGCTATCGCTCTGATCGGTCACTTGATTGGTCACCTTTTACGACAGACAGGGGATACTTTAGCCATATTTTATTATATTATCATATTCTGGGCCTTCAATTAGACGACTGTGGCGCGACGGGCGAACACTCGCCTACGACGCAAGTTAAGTAAACGCCATTTCTATATTCACGATTCATTTATTGTTATAAAGCCACACAAAGAACCGACGACGCTTTGGAACCACTTTCCGCGCCCAACGACCAAGACATGGCTTGGCTTGGTTTGTCTTGGCGGCCGAAAGCAGAGCCAGAGCCTCCACTATCCATCACTTAGTTTTGAGCTAGATGGCGCTGTGTGTAATGTCCTGCAATATTTATTTTGTCCTCGCTTCCAGCGTTCAGTAGCTGGCAATTCGCCACTCCCGAACAAAATGGTTATTGTATTTTCTATTGTCCACAGGTGTTCCCCGAACTAAGGAAGCAGCGTGAAGAACGCGAGCGTTTCAACCGTTTAGGTGCACGTGTGAAGTCTGAGGCGGAGCTAGAGGAGATCGCTGACGGTCTCCACGAGCAAGAGCACGAGGACAAGAAGATGAGGTCGTTGACTGTCGTGCCGCCGCTACTGAGGGATCCGGCTGATACAACGCCTGTTTATAAGGATACTAACAGTAAGTACCGCTCCGGCAGCCTCGATTTCAGGGCTAGCGAGGAACCGGTTAAGTTTTAGTGGGTAAACTTCTGGCCGCCCACCTTTATTGAGTAAGGAGCCCCACATACCCTCGTTGCTCCCCCCCACGGGAAGTGGCGGGATGATGCATAAGCCGCATTTTTCCACCTTAAAAAAAAAGGCCAAGAGGGGGTGCTGAGGTGGCCATTGATCTCATTTGGAGATGTGGAGATGAGACACGACCAAAAGGGTAAGATGAACTGCCTCTAAATAGTCACTGAAAGGTGAATTAGCCGTTGTCGAGGTGAAAAGGCCCTGAGTTTGTAGCTTTCTTGCTCTGATGACGGCTCACGCATCCCAGCACCCCGAGACGATGCGTGGAGACATGAATCCTGGTTGGGTTGGCTTCTACCCCCCAGGAGTTCCGCGGAGATGATTCAAAGCATTTTCTCCAGAAAAAAATGGCCCTTTGTGCCCGCATTTTACAAGTTGCTCAACAGTATTCAATGTGACAAACATGTGACATTCTGGAAAGACTTATTTTTAAATAGACCTCGATAATAGATTCTCGATATGCCCTATTTTATTCTAAGTGTTGTTTAAAGAAACTATAAATGTACGTAATCTACTATTATATCTTCTCCAGGACGATGTATGGATATGGAAGCGGAACATAAGGAGTTACAATTAAGGAACGTTTGGTCTCAAGCAGAGAGGGAAGTGTTTAGAGATAAATACCTTCAACATCCGAAGAACTTCGGGCAGATTGCATCCTTTCTACCTAGGAAAAGTGTTAGAGATTGTGTTAGGTGAGTTCTTATTATTTATTTAGGCAGCTCGATCTCATCCATAAGTGATTTGACTACTTTTAGAACGAAGTTCCTTATCGCGGGGGATCTAGCCGAGAGAAAATGTAACGCGTTATGAAAACGTGAAACGAAAAACCGTAAGAGTCTTTACTCTCTAGATGAGCATGTAAAAACCAAGTAACTAATCACCTAAATAAAGTTTAAAAAAAAAACGGTTGTCTGTAAAAGTCGGTTTATGGACGATAGTTATACGTAAAAACGATTACCTTGTCAATAACATGACGCGCGTTCTAGTAACATGACGCATGACGTCACACAAAAAGTTAAAGGACTTCGTTACAAACACGTGTACCGCGACACGTAATTTTTTTTGGAGTGGTTATTTCAACCAGTGGGTGAGATTTAGTTGCAAGCTGTTGTGCTTAAGTTAGTGTAGTGGGTATATATAAATACTTGCCTCGATCATCATCATATCAGCCCCGTGTATGGGCTGATGTGATGATGATCGAGGCCACTGCTGGACATAGGCCTCCCGCATACGACGCCACAAACAGCGGTCCTGAGCGGCCTCCATCCACCGACTACCCGCGACACCCACAATGTCGTCGGACCACCGGGCAGCTGGTCTCCCAACACTCTGTTTCGCATTGCATCGCGGCCGCCACTCGAGAACCTTTACTCCCCAGCGGTTGTCAGTTCTGCGAGCTATATGACCTGCCCATTGCCACTTCAGCTTACCAATCCTGATAGCATATGCCTGAAAACTTACCTATGTCACTTTAATGTTAGAAATACATTAAGAAATACTTTTGGTCATATCAAGTTTTATCAAAGTTGTAGAACTCTTTTATTTGTAAAAAAAACTTATAGATATGCTTATATTTTATTTTTCAAAATGTAATGATGCAGATTATTTGTTCAAATTGGCCTTCTTTAAGCAATTTTAATATCTATAAATAAAAAAATCAAAGTCCTGGCTGACTGTTATATTGCGCACTGCTTAAACCAATGGCGGATCGAGCTGAACTGAGCTTCCTTTTACCTTCCTCAATTTCTTGTCCATCCATAGGTTGCCTGGAAGACATCGCTTTGAGCGTAAGGCCGCCCTTTGTAACACCTAGACTTAGGTTTTGTTTTTTAAAAATGGTGTTTGCAATTAAGAATTGATCTATCTATCTATCTAAATTTAGAATTTAGATAGCTGTTATGACGTAGGCATCCGCTAAGAAAGGATTTCGAATAATTCAACTCCTAAGCGGACGATGTCGCGGGTAGAAGCTAGTCTTTTAAAACAATACAAAATTTCAAGCTATTTTTAAATTTTTCGATTGGTGCATTCCGTGGTTACATAATATGTTCTTGAAAAGCGAAAGTTTGTATGTATGTTTGTTTATCATAATTAGTTGTACACAATTATCATTGGTTTCAGATTCTACTACCTATCAAAAAAGGCTGAAAATTACAAGCAGTTGTTACGGAAGCCCCGCCAGCGGAGATCGGCGCGGAACCCCCCGCGGCCCACGGTGGAGCCCGAGCTGCCCGCTGGAGTCACCACGAGGCTCCAACGGTCACAGGGTATGATTCTACAAATTTATGTAGCTTTGAGAACTAGTGCTAGTAGTAATATAGATATGTTAGAGCGGTGTTGGCTTAGTGGTAGATACCTAGACTTTCATTCTGAAGGTCGTGGGTTCGAATCCAGGCCAGCCGTGCACCAATGTATTTTTCTTAAGAAAAATTTATGTGCGCTAATTGACATTGCTCTTACGGTGAAGGAAAACATCGTGATGAAACCCGCGGCTTAGTTAGCTCCAGAAGTATTGACAAGTTCTCTCCTCTGGACATGGTCGACTAAGCTGAGAGGGTAGTAGGTGCTAGGCAATCCTACTCCATCTTCACGCAAAAAGGATCCAATTAAAAAGGGTCTAATCGCGGAAAACAGCCCGTATACAAGTACAAGTAGATATATTAGGTCACGTTACGTCACGTTGTATGTGGCGTTGTCACAATTTGACGACCCAGTTGTCACAATGGTCACCATGCCGGATAATAAAATAAATAAATATTACAGGATATTTCACACATCGCCATCTAGCCCCAAGCTAAGTAACTATACTTGTGTTATGGGTGCTAGACAACGGATATACTACATAAATACTTTTTTTTGTAAATATATACTTATAACCTTATAAGAAACAATCAGACCACAGACAAATATCTAAGCATAAATATTTGTCTGAGGTGGGAATTGAACTCGCAACCCTGGCGATATTGGCAAGTTCATCGTCACTGATGCCTATTACAGATTCAATCTATACTTATAAAGGAAGAGACGACAAAAAGTTGTTACTTGAAAGCAAATTAAAAAAAAATTGTCTAGGGAACTTAGAAAAAGTAGTAGAACAAAAATATATAGTTTATTATAATCATACATAAAACCACGTGCCAAACCTAACTTAGCACAACAGTTTGAATGTTTAGATAATAGATGACGTTATCACACGAACTACATGAAAGGCAGGTTCTTTGTTGGTTTTGGGGTGTATAGTTAAGGGTTCCTTTCGGGGAACCACTTGATTTGAGCTTCGTATCTTTGATGAGAGATGGCGTTGCTTGTTTAGTAGAAGTTTTAAGGACTAAGGTGGTAATTTTAGCAGTTATAGAAATATTTACTAGATGTCGCCAGTAGTAAATGAATGTAGGTACTGTTTTATTTATTCTCTGGTAATTATAAAGATAACCACTTAGTGGCGTCAATCTTGAGTGCTTAGGACTTACCATTCAAGATTATTGCATATGAGCCACTATTAAGTCCTTAGTCTTTTCTCTGGACATGGTCGACTAAGCAGAGAGTGTAGTGTAGGCGTTGGGCAAGCTTACTCTAACTCCATTTTTTTTAATACTGACGTTTCGAGAACTCTACAGCTATCATTGCCGACCCAGTTATCATTAGCACAATGGTCACCATGCCGGACGGCCAAACACAGGGTTGAGGGTTCGATTCCCGCCTAAGACAAGTATTTCTGCTTAGGTCTGGTTGTTTCTAAGTATTATAAGTATATGTTTACAAATGAAAAGTATATGTAGTATATCCATTGTCTAGCACCCATAACACAAGTCTAGTTACTTAGCTTGGGGCTAGATGGCGATGTGTGGAATCTGCAATATTTATTTATTTAAAATGTTCAACTACCCTCCAATTAAAATAAGTTTCATAACGAGTTTAAGGTGAAAGGGTACCTGCGCTCTCTCCATACAAACGTAGTCGACTGTTTCCTCCCTGGATAATGACACTAGCACAAATATTTTTGTGCCATAAAACCTATAACTGCCATGACTATGCCCCTATTTTTTGATGTTTTTCATTTTCTAATTATCATAGAAATTAAGATAAAAAAAAAAATAGGAGCATGGTCATGGCAGCTATAAGTTTTATGCATCAAAAATATTTGCTCTAGTGTCATTATCCAGGGAGAAAACAGTCGACTACGTTTGTATGGAGAGAGCGCCCGGTACCCTTTCCTCTTAAGTCATAGTGTTACAAAGGGTGGCCTTATTTAAAATGTTTAACTACCGTCCAATTAAAATAGTAAACCTAATAAATTACTAAAGTGTTTGAATGTATTGTATTGTCTGTTTAGGTGGTGTGGGTCGAGGTTTCGGTTCGGAGCCGGGCGCGGTACCCCCCGGAGCAGACGGCAAGGATCCCTGCGAGGAGGGAGGTGCTGCGCTACCGGATCCTCTCACCTGTATACCTGTACCTTTGCATCCTCACAGGTTTGTTACCATTATATCTATTACTTATAGTGAAATAAAAACCGGCCAATGGGGCTTGTGCACTGTGCACAAGCCCCCTGGTGGGTAAGAATGGATATTTTTCCATCCATCTCTACTGGGAGAGATAGGTACACTATGGGTCATAAGTAAATTATCAGTTTGCTACAATAATACTA
This sequence comes from Idaea aversata, assembly GCA_907269075.1. Classification (NCBI taxonomy): domain Eukaryota; kingdom Metazoa; phylum Arthropoda; class Insecta; order Lepidoptera; family Geometridae; genus Idaea; species Idaea aversata. Next base: position 11,560,974 of record OU026104.1, on the reverse strand, counting down.
TAAACAAGTATTGGAGTTATGACCTTCTTCTAATAGACGTTACACAAAAACATAAATACTTGAATTAAAAGTACTCAGTGTGATTATTATTTTCAACATGTTAACTATGTGTTTAGTTGTGTGAGTGGTATAAGGGACCACCCGCTACACCAACCGACGTGGGTTCGATCCACAGGTTACGCATTGTTATAATGTTTAAATAGTGCTGCACAGGATTGTAAACGTTACGGTGGGCATAGACTATTGACCGTTGATTGTACTTGGTAAGATGTGGTTGGAAGGTCTTTTATTTCACAACTAGCAGCGCTCCGTGATTCCACCCGCGTAACTTCCGATCCCGTGGGAATATCGGGATAAAAAGTAGCCTATGTTACTTCCAATGAATCAATGTATCCTCATACCAAGTTTCATCAAAATCGGTTATGTAGTTTCGGAGCCTATTGGCTACAAACAAAAACACAAAAAATATTTTCTCTTTATTATAAGTAAAGATAAAAACCGGCCAAGTGCGTGTCGGGCCACGCGTAATGTAGGGTTCCGTAGGTATTTTTCAAAATGTTACATGGTTCATAAACTTATATTTACTGCCTGTTACTAATTTTCAATGGAAAATGTTCGAGATTTTGCTTTTCACTTCTCAAAGTAAATTTTTTAACGTCTATTACTTACCTACTAACTATTAAACTAGCCTACTTAGCCATGTTAGTTTTCCTCGATCGATTGTCTGTCTGTCTGGTTTTCCTTCTGATACCTATGCGATTGAATACTACTAAATTGAAATCTATTCACCATTGCATTGATCTATTTTCTGGGACGGTCGTAGTATACTTTATATCGAAATACATTAAGTAGGAACTTAATTATAAGCGTAAAACTTAACGTCGAACGTAAATTCTGTCTACTGTTACTATTTACCCCGATTTTCCCACAGTATCGGGACTTACGCGGGTGAAACCGTCAGAAATCGAAATTAGATAAAGTTCCACTAAATAAATTTTCTACTAATTTTTTTTTCTATGGCAACCCTAAAAAAGAGTTTAAAATTCCGCTTTTATTGACATACGACATATAAGACAAAAAACCCAAAAAAATCCCCAAAAAACATTATAATACCCGTGTTCCCTAGACTTTGTTGATGTGTGTATTTAAAATGCAAGTAAAACACTACGATTTGTCGTTATAAAAATCAATACTCCATCATAAACTAAAGTTCAAATACAAAACATCACAAAAATGATACGACTCCAGAAAAATTGTAATAAAAATATCGTTCTTCCGTTTCCTATTATAATTTTTCTACAATACCAATAGGGATGCCAGAGCAAGAGCTTTTTAATTACCCAATGTCAACACGCCTCGGGGCCGCGGATGAATTATTCACAGTTCGTACGCGGTATTTTTTTACCCTGGCCACCCTTTCTTACTTCTTTTATTTGTACTGGTAATGTGGCGGCTTTAAGTGGATGATATGATGTTGACTCTTTGTGACGTTTTCAATTTTTAATTTTCTTAGGTTTTTTTTCTTTATCTTCTCAGTTCTGTTACGGAATGTTCCTTGTAATAGCTGCTAGTGCAACATTAAAACAATAATGGCAAAAATCGGACAAATATTACTTGTTTGCAAAGAGAAAGAAAGAAAGAAATAAAACTTTATTTTCTGAACACAAATAGACGCGTAAAAAAATCACAAGAAAAAAGTAGAACAGCGCCCAGAAAAAAGGTTAGAGGTTAGGTTCTTTAAGTTCTTTTATGTGTAATAGCGTTAGATGTTGATGTAGAAAATGATAAACACGTGTCTTTAAATGCGTATATCTTTTTTCACATCAAGTTCACGAAATAATATCAATTTCATTGTAATCTAGAACCGGAGAGTTTTATCATATTTTTCTATTTGTGTATATGCGCAAGTATTGCATTGCTATCACTATTTAAAAGAAATAGAGAAAGAGACGCCCGCGCCGTGTGCTGTCCCAAATGGGTCGATCTCAGCTACGAGCCACTGTCTTTAGCCTTTAAATTCTATCTGACCAATATTGCCGCACAGCTCCGGCAGCATCATTGGCCTCATTTAGGTCGTCCAACGTGCTGGTGTTGGGGCACATGGGACAGCCGAGGTGCTCCTCACCAGGTCATATTTTGTCTGCAGCGGCCTACTTGGAGTGACTTCCACGTAGGCCAATGCAGGTCCTGATTCGAGGGAAGTTTCTCGTCGGGGGCACAAAATGTGGAGCAGGGTGCTTCATTTTCCATATAATGACTCTCTCCTTAGCAGTGTCTAGATTCACTAAGGTTTAAGTTGTCGGGCGTGTGTGATTAGGGCACGATTGCTATAAAAAAAGTTAAAACGCCCTAACTACACACTCCCGACGACTGGATATGGTCAAAGAGGGAATGTCGGTCGTCGAAGCCCGAAGCACGCTATTCTTCCGGCAAGACTCACTATACCCACTTTATCATTTTTAAAATTCTCGAATTTAATAAAAGGTTTTTTCCTTTCTTTTCTGATGGACTAAGGGAAGAAAATTAAATTAATTTTAATATTGATACGGAAATCCAATGAACGGAATATGAAATTGTAATTTGATTGAAACATTTAAAAAGGCTAGCTGGAGGGTATTGTTATCTAACCTCCGCTATATCGCCTTGCTCTGTTATACAGGTTCGGATTAAGGATTGGGCGTATTTAACACCCGAATAAACAAAGGAGGTGTTTTATGTTTGACTCCTTTATCTGTTTGTCCGAAACGAATAAATCTGAATGGTCCGTAAAAGTCCTTAGCTATATCTCCTAAAAATCAGTTCAACCGTATAAAAGTTAGGTACCAAATGTAAATCGAGAGTTTTTAAGTTATCCAAGAAATATTATCTCGCCTAGTTGTTGAAGGTTTCAAATTGCATACTTCACATCAAATGTAAGTAAATCGCGATTTATATTCGGATACGCTTCCTGAAAAATAGGTAAGTTTGAATTTAATACAATAAAATTTTCCTGAAGTGAGGAATTGTTCCTAACTTCAGGATAATTAAAAAATTGTGTTTTATTTTTAAACTTACCATTTTATAATCCGTATTAACCCCACAACAATATTAGTTAAATGAAATATATGTTGAGTATTCCTCTGGGCCCCCTCTCCCGCGTCCTGAGTCCGTCCCTGGCTTGCCATGTTTGCATCGCCACTCACTTTTATGAGGTTCAGAACAAGAGTATAACTCAATTTTTCATCACAAAGATTTATCGTTTGAATTTCATTCGCCATTTTTATTCCAGCTACTATCTCTCCTAGACGGACAGTTTTTTTATTTTATTTAAACATGTTAATTTCATTGTAACAGCTTTTATTTCATTTTAAAGTAATTGTTAAGGAGATGTTGACATATTTTATGTTTGGAACCTTTTTTAGTTTGTTAAAGTGCAGTTTGCTAATTAACCCCCGAATACTGAAAGGCTACTTAATCTTAAGTGGCGCTTAAATTGAAATTTAAGTGTAGTCTTCAATAGAAAGCATACACTTAACGTCAATTTAAACGCCACTTAGGATTAAGTAGCTTTTCAGTATTCGGGGGTAAATATGTCAAAATAAGGACCTACCTTAAATGTGAGTTAAGGATTAAAAGGGCACATGCCACATACTTATCCATTACAAGAAATTCCTCTTTTGTCCCCTTAATATCGTTCCTTTGTTTATTATTTGATTTTAAACTAGGCTTGTACGTATTCTATCCCAATATTTTTTAAATATTTAAATAAAATATTATATGCTTACGCATACAATACAAACTATTCAAGCGACTGAAATCATTATCATAACATTTTTATTTTTGCTTTGTTTATGGTTCAAAACAGATAAGCCTTAGAACGATTTCTTCAAAAAATGTCACTAGGTATCCATCTAGGGACCTTCATAAGACGCTATGGGTGTCAATTATAATACATAGTACTTACATAATAACAAAAACCCAAAACACAAACTGAAATATTTTTACAGTTGTAATCGCGTTTATTATATTACTTGCCTTGACGTTTGGACTATATTTCAATATCCGTAGTCCCGAGGGCAATGCAAATCGTGTGATATTAAAAAGTTAATCACTATCACTACATAGTATAAAATAAAGTCACTTTTCGCCGTCCCTATGTCCCTTTGTATGCTTAGAACTTAAAAACTACGCAACGGATTTTGATGCGGTTTTTTTAAATAGATAGAGTGATTCAAGACGAAGGTTTATATGTATAACTAGCGACCCGTTCCGGCTTCGCACGGCTATATTATGCATGTATTATACATATAAACGTTCCTTCACTCTATCTATTAAAAAAAAACCGCATCAAAATCCGTTGCGTAGTTTTAAAGATCTAAGCATACAAAGGGAAATAAGGACATAAGGACGGCGAAAAGTGACTTTATTTTATACTATGTAGTGATACATGCATAATATAGCCGTGCGAAGCCGGAGCGGGTCGCTAGTATAAACTATAATATCAAACAAAATCCGAATAACTTTAACAACCATCCTCCATTTTGCGTTACCTACCTACATGGTATGGTTACAAAGGGGGACAGATAAATAAAGAAATCGCATAATAACCAGTTATTGACAAGCACTCGCTTGATTATTTGTCTATGGTCCCGGAGGACGCGAAGCCCAATCACCATATTATTCGTTCGAGATGGTATAGATCGTTTTTATTAAAAAAACTAGGTTTTGTTCGCGTTTTCGTCTGTGTAGAGGTTTAATTTTCCGAAATAACTTTTTTAGCGGATGCCTACATTATAATAGCTATTTGCACAGGAAGGTATAGCCTTCCTCGATAAATGGACTTTTTACATTTTCTCCATCAGCATCTGACGCCATTACACATAAAGAAACTTCAAGAACCAACCTCCTTGCAAACAATTTTTGTTCGGAGTGTTGCCATTATTCTTTAACTCAAGCTAAACTATTTTAATAAAAGAAGACACAAGGAAAACACCATTTTACACTGATAATGTCATCAGTACACCCTTCAAAGGAACATACTTATTAAATTAGTGAAATACCCTTTGTAAAATTATCTTCTCGAAATAACGTTTCTCAATCAAATCACTTTATAACGTACGTAGATATTAGGGGCCGGGAAATAATGGAACCGAAAATCCCGGGAAATAATGGAACCGAAAATCCCGGGAATTCCCGATTCTTGAAAATCTTTCTTTTTTTATAAACATATTAAAAATAAACCGATATTTATTAACATAAAGTCAAAGAATTTTCGATACAAGCTTTTTTTACCAATTATTTGACAAATGTTTTAATAATGATACCGTTAAATAGGGTATTAATTGACTAAATCCTTTCTTAGTGTATGCTAACGTCTTAATCACTACATAGTATAAAACAAAGTCGCTTTCTCTGTCCCTGTATGTATGCTTAAATCTTTAAAACTACGCAACGGATTTTGATGCGGTTTTTTTAATAGATATAGTGATTCAAGAGGAAGGTGAATATGTATAATACATGCATAATATAGCCGTGCGAAGCCGGGGCGGGTCGCTAGTAGCATATACAAACAAATTCGAATTTAAAATATTGGTTATTTAGCATTAAGATTGGTTAGAATATGGAATTCTATAACCGAATTACCGAGTTCCCGATTGTATACAATGCAAATAAATGAAATGAAATGAAATACAATTTGTTTCAGTGAAGGGGTTTTAATGCGAAAAGGGGTTGTTCTAGACGTCTAGGCGAACAACTTTTGTTCTACGACTTTTGGAAATTCGAACCTTTTTTTTCGATAATTCTGAGGGAATTTTTACTTGAAAATCAGCTGTTTCATACAAAAACTTCGAACGAAATGTTCAAATTTCCAAAAGTCGTAGACCGAAAGTTCTTTGCCTTCGTATTAAAACCTCTTTGCTGAAACATATTGTATAGTACCTACCGAATTCCCGATGTTAAAGAAATTATAACCGTTGGAACTCCCTAGTGTATTTTGTAGTTCCCTCACAATCCCCGTCAATACCTCAATATTTCCCTCCGCTACTCTATCCAGCGATACTCCACTCGGCTTGTTTAGATTTTTAAGCAAACACCACCGCACCGAGCCATATTTCTAATTGCCTTAATTAAAGCGATTCAATCAAGAATGTAGGTAGAAAAACGTTTGCAAATGTTTGTTTTAGTATACTTATTTCATATTTATGTATGCTTTTATCTATCTTGATATCTTTACTGGTATGTAATTGATTTCTTTGATCGACTTGTTTGTTTAAGTATATTATTGTTTACCTCCATAATTTTATCATGAAGAAAAAATTGGTTAAGTAGAAGACTTTAGAAACTCCTTACGGACCTTAGAAGCTCCTGATTCAGGACCTTGTTGGAAGCTCCTTCTTCGAGTCCTTAGACACTTCTTGGAACGGACCTTAGAAGGACATTTAAAACTCCTATTCAAGACTCCTCACGAACCTTACAAACTTTTTATTTTAGATATTAGCAACGGATAGGACCGGTTCTGCCTACAAAAACAGCGCGCAAACTTTCGAAACTTCGAGTCAATAAAATGGCAGTTTTCGACAGTGTTATTCATATTTTTTTTAACATTTGACAATCATTGTCAGCATAAACACTTCAAAAACGTGTTTCCAATAAAATGACAATTGATCGCGAAAGGTAAATGAAAGAATGTGAAGTTTCTATTATTATTATTAGTCGTGACAGATCTTGTCAAAATAAAAGAATGAGGGCGTTTCCATGTGTTTTTCCCCTCATTGGGTGACATAGACACACAAAACACTTAACTATGACGTACATTAGAGCGCACGCTAGTTTTTATTTATAGAAAAAAAAAAACAACTGCAAATTCCCTAATTGTAAAGCTGGATGAGATTAATTTGATTGTCGGGCTTACCCCGCTTGTTGACTTTACCTCAATAACCCACCGTGTCTGGGATGCTCGCTAGTAATTACCACCCCATACCTACCTACCTACTGTGTATTAATTGGCCAAATTTTAATTACGTTCAAATAACCGACGAACCGTAGGCTTTACATTTCTGAATTGGATATGTTTTTATTGCTTAAGTTATTTAAAACTGAATGTTTACCATGTTTTTTGTTGATTTCGATATTTCAATCGGCAGAGAAGGACAAGGTTCAGTCGCGAAATTAAACTTTCGCAAAATGTCTCTTTTGAGTTTCGTAAGTTTTTTCAGTTTAATTTGAAACTAGATTTTGTCCGCGACTTCGTCTGCGAATAGCGCGTTTAATTCCCTAAAATCCTTAACAAATTTCAGTCGCCTATTGATTTAAGCTGTGCGTTTACATAACAGTCAGATAGTCATTATTTTTTTTTTATTGATATAAAATGACTTGTTATTAACTCGCGTGGCCGAAGATGTGGTAAATACCTATTTTTCGTTTCATCAAAATCGGTTTTATTTACAAACAAATATATAAAAACCCTTTTATAATTTTTTCAAATAAAATTATCCTCAGTTTAAACTTAATTCGTGGACACCACTATAATAATTAAAAGGGAGAAGAGTTAATCATGTTTACCGTACCCCACACTACGCTCTGATTACCCTGATCCATAGAGATAAAAGAATAATAAAATATACTAGAGTAGAGTGTACATTAAAACATTTCTATAATCAAACATTTCAGTAAACGTTGTAGACACATCTGTTTGTAAAAAAGAACTCATCTCATGAAAAAACGATTTAATGTTGTTTTTACTAAAAATAAAAATATTTAGCTTAAATTAAATTTTTATTTCAAAAACTACAAGGTTGCTAATATTTAATCTCACAGTATTTGAAATTTTGACGGTAAAGTTGGTTAACAACTTAAATATAATTAGGTGTTTTTGCAGTGCAAGCGATATTAACTTTAACTTTATAATAAAAATGTATGTCAGTATTTCATGAGTTTATGCTCATAGCTAATAATTCACCATTTAAACAAAAGAAACAAAATCAAAATCGATTCAGCACTCACACTCAGACACTCACACACAGACACGACCAACTTATACACTCCGTCGTTTTTGCGTCGGGGGTAAAAAATAGGACCGTAAAATACTGGAAAAAACCTCTCTATTGTTAGTAAAACTATTTTATCTCTATACCCCAATGCCCCGATTTTATAATGAGCATTTTACGAATCGATGTAATTTGATTGAGTGGGTGGTTATCATTTTATAATGAGTGGATAATTAATTGCGTGTTTAGATTAGGGATAACAAGATTGGCGGGAAATTTCATTAGGAACACAGCATTAGTGGAGTTCGTGAAACGTTTTGGAAAGTGTCGAAAACTCGGAATAAGTTACCACAAATATCAAAGTTTATAACAATCCTTTCTTTTTTTGAAAATCCATTTTTAGTGTTCGCTTACTTAAGCTTACCCCATGCTATGTTTTAGACTCGTAGCTCCATAGCTAGCTAAGTATAGAGTAGCTATAGTTTTAGATGTATTTGTTGATGAGAGTCTTTTCACTTTTATTATAGACTAGCAGCGCTACGCGGTTACACCCGCGTAACTTCCGATCCCGTGGGAAAAATCGGGATAAAACCTATTAGATGTTATTCCCAATGAATCAATATATCCTCATACCAAGTTTCATCTAAATCGGTCCAGTAGTTTCGGAGGCTATTCAATGCAAACAATAAAATCTTTCTTTTCATCTTTCTTCTTTCTCTTTTTCTTAATGTTTTTATTTATTTTATTTATTTAAGATCCTTTGTCATCATCATCATGACACAAGATCCAACACACACACATACACATGTGTTACATATGTGTTGGTTACATAAGATCAAGATCCTATGTAACCAACTGTAAAAGCAAATAAATTAATTGAATTGAATTGAAATCTTTCCTCTTTATAATATTACAAGATTAGATTTAGAAGAATTATTTCTTCTCCAAAAGTTATTTTTAATTCAAATTGTTTCCTTTTATCTTTATTTGTTGTTGGTGTGTTACTTATAATAATTATTAACAATGTTTTTTTTTCTTTCCACCAGGACGGAATTAAGCCGAACTCCGCCTTTACCTCCGTCTCCTCCACCGGCGTCATCGGCGCCGTTAGCGCCGGTAACGTCGACACCCACTTCGACGTCAGCGTCAGCGATGTCAGTCACCGTGACGACGCCTACGTCGAGTCAGGACAGCCCGCGGGAGCCGACGCCGCCTATCAGCGAGGCGACAGCTGTCACTGTCACTAGTGCTGACGTCTCTGTTACTATTACTGCCGTTACGGTGAGTACTACACTATAAACTACAATTAGTCCCCTCCGGACACATTGGCAACTGAGATTCACAACAAGTTACCAAAGAAGAACTATCTTATCTTATGTATTGGGGGCTGACAAATAGCCAGCAACACTTCGACTCAATGAGATCTTTTGTGTTTTGAAAGAAGAACTAACATTCGTGCTACTCAACCAGTTGCCAAAGACGATAGGCTTTTAAGTCGTACGTCGGAGTTTTTGGCGGGAACGAGCCAACAACATGTCGTGCTGCAGTTTTATTTACACGAAACTTAGTTGTAAACCGAGTTAAATTGTATAATTCTGGTGGAAAGTTATCTAATTTAGTTCCGTGAAAGTGCACAAGTGTAGTGAAAGTAAAAATCAGTGCCAAACATGGACTTTTCTCGTTGCCTCCAAAATCTCCTACAAGGTTATAGTAAAGTAGCCACCGCTTTACTATGACCCCTGACTTGACAAACTGTGACTTGACGACTTGACCATCTTGAAACACTTTGAGCCCGATTTCTATAAATCGGGCCATAACTTGATGCAAAATATTACTTGATACTGGCTATATGCACAAACCGTGCGAAGCCATAACTGAGAAAAAAAAAAAGTCGTACGTCAGCGTCAGTGTCAGTGATGTCAGTCCCGGTGACGACGCCTACGTCGAGTCAGGACAGTCCTGTCACTAGCCTATATTAAAAACTATTCTATAAAAGGTTGCTGCACAGACAAGGTAACTTTACCGCCATAACAACTAATACTACTTTTCTTTAATCTTTGTTTTGTGCAATATAAACGAGGTATTTGGTTAAAAAATATATTTAAAAATAAAGCTAAAGGTCATACACAAACTTTAGGTTATGTAAAATAAGCTGTATTAATATTTTATCTAATTTGTATTACATTTAGCTAAATTAGTATATTTTTCGCAATCACGGAACACTAACACTGAAAAATATCGTAAATATCGTGAATTTTTTTGGGGCCCAATTAATTAACACTTTAATGTTTTGTTTGTATTAGTTTATTATTAAAGCTGTTGCCCGCGACTTTGTACGCGTGGAAGTTTTATTATAAATACTAAAACCTTTCTAATTAAATCCGTTGCATAGTTTTAAAGATCTACAGAGAGACAGCGGAAATCGACTTTATTTTATACTATGTACTTAGTGATTTGTATAATATTTCCAACAGACATCGATACCAAGTTCAAGCACGACGTCGTCTCCAGTGTGTGTAGTATCATGCGCGTCACCTCACGCGACGGTAGCGCCGAGCGCGTCGCCAGCGCTACTGACGCCGGCGTCTACATCAGCGCCGCCGACGCCGCAACCGGCTCAGCCGCCGACGCCGACTCAACCTCCAACGCCTGAGACTGGTTAGTGATACTTTTAACTAAAAAAAGAATTGATTACACAAAAACAACATTAACAACAGATAATAGAAACCCTGACCCTCAAACTAGGGAAAAACCTGTGACTTGAGGTATCAGGTTTTAATGGATCATAATATGTGGAAGGTCAAATACGCTTGGCCCTTGTAGAATAAGCACGGAAATTATTGCTATTTTTTTGTTACTGTGATACATTAAAATACCAGTTACGATATTTTTAGTAACAGGTTGTTTTTTATGTAACAAGTGCTATTTTTATTAACACTTTTAATACGCTATGCCACCACTTGTGTAGACGCAAACTTATAATAGTGAGGCGCGGACTAAATGTCTGTCGTCTACGAGCTACGCAATTGTTTCTGTTATTTTTTTATATCAAGAAAATAATAACAGACTACTCATTCTGCAACGTTAAAAATAGGCTACACTAATATATAAAGAGAATTTATTTTAATTTATTACAAACTAGCTGACCTGGCAAATGTGGTTTTGCCATAAAAAAACCGGGCTGATTTGTGAATCTAAACCATCCTGGGCGCCACCCAAACGCATACAAAAAAAGCATTCAAATCGGTCCAGCCGTTCAGTGACATACACACGTACAGTAGAATTATATATATAAAGAAGATAGGCTCTGAAGATGTACTGGTTCAATGGCAGTAACATGTGCTACTTTTTATCCCGATATTCCCACGAGATCGGGACTTACGCGGGTGAAACCGTACCGCTGATAGTACCTATTTTAATAACTTTCCAGTTTTGTTACGTCTTTAGAGAAATGAGACATACTTCGGTTTCCAAAACTGTTACAATAAGTTTATAAAGAAGCTCTAAGTTTTTTATTTCTAACTAGCGACCCGCCCCGGCTTCGCACGGCTATATTGTGCATGTATTATACATATAAACCTTCCTCTTGAATCACTCTATATATTAAAAAAAACCGCATCAAAATCCGTTGCGTAGTTTTAAAGATTTAAGCATACATAGGGATATAGGGACAGAAGAAAGCGACTTTGTTTTATACTATGTAGTGAAGTGATAAAAACACTGATTTCTAATGAGTTAAAACATTTAATAACACATTATTTACACTTAAAAATAACTTAAATGTTAAAAATATCCGTTTGCGATCACTTTAACACTGATATGTGAAATTCTCTACATATAATATATTTCTTACATTATAAACTAAGTCATTTTAATCGAATTTTTTTAAGTTTTATCATTTTCGTTTTGTTTGGGCTTAAACTTTACTCAATATCATCATTTAAATATAATTTCGTAAAATTTTAAACTAAATGTGACAAATACTCATGTGAATTTATTTTGTAAAGTTTGTGCTAAAAGTGTTTTTTCACTATTTTGACTATTATCTTACATGCAAATACAATTTCATATTACTTTTCACTGTGCAAAATATAAATTGAAAAATGCTAGTATTTTTAATGGTAACTAAAGTTCGAAAACTATTATATTAAAGCGGTATTTTTTCAAGATGCGTTTCACATAACTATTTTATATTTACGTTCACTATTTTCGCACAATTTTTTTGACAGAAGTATTAGTTCCGTATGTTTTGTTCACGATTTCCGCGCACTTTTTGCTTCTTTTAGTTTAAGATGCAGCACTCGATGTAGAAGGTTCAGGTTGAGGGTCACTGGTCAGATTTATCGGTGTGTCGTCCCCATGGCATCGCTTTCTATGTTTATGTACGAAGTAATACGATGGGAATTTAGATCCGCAAGTCTTGCACGGGTAGTAATGTAGGGTTGCACGTTGTTTGCGATGACGGCACGGCCAGTTGCTTTCCGTAGAATCTCTCCAAGTATCGTTCAAAACACGTTGGAATCGTACCGGGCCATCGCAAGAGGCGATATCAAACACTGTGTTGGTTGGACATTTCGGCGGCTCCGGATTCTCGATCCTTTCAACGTCTAATTCGCTCGAAGTGGTCGATGATGGCGATGGTGGTGGTGGCGTGGAAGGAGGTGACGGTGCTCTGGCTCTACGTGGTACAGGCCTGTGAGCTCCCGGAGGTGGAGCCGGTCGTGCTACGCAGGGACTCGGACCGAGCCAGGCGCGGTATAGTGACAACATCGCGCCGCCGCGGATGCTGGACGACTGAGCTCGTCAGATACATCCCTCTGCATTTTATAGTCGGAGGGTGCAAACAATTGTCAAATTATAATTCGTGCTTTAACTATTTAGTAAGTTTGTATTGAATCGCGTGATAACTTTATACAAAATACATAAAATATAAATTGGCGGTTTTTAGTCACAATTTCGTTTCTCTCGAATCTCATTTCTGCGTCCTATATGACATTTCACAGAAAGAATTTCAAAACTTTGCTATTTTTATACTAAACTAGCTACGCTCCGCGGTTCCACCCGCGTAACTCCCGATCCCGTGGGAATATCAGGATAAATAAAGATGTAAGCTATCCTATCTTGCACACGGTGTGCAAATTTGATTAAAATCGGTTAAGTAGTTAAGGAGTCCATCGCGCACAAACAACGTGAAACGTAATTTATATAATATTAGATTAAAATTTTTGATAAAAAAAATTAATTAATAATTATTCATTTTTTTTTTTTTTTTTTTTTTTTTTTTTTTTTTTAATATTAGATTTTTTTTTTATTTTTTTTTGTTTTTTTTTTTTGTCTGCAATAGAATTGCACACCCATCGTAGAGTTTTAATTTAATTTAATTTAATTTATTAATCAGATAGTACAATCCATTTGTTAGTAAAGTCTTACAGCTATGTTAGTTATTATAAAATAATGTCCAAAAGTCAAATTAATCAATTAAATTCATATTTTTTACAAAATTTGTGATCTTTAGTACCCGTATTATCTAACATATGTATTCTATTCCAGTGTCTAATTATAGGACAGTCTAGCCTATTCAGTAATGTGTTCAGAAGACTGCTGGAGCTCCCCCGCACACGGCGCATCAGGGAGGCAACTCTTTTACGTATTACTGTATAAAAACAATCAACTTTTGCCTCCGCAAACATTCCTGATGCGCTGCAGACTTTACCTGATGACCTGCAGAACCTTGGTAGCCCCAGCAGCATTCTGAAACTTTTATTGTACTGGATACGCAGCGCGTTGAAGGCCTTTTTAGTGTACTTAGTCCAAAGGCTGCTGGTATAAAACGTTTGACAGTAAGTTCGAAACAGTATCAACTTGACGTCTTTCGAACAGCCAGCAAACCTTCTAATAACCATATTAGACCTAACAGACAACGCTCTACGCTCCCGCTCAATATCCTCATCGTCTGAGAGGTCCTCTGTGACCCAATGGCCCAAGTACTTAAACTTCGTAACTCTACTAAGAGGTATATCTCCTATTTTAACTGGAGGTACGTAATAAGGGCTCTTTTTTCCCGCCTTGAAAACAAGTATCTCACTCTTAGCAGTGTTGTACCTTAGACCATGTGCCAACGCATACCTCTCACATATCCCCACAAGAACGTTAAGAGCCCTAATTGACGGGCTCAGCAGAACCATGTCATCAGCATAGCTGATATTGTTTACAAACTTGCCGTCAATCGAACACCCGAGACCGGCTCTGCTGAGCTCGTCAATCAGGCCGTTGATGTACAAATTGAAAAGACGAGGAGAGCTGAGTCCGCCCTGTCTGACTCCGCATTCCAACCTATACTGTGTCGAGTGCGAACCGGCCCATCTTACCGTATTAGTTTGGTTATGGTACCAATATTTCAGCAGGTTAATTACTTCACCAGGTGTGTTAGTATCTCTCCGGAGCTTATCCCACAACACATCGTACGACACTAAATCGAATGCCTTCGACAGGTCCAAAAAACAGGCATACACTGGCGTATTTTTTGTTGTGTAATACTGAACGGTATGCTTTAACCTCAGTATTGCAGTTTCAGTGGAAAGTCCCGGTCTGAAACCAAACTGACATTCATTTAACTCTACGTATTTACTAAGCTGACGGTCAATCAAACCGTCCAATACTTTCGCCACTATTGTTGCTAGAGAGATTGGCCTGTAGTTGTTCCTGTCGGAGGCATCACCTGTCTTGTTTTTAATTATAGGAACGACAATGGTCTTCATAAGCTCCGGAGGTAAATAGGAATGTATAATACAAACATTAAATAGTAATGCCAAAACTCTTGGCAAATGAACTCCTGCATGTTGCAGATGCTCAACACTGAGATCGTCATGCCCTGGTGATTTACCACGCTTCATATTTTTAATTATATAAGCCACGTCTTTTCCTGTAAATGCTATTAAATTACTACTAGAATCGATCACAGCATCCGGCACCTGCAACACTGGCTTAAGTGAAGAATGAACCCTGAAATGCTCTCTAAATGTTTCAGCAATACGGGTCGGCTCGCACTCACCATCAACACTCGCCGGAAGACACGACCTACCCACTAATGTTTTAGTGTGTTTCCAAAAACTCTTAAAGTCCTTAGTCTTGTGATGTGTCGCTAGAATGTCCATCTTGATTTGGGTTTCATTGTCATGACACCACTTGAGTTTAGACTTAAAGAGCCTCCGAGACGCTCGCATTTTATTGTAAATCTCTCCTACCATAGGTTTACCAATTGTTGACCATTCTTGGAAGTTAAGTCGTGCCTCCCGATGAGCTTCACTAACGTACTTGTTCCATCCCGTTATTTTCTTTCTATTTTTACATTTTACACGTTTATTATTACTTAATTTCGAAGCCTCTCGCAGGCAGTCAACAATATCAGAATACAGTTTGTCAATAATATCTCTATGATCTACATTCGTACAATAACCATGTGCACATGTCTGAAACTCTACTGGAAAATCAATGTCTTTTAATCTATTATTACAATAATACTTATACTTATTTATTTGCTCGTCATCTCTATCTTTCCATGTCACTTGATTAAAATTATTCGCATACTTAATTCTACATGGCAAACTACTAACATTAAACGACACTTCGACTGGGAAATGATCTGAACAGTAGACATCATATTTTATCTTAATATCAGTTACAGACTGCCAAGCTGTCTCTGTGGTCAGACAGTGGTCAAGCCAACTTCGAGAGTTTTCATGACTATCACTTATAAAAGTGTGCGTGTCTGACGAAAGCTTTAAATATATCACGTCTGCACAGAGCCAACTCCGTTCGTCACAAAATTTAGATAGCTCTTCAAAAAATAATTCCTTAGGATCCGCATTAAAGTCACCTAGCATTATTACCGACTCTATGGCACAACTTTCAATCACTGCACTGATCTCACCAAGAACATTTGTAAACACATCTAAATTATCTCGACCGTTAGTAGGCATATACACGGAAAAAATTAGAGTCTCTCTTTCTTGAGTTGCTACTTTTATTGCAGCTAATCTTACGTTATTACACGGGACGACTGTAACCGAAGAAAATACTCCTTTCCTCCACATTATCGCGACTCCGCCGTAAGGTCTCCCACGTAGAATACCCGCAGATGTGTCCACCGCTGACTTACTCGTGTACTCAAAACTGTCATCGATAGAGCCGATCAAACCTAGATCATGATGTAAGAGCCATGTTTCTTGCAGAGCTACAACGTGTGCTGTCTTACAAACCTCTCGAATGCCCTCTATCGAACTCTTCACCCCCTTACAATTGAAGCTGATTACTTTAATGTTTTCTTCACAACTAAAATCCATATTAAGATATCATATAAGAGCCTCTTACCTCTGTTCCAATATCTTTATTCGGACTCCTTGCTCGGTTTTCATTAAAATCTACAAAACGACGGAACGAAATACCTTCCGGCCACATTTGCTCGTCCAAAAACGTATTAATCTTGTGACTAGGCACGAAAACTTTGTACGCCCGATAATCCTTCTCTTGTTTCATTTTTATCTCCACAAGTTTGACACTAATCTTTGTTTTGCTAAATATATACTCTGAAACATCTTTGACAGTCGTATTTTTATCCACATTGTTTATAAACAATGGTACTTTTATATCAGCTGCTTTAAATTTTCCAGCTGGATCTATAGACTGCCCCTGCGTCGTAATAAATCTATTCCTGTACCTCCTTCTCTGCACTAGCTTCCAATCAGCATCCTTTTTATTAACGAAATTGCCACCCTCATTCGCCACCTTAGAAAACAACGAAGACTCAGTGTACTGAGTCACATTGGTACATTGTTTAATGCGCTCTGCGCTCACACCTGCAGACGGTGAGGCCATCGGCGGACCCGCATCGATTTCGAACGTAGGTATCGTGCACGAAACCGCGGTAGGGGCCTCCACGCGCCGCTGTATTGCAGCTGTCGCTTCGAGGTCATTCGCACTCAAGTGGTCAGTGTGCGACAAGGACGGCAACACCTGCGTCGCCTGCGTCTCGGCGCGCTCGTCGGTAGCCGCCGGAGCCGACAACGTTCGCTTTGAGGTCATTGCTCCGCCGTCAGCTGTTGAATCTACCCTCTCTAGCTCATTTTTTCGTGATATATTCATAATTCCAAATGGCCCACTATTCGCTTCATAGTTTTCAAATTGCATTGGTCTTTTAGATCCTCTCTTCATATTAACGAAATTAAGCGGTTCTATGTTATTTACCAACGACGCTTGTTTTAAGTTAAGAAACTCATTTTTCAAATCATTCAACTGCTCAATTGTTGCATATCGTTGCTTAATATCTTGTACTTGATCTTGTAAAATCACTATGTCTTTAAGTAATCTCGACACATCAATATGGTCGAAAGTTACCGGAGGCAATTTACGAATGTCACGCGCAACAAAAACAGGGAAACATTCAGCTGGTGTACATTTTATTAACGCAATGATGTCCTCTAGATCTTTCAATATTTTCACCTCGGCTTTACCCTTTCTCTTTACTTTTTTGTCTTCCGCCTGAACTGACTCGTAAAGCAAATTTTTAGCAGCTTCCACTTCCTTGGACGAGAAAGTAGTCGAACACAGTCTAATAATACTATCCTCATTCATCACATCTACTTGGTTTTGGATAAATGTCAGTATTTCATTAATAACTACGTTGCAATTCACACACTTTACAAAACTCATTTTTGTTTACAATTATTTATTTACACACGCACTATATACGGACGTGCATCGCGCGCGGACCCCGAGCGGAAACTCCTTTTAAAATTACTTTATTGGAATGTTTTCATTTTAAAAATGTTTATCTAATGAAACTTCAACTCGAGCGGACCTTAGAAAATTGCTTGAGTTGAAAACATCCAAATAAAGGCAGTTTTAAAACTCTACGATAGGCGTGTAATTTTATTGCCTAACTAGCTGCGCTCCGCGGTTTCACCCGCGTAACTCCCGATCCCGTGGGAATATCGGGATAAAAAGTAGCCTATAACCTTCCTCGATAAATGGACTATCCAACACAAAAAGAATTTTTCAATTCGAACCAGCAGTTCCTGAGATTAGCGCGTTCAAACAAACAAACAAACTCTTCAGCTTTATAATATTAGTATAGATTATACCTACTTGCCAGTAGCGAGGGGTTTATACAACCCGATCACACACCCCAAAAATCATTTTGGTGCTAATTGTGTTCTCGGCTTACCTGTAAAGATCACTCCTCACCACAGTTACCTATAATCTCATTTAAATTTCTATACCTACTTTTTTACCTAATTACCCTAAAAATTTTAAAAAGAAAAAAGAAAGACATTTTGCATATTAAAAACCGCCTGAAACCGCTTAATATTTGAATAGAAAATATGAAAGAAGCAGAGTAAAGATATCTTCAAAGGTATTCCCTAGTATTGTCCCATCTGATCCCATGGGACCGGTGTGCTGGTTGGGACTGGGTTACGCAGTAAAAAACCAAGTATTACGTTATCTAACAAATCCGCTAAAAATGAAAGCCCACTATAGAATTCTAAAATTGCAATTTTTTTAATGTAAATGTGTATTAGGATGTGATTGTGCGGGTTCAAACTTAACATATTTGCAATTTAGTAACGTTTTAGTTAATTACTAAAATAATATCTAATAGTTTAAATACTCTACGGCGAACATGCACTTTGTCTGAACAAAAATGTATGTATTGGCAGTGTTGGCACTATGCGTCGAAAGGCCTCATTGTAAACATTATTTTATCCATCGTCTGGTCACCATATTACAAGTCCAGTTGCTTAGTTTTAGCCTGGATGGCGTTGTGTGCAATGTTGCAAAACTTTTACGGCTTGAATGGCATTGAGCTTAAACTTTAGCTAATGCATTTAAATTTTAAATGCATTTAACGAATAATTTAAAATTAGATTATATTTCAACTAGCTGGGCCCCGCGGTTTCACCCGCGTAAGTCCCGATCCCGTGGAAATATCAAAATAAAAAGTAGCCTTCCTCGAAAAATGGACTATCCAACACAAAAATATTTTTTCAATTCGAACCAGTAGTTCCTGAGATTAGCGCGTTCAAACAAACAAACTCTTCAGCTTTATAACATTAATTAATATAACGACAAAGTCGATGTTGGTTAATCATGTTTAAGTTCTCAAATTTATTTTTTGCTGTTCAAGTCAACCAAAAAGTTTAAAAGATAAATTAATTAACCTTTCATTAACGTTTGTATTGTTCGATGTTGCATAAAACCGTCCGTTTTCAATAACTTTGAATACCTATCAGTGATTGTAAGAAAAGAACTAAAATATCTCTTGTCGCTTTACTATTGGGATTTAGAAATAAATGAATTGTTAGTTAAACTTATTTTAAACCGACTTTTATAGTTAAGGTAACATTATTTAAAATTGTACGCTATAATTGCCATGGTTCTTAGGGTGAAGAAACACATCGTGATGTGAAATCTGTGGCTTATAGTTGGCCGTATTGACTAGTTCTTTCCTATGACACGGTGGACTAAGCGGGGGGGTGGTATAATTGCTGGGCGAGTCTACTCCATCCTTACACAAAGAGGACTTGACTAAAGAGGTGTAATTACGTAAAAGTAGCCAGTAAACAAGTACCCTTTTAAAAAACATCAGAATTGCAGACCCACCGTAGGGTTCTGAAATTACTATTATTTTAATGTTTTATTCTAATAATATTTATCTAATCTGAAAGTGTGTTTATTTTTTTTTTTTACTAAAGAAAAGATAATTTATTTAAATATAATTAATTCATTTTAAACTTGAACTCGAGCAAGACCTTAATAATCTTGCATGAGTTTTGGAGCTCTACGTTGGGTCTGCAAATCTGACTCCGACCATACATACGTAGGGACAACACAAATAAATAAATATTGCAGGACATTCCACACATCGCCATCTACCAGCAAGCTAAGTAACTAGACTTGTGTTATGGGTGCTAGACAACGGATATACTGCTTACATACCTACTTTTCTTTTGTAAATATCACTACATAGTATAAAACAAAGTCGATTCCCGCTGTCTGTCCCTATGTATGCTTTAAATGATCTTTAAAAGTACGCAACGGATTTTGATGAGGTTTTTTTAATAGAGTGATTAAAGAGGAAGGTTTATATGTATAATACATGCATAATATAGCCGTGCGAAGCCTAGGTGGGTGGCTAGTTTACTTATAATACATAGAAACAACCAGACTACAGACAAATATCTAAGGATAAATACATGTCCAAGGCAGGAATCGAACTCTCAACCCTGTGTTTGGCAGTCCGGTATAGTGATCATTGTGCCAACTGGCCGGTCAACATACTCAAGTATAAACTAAATACGAATATATAGTCAAAGTCAAATTTCTTTATTTCTTTCGATACTTATGTTTAAAAATACAATGATCACTTGAAATCGTCTTAAAGAACTAAGTTAGGATGTGTGCCTTCGGAACGCGCCCACCAATGAGAAGAAGGCACAAGAAACTCATGGGGTTTTTTTTTATGTGATCACGCTCACAAAGGTCAATATTACAAATATTTGAAGGTATTATTTGAAATGGAGCAATTAAAGTCACATCCATGGATTCTTATCATTAAGGTACGAAGAGGTATCATAGTATGCCTTACCGCACAATTTATGCTTTATAAAAGTTTTGAATTTGTTAATGGACATGTCATATACATCTTTAGGTAATTTATTATAATAGAGCACACATGTACTATTAAACGACCTGCTTATTTTCCGGAGCCTACTACCGGGCAAGGTCAGCTAGGTCAACATATAATGAGTTAAATCTGCGGTAAAGGTCCCACCGGTGGGCGATGTGTGCGCCTGTTTGCCGTGCCCAACCTCGCGGCAATATTTAACGATGTTGACAAGGTACTGTACAAATATATACGACAATTTAACAGATTACACGACGTATTTGCTTAGTCTCTCTGTACCTTCAGACGGAGGTTGACGAAGAATTTGTCTAAAAGCCCTTCTCTTTCTCGAAATATAGAGCGGGTTCGAATCCCGGCCGGCCGTGCTCACAATGTTTTTTTTCTTACCATCCCGTGGAATTATTATAATATAAAAAATAGCATATTGCGTCGAAAAATTGACTATCCAACACAAAAATAATTTTTCAATTCGAACCAGTAGTTCCTGAGATTAGCGCGTTCAAACAAACAAACTCTTTAGCTTTATAATATACTAAAGACCCGCCCCGGCTTCGCACGGCTACATTATGCATGTATTATACATATAAACCTTTCTCTTGAATCACTCTATCTATTAAGTTTTATTAAGTTTTATTTTAGTTAATACATTGATTCATTGACAGTAACATAGGCTACTATTTATCCCGATATTCCCACGGGATCGGAAGCTACACGGGCAAAACGCGGACCGCTTACTTTTTAAAAAACTGCATAGTATTCAAACTTCCAATTAACATAGAAACAACTCCAGTTAATCTAGTGTTATAACGCTAAGTGGTCGCTCGGGTCGGGGTAGCGGGTTCTAATCCCTCTATTGATATAAAATTCCCTGTGTGGACGCTAAGCCGGGGTTATGTGTCAACTGCTACTCTACAGTTTGAATTCTTTACATATTTTATGTGAGTGCGTTCACTTGATTATTGTTTTTTTAACACGAACACTCGCCTGCTTGACGAATGTTTGCGGGTTCGATATCCGCCGGTGAATCTACACTAATATTATAAAGAGTTTTTAAGCTATTGCATAGCTTCTATCGCGGGCTTTGAGCGCGGCGACCGAAACAAGAAATTCCGTAACGAAAATAAAACCTAACACCCCCCACTCCGCCTACCATGTAGCTCGGCCGAGCGTTCGCTTAACGTGTATGTATATGGTACGACTGTACGAAGCTTGCACGATGCAATAGCTTTACCGCGGCAGTCCTCGAGTGTCACACGTTTTTTTTTTGTTGTTTTTAACGGTCCAGTAGTTTTGGAGCCTATTCGTTAATGTTTGTAGCGAATAGGCTCCGAAACTACTAGAACGATTTTGATGAAACTTGGTATGAGCATACATTGATTCATTGACAGTAACAGAGGCTACTTTTTATCCCTATATTCCCACGGCATCGGAGGTTAGGCAGGTGAAACCGTGGGGCGCGGCTATACATTATAAAAGTTACGCTTACAGAAAGTTTTTAGTTTATCACGTTATTCTTCAAAGACCTCCATATTTTTTTAGGTATGTTTTTAAGGATTTTAGGCAAAATACTTGTAACCTATACAGCCTCGTCTAACATACAATAGTTTTTTAGGATTTTTTCCATTTGGTTTTGCGTCGGGGGTTAAAACCAGAATAAACGTACGTAAAAATTATCTAAAAGTAAAGAAAAAAATACAAAATTCAATTCTTAATCATTTTCTAAGACGTTATCACGTTAAATTATCGCTGGTAAATCGACTTTACAGACAACCATTTTTGGTAGCTTAAAAACTCTTCGTTGGTACCTACCTTTTTATACATCAAAACAGTATAACTCAGATGAATTAAGAATGTTTCATCTACCTAACATGTAATTAGCAGTAAGATACGTATTTAACTTATCGGGATAACATTATAGCACTAGTTGGTTATTTATAACTCAAGCGTGCATAATACGTTGCATTATGAGCCTAAAAGAGGTTTAATAAGATCCACTTTATGAGCAACTGTAAAATAAAAAACTTTTCCGACCCTGTCCTCCTTTTGAAACCACCCTGTATACCATCTTTACTCTTCAGCCTTAAATCCAACATGGCCACTGCCGTTCCGTGTTAAACACAGCTTCCCCGTGGATTTTAAGCAAATATTTATAGAACACTAATTAGCGTTCTGAAACTGCGGATCTTTGCGTTTGACTACGGAACGCTAATTAGGTACTTAAACGTTTAGTTTACGGCGGGTTCCGTACATTTAGATTTTGCCACGCTTAAGAGTGTTAAATACGGCGTTGTTATCCATACAAAAATAAATACTTAGCTCTTTTTGTATTGTTTAATTTTTGTGTGCAATTTATGAAATACAAATATACCTACTTGTATTTCTTCTTTGTATTTACAAAGAAGAAATACTCGCCTAGTTCATGCATGTGTTTCTTCTTTTATAGATTTTTTATTTCACTCAAAAGTTATATTAAAGCTTAGCTAAAGCTTAAGTTTTTTTGCAATACTAAATTATGTAAGATTTGAAAACAAACTATTTAACAATATTATGATAGACATTATGTTGCAATTTAAAGAAAAACGGGTAAATATGGCCAGAAACAAAAAATAATTAAAAAGATATTCTGAGAAAGGTGACATTTTGTAAAAAGGGGTGAATTTAGTAATTTAGTCGCGTATATTTTTATATATTTTCAAAATGTAAGTGAACCCTAGTGCTGTTAGTACAGAACAGTCAATTAATCTGCTACGAATTAACAATATTTGCATAGAGCCGGGCTAATTGGACTACGAATCGCTGAGGATTTGCGCTTTGGAGGGGGGGGGGAGAATTGGCGCCCAACGTGGGGGTAGAGTCGAACAGGGCCGACAAATTCAATTTTTTGTAAAAGTGAATTTAGATGGCGCTGTGTACAGTGGACTTGCATTATTTATTTATTTATTTTATATTTCTAACTAGGTCGTTCTTACGAAAAACCATTTTGTTGAATTTTTTAACTTCAGATACGGAATAAGTACCATTAAATCTATCGATGGCACTGGCATATTGCAACTTATTTCTTTCAAGCAACGTTTGGCGCCCATGGTAAAAGGTAAAGAATGGCCAGTGTCGCTAAATGAGACTGTCAATGTAAAAGATAAAACAAAACTTTATACTTGTTTTACCAACTTCTCATTGACACAAATGTGTAAATCGTCCTAATCCAAAACTTGAAAAAAAAAAAAAGTATTTATACTTCTTAAACTCATTTTTTACGCGATAATAAATATCGTGGTTACGCGAAGACTGTCATCCCGTGACCACGATCGGTGCAACTCTATCCCAACGTCAAGAAAATATTAAAATAACTAGTAGTTATAACGCAATTGCGACCCGTGTTAGAATAAAAAACAGACGGAGAAGAGAGTGATAAGCGTTCCTTTTTTTACTTTTAGATGTACCTACGGAACCCTAACTACAGGTAGGTTGTGCATACAGTTATAGCTAAAATGGCTAAAGTTATCAGTGAGTTAACATTGGAATACCAAACTAAACTAGGAATCACTGTCTGACCTGACCAATTAACAACCGAAACTGTTGATTCATTAAATGCAATACAGGGGACGTATTCAGGGGGGGGGGCGAATTATCACTACATAGTATAAAACAAAGTCGCTTTCTCTGTCCCTATATCCTATATGTATGCTTAAATCTTTAAAACTACGCAACGGATTTTGATGCGGTTTTTTTAATAGATAGAGTGATTAAAGAGGAATGTTTTTAGATATAATACATGGCCGTACGAAGTCGGAGCGGGTCGCTATTAAATTATAAAATATAAGTCACTACTGTTTTCAAAATACCAAATAATATCTTCGAAATCCAATAAAGTGCCCTTGCCCTCGTTGCGGCCCTGTAACAACAGCTCTGCATTAATACAAACATACATCTCTGGGGAGAAGCGCCAACTCGTACCGAACAAGTCTGCCTTTGATTTCACTGTTATAATTCTGTATTTGGTTATTGTTTAGTAGGTTTCTAATAATATATGAACATTGGGTTTGACGAGCCCTAGTTGGCACAATGGTCACCATGCCCGACTGCCAAACACAGGGTTGCGGGTTCGATTCCTGCCTCAGACCTGCCCGTCGTCAATATATCAACAAATGGAAAAATCTATAAATACAAAATTCAAAGTCCTGACTATTGGGATACAATTTGACAAACAGACAGCAGCTGAATGACGTAGGCATCCGCTGAAAAGGGAATTCGGAAAATTCTAGTCTATACATATAAAATCCTTTGTCCTGACTGACTGACGGATCAACGCACAGCCTAAACCGCTGATCGTAGAGACTTGCAATTTGGAGGGTGTGTTCTTTGTATGACGTAGGCATCCGATAAGAAAGGATTTTCCGAAATTCTACCCCTAAGGGGGTGAAAAGAGGGGGGGGCAAAGTTTGTATGGGACAACGTTCCTTGGTCCAATCTACTTCAAATTGTGCGTAAAAATTATCTCGACCTCTACGCGGACGTAGTCGCGGATAAAAGCTAGTGTAACATAAAATCCCTGCTGTTTGTCTGTACATAAACCAGCTAATCTGGCCTAATGAGATAACCGGGTGCCTAGTTAATATTTGAGCAGCAGTGATTTACAGCCAGCGTGCAGCGGCGGGGCTAAACTCGTGTTAATATGCAACAGTATTATCTTATTCGATACAGATTTGTTTTTATATTGTTTAGCGCCTATTTTGGAAGCATTTTGTATTGACTCTAAGGTTTTTCACTAGCAGTCCGAACATTTCTAAAATTCGATTTTATTACATCTAGAATTGTAGCTGTAGCTGTGGATGGTTTAACGCAGCTAACTAGCAGAATAGACAAGATATGATGAGATGAGGATATTGAATACTCAATGTTAAATGTATCATATACCGGGGTTATGGAGCCCCAGACCTTTAGAAGGTGTGCGTTTAGCCGAGACCCTTAAAAAGTTTAATAGCAAAGTATGATGTGAACACCAAGCACGTCTGCACTTATAAACTGCAGCCAAGGATAACCTCCGGTTAGATCTGTTGATGAACTACAGGAGAAAACTACTTGGGCTATTGTGATGGGATGGATTAAGTACTAAATGTAATTATTTTTGTTAACAGCGGTAACAGAAAGAACAACATGGTCGACGACTCCAACAGTAACAGTGACCTCAACGACTGTAACCACAGCACTGCCGGCGTCGATGTGTGCCGTCTGCAACAACCCTGGAGCTACGAGGACCGTGTCCAGGAGTAGAGCTGTACATTATGGCTTGAAGGTAATGACAGTAACAGTCACCTCAATGTTTTTTAGTTTTAGTTTTACGGGGCTGTCTCCGCACTTAGCCTCATTATTTGGGCCATTGTCTGTCATCACCTCAAGGTAATGACAGACAAGGACAAAATATTGAGAGAAGAAATCCAGCTGTTCCAGCATAACATACTGCAGTAACTTTTTGTTAGGCAATGTTTTAAAGCAACATCGGATAACAAAATGTTATTGGTTTTAAGTAAACTTTAGTATTTAAAAATAACCATGATAGTTTGAAATATAAAAAACTTGAGAGGCGTCAAGGGATACCCGGATGGAACGAAGTTCCTTTCAAATAGACGAAACGAAAATAACTGGCTTGCTTTCTATGCAAAAAGTGTCGTTTCAACTTTTATTCTTAATTTTTTCCGTCTAGCCCCCTTTCGCAACGCGCGATAAGGAACTTTCGTTCCAATAACCATGATAGTTTGGAATTTAATATCATCATTGTTTCCAGGAGGAGATGGTGGGGTCGCTGGTGTGCGAGGCGTGTCACGGGCGGTGCGTAGTCTCGCGGTACCCTCAGTGCGGGGTGGGGAACTGCAGCGGGGCGCGGGGGCGGGCGCGGAGGTTGAGGCACCTCCCGCCGAGGTGGTACGATCTACCGACTGATACCAGGCTTCAGATCAGTACTGAGATGCGTGAGTATTTCGTTGAGAGTTGGAGAATAGGGGATTGTTGTTAGGGGTTGTGTGGCCGGGGGAATTTCGGCAAGGGATATAGCCGGTGGTTATTGCCATGTTGTCAGAGGGATATTGCCGAGGGAATTTTGTAGGGGATATTATATGTTTAGTCCTTATCGATTTCAATAACGGTGACCCTGACTAATCCTAAATTATAAATCCTGCTTTCTCAGGTGGGCCCTGATGTGACTGGCCAGATCAAATTTAGTTTTAAATACCCTACCACATATGGTACAGTAAGGTTGGCCCTCTGAATTGAAGGTGGGGTTGGGGATATTACTAGGGGAATGTTGTCTAGACTCTAGAGGATATTGCTGGGGGAATGTTATATCAGGGGGATACTGTAGGGGGAATTTTGTCAGGGGAATATTGCCGGGAATAATTTGTCAGGGGATATTGCCGGGGGGAGTTTTGGCCGGGGGTTATTACTAGGTGAATGTTGTCTAGAAGATTTTGCCGGGGGATCGTTATCAGGGGGATATTGCGGGGGGAATCTTGTCAGGGGGATATGGCCGAGGAATCTTATAAGGGGGATTAAATATTTTATAGTATACACTAAAAATTTGAATCTTTACCATTTTAATTATTCAATTTAGTATAACATATTTTTGTGACTGAAAACTTTATTCCAACAAAAAATTTTCATTTTACCCTTACAGAAATACCACAAGATCTAAGCAAATGTTGCCTTGCTTGCTTCAAACGTATAACGCGTCGGTTGGAAGCACTGGGCGAGGGTTCGGAGCCGACGGAGGATGAGGCAAGCCGTTTCCGCGCGTTATTGCGCGAATATGGGACCGCTTGGGATCGTATGGCAGCGCATTGTTCGCGGCTACCGGCTAGTTTGAAGGCCTTTTATTATACTTATAGGTGAGGGTTTTATGTCAATTTATGTCTAATATTAGGGTTCCGTAACTCAAAAGGTTAAAAAAGGAACCCTTATAAGATCACTCTTTTGTCCGTCTGTCTATGTGTCACCACCGATTATCTCAGGAACGGGTGGACCTAGCAAGTTGAAATTCATACCAGATACTGAGTCTATAGTCCCTATTTGGTGTATAATAATCAAGGTCCTTAATCAACACGATAAAAATATATGGACAGAAAAACGGGACCCTGTTACTAAGACCACTATCTGTCTTTCTGTCACCAGGCTGTATCTCATGAACCGTGATAGCTAGACAGTTGACATTTTCACAGATGATGTATTTCTGTTGCTGCTATAACAACAAATACTAAAAACAGAAAAAAATAAATATTTTTTGAGTATGTTTACTATTTTTAGGCAATATTTTTTTGGTAACTATACTCCCTAAGGGCAGGCAAAACACTTTTAATATATGCAGCCTCGTCTGACTTACAATATTTTTTTAGGGTTCTTTGCTTGATATGTATCGATCGTAATGGTACGGAACCCTTCGTGCAAAAACTTCGAACAAAAATTACTTGTTTGCAAAGAGGTTCATGAAGTTCTTATAAGTGCCTAGACCATTTAAGAGGAAAGGGTACCGGAGGCTCTTTCCATACAAACTATTATAAACGTAGTCGACTGTTTTCTCCCTGGATCATGACACTAGAGCAAATATTTTTGGTGCATAAAACTTATAACTGCCATGACCATGCCCCTATGTTTTTTTTTCTATGATAATAGAAAATGAAAAAAACCAAAACATAGAGGCATAGTCATGGCGGTTATAGGTTTTATGGCACAAAAATATTTGTGCTAGTGTCATTATCCAGGGAGGAAATAGTCGACTACGTTTGTATGAAGAAACCGCAGATACCCTTTCACCTTAAAAATATCCTTGCATCACACTTGGAATGATCAAATACATGTTTTTGTTACAGAAAAAAGCTTCAATTAGACAGTATAATATCAGTAGCGATAACATCAAGTTCGTCGGAGCACGACAGCGACACGACGTCGGCCCCGTCGCCCCCCCGAGCTCGGCCCCCTGGACCCCCGCCGCGACCCTCGCTCACCGTCCGGACACGGGACGAGTACGACTCGTCCGCTACCGAGACGGCTGACGAGGAGAACGATGCACCCAATACTAATAAGGTACATTACCGAGATGGAATGATCAATATCCACACGTGTATCGTACGACGTTTTTTATCACATTACGAATAAAAGAAAAGAAAATATAACAATTAAAAAAAAAATTTTATATGGTAATTTTATGTTTTAATTTTTGACGACCTCTGTGGCGCGTCGGGCGAACACCCGACTGCGACGCAGAAGTTTGCGGGTTCGATTCCCGCCGGGAACAAGTATTTATGCTGACCATAAATTCTTGTTTCTGGTTCTGGGTGTTTCCTATATGTATATATTTACAAAAAAAAAGTAGTTTATCCGTTATCTGGCACCCATAACACAAGCATTAAGTTGCTTAGCTTGGTGCTGGATGGCGTTGTGTAATATGTCCTGAAATATTTATTTATTTAATTATTTATTTTTTAGGCAATATTTTTTTGTTAATTAAAAGGTTTGGTTGGGATTAAAGTCCTATACAGCCTTGTCTGACATACAATATTTTTCGTTTTCTAAGACGTATCACGTAAAATTTTCGTTCATAAACCGACTTTAGAGACAAACTTTTTTGCTAGCTTAGAAACTCTTTGTTGGTACCTACCTTTTTTATACATCAAAACAGTATAACCCAGACAAATTAAGAATGTTTCATCTACCTAACATGTAATTCGCAGTAAGATACGTATTTAACTTATCGGGATAACATTTTAGCACTAGCTATAACTCACGCGTGCAAAATACGTTGCATTATAAGCCTAAAAGCGGTTTAATAAGATCCACTTTATGAGCAACTGTGATAAAAAATTCAAAATGAACGTATCACGGGACAAGCGTTTGAAAGTCCCTTTGCTTTTTTAATTTTTTTTTCATATTAATAATATGTGTATAAGGGACATATTACTATCTACCTACATAGTATAAATCAAAGTCGCTTCCCACTGTCTGTCCCTATGTATGCTTAGATCTTTAAAACTACGCAACGGATTTTGATGAGGTTTTTTAAATAAAGTGATTCAAGAGGAAGGTTTTGGTACAAAAACAAAACTACCACGCGTACGAAGTTGTGGGCAACAGCTTATGTATGTGGGAGATTATGTTCTCTTACGGTTTTTCGTTTTCGTAACGCGTAACATTTTATCTCCGCTAGGTAACCCGCGATATTCAAGATTACAACAGCGACAAAATTTCTGCATTATAATATTAATTAAATTATGATTAGTATTATTAAGCATATATAATTGTTTGTTCACCTCCCCGCAGTGTCCAGCACCGGCAGCGCCAGCACCAACGCCACCGACCTCGACGCCCGCATCCCTCCCCGCGTCGACCCCCGCGGCAACCCCCGCGGCGACCCCGGCCGCCCCGGCCCCAACGCCTCGCAACGGCCCCGCGCCGCCCCAGAACGTACAAGATGTCATGTTGAACTTCATCGAGATCAGTCTCACGCGGGACTCGAACCCAGTACCGCCCGCTATCAAACCTCATACTATTAAAGTAAGTAAAGTATTGTTCTTTGATTAAAAAAAAGAATTGAAAGAAAAAAAAAGATTGAATAAATGTCTTTAATATCGGTCACAAGAAAAAATAAGAGTTGACGTAAGAATTACGTATTTATGACGTCATAATTAGTAACGGATATAAGGAAAGAGGATATAGGTAATCTAACCTCAACTCATATTTTCCATCACCAGAATATCTTTGTTATTATCACTACATAGTATAAAACAAAGTCGCTTTCTCTGTCCCTATATCCCTTTGTATGCTTAAATCTTTAAAACTACGCAACGGATTTTGATGCGGTTTTTTTAATAGATAGAGTGATTCAAGAGGAATACCTTAATAAAAAGAGTAAAGATTTTATTGTTTGTTAAAATTGAATAGGCTCTGAAACTACTGGACCGAATTACCTGAAACTTGGTATGAGAATACATTGAATCATAGAGAATGACATAGGCTACTTTTTATCCCAAAATTACCACGGGATCGGGAGTTACACGGGTGAAATCGCGCTTATTGTGTGTTTGGGTCAACGCAACGTTACGGTACCGATAAATCGGCTGAATACCCGATTCAAAAGGTGTCTGTCATCTTATAAAATAATGTCTTATTATACTACTTATTATTGTTTTGTAAGTTAATCATTATCTGTTCTAATTTTTTTACTGAAATATATAATAAGCTTTTATGTTCGCATTTAGGATTATAGTCTAGATCATAAACCTGTTATGCAATTGTATACCTACCTACTTACTGTGATTGTAATCTGCTGTGTGAATCACTACATAGTATAAAACAAAGTCGCTTTGTCTCTATAGCCCTATGTATGCTTAGATCTTTAAAACTACGCAACGGATTTTGATGCGGTTTTTTTAATAGATAGAGTGATTCAAGAGGAAGGTTTATATTTATAATATATGCATAATATAGCCGTGCGAAGCTGGGTCGGTTCGCTTGTAAATTATAAAGAGGAAAGATTTTATTGATTGTTTGAAATGAATAAGCTCTGAAACTACTGGACCGAATTACATGAAACATGTAATGTCATAGGCTACTGTTTATCCCGATATTCCCACGAGATCGAGAGTTACGAGGGTGAAATCGCAACGTTACGGTACTTTGAATTGGTATAATATTGATGTACTGTAGTTATAAATCGGCAGAATACTAAATAATAAATAAATAAATATTACAGGACATTCCACACATCGCCATCTAGCCCCAAGCTAAGTAACTAAACTTGTGTTATGGGTGCTAGACAACACATATACTACTTGTATACTTTTCTTTTGTAAATATATACTTATAATACATAGAAACAACCAGACCACAGACAAATTTCTAAGCATAAATACTTGTCTGTGGCGGGAATCGAACCCGCAACCCTGTGTTTAGCAGTCCGGCATGGTAACCATTGTGCCAACTGGGTCGTCATACGACTATACGACTAACAGGTAACATTTCCCCTGCAGGTATCACCGTCCCCGTTACCTCGCACGGAGTCCCTCGCGACGCTCTCCGTAGTGACGTCAACCCACGCGTCGACCGCGCCGCGCTCCCCTCGCCCAGCTACCATCACCCCGCTCTCCGCGACTGATGACGTCATGCTGCTCCACATTGAACCCAGGCAGGAGCCGCTGCTAGATCTCAGCGTTAAGCGGCCGAGGCACGATCTTTATACACATCATAATAAGGTATGTTTGCTATTTGTTTAAGATCTTAAGATAATAAGAACGGAATGTGTGGTGGCATCAAAAAGAAATACCCTGAAGGCCAATTCTCGTAAATAACATTGTTTAAATTACATTTCAATATCATCCCGATTGCATTTCGATTGCAAAAGATACACTCAAAGTCAGTTTTTTGACGTGATAACGTTTTATAAATTGGTGAACACCTGCAATCTCAAAAAAGTGTGACGTCACGCGTGGTTACTGGAACGCCTCATGTTATTGACAAGGTAACTATAGCAACGTTTTATCGTTGCCATGGTTACCATCAATGTTTTCTTATGACGTTATCACGTAAAATTATCGTCCGGAAACCGACTTTACAGACAACCATTTTTTTACAAAAAGCTATCTTTGAGGGTATTTTGAGCTATTATAAGGGTATTTTTTATGATTGAAATGCAATCGAAATGATATTGAAATGTAATTTACGAGAATTGGCCTTCTGGTCAACGTTGGACCAGTTGAATCTACCCAAAAATCGAATGTATCAAATTTGAAAACTGTTATAAAAATATTTATCTTGAGTTGGTAATCCAGCCTGAATGACCATCTTTCGGCCCGCCATCTTTTATCTATTTCATCAAGCTTCTGTACAAAAAAACGACATGTAAAATTAGATACTAAATAATGGCCCAGTAATGGGAATGTATCACTAGCTTTTGCCTGGGCCGTCGTCCGCGTAGGGGTTTTATTTCTCAAAATTCTTGGATGCCTACGTTATATAAAGCTTTCCGTTGATTTATTCGTCCGTCAGGATTTTATATTTATAGATTTCTTTACTTAATAATAAATAAACTTTTAGAACGAAAGTTCCATATCGCGCATTGCGAAAGGGGACTAGACGGAAAAAATTAAGACCAAAAGTTGTAACGACACTGATTAAGACTAAAAGTTGTAACGACACTTTTTGCATAGAAATCAAGCCAGTTATTTTCGTTTCGTCTTTCTATTTGCATAGATTATTATTGTATCTAATTAGAATGCCAATATCTAATAAGATATTGACATTGACCAGTGACCAGCGACGATTATTTACAAAAAAAAAATACATTTCCTTCACTAATTAATCGAAAGGAACTTCGTTCCATCCGGGTGTTCCTCTCAAGTTTTTGACGTGACAACGTTTTATAAATTGGTTTGCCGGGTGACACTTCAAGAAACTGCGTTACGCTCCGCTGACGTTATGCGCTCACAATGAGAGCGAGTGAGAGGCACGCGTCCCTTCCACTCGGGCATGGTTAGCCCGCCTAAGAGCGAGAGAGACAGACATAAAAAGTGAAAGGCACGCGTCCCTTCCACTCGAGCACAGTTGTTGTCACGTAAAACTTTCGCCCGTATACCGACTTTACAGGCAACCAGTTTTTTGTACAAAATGTATATTTACATTTTTTGAATAATTGTGAATTTGATTTGATTTAAGTAGGTTGTACTGAGATGGAATGATTTATTAGTTTCACAGTGATGTATATATTTTGTGCTTATTCAGTTTGTTTTTTTATAAAAATCTATTATAATAAATGAATAAGACATTAATTAACATTCATTTATTTCCTCTCCCAGCTGTACAGAAACTCAACAGAATACCAATACAGACAACCAGAACGCGAATCACCGAACCAATACAATTCGAAACCCAAACCCGTCTCAACCCCCCCACGGCCGAGCCTCAAACCGACCCCAGCGAAGGGTTCCATCACCCTCGGCACCCCAGTGGAGACGAGATTCGACTCTAGAAGAACACCCCCCGAACCTAAAGCCGGTTCCATCACGGCTGGAACACCTGTGCATGGTACCCATCATATTCAAGATAAGCGAGGGTATGATTACTTCAAGAGGAGAAGTCCGGGGGGTCCTTACTATGCGGCTACGAGTCAACCGAGGCCGCAATCACCTTCCTTTTCACCGGTAAGATGATTTGACAATGTTTAATTAAGCCATAGAGTAATTAATACTGTTAAAGATTACGTCTATGTCATTTTATATTGTGCGTAATAAGCGGTTGAGGGCTACTTCTCGGCACCTAAACGATCAACTTTAGTTAACTTTACTCACATATCCCAAAAAAAACAACCCTATTTCCTTATGTCACGGCATCACACGTGAACGGCTGGACCAATTTCGCTAATTCTTTTTTGTTTCTCATTCTTTTCTTATGAAAGAAAAAAATAAGAGAGTTATTTCGCGGTTGAAACCGCGGGGCGCAGCTAGTTTTCGAAAAGTTCACATTGACAGCAATAAAGTATTATTTAGCCTTTATATTACCACCAGCCAGGTATACGGGGTTATTGGCAACTATATTAGCAAGCGGTTGAGGGCTACTTCTATGCATCTAAACATACAACGTTTATTCTACGACTTTTGGAAATTCGAACATTAATTTATTTGAAAATACCTATGAATTACAATAAATATTTATTTTCGCAACTTAATGTTAAAATAAGAAAATGAACCCATATTTGTTTATTTCTGACGTTTTATGATAACTCGGTCTCGATATTAACAATCTT
This sequence comes from Idaea aversata, assembly GCA_907269075.1. Taxonomy (NCBI): domain Eukaryota; kingdom Metazoa; phylum Arthropoda; class Insecta; order Lepidoptera; family Geometridae; genus Idaea; species Idaea aversata. Next base: position 11,526,545 of record OU026104.1, on the reverse strand, counting down.
CTTTCATTCCAACAGACCGCTTCAACAGCGTACTCCCGAAGTCCATACGGCATAGAACAACAGCGTCAGATCATAATAACGGACTTCATAACGTCCCAACAAATGCACGGTCCGGGCAGACGGGGCACGGAGCGGGCATCCAGCCCCGCGCCCCCAGCACCCCCCGCAGCGCCCCCCGGGTACTACGCCGCGGCGAGGCGTGAACCTGTGTCCGTCATACAGCGACACACGCCCATCTATCCGCACCATCACGCGCATCCTGCCATCGATCCTGCGCCACGTAAGTACATTAAAAACAGAAATACATCATCTGTGAAAATTTCAACTCTATAGCTATCATGGTTCATGAGATACAGCCTGGTGACAGACGGACGGACGGACGGACAGCGAAGTCTTAGTAATATGGTCCCGGAACCCTAAAAGATTACTCAAAACCGCGAACTTTAAAAATAGAAATTTGTATGGCACCTCCATAAAAAAGCAAAATGCAAAAGGTAGTGTGCAAAGTTCGTCCATTTCACTATGAGATGCATTATTCGCGTACTATATTTGTTTCTAGGAATTGATCTCTATCAGCAACACTATCGATTGATACAAAAAAGATGGAGAAAATATTTAAATAAAAGTTAACAATTTCGATTCCTGGCTAAAGTAATGACTTTTCCGAAAATCTAATGATGCAGTTTTAGTTTTTGTCATAATCGGACGCGCAACTCCTTTCAACATTTTTTGCTTTCTCTTATAGTTTAGGATATAGCCCTGAAGGATAATATAAAAAGTTCTATATATTTATAAAAGAAAATATCTGTTGTCTAGTCACCATACACAAGCCAAGTTGCTTAGCTTTGGGGCTAGATGGCGCTGAGTGAAATGTCCTACGATATTTATATAAATGTACATGACGACCCAGTTGGCACAATGGTCACCACGCCGGACTGCTAAACACAGGTATGCTGGTTCGTTCCCACCTCAGACATGTATTTATGCTTAGATATTTGTCTGTAGTCTGGTTGTTTCTATCTTAATATATATAAATCTCGTGTCACAATGTTTGTCCTCAATGGACTCCTAAACCACTTAAACGATTAAAATAAAATTCGCACACCATGTGCAGTTCGATCCAACTTGAAAGATAGGATAGCTTGCATCTTAGTTTATCCCGATATTCCCACGGGATCGGGAGTTACGCGGGTGAAACCGCGTAGGGCAGCTAGTGTATTATAAGTATATGTTTACAAAAGAAAAGTATATAGGTAGTATAGAATAGAATAGAATTTATTCAAACAAACACACGACATAGACACAAATAAGAAACAGTAAGACATAATTATAGAGAAAAGTAATACAATTAAGAGACATTATCGAGATAGTTACAGAGAAAAATAAATACAAAGAACAGACAATAAGAATAAAAGATATCTGAGAAGTCGTGTGGTAAAGCCTCAGCATGTGCTGCAAATACGCAGGCGCATCTGCAGCGCTGGTCTTTCGGCCGCACCCTGTAGTATATCCTTGTCTAACACAAGTCTAGTTACTTAGCTTGAGGCTAGTGAATCGCCCTACGATATTAATATGGTATATTATATTCAACAGCTGGTCAAGAAGCGTTCCTATCATTAGTGGACGTGGCATCAGCTGCGACTGCGTTACCGGTACCACGAGGTGAACCCAAACCTGAACCGAAACCTCAGCAGCCTCACCATCAACAACATCATGACGTCCGGTAAGGAAATCACTGTTAACCATAGCTTTAACCTAATCAAGTTTTTTTTTGTCTTTTAAACGCCAGTCATTTATGACGTGATAACGTCTAATAAATTGATGGAACACCTTATTTATTATTATTATTAAGAGCCTGTAGTGTCCCACTGCAGGGCAAAGGCCTCTACCCCCCCTCCACTGATCGCGATCTTGTGCGATGGATTGCCAATCTGTCATAAATTTGTCGATATCGTCTCGCCACCTTCGACGGGGTCTGCCGGGTAATCTTCTTCCGTTGGTGGGTGTCCAAAAAGTTGTTGATTTGGCCCAAAGTTCTTCCGGCATACGGCAGATATGGCCGGCCCAATTCCACCTGCATTCACTAAAAAGTGTCACGGTAATATTGTGTGACGTCATGCGTCATGGTAATACGACCAGAGGCGTCGTGGTAACTTAGGAAACAGAGTATATAATAATAATATCGCTCATATGGGCTTGTAGTATGGTGTGACGAATAGAAGGCTAAACATAAAGAAGAAAAAAATATAAAAAGGAAAAAAAATAAAAATAAAAAAAACACAATATTTCATCGTTTTCTTATGAGACGTTATCACGTAAAATTTTCGTCTGTTGACAACCATTTGTTTTTTTGACGTGACAACGTTTTATAAATTGGTTTGCCGGGTGACACTTCAAGAAACTGCGTTACGCTCCGCTGACGTTATGCGCTTACAATGAGAGCGAGTGAGAGGCACGCGGGCATGGTTAGCCCGCCTAAGAGCGAGAGAGACAGACATAAAAAGTGAAAGGCACGCGTCCCTTCCACTCGAGCACAGTTGTTGTCACGTAAAACTTTCGCCCGTATACCGACTTTACAGGCAACCAGTTTTTTTAATTAAACTTACCACAGACGCCAACCCAAGCCGCAGCCTAAGTATGATTGATATAAATGAGTCGTTATATCATTACATAATGTGTTGTTTGTTACAGAGTAAATGTCCGGGACAAGTACCACGGTCCGCTCCAGTACCAAGTGGTCGATAGAAGAGTGACGCCTCAATACGTCGATAGAGAACGAATACATAGGCACAAGTAAGTTTACTGTAGCTATCTCTCTAGTGTAGGTACGGTCGGCTGCATAATTGCAGACCCACCGTAGAGCTCTAATCCGACTGTTATAAGAATGTTTTCAACACAAGCAAGATTTTAGGCATCTGCTTTAGTTGAAGTTTAAAATCTTCTAACTCATGAATTTATCAAACAAAAATATTAGAATGAAAACATGCTAATAATAGTAATTTTTAACTCTACCGGGGGCTGCAATTATGCAGCCGACTGTACATTATGGGTCATAAGTAAATTATCAGTTTCCTTCAATAATACTATCAACAAGTATTGTAGTTACGACCTTCTTCTAATAGACGTTACACACAAACTTAAATACTTGAATTAAAAGTACTCAGTGTGATTATTATTTGTCAACATGTTAGGTATGTGTGTATAAGCCGCCACCCGCTACACCAACCGACGTAGTTTCAATCCCCAGGTTACGTTGTTATAATATTCAAATAGTGCTGCACAGGATTGTAAACGTTACGGTGGGCATAGACTTTTGACCGTGGATTGTACACTAGATATATTGCATTTCCACTAATATGTTCCGGTTATAGCCTGGGCGCATACGCACATTTTTCGTATGCGGTTATCAATTTAGGTTCTCGATACTTTAAATCAGCCAATCAGAACGCCAGGTTTGGTTCGAAACGTACGTGCGGAATGTTTTCAGGCTACCACGATACCTCAATTAATTTTTGGAACGAAAGTCCCTATCGCTCGTTGCGAATGGGGGCTAGACGGAAAAAATTAAGACCAAAAGTTGTAACGACACTTTTTGCATAGAAAGCAAGCCATTTATTTTCGTTTCGTCTTTCTATTTCGCATTGAACAGTGTGGTGTCGCGACGATTAAGTATTAAAAAAAAATTAAATATATTTCAATTCCTTTACTAATTAATCCCTTGACACCTCTCAAGTTTTTTTTCCCCTAAACTGACTGTTAAGTCTTATATATTTTCAGTAGTGAACGAGCAATGGCCGCGATGCAAGAACGACACCACGCTTTAGTGGAACAACAGCAACAGCACCAACAACAGCAACAGCAACACCATCAGCAACAGCAACAACAACAGCATCAACAGCAGCAGCAACAACACCAACAACACCAACAGCAGCAACAACAACAGCATCAGCAGCAACAACAACACCAGCAGCAACAACAACATCAGCAGCAACAACAACAACAACAACATCAGCAGCAACAACAACACCATCAGCAACAGCAGCAGCAGCAACAACAAATGTTACACGAAAGTCGACAGCATCATATGCAACATCAACAGGTATTTACATTCAAATGTTGCTTGGAAAAGATAGCTTTGACCGATAGGTGTAAATAGATATCACTACATAGTATAAAATAGTCACTTTTCGTCGTCCCTATTTCCCTTTGTACGCTTAGATCTTTAAAACTACGCAACGGATTTTGATGCGGTTTTTTTTAATAGATAGAGTGATTCAAGAGGAAGGTTTATATGTATAAAATATGCATAATATAGCCGTGCGAAGCCGGAGCGGGTCGCTAGTTTTTTATAAATGGCTCATTTATGGTTATACCTACACCTTTGTGGATCATCTTTCAGTGGTCTGGAAAGTGTTGCAACTATTGAAAAGGTCTGGCTATTAGCAACATTGGTACCAAAATATAGGCGATTTCTTTTTTTGCAAAATGAACAGGTACGATTCTTGGCTTTGCTCCTGATAACTCTCCAAGCCACTATGGTCTGAACTACATAATTGCACATCGTTCATAATTGTGTTGAGGGTATTCGCTGAGAAATTCTTAGCTTTTATAAAATCACGAAAGTAAGGCCGTTTGCATGAGATTGTGCTATGTTTACAAGTTACAAAACATGACAAAGATACAATTTAATTAAATTGAAAAATGACTTTCTTATACATATTTATGATTATTTATTGGGTCACATAAAAAAAGTACAATCAAAATACTATTAAAATTAAAACATACAAAGGGAAAAAAATAAAGAGACATCGTCAACCGCGTCTCCCCGAGGCATCGTTCCGTGAAGGCTGGCAACATTCTACCTTTGGATGACCAGACTGACTCTCTGAGCGAGAAAGCCATCAGCCCTCCGACAAAATGTTATGGTTAGACAAATAGTGAACATGTGTGTTTGTTTTCAGGCGATGAACTCGGAGGCGTCTCGTAACGCGACGTACAACGCGAACAAACATCGTGTTACGACTACTCCGCATCATATTGTTGAGAGGAAAGAGACGTGAGTAACACGCTTATTATACTCAACTTTAAAACCATAGGATAAAAAACAGGTTTTTAGTATTATTGTTATTATAGCGGCAACAGAAATAAATAATCTGTGAAAATGTCAACTGTCTAGCTATCACGGTTTCTGAGATACAGCCTGGTGACAGAAAGACAGAAAAAGTCATAAGCAAAAGTCATGGCCAAAACTTTTAGAACCATAAGTCGTTGGTTCATATCCTGCTCGAAGGACCATATAAGTGTACAGTTCACACCACTATGTGAGCGACTGTACACCAAGTTGACAAAGGTTAGCTAGTTCCGAGCACGGAATTATTATGGCTACGTTAAAACGGGACCCTATTACTAAGACTTCGTTGTCCGTCCGTCTGTCTGTCACCAGGCTGTATCTCATGAACCGTGTTAGCTAGACAGTTGAAATTTTCACAGATGGTGTATTACAGCCTGCCTAGCACGAAGACCAAAACACGATACGATAAAGCGATATAACTACATCAACTCTCAAAATATGATAGATGGAGCCGTCATGTTGAATTTTTATTATAAATTGCGATAAAAATTATGATAAAAATTCAACATGGCGGCTTTATCGATCATATTTTGAGAGTTGATGTACTTCTATCGCTTTATCGTATCGTGTTTTGGTCTTCATGCTAGGCAGGCTGGTGCCGCTATAACAACAAATACAAAAAAATGGGGAACGGGCTCCCATACAACATGCGCGAGTCTAACAACACTTGGTCGGTTTTTGCATATTACCAAGTGTCAAACAATGACAAATTTTACTAAAGTTATTTTAAACGGGATATTTTACCATGTAGTTTTTCTATGACGGCTATTGTTAATGTTGTTGTATATATACCCAGCCGTCCCCCGGTCCCGGTGGCAGCTGGCCAGGCGGCCGGGCCAGCGACGGCGGCAGGCGGGACTGGCGGAGGCCCCCGCGCCGAGGGCACGCTCACGGCCGCCTCGCTCATAGACGCCATCATCACGCACCAGATCAGCCAGACCTCGGACCAAAGGTTCCCAGCTAATGTAAGTATAATTAGCGTTTCACAGCTTCAAGCTAACCAACTAGGCTTGTGTTATTTTGAACAGATAATGAATTTTGTTTTGTTTTTATTTAACTTTCAATGATTTTAATTTTTTTTTTTTTTTATATTATTGACATTGGATTAATTATTTTGACATCATATTAGAGTACTTTTAATTAACTAACTTTTAATATTTGCATGCTAAGCTAAGTGCTGGTGAAATATGTTGAACTATATTTTTATGTGACATCTTTGTACCATATTTCAAGCAAATAAATGACATTCATTCATTCATTCATTCATTCATTCATACTTATTAAACTTTTCTGTTGTAAATATATCAATATCTTTACTCTATACTAATATTTCTATACTAAGAATAAGAATAATTTAATGAATAAAAACTTTTACAAAATATTATACTATTGAGCTAAATCACATTTTAAAACGATAAATAATACATTTGCCTAAACTAGGAGAATCCTGTGTTTCAGGCGAAAAGGGACTTAAATAGTTACCTATATATTTTATATATTAAATTAACTACTTGCAAAAACAAAAAGGATATATCTAGGTATTACAACAAAAGTACTATATCTATATATATAAAAATCAATTGCTGTTCCTTAATCTCGAATAACGGCTGAACCGATTTAGATGATTTCGGTTTTGAAATGTTTGTTGTAGTCCAGGGAAGGTTTAAACGGTGAGAATTTAAAGATCGGACTTACGCGGGTGAAACCGCGGGGCGCAGCTAGTCTAGGTATAAAATTTAACAGTGTAAATATGAAACAGTTACAGCTACAATCATTTAGTCACAATAAGTAAGTTCTCTGTATCATCATAGGACATACATACTAGTGCATCTTGTAGGAGTTTCTTAGTGATATTATAACAAAGGTGATATATGCCTAATTTGGCGTTCATTATATTATATAGAAAAGTACCAAGAAAAAGACAAAATTTGTGAGTGTAGGCACACCTTTGAAAATTTTCAGGGCAAACAATACAAACTAATATTATAAAGAGAAAACATTTGATTGTTTGTTTTAATTGATTTGAAGAAAAAATGGCGCTATGTATGGATATAATATGTGTAAATACCGTAAGATCTTTAGAGTAGGCTGAAATGTTGCCAAAATAACCATGAACAAATATTTATCTACAGATATTTTTTTGATCTGGGTGTTTATTAATGTGTCATAAGTATACATCAGATTACTAACAACCATAACCTATATTCACCTATATTTTTATACCAATCGATAGTGTTGCGAGATATAAATATTGCAGGACATTCCACACATCGCCATCTAGCCCCAAGCTAAGTAACTAGACTTGTGTTATGGGTGCTAGACAACGGATATACTACTTATATACTTTTCTTTTGTAAATATATACTTATAATACATAGAAACAACCAGACCACAGACAAATATCTAAGCATAAATACTTGTCTGTGGCGGGAATCGAACCCGCAACCCTGTGTTTGGCAGTCCGGCATGGTAACCATTGTGCCAACTGGGCACATAACACAAGCCTAGTTGCCACCAAAAGGCGCTGCAATATAGCTAATGATTTGACGTATCATTTAATAGTGAAAAATAGCATAATGTTTCTAACTAGTGTTTAACCTTCCAGCCCCTCCAACGCGACGAAGGCCCCGCCCCCGGCGCCCAGGGCGGCCCCGCCCCCGCCCCGGGCGCGCCCCCGCCCTGCCCCGGGGACAGAGACGACCACCCCGCTGCGCACACGACCAGCTTCAAGCTCGGCGACTTAGCTTCTAATATTATAACAAGGGACTTTGCAAGTCCCACTGCTTCCTCATTGTTACATAAGTAAGTATATTTTCAGGGTACCGTATTCAAAGGGTGAAAACGGGACCCTTTTAATAAAACTCTGTCTGTTTGTCTGTTTGTCACCAGGCTGTGTCTCATGACCCGTGATAGCTAGACAGAAATTTTCACAGATTATGTATTTCTGTTGCCGCTATAACAACAAATATAAAAAAAAACAGAGTATAAAGGTACGGAACCTTTCGTACGCTAGTCCGAATCGCACTTGGATTTGGTTTCCTTTTTTTTTTTTAGGTTTTGACGCAGTATTTTGATTTAACTCATTATGCATCTAAAGAGTTTCAAGTGAAAAAAAATGCATCAAGTTTTTTTTCCATTTTTTTATCGTGAAGTTTTTACGTTCAATTTTTATGTTCACTTCGAAACCTACTGGACCGATTTTGATGAAACTTGGTATGAGGATACATTGACAGCAACATAGGCTACTTTTTATCCTGATATTCCCACGGGATCGGGAATTATGCACGTTAAACTTATCTTATATAATGGGGGCTGACAAATTGCCAGCAACACTTCGACCCAATGGGATCTTTTGTGTTTACCCGATTCGCGCGTCGATTAACGCGGTGATCCCACTGAGAGGAAGAAACCTATATTCCTCCGGTTTGGGATACGCATTCCCAAGGAGGCTCATACGCTTCGCTGCTAAGACGTCGCATTCACGTGTGTGAATGCGGGTTAAACTGCGGAGCGCTGCTAGTATTTCTCTTAGTAACCCCATGAGTTTCTTGTGCCTTCTTCTCATTGGTGGGCGCGTTCCGAAGGCACACATCCTAACTTAGTTTTTAAGACGTTTCTATGTGATCTATGTATATATACATACTAGCGACCCGCCCCGGCTTCGCACGGCTGTATTATGCATGTATTATATCTAAAAAAAAACCTTCCTCTTTAAATCACTCTATCTATTAAAAAAAACCACATCAAAATCCGTTGCGTAGTTTTAAAGATTTAAGCATACAAAGGGACATAGGGACACAGAAAGCGACTTTATTTTATACTATGTAGTGATACATGCATAATATAGCTGTGCGAAGCCGGGGCGGGTCGCTAGTTTATAATAAACAATTTACGTACACGTAGAGACTTTAACTTGAATTTTCGGCGGGAATTTGTCTTCTTTATATTTCTCTAAAACTCTTTTCTTTTTACATTACAGTAACAGATTCTCAGTAGCGAGTAGCGAGGGGTACCCGACAGCGACAACAGGCGCGTCGAGTTACTCGCAGACGACGACCACGACGGGGGCAGGGCAAGGGCAAGGGCAGGACGAGTGGAAGCGGCGGGAGAATCCTAAACATGCACCCTTCCTGGAGCCCGTCAGCCCGCCCGGTAACCATCATAACAGGTAATGATAATTATATTTATTTGGTATCCATTATACTTTTCACCACTGATTCTGTGGGAATAAGGAGATAAAAAGTAACTTGTCCTCTTTATTTGTGTCAACTTGTGAAAGAACTTGTCAATACGTCAGCAGGAGCCAACTAAGCAGCGGGTTTCATCACGATGGTTTTCTTTATCGTAAGAGCATGTCCATTAGCACACGTAATTTTTTCCTGAGAAAAAATCCTTTGGTCCACTGGCCGGAATTCGAACCCACGACCTTCAAAATGAAAGTCTCGGTGTTTATCATTAGGCCAACACTGCTTTAAACAGCGTATTTAGTATGTCCCATAGTAACTATGTGTAGCGTTATAGGCTGGGCCGTATTCCTTTTTGTAACCACACCACCACACTTATTTTTTCGCACCTGCAGAACTTTAATCACGGATTAAAGCCCTATTAACCTCAACTTAAAGCAAGACTTTATTCCCAAGGGAGATAATGTTGTATGAAATTCGGAATAAAGTGATTTGAATTTGGAACGTTGAAATTCGTGTGAAAACTCTTGGTTTTAATTTTGAAGGTCTTAGCAAATAGGTTTTATTTATAATAAGTCATTTGATTGGTCTCCAAAAATCTAGCAGGCCACGATTTATGTATTTATTTCGATTGTTACGTTAGGTCTAAGCAAATAGGTTTTGCCTATAATACCTAGCAAATATTTACCATCCTGCTATCATCTTATTGCAATTGCCCCATTTTTTTTAAAGTGTTTTTTTTTCAAATACTGACTGAACCACAAGAATAAAAAATAAAAAAATTGGACTGACGGTATGAAAAGTAGAGTATGCACCTCGGGATAAAGCATGTTCGTCTTGGGCGGCTTGAACCCCTCGCTTCACTCAGGACTCTACTTAACTCTCTCGCTTCGCTCAGGAGTTAACTTTAAACCCGAGAGTCCCTCGTTACACTCGGGGTTCAATATGCCACCCACAACATAAGACATTGCTTTATGCCCTTGATGCATAATCTACTATTTTTTTTTTTCTTTAGTTACAAATAAACTTGTTCCTTTCTTACTAACAATAACCACAAAGATTATTGTTAGCATGAAATAAAGAAACGACTAGAAACGTAACTAAGTAATGAAATTTTATATATTCACAGAAGTAGTACAACTGGTACATCAACGTCCGGTCCGCGGCACTACGTCGGCGCGGGGGGCTTCACGACCGCCTTCGACTACGTCAAGACACGCATCGTGGAAGTGATGCGATCAGATGGCGACGATAGAACTAAGCAGATACCTCCCTTCCCTACGGCGTACGCCTTCCCCTACTCGGCGCTGAACGTGGCGAGCGCTGCGAGCGGGGACCCGGCCCCCGCCCCGGCCCCCGCGGCCCCGGCCCCCGCCCCCGTGCCCCCGGAACCCGCCCCACTCATGTCCGCGCAGTACGAACCCCTATCAGACGAGGACTGACCTCTCATGTCTTCCACTCTATACACTATAAAAATGACAAAGTGAAGTGAAAGTGAATTGTATATAAAGTTGTAGTGTTAATAAACTCGAGTTGTAGTTATACGAATAATTTATATACATATGTAAACAGTGTATCGGTATATATGTATATTATTATGCATTTGTAATTATACAGGTTTAGCTAAGACTTAATGTTTAGAGATTGTAGTTAGGTACGGTTATAAATAATTTGTATGAATTATGTCTGGGGTATGTTTTGGCTAGAAGTATACATGTTAGCTCGTATGTTCGTCCCTCTGTAACACACATATGAGCATTTTTACATTTACAATGCGACTGTTTTATTCATTTACGTCTAAAACATATATTTACCAATTTAGGTTTGGGCTTACCGATAAGACCAATTCGTATTTGGATCTTATTCAAATCTTAGTATGCTGCTTACAATAAATGCTACAAAGTCGACCTCAAAATCGGCAGCATACTTGCATTTTGATATTAAATCTCAAAGAATAGCAAAGAAGAACGTTTCTAAATATCAAATCTGTATGAGATTTTAATAAGACTTATTTTAAAAACATAGCAGTTTGTTTACGTATCCATAGATGGCAGCCTTAAATTTAAAAAGCTAAAAGATGTAAAATTTGACGAAGTTTATAAAAGCTGTATGAATTCAGTTAGTAATAGAGCTTAATAAAAAAAAAAGTTCTTATTGACATCACTGTCGTACTGAAATAAAAAACTAAAAGATGTAAAAATTAACGAAGTTTGTAAAGATGAGGCTGTATAAGTTCATTTAGTAAAAGGCTTACTAAAAAAAAAAGGTTCTATTACGCCTCTTTAGGTGGCAACACCGGAATAAAAAAACTGAAAGATGTAAAAATCGACAAAGTTGAGGCTGTATATGATTACTCTCAATGTTTGCCTACCCTGACTGGGTAAAATTAAAAATATATGTTCTCTTAACCAGAGACTATGGTACGATCCCAGTGCCATCGATTGAGCGATAAATGAAACTAATTTAGAAAAATAAAACAATTCTATGTAAAAAAATACTAATTCTGATAAGCCTTGATGCTGAAAATTTAGATTTTTCGAACCTTGACTTGGCCTGAGACAATTTCCACTTTATACAGCGCCATCTACAGATCGATTTGAAAGCCCTAAACGAGCGTAAATTAATATAATTGTCGCAATGTGTTAATTGTTATAATTCTGAACCGGGTTGTGAACGCAAATATGGACAGGACAATAAATAAATTATATTGACAGGCATCACACACACCGCCATCTAGCGCCAAGCTAAGCAACTAGGCTTGTTAAATGGTGGCTAGACAACTGATAGAACTTAGTAACTTTCCTGTTGTAAATATATAGAATAACACTCAGACAAGGAAATATTTCTTGAAATATTGAATCGAACCCGCGACTTTCTGTGCCGTAGGTGGATTGTTCGCCCACCGCGCCACAGAAGTCGTCATGACGAGGATCAAAAGATCGACACGACATTTTTCATTTGGTACTTGGTAATATTTTTTAAATAAATTATTGAAAGACTGCCTTTTGTGTATAGGTAATATCACTTCTTTTTTACTTATATCAAATTGAAATTTAAAAAAAAAATGCAAAAATCGCATTGTTCTCAAACTAATTGACTGTAAACGTCTTTAAAAACAAAGGGTGACTTGCGTTGTGCTTAAACATATTTAGCTAAATAATAGCTACATTCAACGGATATCTAAAATTAAATTCTATTTAAATAACCACAATTACACATTAACAGTTGGTTAAACATAATTAAAATCTTAAACGTATTTATATTTTGCTTTACAAGTTAACTAAGTAAACTACGTTATGATATGTGGCTTTGGATGCGCCAATCAGAAGAAGCACAGACCTCCAAAAGAAAACATGTAGATTGTAAAGGCATATAATACTAAATGTATTTATCTTGAGTCTTCCGTGCGGCGGCATCGAATTGCCAAGGAGGTTTAATGTCGGGTCATTAAAATCTAATTGATAATCAAATATTTGCTTTATCAAAACGTTTATATGACAATTCACATCTTAAAATCTAAGAAGTAGATTTTGGAATGAGAAGAACATACTTAAACTTCACCTACCATGAGGTAGGTGTGATAGTGGTTAAACGCTGACTTAACATTTGTAAATAATTACCTTAAACTTAGTAATACAGTCCCGTTTTTACCTATTGGGTACGGGACCCTAAAAAGGTATCTTTATATCACTGCCAACTTTGCAATATGTTCTCAAATAAATTGAAATAATGTCAAGAAAATAATCCCTCCATAAATAAAATATTTAATTATTAATTAGTGAATGTTTGCTTAATTAAACACACGTAAAGCTCTTAATAAAAATAACACAAAAAAATATCTAAAATAAAATCAAGTTTTTCGCTTTGGGACCCATCTCTTTGGGTCAGGATTTTTTAAATCAACTACAACTATCTTATGATTGTCATAAGGCATGCAATAATAACTATTAATAACTTTAATATAATTAATTCTGTTATAGAATATTCACCGCGCGCTTTATCAATGTTTATCAACAGAACTAGTAAGTAGACTAAATCGCGAAACAAAAACTGAAAATTTTCTGTTTCATTTTGTGTATGTGCTAGGTTATATTGTAGTAAACGCTAGGTAAATTGGAACAAAACTTCGTTAATACACACTAATACTAAGAATAGAGAGAAACATTGCTGAAATTATGTCCAAGTGTGATTACCAATAAGGTATACGCAACTTTGCCTTAACAATTACACTAGGTTAAGGGCCTGTTCCTGGTTTAAATACAAACTTGTCAAAGCTTAAACTTAGGGATTAAATTAGGTTGAAGACTAGGCCTAACCAAGGCATTTCAGAACTTTATTGATATCTGTTACTTTTTCTATGAAATTCGATGTTAATTAAATATAATATGACCGTAGTTTATGTCGTGTTTGCGTTCTCAATCGGCTCCTAAAGCGTTGCTGTGTAACTTGACTGATTATAATATTACTTTGTGTTGACAAAGGGAGGCGAACGGGCAATCTCCATAATGTGATTTCTTATAAAAAAAAAACTCTAATGTATTATAAATAAGTAGCCGAAACGAGCGCGTGTCATCCAAACGTGAGAAACAAAGTTTTGGTGGATACATCAATAAATAAGATGCAAATCAATGCGTTTTTAGTGTTTTATTTACCTACTAGCGTCACCTCGCGGTTTACCTGCGTAACTTCCGATCCTGTGCGAATATCGGGATAAAAGCAGCCTATGTCACTCACTCCCAATGAATCAATGTGTCTTCATACCAAGTATCATCAAAATCTGGGCCATTATTCACTAAGCGTCAAGTCGTTGGGCGCGCGTGATTAGGGCGAGATTGCCATACAAAAACCTCTCCCCCTCCGCCCCTAATCACGCGCGCCCAACGACTTGAACCTTAGTGAATAATGGTACAGACATGTAGTTTCGGAGCCCGAACACCTGCACGTTGGACGACCTAAATGAGACCAATGATGCTACCGTAGCTATGCCGCAATATTGATCGAATTTAATACCCTGACGCGAAAAGAAGAATTTGTCTACTTGCTAACTTTCTCGCGGTTTCTCTTGCGTACAAACTACATAACAACGAAGTCCCCTGTCTGTCTGAACGCGATAATCTCTAAAACTACTCAACTGATTTTCATACGGTTTTTACCAATGGACGGAGTGATCTATGAGGAAGGTATACATTCAATGTAAAAAATGTAGGTAACGTGCAAAGTTATGGAGAGTCGGTAGTTAGCCATAAAATACCAGCGAGGTCAACCATTTTTAACCCCCGACGCAAAAACGACGGGGTGTTATCTGTATAAAATAGTCGTTAGTCTGTAAAAAGTACTGGGCAATCAGAAGTCAGTAGAAAGTATAAAATCATACTAACACTATCTCTCTCTTGCTTAAATTTTTCTCTTTCCGTTACCGTGTAAATTAGGAATAAAATTGGTCTGTAAGTACTAGGCAATCAGAACTCAATATAGGGTACCTATAAAATCACACCTATAACGCTATCTCTCTCTTTATTGAATTGCTCTCTTTCTGTTACCGAGTTGTTTGATAGTAATTGGTCTGTAGGTACTAGGCAATCAGAACTCAATAGAGGGTATAAAATCAAACTCATAACGCTATCTCTCTCTTTCTTCAATTGCACTCTTTCTGTTACCGTGTAAATTGTATGATAGTAATTGGTCTGTGTGTACTAGGCAATCAGAACTCAGTAGAGGGTATAAAATCAAACTCATAACGCTATCTCTCTCTTTCTTCAATTGCACTCTTTCTGTTACCGTGTAAATTGTATGATAGTAATTGGTCTGTGTGTACTAGGCAATCAGAACTCAGTAGAGGGTATAAAATCACCCTTATAACGCTATCTCTCTCTTTCTTGAATTGCTCTCTTTCTGTTACCGTGTAAATTGTATGATAGTTATTGGTCTGCAGTACCAGGATATCAGAACTAAGTAGAGGGTATCCCACAAAAAACTGTCAGGATATCTAATGTGAAATCATGCACGAGTTATTTGAATTCATTTTTAGTGGTAACCTTAATAAGTGTGATTTGTACCTTCTATTAACTTCTGATTGCCTAGTACTTTTTACTGACCAACGACTATTTTATACGGCAAGGAAAAGTGTTGTTGGATTTGTGGTCGGTTGCATTGCAACTTAATGTTTCAAGTTTCAAGTTTCAAGTTATTTATTGCATAATCATGTGTAATACAGATGGTGGTACAAATTATAATAAGTTCATCATGATACCCGTTTGGGCGTAGCAATGAGGTTATACATTTATAAAATTTGTCCAAGATTTAAATTCTAATTATAACTTTAAATTTTTATTTTATTTCCTTGAACGTGTAGCAGGTCAATGATGAGTTTGATGATTAATACGCTTTTTTAACCGACTTCAAAAAAGGAGGAGGTTCTCAATTCGTCTGTATGTTTTTTTTTTTTTTTTTTTTTTTGTGTGTATGTTACGCGATCATTCGAAGACGGCTCAACCGATTGAGATGATTCTTTTTGTGTTCGAAAAGTGATACCTAAGGGGTGGTCCCATAAAAATTTGGTGAGGATCTGATGAGAATCTTCGGAGTGATGAACAGAATTGCACCTCGAGAGTGCAGCAAATTGCTCAGTTTTCGATTTCCACCAGTAGATTTGGCCCATAAACGAATAGTTACCGATAAATGGAATATCTGACACCACCTTCTCATCAGAAAACTCTTCAATCAGTTACGATTACAGGTTACAATTTGAAGATTTTAGTCGAATTTAGTCGTCGGACTGGGTTTGAATGAATGTTGATAGAGAACCCTATCTTAAATGAAGTTCTGATGAGCATCTTCGAAGTGATGAACAGAAATGCACCTCAAGAGTATAGCAAATTGCTCATTTTTCGACTTCCATCAGTAGAATTGGCCCATAAATGAATAGTTACCGATAAATGGAATATCTGAAACCACCTTCTCATCAGAAAACTCTTCAATCGGTTACGATTACAGGTTACAATTTGAAGAATTTAGTCGAATTTAGTCGCGGGACTGGGTTTGAATTAATGTTGATAGAGAACCCTATCTTAAATGAAGTTCTGATGAGGATCTTCGAAGTGATGAACAGAAATGCACCTCGAGAGTGCAGCAAATTGCTCATTTTTCGATTTCCACCAGTAGAATTGGCCCATAAACTAATAGTTACCGATAAATGGAATATCTGAAACCACCTTCTCATCAGAAAACTCTTCAATCGGTTACGATTACAGGTTACAATTTGAATAAAATATTCGCTTTTGCCTCGCCGGACTGGGTTTGAATGAATTTTGATAGAAAACCCTATCCTAAATGAAGATCTGATGAGGATCTTCGGAGTGATGAACAGATCTGCACAGCGAGATTCAACAAATTGCTCAGGTTTCCATTTCCACTAATAGAAGTGGCCCATACACAAAAAGGATGAATGGGGCATCCGAAAACACCTTCTTATCACCAAACTCTTCAATGGGTTACGATTAGGTACTGGTTGCAATTTGAAGAAACAGTCGCTTTCGCCACATGGAGTAGAATTTTCAGTGACAGTGGCACTAAAAATGGTTAAATAAAAAATAAATAAAAATTTAAAAAACCGACTTCAAAAAAACCTGAAAAGAAAAACTAACAAAACCTGAAAAAAAACCAAAAAGTGAAAAATAATCCATTTCGGGTCGCTAAGACAGCAGATAACTTAAACATAAGTACTTACTTGGAAGTCGGACTGTTTTCTTTATACCTCTCAACATTCAATCTAACCCAGTCCGACTTCCAAGTAAGTACTTATGTTTAAGTTATCTGCTGTCTTAGCGACCCGAAATGGATTATTTTTCACTTTTTGGTTTTTTTTCAGGTTTTGTTAGTTTTTCTTTTCAGGTTTTTTTGAAGTCGGTTTTTTAAATTTTTATTTATTTTTTTTTATTTTCAACTGAATCTGATCAGAGTCATTGTGTTTTTATTCTAGTCATTATATTATTAATTTTAGGTTTTAGGGTTTTATGGAGTCTTATAGAGGCGCTGCAACGAAAATTTTATTATTAATTGAGTTATGTAACTATGTCATGTATGAAATATTAATTAATTTAGTATTATCTGAATTTATTTATATAATTATGTCATGAATTAAATATTAATTATAAAGTAAAATAAAAATGTTATTTTTTTAGACGTTGGGAGCACTTTCAGTGGTTCGTTGAAACAAGCAACATCTCATACGTGACGTAGAGAATAACCCATTATTATTATACTTCTTATTCCTTATCAAAGTCTGGTTATTTCAGTTTACTTCTGTAATTTCTAAGTGCACTAGGAAGTAGTACCTAAAGTAGATTGTGAGAGATAGGCAACTAATACTTATTATAAAATGATTTTTCCCACATTTGGCTGCCACCACTGCACCGGCTAAATTGGGTGACCAATGGGAATAAACAGTAAGTATAGATGAGTCCACGCAGAGTCGGCCGTTGAACCCCCGACATTCGGAAGTATCTAACAACTAGACCAAGCAATGGAGCTACCTATGTGTAGAAAATTGAACGATTGCCAAATACTTACGTACATATTTATACAAGCGCGTAGTTTGCCAAACATCAACAAAACGAAATAGATGTACTCGTATAGTTAAAAAAACAATTGAATAATATTAGACGATTGTGTGTAATTTTAATTAAAAATTCAAAAGTCAGATAGTGTGTTGAAATTTGACCAAACTTGTGTTTTAGAAGCAACAACAGAATTTCAAGACAAAGTGTTAAAGGATATTTTATTATTAAGAGTGCTTTTGACTGATTTGAGCTGATTATAGCTGCTTTTATTTCTGTTGTACAAGTTAAGCAACCTTTAGTGCCATCGCTGCTTCGATGGGTGACCGATTAATACTGAAGCCACATGTGCTTTGGCAAGACGTTGGAAGCCACCTGAGGAACTAATAATAACCCACAAGAAAAGAAAAACGAAGCGAATCTTCTAAAATATATAAAAGACCAAAGGATAGCTAAAATTGACTTAAAGAAAGCTGTTATTACTATCAGCTAAGAAAATATTTTGAAAAATTTAACCCCTATGCTGACGAAATCGCTGATAAAAGCTAGTTTCTATCAGAAAATGGAAGCGAGCCCCCGTTTTTCGTACAGCAATCCAAAGAGCCGCGCCTGGACAGGAGTGACGGTGTTCTCAGCGTATCTTGTGCTTCTAATGGTTGAGATATATATTGAAATATTTGAGAATAATACTCATTTACGTATTTATAACGAATTATGTAAAGTTTTAGAGAGGTTTAAAGTAATTTAGCACTGTAGTATGTTGTTTTATTGTTTATTTGAGAATAAATTTTTGTTTTACTACTTTTTCTAAGTCCTGTATTATCATTTTTTTTAATTAATTCTTTGTAGGTACAAACTTTTTATCCTCTCTTCCTTTATTATAAGTATCTAAAGGTTAAAAATTGAAGTTTTTTTATTAAATTATACTAATAACACGCTTCTACCAAAAACAAAAAACCGAGCAAGATCGGTCAACCAGGTAGTAAACAATTTATGGGCGACAGGCATTTTGTGTTTGGCTCCTTATTTGCATCTTAATACGATTCGCCATCGCGTCAATTATCGAAGACTCCACACACCAGTCTATTCGTAACCACGGTAGGTGTAACTCAGCCGAAATATCAAAGTAATTTTAAACATAATGAAATATAATGCAATTGCAACCCATTTCCCAAACCGGATTCGAACTCAGACTTTCCCTTGAGGTCTGCAATGACTTGGAAACAAATGTAGCCAGGGGCAAAGTAAAAAAAAACATGAGAACAGAAATTTTGATTAAATAAGTACTTTATTAATTAACTATAAATAAATAAAATAATACTTAAAAGCTTAGGTACGGTCGGAGTCAGATTTGCAGACCCACCGTAGAGCTCCAAAACTACTATTATTAGAATGTTTTCAACTCAAGCAAGATTCTAAGGTCTTGCTCGAGATCAAGTTTAAAGTCTATCAACTCATGAATTTATTAGATATTAATAAATTTATTAGATATTAGATAGTAACTTTAGATCCCTACGGTGGGTCTTCAATTATGACTCCTGTATATATATACAGAGTTATTGGTAATTATACAAGCAAGCCGTTGAGGGCTACTTCTGTGCAACTAAACAAACAACTTTTGTTCTACGACTTTTGGAGATTCGAAAAAAAATATGAAAATTATTTTAAGTAAGTATATAAATTCGAAAAACAGCTGATTTTTTGACACAAAGGTCATTCAGACTAAGAAAAGTAGATAAAACTTAAGAAATAAGTAAAAATTTAAGTTTAATGACATCTCCGTGTATGGAACAGCTGATTTTCAGGTAAACCTAACCTCAAAATTTTCAAAAAAAAATTCGAATTTCCAAAAGTCGTAGACCAAAGTTGTTTGTTTAGGTGCACAGAAGTAGCCCTCAACGGCTTGCTAGTATAATTACCAATAACCCTTTATAGGTACAGTATATTACATTTTTACAATTTAAACGAGATAAAGAGGTCTTTGTCGTCGTACCACGAGCTGTTTACGCGCTCTATCAAACGACAAAACTCGTGTAAAGCCTCAGGTTCAAAGGAAGAAAATTGCGTCTTCTGAGCATAGAGAAAGCTTATCACAGAAAAATAAATAGAACTTTTCTTTCATAGATAAAAATACATAGAATTAAACCTATTTTATCTAATAAGAAATTTATGAAAATGCAATTATAGAGGATAAACTAAATTGTTTTTTGTCTCGTTAACATGATGCTTGCAACAGTGTCGAAATATCGAGATCATTAAAATCAAAACATGGTAAATATTTCGTTCTAAATAACTTATAGGCTAGTAATTTAAAAGTAAATAAAATGGAGAAGGTTAATAACTTTTCATGTCAAAAGAAAGTAATTAAACTTCAATTTAAAAGTTCCAAATGTTTTAAGCGTAGTGGTTATAGCACCCACGCGTTACGGAGGTCGCGAGTAGACATGGGGCGGGTAGTGGTTTTACCGGGTACTCGTTGAACGGGTACCCGACACATTCTGCGCCGGGTACTCGTGGGTACCCGGCGGGTACGTATCGGCGAAATATCTATGCACACCATCTAGTTCTGTATACAGCGAACGCCTGTTCTCAGAAGCAGGGCTAATTTATGACAAGAAACGCAGTCGCCTAAATGCTAACCGCGCAGAAAAATTGGCGTTTTTACATCACAACTTACCCATCTTAAATTACCAATATATTAAAATAAAATATATATTTAGTTTTTTTAGTTCTTCCTGATAAATTAGTGAGCAAAACATAATTATAATGATTACCGTTTGTGTTCAGCATAATAAATAATTTAAAAAGTGTAATATGTTTCATTATTTTTGGTCTAGCCGGATACCCGGCACCATTACCCGGTACCCGGCCGGATCCTAAAAAAAGTGCCGGATCCGCCGGGTACCGGATCCAAACCGGGTACCCGCCCCATGTCTAGTCGCGAGTTCAAACCTCGCCGCGGTGCAAAATTATGGATTTATCCAAAAATGCCTAATGCAGGCTAGCGCACTATTTATCTTCTTCTTTTATATATTTACTAGGCTTCGCACGGCTATATTATGCATGTATTATACATATAAACCTTCCTCTTGAATCACTCTATCTATTAAAAAAAAACCCATCAAAATACGTTGCGTAGTTTTAAAGATTTAAGCATACAAAGGGATATAGGGACATAGTGACAGAGAAAGCGACTTTGTTTTATACTATGTAGTGATAAAGAGGACATACTTTTTGTTTGTAACGAATAGGCTCCGAAACTACTGGACCGATTTAGATGAAACTTGGTATGAGGATACACTGATTCAATGACAGTAGCATAGACTAATTTTCATCCCGATATTCCCACGGGATCAGAACCTACGCGGTTGAAACCGCGGAGCGCTGATAGAAAATAATAAAAATAATGATAATTCATACATTTTTAATATGTCTTGTATGTGTTCTATGAACGCCTTGCATCGCAGACTTCACCTCGTCAAAGAAACTCGCAGAGTTGTGTATTGTTGTACCGCCTAGTACTACTCTCACACCTGGGTACGCCTGGAAGGAATACACATTTGCAATTAAAAACTTATACATTGGCATTTTTATTCAAAGTCCTCTAGACTCATTCTTTTTTGAATTGAATTTGCTTTCAAGTACAGATTTTTTGTCCTATAAATAATGATAAAAAACCGGTCAAGTGTGAGTCGTACTCACGCGCCGAGGGTTCCGTACATTAGTTTCAACTCTCTTTCTCTACCTTTGCAGAGGTATGGTAGGTACCTTAATTTAACTTGACCCCTATTTCGTTTGGGCACCTATACAATGTAAGGGTCAAGTTAAATTGGTCAAACTATGTATGTATGGGGACAACCCTTTAATTTTTTTGAATTATAACTTGCTTTTTGCCAAATTTCGTGATTCTAATTCAATAGGAACTACCAACCAAATAGGTTTTTGACCCAAAATCTATAGGGTACATCCGGACCAACCTGGTTGATCTGTTGTACGGCATAAGCCTCCTCGTAAGTGGCGCCCCCTACAATGAATACGATCACGTCCTGGGGCCGACGCCCGTATGACAGCTCCTCACCCCCGAGGGTCGGGTACAGGTTCTCGCGCAATTTCCCTTTGATTAGGTCTTCGAGAGTGTCCTTCAAGAGTGGTGTGTGCTGTGTGTAGATGTTTTCAACACCATTTAAACCCTGAAAACAAAAAGTAGAAAATTTAGGTAAATTAAGGTAAACTTACAAGTTGGCAATTTGAGCATATACACAAATAGAAAAAATATATTAAATATCTCCTTTTTTCTAGATTACAATTAAATTTATAGTATTTGGGAACTAGATGTGGAAAAAAGATTTATGCATTTAAAGTCACATGCTTTTCAGTTTATTTATTTCTCTATTATTTATTTTAGTTTTTTAAGACTCTTACTTTCTATGATAATTAGAATATGAAAAACTCAAGACATAGGGGCATGGTCATGGCAGTTATAGGTTATAAGCTACAAAAATTTTTGCTCTAAAGTTAAAAGTCAAAATTCTTTATTCAATAGGAATCATACAATGCATGACATCACTTAGAAGCGTCTTAAAAATTAAGTTAGGATGTGTGCGTTCAGAACGCGCCCACTGATTACTTCTAATCGAGGTGTCTGGCTGTAGGAGTACAATTTTTGGTAATAAATATGTAATATAATGAAATGTGTCGTAGTCTGTTGGTTCAATGCTAATTATTGAGCTTTCTCGATATCTCTCATTACAATCTGTTCAATGACAGGTGACAGTGACTTTACTTCGGCTTTGCACTACCCGCACATATTGCCGGGCGGCATAAATCAAGATTGTCCGTGACACCCACCAATGAGAAGAAGGCACAAGAAACTCATTGGGGTCTAGTGTCATTATCCAGGAAGAGGATAGTCGACTAAGTTTGTATGGAAAAAGAGCCGGGTCCTCTTAATACAAACCTTGAACAATCTCTTAGTAATTTTAACAGCGTCCTGCAACCCGAAGAGATCGCTCTGTCTCGCGTGAGCTCCTCCATACTCGACTACGTTCACTACAGCCTTCACTAGCTGATCTCCAACTCCTGGGGGTGAATTAAAATATACTGGTGAATTTTTTATATGGGCCTTCAGGGTCTTCTCCTAAACTATAACCCCCTTATTCCCAAACGAGGTTTAAGGAAAGTCCGAGATGTGGATTTAAACCTTTGATTTAGATACAGATTTACTCGTGAACTTTAGTCTAAACACTATGCCTATATAATCTATAGGGATAGTGTTTCGACTATAGGTCTAAGGTCTATCCACATCTCGGACTTTCCTTAAATCTCGTTTTGGAATAAGGGGGTTCGAGACTAGCATCAACTAACGGTTTCACCCGCATAACTCCCGATCCCGTAGGAATATCGGTATAAAAAGTAGCCTAAGTTACTCCCAATTAATCAATGTATCCTCATACCAAGTTTCATCAAAATCGGTCCAGTAGTTTCTGAGCATATTCAATGCAAACAAAACAAACAATCAAATCGTACATCTTTATAATATTCGTATAAATAATTTAAAATGCTGCAAGGAATTCTGCGCTCGACTTTGACAAAAACTAAAACTAAGATGGGAAAGTCATTACCAGGAATTGAACCTGAAAATGGATAAATAGCTATTCTGGTATAGCCGCGTCGTGTTCGCGGACTTTACGCATATAATACACACCTCGAGCCTTGAGAGCCTCTATCAATGAGGGTAGCGCGTTCGATGCGTGCTTCTCGTATCGTAGCGCGTAGAGAGCGACTAGTTTAGCCGCGTCGTGTTCGCGCACTTTGTCGTTTTGTAGGAGAGACTTTAAACTCTGAAACGTTTACGAAATTTCCAGTTAATAGTTGCACACCAAACCTTTAAAGCGTCTTCAAAACGGAATATTTAACTAAACACGGTGTGTGCTTTTTGGGACCCATAAGGACGAGACTGCCCGGGCCACTCGGCTCAAGGAAACAAGAACGGTGGACAGAGGACATAGTTGCAGTGGCAGGGCACAGGTGGATGGATGTGGCGCAGGATAGGAGCAGGTGGAGGGAGTTGGGGGATGCCTATACCCTGTCAAAAGGGGCCCTTTTACATGAAAATGAATCGTATAAAGATTAGATAAAATAACAATGATATATCACTACATAGTATAAAATAGAGTCACTTTTCACCGTCCCTATGTCCCTTTGTATGCTTAGATCTTTAAAACTACGAAACGGATTTTGATGCGATTTTTTTTTAATAGATAGAGTGATTCAAGAGGAAGGTTTATATGTATAATACCTACATTCATAATATAGCCGTGCGAAGCCGGAGCGGGTCGCTAGTAAATAATATAATAATTTATGATAAACTAGCGACCCGCTCCGGCTTCGCACGGCTATATTATGCATGTATTATACATATAAACCTTCCTCTTTAATCACTCTATCTATTTAAAAAAAACCGCATCAAAATCCGTTGCGTAGTTTTAAAGATCTAAGCATACATAGGGCCATAGGGACGGCGAAAAGTGACTTTATTTTATACTATGTAGTGATAGTGATAGTTATATAATAATTTATGATAAATGAATGTATTAAGTTAAACTGTAATGATTTTTTATGAAATAGGGATTAATAAAGGCTTTTTTATTTGATTTAAGGACGAGACGCTTTAGAGGTTTGTCCAAAAAAATTGCTAATCTCCCGTAGTTAATCCCTTTGGAAATGCTTATTTAATAATGTCTTACCTGTAAATGTTTGGAATGATCAGCGTGACACGCCAACTGCTGCTCCAACTCGGACACATCGAGGAGACAATGTCGTCCGACTTGTGAGGACAGCTCGCCGACAACTGTCACGTGCTTCGTCACTGTACCGGACATTTTCTGTTGATAAATCAAACCCTTTGAAACTTCTTACAGTCGAAGATCCCTTTAAAAACGACCTTCATCGAGCTGTTTAATGGATGAAAAATATTTTATATCAAAATAAATAGTTTAATAAATATATTGCAAATGGGTTGCCTAAAAAATTTCAGTCCAGTATGATTCATTACCAATTTATGTTTTTGTTTTGTTTTTTAAACCTTTCACTGAATTTGTCTCACTGTTTAAGAGACAAATTCCATACCAATAGAAAGTATGAAGCCTATAGAATATGCAAACGTTAAAAAGAAATGTCTACCTAAAAAAAAAAAGTCAACCTAGACTATTTTTTTCCCGTCACAACTCGTGGGTAGGCTGGTAAATCGATACTAGTCATTTGCACTGGTCTGGTTAATGAATTAAAGTTAAGTTAAAATAAAAATGATGTATTTCATTGGTACCGAATTTGTCTATTCACTAAACCAGTGAAAAGTCTAATAAAAAAATAAAATATATTAATCATTCTCGACTATTTTTTTTTGGCAACCCATTTGCAATATATTTATTGACCTATATTTAATTTGATATAAAATGCTTTTCATCCATTAAACAGATCGATGAAGGTCGTCCTTAAAGGGATCCCGTACTATGAGGGAAAGGACGAAATTCAATAAAATAGCGGCTTTTGATAATTAATAAAATAAATAAATATTGCAGGACATTCCACACATCGCCATCTAGCCCCCAGCTAAGTAACTAGACTTGTGTTATGGGTGCTAGACAACGGATAACTACTTATATACTTTTTCTTCTGAAAATATATACTTATAATACATAGAAACAACCAGACCACAGACAAATATCTAAGCATAAATACTTGTTAGAGGCGGGAATCGAACCGCATGGTGACTATTGTGCCAACTGGGTCGTCAAATATTGATAGTGTTGCGTCTATATTTTTAACGATAAGATATCTTTTTACAAAAACGGCAACAGAAATACATCATCTGTGAAAATTTACTGTATAAAAATTTACAACATACCAACTTAAAAACAAAATTTAAAAAAAAAATGTACCTTAAAAAGTGGGTATTGTTCAACAAAGTTCTTCATATCAGCAATGCTTTCAACTTTCTGATGGCTTTTGGCTTTCTTTTGAAATTCATCCATTAGAGACTTTATCGTCTGACCTATTTCACCGAAGTTCGAATACAGATTCTGGAAAAGATAAATCATAATTAGGAGATTTTTTTCTTCAAATCATTCAATAGTATGACGCTAACAAAGTCAGTACTTGGAAACAAATGTTGGCGAACATTGCTGTAAGACAATTTATGGACATGTGGAATTGTCCATAAATTGTCTTACAGCAATGTTCGCCAACATTTGTTTCCAAGTACTGACTTTTTGTATTTTGAAGAGCACATTTGGCCCCTTTCTTTCTTTGTTAATCTATCTATACATATAAAATCGTTTGTCCTGACTGTCCGACGGATCAACGCACAGCCTAAACCGCTGCTCGTAGAGACCTGAAACTTGGTGGATGTGTTCTTTGTATGACGGAGGCATTCGATATGAGAGGATTTTCCGAAATTTTACCCCTAAGGGGGTGAAAAAGGGGGCAAAGTTTGTATGAGATAACGTGATTCCTTTGTCCATTTTCGACTTCTACGCGGACGAAGTCCAAGAAGAGCTAGTTTTAGTATAAGTATGTATAAATACTAGCTGCGACCGCGGTTTCACCGGCGCAACTCCCGATCCCGAGGGAATATCGGGATAAAAAGTAGCCTATGTGTTAATCCAGGTCTCCAGCTATCTAGATACCGAGTTTCATCGCAATCAGTCCAGTAGTTTTTGCGTGAAGGAGTAATAACAAACATACAAAAAACTTTCACATTTACAATATTAGTACAAAAATTCAAAATCTTTTTTGTAACACAATAAGTAGGAAGAAGTATAATTTCAGGATCCTACCTTAGCATAGAACTCGTCCTGTTCACTCGCGAGCACGACCTCCCTGAAGTCCTTGTGAACGTCGGGCGAGTGTGCGAGCGACACGCGGTTATTGTTGATCGAGAGCAACTCGTGCACCATCGCTTGATACGTCCACTGCGAGAGAAGACAGGGGGGAATATAAGTATTGCAATGGCCCCTCTAAATGATGGCCCAGCACTGGACCTGCAAGATGGCCATGCGATGGTTGAAACGCAACTACACGATGGCCACGTTCAGACATCGTTGCCCACTTCCTTTGATGTGCGATCGAAAAACTGACACCGTGGCCATCCAGTCGCCATCCCACGAACCATAAGCCATCAGACACCACTACGCCCTCTGCATGCTGGCCCATCATGTAGAGGGGCCATTAAATAAGCAAGCCTACTTCATCTAATACATGCCCACGTAGTATAACATGGCACGTTGTTGTCTATCAACACTGCTTCTCTAACGATACATACCTGACTCAACAAGGGTGTAACAGGATCATCCCTCCTATCAATAATGAGTAGTTGAGGCACCGGTATGTCACCGTTGAATGGCACGTTGTTGTCTATCAACACTGCTTCTCTGACAATATAAAAAACCTTAATTAGAAAGAATTAGACCAACAAATCCTATCCAATGGACATAGATATTATCTTTTGAATTTTCAAACTTTTTTTACACATTGCATTTTTAGTTTTGTTTCTTTATTTCGATTTCAAGACATGCCTTCAGAGGAGCACATTTTCACATATCTTATACTTACCTTATATGGCAAAAAATGTTATGTTATTGATGTCAATCGCATGAATAGATTGTATTCTAGACTTCTGTGTTTTATTATTGTGATTTAAAAAGTAAAAATAAAAGAAATACAAGCCTAGTTTATAATGAATTTATAACATAAAGAAACATCAAAATCGGAAACTAAGCTCCGCGGTTTCACCCGTGTAAGTTCCGATCCCGTGGGAATATGAAAATAAAAAATAAAAAAAACATACATACAACCGAATTGAGAACCTCTTCCTTTTTTTGAAGTCGGTTAAAAAGTATAACCTTCCTCGATAAATGGACTATCCAACACAAAAATAACTTTTCAATTCGAACCAGTAGTTCCTGAGATTAGCGCGTTTAAACAAACAAACAATTCAGCTTTATAATATAAGTATAGATTAGGGGAGAAAAGAGTTATTTGTTTTTGTATAAGTACGCGGTATTAATCGTTTTAACTATTATAGTATTAATTTATATATTTACCTTCTCAACAGATCTCTAACTTTCTCAGCTAGCCGAGCGCAGGGCTCCGACGCGGCCTCGTACCGCACCGCAGCCCGACGTTTCAGAGACAAAAGCACGGAGAGGAGGCCCTGAGCGCAGCGGGTGAGGTGTTGCTGGTTCCACATACGACCTGGTCAGATATACAAGTATTATGAAAACAAAAATGTACTGCAAAATTTATAAGGACCAATTTATCTTAAAAGGAATTTGCTGCACACTCGAGGCGCATCACTCCGAAGATCCTCGCCAAATTTTTATGGGACCACCACCCACTCTCTTTCCAATAAAAAAAGAATATCTCAATCGGTTGCATAAAATCGATAAAATAAAACATACGCGACGAATTCATATCTTTCTCCTTTTTACAAGCTTATAATTAACTAGCTGAACCCCGGTGTTTCACCCGCGTAAGTCCCGATCCCGTGGGAATATCAAAATAAAAAGTAGCCTATAGCCTTCTTCGATAAATGGACTATCCAACACAAAAATATTTTTTCAATTCGAACCAGTAGTTCCTGAGATTAGCGCGTTCAAACAAACAAACAAACTCTTCAGCTTTATAATAGACTAGCTGCGCTCCGCGGTTTCACCCGCGTAACTCCCGATCCCGTGGGAATATCGGGATAAAAAGTAGCCTATAACCTTCCTCGATAAATGGACTATCCAACACAAAAAGATTTTTTCAATTCGAACCAGCAGTTCCTGAGATTAGCGCGTTCAAACAAACAAACAAACTCTTCAGCTTTATAATATTAAGTATAGATATAGATTTGCACTGTTCGTATGAAAGTAAGTTGTCAGTCAAAATTTGCAAACCATTTTTTGACCATTTGTTATGAAGTTGGTTAAAAAAAGTCCTGCCTGGCTGTTATATCAAAGCACAGCTCAAACAAGCTATTATAACAAAGCCATCTACTAAGAAAAGTTAAAGCAAGTCTAGAATATATCTAGATGATATAAACATACAACTTTTAATCCATGTCTCAAAGACAGAATCAGCGAGACATAACTAGTGTTAAATAAAAAACAAATTGATAGATAAAATATTTTGATTATATTATTATAAAACCCATTGAATTTGTCTTTAAAATACCATCACCAATGCTTATAAAAATTAAAATATATAAAATGTAAATTTGATTATAATAAAAATTACTTTCTTGGCATAATTCGCTCAAATTTCTTCACAGCTTCCGGATCTTCAATGATATATTTTATAGCCCGAGCTGTCTTTGGTTTGAAGCACTTTTTATAAGCATCAACAGCTGCATAAGCTAGTGACAACGCGATCCCTTCAGCCTGATTAGACTCCGCAGTTGCATCAAGCTTTGGCCAGTATATATCACGGCACAACCAAGGGCTTTGCTTCATTAGGAATGTTTTAGCAACACGGCCAGATTTACGCCATCTTTTAACTAAGTTTACACAATACATACGGCACCATTCTTTGAGACGAGTCTCTTCTTGTTCGCGTAAATCGTAGGTGCAGTTTTCTTTCACAACACTGAACAGATAGCGATGGTCAGTCAAGTTGTTATGGATTCGTAGTATGTTGTAGAGGTGGCCGTTTTTTTTCATGTGCAAGTATGGTGTCATCATGGTGAAAGAAAGAAGAAGGGATAGAGAAGAAAATAGAGGAAGTGTTGATAGAGAAGAGATATAGGAGAAAGTGAATGATATTTTTTACTTTAACTACCTACCTTCATTGTTGTAATTTTTTGAGTACCCTCAATTTTTTGAAGAAAAGACATAGACTATGTTATTTTAATTCTACTTTGTTTTTGGTTGTAAATACACGTATTTTCTTTCTTTATTTCTTACACCTTAAAAAATAATCCAGATTCCTAGAAATGTTTCTAAGATAAATGCATTTACAAATAATATTGTTAAGTATTTTTCTCAGAAACTTTTTCTATCAAATGCAGAGTGTAAGCTTACGCAAATAAATAAAAAGTTTATTAAAATAATCTTCTATCTATTACGATATCTATTACGATCTTCCTTGATTTAACTATGCTAATATGTTAAAGATAAATAAATGATTTATATTGTTGGCTTGATTCAGTATAATTGAACTTGGTATGAGAATACATTGAATCCTTATACATAGTCTACCTTTATCCCAATATTCTCTTGGCATTGATTAATAAAACGTATCTATAAAATTTGTTAAAACCCGAGTATTGTCAACCCAAAATGGCGAGTATTTTTTTAACCAAATTCAAAAAAAAGGAGAAGTACTTTCCATTTTGTTTTGGTAGGTTTGTGCTGCAAGTTGGGGTTCTTCCTTCTCCAACTTGCAGCAAAAGTTTTTGCTAATTAATACCCATTTAAAAGTGTTAAATTAGGTGTCATGACTGAACATTGTGCAGTAACGGGCATTTATTTACCATGGGTGTCACAGATACCCTATGTGCATGCATGGAGGCGGAGGAAAACCCTCAGCATGTGGGCATGGAGTGCAGTACTGTGGCAGATCAAGGGGCTCGGTCTCTTCTAGAGGCATGCAGCAGCCTGAAAAGCCTTCTGGAAGGACATGGGATGGTTGGAGTAACAAGGAAGATCTTCTCACGCACAAGGAAACAGCCCCGCAGAACTAAACTTAGTGTTAAATGATGTCCTAGAAGTTTAAGAAAGTTGAATAAAAGCACATAGCATCACTTACCACGTAGACAGCCGACAATGTTGAATGAGAACAGATGTCTGTCGACAGCGAGGTAGTCTGCAAACACCTCCTGCACCTCTCGCACTGTCTCTTGCTCGTCACACTCCGCCAGCGTCTTGATGTCTGTCTTTGCTACTACATTACTGAAATCTGAACATTTTATTGTTAGATAGAGGTCCAGTTATAAAAGATCTTTTCAAAAGAGAGAATGAACAATATTGGAACGATTTTGAGGAAGAAAAATAAAATTATTTTAACTGCAAGGGTGCCATCATTGGTAGAAAAAGTAATGGTTGCACATAAATTAATTTTTGAACAGACCTCAGAGCTGTGTGTCTTTGGTTGCTTATTTCATATTTTTTTAAAACTATTATAAAAAATATGCTCAGTATGAAATACTGTTAACTTACTAATAAAATGTGAAAGTTTATGTGTATGTTTATAACTTCTTCACACAAAAACTTCAGAAGCCATTGCCATGAAAATTGGTATGTAGATAGGAGTTTATATTCTGATATAGACTAATGTGAGTGAAACCGCTGGAAGCAGCTAGTTGTCACAGTAAATATTTAACCGATTCGTGTTTTTACTACAAAAATACTAGTTTATTCTCTGGAATCATGATCTATGCAGATTAATCTGTGGAGAACACAGCTGGTAGACATTTAAACAACACAAACACCAACTTACATATAAAATAAACGCCATATTTGGGTTGTTTCAGCTCTCTAGACAGAAGAGCAATGTTCTCCGAAGTGGGTCGTATGAACACAATGCATTTCATGTGCTTCATGTTATCCCACTTTGAGTGGCTGTCGATCCTCTCGAATAGGTAGACTTCTTTCTGCAGGATCTCTGATTGACTGTACACCATGCTGATTATACTGGTCTAGGGGGAAAAATAATGAAATTTTATGTAATGAAACTTAGCAAAAATAAATGCTTTTATATCATAAAAAAAATCGTTCTAGGGTATTGACTGGCTAGGGTACTAGGGAGAATTGACTGTTAAAAAGGTTGAGAGGTAGAAATACGAGTTACATTTCGTAATTTGGATAATATGAGCAAATACTCATGAAATAATATAACGTGTTGGGCGTACTCACTGTTTCCTTATCCATCAGAATAACTTTCATTCCTGGACCACTTTCCTCTGTTATTTTCGTAATATACATCTTCACGGCCTGTATTACGTTCATTTTGGTGGCTTGAGATCACGATTTGTTTACAAAAATTAAGAATTTATAGCGAAGTTTCGCAAATTGTTTTGATTTTATTTGCGATTGTCACAGTAATGTCAAAATTGATTGACGTTTATCTGACATTTCTCCAAGGGCACCAACGTAACAAAGTGGAAAAGCAGACCATTTACGATGCGACCCAATGCGACCACATTCATTTCATTCGATCAATCTAATTTCATTCGATTGTACGATGACGTAAATGCGACGTGACAAGCGTTACAAATTGACATACGTCATACACATCACTAGTTAATCTAGTTATCTTCGAACGAAAGGTCGCCGGGGTCAGGTGGAATTCCACTTCTAACTCCACTCCAATATCACTCTAAATAGTGGATCCAATCCAGTAAAAAACAGAAAAATGTTCTCCCGAGTGCTAAAACCCGTTACCGCTGTGGTCATCCAGAATGGCGCCAAGAACTTCTCCACCAGCTCACAGGTACCCCTGAACCTTCCAAACTTAAAAATGCTAATATTTTTTAAAACCAGCCAGGTTTCATTCTATAGCCAGTACCTTAGTGAACAAATTAAAAAAAACTTAATGTTTTCTTTTTTAGAATAATTTCAAAGTGGTGGTAGCTGGTGCTTCTGGAGGCATAGGCCAGCCCTTGGCCTTACTCCTGAAGCAGAATCCTTTGGTTACTCAATTAGCCTTGTATGACATTGCACCTGTGACCCCTGGAGTCGCTGTAGACCTATCACATATGGACACCCCGGCCAAGGTCACTGGCTACAAAGGCCCTGAACAGCTGGCAGATGCCATTAAATGTAAGTTTTAAAGAAAAACAAGACAATTAAAGTAAGAAAAATGTTATGTAACCTAACCTATAAAGTCAAGATCAATGATAAAATTAGTTTCCAAGGTTGATTACTTTGGTAAATACCTACTCAATTTTTGTACATAAGTGTTACTAATAAGAAAACAATGGAATATTTAACTAAATGACAGGAAAAAACGGCTACGTCTAAAATCTTGAAATTTTTACGTGGAGGCTAAGAGGCTCACAATGATCTATGAATTAAATGTAGGTATTCTAATTAGAGTAAAAACAATTTCAACTTATCTTATACAGCATTTGAAAACAGTAAAAAACTTTTTGGAAATTCTTATAAAATGTAGCGGAAATAATCATGGGGGACTATAGCTAATCCAAATTAGGAATTCCTGTGGGAATATCGGGATAGAAAGTATGTGAGGTACTCCCAATGAATCAGTGTGTCCACATATCAAGTTTCATCCAAATGAGTCAGTAGTTTCGGAGCCTATTTGTAACAAACATACAAAAAAAATGTTTTTCCTTTTTGTAATCTAACTAGCGACCCGCCCCGGCTTCGCACGGCTATATTATGCATGTATTATACATATAAACCATCCTCTTGAATCATGCTATCTATTAAAAAAATCGTAGTTTTAAAGATTTAAGCATACATAGGGATATAGGGACAGAGAAAGCGACTTTGTTTTATACTATGTAGTGATATATATAAATTATGTGTCACATTGTTTGTGCGCGATGGACTCCTAAACTACTAAACCAATTTTAATCAAATTTGCACACCGTGTGTAGTTTGATCCAACTTGAAAGATAGGATAGCTTACATCTTAATTTATCCCGATATTCCCACGGGATCGGGAGTTACGCGGGTGAAACCGCGGAGCGCAGCTAGTATTAGTATATATTATAGTGTAGATAGATAACTGCAGTATGGATAAATAACAAATATAGCCATTATGAAATAACAGTCAACCATTATCACTCTGTTAAGGATAATAAATCAAATACCTACTATAGATGTAAAATTCATCATTTGTTGCATAGATACTATAGTTTCTACAATTTTTGCTTAGTTTCCACAATTTATTGCTTAGTTTCCACAATTTATTGCTTAGTTTCTACAATTTATTGCTTAGTTTCTACAATTTATTGCTTAGTTTCTACAATTTATTGCTTAGTTTCTACAATTTATTGCTTAAACAATAAATTTTATTGTTTTGTCATGACTGCAATATTACAATGAAATAATGCCTATTTCATTGCATAACTTCTCATACAGCTATATTGCTAAGACAAATTTTAAAAACTTAAATTTTATTCAGTAAGTGGTTATTCAATTTTTTTTATATTTTCACATACAAATTGAATATAAACGAGTTGAAAATTTTGCATGGGCCTTCAGGGCTATATCCTAAACTATAAGAGATAGCAGAAAATGCTGAAAGGAGTTGCGTGCCTGATTTTGATAAAAAGTAAAACTGTATCATTAGTTTTTTGAAAAAGTCGATAGTGTTGCTGATAGAGATCAATTCCTGTAAACAAACATAGTAGCAAATTAGAGGAAAAAGCTCATTTTTGTAATGTTCTGCAAGTTTCATCTTACTATCTTATTTGCCTAATCAAATACCTTAACACCCGTATTCACAACCAACCCTATGAGACTGCATAGTGCGCGCGAACGCATAGAGCCGCAAAGAAGACGTTAATTGGCCAGATTAAAGAGATCAACACATAATTGACCAATCATAGGGCCAAATTTAGCGCAAAAAGAAAAAAGAAGAGAGAAATAAACTTACCTAATTTACTTAATTTTTAATTTAATTTATAATAATATGGAAAATAATGTGTCTTATTGTTTTTTTTCTAAAATAAATGATTTATTATTAGAAATTTTATTGTCTGAACACATAAAAGAAGCACAAGAAAAAAGATCCGTCCTCAGCACAATGCTAGAGCTAGAAGCCCCAGCGCTGATCGTGCGTAGCGCAGTGCGTTCACTTATCTAAGAGCAACTTAAGTACTGTTTGTAAGACGCTATCGCTAAAGTGAAGAAAGCGGCACAATATTGACCAATCATAGAGCCGCATTTAGCGCAGTGCGTTCACCTACTTGTACTTGTATACGGGCTGTTTTCTGCGATTAGGATCTTTTGACTTGGATCCTTTTTACGTAAGGAATGGAGTAGGCTTGCCCAGCACCCACTACCCTCTCAGCTTAGTCGAACATGTCCAGAGGAGAGAACTTGTCAATACTACTAGAGCCAACTGAGCCGCGGGTTTCATCACGATTTTCCTTCACCGTAAGAGCAATGTCAATTAGCGCACATAAAGAAAAATCCAGGCCAGCCGGGATTCGAACCCACGACCTTCAGAATGGAAGTCGAGGTATCCACCACTAAGCCAACACTGCTCCTCTGCGTTCATCTATCCAAGAGCAACTTAAGTACTGTTTGCGTAAGTTTCAAATCACCATTCCAGGTGCGGACGTGGTAGTAATCCCAGCAGGTGTCCCCCGCAAGCCCGGCATGACTCGCGACGATCTATTCAACACAAACGCGTCTATCGTCCGCGATTTGGCAGCTTGCATCGCCCAGAACGCGCCCAAGGCTATCGTAGCCATCATCACGAACCCTGTCAACTCTATGGTGCCCATCGCTTCTGAAGTCTTGAAGAAGGTATGAAATAAAGGATTAAAATGTTATTTTCTAGGCCTTAATTTTTTATTTTTCTAGATTATTAAGAACTAGCGACCCGCCCCGGCTTCACACGGCTGTATTATGCATGTATTATACATATAAACCTTCCTCTTTAATCACTCTATCTATTAATCAAAATCCGTTGCGTAGTTTTAAAGATCTAAGCATACAAAGGGAAATAGGGACGGCGAAAAGTGACTTTATTTTATACTATGTAGTGATAATAAATAAATCGGCCAATTACGTTTACGGTTCCGTTGTATTGTAATTTTTTTTCTGTTATTAATATTTATCTGGGAAAATTTCAACTGTGATGATGTATTTCTGTTGCCGCTATAACAACAAATACTAAAAACAGAATACAATGGTACGGAACCCTTCGTGCGCGAGTCCGACTCTCACTTGACTGGTTTTTCCGCCCTTTAACTACTAAATAGTGATTGATTGAGCGCCTGGTTTCTTTTCATCATAGAATTCCTTAAATTTTAGTGCTTGCAAAGTACTGCTTGTAGACCTAGTGAGAAACTTTTTTAAAACCTTGATATTGACAAAATCCCAAAAAAATAAACGAATTATTTTTCAGATTGTCAATAAAGCAAATATTTATCTAATGACTTGTATTTTTCCCTATTTTTACGAAATCATTAGTTTTTAATTATGGTGGCAAGTGGCTCTTATTAGAGACTAGCGACCCGCCCCGGCTTCGCACGGCTATATTATTCATGTATTATACATATAAACCTTCCTCTTGAATCACTCTATCTATTAAAAAAACCGCATCAAAATCCGTTGGGTAGTTTTAAAGATCTAAGCATACATAGGGATATAGGGACGGCGAAAAGTGACTTTATTTTTATATACTACTAGCAACCCGCTCCGGCTTCGCACGGCTATATTATTCATGTATTATACATATAAACCTTCCTCTTGAATCACTCTATCTATTAAAAAAACCGCATCAAAATCCGTTGGGTAGTTTTAAAGATCTAAGCATACGAAGGGATATAGGGACGGCGAAAAGTGACTTTATTTTATACTATGTAGTGATGATAGTGATACTTTAGTAATAATAATAACCTATGTACCCACTTCATATTCGTAAGATATGATTCATATTGTGAACCGTTGAGTGGTTTTTATCAAAAATATCCCTGTTCTCTCTTATCTAATCATACCATGTTGAATATAATGTTTATACCGACTATGTATCTAACATAAGAGAGTTATATATCTTGTTTGTTACATACCTACTTATATTAAAATAATTATTTTTAACTAGCGACCCGCCCCGGCTTCGCACGGCTATATTATGCATGTATTATACATATAAGCCTTTCTCTTGAATCACTCTATCTATTGAAAAAAAAACCATCAAAATCAGTTGCGTAGTTTTAAAGATTTAAGCAGTCAAAGGGAAATAGGGACAGAAAAAGCGACTTTGTTTTATACTATGTAGTGATATTATACATATAAACCTTTCTCTTGAATCACTCTATATATTATACATATAAACCTTTCTCTTGAATCACTCTATCTATTAAAAAAAAACCCCATCAAAATCCGTTGCGTAGTTTTAAAGATTTAAGCAGTCAAAGGGAAATAGGGACAGAAAAAGCGACTTTGTTTTATACTATATGTAGTGATAGTGTATGATACTTTACACAGCGCCATTTAGCCCCTTATTTAACTAGCTGCGCCCTGCGGTTTCACCCGTTTAAGTCCCGATCCCGTCGGAATATCAAAATAAAAAGTAGCCTATAGCCTTCCTCGATAATTGGACTATCCAACACAAAAATAATTTATCAATTCAAACCAGTAGTTCCTGAGATTAGCGCGTTCAAACAAATAAACAAACTCTTCAGCTTTATAATATTAATATAGACTAGCTGACCCGGGCCCACTTCGTTGGGCATTTATTTTATTAATATTAAAAATTAAATTATCTATACTAATATTAAAAAAAAATACTTTTTGTAACTTAAATATAAAAGTTAGACATATGCTGTCGTTGACTTTTTTGTAGGCATTTTCAAGCTCCACATCTTTTCTATAGAACTCAAAAATATATCTTTCATAGTTAAGGCAGCGTTCGTAAGAAACGCTTTCATTCGACCGTTTTTTCTCCGATTCACTTTGCAAAACGGACTACCACGTAAAAGCCTTTTTATTTTTCGGTTTTTTATATAACCTATGACACTCAGCAATAATGTGGCTTTCTATTGGTGAAAGAATTTTTAAAATCGGTTCAGTAGATCCCGAGATTACCCCTTACAATTTAACAAACTTTACTTCTTTATAATATTAGTATAGATATAGATTACTAGCTGCGCTCCGCGGTTTCACCCGCGTAACTCCCGATCCCGTGGGAATATCGGGATAAAAAGTAGCCTATAACCTTCCTCAATAAATGGACTATCCAACACAAAAATAATTTTTCAATTCGAACCAGCAGTTCCTGAGATTAGTGCGTTCAAACAAACAAACTCTTCAGCTTTATAATATTAAGTATAGATTAGTATGACGTGTACCTATTTTGGTGACGTCACCGGAACGGCCTCAACGGAACACCAGCGCTAGTCGAAAGGATAGCATTTCGCTCAGTTGGGGTCCGTTTTGCAACAATTATTAGTTTATTTTCTTTACATATGATACGTCGCCGACATCTCTTCCGGAGGCCTGTAGCCTGGGATGGTTGGAGTGACGAGTAGGATATTTACACACGCACAATGACCCAAATAATGAGGCTAAGTGCGGAAACAGCCCCGTAAAACTAAACTAAACTACATATGATACGTTTGACCACTATCACACCTGCCTGATGGTAGGTGACGATGCGGCCTAAGATGTAGCACACGCGAAGAGAAGTTTTATTTAGCTCTATCAACTTTATAATTTTTCTTTTTTTGTTGCAAATAAATAATATTCTATTCAATTTGTTTGTCTATCTTCCAGGCGGGAGCATACGACCCGAAACGCGTCCTCGGAGTGACAACCTTAGATGTAGTCCGCGCCGCAGCGTTCATCGGTGAAATCAACTGCGTAGACCCTCGCCGCGTCACCATCCCGGTCATCGGAGGTCACTCGGGTGTCACCATCATTCCTGTGTTGAGTCAGAGTCAGCCCAAGGTCAACCTCAGTGACCAGGGCAAGATCAAGGCGTTGACTGAGAGGATCCAAGAGGCTGGTACTGAGGTGAGTCCATCGATAGTCGTACGTCTGTTGAGTCACGAGTCAGTTTAAGTCAATCTCAGTGACCAGGGCAAGATCAAGGCGTTGACTGAGAGGATCCAAGAGGCTGGTACTGAGGTGAGTCCATTGATAGCCAGTTAACTGATAACCTCAAAAGGTAAAAAAAAGGAACCCTTATAAGTTCACTTTATTGTCCGTCTGTTTGCATGAGGATGGAGTAGGCTTCCTACTATACTACCCTCTCACCTTAGTCGACCGTGTCCAGAGGACAGAACTTATCAATACGTCTGGATTCAACTAAGCTGCAAGTTTCATCACGATGTTTTTCCTTCACTTAAGAACATACATTTTTCGCGAGAAAACTCCATTGGTCCACGGCCAACTGGGATCGGATACACTACCTTCTTAATTAAAGTCGAGGTACGGTCGGCTGCATAATTGCAGACCCACCGTAGAGCTCCAAAACGGCTGTTATAAGAATGTTGTCAACACAAGCAAGATTCACCTGCTTTAGTTCAAGTTTCTCTGTACTGTTTATATAACTATGTATTAGCTGTTGAGTTTCCTAAAATAAATAAATGAAATAAAAATTAATAAATAAAACTCATGAATTTATCAAACAAAAATTAATTAGAATGAAAACATTCCAATAATAGTAATTTAAGAACTCTATGGTCGGTTCGCAATATAAAATAAATAAATAATAAATATTTCAGGACATATTACACATCGCCATCCAGCCCCAAGCTAAGCAACTTAATGCTTGTGTTATGGGTGCCAGATAACGGATAAACTACTTATATACTTTTTTTTTTTGTAAATATATACATATTATACATATAGGAAACACCCAGAACCAGAAACAAGAATTTATGGTCAGCATAAATACTTGTTCCCGGCGGGAATCGAACCCGCAACCTTCTGCGTCGCAGTCGGGTGTTCGCCCGACGCGCCACAGAGGTCGTCACCTCTGTGGCGTACGTAGGTACGGTGGGCAGCAATAATGCTGCCCACCGTACCTACCAATACTAAACTTAACTATAATTAATAATAAATAATGGTTTGTTATAGGTTGTGAAGGCGAAGGCCGGAGGCGGATCCGCGACGTTGTCTATGGCGTACGCCGGCGCGAGGCTCGCCAACTCGGTGCTCAGGGGACTTAATGTTTGTATATCTTATATTATACACTAGCAGCACTCCGCGGTTTCACTCGCGTAACTCCCGGTCCCGTGGGAATATCGGAATAAAAAGTAGCCTATAGCCTCCTATCCAACACAAAAATATTTTTTTAATTCGAACCAGTTGTTCTTGAGATTAGCGCGTTCAAACAAACAAACTCTTCAGGTTTATATCTTAATATATATAAATCTCGTGTCACAATGTTTGTCCTCAATGGACTCCTAAACCACTTAACCGATTATAATAAAATTCGCACACCATGTGCAGTTCGATCCAACTTGAGAGATAGGATAGCTTACATTCCGATATTCCCACGGGATCGGGAGTTACGCGGGTGAAACCGCGGAGGGCAGCTAGTCTTAATATATATAAATCTCGTGTCACAATGTTTGTCCTCAATGGACTCCTAAACCACTTAACCGATTATAATAAAATTCGCACACCATGTGCAGTTCGATCCAACTTGAAAGATAGGATAGCTTGCATCTTAATTTATCCCGATATTCCCACGGGATCGGGAGTTACGCGGGTGAAACCGCGTAGGGCAGCTAGTCTTAATATATATAAATCTCGTGTCACAATGTTTGTCCTCAATGGACTCCTAAACCACTTAACCGATTATAATAAAATTCGCACACCATGTGCAGTTCGATCCAACTTGAGAGATAGGATAGCTTACATCCCGATATTCCCACGGGATCGGGAGTTACGCGGGTGAAACCGCGTAGGGCAGCTAGTAATATATATAAATCTCGTGTCACAATGTTTGTCCTCAATGGACTCCTAAACCACTTAACCGATTATAATAAAATTCGCACACCATGTGCAGTTCGATCCAACTTGAGAGATAGGATAGCTTACATCCCGATATTCCCACGGGATCGGGAGTAACGCGGGTGAAACCGCGTAGGGCAGCTAGTATTTTATATAATATAGCTGCGTCCCGCGGTTTCACCCGCGTAAGTCCCGATCCCGTGGGAATATCGGGGTAAATTAAGATGTAAGATATCCTATCTTTTAAGTTAGATCAAACTGCACATGGTGTGCAAATTTGGTTAAAATCGGTTAAGTGGTTTAGGAGTCCATTGAGGACAAACATTGTGACACGAGATTTATATATATTAAGATTTATATATATTAAGATTTATATATATTAAGATTTATATATATTAAGATTTATATATATTAAGATTTATATATATTAAGATATAGGAAATATGTTTGAAACGAATAGGCTCCGAAACTAGGACCTATTTAACCGATTGTAAAGAAAGGGTTATGTTTTTCGCTTCTGTCTTT
Source organism: Idaea aversata (assembly GCA_907269075.1). Classification (NCBI taxonomy): domain Eukaryota; kingdom Metazoa; phylum Arthropoda; class Insecta; order Lepidoptera; family Geometridae; genus Idaea; species Idaea aversata. Next base: position 11,485,504 of record OU026104.1, on the reverse strand, counting down.
GTATGTTTGTAATATTCTTACACTAATATGATAAAGAGAAAAGATTTTCATAAAACTTGGTATAATAGATACACTGATTCATTGACAGTAACATAGGCTACTTTTTATCCCGATGTTCCCAGACGAGCGGGAGTTACACGGGTGAAACCGCGGAATGCTGCTGCATATATTTTATTTCATTAAAACTGCATGAAAGGACCATTTTATTTTTAAAGTTTTCAACCATGACTTGATCATAATTAAGGCTGAATTCAACATACAAGAAACATCAAATTCTCAACTTACCCATTATATGATCTTCTTTCTTTTTTTACTCCTTAAAAATATCCAAAAATCAAAGGCAAAATTGGTTCTGGGCATATATGGAAGATTTTAAATCATTATTAAATTTAAAAAGTTGAAAAAACATTTCGTCCTTTTACCTTCCAGGGTGATGCAAACGTAGTGGAATGCGCGTACATCAAATCCGACGTCACCGAAGCGCCATACTTCGCAAACCCCGTCGTACTCGGCAAGAACGGAGTCGAAAAGAACCTCGGCTTCGGTACCCTCAACGACTTCGAGAAGCAACTTCTTAAAGCTGCCATCCCTGAACTTCTCAAGAACATTAAAGTTGGAGAAGACTTCGTTAAGTGTTAAGCTAGATGAATAAGGGTTGGGTTATGTTTGAACCCAAAAATGGGTTCAAATACGACTTGCTCTGATAAAATGTCCTTGATGCACAGATTACTCTTTAATAGACACCGCATATAGAAAAACTGATGCGCTCAACATATACTTAAAGTCACTGATAACGTGATTCTTTGCTTAAAACGCCAGGTAAAGGAAAATACTAAAGAAAAGATAAAACACACGGACGTTAAGAACAAAGCCATGTAATATGCTACTAAAACCAGATTAAGTTAAGACCCAACTCTATGGTATAAGATAGCTAAAGCATAAGGTTAAGACCGGCGGTGTTCGCTTAGTGGTAGATATCTCGACTTTCATTCTGAAGGTCGTGGATTCGAATCCCGGCTGGCCTGGATTTTTCTTTATGTGCGCTAATTGACATTGCTCTTACGGTGAAGGAAAACATCGTGATGAAACCCGCGGCTCAGTTGGCTCTAGTAGTATTGACAAGTTCTCTCCTCTGGACATGGTCGGCTAAGCTGAGGGGGTATTAAGTGGGCAAGCCTACTCCATCTTCACGCTAAAAAGGACCCAATTAAAAAGGGTCTAATTGCGGAAAACAGCCCGTATACAAGTACAAAGTTTAGGCCAAGGCTTATATGCTAGCTTAAAGTAAATAAAATACGACTTACGTTAAATGCTAGCTAAAGCAAAATAAGGCCAATTCTATGACCCGAAGAGAAGATTTTTCAACTAAAGCAAGTCTGTTCTATATGTGGCATTCTATTAAAGGATCATCTGTGCGTCGATGCGTTTAATAACCAATAAGTTTTAATACTTACAGCTCTAACAACTGTAGATGTTGTTGGCATAATTGTAGTAGTATAAAATGGCAAATATTATTATATTCTTTATGTAGTATAAGAGTCAATGTGTAAAGAAACCCGGATATTTATGTATATTGTTAAATTTTTTAGACTTATTTTCATGTATTTATGTCAGTTATTTAACACTTTCCCAGTCCTAAAGGTAAATAAGCCACATAAGGTCGGATAACATATTATGGGCCCTAAGTATTTTGATGGAAAAATCCAACAAAAGCATTGCTACGAAACATCGACCGAGAGATGTCGCTGTTAACACTGTTGTACAGAAGTGAGTATCGTAGTTCGGCCGTTTGCACAGAGATGGCGCTGTTTTCAATATTGCATAGTAGTAGAAGCACAATAACTGTTAAAATCTCATCTGTCAAAATCTCATCTGTCGCGAGAACGGCTGAAAATGCTCACCTACAAAAGTACCCAACGCGCCATAAGAAGTTTTCACTTCAAAAATAAAATAATGTCAGTCCAGTTCATTTTTTATGTCAAAAATGGGGCACAGTAGAATTATCCGTGGACTCACGGGAACTGTCGGATTAAATTAAATCAATGAAAACTCTAGTAGCAGTGGGTCTACAGAAAGCCGCAATTTTACCCTTTGTATTAGGACTGTTAAAGTGTTAAAACATTTGGGTCGCGTCGTGGCTAATTGGGTTGCAATAGGATACACAAAATGTCCTAATTAAGATGGGTTTAGACATGTTTATAATTAGGACATAAAACGTCTTTGGTTATTAAAATTAAAAAGAAACAAAAACATTTTTTTATAAGTATTTTATTTATTTATTTGCAAGATATAGACCAAAGTTACCGTGAGTTGGGAGATGGAATAATGTGTGAAGTGTTTATACAATTTTATGTTTCTTTTGTGATCGTTATGCTGAGATTAAAAATATCATTATTATTAATATGTTTTTTTTTGTAATCCCTTGATGCAAGCAAGAGTGTTTTAAGAGTGACAAGTTTTTAAAATGAAGAACAGATTTGAATGCTAACCCGACTGGGCGACGACGCACACTGGGGCAAGGTATATGGGGACTGCTAAAAACACTTATAAATTAGAAAAAAAAGGTCTGTAAAGTCGGTTTACGGACGATAATTTTACGTGATAACGTCCGCGTCATAAGAAAATGCTAAAAGATTGAGTTTTTTTTCCTTTATATATATTTGGGGCTGACAAATTGCCAGCAACACTTTGACCCAATGGGATCTTTTGTGAATGTTTATATAAATAAGTCTTCCTATTTAATGGTCGAAGAAGTCTTCTATTCGTCTCTCGTCACCATAACACAAGCCCAGATGAGCGATATTATTATTAAATACGGACGATAATTTTCCAAAACATTGGTTGCTATGGAACGTGACCGTTCCGGGAACGTTCGCGGAACGTCGCACTTTTTTTGTGAATGCAGGTGTTCATCAATTTATGAGACGTTATCACGTCAAAATAAATAGCTTTTATTCTTGTATCACTTGTATGACCTCCGGATCAAAAGGTGTACGTTTTACCTTGAATAATTTACGCATTTGGCTTATAATGGGGTCTGATGATATACACAATCGGTTCATAAATTAGATATTCAGTACTGGAAGTTTTTCTACTAAAAGGTTTTCTAAACGATGTAAATCCTTATTCCTACGCTCTTCATCTTGAACTTTTTCGCTAAGTAAAATAGTAATTTAAAAAAATGAAACTCCTTAGAAAAATGCAAGTAAAAATGATTCGCATTTTGAATTTGCACGAAGCTCTGTTATTTTGCTTTAAGTTTCTTAATATGGAAGGTTTTGTGTCTATAAAATGTCAAATAATTACAAAAGAGCTTTTTGCGAACTTGAGAAACACCCACAATTAATTCGTCCGACTGCTGTGGCGCCGTGTGGGGGAGGTCTATGTGTATGGGCTGATATGATAGCCTTTCTCGATAAATGGACTATCCAACACAAAAAGAATTTTTCAATTCGAACCAGTAGTTCCTGAGATTAGCGCGTTCAAACAAACAAACTCTTTAGCTTTATAATATTAGTTTAAAGATTATACGTAGTAACTGACCTTTGATCCTCACAAGTCACTCGCCATTAAGTTTCAATATAATTCCTTCGTAAAGTAAGATCACTTTTGTCTGTAGGATACTATTGCAAATGCACACGATCAACTTTAAAGCACTTTATTTAACAAACCGATAACCTCTAGATAAGAATGATGCTAACTGACGTGAAATATAACGGTATCTAATGATTTGCTATAAAATTTCGTAACTACCCACATTTAAAAATCCGATTTTACGTATTACCTCCATATATCCTACCCGTGTGTGACGTAAAGGAGGATAAATTTTTTCTGTATTTGAAAGTAGAATTAGATTACATACGACCTCGGACGATTTCTTTGTCAAAACTTTGCCTTTTGGGTTCTTCCGTGAGGGTGGGATAAAGGCTTACCCAGCACCTATATTACCTTCTCAGCTTAGTCGACCGTGGGTTTTATAACAAAATAAAACAACAGAACTGTTGTGTTCAAAACACGGTTTTTTAAACTTTTTATTGAAAAATATCCGACATAAAGGTGTTGAATGTCGTCAATTGATACAATACAATGATGCCACTTCGTTTTGGCACAGACAGTGTGACCTGCCCACCGCTGGGCACAAGCGTTCCCACAGTACAAGCGATGCGTGAAGCGCGGTATATAACTGTCACTATACATGTCAAAGTGACACTCGGCTTGAAAAATAATTAAAATAGCAGCAAATCTTTTATAAAAAAAGCCAGCGCAGATGAGGAACTAAACCGTCAAACGTCAAGGCGCCTTATTAACCTGCAAGGCGCAGTGACGTCCTTGGCGTTGTAGCATTTTTGCCTTAACTTGTATGGCGCAGCGACGTGTTTGCCCGTCAAGTACGTCACGACGCCTTATAAACTTTTATGGCGCAGCGACGTTTTTGTCACTTCTAAAACGTCAAAATGCATGATAACTTGTATGATGCAGTGACGTGTTTGCATGACAAAAACGTCAGGTCATATAAACTTGCATGGCGCAGTGACATCCTTGGCGTTGTGACATTTTTGCTCATCAAAAACATCACTTTGTTGGATTGTAGAGGCAGTCCCTAATCTGCGCAGGCGCATTTAAAAACTGTATTAGACACATGATGTGACGTTAAAAATTATAAAAATCGACTAAGAAATTGTTATCCGTGACAGTTATACCCTCACAAAATGAATAGATAAAAATAAATTTCTTCGTTAACAATTTTTTTTTCGTTTATATAATTGACTCTACATAGTATTTTTTAACCTTTTTTGCGTATTTTAACAATGTTTCTCAATATATATTGCAGTAACAGAATTTAGGCTCAGAATTTTCGATAGTTATAACGCACGATATAGCTAGAAATTTTGGAAAAAAAAAAGGAAGGAGAAATTGTGATTTCGTTTTTTTTTCTAATTATATCGCGCGATCTGTACTAAGATTATCAAATTACCGTACTCACTCCACATCTATACCTTCAGTCTTTATACATTTGAACAATTGCTAAGGAGTTTTGTCAAAACTACACAAGTGTAATAAATAACGCAGACAAGGAACTTCAGTTCGCCAAAACGTCACCACGTCTTAGACAATTTTTATAGAACGGTATCGTTTTAAGGCAAGTCTCTCGTCTGAGAAAGCCTTTACTGATAGAGACAATTTTGAAACATAATCAATAAACATTTATATAAAGACTTCGATTAAAATATGTTGTTTATCACAGTTGCTCATAAAGTGGATCTTATTAAACCGCTTTTAGGCTCATAATGCAACGTATTATACACGCGTGCGATAAAAAAAAATCCAACTAGTGCTAAAATAATATGCTATCCCGATATGTCAAATACGTATCTCACTGCTAATGACATATTAGGTACTCAAATGAAACATTCTTAATTTATCATAGGATAAACTGTTTTGATGTATAGAAAAAAGGTACAATCAAAGAGTTTTTATGCCTTGTTGGCTTAAAACTCTTTGTTGGTACCTTTTTTCTTCTTTTCAAAAGGTTGTCTCTAGAGTCTGATAACGAACGATAATTTTACGTGTTAACGTCTTTGAAAATAATGAAAAATTGAGTTTTGTTTTTAATTTGTTTTTTTTTAGGTACATGAATATATTTTTTCCTTGCCATTATATTGTTTTTAACTGCCGACGCAAAAACAAATGAAATAACCCTAAAAAAATATTGTATGTCAGACGAGGCTGTATAGGTTCAAAGTCTTTTACCTAGCCTTTCGGGAATGTAATTAACAAAAAATAGTAAACATAACCTAACATTCTCAAAAACTTTTTATTATTTTAACAAGTCTTTTTTTATTCGCAACTGTGATAAAAAACGTCGTACGATACAGGTGTGGATTGCTCATTCCATCTCTGCTTTTGCCACGCTCGCGTTCCGCTCGCGCGTCATAAACCGCCTCTATGGAATGATCAACTTTCCACACTTGTATCGCAATGTACTATTGTCCAAGGGTCAAAACGCATTCTAACCAAAGGCTTATTAAATGTCTATAAATAAAGGGATAATCTATAAAAATACATAAAAATCTTTAAAATAATTACAATTTTAAGTTTTATACATTTAAATTACAAAATGTGTTCTAGATTGATTTTTTTAATTCATACAATTTTGTAAATTCGTTGAAAAAGCCCGATATATGTTGGATTTCATAGAACAAACTGTTTTAAATAAAATTGTCTGTACAAGGCATGTCATCGTCTTTTATTGGACAACGATAGACTGTCAAAAAGACGTAGCGTTGACCAATCAGACGACAAAACGACCAATGTTTTCCAGTGGATTTTTGACAAAAACCCCCTCGCCTTACATACCGTTGGTAACACATAGGTACATTTCACATTTTAAGGCAATTTCCTATAGAATTCTATACAATAGACGCCCATATTACGACGCCTTACGGAGGTACAAAGCTGCTCTCATCAAAATAATTGAGCTTAAAACAAATAAAACATAGGGAGGGTAATTCAATCTGCTTCGAAAAGAAATCAACTTGAAAGCCTACAAATAGACGTCACTTTTAACAAATACGTCACTGCGCCTTATAAGTTTATAAGACACAGTGACGTATTCGGAAAAAGTTACGTTACCGATGTTATTAGAATTTCAAAGCTAGCTACAATTACGAAATTAAAAACACACTACATCAAAATAATTTGGACATCACCCTTCAAAAAATAATCGACCGTATTGCAACGGTTTAAGAATGAAAATGTATAGAGCCGTTCGACTCAAGGCACAAGGAATTGATTTCCTTATTTTGCAAAGCGATTGGTGTATTCAAAAGCTTGTTTTTTACGGCTTAAGGCCTGTGGACGCGAGGCGTGCGCAGACCGAATATTAATAAAATAGAGGGAAATAGTATATATAATTTAGGTTCCCTATATTGTAATAATACGACCGAATCTAAAAGGCTAGTGTGCGTGACACGTTATATATACATAATTACATATATATTATATACAATGCGTATAGAAAAACAAATCACTTAGAATTCCACCACAACCGTTTTACATAAACAAATGCCTCAACAATTATTAAGGGTATCAAAATTAAACAAAATGTTCAATGGAAAAGGTCCCCGTAAAACAAGTGTTGTGACACGGGGTGTATCGAATTATCGATACGTTTTTTTATACATCTAAAGGCGCTAAACGAACAACATACGCCCACAAATATATCATAATACTCTCACACATAACCATAACATACCACGTAATAAAAATTTCAATCAAAACAAAGGAAAAAAAATAAAATAAACAGGCCCCGTACCAAGTTCAAATGAGTACAACGAACGTGGTAGAGGGATTCCCCGAACGTAGTGCGGGGTTTAGGCCCTTTCCTAGAGATATTTTTTTGTGATTTTTTTTGTATGTTATATATTTGTTTCGAATAACGTATCTACATCACAAATTAATATAAAAGCTGTATTTGGGGAAAGGGCACAATTATCTAGATTTTTTTATATTTACACAATTTATTTACAATTCGTGGAGTGGACTATTTTAAACTCATATTTCTTGCAATTTTATAATTGATAAGAATTATCAGACTTTTAACTGAACATATTTTTTTTGTGAATTTTAAATTAGATAATCAACTGACAAGTCTACGTCCATAATAAAGGATAAATTTAAACCGTATTTTTTCAATATTTGTTTGAAGAAAAAAAAAGTTTAAGTATAAAAAAAACACTTTGATTTTTATTTTCATCTGATCATGCTCACAAAAGTCAGGGTTGATTTCTGTACGAACATTTTTTGAATTGGAACAATTTAAAATAGTCTTAAAACTCAGTTTACAGAGCCAGTTTCGACGGTTGATTTATTTAACCTAAATGATTGAACATTTTATTTATTGAGAGCTTTTTAGAAAAAATAATAAGCCTGGTTCCATAATTATTTTTTTTGCGTCTGTGTTGCTGGGTTATGGACGTAGACTCTTACTCTAAGGGATGTATTGAATTCGAAAATTAATCAAACAAAATCAAGCCGTAACATAGTGATGGGATGTGCAAATGTTTCACCTAGTGCAGGGTTACAAAGTTACAACTGGATTTTGTTGGGATATTTCCTTTAATCGGCAAGTGCCATAGACAATTTTTATGTGAAAAAAAAAGTGAATGTCATCGTCCACATTGGCGCTACCCAGGGAGCACCGCGAGGAGGTTATGGACTATGCTCCCCTTGTTTGCCATCATTACAATAGAATCCGGATTATCCGGACATATGGTTATCCGGATTATCGATTATTCGGTCATTTTGTTGCCTCATTTTTAGTGTGAAAATTTATGGTTTTGTCTCCTAAAAATCGAGATATTACCTACATAAGAATTCAAAATTTCTAAAAGTTTTAAATAATTATTTCATTGTAAACTCGTTTTAACATATCCCCAACACAAGACTTCAGTCCCAGTGCGGGATCCATTGTTGTTACTTTGGTTTTGTATTTATGTTTATCTCAATAAATAATTAAATTTAGAAGAATCCGAACTTTCTTAATATCCGGTTATCCAGATATCCCAACATCTCACAAAACCTGTATTTCTGGTGAATATTTATGCTTCTATTAATAAAAAGAAATATTTTTTTGACTATCCGGACAGTCGGTTATCCGGATTAATTTATCCCGAAGCCTTTTGTATGGTTTATTTTTGCAAAAATACAACGATAAAATCCGGATTTTCGATTATCCGGCTTTTGGCACCAAATGATCCGGATATTCGGAATTCTACTGTAAATTATACGAATCCTTAGGCTTTAAGTTTAAGTTATATACATTACATTAATCGCGATAGGTAATATTACATTCTGAATTGTGCAAATCTGATAATGAACAAATGATCTAGTCTTTTTTTCATTTGTATATAAGTATCCATACATTATATACCTTATACCTATCATTTATTGTCACTCCTACGAATGCATCACTCACGCGATTACCACAATATTACTTCATATAAGGCAGTTTTTTTTATATATTACATAACTATACATTCGATTTGGTTGCCTCCATGTGTTTTTATCGATTAAATGGAAATATTGGTACAACACTATTTCTGATTTATTTGGATGGATCTATTTATTGTAAATTTTGTTTGTAAAATAAGGATATTTAAAAAGATTGATTGGTACTATTGAATATTTTATTTAAAAGTTTTTGTTTCGTTTTCGCAAATATATTTTGGAGCGATGAAAACTTAATAAGAATTTGATAAATGGTATATTAGTGAAAAGTTTTATTTTAAACATCTTTCATGGTTTTAATGCATCTGATGTTTTTTAAGATTACTTTCCAAACAATCTGCCGTTTTGCACAAAAAAAGAAAACAGATTAACAAACACGGAGGCTTCTAACTATACAACTATTTATAGAACTAAAATGTATTTTAGATTCTAAATAAATAAGGCGTAGAGTTCAAAATACCGCGGCGAATAGACGCGGCGTCTTGAGCTGACGAGATAATTTTGTCGAAATACTTGTGTTGAAATTTTAACAAATTAAAAGACCAGTTAAAGCTTTATGGTCTAGTAACGCAAAATTTAGCACTAAAAAGGTTTTTTTTGGAAAAAGTATTCTAACGGTTTTAGAAAGTATTTTAGTTGTATATATCGTTATTCGTTTGACGTAAGAATTAAATTCAATTTTGAATATGGAAAATCAATAGATTTTTTTCAAAATTCCACACAACTATCTCCGACAACAAAATAGGATTCTACCTAACTATAATACAAGCTCTGCCTTCGACTTTGCATACATACAAACAGACATTACCACACAATCATACACTATATATTTTCACATCACTTGCCCACATAGAAAATAACTAATGAAAAAGAAATATACGTTTTTGACGACATTTATAAAAATATCGTTCGTTTTGATGATATTTTCCAAAATTACAATCTGGTTCAAACACAACTGTGATGTCAATCGATAGAAATGGAATTTTTCAGTTTACGGAAACATGAAATTTTAACTTTGGTGAAAATATCTCGGTAAAAATTAACTTTTGGTAAAATCTCTCGGTGTAAAATAACTTTTTAATGAAACGTAACTTTTTAGTAAAAAATATCTTTAGTGGATCAACTTTTGTGAAAGGTAAGTTTTTGGTAAAAAGTATGTTTAGTAAAAAAGTGACTTTTAGTGAAAAATTAAATCGATATGACCGTATTATTTGAACAAAATAGTTTTTGATGTTAAAATAACATGTTCCCTTTAAGTTATTTAAATACAAAACCAATTATAAACAATCTAAGATAGATACACATATACATGTCTTTAATATTATTTGTCATTCGTTTGAAATATATTATAGTATTTACGGTTCAATTTTGTATGAAATTTTGCACAGAAATTCTTCAAATATGGAAATTTTCACAATTAAAATGCATCTTCAAATTGTAACTTGTGGCTGAACGAACTTTAATTCGGTTGTAGAATGGATATCCAGATTTGGACTATGCCGGTTTTCGCTCGCCGCGGTGTAAAATTTTGGAGATGCATTTTTCATTGATTTTTTCCAGATAATTATGGTCTAAAATTTTCCTCAAATATGGTTTTTTCCGGAAAAATCCCACGGGATTGGAATCTACGCGAGCGAAAACGTAGCTAGATATTTAGTTCAACAAATTCCATACAAAAATCAACCATTAACACTTTCCAAAGCCATCCTTCCACGGAGACACTTTAGTTTTATATTCTACAGTTCTGTATCCTGATTCCCCTTGGAAGAACAACTTTAGCCTTAAGAACGACATAGAAGTCCGTGCTTAGTTTATCTAATACTAAGGAAAACATCGTTGTCACTTTCTAATCACTTTGATAACGAGAGAAACCGGGTGTTAGTACTAACTATAGGAATGGTAACGATATTGGAAACACTGACACGTTGCGATGTATTAGATTTTGGTATTTAATTTTGGAGAGAAATGTACATTTTGTAACACGCTTTTATTAGTTTCACCTGTATGTTTGCTTGCTAGTATGTAACTGACTCTTTTGGGCTCGAGTTTGCCCTACTTTGAACGATCAGATTTAATTCAAACTTTGTTTAAATTATAGCATGTATGGATCCTTAACACTTCATGTGACCTTAATCGAAAAGTCGGAAATAACCAATAGCTAAAATGCGATTGCGACTCGTGTTTATAGAATTAATTCTGATTTAATTAACCCCCGACGCAAAAACGACGGGGTGTTATATTACTTTTTAGTAACAAGTATATGAAATTTTACTTACTAAAAGTTTTTAATTTTATTTTTATACTATGTGTTATGTATTTTTTCTACAAAACTAAACGACAAAATCCATTATAGTTTCGAAATGCCCAGTAAGTCTAAAATTTCAAATTATTCAATATTTATATAAAAACCTTCAACATTTTCGAAAAAAAAAAAAAAGAAAAATTTTTAATTCACTCTGACCTTAATGACCGAATGAAAGATTGAATGAACGATACATTAAAATATTGCTTTTATTTTACAGCCATATTGGGTTTCACAACATTATATTTTATTTTATAACTAAATATTTATTAGAGAGAAATCAGTCACACTGATTTACTTTTTTCCGTGTTTTTAAACAAACAAGCATTGACTAAGAAATATAGCTGAAATAGTTTATTTGCTTTGCCCAGTTTGGCGGAACTGCCTAAGTTTGGCAAGTTGGCCTAAGTTTGGCAGGTTTGTCCAAGATTGACACGCTTCCCTTATTTAGTACGCTCAGTATGAGCAGAGCCCAGCGCACTCAGAACCAGGTTTATTTTTTTAACTGCTAAACCGATCATGATCAAATTTAGTAGGAAAATAATCATTTAAGATTTGAATATTATGTCTAGCTTTTTCCTCCGCGTAAATCCCGATCCCGTGGGAATATCTTGATAAAACGTTCGAATTGAGATACACCTTTAATGGCATCGCATTTTTAGCAATAGACTTTAAAAAAGTCATGTAAAAACCAGGTCCAGACTCGTGAAAATGATGCTTGTAACAGCATTGAAAAATGGAGCTCAACAAAATAAAAACATTGTAAATATTCCGTTTTAAACAACTTTAGTAGATAAAGTACGATATAAAGTCAATGCTTGTTTTATTTAAAAACAAAACTAAATTCTTGTAAATATCTACTGAATCTAATTTGATAGTACATTTTTAAACCCCCAAAAGAAAATAAAGATTTTTTGAACCAAACATTATGGGCCTCCACAAATCCGCAGTTTCGACTATTTAAATTTTTATATACAAATTGACAATCACGCTTTCACGACAAATCTAAAGATGTGTCACTTATCAATATTAGTTCAGCCGTTCAGTTTCTAGGAGGCCACAAAGGTATTAACATAACCCTCCCGTAATCCGATAAAACGCCAAATACAGTCAGTTGAAACTTATAGTACTCCTTGTACAATAAGTTTAACTGACTGTATTTGGCATCGCTGAACGAATAAACCGTTTAAAATGTGGTTTCATTTATCTGAAAGCGGAATGTTCTGGTTTTCTAACGTATTCGGGGGGTTTGCCTGACATTTTACTCACTAAATCTGGGCAGATTAATTACTAGTGAATTTATAGGCAAAAAGATTAGGTTTCTTTGGTTGATAGACTTGCCCAGTGGTAAAAATAAGTGATTTTAAAAAAAATCCGAACTGGGCACGTGTGGCTAATTTTTTAATGGGCTGATGGGCGTTGGTACACATATTTTATGAATCTCTGAAGAAAATAACACTCAAAATGATTGATCTCGGGCCAATTTACTTACAGCCGCTTAAAAACGCTGCTCAGATGCTTATGTAAGACATCCCTTACAAATGCCAGACATATAACTTAATGTTCCGCTAACAAACGTCAGTAAGTCCGGCGGAAATTATGTTTTCTAACTACCCTACAACTCGGTTATTGCGATTTCAATAACGAGTATATTTTAAACATTTAATTTGTAAATCTTTCCGAAACTTTCTTAATTTTAATTATATAATAAAATTATTTTGTATATACACATATACAATACATAAGCAAAGTAAATAATATACGTTTGAAAGTAAAGTGCCCATTCGGATCATGTATTTAAGATAAATACATTTTTTAAAGATAAATGCTTCCTTTATTTATATTTTTATAATACATAATACTTAGCACTTAAATTACTGAGCTTTTGTAGTAAATAAAGTTTAAATTGCCCACTAGAGTAAAGAAATACACTCAAACACACACACTAGTTACAAACCAGACGAGTTTAATAAACTGTCTGGTACACACCATGACACCACATAAAATAAAAGCCTAAATTATGGGCACGAATTGTCTGAATGCCACTTTTTGACCGTATTAGACCAAACGAATGCTGCCTACAAAGAAATTTAACAAGGCGACTCGGCATGCATGCCCCACACGCCTGCCCAATGTGCCCCCAGTAGAAATTGAACTAGGGGAGATTAATTAACAAATTATGTTCATAACGGTCTGTTTGGCACGCCTGCCCAATATGCCTACTATAAACAGGCGAGTTTTAAATATAATATTTATTATTGCAAAGTTTGGCATGTATGCCCAATTTGTTCAGACTAGTTAAACTAAAATAATGCTTAATATGCCCACTATCTAGTGTGCGTAAGTGAGTTTATGTTAAACATGCCTAGAGTTTGGCACGTTTGCCCAAAATAAAATAAGGGTTGAAGTATGGCCCTATTTTAGGCATGTTTGCCCCGTGCCCAGCCCGTGGGGTAGTAGCGTGGTATCAGTGTAAACATTAGAGTCGTACCATTCCTAGGCGCAGTGCACTAACACCCGGCACACCGTGTCGGTGGGGCGCGTGGGGCGCGAAGGACGCGCGGGGTGCGGGCACCGAGCGCCCCACGCGTTAGGGGTGCGAGGGCCCGCCGTGCAGACCGGGGGTCGTCGACCCTGTCGACTGGTGGGGCGGAAGCAATACTTGCTGGAAATTTAAACAATAAGAGATCGTTATCGTCAACATAACAAGTCTAGATGCTTAGCTTGAGGCTAGATGGCACTGTGTACAATGACTAAGAAGTTTGGCGCACTTTAGATATGATAAAGAAATACACCGACTGGTGTCAATTTGATGTGATGTATTCTAAATGGACAGACGACTTAATTAAGGTCGCGGGAAGTCTTTGGAGGCAAAGAGCATGCGACCAATCGCTCTGGAAGTCGTTGGGGGAGGACTATGTTCAGCAATGGGCGTGTTGTAGATGATAATGATTCTTGATCTATATGTCGTATATCGCGGGGCTACGGAGCCTCGGACCTTGGGAAGGTGGGCGTGGAACCGAAGCCAACACGTAGAGGCCCTTTACAATAACAACGTTTAATTGCAAAGTAATTACAATAACAAGTTTATCCCTGTCTGCAAATGCAGCCAAGGACAACCTCCGGTTTAGATTGAACTATTAATAAACTACAAAAATACTTTGGCTATTGTGATGGAATGGTAGTGGACTATGGGTACTATGGCGCCTGCCGTAACAATGTCTTAAGCCTCTACTACACTACTCGCGAAGTTACTTCGACGAAGTGTCAAGCAACAAGGTTGGCCGAGGTCCGAAGTACAGTCGTCTGCATAATTGCAGCCCTCGGTAGAGTTCGTAAATTACTATTATTGGAATATTTTCATTCTAATAATTTTTATTAGATAAATTGATGAGTTGGAAGACCTTAATCTTCAATTAAAGCAGGTGTCAGGAATCTTGCTTGTGTTGAAAACATTCTTATAACAGCCGTTTTGGAGCTCTACGGTGGGTCTGCAATTATGTAGCCGACCATCCGTGCCTACACACTCGTGCAACTTCGCGAGAAACGTCCGTTCGAACTCCGAGTCACTTCGCGCCCTTTGACTCGTGCAAAGTTACCCGAGGTGAGGCGATATTGACCGAAGTACCCCGAAGTGCCCCTACACTATCAAATTGGGGTAATTCGATCAATTTCACGAGTAATGCAGTGCAGGCTTCACACGTCGTACCATTAATAATAAAGTATATAAACATAGGTTCCTTATGTGTAGTGGTTGTATACCTGAAGATGTGGTGCGTGATCCTGCGGCGGGGCGTTGAGGTAGGCTAGGTGGTGGTGGTGATGATGAGCAGCTCCACCTCCGCCCATCAGTGGGCACAACACCTAAAACAAACAATCATAATTGTTATAATTTACACATTAAAAGGTTCGCAATGACATTTTTATAAATATATTTAAATATATACTTATAATACATAGAAACAACTAGACTACAGACAAATATTTACGCATAAATACATGTCTGAGGCGGGAATCGAACCCGCAACCCTGTGTTCGGTAGTCCGAAAGTCACACCTTTACAACAAATTTTAAGGTTTAAGATTCTTTAACAGGACAACAAATTTTATTAAATATTACTTCTTTATAATATTACTATAGACTAGCTTTTCCCCGCGACTTCGTTCGCGTAGAAGTTGAAAATAGACCAAGGAATCACGTTGTCCCTTACAAACTTTGCCCCCCTTTTTCACCCCCTAAGGGGTAGAATTTCGGAAAATCCTTTCTTATCGGATGCCTACGTCATACAAAGAACACACCCTCCAAGTTTCGGGTCTCTACGATCAGCGGTTTAGGCTGTGCGTTGATCCGTCAGTCAGTCAGGACAAAGGATTTTATATGTATAGAAGATTGTAATAAGTAAAGGCCTTCAGTCACGTAACAGACTAAGGACTCAGGTTGGTCGCTGCAGGGTGAACCTGGAAAATTGGGGCATGATCGATCCATGTCGGGTTCAGTGCGACTGCAGGGCTCCGGAGCAAACTATGCTACAAACATTGCATTTTGTGTTTTAGCACTAGGCTCGGAACTAAAATCTAAATACTTTCATTACAGATATAGTTTCGAAAAGTAACGCCGGATTCAATCAACTATGATACACCTCCAGCCCTAACAACAGAAAAGTATATAAGTAAGTAGTATATACGTCGTATAACACCTATAATTGTGTCATGGGTCTATTTACTTAGCTTTTGGGGCCAGATGGCGATATGTGGAATGACCTGCAATATTTACGTTGGTAGTAAAGTCAAAGTCAAAAAAATATATTTCTTTGGAAGGACATAAAATCGTCTTAAAAACTAATTTCGGAAGGCGCCCACCAATAAGAAGAAGGCACAATAAACTCATGGGGGTTTTTTTTTCATGTGATCACGCTCACAAAGGTCAATATTACAAATATTTGAAAGTATTATTTGAAATGGAGCAACTAAAGTCACGTCCATGGGTTTTACCTGGAAAGGTTGCGGCGGCTGCTGGTAGTGATGGTGTGGATGAGGATGGTGCGGATGCGGCGTGTGCGCAGGCGAGGGCGGCGGGTAGAGCGCGGGCGAGGCGGCCGGGGACGCCGAGGGGGGAGCGTACCCTTCCCCGCCGCCCACTCCGCCCACTGACACACCGCCGCTGTGGTACATACGTACCTGGTAACATTGTATAATACATTAATTAACATACATCATTAGAAATTGACTAACTATATAATATAAAGTAAGTTTTAGCTTGTTTTGTGGGTTATAGATATTAGTATTTTTTATTTATATTTATATACTTTATATTAATTACATCTAATTATTATCTATTAAGTACTATACATATATACTTTATTAATATTAAGCTTCTTATTTCTGGCATACATACTAGACAAACATAAACTTACTCTCTATAATACGACAAGTATTTAATTTTGCTAAACATAAATAGTGCGAATCTGTTATTGGCTGTTGGTGTTATCTATCTGTTTTTGTTAAATTATACTTAAGAGTTGTTGATTCGATGAAAATAAATAAATAAATAATAAATAAATACAAGCACTGAGCTGTGACCTATTTTTTTTCTGCTGTTCTTATTCTCTGATTATTCTGTCTTTCAATTTTATACTTTTTTGTTCTCTAATATTCTTCCTCAATTTCTGTATTTATTTTTATTTTTTATGTTCTTATGATTGCTTGTTAACATCTCTTAAATTGTTCTAAATATTTATTTATGTCGTGTGCTTGTCCAAATAAATGTTTTTCTATTCTATTCGGACCACTTCAGCATACATTAGCATACATCACTCGAAATTGATTGATCTCAGACAGCTCACACTTATTTTGTGTTTACAAGTATTATCTTTTTTTAAATTGTGTTTTTAATTTGAATTAACTTTTTTATCTATCAATCAGATTAATGCTTTATATCTTAAAAACAAAAAGGATTAAATAAAATAAAAAGTCTGCCATGAGAGCTGTGTAAAGTTTTCGAAAAGTCAGGTTTTAAAAAAAAAAAAAAAACAACACAAAACAAATAAACGCTTAATATACATTAAAATAGATTCATGATGAGTCTTAAACTCATTACAAATTATCTATTTTTTTTTTAAATAATCTATGGACTTCTTGTCCATCCATAGGTTGCCTGGAAGAGATCGCTTTGAGCGATAAGGCCGCCCTTTGTAACACTTAGACTTAAGCTTTGTTTTTATATTTTATGTAATTTAAAAATGGTGTTTGCAATAAAGAATTTATCTATCTATCTATGGACAACAAAAAACTAAACTGTTAGAGAACAATAAATTATGCCTGAACCAAGAATTTCTGTGTTGCCAGGCTAAACAGGACACGGTGTACTTACCATGTGATGATAATGATGCGGTACAGACTGCTGCGCAGGATGCGGGTGCGGGTACGGCATGAAGGACTGCATGGGCGCGGGCGTCAGTAGCGGCTGTCCCGTCGCTGTCGCCACTTGCACGCCGGACCCTACGCCCACTGACACATGATTACATTGAGCTTTATCAACATCGGTTTACAACCAACATTTCCGTTTCCATCTTCTTATATATAAAAATGAATCGCAAAATGTGTTGGTAAGCGCATAACTCAACAACGCCTGGACCAATTTGGCAAATTCTTTTTTTGTTGTGTTTGTCAGGAGAAAGTTCTTATGAAAGAAAAAATTAAGGAAATTTCGTAGAAAATTATTACGCGGGTGAAACCGCGGGGCTCAGCTAGTTTCTCATAAATATGATCGCAAGGCAATACTTAAGCATTTACACAAAAAGCAAAAATAGGATAAAAATCTCCGGTTTTTTTAGATAACAATGAAATTGATAGTATTTCGTGAACTAGATGAGAAAGATATTAAAGTCACGTGTTGCATTTTCTTCAGCATCTGACGCCATTACACATACCTATAGGAACTTTAAGAACCTAATCTTCCAGAGTCAAGTAATTTTTGTTCGAAGTTTTGCACTTATTCTTTATGTTATTATTCTATTAAACCGATTCAGCAGTTTAAAAGTTATAAGCATTTTTATTAGCTACCTGCTATGCTATGAATGGTTTAGTTTTTTAATTTTACAAAATCTTTTGCACCAAGGTTTTAATTGCTTTGAGTCGTGCGTTGATATATCAGACAGTCAGTAAGGACTTTAAACTTTATATAGATAAGGTGATAAGTAAATAAAATGTCAACATTACCTTTCCTGAAGTTCCTCTGTTGCTGTGCCTGCATGGGCCCGTGTTGCCCCGCGCCTCCACCTACGCCCGCTCCGCCGCCCATCGCGCCGTATGCCAGCTGGAAACACGCACTTAATTAGACCCTGGATTTCATGGTTGAAGTGCAGCTACCTTTAGATATGGACTGCTTGAAGAAACTTTATTTAAAAAAAAATAAGGATTTATTTTGAACTAAATACAATCCAAATAATATTAAGGTGAAAGAGTACCTGCGCGCTCTCCATACAAACGTAGTCGACTGTTTCCTCCCTGGATAATGACACTACCACAAATATTTTTGTGCCATAAAACCTATAACTGCCATGACTATGCCCCTATGTTTTGGTTTTTTTCATTTTCTAATTATCATAGAAATTAAGATTATAAAAATAAAACAATAAAAAAAATAAAAAAATAGGGGCATGGTCATGGCAGTTATAAGTTTTATGCACTAAAAATATTTGCTCTAGTGTCATTATCCAGGGAGAAAACAGGCGACTACGTTTGTAATAGTTTGTATGGAAAAAGCCTCCGGTACCCTTTCCTCTTAAGGTACATTTTTTTCTATTTCCACCTTTTTTATATTTTTATTAAGATATACCTATGTTGAGTTCAAATCTCGAAAACCAAACCAACATTTAATTATTTCCAATTTTTCCTTTTTTTTACTAATTTGGTTCAACGTTACGTCGTCGACCTCTGTGGCGCGTCGGGCGAACACCCGACTGCGACGCAGAAGGTTGCGGGTTCGATTCCCGCCGGGAACAAGTATTTATGCTGACCATAAATTCTTGTTTCTGGTTCTGGGTGTTTCCTATATGTATAATATGTATATATTTACAAAAAAAAAAAGTATATAAGTAGTTTATCCGTTATCTGGCACCCATAACACAAGCATTAAGTTGCTTAGCTTGGGGCTGGATGGCGATGTGTAATATGTCCTGAAATATTTATTTATTTATTTTTATTTTTAATACATTATATGCATGTATGTCACATGTAAGCAGGCTTTTTTGAGAGCTACACCTAGTTGTGTTGTTACGCCACGGGAGTAACAGCCAAACTACCACAACTAAAAAGTTTCAGTAGTCGGGGTAAACGGACTGTCAACCAAACTATTGATACTAAAAATTTTCAGAAGTCCAGTAACCGAACTACTGATACTAGGCCATCATTTTGACAACATTTAAAAATTACGGCGTGATAAAATCATGCAGGTTATGTGGTTCTGTATATATTAGTAAAATATCAATTGAAACAACATGATTGTAAGTAACAATATAGCATTAAAACATTATTTTGTAGGGAATTACAATTCCACTTTTAAAAAGGTTTATAGGTATCATTTTTTGTAAAATGTTATAAGTAAGAAGGTGGCATCAAAATCCTACGAAAACTAAATTATCAGTAAAAAACTGGTCAAGTGCGAGTCGGACCCGCCCACAAAGGGTTCCGAGCCATTATATTCTGTTTTTAGTATTTGTTGTCATAGCGGGAACAGAAATACATCATCTGTAAAAAATTTAATTCTCTAGCTATCACGGTTTATGAGATACAGCCTATCTCTGCCTAGCATGGATACGATAAAGCGATATAACTACATAAACTCTCAAAATATGATAGATAAAGCCGCCATGTTGAATTTTTATTATAAATTGCGATAAAAATTATGATAAAAATTCAACATGGCGGCTTTATCTATCATATTTTGAGAGTTGATGTAGTTATATCGCTTTATCGTATCGTGTTTTGGTCTTCATGCTAGGCATACTGGTGACAGACAGAACGACGGACAGTAAAATCTTAATATAGGGTCCCGTTTTTACCCTTTGAGTATGGAAGTCTAAAAACCGGCCAAGTGCGAGTCGGACTCGAAAGGTTCCGTACCATTATATTATATTTTTAGTATTTGTTGTTATAGCGGCAACAGAAATACATCATCTGTAAAATTTTTAACTCCCTAGCTATCACGGTTCATGAGATACAGCCTGGTGACAGATAGACAGACAGCCAGTGAAGTCTTAGTTAAAGGGTTTTTGCCTTTTGGGGACGGAACCCTAAAACCTGCGACTGTCCGCGTTCTGGCAAGCACGCGCTAGGAGGATGCGCTCTGTGACTACTATTTCCGATATTTTTAGCGACACTAACGTGGAAAAATCCGCGGGGCGCAGCTAGTTATATTTACGAGATTCTAAGTAGCATGAAGGTAGCGTAATGTCCAGTTGACCCTAAATGTAGCAATTAAATGATAGGTATACATAATATATGACATTTCATGATAACGAAGCGATAACTCTAAAGACACATTGATTATAATATTCATATCTAAATATGTAGATGTGTAGCTGTTTGTTTATAATTATCCACATTTTTTTAATGTATTTAGTGATACGATGAGTTAGCCCGCCCCGGCTTCGCACGGTTATATTATGCATGTATTATACATATAAACCTTCATCTTGAATCACCCTATCTATTAAAAAAAACCGCATCAAAATCCGTTGCGTAGTTTTAAAGATCTAAGCATACAAAAGGACATAGGGATTATAGGGACGGCGAAAAGTGACTTTATTTTATACTATGTAGTGATGTAAATGCCTATATTAATAATGGAGGTTTTATTACTTTATCTTTTTCGAGTGGGGTTATTCAATTAAAGGATTTGAAAAAGTGATTAATTATTACAGAAATACTATTTACTTCTTCATTATTGTATGTATAGCAAGAATAGATTTACAAAATCTTAATATATATAAATCTCGTGTCACAATGTTTGTCCTCAATGGACTCCTAAACCACTTAACCGATTATAATAAAATTCGCACACCATGTGCAGTTCGATCCAACTTGAGAGATAGGATAGCTTACATCCCGATATTCCCACGGGATCGGGAGTTACGCGGGTGAAACCGCGTAGGGCAGCTAGTAAAAATATATAAATATTCTATCCGTTATCTGGCACCCATAACACAAGGCTAGATAGATGGTGCTGAGTGAAATGTCCTACAATATTTATTAACTTCACATGAAAATTTTAAACATTTTAATTTTAAAATATTGATACAATCACCACCGCGGGTCTCAACTAGTCAACAGATATCAAAACGCAGTCAAAGCTCGAGATTACCCACGCCAGTTCTCCGTGATAACACATACAAAGCAAACATGTGGTACATATGGTTGGTTCTCACTTTAATATTTATAAAGATACACAATAAATTGTCTACTGGTAAATTCTACTGTGACACGGTTATGAGTGGTAAAGTTGTTGTAGTCACAGGCGGTAATAGTGGTATCGGTTATGAGACTGCTTTGGAATTGGCACGGAGAGGTGCAAAGGTTTGTATTCAAATTACAATTCTACTTTGACGGCCCAGTTGGCACAATGGTCACCATGCCGGACTGCCAAACACAGGGTTGCGGGCAAGTATGCTTAGATATTTGTCTGTGGTCTGGTTGTTTCTATGTGTTATAAGTATATATTTACAAAAGAAAAGTATATTAGTATATCCGATGTCTAGTATCCATAACACAAAGGCAAAGTTTCTATGGGATAACGTGATTCCTTGGTCTAATCCTATTAGAATAATTTTCGACTTCTACGCGGACGAAGTCACGGGGAAAAGCTAGTAGTATTATAAAGTAGCAGTGCTCTGCGATTTTACCAGCTTAAGTCTCGATTCCGCGGGAATATCGGGCAGAAAATAGCTTAAGTAACTTACGATAAATCAATGTATGTATTTTCGTACTAAGTTTCATTAATATCGGAGAAGATTCAGAGCGTAAAATTATTTTTATACGTTAAATTACGTGTAAACTACTGAACCGATTGCGACTCGACTCAACCTTTTTATGCTGATATCACAATATACCTATACGTGGGTGATACTGTACATCAGTCAGTTAGACCTTGATTTTTGTAAAAATCTTGGAAAAAAGGACATATAATTACTAAATACTATTTATAAGAGAAAAAGACTCATTGCGAAAAGAGCTACCTTTTGGGACGTAGGCGGCCGCTTAGGAAATACGACCCCTGAAACGGTAAAAAGAGCTGATAATGTTTATACGTTTAGAAAGGGCTCTGCGGCAAATATTAGTCCGATTTTACCACGGAATCAGAAAAAATCGCTGCGCGTAGCTACGCGTCAGCTTTATAATATTGGTATAGACTAGCTAGTCTATACCAATATTATAAAGCTGACGAGTTTGTTTGTTTGTTTGAACGCGCTAATCTCAGGAACTACTGGTTCGAATTGAAAATCGTTATTTATCGAGGAAGGCTATGGGCTACTTTTTATCCCGATATTCCCACGGGATCGGGAGTTACGCGGGTGAAACCGCGGAGCGCTGCTAGTTATTGTATAAAATTTGTGTTGGATAGTCCATTCATCGAGGAAGGCTATATGCTACTTTTTATTTTGATATTCCTACGGGATCGGGACTTACGCGGGTGAAACCGCGGAGCGCAGCTAGTCATTAATAAATGTATGGTAGTTGTCTAGTGTATAAGTTCTGCAATATTTATTTAGTATTTTCAATTTTTACAGGTTATTCTCGGCTGTCGCGACGAGAAAAGAGGTCTCAAAGCAGCAGAAAGAATTAAGAGAAAATCAAAGAACAATCGAGTAAGACACTTACATCTCGATTTAGCTGATCTATCGTCTATAAGGAAATTTGTCGAAGAATTCAAACGCACCGAAGCAAAGTTAGACGTCTTGATAAACAATGCAGGGACCAGTGGCACAAGTCAAGATCTGACACAAGATGGAATCGTAAGGGACATGCAGATAAATCATTTCGGACCTTTTCTACTGACGCTGCTTCTAGTACCGTTGTTAAAAAAGTCAGCACCGAGTCGCGTGATCGTTGTTTCTTCAGTTCTACATCGATTTGGAAGGATAGACAACTTAAACAAACCGAATTATTATAGCTACGTTCAAGCATTCTGTAACAGCAAATTATGTAATATACTTTTCAGCACGGAATTGGCGCGAAAATTGACAGGCACAGGAGTGGTCGTGAACAGTGTACATCCAGGTCAAGTTAACACTGGACTGTATAAGTCTACGATATTTGAAAAATTACGAAGTTTGGTACTCTATTCGTTTTTCAAGAGCCCCCATGATGGAGCGCAGACTAGTATCTACCTCGCGGCTTCAGAGGACTGCGATCAGGTGACTGGGAGGTACTTCGCAGATTGTCAGGAGAGTAAAATCAGTTTGAAGGTGAATGAAGATGATGCGAAGAAGCTGTGGAGTATGTCTGAGGAGCTGGTTAAATTGAAACAGGAGGAACGATTGTAATTTCTTGGTCTTTAATCTTCTGCTGCCGGTTTTTATTACCTTGCGTGACCTTGAGTTATTGAGGATGTCGTTTAAAGCTTCAAAAAAACAATGATATCAGTGGGGTTTTGGCGGGACCGAACCAACCACATGCGAGTTAAATGGTGAAATATTATTCAATTTAGTGTACAAGTTTAGTTAAAGTGTCAAACTTTGACCTTTCTCGTTGCGTTTAAAATCTTTTACCATTGTACAACATTTTGTAGTAAATTAGCCATCGCTTTACTACAGCCCCAGAGTCCCTAACTTGACGAACTGACGGCTTTGAAACACTTTGAGCGAAATATAACATTATACTGGCTATATGCACAACCCGTGCGAAGCCATTATTAATTTAAAAAAAAATGGTTGTCTGTAAAGTCTGTTTCCGGACGATAATTTTACGTGATAACGTCATAAGAAAACATTGATGGTAACCATGGCAACGATAAAACGTTGCTATAGTTACCTTGTCAATAACATGAGGCGTTCCAGTAACGACGCGTGACGTCACACTTTTTTGAGATTGCAGGTGTTCACCAATTTATAAAACGTTATCACGTCAAAATACATATGAGTCCTACGTTCAATCAAAGTCATTAGACTTTGGACCGTATCGTCACTTATCATTAGGGGAGATAGTGGTCAAACGCTGGCTTATATGACCTTTGCACGCGTAGAGGTTGAATTTTCCAAAACTATCTTAGGGGACGCCTACGTCATAGCTATCAGATTCCCAAGCTTTAGCCCGATCCGGTTTGAGCTGCGCGTTGTTAAATCAATCAGTCACGTTTTTCTTCATATGTTTAGATAAGAGATTTTAGTTTAGTTAGAGCACAATTGATAATAATTTTTTATTTTCATTAAATTATTTTTATTTATTTTTTTAATTTGTATTTAATTACAAGCTTAGCACACGGTTTTACCCGCTTAAGTTCCTATCCCATGAAATTTATTGATGAAATTTATCCTTTGATGCATGACTACTTTTTTGGCGGGGTAGGCGAATACCTGCCTGCGACTCAGGAGGTTGCAGGTTCGATTCCCGCTCGGAGAAGTATTTGCGTAAAGATATTTATTTGTGTAAACAAATAATTATTGTAGTCTGGGTGTTTCGGTATGTATAAGAAGTATGTTTTGTGTATTTACATTTTTTTAAGCTATTGCATAGCTTTTATCGCGGGCTTTGAGCGCGGCGACCGAATCAAGAAATTCCGTAACGAAAATAAAACCTATATAGCAATATTCCATTATTTATTTAGTAAATTTTCTTCCAAATCGGTCAAGCCTTTTGGCCTTTAAGAAAACAAACAAACAACCTTCGCTTTTTATTAGTTAGGATAAACAAAAATATATTATATTGTTAGTTACAAAACTCCAAAAAACAATCAATCAATAAAAGAGTTAAACGCCATTTTTTAAAATACTAATTACACTTTCATAAAGCTTTTATTTACAAAGTTAGTATTATGTGGTTGCCTTTTGCTTGACCGATTAAACTTAAATGCATCCTTTTTGCTGAGAAAAAAAATGTATTTTTTCCGCAGTTATTAAGCGAAAAATTCATATAGGGACACACACGTGCAATGGTTTGTTTACACGCATCGACAATACATTGTGGAATATTTTACATTTATAAAACGATAGTATTTTTTGTTCAAAGAAAAATACATCTCCAAAGATGTCCTGACACTTACTATGGAAGCTTGGCATAGTGTATTTTTTTTGCACGGTCTACTTTGAGACCGATACCTATCAATACAGGACATTACCACAAACAAATAATGCTTTCACACCAAACCTCAGCGTCTCAGAAACAGGATATTTAACCAAACGTGGTGTCGTATGATTTTGAAAGCGAAACGTGAAGGCATTATTTTGTTCGCGGTAATGTCCTCTATTGATAGGTATGGGCTTCATAATGCATCGCGCACTTTTGGAAAATCATAGGACAGCACGTTTGGTTTAATATCCCGTTTGCGAGACAGTTTAGAGGTTTGACGTGAAGGCATCTTTTGTTCGCCGTAATGCCCTTTATCGATGAGTCTCAAAGTGCACCGCGGCAGTTTAAATTACCATATCTGTTGCCACGTAACGCCTCGGTCGAAATCAGGATATGTATTTTAATTATGTT
Organism: Idaea aversata; assembly: GCA_907269075.1. NCBI lineage: Eukaryota > Metazoa > Arthropoda > Insecta > Lepidoptera > Geometridae > Idaea > Idaea aversata. The sequence goes on along the minus strand of OU026104.1, from coordinate 11,459,500 downwards.
ACAAATTTAAGATTTAACTTGATTTTTTTTCTATAAATACACTATAAATATCAAAATCATGATTTTATATATTTGTTCTTAAGATATAGTTTTTTTTTTCTAGTAAAATATTCCACAAATGCAAGTCGAGTGTCTCACCGCGTCTGGTCGTTCTCTCTTTTCCATCACGAATATAGGCGGGCCGTATTGACGGCAATCGCAACCCATTTCCATCTGTTTTACACAACTTTCTATTTAAACATCTAACGGGAATCTTAAAAAATAATTATAATAGAAAAATCAAGACTTGAATGCCAAATTTATAATTTATATTTAGTTTTTCGTAAAAAAGTTAGAAATCGAAATCGTATTTGATAAATTTTAGCCATTACCGCAACTAGACTTCTTTTGTTGGATAGTCTTTGCGCGAGGTATCGCAAAAGGGACTCCTTAAGGTGAGAAGAACCTAAGGTTTAATAGTTAAATATTATGTTCTAAAGACGCAGTTTACAAAGTTAAATTTCGATTTCAAACTAGGGTGTTTTAGGCAAGAATTCCAAATTTGGCGGTATCCAGTAAAAATACCCTTATTATTATTTATTAGCCCGTTTTGTCTCACTGCAGGGCAAAGGCCTGCCTGGCCAGGGTGGACCAATCGTTCGTGTATGAGTGTAATTCGTCCCCGTCTTCGGGGCTGCTATTCTGTAGCGGCTTTGACCCTTAACACCCCGTTCCTCCAGCAGACGTGACCCACCCAGCTTCAAATATAATTAAAACTACCCTAAAGTATATAATTGTTATGTATTAAGACACTTACCGCTGGATGAGGATGTGGTAAATAAGGTGGTTGCTGAGCGGCGGCCGCTGCGGCTGCCACCATTGCGTATGGTACCGCTGCCACCTAAAGGACAATAATGTACAATTAGCTTGTTGAAAGATAGATAGATATGTATCTCTATTTGGCCAACAAAGTAAGTAACAAAGTAGCCTATGTTCCTGTGGCTAATATGATGATGATGGCCAATAACGAAACTAAATGTGACACACACCTTGTTTTAGGTATTACTAAAAATAACAGACTAATGTACTGAAACATAAGTTATGTTAGACAGGCGAAAAAAGCTGAAAGGAGTTGCGTGACCAATTTTGACTAAAATTGCAACATTAGATTAAAAAAAAATTACCCTAGCCAGAAATCGAACCTGGTTAGGATAGCCCGTAGCATTAGTTTGGTAATCTATGCTAATAGTATGAAGAGTTTTTTTTTTGTTTGTAACGAATATATGCTTCAAAACTACTAGACCGATTTAGATGAACCTTAATATGAGGATATACTGATTCATTGCGAGCAACATAGGCTACTTTTTATTCCGATATTCCCACAGGATCGGGAGTAAAACCTCGAAGCGCTCGCGCTGCTAGTATAGTAATACAAACCATGTGCGGAGGCGGTGGATGTGGTGTTGGTACATAGCTGACACCCGGTCCCATAACGCCGAGAGCTACGCCGCCGACGCCGACCGCGCCGCCGCCTTGACCCATACCAGGCGTGCCCGGCGTGTGAGGACTATAAATATAACAATATAATTATAATATTGACCTTTATAATCTAACTAACAACCCGCTCCGGCATTTGTCAATACTTCTGGAGCCAACTAAGTCGCGGGTTTCATCATGATGTTTTCCTTCACAGTAAGAGCAATGTTAATAATACAGGTTGACACTTGCAGAAAAGTTGCTCCAAAACAAGTCAAACTGGATCAACAAACAGCAATTCATTTTTAGGGTTCTGTTACCAAAGGTTAAAAAGATGGGACCCTTTTACTATGACTCTACTGTCCGTCTGTCTGTCACCAAGCTGTATCTCATAAACCGTGATATTTTCACAGGAAATGTATTTCTGATATGACAACAAATTAGACGCTTCAAAGTGATGTCATGCAAATTGTATGATTCCAAATGAATAAAGAATTTTGATTTAATTTGACAATACTAGAAAGAGAATAGTACGGAACCCTACGTAAGCGAGTCCGAGTCACACTTGGCCGATTTATTATATGTATAAACTAGCGACCCGCTCCGGCTTCGCACGGCTATATTATGCTTGTACTATACATACTAAACCTTCCTCTTGAATCACTCTATCTATAAAAAAAACGCATCAAAATCCGTTGCGTAGTTTTAAAGATTTAAGCATACAAAGGGAAATAGAGACAGAGAAAACGACTTTATTTTATACTATGTAGTGAAGATTAATAGCATAGGATACCGACCGACTGTGACTGGGTGTAGTAGGGCTCCTCGGTTGGAAGGGCTTCGCTGCCGGGTTGAACTCCTTCGCGTTTGGGTTGAGAGTGGACTTCTTGAACGTAACGGCGACTCGCTCGATCCCTGGAGACGCGGGCGCTGGGGGTGACGTCGCCGGGGGGCTGGGGGGTGACGCTGCTCGGGGGGGAACGGGGGGCTGGGGATGGAATACAATAGATTAATAAGTCAGACGGTAAATGAAGGCTTTTGACAGGACAGCTACATTAGGGTTGTGTTTAACTACGACCAATGTAAAAAAACACAAAATTATATATATTTTAAATAACTTAAATTTTAGCCTTGCTTGCGATCAAGTATCTTTCAGTAACTTCTCTACTAATACTCACTCCCCACAGTGTCAAGTAGGTTCACCTTTTTTTCGGGATCCATAGTTTGTCTAAGAGCACCTAGTAATATGCTAGGCAATCTCACCTTGTGCATAGGCGGCGGTTGTTTGGGAGGCGTTGGTCGCTTGTGTAGCGGCTCGGAGGGCGCGCCAGCGTTCGCTGACACTTCCGGTGGAGAACGGGACGGCGGCGGCAACTGGAAGTATATTGTTTATTTACTCATGTACAGTATGGGTCAAGTATTGGAGTTACGACCTTCTTCTAATAGACGTTACACACAAACTTAAATACTTGAATTAAAAGTACTTAGTGTGATTATTATTTTCAACATGTTAACTATGTATTTAGTTGTGTGAGTGGTATAAGCCGTCACCCGCTACACCAACCGACGTGGGTTCGATCCACAGGTTACGTTGTTATAATGTTCAAATAGTGCTGCACAGGATTGTAAACGTTACGGTGGGCAGAGACTTTTGACCGTGGATTGTACTTCCGATAACGCTTGTACTGCACTTCACATTCGTGTCGATAGCACAAATTAAAGGGGAAATTGATGAGGTAGGGCCAGATCCGCCCGTTACAGTGCGAAAAAAGAAAGAGAAAGAGTCAGAAGACTTTAGGAGGGCGACTCTCTGGGATAAAGTGGTTGCTCAAGATACCACCTAAGTTCGAGCAACTGCCTCGCAAGAGCCAACTACATGCTGTTCTGACCCCAACATCTCCGTCTACAAGATTTTGACTTGTGACAATTCTTGAGCATATACATCACTACATAGTATAAAATAAAGTCACTTTTCGCCGTCCCTATGTCCCTTTGTATGCTTAGATCTTTAAAACTACGCAACGGATTTTGATGCGGATTTTTTTTTTATAGATAGAGTGATTCAAGATAAAGGTTTATATGTATAATACATGCATAATATAGCCGTGCGAAGCCGGGGCGGGTCGCTAGTAAATAGATATAATATGATAAAATTCTCTTGTTTTTCTAGATTACAATGAAATTGATAGTATTTCGTGAACGTAGATGTGAAAAAAAGATATAAGCATTTAGAGTTACATGTTTTTCATTTCTTCATCAACATCTGACGCCATTACACATATAGGAACTTCAAGAACTTAACCTCTTTGCAAACCAGTATTTTTTTTTCCAAGTTTTGCCATTACTCAAGCTAGATCAGGTCACTCCGGTGTACGGTGCTAAGTTTTGACATTAATTTTGCCTGACAAGTACATCTGCAACGCTGGAGTGATAGTAAATGCTGCATAGTTAGAAACTAACCGGTGGTTGCGGGTTGACCGGCGCCTGCGGCTGTTGTTGCGGCTGCGGTTGTTGTTGCTGGACGAGTGCTTGCTGAGGAGGGAGGGACTGCGGCGGCACGACGGGTGAAGACACCAGCTTGAACTCAGCACCGAATTTACGTAGCTCCTGATGACAATTACAAATGCGTTCTTTAGGGTACTTTTCCACGAGGCTATGGATGCGTTTGATATCCACCAATCATATTCATTGACGCACATAGCTTAGCACTGGTGGCATAGCGTAGATTTCACATCTTCGCAGCATAGCTGCATAGCACATTTCTGGTGGAAAAGCACCCTTAATAAACAAGTTACATGTATGCTTATGACTGTTAAAGTGCATAAAGAGTCCTAAAAAGTGGCTGTTAATTAATGCATGGAAAATTGTTAACTGCCGTACTCAAAATAACTTAAGCTAAGGAATGCCTTGTCTCGCTCTTGTGAATGATATTCAACATCAGCGTAAATGTGACAATGCATTCCTTGGCTTAAGTTTCCCTTAAGCACGTCTCTGAGAGCGGACGTAAGTGTTCTACCGTTTGAATCTTCATGATAAACTCTGTAATCTATACTAATATTATAAAGCTGAAGAGTTTGTTTGTTTGTTTGAACGCGCTAATCTCAGGAACTGCTAGTTCGAATTGAAAATTTCTTTTTGTGTTGGATAGTCCATTTATCGAGGAAGGTTATGGTTTACTCTGGTAAAACCTCGGGGCGCAGCTAGTATACTTAGATCTATACTAGCTGCGCTCCGCGGTTTCACCCGCGTAACTCCCGATCCCGTGGGAATATCGGAATTAAAAGTAGCCTAAAGCCTTTCTCGATAAATGGACTATCCAACACAAAAATATGTTTTCAATTCGAACCAGTAGTTCCTGAGATTAGCGCGTTTTAACAAACAAACTCTTCACCTTTATAATTCTAAGTATATGATATAAGACATACCTGTACCTCGTCCTGCCTCCTGGGTTCAGGCGGCGCGTGGTGTCGCGGCGGGCGAGGGTGCTCCGCCCCACCACCGCTCTAAAATACAAATACACGTTGTAACTTCGTAAAGTGACATCTGGGCGCAATCTATTAATATCCAGCGATTTCTTGACAAAATAATCCATGATGAGATCGTAAGGTATATAAAAGCAAGGTTATCGGAGACCTATATAGTATTTAATAGACTTACATGGTGATGGTGTGGTGGGAACCCTTGTCTTGGATGTGGAGGTCCTCGGGGTTCACCATTCACTTTACCAGCTACCGGAGATGGTCTGTAATTACAGTCTTATTTAGATAAAACGGCTAACAATAATTGACTAGTTATTATTATGCCGAGCATGCGACCGATCGCTCTGGAAGTCTTTGGGGGAGGCCTATGTCCAGCAGTGGACGTCTTGTGGCTGATATGATGCCGGCGCCTCACATTGGTGTGTTGGATCCAACAGTATAACTTGGAGCCAACATAGCCCATGTGAGGCGCCAGCATTATGATGATAAATAACTCTGAAACTAACATTTGAATTGAATTTCCTGATTAGCACTGTGAAGGAATAGATCAGTCACCGGAGTTTGTCTTTCCTGACATGTACAATTTGACGGTATTTTAGTTACGAGTGAACTTCTAGAAGCGCCTGCTTTATCTTAGATCCGTCACAATCAGGTGACGGGTCGGGGAATGAAGTATATCCTGGATGATATAACTTACTGGTGTGCCTGATGCGGCGGGAAAGGCGGCGCGTGATACCCGCCCGCCTGAGCGGCGTAGCTCTTACCGCCCGGCGCGCCGCCCACGCCGACATTGCCGGTTGATCCGTTGCCACCGCTGCTGTGGCTTGTTACGATCTGAAATTGGTGAACATTTAGTGAATGAAATTAAGCGGGTCGAAGTACAGTCTCCACTGCACCATTCATTGACAATCAAGGCTTGCCTCGGGCGGAAAATAATGCCAGATGATCCCGTTTTTACAAATTGTAGATAAATCATATTCGCCTTCACATTTTATTTAGATGATTTGCAACTTAAGGATCTTAAGTGTTTGGAATATGTACTAGATGGAGAAGACTTGCCCAGCTCCTTTACACCTATTTAGTCCCTAAGTTTAAGCTTTTATTTTAACCAAAAACTGGAACCCTAAACCTAGTAGAAAGTGTTAAGGCAAAGTTGTGCAAAGTAAACACACTTGAATATAATTTGAGTAACGTATGTCTTTTCTCAGTATTAGTATGTATTACTGTTTGTGTACCCAATAAATAAATAAATAAATAAGCTGTCAGCTCAGTCAACCATGTTCAGAGAAAATAATCAATAAAGCCAACTAAAGGTAGGTTTCATTACGTTTTATTTCACCGTAAGAGCAAACATTTTTTATAGAAAAATCTATAGGGCCGGAGTCGAATCCAAAACCTTTGATATGAAAGTGGAGGTCAACATCGCTCTGTAGATAGATAGACTAAAATAGTCACCTGTGGTTCACTCTCTCGCCTCTCCGTGCTAGCGACGATAGTCTGCGGTCTATCGTTGGGCGATGGATGATGCGGGTGCGGCGGCGCGGGTCGGCGCTCCTTATCCTTGGGGGGCGGAGCCCGGACAGAGGGGGGCGATCCACCCCCGCCCCCAGGGGGCTTCACTAGCTTGCCAGTCTGAAAGGTAATATAACAAGGTTAGTTAAACGGAAGACAATTGCAATTCATCATCACACTGACTTGAAGATGTCTTCGGTAACTTCACTGGGACTCATTCTTCGAAAACTGCACAAAGTTCTAAAGTTCAACTCATCAGAAGACCAGAACAACACAAGACATAGTTGGCACAATGGTCACCATGCCGGACTGCCAAACACAGGGTTGTGGATTCGATTCCCGCCTCAGACATGTATTTATGCTTAGATATTTGTCTGTGGTCTGGCTGTTTCTATGTATTATAAGTATATATTTACAAAAGAAAAGTATATAAGTAGTATATCCGTTGTCTGGCACCCATAACACTAGTTACTTACGTACTTCCTGCAATATTTATTTAGAAGAACAAGTGGTCAACAAAAAGCCCTAACCTCCCTTAACATAAACTTAAGAGTTCGAAGCACCATCAACCTGGCGGACCAGCATAACCTCGCTATTAAAAAACGGTCTACCAAACTAAAACCCAGGACCGATTGACTCGGTGCTGACAAATTTGGAAAGCAGACTTCAACTAAAGTGGGAAGAAAAGCAGAAGAAGATGTTATTGCTTCTTCTTTTCGAAATCGTATGTTTGTCGATGTGTTACCTGCATATTCTTCCTCTTATTAGGTATAACATATTTCCCTGGTGTAGGATCCTGAGGTCGAGCCACAGCTGCGAACCTTTCTTCCTCATCTCCATTTTCTAACTCGATCCTTTGCTTGTACTGAGCCGTGCCTTCAATTTCAGCTGCTATTTCTTCTGCCTTTGCTTCTGCGTCTCTGTTGGTTAAAGTTACTTGTTATAATATCGAAAACTCCCGATCCCGTGGGAATATCGGGATAAAAAGTAAGTTTAAGTTATTCCCAATTAATCAATCTACCCTCATACCAAGTTTCATCAAAATCGGTCTAGTAGTTTCGGAGCCTATTTGCTACAAACATAAAAATAAACAAAAACAAAAAATCTTTTCACTTTAGAATATTAGTGTAGATTCGTTTAATATCTATGCTGCAAATTTGATCCGACCCGAAGGACCACAATATGTTGGTCCTTCGAGCCAGATCGATATTTTGTAATTACCTATAATCCTGCGTATCCTTCCTTTGCAGCTGCAGTGTGTACCCAGTCAGCGAATTATCATAAGTGCTATGTACACCGTAGACCTCTTCATTTTTACGGAACATGTCGTTAGCGTCCCAGCCGTTGGCGCGGTGGTCTAGCTCGAGGTCGTCGATGCGGACATCGCCGTTCAGTGACGGAGCGTCGGTGACTTCCGCGTCGCAACCGTCCCACGGCTCTAGGTGGCGTTCTTCGGCTGAACGGCCATTACCTGAGATATATAGAAATACGGTTAGAAATAAAGATAGTTAAGTTGCAACACATTATTCCTGAATGTGCGAAGAGTAACCTTATTAAATGCGTTAGAAACAGCTTCTTTTGAACTTATTAGGTTAAAGTCAACATCATCGTCAGTCCTGTCCTATTTATTTATGGTTACATAACCTAAACTGTGCCTTGAAGGTTTTGGGCATTACAAAAACTCATGCTATCAAATTGAATACAAAGCTAACAAAATTATATATCTAATTTAACTCAAATCAACACCATTTATAGCTAAAATACATGTTATTTCGAATTCTTACCATTCAACTTGCTAGTTATAACACTATCCGTCTGAAAGACGTCATGGGTTGCGTATTCCAAGTCGCTATCCTTAGCGCGGATGGAGACCACGTCCTGGGGCTTGAAGATTAACTTCTCAACCACTGAGTCTACTGCGACCCCGCCCTCTTGGTCCACTCGGTGCGCAACTTCTAAAACAACCTGAAATATAACAATATTGTTACTGAAAGTCAACAACTGATCAACGGGCTCGGTCTCTTCAATCGCCGGCATCTCTTCCAAAAGTCTGCAGAATTTGGGTTCTCTGTGCGTGATAAACCACCCGCAACTACAGCAGCAGACATAGTCATACATAATATAAGATCTTATATTGGTCACTAAAGACGAAGTTACTCTTGGATAAGTGAACGCACTGCGCTAAAATTGGTCAATTTTGTACTGCTGTCTTCACTCTAGCAAATTAGCGTCTTATTTGCGGCTCTATGCGTTCGCGCGCACTATGCATACTCATAGTGTTGATTGTGAATACAGCAATCCAAGATAAATTGGAAAGCAGAAAAGAGAACTGACAAGAAATAGCACAGGATAGAGGTCAGAATACAGTTTGGGTCACTGAGTCAGCGGAGTAATTAATAGTAAGATAGTTCAAGAGACTTACTCTAACAGCTAACGGCAACCGATTGAGCGGGTTAAGCAACGTCTGTCACGATGTATGACAGATACCAATGTGGCAAAATAACTGAGGGCTTTTGGCTTTTACGTGGCTAAACTTATAACATGAACTCCTCATTTTTAGGGTTCCGTAACAAAAGGGTAAAAACAGGACCCTATTATTAAGACTTCACTGTCTGTCTGTCACCAGGTTGTATCTAATAAACCGTGATAGCTAGACAGTTGAAGTTTTCACAGATGATGTATTTCTGTTGCCGTTATAAAAACAAATACTAAAAACAGCAAAAAATTACTGTTGCTTTCATGCAACATGGTTGAGGAACCCTTCGTTCGCGAGTCCGACTCGCACTTGGCCGGTTTTTTTAGGGGTTTAAAAGGAATTGAGAAAAACAATAAATTTCACAGACGTTGGTACTCAAAACAAAGTTTTTTGCTTCAAACATCATATTTTAGTTTGAAGTTTCAAGTGGATATCGCTAAATTATTTTATCACTTCAGAATCGTATATCGATTAAGAGCTTGTGGTTGATTGAAAAGTTCATTTTTAAACAGAGGCGCATACTATGTTTGTTTTTAAGAATTGATCTCTATCAGCAAGACTATCCATTGGTATAAAAATATAGGTGTTTTTTTTTGCAAAATTGTAAATCAGCAGGTTCGGTTCCTGGCGAGGGTAATGACTTTTTCAAAAATCGAATGATGTTGCTTTAGTTTTTATCATAATCGGGCACGCAACTTCTTTCAGCATTCTATGTATCTCTAATAGTTTAGGATATAGCCCCGAAAGCCTAGGTAAAAATTAATTAACCTTGTATATTATAGCTACGTCTGTGACGGGCTTAAGAGGAAAGGGTACCGACCTCTCTCTCCATACAAACGTAGTCGACTGTTTCCTCCCTGGATAGTGACACTATAGCAAATATTTTTGTTACATAAAACTTACAACTGCTATGTTTTGTTCTTTTTGTATTTTTTGAAATCTTAATTTCTATGATAATTATAAAATGAAAAAACCAAGAAATAGGGGCATAGTCATGGCAGTTATAGGTTTTATTTATTTATTTATTTAAAGGAAAGTCTACAGCTAAGTTTAACATAGTAAAACAGAAGAAATAGAAACAGAAAGCCAATTATTTTATGGCACAAAAATATTTGTGCTAGTGTCATTATCCAGGGAGGAACAGTAGACTACGTTTGTATGGAGAGAGCGTCGGTACCCTTTCCTAATGCTCTCGTCATTCGGAGGTTAATAAACAGTTTTATGTAGGTAAGTTTCAATCACCCGTTCTCCAGTTATAGGTATACAATATTGACAACAAAATCGATATGTCTAGTAAAGCTACGAGCATCGCCGCCGATACGGTCGCGTCTCGACCAGACACGTATTAAATTGTTAGATGTTCTGTTTGTTAGGACAAGATTACTTTCCATTAGCGATATCGCCAATCGATAGATGTTTTTGACATAAAGCATTGCATAAAATTGGCATAAAATGTACCATAAAAAACCATTTTTAACAGACTTCAAATGAAGTCGGTTCAAAAGGAAGAGGTTCTCAATTCGTCGCGTATTTTTATTTTTTTTATGTATGTTCGCCGATTACTCAAAAACGCCTGGACCGATTTGGAAAAATCTTTTTTTGTTTGTTATTTTCTCTGAAGCAAGACCACGGAATTTTCGTTGGTTTATGTCAATTTCATACAAAAAAAATGGTTGTCTGTAAAGTCGGTTTACGGATGATCATTTTACGTGATAACGTCATTAGAACTCTGTATAGTTGACATTACCATTTGCATACTTCAATACGTTGCTTAGTTACTAGTCAATAGCGTTTCTATGGTAACTTGTCGCATGACGTCACACTTTTTTGAGAGTGCAAGTGTTCACCAATTTATAAAAACGTTAGGTTTTTTAACACGATTTTATGTGGTCGTCTTTATACAAATTTTAATGCATCCAAAGAAATAAAAATTTTGACTTTTGACTTTTTGTTAACCTGTCAAAAAAAAAGTAATCCATAATCTTGTCTCGTCCCAAAAGTCTCGGGACTCAAAATAACTAAACTAACAAAAGTCCTGGGACTTCGAGACACCCAGGACCCTAATCCCTATGATCATTCGTGAAAAAATCACATTGAATCATCTTAAAAAGCCAAGTTACGATGTTGTGTCTTCGAAACTAGCCCAACCATAAGAAGAGGGCACAAGATACTAAAATCTATACTAATCACTACATAGTATAAAACAAAGTCACTTTTCGCCGTCCCTATGTCCTTATATCCCTATGTATGCTTAAATCTTTAAAACTACGCAACGGATTTTGATGTGGTTTTTTTTAATAGATAGAGTGATTCAAGAGGAAGGTTTATATGTATAATACATGCATAATATAGCCGTGCGAAGCCGGGGCGGGTCGCTAGTAAAATTATAAAGAGGAAAGATTTGACTGTTTGTTTGCATCGAATACGCACCGAAACTACTCGACCAATTTTAATGAAACTTGGTATGAGGATACATTGATTCATTGACAGTAACATAGGCTATTTTGTATCCCAATATTCCTACGGGATCGGGAGTTACGCGGGTGAAACCGCGAGGCGATGCTAGAATCGCCAGATCGAATAGAAGCAATATAACGTCATCGAAAAAGCCGGCTCCAACAAACGTGAATGACCTTTGACCTAACATTATGAGATAAACAGTAGGTATGTAAGTACCTAACGCGGCGGGGCCACATTATAGTACGCGCGATTTATTACGGTGCGCGGCGTCGATCGCACTATAAATATAAAATTGTCTTGACTGACTAATAATAAACGCACAATTTTTGGCTTTTAAAAAGGGTTAGGCAGGATTTTGGAAAAAATAACCATACGCGTACGAAGTCGCTAGTGGTTTATAATAATAAACTAGCAGTATACCGCGGTTCGACCCGCGTAAGTTCTGAGCCCTTGATGATATCGGAATAAAAAGTATTCCCAATGAATTAATGTAGCCTCATACAAAGTTGTATCAATGTTGATCCAGTAGTTTCATAACCTATTCGTTACAAATAAAAAAAAGTAATAAAATCATTCCAATTTATTAAAAGTTATACATGAATATTGCAGGATATTTCATAGCGCCATTATAACCCCAAGCTAAGCAACTAGGCTTGTGTTATGGTGGCCAGATAACGTATAGAATACTTATATTTTCTTTTGTAGATAGGTACATATTTAATTTTTTGTATAACTACCTAAAATAATGGTTATATATTTGTTATCGGCTGATGTCGGCGCGGCGCATAGTCATATAGGGAGTAGAGTATAGTTGGTAGATAGTTTCGATATTTCGGCAGGAAGTTCTTAGAAATCATGTTTCGATTAAGTTATGATTGTTTAATTTATCTTTTAAATAAGTAAATAAAAATAAAATGTTCTTTGTTGTCCCTATCATTTGAGAACAGTTGCATCGATTTGGTTATTTAACAAAATAAATATTGTAGCTTAGCAACTAAGCTTGTATTATGGTCACCAGACAAATATCTACACAGAGTCACAATCTCTAACTGACAACACTCAAAAAATGTCTGAGTGCCGCATAAGACCTATTCATTTTGATATTAATAGTTCAAAATGAGATTCGGTTGAATTTAGACGTTATCCTGCTTGTATACTGCTCAAAGTCGCTCTTCTGCAATTTCACCATCATTCACTGAAAAAAAAACTTCACTCTTACAAAAACTCTGCACACTTCACAGCGTGCGCCGAGTTTTGGCGCGGACCTATTATACTGTAGTATTTTAACTCAATGCTTATCGTACAAAAATTGTTTTACGCTGGGAATCGAACTCGCAAACTCCGCCATAGCCGCGTCATTTTTATTTTATTTTAAACTTTTGTTCTAGTGCTTTTATGTTTGTTACTACTTTTCTGATTGTCATATGTCGTGTGCTTGTCCAAATAAATGTTTTCTTTCTTTCTTTCTTTCTTTCCATAGCTCACTCAGCCATGGAGGCCGATGAATAAATACCTATACCTACTTATAACTCTCAAGAACCAATAGGTTAAAATAACACTGGAGTCAAAGGACGCAAGTTCAGAGACGCGCCGACAAGGTCATTTTAGTGAAATTCTTCCATTCTCGCGCAAAATGTTTAGATACTGCGCTTTACAGTATCACACGCGTTCATACAAATGCTATGAGAATATCGAAATGAAAAGTAACCAATGTCTTTCTCCATATTATGGACTACTTATATGCAAATTTTCACTCAAATCGGTTGAGCCGTTTGGCTGTGAAGGAACAGTAAAACAGCTTAACGCGAGAATGACGACCTGAAAACCATTATCCCTTTCCCACGCGATGAAAAACCATCTGAACTACCGTAAGGGATTTGAGGTAAGGTTTATGAAAAAATAAATTTAGAAAAGGCAAATCACTGTAATCGGGTTTCGAAGTGTATGATAATACAAAGCATATCTTCACCTTTACGACAGTAGGAATATCATTCTATGGATTTTAGTGGTTGACTAGCGACCCGCCCCGGCTTTGCACGGCTGTATTATGCATGTATTATATCTACCTTCCTCTATAATCACTCTATCTATTAAAAAAAACCGCATCAAAATCCGTTGCGAAGTTTTAAAGATCTAAGCATACATAGGGACGGCGAAAAGTGACTTTATTTTATACTAGCGACTCGCCCCGGCTATATTATGCATGTATTATACATATAAACCTTCCTCTTGAATCACTCTATCTATTAAAAAAACCGCATCAAAATCCGTTGCGTAGTTTTAAAGATTTAAGCATACATAGAGATATAGGGACATAGGGACAGAGGAAGCGACTTTGTTTTATACTATGTAGTGATACTCAAAACATTTTTCTAAGACACATCTGTCGCAATATTTTACGCTTCTGGACTAACCACTTCGTTTTAAGAGGAAGGGGTACCGGGGGCTTTCTCCATACAAACTATTACAAACGTAATCGACTGTTTCCTCCCTGGATAATGACACTTATCCAGGGAGGAAACAGTCGACTACGTTTGTATGGAGAGAGCGCAGGCACCCTTTCACCTTAAGCGACTTTGTTGATGATTTTTTAAATGTGTCCTGCGCAAGTAAAACCGCGATGCGCACCTAGTACATAATATGCTGGTCTAGGTCAGTCAGGTCAGTCTAGGTAAATTTTCAAGAGAGTCCAAAAAAAGGAGAAGGGTTTCAATTCGTCGTATATTTTTTACGTCCGTTTACTCGAAGACGGGTAAAACCGATTGGGAGAAAAAAAAAACCACACTTACATAATCTGAAGTTGGGCAGCCAAACTACAAAATGGAACGACAAACTGCCAGACTTTTAATTATGTTGGTGGAGTTATTTTTTCCTTTTTAAGGGTTAAAAAAATGGGACCCTATTACTGAGAATCCACTGTCTGACTGCGTCTGTCTTTTAATAATAGCTAGACAGTTAAAATTTTCATAGATAATGTATTTCTGTTGCCGCTATAACAACAAATACAAAAAAAACGATATGGTACAGAACCTTCGTGCGAGAGTCAGACTCGCACTTGGCCGGTTTTTTTTAACATGGCAAATTGTTGTTAAGTATTGCTTGAGTACAGTTTGTAGCAGAGTTTTTTTCCTACATTTTGATATAATTTAAAGACGAAATTTCCTTGTCGTATCTTATACAAATATCAATTACAATTATCTACCACTTTTATATTAACTCGGTTAATAGACAAAGCTTATTCAAGCAAAACCATACACAATAACTAGCTCATACAAAAAACATAGTCGTTCCTCCCGACTGCACTTGTATTGCACTAGTTATTTTGCATAAATAGTATACAAGATTTCAAAGAAAATGTAAGAAAATAAGATACTTATATGTAGCCTGTATCAGACGCAGCCTCTGTGGAGTTCGTATATTGAGTTTGTGATTTCTGTAACCACTGCATTCAATGCAACTAGGCTTGTGTTATGGTGTCCAAACTACTGATAGAATACCTGCTTATATTATTTTGACAACCCAGTTCGCACAATGATCACCATGCCGGACTGCCAAACACAGGGTTGCGGGTTCGATTCCCGCCTCAGACATGTATTTATGCTTAGATATTTATCTGTGGTCTGGTTGTTTCTATGTATTATAATAAGTATATATTTACAAAAGAAAAGTAAGTATATAAGTAGTATATCCGTTGTCTAGCACCCATAACACAAGTCAAGTTACTTAGCTTGGGGCTATATGGCGACGTGTGGAATGTCCTGCTATATTTATTTACTAGCGACCCGCCCCGGCTTCGCACGGCTATATTATGCATGTATTATACATATAACCCTTCCTCGTGAATCACTCTATCTATTAAAAAAACCGCATCAAAATCCGTTGCGTAGTTTTAAAGATTTAAGCATACATAGGGATATAGGGACAGAGAAAGCGACTTTGTTTTATACTATGTAGTTTGATTTGTCTTTTGTAAGTATAATATATTTAACGAGATGAATCAATGTATCCTTACATTAAGTTTCATCAAAATCGGTCCAGTAGTTTCTGAGCCTATTAGTCACAAACGAAATAAAAAAATCTTTCTCTCTATTAACACCAGTGTGAGGTTGTAAATTTCCATACAAAAAGCGTTAACGTTTCCCCCCCCATAAACGAAGTCCGTATTTGATCATTTTTGAAAATATTCTAGATCTAATGGAAAATTAGGTTTAACCGTTTTTATTATAAAGAAATATTGCCTGATAAAAGTTATTAGTATTTAAATATCTATATTTTTGACTTAAAAACTTCATCGAGTGTTTCAGTTGTTTTTAATAGACTAAACTGAATTACCAAAAAAGAAAAACGTATAAACCTAGAATAAGATGCAGTGAATTAAATGAGTAAGATGCAGTGAATTTCATTTTGTGAAGGATAAAGGGGGTAAAAACGTTACGGCCCGCAACATTATTTGAAAGCAAAATGAAGGCAATTACGTCAGAACTTAAACTCTCTCTATCGCACTATACGGGTCATTTTTGAAAATACCTACTCGCGCTGTGTATCGAAAACTCATGATTCTCTTAAAGATATATTGAATATTATAGAAGTATAGATATACAAGACACCCAGATTAGAAACAAGTATCTGTACATAAATATATATTTGAGACGGGAATCAAACCTGCAACCAACTGCGTCTCAGATAAACTCGTCTAACAAAAGGCCCTAAGTATAGATATAGGTAGGTAGATACGCTGCAGGAACGTACAAAAAACGTGGTAGCGTAGAGTGCGTTTATTGATTCGACCTAGTTTTCACGGCGGTACCTACATAGATAAAACGTTACTTAAATGTTACTTATGCATTTTATTTTACATCTATATTAGGGATGATTTACATTAAACCGGGT
The DNA here is from genome assembly GCA_907269075.1 of Idaea aversata. NCBI lineage: Eukaryota > Metazoa > Arthropoda > Insecta > Lepidoptera > Geometridae > Idaea > Idaea aversata. The sequence continues at coordinate 11,443,228 of OU026104.1, read as the reverse complement.
CGTGTCTGGCCTGGATGTGAAACGTTATGGTCCCTCTACCTACATGATGGACCAGCAAGATGGCCATGCGATGGTTGAAACGCCACTACACGTTCAGCCATCGTTGCCCACTTTGATATGCGACTGAAAAACCTACACCGTGGCCATCCAATCGCCATCCCACGAACCATAAGCCATCAGATGCCCATCGTGAAGAGGGGACATTACATACATTTTGTATGAAGTAATTTATATTACACAGTGCATGATCTGAGGCTGTATCTCATGAACCGTGATAGCTAGACAGTTGAAATTTTTACAGATGATGTATTTATGTTGCCGCTATAATAACAAATACTAATAACGGGACCCTAAAAGTTACGGAAAAATGGGAAAAGTTATACCTTTCTTCTTCTTCTCGTATAGTGGTGTGGCTCACCTATTGTTAGAGTTTTCAGATCGCCTTAAGGCCTCTAACTTGACCTAACGACTGCTACTAGAGGTAGCACCCGGGACCAACGGCTTAACGTGCCTTCTGAAGCACGGAGGGGCTCACGAAAACACATTTTTGGCACACTACTAATTGGCCACCCATCGAAGTAATGACCGTGCCAGGCGTCGCTTAACCCGCACGACCGTAATCAGCGAGCGTCGCTTAGCTGTGAGCCTGCTAGTTATTCCTTTTGAAAGCTTCTATCTTCTAGGAAGGCGTGCATCTCACACGATGGTAAGTGATGGTCACTTGTCATCGTGTGAGATAAGGAGGGTCTTCACGGACAAATGCCGTCGGGGCTGCTGTTGCATGCGAAAGCTATCCCGGTAGCCCCGACAATAGGCATCGAGACGGAGCATCCTGGGGTTTTATTCTGTTGGAGCCCGACTTAACCACTTCGTTGGCCCCAACAACGGAGTGGTACCCGACCGGGTTTCCCCAGACAAAAAAGTGGCTATACTCTAAGAGAACTCACCTCAAACTGTGCACTGAATGTCTTAAAGACACCCTCCCACAGGCTACCCGACTGGGTCAACACCTGTACGATGTCCCCGACGTGGGACGTAGCTGCATGCATGAAGTGTGCGTTGTTGTATACACCTTCAGGTACGACGCGACCTCGTGGCGACCTGGGAACAACGGATATTATAGAATATTATTTATTTGCAACAAAAACACAAATAACAAAGTCGCCGGTTCGTTGTCCACATCATACTTTGCTATTGAACTTATAAAGAGCCTCTACATGTTGGCTACGGCTCTACGCACGCCTTCCAAAGGTGATATAGGACACATAACAAACAATGGTTGCAAAACGGACAAACGGACAAGTCTTACAACAAAAGCTGTTACGGTGCACAGAAGTAACTCTCAAGCGTTTTTTTATATAATTGCCAATAATAACCCTATAATATGGATTCAGAACAAAGTATAGTTCCATTAACTTAATAGAGCCATTAACATACAGTAATGAATAAGTCACTCAGACTACACTTTACATAGTTATGGTTAGAAGTATGGGCTCGATCCCTGGTTAGGGCTTAGGTAAGAGAGTTGACCGCATACTTATACATTTCTTTGAAATAATAAATCTATACATATAAAATGCTTTCTCCTGAATGACTGACGGATCAACGCCCGAAACCGCTGATCGTAGTGACTCGAAACTTAGAGAATGTGATCTTTGTATGACGTAGGCATCCGATAAGCAAGGATTTTCCGAAATTCTACTTCTTAGTTGGTGAAAAGGGGGGGCAAAGTTTTTATGGGACAACGCATGGACACCGTGATCTTATTAGAACTATTTTCGACTTTTACGCGGACGAAGTCGCGAGCAAAACCTAGTCTGTATTTATGTAAGAAAGTCGTGTTGGTTACACCATTTAAAACTCGATATAGGCTGAACCGATTTGGCTGAAAATTGGCGGGGAGGTAGCTTAGAACCAGGAGACGGACATAGGATACTTATTTTTTCGCCGATATTCCCACGGGATCGGGACTTACGCGGGTGAAACCGCGGGGCACAGCTAGTCATGTAATAAATAATGCTTAAAATACAAACTATTCGAGCGTTTGACATCAATAACATAACAATATGTTGCAATTTAAGGGACGAAAACAGGTATGGAACGAAAATTTCATAAAAAAAATGTCATTGGTATGAGATCCAAACGCAAAACCATTGCTAACGTGTTGTGTTTACCATTTGTAGGTGAAATCTTTTCCTACATTTTGGTATAATTTAAAGAGGAAAATTCCTTGTTTCTGTGCCTATCCAAATTAAGGTAAAAGCTCCCTTGCTGCTATGACCAAGCATAACTTTTTACAGAGTAGTCCGATTATGATAATAATTTTTTTATTAGACTAGACACAACAAACACACAAACTTTCACATTAATAATATTAGTAGGATGTAGGAAGAGCTTTCAAATGGGTAATTCCAAAAAATAATTATCGATTCTAGTTATAGTCAAATGGCATTTGCTTTTGCTAATATTATGCGCCTGAAGTACTTCCAGCTAACTATTACATTATCGTAGTTTTATCAGTTGTTTTGTTTATCAATAAAAATAAATACAAAGTGGGAAGTTTGCCGGACTTCTCGCGATTGAATCATCACGACATTGCAAGACACAAACTAAGCAATAATAGTAGATTTAACAAGTGGAAAAAAAAGGTAATTTAATTCGAGAGACTAAGTTGGATCCCGAGAGCAGCGAAGGATTCTATAGTTGAATCCCGAGCGTAGCGAGGGATTCTAGATTAGAATCCTGAGCGGAGCGAGGGATACAAGGACCGAGATAAATTATTTTTTCACGAGTTGTGTACTCTACTTTTTACTTTTTACCATTGACTGCGAGAAAATAAATTTAGAAATGGTTCAAGAGATTGTGTCTCATTTTCGCCACATTGTCAAATTATCTACTATAATTGCTGCTTTATTTCGAAATGATTCCGGAGTCAGTGTCTCATTTTCGTCACTGGAACAACTCATTAATTTTATTATAATATTTATGTTATTCGATTTTTCAATGACATTATACAACCACTTTATCAGATAGAAAAAAATCTAGATTGGCGGTATACTTTTTTAAAATTTAATATTCCATCCAGCCAGTACGTTCTTTCAGCAGTTTCAGTACGTTTTTTTTTATAAGTACATATTATTTCGTATATTCGTGCATGTTTCAAATTCAAAATGCTTTTATTCACTCAGTGAGTAAAAGAGCGTTTTATTCACTGTTATCGATGAATAAAATGCCGCTTTTCGAGTGGCAATGGTAAAAATATAATATTTTCCACTTGTAGATTATACATATAGAAACATCTAGAACCAGAAACATTGTTGCAAACGTGATTCGAACTAGCAACCAGCTGTGCCGCAGGCGGGTGTATGCCCACTGCGTCACATAGGTCATTAAAGTGTCTGGCATGGAATAGGTAAGACCGTCTCCTTCCATGCTTGGAAGGTGGTTAAGGGATTTGAGGACCTTGTGGTGATCATAGGGCCTTTTGGTGATCATTGGACCTTTTCGTTATCAACGGACCTTGTGATCTTTGAATCTTTTGGTGTTCATTGGACCTATTGGTGATCATTAGACCTTTTTGGCATCCGGCCTTGTGATTATCGGACCTTGTTGTGATCATAGGGCTTTGTGGTGATTATCAGACCTTTTGGTGGTCATTGGACTATATGGTGATCATCCGGCCTTGTTATCATCAGACCTTGTGGTGATCATAGGGCTCTGTGGTGATTATCAGACCTTTTGGTGGTCATTGGACTTTATGGTGATCATCCGGCCTTGTTATCATTAGACCTTGTGGTGATCATAGGGCTTTGTGGTGATTATCAGACCTTTTGGTGGTCATTGGACTATATGGTGATCATCCGGCCTTGTTATCATCAGACCTTGTGGTGATCATAGGGCTCTGTGGTGATTATCAGACCTTTTGGTGGTCATTGGACTTTATGGTGATCATCCGGCCTTGTTATCATTAGACCTTGTGGTGATCATAGGGCTTTGTGGTGATTATCAGACCTTTTGGTGATCATTGGACCTTTTGGTGAAAAATGGTCACAGAAAATATCGATCATCTTTTGCAACTGGTTGTGAATCTCAGATGCCAATGAGGCTGGAGGGGTATTTTCTAGGCCAGGGTAAAAAAAGCAAAAAAACTATTATAAAGAAATATAAAACCCAAATATTTATCTTTAAAATAAAACGTGAAACCCTGATGTAACTAGTGGCCTTAATATCCTAAGAAAATATACATGTTTTTTTCTCCAATATTATAATACATAAATGTTCTAGATACCTGTAACTTGTAACAACTACCTTCTAATCAATACTGGTTTTTATGAGGTATTATAAAAAAAACAGAATACAAAATGTAGATTCAATCTGGTTAGACATGGAAGATAATGAATAATATTGACTGTAAAATCTGAGTTAGTATATCGCCTCAATCTTGTGGTCTTTCCCTTTCATTCCCCACTTCTTATCTCTGTAAACCCTCCACTAATTGACTGTAGAATCCAAGTTAAGAAAACTAACTAGTAGTTTGCTCCAATCTAAGCCCTCACATTCTTTACCTTTCATTTCCCACTTCTTATCTACCTATCTCCGTAAATCTCCAAACGATTGACTGTAGAATCTAAGTCAAGTAGTAGATTGCCTCAATCTTGGGCTCTTTACCATTCATTCCCCACTTCTTATCTTCCTATCTCCGTAAACCCCTATCAATTGACTGTAGAATCTGAGTTAACTAGTAGATTGCCTCAATCTTGGGCTCTTTACCTTTCATTCCCCACTTCTTATCTCCGTAAACCCCCCACAAATAGACTGTAGAATCTGAGTCAATAGACTATAGAATCTAGTAGATTGCCTCAAAGTAAGTCCTCACATTCTTAACCTTTTATACCCCACTTCCATCTCCTTAGCTCTCTAGGCGAGGAGCTTCACTTTACTCCTCACCTGCCTTAGATTATCTAAATCTTCTTTCCGTACATCTGTTACACGTTATGACATTACATTTGATTATTTAAGTGAACTCCCATTCTTCTGACCGATTGACAAACGTTTATTCCGGACACTAGGCTGAGAGGGTAGTATGCTGCTGTGTGCTGGGCAAGCCTACTCTATTCTCACGCAAAAAAGGAGCCAACTAAAGTCATCTACTTGCGGAAAAACAGCCCGTCTACAAGTACAAGACTTTTCACATAAAAAAGTGATAGTGAAGTTTTAAAATTGGGCCTGGTAGCTATGCTGGTAGTCTTTGAACTCCTAAATTGTGATATGCAGTATAATTTCAGTAACATGTTTCAATGTTTGTACATCTAATCATATCTCTAACAATGACATAATACATCATTTTCCTAACAATCTGAAAGCAGGAAGTAAATGTTGAATAGGGAAATATAACCAGTTTGATGTTGTATTTTGTATGAAAATTAAGTTTTAGTATAATTTAAACTGTTAATTAAAAAGTAACTTAATTTCTATTAGTTTAACTTTTTCTACACTGGCCGCCAAATTAAAGAATCCAACCCATGGCTTTGGGAAAAAGAAGACTCACTCCAAACGAACAATCTACATGGTAGTTCTTTTCGGGATATCTATCAATGATAATAACAATTTCCATCAGCTATCATGTCTATGGCGAGGTGGTCCTGAGTCTGATATGATGATGATGAAATTATTATAAACTATATATCTTGTAAAAAGATAAAAATCAACCTTTGTTGAGACGTCACTCATTTCTACAAATGCAAAGTCTATCGGTTAAATATTATCATGGTATTAAGCATGGTGAAGACGTGTCGGGGAGATGTTCTACCACTATGCCTGCTTGTTCAAGTTTCTTAGACACATCTTTTTATCTAAAAAACTTTTTAAAACTAAGTAACTGAGTAATTATTTTCCTGAGTTTTTATCGCTTATTTTTATTTCTCTTACCTCGACGTTTCAACTTTTCGTTTCTTTTTATTTAGTCAGTCTACATCCAAATAAGATTGAAGAGAGTGTGAGAAAATGTATTATTTTATAAACAGGTTGGTTTGTATGATTGCATTTCATTCGATGGTGCACCTACTCCAATGCCCATCTAATACCTGCACATTAGAGGACCTGATTGAGGCCAACCCTGTTGCAGTTGCAGTGGCTAACTATTGTGCAGGAAAAATTTAACTGGTAGAGCTTCACCAACGCAAAAAGAAGACCCGGTATGAAGAGTGAGAGGAAATTTGTTTACTTTTAACTTGAGAGATTGAAATTTTAATAGAGAAGAGATAAAAGACATCAGGATATTTTGCATAAAAAATTTATTTTTTTTATTTTCTGGGCATCATGACACACTTTTGTAATAGTAAATACAAGATTTTGAGACAATAATGTATGACTGTTGCCTGGTCTATTTCTAGTAATATAACGATTAAAGTCTTTACTTATAACATTTTCTCTCTATTTTCACAAACAGAAAGAAAACAACTTGATAAAATTGAGTGAAAGTTTATCCAGAAACCTTGTACTTTATGATTCTTGCACGTATAAGATCTCAGGTAAGCTATTATTTGTTGTCCATTGCAGTATCACTCAAGTTTCATAATGGATGCCATTTCAATCTTGCACTAATGAAATGTCAGAGTGCTTTTAAACTAAACACATTGACTAGAATCCACTGTTGGACATTAAATATCTAGTTAACTAATGATAATTAAACAAACTATCACTAATTGTGATCATTGGATAACAGCCAATTACAATCATTAGTATTGTATGGAGTGAAAGTGATAACTATTTCCTACTAAAAGTGATAGCAAGGTGAAAACATGTCACCAGATGGATGTTTCACGTATTCTAGGTGTAAAGGTGCGTCTGGGGCAGCGCGAACAGCTGATCTCGTGGCTATATTCATCGTGAGTACGCACCTAAAGTAGGGCAAACACCCTGGCTCGCGGTCGCCGCACGCGACGCGTTCACATCACACTAATGAAACACTTATCTCGTTGTTTATATCACGATCACACGGCTGTACCACGATAAATGATACCGACACACCAAATTCGCAACACAACACACACCTACCACTTACAAACAACAAAGACATGTCATGCGAACAGTGAAAAGCGAGCTTACCTCGGCGGTCCCTGACGACTTTTGCGTTTGTTGTTCATGTCTCCTTCGCCCGACTGCCCCGGCGGGTAGGCACCTTCTCGTCTGCGCGTAGGGACCGGAATTTTGGCTAATTATCACTTCTTTCTTTTACAACACAGTCCTTTCAACTTTCGCGGATGCACTATACTGCAGTTGATGTTATAGGATAACACTTGAAATGCGACTACAGGGATGCATCGATTAAACTCAACTTGTTTGACATTTGCCAACAAATACTAAAATATATTTGAGTACAAAATGTATAATAATTATTCCCGGAAAATAAACGGATTGGCAGATTTCTCGTGCCTGCAATCAGCGCAGGAATACAACATGGCGCTGTGACGTATTCATCAATCAAATTGCAAATTTGCAAATATGGATTTCTTGAAAATTCAATCACAATAAATAAGTCACTAAATAAATAAATTATTTTTTAAATACGTCTTTAACTACTTATTACAATGCAATAAATAGAAATTGCTAATAAGGTCAGCGATTGACCGACTTCCCACATGAAAACTTTCAATATGGCGGAAAGGTATTTGACTTCCAGTGTTGCCAGTACGATAAAAAGGGGTTCTATTCTAAAAGATTTCTCTTTCGGAAATTATCGGTTTTCGTTTTTTTTTGTACGGTTTTTATAAAAACATTGGCAGGTTTTTTAGCACTGGTGTGAGACTGCTGGCGGTGTAGCATTTTACCGCTACTCCATAGTACAAGCAAAGTAAATGTTTCCCACAGTAGTTTTATTTTGCAGAATCAAAAGTTTAAAGTAGATTCATAAATTCATAAAAACTTAAATGATCAGTCGCTCCATTGACATCCGTTTTCCGGTCGACAGGACAATTCCGCGCGCGCGCGAATTTTCGCTATCGATACCTACGATAAGCCACGCCGCAACTTTATATTGATCGACCGAGAGTAGGTCATTCAAAATGAGTCTAAAAAACGGGGCTACGATGTCTCAACGCGAGAAATTCGAGCTAATTAACTCAGAAGTACGTTCATTTTACGAATATTGTAAAGAAGCGGGAATAAGTGATGAAGAAATGGATATAATTTGTCGTCCGCTCACGAACGCTGTGCGTAAGGCCTCTATAAAGAGATGGACAAGAATTCTCTTATTCCTAATCATGGTGATGGCTATTGGGTTCACTGTGAGTCAAACTGATACGTTTCAATGGCACGCCACTGCTGCTGTGAGGATCTTCTTGATAAAATTGCTGCCCGTTTGGGACTGGACACCGTTGTACCATACTAAGTGTATGATTGAGAAAACACAACCGGCTTTGGATGGAAACGTTGTATCAGCTACGGATTGTATCACTTGTGAGGCAGTTAGTAAGTAAACCTGTTCTATTAAATATTCTATTAAATATTTAATGTGGTTATTTAAAGTTTTGCGATTTGTTAAAATGTAGTTAAGTAGGTACTTTTTCTACTTATTTTATTGCTTTGGCAAATTTCATGCTTATTTCTTTATTGGTATCTATTAAACAAGAAATAAATTTTCTTTTAATTTTCCAACTATTCATTTTTTTTTTCAGAAGGTTTACAGAGTGATTATTATTTATCTATAGGATTTTATAATTTACATTGAAATATTTTCTATTGCTCTTCATTATAAGAAGCATAGTCTATACCTGCTACTTATAACGAAGATCTCAGTTAAATCACAGACAAAACTAAGTGACCCTTCTCCAAATTCCAGAGTCCATAGCCCGCGTCTCCGACTCCAACTACAACGAGGTCTTCAACCATCACCTCCTTAGAGGAGCTCCCGTTATAGTATCCGACGCGTACTACGACTGGTCTGTCTCCCGAACAGAATTAAACCTAACAAACTTAATCAGCGACGATGACAGACTCCGCTTATCCGTACCATGCCGTGTACTCACAAACATAAAAATTGGTCGCCAACCAATGGACTTAGAAGAGATACTATCCCGGATCACAAACACTGAAATACCGAGTTGGTTCGTCCATTTCCAAAACTGCGATATTCGGGCTGTTAAAGCTTTTAGAATCTTAGCTCCTCGCCCGTATTTTCTAGCACCTCATATACCGCCTTCGCACTTCAACTGGTTGTTGCTGTCGAAAAATTATGACACGCATAGATATAAGTATCTGGAGTTGGATACTGGTTTGATCATAATGTCGCAGTTGAAGGGGAAGAACTACATCCAGTTACGTCCTAAAGCACCTTGTGAAGAAGATTGTTACACATTGAATTTTGAGATTTCAGAGGGAGAGACATTGGTTCTTGGGAATTCATTGTGGGAGTTTGAATATTTGCCTGGTAAAGGGCAGAATGTTGCCATGATCACTGAGACGGATTGGGTTGAGTCCTAATGATTTATAAAATAAACTACTTGATGATAATTTTTGAATGTAAGATGCAACGAAATATTTGCTGTAAGAATCTAAGCCTATATGAATACCTGCCCAGCAAAACTATTAACTACAAGCTATAAAAAAATAACGAAAAGAAACGATCGCAACCACAAGAATCTCGCCTAATAGTTCAGCAGCCACTAAGATATCTAAATAGTTTTTTTAAACTTTTAACCCACACACAAGGAATAAAATATTAAAAAAGCATCCAAAAAAATTACTCCGGGGTGGGAAAAAAAATACAAAGAAATATCTCTGAATAAGAGCACAGCTACGGGTGTAGCGGAAGATATTATTTTGGCAAATTAAAAAAAAAAAACAAATTCCGACATATTACCGACAAAATAATAGTCTACTGGGCGTAGATCTTAAATACTAAGTAATTTGCTCATAAGTAAAATGTATTGCCAGTCGCAAAAAAGTATTCCCATTATGGCAATACTTTAGGTTGAAAAAAAAACAACATATCAGCTTGAAATATAATTCTCTCAATTTAGATAAAAAAATATATTATATTATTAAATAGATAAATAATGGTATTTCACGAATACATATTTAAAAATGCACATATACGATGTAGATTATAAAGTTTTATGGAACGAAGAGTCAGTATTAAATAAAATATAATGTGAGCTACTATGGTATTTCATTTCCTAATTACAAAACCTTACCCAATTTAACAAATTAAATAGTTTTCTATGTTTTTTACCTATAAGGATGCAATGTATTAAACTATCAAGTTTCATTAAAATCGGTGGAATGGTAGAAAAAAATCCAAAAACAAACTTTTCTTTTAACGAATGTCAACATATTTCTAACGTTCGTTATGATGCACTATCTGCATCCAGCGGTTTCACCCGCGTAAGTTTCAATCCCGTATTATTCCGAAATTAATTAAGTACAGTTTATTACAGCATTAATATAATCAAACTAGCTGTCCCGGCAAACGTTATTTTGCCATTAAAAAATCCGGGCTGATTTGTGAATCTAACTTAAATAATAAACAAATATAAAAATAAAATAGAAATAAACCATCCAGCCACCCAAACGCAAACAAAAAGTGACATACACACGTACAGTAGAATTAATACTTGCTATATGTATAGCTAAAGAGTTTGTTTGATTGTTTGTTTGAACGCGCTAATCTCAGGAACAACTGGTTCTTTTTGTGTTGGATAATCCATTTATCGAGGAAGACTATAGGCTACGTTTTATCCCGATATTCCCACGGGATCGGGAGTTAGGCGGGTGAAACCGCGGAGCGCTGCTAGTGTAGGTATATAATCAAATATGTCGCGAGGTATCTTCTAGGAAGACGTGCTATATCTTAGGCAGCATCGTTACCTACCATCAGGCATATGGTGTAATGGTCAAACGCTGACCTACTCGTATCATATGTAAAAACAACAACAACAAAAAATGCTTGCTTTGAACAAACTTTCGCGCCAGATAGTCCATTAAAAAGTTACATTTGGGGTTGGATTTGTCAGAGGACGCGTTTTTATTTTTTAGATATCAAGGGGACGTCATAGTCCATTGAAAAGTTACATTTGGGGTTGCATTTGTCAGAGGACGCAATTTTATTTTATAGATATCAAGGGTTAATCTAAGCTTAAATTTGAGGGATTGTAGCTCTTGTCCCACGGCCGCCATCTTGGAAAAGGGGATTTAAAAGGTTTTTATGGTTTATCTGACAAACTATAGGTCCCACAAAAAATATTACTTAACATTTATAATTGCAAATAAGATTATCTACAACTTTTATTAAGTAGCTATTAGTCGAAAACCAAAAATAAAAAAGTTATAAGCGAAAATCCATTACTCAGATTCCTTAGCTCTTATTACGGTCCCATCTGGCTGAAAGCATGAAACTTGGCTTGCAGGTAGCTTTTACATAGATAGAAGTAGAAACAAGTCGTATGGCGATTGGTTCCCCCCTTTAACCCCCTTTTGTGTGCCAATTTAGAGTTTTTTTGCATTTTTTATGAAAACGGTTAAAGCTATAACCACATTGCCAATGAGCAATATGATCTTCATCAAATTCACTACAACATTTACCTCAGAAGTATGTAGATCGGGCTTATAGTTTAAAAGCTGTAAAGTGATTTTTACGCCCCGTCGACCCTGTTTCGTATCAGCCTTACAGTTTTTTTAATTTATTATAAAAAAACAGTTGAAGCTATAACAAAACTGTTAGCGACCGATATGATCTTCATTAAATTGTCTACAATAATTGTCTTAAAAGTATGTTGATAAGACTTATAATTTTTAAAATATGCTTACTTTTCTTCTTCTGAAAATTAACACAAAAAGGTAAACATCGAAAAAGCGCATATAATCATTTTTATACGTTTTTAGACCCTCCGAGAGTAGTTTATACCTGAGTTTACATCCTTGAAAACCCTTATAACTTTTTGTTTTTTGTTCTACGACTAAAAGTTACTTGACAAAAGTTGTAGATAATCATATTTGGAACAAATATGTTAAGTAATATTTTTTGTGAGACCAATAGTTTGTCAGATAAACCATAAAAACTGTTTAAATCCCTTTTTCCAAGATGGCGGCCGTGGGACAAGAGCTACAATCCCTCAAACTTGGATTTAAGCTTAGACTAACCCCCTCTTGATATCTAAAAAATAAAATAGCGTCCTCTGACAAATGCACGCTAAGCCCAAAAAAAATCTAACATTTCAATGAACTAAAGTAAGGATCAGTAATCACTGTAAAATAAAAATCCAAATCTACAATATTTTAGCCTGTAATTAATTATTGACTAACATTATTTTGGTATAACAAACAATAATGTTGCATCACTCAGTTTTCTCCTTATGTACCGGTTTCCCTCTGAACCAGAGCAGTAGATTCTTCAACGATAAGACCACTGGGAACATTATTGGAAGGAACAGTGGAATGTAGATCGCGTATCTGAAACGATAGAATAATTTATTGTAAGACAACATAAATTAATATTACAGGGTGAGAAGAGACGCATGTGACTAGAAGAGTGATGAGTATGAATGTAGAGGGATGGAGAGGAAAAGGACGACCAAAGAAAAGATGGATGAACTGCGTGAGACAAGACATTAGAGAGATGAACGATGATATGACGACTAATAGGAGTGAATGGAATAAGAAAACATACTGCGCCGACCTTAAATAAATTGGGATAACGGCAGGAAGATGATGATGAAATTTATATTACGGGATGTTTATCACAGCGTCATCTAGTCTACGGCTTAGCAATTAGACTTGTAATACGGGTACCAGACGATGGAATACGTCTTACTATAATTTTACTAAAGGATATTTACTTAAACGCTGCGTCCCACGGTTTCATCCACAGAAGCTCCGTTCTCCTAGTAATATCAGAATAAAAAATTGCTCCAGCGATCTACATACCGAGTTTCATCGCAATCAGTCCAGTAGTTTTTAGGAACAAAAATACGTTTATCATACTACGTCATCATCAACTCACTTCTGATCATCAGGGAAGTACAGCAACGCCAGTAGACTGGGATCCATGAAGGCTGTTTCGGCTGCAGTGTGCGCCACACTGGCCATCTTATACGCGGCCAACAGTTGACCGCTCTTAGCCAGGGTTGAGGCCTCTTGAGTTGAAGTCACGGCGCGGTTGATATACGTTCCAACGTCATCGTTTATCACTATGTTGGATATTTCACCTGGAGATGGACAAGGGGAGAAAATTACACACTTTTTGACAGTTAAAAAACTTGCAAACTTTACAGGGTTGGGAGTTGATGGCTCGATGTGGGCATTCGGGATTTAATTATATGAAAATGAAGTTCTTTGTTAAGTAGTTGAGCCAATTATTGAAAAGTCCTCCCTCTGCGTCTTCTTCTTTCTGCGTCGAAGAACAGCTCCAATGTCTTGACTCGCAGTAGAGCGTGAGCCTTCCACGACGAAGTGGCTCAATGAGGGCATTGGGGATATAGATAGATGATGAAGTTACCGAGTAGTTGAGCCAAAGAACGCAAGGTCCTCTCTGCTTCGGAGACCAGCTCCAATGTCCTCACTCGCAGTAGAGCGTCTGCCTCCCACGTGCGAGTTGACACGCTTTTTAATCGCTCGATGTGGGCATTGGGGATTTAGACATATAAAGTTACCGAGTAGTTGAGCCAACGAACGTAAGGTCCTCTCTGCTTCTGAGACCAGTTCCAATGTCCTCACTCGCAGTAGAGCGTCAGCCTCCCACGAGCGAGGTGACACGCTTTTTAATCGCTCGATGTGGGCATTGGGGATTTAGACATATAAAGTTACCGAGTAGTTGAGCCAACGAACGCAAGGTCCTCTCTGCTTCTGAGACCAGTTCCAATGTCCACACTCGCAGTAGAGCGTCAGCCTCCCACGTGCGAGGTGACACGCTAATTAATCGCACGATGTGGGCATTGGGGATTTAGACATATAAAGTTACCGAGTAGTTGAGCCAACGAACGCAAGGTCCTCTCTGCTTCTGAGACCAGTTCCAATGTCCTCACTCGCAGTAGAGCGTCTGCCTCCCACGTGCGAGGTGACACGCTCCTTAGTGGTTCGATGTGGGCATTGGGGATACGCTCCTGGAATCATAAACAAAAAAATAAGTGAAATTTTGACGCCTAGCAAGAAATATGATTAGATTGTTTGTCTAAGATCTAAGAATTACTTTTTATCCCGATATTCCCACGGGATTGGGACTTACACGGGTGGAACAGCGAGGTGATGCTAGTAATCACTTCACAATCACTACATAGTATAAAATAAAGTGGCTTTCTCTGTCCCTATTTCCCTTTGTATGCTTAAATCTTTAAAACTACGCAACGGATTAGGTGCGGTTTTTTTTATAGATAGAGTGATTCAAGAGGAAGGTTTATATGTATAATACATGCATAATATAGCCGTGCGAAGCCGGGGCGGGTCGCTAGTTTGATACATAATTAAGTCTCACACAGTCAACGATCCCTAGCAGCTTCCTAAGTTGTGAAAGGAAAGTCCCCATGACTAGTCTGATGTTAGGGCTCCAAGATCCGTCACTGCAGTCTCTCACTGTAGGGTTGGATAACACAACGCCGCCCCATTTAGGAGACATGAATGCTTGCACCGAAGATTTTATAGGACCATCTGAAAAATAAAAGTTAGACGTAAGAATTTTATTAATTTTTTAGGGTTCCGTACCCAAAGGGTAATAACCCTATTACTAAGACTTCGCTTTCCTTCCGTCAGTCTGTCTGTCACCAGGCTGTATCTCACTCATGAACCATGATAGTCAGAGAGTTGAAATTTTCACAGAAATACATTTTCTATTGCCGCTATAACAACAAATACTAAAAACAGAAAATAGGTTATTTTCATGTTTACTATTTTTAAGGCAATATTTTTTTGTTAATAATATTCCCAAAAGGCTTTTAACCTATACAGCTTCGTCTGACATACATTTCTTAGGGTTTTTTGCTCGATATTAATAACGGTATAATTTATTATATTTATCTTCTATACATATAAAATGCTTTGTCCTGACTGACGGATCAACGCACACCACCGCTGATCGTAGAGACCTGAAACTTGGAGGGTGTGTTCTTTGTATGACGTAGGCATCTGATAAGAAAGGATTTTCCGAAATTCTACCCCTTAGGGGGTAAAAAGGGGGGCAAAGTTTTTATGGGACAACGTGATTTTATTTGATTAGCTTCAAATTTTGCATAAACATTCAGACTTGATGGAAGACGTTTCGTATTTTATTGAAATTATCATTATTGTTATAATAAAAAATCCATTTAGAACAATTTTTTATTTATATGCGTACGAAATTGCGGGCAAAAGCTTTTTAATAAATGTAGCTAAAAAAATAGATAGCAAACAGATGTTCGCCCAACGTGGGGCTCGAACCCACGACCCTGAGATTAAGAGTCTCATGCTCTACCGACTGAGCTAGCCGGGCTATGACAGGAAGTCGAAATTATGAAACAGTTTCTTGAACAACCAATTTGATCTTATTTTAGGAAGCTTTTATCCGAATTCTTTTTTAATTTATTTTTAACTATTTGGCAGCGATTCTAAGCCAAATATTTAAACAGATTACATATACTAAATAACATATTGTATAGTCTAATATTGGAAAAGTTTTTGTTAGTAATAAATACTTAAACTGAACCTATTTTGATGAAACTTGATACATCAAATATATTGTACGACACTTTACACAGCGCCATCTAGCCCCAGGCTAAGCAACAAGCTTGTATCATGGTGGCTAGACAACGGATATAATATTATATACTGTTCTATTGTAAATATACTTATTATACGAAGGTTTAGACACAACACCAGAAACAAATCTGTACTAAAATATTTGATGGAGGCGGAAATCGAACCCGCAACCTTTTGCCTCGTAGGCGAGTGTTCGCCCCCCGCGCCACAGATGTCTTCAAAACAAAATCTTCCCAAGCTACCCGCGTAGGTAAAAATGATAGATACATTATTTATGGTAAACACCATTTTTAAATTACATTTAATAAATCAAAAACCTGTCAAGTGCGAGTCGGACTCGCGCACGAAGGGTTCCGTACCATTATCATCACATAATAAAAAAAAATAGATGGCGCTAGTAAAAATACATGAATGAAGGGTAAATGGCGGTTTACGGTTTATGACGTATTAAAAAAAATACTCACCAGATCTCGTTCAAAACCAATTTTGGGTGGAAGTTTGCATGGTAATGTATATCATATATTTTTTTTAGTTTCATCATTCTCTTATTTTAGAAGTTACAAGGGGGGGGGACACTTTGTACCACTTTGGAAGTGTCTCTCGCGTAAACTATTCAGTTTAGAAAAAAATGATTTTAGAAACCTCAATATTATTTTTAAAGGCCTATTCATACAGACAGACAGACATGACGAATCTATAAGGGCTCCGTTTTTTGCCATTTGGCTACGGAACCCTAACAAAGCTAAAGTCTAAGTGTTCCAAAGCGATCTCTTCCAGGCAACCTTTGTATGGACAAGAAGTTGCTATTTAACTACATTACCATCATCGTATATGAGTAACGGTGCGTGTTGACACGGCACCCTATACAAAGCGAGGTTGATGGCGGGCTGCTCGGGTACCCTTGTAGCGGCCCGCTCTTCAAGCTTGGTTAGTAGCAGGTGGAGGCGGTCGTGACGAACTGCGAAGTGACGACCGAATTCTGTGTCGTCTTTCACCTGGTTATACGACAAGGAATAGTTAGGCAATGTATGGTATAATTTCGTTAGAATGTTGAGTTTTAATTGTGAAAAAATATGGTGAAATCTTTAGTTTTAAGGCTGCTTATGCTGCCAAAACAACTAATATTGTTGATTGTAACGAATGTGTTTTGTTTTTCTCAAAAGTGCTGAAATGGAATTGTAGGTGAAATTTTTACCGATATTTCGAGGCGAGAATTCTTTGTCATTTCAAAGCTAGACTATTTAGTAGGCTGTGTACCAAGGTCGTTGGCGTATGGACCTCCCTTAATGTGAAAAATATGGTAAAATTCTCAGTTTTTAATATAAAATAATATAGTAAAATCCTAAGTATTTGATAAGTTTATGTTAAAATTCACAGTTTTTAACGTGGAAAAATAAATAAAATATCATATTTTTATTTAGAAAAATATGTTAAAATAAAATAAAAATAAATCGTATTATTTTATAATATTAATGTAGATAAGTACAATCCACGGTCAAAAGTCTCTGCCCACCGTAACGTGTACAATCCTGTGCAGCACTATTTGAACATTTGTAATAATGTTCAAATAGTGCTGCACAGGATCCTGTGGATCGAACCCACGTTCGGTTGGTGTAGCGGGTGGCAGCTTATAACCCTGACATTACTAAATACATAGCTAACATGTTGAAAATAATAATCACACTGAGTACTTTTAATTCAAGTATTTAAGTTTGTGTGTAACGTCTATTAGAAGAAGGTCGTAACTCCAATACTTGTTCATAGTATTATCGTAGCAAACTCTACGACCTCGACGACCTCTGTGGCGCGTCGGGCGAACACCCGACTGCGACGCAGAAGGTTGCGGGTTCGATTCCCGCCGGGAACAAGTATTTATGCTGACCATAAATTCTTGTTTCTGGTTCTGGGTGTTTCCTATATGTATAATATGTATATATTTACAAAAAAAAAAAAAAGTATATAAGTAGTTTATCCGTTATCTGGCACCCATAACACAAGCATTAAGTAGCTTAGCTTGGGGCTGGATGGCGATGTGTAATATGTCCTGAAATATTTATTTTTATTTATTTATTTTTTAAACTGATCATTTACTTATGACCCATACTGTACCTCTTTAGCTTGGAAATCAAAGTTGATCATGTATAGGAACTGACTCTTCAGAGTGAAGTTGTGTAGATTGCTCAATTCGTCGACGAAAGATCCGATATAATCTGAAATTAAACACAAACTACTTAGATTGTCATTAGTTGATTACAGTCTGATCACGAAACGCACTCAGGAATGACGCGTAGCGGACGATTTATTATAACAAAAGTACTAACAATAATTATTAACAAAAGTACATTTAATTAGTGATCCTAATCCTAAACTAATGATCCGTTAAGCAGCGTTTCTGAGTGCAGTGATTAATAAACCACAGTGATTTCTTATCCCGTAAGTTCGAGACGAGATTATTTTAAAATTCCCACGGGAAACTAACCTTCCAAAGCATGTTCAACATCGAACTCAGCGGGCGTCGGCTGTATAACGCTCATCACGATGTGGTAACCTGGTGATGGTGGGAACCTGGTCCGTCGAGCCGGATCAGCTGTCTCTGATTGCGCTCCCTCCAGCACTGACAGCTGGTAGACCCAGCGTTTTAGTGCTTCCACTACTGTTGATGATGCTGTAAGAGATTTTATCATGGTATTAGTTGCCTGAGTCTGCGTTTCCTGGGAATAAGAATATTCTTTGTTTTCCTGACTTGAACTTCTTTGTTCACCGTCATCAAAACGAAGGTACCTTCTACTTTAAGCTCGTCTTCTACAAAGGCACTCTTAAGATGGAAGACTCGCCTTAAGCATCTTTGAAGAAAATGACCCTCTCCGCTCCTAGCCAAACATCTTGGAACTGCATTACGTGGAATTTGTGCACCGTCTTCCGATCGAAGGTGGCTGCTACATCGATCTTGTCTGCTACGGCATCGAGGGTACCTTTAGGACTCACCTTTGGCATTCCTGAAGAACATGACCCTCTCTGTTCCCAACCAGACATCCTGGAACAGGTGTGTTCTCTGCACCACGTAGAATTTGTTCACCGACTTCAGATCGAAGGTGTCTGCTACGTCTTCCGTCGCTTCGAGCTCGTCTGCTACTGCATCGAGACTTCGACGCAGGGATGGTGGCAGGACTGCTTTTGTTATGTTGAGTTTTATGGTTTCTATAACAATTACCAAAAGAAGGATAATGAAATATACGGAGAAATTGAATCGCATAAGTCTGACCTGCTATCTTCAGCGACTTTTTTCAGTCGGTTCAGCACTGTAATCGGATTTGTGCTGCACCATATAGTCAAAAAAATCCACTACAGATCGGCCTCTCCTCAGAGGGGTTAGACACCTCTGAGGGGAGGCCCAGAGGCCGGTATTATTATTTTTTATTAAGAGCCTACACTGTCCTACTGCAGGGCAAAGGCTTCTTTACCTTTCTTCCATTGATCACGATCTGTCTCTATTGCACACCAATCATTCATATAGGATTCAAAATAATCTCGCCATCGTCGCCTTGGTCTGCCGCGTGGTCGTATCCCTATGGGGGACCATTCTGTTGTTAGTTTAGTCTATCGTTCAGGTTGAGGATGGGAATATCAAAATTAAATATATATAAAACAAGCAAAAAATCTATGAAAAGAAAAAGAACAAAAAAGGTATAAACGTGAAACCCTACAAAAAGAAAAAGATAACCTCGAAATTATGATTCTACTACGTAAGTACATGTGAATTTTTTTGATTAAATATTGTCGCGTCGGGGGACCGCTCTTTTTCGAGTGAATTTAATATAATGTTAACATTTTTGTTTTAGCATTTATTTGGATAGTTAAGTTGTGTAAGTATTTAGTTTTTAAGTAGTTTCACTAGTCATTCTTTATACTTTAACATTTTCGTTGAAATTTTAATATCATTTTACTTAGGAAGGTGTTTCTATAGGTAAAGAGCGGTCCCCCGACTCGACAATATTTAATCAAAAAAATTCACATGTACTTACGTAGTAGAATCATAATTTCGAGGTTATTTTTTTCTTTTTGTAGGTTTCACGTTTATACCTTTTTTGTTCTTTTTCTTTTCATAGATTTTTTGCTTGTTTTAGGATTTTTACGTTCATACTATTTTTATTATTTTGTGTCGGGGGTTTTTTAAATTTTAAATTTAATTTTTTATTTCATCCTTTTTGTAGGGAGGGACTTTTTTTATTTCATTTCTTTATTTTCTTGCGATTTATGATTCAGATAATTTGGTGTAAACAATAACTATTATTAATTTATAGTTTATGATTATTTTTAACCCTAAACAGTTTTTTTATTATAGGTATTGTTTTTCAATTTTTTCCTTTAGATATTCAACTTTTGCAAGTAGGTATTTCATAGCTATTAAATATTAGAACTACCTATACATAGAAGAAGACGTCTAGATCTAGGTTATCTATACATCTTCTCTAATATATATAAATTACGTGTCACGTTGTTTGTGCGCGATGGACTTCTAAACTAGGTTCTTGACCGATTTTAATCAAATTTGCACACCGCGTGCAGTTTGATCTAACTTGAAAGATAGGATAGCTTACATCTTAATTTATTCCGATATTCCAACGGGATCGGGAGTTACGCGGGTGAAACCGGGGAGCACAGCTAGTAATATAATAAAAAAAATGGAAAGAAGAGTAATTAAAAAAGATCCAAACGAAGCAAAAAAAAGATCCAAACGAAGCAAAAAAACTCAAATTAACTTGACATTCGGGCATATCTACTTACATTCGGTTTTTGATCCTGACTTTCATCCCCCATAACTTTAAGACGGCTAAACCGATTTTGATCAAACATAGCTAAGAACACTCCCGACTAACTTATCTTTCAAACAAAAAAAACTAAATCAAAATCGGTTCATCCGTTTGGGAGCTACGATGCCACAGACAGACACACACACACACACACACAGACACGTCAAACTTATAACACCCCGTCGTTTTTGCGTCGGGGGTTAAAAATAGCGCCATCTAGCCGCAAGTAAAGTAAGTTTTTTTGTAAAAACGTACCTATTTTACATACAGAATCTGTACAAAAATACTTATTCGACAGCGGGAATCGAACCCGAAAATAATAAATTGGATTATCAGCGAGAAATATACGAAAACTGTCTAAATTACAAGTAGTTACCCTGTTATTAACTCACCAGAGCCCTGAAACTCCTTCTCAACAAGATCAGCGATCTCAGCCGCGGTGGCATCATCGTTGGCTAACACGATAAGTTCGGTGCTGATCGTGTGAGGGGTGCTGTCGAACGCTGTTATCTTATCGTAGGGGAGCGCTACCCTGGAAATATTGAACAATATTTTAAGGAGAGAATATAATTAGATTGTTTTGTTGTAACTATGTAAAAAACTTCACTTGTTCGCCACCCTGGTAAAATCGGCGGTGACACACGGACAGACAGACGGACAACATAGTGATCTTATACCTTTATACAAGCTATATTTTTTTACCTTTTGAGGTACTTACTTACCTCAAAAGGTAAAAAAATAAAGCTTGTATAAAGGTTTTATAAGATCACTATGTTGTCCGTCTTACGGATTTTTAAAATCTCAAAAATTGACAAGGACTAATTATTAAAATTAATAAAGTTATTAAAACGGGATATTAACGATGTTTTTTGAAATTGTTTTTGTTTATAAACAGATCGATATGTCAATACTGTTACAAGCATCATTTTCATGAACTTGGAGTTTGGATCTTTAATAGTAATTCTTTTTAAAGCAGCTTTTTGGTCCAAAGCTTTTTGGGCAGGTGTGAAGGTATGATAGTGGTCAAATGCTGACCTATAATTTGTAAAAAACCGGCCAAGTGCGAGTCGGACTCGCGCACGAAGGGTTCCGTGCAATTACGATCGATACATATCGAGCAAAAAATCCTAAAAAATATTGTATGTCAGACGAGGCTGTACAGTTTAGAAGTCTTATGCCTGCTCTTTTGGTAGTATAATTAACAAAAAAGATAATGCTAAAAAAATTGTAAACATGAAAATAACCTAAAATTCATAAAAACATACTAAAAATATATTTACTTTTTCTGTTTGTTGTAGCGGCAACAGAAATACATCATCTGTGAAAATTTCAACTCTCTAGCTATCATGGTTCATCATATACAGCCTGGCTAGCCAGACGGACAGACGGACGGACAGCGAAGTCTTAGTAACAGGGTCCCGAGGTTACGGAACCCTAAAAACAAAATGGATTTAGGTACTCTCCTTTGGTTTTTTATTATCAAAACAATTCCATGTTTTCAATACACATTACAAAATATCATACAAATTCAGATTAATTGTTTTAATCACAAGTAGGTACTTAAACTATAAAAGTTTTACGACTGTTCTATGTATTTCGCTATCACACGAAAATTATTAACCATATCAAAACAGTTTTATAGGTTTCTTTGTTTATATTTTATAAGCACTTGATTTATAAACAAATGTTAATTATAAACAATAAAATATCGGACTTTGTTCAAATTAAACTTCAAAATAGTAGTTAAAGAAAGTCACTGAGATACAAGTTTCATTGGAGGTTACATTTCACAGAAAAAAATTGCAAAGAAACGCTATCTGTTTTCTTTGTTTAACAGCCAATGGCGTCACGGTACTCATCATTCATTCATTTCATTTCAAAAGTTCTTTATTATCATAAATATTAATATTAAACAAAAACAATACAATAAGAAAGTATTGATATGACGTAATATTAATTTGCTTTGTCAGGCTAGAGGCGCCTATAAAAGCTTAAAATACCTAAGCAACATGAATTTAAATTTAGTATGATACATTGAATAAATTAAGAATGCGAGATTTTTTGTAAATAAACTACGCATGTTAACAACGTTGTCACGGTACCTACTTTTTAGACTCACTACAAGAAGTATTGCAGGCGCCGGCGCCGCCTGTGACGTCATAAGCGTAGCAGTATATCCTTCTTCCTATCCTACTTCCTACTTATAAATGTGAAAGTATTGTGTGTATGTTTGTTACTCCTTCACGCAAAAACTACTGGACCGGTTGCGATGAAACTCGGTATCTAGATAGCTGGAGACCTGGATTAACACATAGGCTACTTTATCCCGATACGTCCACGAGATCGGGACTGACGCGGGTGAAACTGCGGGCCGCAGCTAGTCACTTCACTATCACTACATAGTATAAAACAAAGTCGCTTTTTCTGTCCCTATATCCCTTTGTTTGCTTAAATCTTTAAAACTACGGAACGGATTTTGATGCGGTTTTTTTAATAGATAAAGTGATTCAAGAGGAAGGTTTATATGTATAATACATGCATAATATAGCCGTGCGAAGCCGGGGCGGGTCGCTAGTAATTAATAAAGAGAAAAAAAAAAAAACTTTTGTTTGTAACGAATAGGCTCCGAAACTACTGGACTGATTTTAATGTAACTTGGTGTGAAGATACATAGATTCATTGACAGTAAAATATGCTACTTTTTATCCCGATATTTCCACGGGATCGGGAGTTACACGTATGCGTGAATGGTAGCTACCATATCCAACATATTTTATCATTCCAACTGTCTACGGAATTAAATAAAAAAAAATGCAGGATATTCCACACATCGCCATCTAGCCCCAAGCTAAGTGACTGGACTTAAATTGTGTTATGGGTGCTAGACAACGGATTTACTACCTATGTACTTTACTTATATTGGACTTCACAAACAAACTAACACAACTATTCAAATACTAACTTACCTTATTATTGAACATCAAAATAACAATGTATTTAACTAGACGAGTTTATTGTTTATCGAGTACCTATAGTGGACTCATAATGTGGACTATTATGCCTCTGAAAGATCTATTAAACAATATGAAAGCAAATTGTCTGCCCAGTTGGTACAATAGTCACCATGCCGGCCTGCCAAACACAGGGTTGCGGGTTCGGTTCCCGCCTCAGACATGTATTTATGCTCAGATATTTGTCTGTGGTCTGGTTATTTCTATGTATTATAAGTAGGTATACATATATTTACAAAATAAAAGTATATAATGTTGTATATTCGTTGTCTAGCACCCATAACACAAGTGTAGTTACTTAGCTTGGGGCTAGATGGCGATGTGTGGAATGTCCTGCAATATATTTATTTAAATAAATGAAATGTCTTCAATATACCTGTAAACTTCAGTAGTCTTCCACCAGAGAGGCAGCCCGATGACGATCAGCACGCCCACGAAGGATGCACTCGCCCACATCCGGTTGGATTCTGAAATGATATTTATACTTTTACTAGCTGCCCCGTCAAACGTTGTTTTGCCATATATACGAAAAAACTATAGGTCTATAAAGGAAAAAAAATAGAATACTGTTCGATTCTCTAACGAATATACACCAAAAATTTCATACAAATCGGTTCACCCGTTTAGGTGGAGTTTGGCAACTAACACACGAGAATTTTATATATATAGGGATATAGTGACTAGCTGCGCCCCGCGGTTTTACCCATATAAGTAATAATTTTCTGCGAAATTGGTCCAGCCGTTCGCGCGTGATGCCTGCCGTGGCCAAGGATTACTTTTTGGGAAATTAGCAGTTCAACTCCTTGCTAGACTAAAATACTTTTCTAAAAATCGAATGATGCAGTTTAGTTTTGTCAAAATCGGGCACGGAACTCCTTTTAGCATTTTTCACTATCTCTTATAGTTAAGGAAATTGCCCTAAAGGCCTATCTTATCTTATCTTAATAATATATATAAATCTCGTGTCACAATGTTTGTCCTCAATGGACTCCTAAACCACTTAACCGATTATAATAAAATTCGCACACCATGTGCAGTTCGATCCAACTTGAGAGATAGGATAGCTTACATCCCGATATTCCCACGGGATCGGGAGTTACGCGGGTGAAACCGCGTAGGGCAGCTAGTATACTATATAAAACTCCGCTACATAAAATGGTCCTTCGGGCCGGATCAAAATCTAAAAGTGTTGCCAACGTAAGCCATAGGCTTCTGCTATTTTATGTTCTCAACACAGTATAACTCAAACTATGTGCTGTAGAACAGTCCGAAATCTAAAAGTGTTGCCAACGTAAATCATAGGCTTCTACAATTTTAAGTTGCTAACACAGTACAGTTCAAGCTATGCGCTGTAGAATATTCCTAAAAGTAATAGTAGTAGTAATAGTCCTATAAGTGTTGCCAACGTAAGCTATAGGTTTCTACCATGTTGCCATGTTGCCGTAGAATACTTAGCTCTACCGCAGCGGTCATTTGACACTAAATACATCTAAATATAAACACATCGACCATTAGAAGACAATCGACTTGGTCGGGTTACAACTCTGATATTTCAAACCTTGACAACAAAGGCGTGAGTATCATAGACGTTCGATGACGTAGTACATTATTGGAATAGGGAATTTGAATCCCGCTGCGGAACTTATATTTGTGAAATATGCTTACCTACATATTTTTCTGCGGTCTGAATCCTTCAAGTGAAAGGGTACCGGCGCTCTCTCCATACAAACGTAGTCGCCTGTTTCCTCTCTAGATAATGACACTAGAGCAAATATTTTTGTTGCATAAAACCTATAACTGCCATGACTATGCCCCTATGTCTTGGTTTTTTTCATTTTCGAATCATAGTTAAAAAAAACAAATTACATTTAAAAAATAAGATATAGGGCATGGTCATGGCAGTTATAAGTTTTATGCAACTAAAATATTGCTCTAGTGTCATTATCCAGGGAGGCAGTCGACTACGTTTGTGTGGAGAGAGCGCCAGTACCCTTTTTCTCTTAAGGTCTTAGGTGGTACTTCGTTAGTGGTCAAATCTAAATAAAGTCAGTTATTCTTTATCTAAAGAAATGACTTCTAATTGCCACTACTTTGCACTTGCAAGCAATAAATAAGACAGGTCAGGTGTTAAACAGAGCGATGAGAGCTAATTGGAACCAATTAACACAATATGAAATTATGTTTATTGTTTGCAAAGTATATAAAATAGGACAATGGACAATGCAATGCTGATATCAGCAGAACCGGTATGCAATCCCTAACTGCGTAGATAAATAAAAAATTAACGTCACGTATTAAGATGGGTACTAAGTGACGTTAGGAAGTGTAATGTAACATCTTACACGGCGAGCATTCATGCAGTCAGTACGTAGTGTTACGGGGAAACCAGCGAGCAATGAGTCGTTCGATGCTCGCTTTGACTGCTCCACCCGGCTGTCGGTTTTTTGGCGGTTCAGCCAGTACGCTGCAGTTACACGTTGCATGTTATACGTAGCGCAGCGAATGTTGGCCTCTGATGGAAAGTAGAAGGGGTATGCGCAGAACTCAATTTTCCATTCGGTCACCATTCGCTGCGCGAGGTATACACCGATTTTAGAAGTCGGCGTAACATGCTCGCTACGAATGATATAAATAAAAATAAATGATACACCTCGCTCCATAACAACGGTTAGTACCCACCTTTAGGTTTAACAGGAAGACCAGTGCTACGGCAATTTATAGAGAGAAACAACAAATGCCATAATATGTAACAAAATATTTGTTATGTAACAAAAAACAATTTAAACTATTTATTTTATTTTAGAAATTGTTTCTAAAATAGTTTGTATATCATCGAATAACAGGCAAACTTAACACTAGACGAGATTTTGTTTGTATTCATCTATACCATTTCCATAGGTCTGACAAAAATAATAAAAGATTGTATAGCGACTGCTATGCCAGTCTTCATACTTATATTATTATACTAGCTGCGCCCCGTGGTTTCACCCGCGTAAGTCCGATCTTTCGCACCGTTCAAACCTTTCCTGGACTACGACAGACATTTCCAAACCTAAACCATCTAAATCGGACCAGCCCTTCTCGAATTTTAGCGAGACAAACGAACAGCAATTGATTTTTTATATACAGGCTGATTTTTTTATGTGGGCCTTCTAGGGATATATCCTAAACTGTAAGAGATAGCGAAAAATGCTGAAAGGAGTTGCGAGCCCGATTTTGACAAAAACTAAAACTAAATCATTAGATTTTTGAAAGTCATTACCTTAGCCAGGAATCGAACCTGTTGATTTTGCAAAAAAATAATAGCTCAAAATCAAAGGAAATATTAGCTCATTTTTGTAGTTTTCGCCAATTTTTATATTTCCGTCTCTGGCAAAATAATAGCGTATGAGGCATAAAAGGGAAGTAATATTTTTTTCTACCGAAGCTATTTATGTTTAGCGAATTTTAGATTGCTTAGACCACCTGTCAACTGGCGGAAAAACCGCTCGGGGGTTTCTTCATACATTTTTAATATGGCGCCATCTATCCGCCAGTTGATGAATTATGGACGTAGAACGCTCACGAATTCTTCGTACTTTTATATGTAGAGATTATATGAAATTAAATACAGGCGATTTCTTCAATTTAAACTATTAAAGTGAAAGTTTGTGTCACGCAAAAATTACTAATCCGTTTGCGATGAAATTTGGTATGTAGATAGCCGATGTCCTGGAATAAAAAGTCGGTATACGGGCGAAAGTTTTACGTGACAACAACTGTGCTCGAGTGGAAGGGACGCGTGCCTTTCACTTTTTATGTCTGTCTCTCTCGCTCTTAGGCGGGCTAACCATGCCCACGTGCCTCTCACTCGCTCTCATTGTGAGCGCATAACGTCAGCGGAGCGTAACGCAGTTTCTTGAAGTGTCACCCGGCAAACCAATTTATAAAACGTTGTCACGTCAAAACATAGGGGATTTTTTTGCCGATCCCGGATAAACACGAGATCTGCGAGTACATTTAATTTTGTGCGTCGAAAAGTTAGGAGGTTTAAAAATAGTTTTTGATTAAACAAAATAACAGAAAGAGGAAAATTATGGTACATTAGGCAGTTAAATTCTAATAACATGTGACTAATTTCTAATGAATACAATTACTAATTAGTGGTGACACACGGACAGACAGACGGACAAGAAAGTGATCTTATAAGGGTTCCTTTTTTACCTTTTGAGGTACGGAATACTACGGAACCCTAAAAAGGAATAGCTCATCACCATCAGTCTTGTGTGACGTTTGTGATCAGAGGAAAAATAAAAACAACGAAAACAAAAAGGTTGTCTGTGAAGTCGGTTTACGAAAGATATTTTTAAGAAAACGATGAAAGATTGTTTTTTTTTCATTTATGTAAGTATATTTTTTCCTTTTTTTTCTCCATAAGTCTTCTATTCGTCACCCGTCACCATAACACAAGCCCAGATGAGCGAAATTATTATTAAACAATATAAAACAAACACGATTGCTGCGTTCTGTGTGACGTTACCGGAACGTGACAATGACGACACACATCGGGCCCGTGACAATGACGTCACAAAATGGGAACGTGACACTTTTTTGTGAACGCAGGTGTTCCATCAATTTATTAGACGTTATCACGTCAAAAATTAGTATAAAACATAACCTAATGTCATCTCTATTGTAATTTAAATCTCTTAACATAAAATAGGTATATTTACATTCTAGTCCAACCACATACCCTCATAGTTTAATCACACAAAATACCAACTTTGTGGTCGCAAAGGATCATGTGCATATCGGTCCTAAACCAAACAAACTTCAGTAAACAAATAGTAAATTATTGTAGTCTAAGTAGACTAGTACCTATGATTTGGATAAGTATCTAGAAATTCCTAAAGGTAAGGGTTATTGATAATTATACTAGCAAGCCGTTGAGGGCTACTTCTGTGCACCTAAACAAACAACTTTTGTTTTACGACTTTTGGAAATACTAACATTTTTTTGAAAATTTTGAGGTTAGGTTTACTTGAAAATCAGCTGATCCTTACACGGAGAGGTCATTAACCTTAAAATTTTACTTATTTTTGAAGTTTTATCTATTGTTCTTAGTCTTCATGATTTTTGTTTTACAAAATCAGCTGTTTTAGGAATTTCCAAAACCTCAAAATGTTCAATTTTTTTTTCGAATTTCCAAAAGTCGTAGAACAAAAGTTGATCGTTAAGGTGCACAGAAGTTGCCCTGGACGGCTTGTTAGTATAATTACCAATAACCCTGTAGACTAGGCATCCTTTCCCAAAGTGGGCGATAACGTCCCCCTGTGGGCGCTGCAGGCCTAAAGGGGCGGTAAGAGACTCAAAAAATGGGTGCGTTGTGTACTACCTACTGCGCTCAGGTTTAAAGTTAACACTTGCGAGTTATAGTGAAGGTCTCGTTTAATCTCCGCTAATATAGCTCACAATAATTAATTTAATTTTATGTTATAGAGGTGAAAAAATGCACGCGAAAAAAAAAAATATTCTCAAAGCGGGCAGTAGACACAATATGATTGGAACCCCTGGACTAGAGCATTTTCTCTAGAATTTCAATGTAATGTAACGTTCTTAGAAATGTTGCAATACATGCAAATGCAAGGCAAATGTTCCAAGTGTGGTTTGCGTAAATTTAAAAACCGGCCAAGTGCGACTCGAACTTAAGCACGAAGGGTTCCGTACTATGTTGTATGGGAGCCCTACTTAAATATCTTTGTTCTTCTGCTTTTAGTATGTGTTAGCGACAACAGAAATACATCACCTGTGAAATTTTCAACTACGTAGCTATGACGGTTTATGAGATACAGCCTGGTGACAGACAGACAGACAGTGAAGTCTTAGTAATAGAGTCCCGTTTTGACCCTTTTGGTATGGAACCTCAAAAACAGCGAATGTTTGATGTTCTGTTACTAGTAAATTAAAGCTTTAGTCTATACCCACCCTAAGACGTTCGCATCCTAACTAATACATACGAAAGTTAGTATAATAAAATATAAATCACTACATAGTATAAAATAAAGTCACTTTTCGCCTTCCCTATTTCCCTTTGTATGCTTAGATCTTTAAAACAATGCAACGGATTTTGATGCGGTTTTTTTTAATAGATAGAGTGATTCAAGAGGAAGGTTTATATGTATAATACATGTATTATGTAGCCGTGCGAAGCCGGGGCAGGTCGCTAGTAAAATATAATAAATAAACAAAGTATGTTTTGCACATTCATAGTTTGTATGGTGAAGGACCTTTGATACACTAGCTGCGCCCCGCGGTTTCACCTGCGTCCCGATCCCGTGAGAATATCGGGGTAAAAAGCATATCGGTTAATCCAGGACTCCAGTTATCTACATACCGAGTTTCATCGCAATCGGTCGAGTAGTTTTTGCGTGAAGGAGTAACAAACATACATTCCCACAAAGTTTCACATCACTTCACTGCATAGTATAAAACAAAGTCGCTTTTTCTGCCCCTATTTCCCTTTGTATGCTTAAATCTTTAAAACTACGCAACGGATTTTGATGCGGTTTTTTTTAATAGATAGAGTGATTCAAGAGGAAGGTTTATATGTATAATACATGCATAATATAGCCGTGCGAAGCAGGGGCGAGTCGCTAGTTTATAATATTAGTAGGATAGTAGGATTTTATCCCAAAATTCTCAAGAGATCAGTTGTTTAGTTTTGAATTAAGTTCGGTAAGATATTCAAAATATTAAGATCTATCTACGAGCTGCATTCCTCCGCAATGTCTTCAGCTTACAGAGAATATTATGCAAATATTAGATAAAGGATAATCATATTATTATACCGTTATCTGGCTTTACTGTAGGTAATTCTAATTACTGCTATAAAGGTGGATACGTGCCTCAGATGACTTCATATAATATCATTTATCTTAAGAAGGAGCAAATTCATATGAATGTTTTCCTTTATTTTAAGTTTTTCTGCTAAGAAAATTGCCGTGGCAACTTTGTGTTCCATATCACGGGGCTATGGAGCCTCGGACCTTTGAAAGGGGTGCGTGGAGCCAAAGCCAAACACGTAAAGGCCCTTTACAATAACAACGTTTACTGGCAAAGTATGATGTGGATACCGCGAACCGGCGATTATCTCTGTCTGCACTATGAAATGCAGCCATAGAATAGAGCAGAGGTTCCCAAACTTATTTTGTCTACTGCCCACTTTGAGAATAAAAAATTTTTAGCGTCCCTATTGTTTCACCTACTTAAAAACCATTAACCTACTTAAACCTACTTAAAAACCATAACATTAAATTAAATAAATTATTGTGAGCTATATTAGCGGAGATTAAACATTAATTCTAAACAAGACTTTTACTATAACCCGCAAGAGTTAACGTTACCTGAGCGCAGTAGGTAGTACACAACGCAACCATTTTTTTTGGTCTCTTACCGCCCTTTGGGCCTGCAGCGCCCACAAGGGGGCGTTACCGCCCACTTTGGGAAAGGCTGGGATAGAGTATCTTATCCTTACAAGCCCGATTGCTAAATTTTGCTAAATGACACTGTGTGTAAAGTCTGAAAACATACCGTCATACATACATACATACATCTGAAGCCATACATATTTCAGACTGGACTAGACTCGCATAGTAGGGATTGGACCCGGCTGGGACTAGACAGGGAACAGTGGAATGAGGGAAGGGAGGCCTTTGCCTTGCAGTGGGATGGAATAGGCTAAAAATAAATAATATTTTAACATGACAGCGTCCTTAAGGTGAAAGGGTACCTGCAGCCCTCTCCATACAAACGTAGTCGACTGTTTCCTCCCTGGATAATGACACTAGCACAAATATTTTTGTGCCATAAATCCTATAACTGCCATGACTATGCCCCTATGTTTTGTTTTTTTTTTATTTTATAATTAGCATAGAAATTAAGATTAAAAAAATAAAAAAAATAAACAAAAAATAGGGGCATGGTCATGGTATTTATAAGTAACTAGCTGCGCCCCGCGGTTTCACCCGCGTAAGTCCGATCTTTCTCACCGTTTAAACCTTCCCTGGACTACGACGAACATTTCAAAACCGAAATCATCTAAATCGGTTTAGCCATTCTCGAGTTTTAGCGAGACTAACGAACAGCAATTGATTTTTATTTATAAGTAATTATTTTCCCGGGTCTTAATCGCGTATTTTTTGTTTTTTATTTTTATGGTATTTATAAGTTTTATGCGCCAAAAATATTTTCTCTAGTGTCATTATCCCGGGAGAAAACAGTCGACTACGTTTGTAATAGTTTGTATGGTAAGAGCCCCCGGTACCCTTTCCTCTTAATAGTTGCTGTCACTAAAATAATCTAGAATAGACGTTGTAGTCAATATTCTATTACGTCCAATTTTTGAAGTGAAGGTGGAGTTATCTGAGTGGGTGCCTATAACTGTAGTAAGACACGCCCACTTTTCTTCAAACAAACATAAAAAACCGGCCAAGTGCGAGTCAGACTCAAAGGGTTCCGTACCATTATATTCTGTTTTTAGTATATGTGGGAACAGATTTACATAATCTGTGAAAATTTCAATTGTCTAGTTATCACGGTTCATGAGATACAGCCCGGTGAAAGACGGTCGGAAAAGTATTACTGTACTGAACCCTAAAAAGGGTGAAGTTTCCTACTTAATTATGTAAATAGTGCGAAGCCAAGCCTGCTTCAGTAAATGGGCACTGAACGAACAATTGACGAGTGAGCACATATGAACAAGTTTCGATTGGTCTAATACTGCACCTTTTGTGTGCTCTATCATCACTATCACTACATAGTAAAAAACAAAGTCGCTTTCTCTGTCCCTATATCCCCTACTAGCTGCGCTCCGCGGTTTCACCCGCGTAACTCCCGATCCCGTGGGAATATCGGGATAAAAAGTAGCCTATAACCTTCTTCGATAAATGGACTATCCAACACAAAAAGAATTTTTTAATTCGAACCAGCAGTTCCTGAGATTAGCGCGTTCAAACAAACAAACTCTTCAGCTTTATAATATTAGTATAGATGTATGCTTAAATCTTTAAAACTACGCAACGGATTTTGATGCGGTTTTTTTTAAATAGATAAAGTGATTCAAGAGGAAGGTTTATATGTATAATACATGCATAATATAGCCGTGCGAAGCCGGGGCGGGTCGCTAGTCTATAATAATTCAGTACTTGACAGTTGTAACGATGAAATAATATGTTGGAAATGGTAGCTAATAGGTTAAAACCACGTTAAAATAATAACTATTCCATTTTTGAAGTGAAAACTTCTTTAGCGGCGTTGAGCACTTTTTCTGTAATGGGTATAAAATCTTAAACTCGCGTCAGGACACGTGACCTGATCGAAAAAGCGTAAGACGGATGGAGAGTAGACAGCTATCCCCTCTCTACGGCGCGGCGCGGCGAAAATGTATGCCTGGGCCTACTGTTTTTAATTTGGCTGTGAGTGTATTAAGACGTACATATGGTATTTTTTAACGGACGACTATTGACGGACGACAAATGTCGGACGACTATTTGTTGGACGACAAATGTCGGACGACTATTTGTCGTCCGACTATTTTTTTTTTTCATCTAAAACTCTTTTTTTTTTTAAAGTTTCGTACCCAAAGAGTTAAATCGGTACCGTTTTACTAAACCTCCACTGTCTGTCTGTCACCAGGCTGTATCTCATGAACCGTGATAGTTAGACAGTTGACATTTTCACAGATGATTATTTATGTTGCCGCTATAACAACAAATGCTAAGGATATATTGGTACGGACTCTTCGTGCGGGAGTCCGATTCGCACTTTGCCGGTTTTGCATATAAATATTTCGTTTTTCCAAAACAAATATTTATTTTCCTACACCGTAAAAGCAATGTTTTATTTCTTTAGATGTATAATACCTTAAAAGTATAATAGACCACTTGAAAACGTCTTAAAAACAAGTTAGGATGTGTGCCTTCGGAACGGGCGCGTTCCGAAGGCAATGAGAAAACCAATGAGAAGAAGGCACAAGAAACTCATGGGGTTTTTTTTTTTTTTCATGTGATCACGCTCACAATGGTCAATATTACAAATATTTGAGAGTATTATTTGAAATGGAGCAACTAAAGTCACGTCCATGGGTTCTTATCATTAAGGTAAGACGAAGTATCATAGTACGCCTTACTGCACAATCTATGCTTTATAAAAGTTTTGAACCTGTTAATGGACATGTCATATACCTCTATAAGTAATTTATTATAATAGAGCACACATGTACTATTAAACGACCTGTTTATTTTCCGGAGCCTGCTACCGGGCACGGTAAGTTCACCCTTATTTCTTAAATTGAAATTATGAATATCGCTGTCAATGTCAATTAGCGCACATATTTTTTTCCTAGTAAAAATCATTGGTCAATCCGGCCCGACGACGCGGGGTCGGGATTTGAACCACGATGCAAGTGCAAGTAACTCTCCTGACCAAATTATGCGTCAAAAAAAGGTCTTATCACTATTAAACAACATAGTAAAAATACTAATCCAAGGTTTTTTTCCTAAGTAAAGCTAAGTGGCACAAAGTATATGTTAAAAAATACAAAGTAACGTTCAAGGTAGAGATTCTAGAGATTTAGCAAGGTTGTGAGATGTAATTACTTGTATATGACAAAACAATCCATTATGGCGTTCAGCCTGCCTAGCATGAAGACCAAAACATGATACGATAAAGCGATATCACGCGATATAACTACATCAACTCTCAAAATATGATAGATAAAGCCGCCGTGTTGAATTTTTATTATAAATTGCGATAAAAATTATGATAAAAATTCAACATGGCGGCTTTATCTACCATATGTTGAGAGTTGATGTAGTTATATCGCTTTATCGTATCGTGTTTTGGTCTTCATGCTAGGCATACTGGGGAAATGAGATTTAAACACGTGTTCACATGTTTTATTCTTAAAATGTAGTGTTTTTCATAATAAGCCAATTCAGTAATTCACCAATTATATGCATCACGAATTATACGAATAATCATTAGCGAATGACATACCTAATCACATAGACCAGGGGTTCCCAAACTTATTTTATCTACTGCCCACTCGGAGAATAAATTATTTTTAGTGCCATTTTTTCACCTACTTAAAAACCACTATTCTAATATATGTATATAAATTACGTGTCACGTTGTTTGTGCGCGATGGACTCCTAAACCACATGAGTAGGAATACAACCTAAACTACTTAACCGATTTTAATCAAATTTGCACACCGTGTGCAGTTTGAAAGATAGGATAGCTTACATCTTAATCTATGTTGATATTCACACGGCATCAGGAGTTACGCGGGTGAAATCGCGGAGCGCAGCTAGTATAAGATAAAAATTAAATAAATTATTGTGAGCTATATTAGCGGAGATAAAACATTAATTCTAAACGAGACTTTTACTATAACCCGCAATAGTTGACTTGAAACCAGAAGGCCAATTCTCGTAAATAACATATTGTTCAAATTACATTTCAATATAATTTCGATTGCATTTCGATCACAAATAACACCCTCAAAGTAACTCAAAATACCCTCAAAGTTAGCTTTTTGTAAAAAAAAACTGACTTTGAAGGTATCTTTTGCAATCGAAATGCAATCAGGATGATATTAAAATGTAATTTAAACAATATTATTTACGAGAATTGGCCTTCTGAGCGCAGTAGGTAGTACACAACGCATATATTTTTTTGGCCTCTTACCGCCCCCCTTTAGGCCTGCAGCGTCCACAAGGGGGCGTTATCGCCCACTTTGGAAAAGGTAAGCGTATTAGACATTCCGCAATTCTACTACAATTCAAATGCAACAAAGTGAAAAACCAGTCAGCATAATCGAAATAGTTATTCTTATGAAGTTCATATTGCAAGTTACTGTAGGTGGCAGTCGATTGTAACTTTGGAACGGCATAGCCCCAGCGGCCTTGCTCTTGGTCAGATTTAGCTACATCTTTAAGGGGGATCCATACGCTAAAGACCTTGCTACACAGGTTACTAAATAGTTACTACCGGCACCGCTAGCCTCGTTGGTGAAAATTGTTGATTGTTACGAATGTGTTTTGTTTTTCTCAAAAGTGTTGAGATGGAATTGTAGGTGGGATATTTTAGGGTATTTTGAGACGAAAATTCCTTGTAATTTCTAAGTTATACTAGTTTTAATTCTTAATTTTGGGATAGCTTCAAAACTATAGAGAATTTTTGGTTCAAAATCACACCAAAATGTTTTTTTTTCATCCCGATATTCCCACGGGATAAGGACTTACGCGGGTAAAACAACGGCATTGCATTCGAAAGCACATTATTTAGCCTGGAATACTATCCAAAAACAGATTGGAATAATTCCTTCATTGGCAGTTTTGGCATCAAAAAACATAGAGAAAGGAGTAAAATTTAAAAAAAAGGCGGATATCTCGGAAACCGAAAGACTTTCATAGAACATAACTTTCATTTTTCTGAACCGGCATAGTGTCTTCTATCCGTAGGTGCCCCCGCTTATCCATTCCTTACCATACATCCTGTATATCACTACATAGTATAAAACAAAGTCGCTTTCTCTGTCCCTATATCCCTTTGTATGCCTAAATCTTTAAAACTACGCAACGGATTTTGATGCGGTTTTTTTTTTACTAAATAGAGTGATTCAAGAGGAAGGTTTTTATGTATATTACATGCATAATATAGCCGTGCGAAGCCGGGGCGGGTCCTAGCGACCCGGTGTGCTGGCAGTAACTATTAAAAACCTAGGTGGTATATAAAAATTCATAGACTTCAAGTAGATATTTGTTATTATTTAGCACATTAGATATGGCGGTCAAGGTTTTCATGCAAAAGGAAGTAAATTAATCGCAGGATATAATGACAATATGAATAGATTCAATGTCAGCGAATAGTTCCTATTATGTGGAACCTATTACGGTAGGTTACCTTTTTACAAGCTTGCTGCACCCGTAGATATTATTAACCAACTTGAAAAAAGGAGTAGGTTCTCAATAGTTACGTCGCGTATACATGATTTTTTTAAGTAGGCCTTCAGGGCTATATCCTAAACTATAAGAGATAGCGAAAAATGCTGAAGTAAGTTGCGTGCCCGATTTTGACAAAAACAAAAACAGCATCATTAGATTTTTGAAAAAGTCATTACCCTCGCCAGGAACCGAAACTGCTAATTTTGCTAAAATATAATCATCGTATATTTTAATAAGTACCAATGGATAGTCTTGGTTATAGAGATCGATTCTTGGAAACAAACATAGTATGGCAAATCAAAGGAAATAGCTCTGTTTAGTTTTGGCATCGCCGTAGTCGGGTAAATACGGAACCCTATTACTAAGACTTCACTGTCCTACCGTCAGTTCCGTCTGTCTGTCTGTCATCACGCTGTATCTCATGAATAGCTAGATGGTTGAAATTTTCACAAATGATGTATTTCTGTTGCCGCTATAACAACAAATACAGAAAATAGAATTTAAGTGGGGTTTTCATAGTACCCCGGAAGTCATTAAATCCCAAGGGAGATAATGTTGTATGAACTATGAAATTCCCAAGGGATTAAAGTGTTTTTACTATTGTTTTAAATAACTTTAGTATTGAAATTTGTAATTTGGTAATTGAAATTGGTAGGTAATTTAAAATCCTATACCTATGTAACTCTTTAAAAAATCTTTTTTTTTCTTTACAGAACAGAAAATTCTTAAAATAATTCTCTTTGTCTTTTGTTTCAGTGTTACGCAACTAATCACCAGTTTTAGATGTCATCACGAGATCCCATAAAAAACTTGTTTTGGTTGCCGATGACGTAAATAAATCGAACTCGAAGGTCGTAGGTACTCCGCCCGTACGCTGGATCGTTAGAGAAATGGTTTTTCTTTATGAGCTATTTCGAAAATTCGTCGTTTCGTATGTAGTTGGAAAAAGAGGTGTGGTTTTACATACAAGCCAAGAGTGCTGATTTAGTATTTGTTGTTATAGCGGCAACAGAATACATCATCTGTGAAAATTTCAACTGTCTAGCCATCACGGTTCATGAGATACACCGTGGTGACAGACAGACAGACAATGAAGTCTTAGTAAAAGGGTCACATTTTTACCCTTTAGGTACGGAACTACGGAACCCTAACATGAAGAATACAAGTTTTTAACCCTTTTTAAAAGAGTTTTTGTAGATTTTTGTTTGCTTACTTTGTAACCTATAACTAAAACTACTAGACTTATTTTAATACTAGCTGCGCTCCGCGGTTTCACCCGCGTAACTCCCGATCCCGTGGGAATATCGGGATAAAAAGTAGCCTATAACCTTCCTCGATAAATGGACTATCCAACACAAAAATAATTTTTAATTCGAACCAGCAGTTCCTGAGATTAGCGCTCAACTCTTCAGCTTTATAATATTAATACAGATTATAATACATTGAATCCTTAGAAGTAAAATAGACTACTTTTTAAACAGACTTACGCAGGTGAAACCGCGGAGCGCTGCTAGTCGCATATACAGTTTTACACAGACATACTCCCCCATTAGTTGCTGCTATCTAGATTTGACTAACGATGTTATTATTGTATTCTACGAATAGATATTGAATCTATAGATGATTGATGATTGCATTTATAAACATACTATTTATTTCTATTTCTGGAAATAATAACAAGGAAAAATGTGTCTTGGGAAAAATGAATTTTGAACTGTAAACTTCCTGCTTAACAGGAACCAGCAGCCGATCCCACTGCAGGTCCAAAAGAATATGGCGGGACGAGTTGGGTTCGCTTTGAAGGGAATGGGCCCAGCTGTCTAGACAAGATAACATTGGAAAGAGGGGAGAGGCCTTTCGACAGAATACCTTAAAATAAATGTTTAAAGTATTTGGAGGGCGTGGCACATAAGACATATAGGTACTACATACACCATATCTGCCAAATGTCTTACGAGATTTGTATAAAAACCACCACGGAGTTATCCCGGACGGCAGGTCTAAGAGAAGATCGGTGTAGGGACCATTTTTTATTAAGTGCCGCTTCCGGGAGGGAGCAGCCAGGGTAAGATGGGGCACCCTCTGGTCTGGTCTGGTCTGATAAAAGGCGACCAGAGATTAATCCACTAAAACTCCACCGGTTCCTCACACGCCGTCAAGTTAGGACTGCGGGAACGTCGTATTATTCTTCCGCAGTACCCAAACGGCTTATTATCTAAACAGTCATCATCCGAGCGATGTTCCCGGTTGCATTCCTCTCGGGAGCCCGGGGTCCGCTTTTCTGCTTTAACGTCTCCACTTCCCACGATCTTAGTCATCCTGTTTGGTTAGGCCGTTTGCACGCATGTCATCTCTTACGACGTCAAGTCAGCACTTCTTGGGTCAACTCAATCTCCCACGAACTGGCGGAGGCGCCATGGTAAGACATTTGTTCCCCACGTAACTAGCCGGTTTTCGGACGTGACCGTACCAGCGTAGGCGTCATTCTTGCAATTTACCTGCAATGTCTCGGACATGAAGGCTGCCCCGGATGCGAGAGTTCCTGACGCGATCCTTTCGCGTCACTTCACACATCCAGCGCAACATCTTCATCTCCGTGACACGCAGCTCAGTGTCTAAACAGTGAACGTTGGAAAGAATGGAGAGGCCTTTCGACGGAATAGCCTATAAATAAATGTCTTTGGTATTTGGAGGGCGTGTCACATAACACTTACACATACTTTACAAAAACTTTGTTATTCTCTACGTCAATGGGAATGGGCACGCGAGATGTACGAAAATATCCTGATCTCATGGTCGCTAATTATATCTATATGAAAATTAAATGCCATTCATGTGTGGTGATAGCATCATTTGGGATATCAGGTAGGATTGTATTTAGCTAGTATTTGTTTGAAAATGATCCCTAAAAACTCAGAAAATAGGCTTTTGTGGAAAGTTATCAGTTTTCCGAAATATGTTTAAAGGAAAACTTAACGTCCTTTTTATATGGGATTTCGCTAATTATATCTATATGAAAATTAAATGCCATTCATGTGTGGTGATAGCATCATCTGGGATATCAGGTAGG
Organism: Idaea aversata; assembly: GCA_907269075.1. NCBI lineage: Eukaryota > Metazoa > Arthropoda > Insecta > Lepidoptera > Geometridae > Idaea > Idaea aversata. The sequence continues at coordinate 11,403,630 of OU026104.1, read as the reverse complement.
ATTGTATTTAGCTAGTATTTGTTTGAAAATGATCCCTTAAAACTCAGAAAATAGGCTTTTGTGGAAAGTTATCAGTTTTCCGAAATATGTTTAAAGGAAAACTTAACGTCGTTTTTATATGGGATTTTTATATGAATTCACGATTATTACCGCGATTCGATAACCTATCATGTTTCAATTAGTCGCGGATATATTTTCAGTAATTTTCACGCCAACATGAAGGCGGTCCAAATTGGATGGACAGCGCTTACAATGCTTACTAGCGTGAGCTTACTAAAATGCTTACGTTTGTATCAAGAATGTCATTGCTTACGTTAAAATGTTATTTGTCTGTTTCGAACCTTGTATTGGAGCAAACTCGGGTGAAACCGTGGTTTTCAGTTAGTCTTAAATAAAACCGCGTGATCTTGAAACGTTGTTTCCAGACGTCATAAAAGTTGGCGTAAAAAACCTCTGTTGAATAATGCTCGTACATCTTTATTTATTTTAGCTGTCAAAACGTACGGAAATAAATCTTGCATGAAAGTTTTCTAGCGGCCAAACTATAGTCTTCTTCTATACATATTAAATAATTTGTCCCGACTGACTGACGGATCAACGCACAGCCTAAACCACTGATTGTAGAAGACCTGAAATTTGGAGGGGTGTTCTTTGTATGACCTAGGCATCCGATCAGAAAGGATTTTGAAAAATTCAAAACCTATGCGGACGAATTCGCGAGCGAAAGCTAGTTATGTACAAGATTACAAAATATTTATATGTAATTCTGAAGGATTCTAAAGGGGTTTGGAAATTCAACGTCTAATCTAAAGGGATAAAAGGGATCCATAAAGTTTGTAGTAACTATTATGTATTTTGTGTTGGTAGCTAGTTACAAACATGTGTGACTATTATTTATCCCCATTTTTTAACGATACTAGCTATAGCTGTCTCAGCAAACGTTGTTTTGCCATTTACAAAATAATAAAGGTAAAAAGGGAAAACATATAAAAATTGATGTTGCTCAGCCCTAACACAAAAAATTTCATACAAATCGGTTCAGCCGTTTAGGTGGAGATTGGTACCTAACTATTAACACCGCGACACAAGAATCACTACATAGTATAAAACAAAGTCGCTTTCTCTGTCCCTATATCCCTATGTATGCTTAAATCTTTAAAACTAAGCAACGGATTTTGATGCGGTTTTTTTTAATAGATAGAGTGATTCAAGAGGAAGGTTTTTATGTATGATACATGCATAATATAGCCGTGCGAAGCCGGAGCGGGTCGCTAGTTTACATTATAGTTTGGCCGCTATTTAAAACACCATCGAATCTGAACTATCCGATAAACTAACAAAGCTAACCTCTATTTTTATTGAGGAGAGAAGTGACAAGGTTAGGTTATCAACGTAATAATTTAACGAGATAATTATCGAATGATTTTATTAATATTTTGGTTTATATTCGGTCACGTTTTTCGGTACGTTTTTCTTTACATGAGGTCGATCTGGTTTACACTGGTAAAGTCATATTATTAATTGAATATTCAGGTAATTCTTTTTGGTGGTGGTCAAACTATTCTGTCCAATTAGTAAAAATAAAAAAGTTGGACCACTACGAGTTCGAGACCAAAGTCAAATTCAATTTTTTTATTCATTTGGATGCCTAATACATTTTGTATAAAGATCACATAGAAACGTCTTAAAAACTAAGTTATATATATATACCTAGGATGTGTGCCTTCGGAACGCGCCCACCAATGGGAAGAAGGCACAAGAAACTCATGGGGCTTTTTTTTCATGTGATCACGCTCACAAAGGTCAATATTACAAATTATTGAAAGTATTATTTGAAATGGAGCAACTAAAGTCACGTCCGTTAGTGGTGGAGTGAATAGTTTGACCACCCAATTGGTGGTCAAACTATTTTCACAACAGAAACAAAAGATGACCGAAACGGAAACAAAATATGATCTGAACTAAAACAAAATACGATCAGAAGGCCAATTCTCGTAAATAACATTGTTTAAATTACATTTCAATATCATCCCGATTGCATTTCGATTGCAAAAGATACCTTCGAAGTCAGTTTTTTTACAAAAAGCTAACTTTGACTTCACTATAAGGGTATTTTTTATGATCGGAATGCAATCGAAATGATATTGAAATGTAATTTGAACAATGTTATTTACGAGAATTGGCCTTCTGAACTAAAACAAACGTTTCATTTCGCAATGCATACAGCGCCATTCAACCCAAAGTTAGGCAACTAGGCTTGTGTTATGGTAGCCAGACAACCGACACTTATATTATTTTTATAAATAAATAGGTACTTTTTAAACAAAAAGAAACACCCAGGCCACAACAAATATCTGTTTATTATAACGCGTCGAATGTTTTGAAAACAGTACATAAAATTTAAAAATGTTATTATAAATTAATTGTGTAGGTACTTACAACTAATTTACAGTCGTAGTTTTCCTGAATTTGCTAATTAGTATATTTTTATTAGTCATCAGGGAGTTTGTGACTAATAATTGTGTATAAACAAACATGGAATTTATAAAATTGTAAACATTTATTTCAGACATACGTACGTTTATCTTGCAAAGAAATTTATTTTTGCCAGCATTACAATTATAAAAATTGAATGAAGGAATGATCCTTAAGAGGATCACATACTATTGACACATTTTGATGGAATTTTTGTTCCGGTCAAAATTGCAAAAAAATGTTTTGTTATTGATGTCAATCGCTTGGATAGTTTGTATACAAGGCATATATTATTATTAAAACAAAAAACGCAAAATTTTAACTTAATTACTTTTTTAAGTAACACCGGAATTGGAAAATATTAGGGGAGAAAATAATTATTTCAAATTTTTTTGAAAGTACGTGGTATCAAACCCGAAATTTTATCCCATTGGTCATTTTATCACGCTATATACAAATGTCCCAAAGCTTACATAACCTAAGTTATCACATATTATCACCATGTTTTCTATGGAATTGATAACATGGCCCTATCGAGACATCCTGCGTCACAAGAGGTTATGGCATTTTATATGTTTTGTTAACTATTATTTTATCGATGTTTTATTTAAAAGTTAGCATGGTATGGGGGCATGATGATATTCAGTTTTTATTAAATAATTTATTTATTTGTATTTTAATTTGATTAAGCTAGATACCAATGAAAACATTATACACCCCATGACAAGACGTAATGATGCGTTGACATAATTCTTACAATAATATTTCTTCTACTATCACTACATAGTATAAAATAAAGTCACTTTTTGCCGTCCCTATGTCCCTTTGTATGCTTAGATCTATAAAACTACGCAACGGATTTTGATGCGGTTTTTTTTAATAGATAGAGTGATTAAAGAGAAAGGTTTTTAGATATAATACATGCATAATACAGCCGTGCGAAGCCGGGGCGGGTCGCTATCTTAATATATATAAATCTCGTGTCACAATGTTTGTCCTCAATGGACTCCTAAACCACTTAACCGATTATAATAAAATTCGCACACCATGTGCAGTTCGATCCAACTTGAGAGATAGGATAGCTTACATCCCGATATTCCCACGGGATCGGGAGTTACGCGGGTGAAACCGCGTAGGGCAGCTATATAATATAAAAATGAATTGCTAAATGTGTTGCTAAGCGCAAATCTCGAGAACAGCTGAACCAATTACGCTCATTCTTTTTATTTTTGTGTTTGTTATTGTCAGGAGAAGGGTCTTATGAAAGAACAAATTAAGAAAATTGCGTAGAAAATTATTACAGCAGCTAGTTTCTAATAAAATATACAATACAATGCAGTGGTAGGTAAGTAAGTATCGCCGATCTTAATATATCCCCACAACGTAGTTACGATATCCTTAAGAGGAAAGAGTACCGGCTCCCTCTCCATACAAACGTAGTCGACTGTTTCCTCCCTGGATAATGACACTAGCACAAACATTTTTGATACATAAAACCTATAACTGCCATGACTGACTATGCCTCTATGGCAGTTATAGGTTTTAGGCACAAATATTTTTTTGCATAAAACCTATAAAGTGTCATTATCCAGGGAAGAAACAGTCGACCCTTTCCTCTTAAGTTCCGAACATAAATGTAGTTTACGTACATCCAGCAAGTATGTTAGAAGACGCAAATGTTTATTATGAACCTCTTACAAATATCTTCTTTTTCAAAAACGACGGTAATTGCTTTAAAAATCTGAATTTTTTATCATTAATTTTAATTGAAGCACTAAAACAGTCAATGAGTCACAGGCCATATTTAAAGGATCACACCGTGGAGGTAATTTAGTTCGCCCGATCACCCGATCACCCGATTCGGTAGGAATATCGAGACTTTAATTAATTTAATAGAAAAATGCATTTTCCTCATCAATTTGAATTGTGGCATTTAAACAGTCCATGAGTCACAGGCCATATTGAACCCTCACTCCATAGAGGCACTTACTTTAGTCCCGATCCCGGTAAGGACCCGGTAAGTTAAAAAAAAAAGCCTATGTTAATCTCAAGGATTCAATGTATCTTCAAAAAAATTTTTACCGAAATCAATCCTGTTTGTATTTTTGAAGGTGTACCCATCGGAGTAATGACCGATTAAACATTTTACGACAAAAAACATACCAAACTTTGCAACTTAGCATCTTAATTAGTCTAACCACAACAGAGAGAGAAAGAAGATAAACTAATGGGCATAATAATAAAAATATCCTCATAACTCAAGGACGCTATTTATGAATGGACCAATAAGTTAGCTATTAGTGATAAAAAAGATCACTTAATTTGGTTTATTTTAATAAAATTAGATTACAAATAACAATTTCACGCGCAATCCATACATTTATCAAACATACCTGACCTCATCACGCACTTTTATTGAAAAATCAACTGGCAGAATACGGTGGCACATGCCGTGAACCCGTGACTTACTGTATGAGAAAAAAAAAAGTTCGCGCCATCGCAATAGGACTTCGGAATTCAGTCAGTTGTAGCGCGTGCTTCGAAGGGGGCACGCGTGCTTTATGCATTTCCCGCCACAATTTACACGTATTAGTGAAAATTTATTTTATTAAAAAATAGTGTGAGAGATTTAGTGTTAATTTATTATTAAAACAGGATTTTTCAACTGATTTCGGTAAGTTTTTTATTTAATACTCTTTACAGGAAGCGGCTTTTTTATTTTTTTATTAGTTCGGAATGATGTAACCTTGATCACAGCTTGTTAAAATAGCTGGGTATATCGGTTTAAAATATTTAAATCTCGTATGTTTTTATTTTAAAATTCAAATAAGATTTGAGTCACATAAATTCTGTATGATGCATGTGTGAGACTGGCATTGTTATTAAAATAAACTTTGAAAAGTTAAGAAGTCATAAATAATTATGAATTTAAATGTGTTTATTACTTTATTTTAGTATTATAATATGCACTTATAAGACACTATTTCGTTTTACCTATTCGTTTTATTTAGCACAAAAGTTTACCTACGAATCAATTTTAAAGTTTCTAAAATATATACGTAAATAACGAAAAAAGAAGATTTTAAACAAAATTCCAAAATTTACTATACTAATAAATAGTGAAAAGTATTGTTAAAGCTTTGACAATTACATGAGTATCTGTGAATAATAATATTGCTTGACATTAGAAGACCATTCGAATAGTGGTATCATTAAAATATTTCATAGCATGAGACTACATTTTTGTAAATAAGCAACTGATCTTCGGTATGAAAAAAAACAAACAAATTTAAAACCTTCTCTTTTTAGAGTCTGTTAAAACAGCGATATTTAATCTAAGCATCTACAAATAAATATTTTTTCTAATTTTAATTTACGTCTATATCGATTGAGCTATTTGAATTTCAATTGAATTAATTATGGAATCAAGGCAAAACATGACGTAAACGATACAGTTTTGCGATTTAATGACAATGAAAGAAAAACATAATCACCGTATAATTAAAAACTAATTGCGATCAAATGATGGGAATACGGCGTAACTCAAATATCTTTGCAGTTAGCGTCAAGTATCAACAAATCATCAAGTTACATTGTTATTGTGAATATGACATAGAATCTATAAACGCTATTCCATACACGTACAACCTAGTTGAATCAATCGGTAAAACCATGCAGTACTAGATAATAGAAATAACCCCTCTGTTTCTTTAATAAGAAAGTTTACTCTAGAGATCTATTGAAATTTTACTTTACAAAACGTTAGTTTAAGTTCCATATACTCGTACTAAATTCGTATATGAATTTGATGATAGATTTGAAGATTTGTCATTCAATATTTCAAAAAACAGACTTTCTGTTGTGCGTGAAGTTTTTATACCTTTAATAAATTCAAGAATTTTAAAGATATACCTTGAATTTTTTTTGGTGACCATTGTATTAAATATGAATTGATTATGTAATCAATGTTTGAAAAATAGACATAAATGTAATATTAGCATACCTAATGGGTAGATAAATAAATCATTGATTTATTGATTATAAAAATCGGTCAAGTACTTTCAATTCAAACAAACAAACAATAGAATCTTTTCTCTTTATAATTTTTAGTATAGATACAAATTCAAATTTCTAAACGCAGAAATTTAGGCAGTTAGAGTCAAAAAATATACACCTTTACTTCTTCAGTAAAAGCTTTTTTGTTTTCGCGCTAAAATTAATACAAAATAGATAAAATCATAAGTGCAGCAATTTGTAGGCAATTATAAGAGTTTATAATACGCTATCCATTGAATATTGCACATTGCACTTCCGGTCACACAAAGCGGTTTGTTGCGTAAATACTAGGTAAACATGTAGGTATATACTCGTTTGTGTGCATCTGAGTAGCAACGTCATATGGTTTCATATAACTTTGAAATTATAGTTGCTGAGACTCTAGCAAACCAAGAAATTAAGGCATGCAATAATTATTTTCGGGTCTTAGTTATAACTTAAGATTTTTAGTGAAGGATTTATCAAATCCATTTAGAAGTTTAAGAGATAGCGGTCATGCATAATGATATGTTACCGGAGCGCCTCTTTATGCTACAATTGAATCCACTTCGGTCGATGCACCATGATTATATCACTGCAATGCTAAGCGATGCATCAAAGAGCTAGAAAAGAGGTGGTCTCTACATTGTAACTTTTACTGTAACCTCATTTGTAACTCTGGGTAGTTGTAGAGTATTCATCTGTCATCGCAAATTAGGCCTAACGTAACCAGTTAAAAATCGTATTTTCTTAATATTATCCTCAGATTAAATGTTATTTGTTTAATTATTATTTTTATCATGGTCAGAGAAATGTACACATTTCACCAATTTCGTCAAGAAATAAACATTTTTTACGATGAAGAGTACGAACCGACACAGAATTCATATAAGTGTCAAAGTTGTAAATTCGTTGCGAGCACTAGATAAATATTATCCCTTCTAGAATGGTATATATTCCAATACGGTACTTTGTTCTGGTATGTAGAGATTAAACGATGAACTCTATATGAAGGAATTACTTATATCGTCAGTGTCATAATGCGTTTAAGCTTAGATAACGTTAATTAATACGCAGTTAGAACTCTTACTTGCAGCGGTACTAAGTAACAGAACTGCAATGCTGAACTACGAAGATCTTTGTCGGATTCTTAAGAAATTTTTATGGGACTACCTCTGAAGTGATCTGAAGTAAAACAAAAAACGAGTCTCAAGTAATCGAAACATACATAAAAATATACCTATGCAAAGAATTGAGGGCTCGTCCTTTATTGAAATAGGTGAACATTTTTGAGTGGGTGAACTCTTTGGTCCTAAAACTGGCATGACTTTGAGTTTGGGGGCTTGAGACTTTGAGAACCTTAGAGCTCGCTATATACTGTGTCTGCAAGGTAAGCTACTGGAATAACGAGTACTTTTTTGAAATTCAAACGAAATCAGGAGCTACACAAGTAAAATGATTACGTAGCGGTATGCCTACTATCGCACTTAGCCGAATTTTTTAAACTTTCATAGAATCTGTAGCACAAAGACAACATTACTAAAATCACATACTTCATATCGCACCATGCCTACTTTCAGGTTAATGTCGAATTTATGTCGCAGTTTGCCAACTTTCATAGTTTAATAGGGTACAAAGATCTTTGCTTTATGTGTCGCAAGACTGCAAGTTTAGAAAATGTACCATATCCATTAACTACGCAGTTCCCAAAGCAAACCGACTAAAGAAATACACTGTATTTACCCAATGAATCAGGTTAATCTCATTATCTTACTTGAATTAGCCTTAAGTCACGAAATAATGATGTCATAGATGTAATACTACGGTATTTTGTGAAACAGAGGGCTGTGAAGACTCTCCTATAAATGATGAGTCACGGCTAGATAATGCTAGGAAACTGGGTTAAGTGCGAAGTAAAGATTTTATACCAAGGGTATCGTTGAAATTGATTGTAAGAGGGTTAGGTACATTATGCGTACTTATCCATTTAAAAAGAAATAGCTCTTTTCTTCAATTTTATATTGTCAATTTTCGAGGTTTCTTTTGTGTAATGAATTCTTTATGAACTAGGCTTGTATTTTTTAATTCATATTGAGTTTTATTTTCTGATTATAACAATGAAATAAAATATAACAATTAAAAAAACTACTTGCTTACATTACTACTACTTACTTACATTACTTGTTTTTTTTTAAATTAATATAAAAGTTGTACTTGTTCGTAAAATATCTATAAGCCTAGAATAAAAACTATTCAATTAATTGTCATCAATAATATAACGTTTTGTTGAAATTTAAAAGAGGAAAACCGGCATGCACCGGAACAAAAATTCTATCAAAAATATCATTGGTATGTGGTCCTCTTAAGTATCTTCATTGATTACAAGTAGATTTTCACGGCTCCTTATAGATTTTGTGTTACTGTTATTTTTATACTTTAACCGACTTTAAAAAAAGGAGAAGGTTCTCAATTCGATTGTGATTAAATGAATGTTCGAGCGGGATATTTTTTGTTATCTTTAATATTTTGCCATTGGCCTTAGAAACCATTTTCTCGTTCTTTTTTAGCCAAATGACTTAGAGAATAATTTATGCGATACAATATTTACACACATGGCGTAAACGCTACCTACCTGCATAATCGTATTTATTTTATCTCACATAGGTCATCAGAGTTGCGAAACAATTAAAACTATATATTGTGTGACAGACGAGGCTGTACAGGTTAAAAGTTGCCTGCCCTTTTGGGAGTATAATTAACAAAAAAATATTGCCTAAAAAATAGTAAACATAACCTAAAATTCTTAAAAGCACTGGAAAAATATTTACTTTTTTCTGTTTTTAGTTGTTATAGCGGCAACAGAAATACATCATCAGTGAAAATTTCAACTCTCTAGCTATCATGGTTCATGAGATACAGCCTGGTGACAGACAGACGGACGGACACGAAGTCTTAGTAATATGTTCCCGTTTTTACCCTTTGGGTACGGAACCCTAAAAACGATTCTTCGATATCTTTACCCAGAAGAGAGACGAAAAAAAAACTGAAAGATGACCATGACATTTCCGAAGAAATACTAGACGAAATCCAGTGAGATGTCCTCTGGTTGACATATTATTATCACTGAATAAATCTAAGCATTTGACTACCAAAAAAAGTAGTTTGAAAAAAAATTACCAAGTGATTTTTTCAGAGTAATAAGCAGTTCTCAAATGCAGTCAGTTTACTTTTTAGGGTTCCGTGTCCAAAGGGTAAAAAACCATTTTACTAAGACTCCACTATTGTCCGTCTGTCTTTCACCAGACTGTATCTCATGAACCGTGAAGCTACAGACAGTTAAAATTTTCACAGATTATTTATTTCTATTGCCGCCAAAACAATTTCGTGCGCGAGTCCGACTCGCACTTGGCCGCTTTTTTTTATATCTACCAGTAAAATCGGCTACAAGGTACAAAGGAACCATACCTAGTAGTTAAAGACCCGACTGGTGGAGCACTTGAAACCACCTTCTCACATAAAAATCCTCAAAGTTTGCGCTCGCAAAACATACTGTTACAACTACAAGTATTACCTGAAAACCCGTATCCCTTTCCCACGCGCGCCGTGCGATTACTCTATCCCTTTCCCCCGTGCGCCGTGAAATGGCCGTTTTAACTGTTTTATGTAATTAAAGTAACTAACATCTACTTTAGTGAAAAACCATCTGTACTACCTTATGGGATTTGATGTAAGGTTTATAAAAATATAAATTTTGTACTCGTTTTTCTTTACAATCGCCGTAAAATTAAAAAATAATGCAATGTTTTACGAATTTTACGATTTTATTCAATCAAAGCAAATCACTCTAATCGTGTTTCGAAGTGTATGACAATACAAAGCATGTCTTCACCTTTACGACAGTAGGAATATCATTCTATGGATTTTAGTGGTTGATACCCTAAAACTGTTTCTAATACATTAAAATTTCTGTCGCGATAATTTACGATTCTGGACTTACCACTTCGTCTTAAATCATTTTAATCATGTTATAGGTGTAAAAAATAATCTCCATTTGAACTATTGGACTTTCAGACACGTAAACAGTTGCCAGTTCATAAATTGAATGTTACCTGAATGTCACAGCCAATGCTGTCAATGTTGCAGTAAATTGTAGATAACTGTGTGTTATCATTACTTGAACTTTAACCGATGACCTGCTAATTGGTCAGTACCTACTTCTTGATAACGGTGGCGTGGTTTTTGATGGTTTTTTTTTAGGAAAATATTAGACATTTGTTGACAAAAAAGCTGGGAATTTACGCCCGAATAGAATATAATATAGTTTACTAGCGACCCGCTCCGGCTTCGCACGGCTATATTATGCATGTATTATACAATATACATATAAACCTTCCTCTTGAATCACTCTATTTAAAAAAAAAAACCGCATCAAAATCCGTTGCGTAGTTTTAAAGATCTAAGCATACAAAGAGACATAGGGATATAGGGAGCGCGAAAAGTGACTTTATTTTATACTATGTAGTGATAGTGATGATTCAAACCAACACACGACATAGAATACACACAAATAAAAAAACAATAAGAGATAGTTACAAAGAATAGTGAAACAAATAAGAAACAATAGGGCATAGTTACAGAGAATAGTAAATACAAAAGGCAGAATAAATAATAAGTCTCTAAGAAGTCGTGTGTTGCCCGAATAGGTAAAGCCTCAGCATGAAAACTGAAAACAATACAAAAAATACAATACTGAAAGGCTCTTAAATATGTGCCTGTCGGGTTATCTTAAGTAACTGTCATATTTCAATAGGACAGAAGCAACTACAACCTTGGAGTCTTCAAGTCTAGAGTGAATAGGTACCTTCTAGGCGAGCATGCTACATCTTTGACCTCATCTTCGCGACACCATCAGGTGAGATGAGGTCAAATGCAAGCCTATATTGTTTAAAACATATGTCGCGAGAACATACGCAAATAAATTAAAATTTAAAAAACCGACTTCAAAAAACCCGAAAACAAAAACTAAAAAACTTGAAAAAAAATCCTGGAAACAAAAACTAAAAAAAACCTGAAAAAGAAACCTGAAAACAAAAATTAAAAAAAAACTAAAAAGTGAAAAATAATCCATTTCGGGTCACTAAAACAGCAGATAACTTAAACATACTTGGAAGTCGGACTGGGTTAGATTGAATGTTGAGAGATATAATAGGAAACATGGTGTCACCCAGTCCGACTTCCAAGTATGTTTAAGTTATCTGCTGTTTTAGTGACCCGAAATGGATTATTTTTCACTTTTTAGTTTTTTTTTAGTTTTTGTTTTCAGGTTTCTTTTTCAGGTTTTTTTTAGTTTTTGTTTCCAGGATTTTTTTTCAAGTTTTTTAGTTTTTGTTTTCGGGTTTTTTGAAGTCGGTTTTTTAAATTTTAATTTATTTTTTTATTTAACCATTTTTAGTGCCACTGTCACTGAAAATTCTACTCCATGAGGCAAAAGCGACTATTTCTTCAAATTGCAACCTGTACCTAATCGTAACCCAATGAAGAGTTTGGGTATGAGAAGGTTCACATGCTCTATTCATCGATACCTATTAGTGTATGGGCCAATTCTACTAGTGGAAATGGAAAACTGAGCAATTTGCTGAATCTCGCTGTGCAGATCTGTTCATCACTCCAAAGATCGTCATCAGATCTTCATTTAGGATAGGGTTCTCTATCAACATTCATTCAAACCCAGTCCGGCGAAGCGAAAGCGACTATTTTATTCAAATTGTAACCTGTAATCGTAACCGATTGAAGAGTTGTCTGACGAGAAGGTGGTTTCCGATATTCCATTTATCGGTAACTATTAGTTTATGGGCCAATTCTACTGGTGAAAATCGAAAAATGAGCAATTTGCAGCACTCCCGAAGTGCAATTCTATTCATCACTCCGAAGATCCTCATCAGATCTTCATTGAAGTTAAGGTTCTCCATCAACATCCATACAAGCCCAGTCCGGCGACTAAATTCGACTAAATTCTTCAAATTGTAACCTGTAATCGTAACTGATTGAAGAGTTGTCTGATGAGAAGGTGGTTTCAGATATTCCATTTATCGGTAACTATTAGTTTATGGGCCAATTCTACTGCTGGAAATCGAAAAATGTGCAATTTGCTGCACTTTCGAGGTGCAATTCTGTTCATCACTCCGAAGACCCTCATCAGATCTTCATTGAAGATAGGGTTCTATATCAACATTCATACAAACCCAGTCCGGCGTCTAAATTCGACTAAATTCTTCAAATTGTAACTTGTAATCGTAACCGATTGAAGAGTTGTCTGATGAGAAGGTGGTTTCAGATATTCCATTTATCGGTAACTATTAGTTTATGGGCCAATTCTACTGCTGGAAATCGAAAAATGTGCAATTTGCTGCACTTTCGAGGTGCAATTCTGTTCATCACTCCGAAGACCCTCATCAGATCTTCATTGAAGTTAAGGTTCTCCATCAACATCCATACAAGCCCAGTCCGGCGACTAAATTCGACTAAATTCTTCAAATTGTAACCTGTAATCGTAACTGATTGAAGAGTTGTCTGATGAGAAGGTGGTTTCAGATATTCCATTTATCGGTAACTATTAGTTTATGGGCCAATTCTACTGCTGGAAATCGAAAAATGTGCAATTTGCTGCACTTTCGAGGTGCAATTCTGTTCATCACTCCGAAGACCCTCATCAGATCTTCATTGAAGATAGGGTTCTATATCAACATTCATACAAACCCAGTCCGGCGTCTAAATTCGACTAAATTCTTCAAATTGTAACTTGTAGTCGTAACCGATTGAAGAGTTGTTTGATGAGAAGGTGGTTTCAGATATTCCATTTATCGGTAACTATTAGTTTATGGCCTAATTCTACTGGTGGAAATCGAAAACTGAGCAATTTGCTGCACTCTCGAGGTGCAATTCTGTTCATCACTCCGAAGATCCTCATCAGATCTTCATCCAATTTTTATGGGACCACCTCTGAGTTATCCCCTTTCATACAAAAAAAGAATTTTCAGAATCGGTCCAGACGTTTTCGAGTAATCGACGAACATACATAAAAAAAAAATATATATATACGCGACGAATTGAGAACCTCCTCCTTTTTTGAAGTCGGTTAAAAAGAGTTTTAGATGAAAAAAAAAATTGTCGGACGACAAATAGTCGTCCGACATTTGTCGTCCAACAAATAGTCGTCCGACATTTGTCGTCCAACAAATAGTCGTCCGACATTTGTCGTCCAACAAATTGTCGTCCGACATTTGTCGTCCGTCAATAGTCGTCCGACAAATAGTCGTCCGACATTTGTCGTCCGTCAATAGTCGTCCGACATTTGTCGTCCGTCAATAGTCGTCCGTCAATAGTCGTCCGACAAATAGTCGTCCGACATTTGTCGTCCGTCAATAGTCGTCCGTTAAAAAATACCATATGTACGTCTTAATACACTCACAGCCAAATTAAAAACAGTAGGCCCAGGCATACATTTTCGCCGCGCCGTAGAGAGGAGATAGCTGTCTACTCTCCATCCGTCTTACGCTTTTTCGATCAGGTCACGTGTCCTGACGCGAGTTTAAGATTTTATACCCATTACAGAAAAAGTGCTCAACGCCGCTAAAGAAGTTTTCACTTCAAAAAAAAGCGTCTAAAATGGGGACTCCTAAACGTTTGAGTATTCGGGTGTTAGACAGTTAACATTTTCACAGATTATGTATTTCTGTTTCCGCTATAACAAAAAATACATAAAAACAAAACAATTTTAAGTGGGGCTCCCATACAACATGTTACGGAACCTTTCGCACTTGGCCGGTTTTTATTTCAATCTTTAAGGTGAAAGGGTACCTGCGCGCTCTCCATACAAACGTAGTCGACTGTTTCCTCCCTGGATAATGACACTAGCACAAATTTTTTTGTGCCATAAAACCTATAACTGCCGTGACTATGCCCCTATGTTTTGGTTTTTTTCATTTTGTAATTATCATAGAAATTAAAATTAAAAAAATTACAAAATTACAAAAAACAAAAATAGGGGCATGGTCATGGCAGTTATAAGTTTTATGCACCAAAAATATTTGCTCTAGTGTCATTATCCAGGGAGGAAACAGTCGACTACGTTTGTATGGAGAGCGCGCAGGTACCCTTTCACCTTAAGTACTTCTAATATTTGTCACATAAAATTATCCTCTTCTTCTTCGTGTCTTAATGGCACATATTATTTCAACCCGTCCAATCCCGTGTGCTGTCAGATCTTTGGCAAAAAAATAATTAAGAAAAGTAGAAAGAAAATACAAGTTACAAAAAATTGGATATTTATCTTTTTCTTAACCAACTTCAAAACAGGAGGTTCTCAATTCTATTATACCTAAAGTACTTTCTTATTCTCTACATTTTTACAGTATTTGGACTATAATTAAATTAAAGGTTTTACAAATCAATGATCAAAAACTGGGCCTTTGTATTCGAAGACCCAAGTCCCAAGTCTTTGTTTCAGTGTATGATTCATATTTAAATTTAACACGAGCATTTTAACATTCATGCATATACAGCTGCTTTTGAAGGAAGCGAAAAGGTGAATGCACTGTTGGGTGCTTACCAAAGACTTTTAATTTACTTACAAAAGTAGACCGGACAACAGTATTACAGTACCTAACAAATTTTTGTCGTAATATTTTGTACTTACTAGATTATTTACTCATGTGTTACTAGTATAAAATCGCTAGGTCTGTGTGACGTTTGTGTTGGCGCAGAAGTGTCACAACGACAGTTTTAGTGGGCACTAGCGACCCGCCCCGGCTTCGCACGACTATATTATTCATGTATTATACATATAAACCTTCCTCTTGAATCACTCTATTAAAAAAAACCGCAACAAAATCCGTTGCGTAGTTTTAAAGATCTAAGCATACATAGAGGAAAGTGACTTCGTTTTATACTATGTAATGATTTAAATACGCGACGAATTGAGGACCTTGTCCTTTTTAATTTTCAACTCGTTTTAAAACTATCATAACGCTCACTAAAATGTTTTATTATTAAAAAATATTTGGATACACACCTACCGGACTACGTAAGGTGGTTTTTCGTGTCAGGTAATAATTTTCAAAACAATTATCCAAAACATGATCGCGAGTTCGTGTTCTATATTATAATAAAACGACCCGCCCCGGCTTCGCACGGCTATATTATGCATGTATTATACATATAAACCTTCCACTTGAATAACTCTATCAATTAAAAAACACTGCATCAAAATCCGTTGCGTAGTTTTAAAGATCTAAGCATACATAGGGACATAGGAACGGCGAAAAGTGACTTTATTCTATACTAGCGACCCGTCCCGGCTTCGCACGGCTGTATTATGCATGTATTATACATATAAACCTTCCACTTGAATAACTCTATCAATTAAAAAACACCGCATCAAAATCCGTTGCGTAGTTTTAAAGATCTAAGCAAACATAGGGACATAGGGATGGCGAAAAGTGACTTTATTTTATAATAGCGACCCGTCCCGGCTTCGCACGGCTGTATTATGCATGTATTATACATATAAACCTTCCTCTTGAATCACTCTATCTATTAAAAAAAAACCGCATCAAGATCCGTTGCGTATAGTTTTAAAGATTTAAGCATACAAAGGGAAATAGGGACAGAGAAAGCGACTTTATTTTATACTATGTAGTGATGATGATAATGTAATCTACAAATACTAAAATAATAGAAATAACTCGAAGTTTTGGCTATCAAAAGCATGAAGATAAACTAATTTAAAGCAAGTCATATTAAAAACTAGAAAGCAGCTTACTTACACGGTTGAAGCTAAGTAGGTAACAAAGCGAAGTAAATCACGTTACAAACGCATAATATTTGACATAACATGGATTAGAACAGTATGGCTTCATAGAGCAAAGTACGTCCTTCAAACTAATTAACAGGTTCGATAAATATTAAGGAGTTTGCCCACTACACCGGACCATACCATAACCATAATAGGGCTGTGTCTGGCGCGAAAAACAAAAGAATATGCTCTACTATGACCACTGAAACGGATCAACGGCGTTCTATATTCATTGACAATTGTTGCCTGTCCGTGCCTGACACGCGACTGTGTTGGTCGATGACGGAACGGTCTAGTTGGCATCATTTTCAATACAAACAATATTTTTTAGCCCGACACGGCACTATTACGGTCATGGTTTATATTAAGTTGACTACACCGGACCATACCATGACCGTAATAGGGCTGTATCTGGCACGAAAAGCAAAAGAATATGCTCTACTATGACCACTGAAACGGATCAACGGCGTTCTATATTCATTGACAATTGTTACCTGTCCGTGCCTGACACGCGACTGTGTTGGTCGGTGACGGAACGGTCTAGTGGGCATCATCTCATACTTTTCAATACAAACAATATTTTTTTGCCCGACACAGCCATATTATACGGTGGTATATTATTATAAGGAGTCTGCCCACTACACCGGACCATACCATGACCGTAATAGGGCTGTATCTGGCACGAAAAGCAAAAGAATATGCTCTACTATGACCACTGAAACGGATCAACGGCGTTCTATATTCATTGACAATTGTTGCCTGTCCGTGCCTGACACGCGACTGTGTTGGTCGATGACGGAGCGGTACTAGACCGCTCCGTCACCGACCAACACCGTGGCGGCATCATTTGCATCATCTCATACTTTTCAATACAAACAATATTTTTTTGCCTGACAAGGTCCTATTACGGTCATGGTATATTAAGGAGTCTGCCCACTACACCGTTTATTTTATTAAAAATTAAAGTTTTTAAACTTTATTTGCACTCGTAAACTCTTCAAAGTACTAGGCGGGCATATGAACTAGTATGAAGTATTGTAACGTTATTTATTTTAACGTAATTAAGATAATTATGCTATTTTCAAAAATGACCCGTATCGTGCGATAGAGAGAGTTTAAGTTCGGACGTAATTGCCTTCATTTTGCTTTCAAATAATGTTGCGGGCCGTAACGTTTTTATCCCCTTTATCCTTCACAAAATGAAATATTTTTGGTCTCATTTAATTCACAACATCTTATTCTAGGTTTCTACGTTTTTCTTTTTTGGTAATTCAGTTTAGTCTATTAAAAACAATTGAAACGCTCGATGAAGTTTTTAAGTAAAAAATATAGATATTCAGATACTAATAACTTTTAACTTAGGCAATAATTCTTTAAAATAAAAACGGTTAAACCTAGTTTTCCATTAGATTTAGAACATTTTCAAAAATTATCAAAATTGGACTTCGTTTATGGGGAAGACCTTACCGCTTTTTGTATGGAAATTTACAGCCTCACACTGGTCTTAAGCACCTAGGTAAAAATTTTGTCTCAATTATAAAATATGTCACTGTTTGTCTGATTTTTCATGTACCTACCTATTGGTGTTTGTTTATTTATATTTATATAAAAATGAGTCATTAAACGTTTCGCCGTTTTCCGGGGGGTGGGAACCTGGTGATCTGTAATACAGGTTTTATACATACATCAGACACCAGCTTCTCACAATTGCAAAAACAGCCAACCTAACTTGTAACTTTATTTTTAACCGACTTCAAAAAAGGAGGAAGTTCTCAATTCGTCGCGTATATATTTTTTACCTTCCTACATGTAAACTGGTTGGTAATTGAGAGTGAAAAAAAAAACGATTTATTTATTATTGTTGTTATTTATTTACTTGTAAGGGTTCCTTTCTTTACCTTTTGAAGTACGGAACCCTAAAAACCGTACTTAAGTAAGTATGTATATATATATTTTATTATTGTAACTGTAATAGGTATGTAACATGTTATTTTATGTACTTTACCTACCTCTATATTATAATAGGTAAATTTAAATAAACAATTCATCGTCAATAGGCTACACATAAATAATACATTTTCTGACCTATTTAGACACGATGACTAGGTTTTTATCAACTCTACCCATAAAACAAGCTTCTATGTACCGTTGGCTAATACTTGACACTGGCTATATACACAAATCGTGCGAAGTCGACGATGTCCTTTTGATATTATGACTATTTGCTACTAGGTCAAATGGCTAGGTTTTTATTAACTCTGCCCATAAAACAGGTTTCTATGTACCGGTGGCTAATACTTGACACTGCCTATATACACAAATCGTGTAAAGCCTACGATGTCCTTTTGATATTGCGACCATTTGCTACCAGGTCAAATGGCTAGGTTTTTATCAACTCTACCCATAAAACAAGCTTCTATGTACCGTTGGCGAATACTTGACACTGGCTGTATAAACAAATCGTGCGAAGCCAACAATGTCTTTTTGATATTGGGACCATTTGGTACTAGGTCTTGCTTGATGCTAATAGGACGTTTGCCTATATGCCGTTTTGCATTTAGGACGTTTTGCTTTAATGTCCTTCTGATACGAACCTAATACATACCGGAAAATCGGTGGTGACACACGGACGGACAGACGGACAAGAGAGTGATCTTATAAGGGTTCTTTTGTGACCTTTTGAGGTACCTACGGAACCCTAAAAAGGTATCTGTCGGTCATTCATCTTTGAACTCAACACGGAAATTCTTTTGGAATAGTTCTTCATAAATAATTAATGAAATTGTATGCTATAATTCACCGATTTAATTGCATCATCTTTATTGTTAACCAGTCAAAAATACCTACTTTTACATCAAAAAATAATAAAAGTCATAAAGTTATTTTAGGATTTAACGACTGTTTGATTTATATGGTTAAAATACCACAAGATGTCCTTGTACACTTTGATAGTAAAAATTATGTACTTGTACTTGTATACGGGCTGTTTTCTGCAACTATACAGGATGAATTTTTTATGTGGGCCTTATGGGCTATATCCTAAAATGCAATTAAAGGAAATAGCTCATTTTAGTAATCTTCTGTAATTTTCATACAACCATCCCTGAAAAAAATTGCAGTGAGGAGGTATGGCCAATGACGTAACAAACTGCTGCACTAAAAATATGAACTGTTTTTAAAAAAATTATGTAAAGAACTTCATTTAAAACTTATTTTAAGTATAATATTTAGAATAATATCACTTGTACTCTATGTTTCACACTATTGTTTTGCCAGAGACAGAAAGATGAAAATTACAGAAAACTACAAAATTCTGTCATTTCCTTTGTTTTGCAATACTATGTTTATTTCCAGGAATTGATCTCTATCAGCAACGATTCGATTGGTATAAAAATATAGGTGATTTTTTTTTTTGCAAAATCAACAGGTTCAATTCCCGGCTAGGGTAATGACTTTTTCAAAAATCTAATGATGCAGTTTTAGTTTTTGTCAAAATCGGGCACGCATCTCCTTTCAGCATTTTTCGCTATCTCTCATAGTTTAGGAGATAGCCCTGAAGGCCCACATAACAAATTCACCCTGTATAAACCTCTATAGATGGGTCCTTTTTGCCCAGCACCAGCACCCTCTTAGCTTAGTTAACCATGTCCAGAGGAGAGAACTTGTCAATACTTCTGGAGCCAACCAAGCCGCGGGTTTCATCACGATGTTTTCCTTTACCGTAAGAGCAATGTCAATTAACGCACATACATTTTTCTCTAAGTAAAAATCATCGGTGCACGGCCGGCCGGGATTCGAACCCACGACCTTCAGAATGAAAGTCGAGGTATCTACCACTAGGCCAACACCGCTCTCTGATATTTGAACTAAAACATTATTGTATTTCATAACAAAAAATAAAATTAAATAAAATGTTTATTTTGCACCTGCCTTGTTACCGAACAATGTCATTATTATTATTATTATTCATACCTATTGGTTATTATAACATTATTGTTTTTAATTCTGCGCACGCGTCGGTGCCTACTGCCTAGAGTTCATTTTATTATGCTAAGAGACTTTATGAAAGGCATCTTAGTATTTTTAAGAGGAAAGGGTACCGGGGGCTATTTCCATACAAACTATTACAAACGTAGTCGACTGTTTTCTCCCTGGTTAATGAATGACACTAGAGCAAATATTTTTTGGTGCATAAAACCTATAACTGCCATGACCATGTTCCCCTAATTCTTGTTCTTTTTTAATTTTTTAAATCTTAATTTCTATGATAATTAGAAAATGAAAAAACCAAAACATAGGGGCATAGTCATGGCAGTTATAGGTTTTATGGTACAAAAATATTTGTGCTAGTGTCATTATCCGGGGAGGAAACAGTCGACTACGTTTGTATGGAGAGATCGCAGGTCACCTTAATCTAGGAAACTACTGGATATATTGAAATAAAACTTTTATAAATATGTACTATCATTTTCATTGTTATCTAGAATATTAAATAGTTACGCGATTTACACATGTATGCAAAATTTCAGCTCAATCGGTAACCGGGAAATGTAAAACAAAAAAAATTGCATAATTTAATTTTATACATCGGACAGATGAAGCTAAATAAAACCCTGTAAAAAACGGAGAATTTTATCATATTCTTTTTATTTTTGTTTTTGCTCAAGTATTGCCATACCATCAACCTTTACCATCTGTAACTGTAAAACACCACGGCAAAAACCCAGTTTATTTTTAAATTATGACAACTGCGTGAGACATAAAAAAAATTCTAATTCTCATCTAATTCTGTCCTATGTGATACCTACCTAAAGATTACGTCAAGGTTTTTAAAGCTTCCTCGTTTGTATCGCAGATATTTCGCTAACATTGTACGCAAATAGAACACTTGTACACTAAGGAACAGAGAAGTTTTTGTTATAGACGTCCTAGTCTTGTTCATCAACTTTTAAAGATTGAAAAGTTCTGTTTTTTTTCACATTTTAAAGTAATAAATTATAAATAATAAAATAATTTTATTACAGGCAAACAACCCATATCCATACATCTTAGAAATACCAGTGACAAATAAAAAAATAAAATTTATAAACAGTAAAAATGACAATTAAATAAAATGTTATGTTTACAGGAAAATCAGTTTCCAGTAAACAAACACACACCCACAAAATTTTCGAAAAAGTTCATCCTAAAAAAGAAGTGGTTCGTCTACGAGTACAGCCTACTTCTGTCTAATGCCCTCTATCGATAGGTATCGTCTCAAAATGCACGTGCACTTTTGGAAAATCATAGGCCGTTTGAATAAATATCCCGTTTCCGAGAGCTTTAGATGTTTGGTTTTATGGCATTATTTGTACCCTCTATCGATACATAGGTATTGGTCTCAAAGTGCACCTTGCAAAAAAACACTATGCCAAGCTCCCATAAAATAATGTCAGGACACCTTCGAACAGGCATAGTTTGAAGGGGGAGTGAAACCGTGGACAATGTTATAAAATCAGTGGAATAACGTAGAGAAAACAAGTTTCCATCTAGCAGTCCACCTTGATATCAATCTGGTTTAGATCTAGCTGTCCTAACATGATACCTAAGGTCGTTCAAACGGAACAAATCAATGCGATCAGTACTATACTGGAACCTTGAACCGTTTATACAGTACTATTGCCGGAAGTTATTACAAGTACATATTATTAATTGGGTCAGTTTTACCGGTTACGACGTTTATGACTTTGTTATCAATAGCTTATAAATGGTAAAACAGCGCGTAATAAAACTATGTAAATCACTCCTAGGTACACAAGGTCCGTGTACGTACGTACCTTACCCAAAAATATAATGGAAAAAAAATTAGAAAAATAAAACAAAATTTGAAGAATTTTCACGTGTCACCACCTTTCTAACGTAGAACGCCTTCTTATAGAAGATACCTGTTCACTCACGACTTGAAGAAATTTAAGAAAATAATAAAATAAAGTACAAATTACCTATGTAGGTAAGTACATTATGGGTCATAAGTAAGTAGAGAGTTTTGACCGTGGATTGTACAGTCAGCTGCATAATTAGCCCCCGGTAGAGTTCTTAAATTACTATTATTAAAATAATTTTTGTTTGATAAATTGATGAGTTAGAAGACTTTAAATTAAACTTCAATTACAGCAGGTGCCTAGAATCTTGCTTGTGTTGAAGAAATTCTTATAACTGCCGTTTTGGAACAATACGGTGGGTCTGCAATTATGCAGCCGACGTACATAAACAACAGGTTGTTTTTTTAAGTAAGATGGGCTTGATCTCATCTCACCTGATGGTGGCGTGATGATGAGGTCGACAATGTAGCATACTCGCCTAAAAGGGTACCTATTCACTCTGGAAAGACTCGAAGGTTGTTGTTTTAGGGAACAGAGACGCGGACAGAGAGTTAATAATAAACTTTTTACTCGGAGCTATATTTGAGCAGATATTTTTCCTTATTATTCGTTTGCAATTTACGGGTTAGTATCAGACGGTCTAAAACCATATAATAAACTATACAATACATCAAAAGAAAATCGTTTAAAATTGTGTCAAAAATTTTGGAGATGGTTAGAAAGTCAGAATCACTTACGAAAATCATTTTAGCAGTTTTTGAGCAGATTTCCCTCTCCCAATTGGTTCAAAGTTTTATGGAAATTTGGTTTAAAAAAATCAGAATTACTTAAAAAAAACCAAAGCCCACAAAATAAAGCGTAGTTATCATACTTAAGCAAACAGAAGCGACAGGTTAATCCATGGCTATCGCGACAGACTGACCGAAATTGATGTACGTTTTAGATAGTGGAACTGATAAAATATGTCCGATGGGATACGCTGGGGCCCCGAGTAAACAACGGTGACATTGTCCTGTCTCTTGAGAAAGACAGCAAAGCTTCTGACTCACAGACAGACAAGGTTTAAGGTGAAAGGGTACCTGCGCTCTTTCCATACAAACGTAGTCGACTGTTTCCTCCCTGGATAATGACACTAGCACAAATATTTTTGTGCCATAAAACCTATAACTGCCATGACTATGCCCCTATGTTTTAGTTTTTTTCATTTTCTAATTATAATATTAAAAAAAAAAAAAAAAAAAAAAAAATAGGGGCATGGTCATGGCAGTTATAAGTTTTATGCATCAAAAATATTTGCTCTAATGTCATTATCCCGGGAGAAAACAGTCGACTACGTTTGTAATATTTTGTATGGAAAGAGCCTCCGGTACCCTTTCCTCTTAAAGTAAAAGGCTACTCAGATCCACCAACGAGGGTGGATCTATGGATTTTATTCTAACTGGTTTTGACCTTTTTTAGGGGTTCCGTAAAGGGTAAAAACTGGACCCTTTAACTAAGACTCCACTGTCTGTCTGTCACCAGGCTGTATCTCAAGAACCGTGATAGATGATGATAGCTAGACAGTTAAAATTTTCAGATTATGTATTTCTATTGCCGCAACAACAAATACTTATTAAGGCTAGTGTGAGGCTGTCAATTTCCATACAAAAAGCGGTAACGTTTTCCCACCTTCTTTGATAATTTTTGAAAATGTTCTAGATCTAATGGAAAACTAGGTTTAACTGTTTTTATTTTAAAGAAATATTGCCTAAGCTAAAAGTTATTAGTATCTGAATATCTATAATTTTGACTTAAAAACTTCATCGTAAACGCGTTTCAATTGTTTTTTAATAGACTAAACTGAATTACCAAAAAAAGAAAACGTATAAACCTAGAATAAGATGCAGTGAATTAAATGAGACCAAATTTATTTCAATTCGTTAAGGATAAAGGGGGTAAAAACGTTACGGCCCGCAACATTATTTGAAAGTAAAATTAAGGCAATTACGTCCGAACTTAAACTCTCTCTATCGCACGATACGGGTCATTTTTGAAAATACCTGTTCGCGCCGCGTATCGAAAACTCATGATTCTTAAGAAGGATTTTTTCTACCATAACACAAGCCTAGTTACTTAGCTTGGGGCTAGATGGCGCTGTTTAAAACCTGCAGTATCTTCAGGTGAATAACCCCCATAAAATTAAATCGCATTTAACAACTAAATCATGTCAAATGTCTAAAGCAATTCAATCTTTATGACGCAGATTAAAATTATATTTAAAACTATTTTTATGATTTAATAATTCTAAACTAGGTAATTCAAACATTGCTTAATTTGTTGAGGTTTTATATCTATTAAAATATTAGCCTGTCTTATCTGAGACTAGCAGCGCTCCGCGGTTTCACCCGCGTAACTCCCGATCCCGTGGGAATATCGGGATAAAAAGTAGCCTATGAATTTTTCAATTCGAACCAGTAGTTCCTGAGATTAGCTCGTTCAAACAAACAAACAAACTCTTTAGCTTTATGATATACTAGCGACCCGCCCCGGCTTCGCACGGCTGTATTATGCATGTATTATATTATCTCAAAACGTTCCTCTGTAATCACTCTATCTATTAAAAAAACCGCATCAAAATCCGTTGCGTAGTTTTAAAGATCTAAGCATACAAAGGGACATAGGGATGGCGAAAAGTGACTTTATTTTATACTATGTAGTGATAGATACTATGTAGTGAGAGATGATACATGCATAATATAGCCATGCGAAACCAGGAGGAGTCGCTAGTATTTTTATACAATATTAAACAAGACAAGAAACACGTTAGTCAAGGCATTTAACAAATGTCTATTACACTTAGCACGTGCTTTGAAATAAACATGAATAAGACAAACAGAATAAAGCTAAATAATTAAAAATGACACGGTAATCTTTATTATTATGTAAATTAAATTGCAATGGTTTCAATGACTTTCAAGACGCAGTCCTTGTAACTCGAAGGGTCATACGAAGGGGGAATCAAAAGCTAGCGGTTTTACTAGCAGCGCTCCGCAGTTTCACCCGCGTAACTCCGGATCCAGTGGAATTATCAGGATAAAAAGTAGCCTATGTCACTCTCAATGAATCAATGTATCCTCATAGGTACCAAGTTTAATCTAAATCGGTTCAGTAGTTTTGGAGCTTATACAATTCAAACATTCAAATCTTTTCTCTTCTCTCTTATAATATTAGTTAATATTATAAAGCTGAAGAGTTTGTTTGTTTGTTTGAACGCGCTAATCTCAGAAACTACTGGTTCGAAATAAAAAAATATTTTTGTGTTGGATAGTTCATTTGTCGAGGAAGGCTATATTATGTTATATTTCGATATTCCCACGGGATCGGGAGTTATGCGATTTACACCTTCTTTATTTTTTTTGTTAAAAAAGTAATTACACCTTCCATTTTTTTTACATATTAGGTCAGCGTTTGACCACTATCACACCTGCCTGATGGCAGGTGACGATGCGGCCTAAGATGTAGCACCCCTTCCTAGAAGATACCTATTCACTCGCGACTTGAAGACCCCCAAATTGTACACGGTCAAAGGCAGACTGTTCAAAAAATAATTGAAACCTTTCTGAATGCTGAATTGTCTGACAGTGTACTGAGGTTTTGCAGCTTTTACCAGGCTTCTCAAGAGAGATGACTGATGTATCCAAAATTATCAAAATCGGCAGTTGTAAAGTTAAAGTTATCTCTAGTAGCAAATGGTCAATTTGATGTTAAGTCGCATTTCTTCCCAACTCTACTCATTTAACATCGTAATGGGGCATTATGCCCTCACTCTTGAAGCTCGAAGATGGAATATCTCACATGCCTTAATTAATGCTTCCAAACTCGTTCTCAGCTTTAAGCTTTCACTATTTTAAAGCGAATGCATTGCATCAGAGCAGTAGTAGAGCTTTGGTAATGCATCTATTTCTGGCGCCAAAGCCAATCGTATCATGTAGCTTGAGGTATTTTTAATTCACTCGGTATGTTTTCTGCCAACCGGAAAAGCGATCCAATGCATTAGTATATTAATTTGTTATTTTGGTTTTGCTTTATCTAGCTTGGTATTAAAATTTCCATTATTTGATAGCTATTGGCATAACTTTCAGTGCCTATGTCTTGGTATTTTTAATTTATAAACCGATTTATGGTGGAAATACTAGACATACGCAGCCGCACTAATCGTTTTGCTTCGTCATTTCTCATTCGTACCGTAATACAATCAGTTGCCTGCGTCTGTCTTTCCTGACGTGTACAATTTGGGGGTCTTCAGGCCGCATCGTCACCTATCATCAGGCAGGTCTGATAGTGTCAAACGTTGATAGGAAAAAAACATGTGGCAATCGGGGACTACCGCGGTAAAGCTATTTATTGCATGGCGAAAAATCGGCCGAGCTACATGGTAGGCGGAGTGGGGGGTGTTAGGTTTTATTTTCGTTACGGAATTTCTTGATTCTGTCGTCGCGCTCAAACCCCGCGATAAAAGCTATGCAATAGCTTAAAAGTATAAAATTTAAAGTCTTGACTGACTGACAATAAAATATCAACACGCAAAATCATTTGATTTTCGCATAGATAAATACGCTTGTTTGTAAGAAAAAACGTAAAAAAAATAGACAGTTCTAAGAATACCTATTTTACCCAATTACCTTTAACGACGGTTCAGAAACTAACCAGGAGTTTAGTAACATTTTAACTTCGTATGTGCTAATGGAAGTAAAACATATTGTAACACGAAACGGACATAGCACTCTTGATAATTTAGTTTCCTGTTAGATAAATTGTGACGCGGTTTCAATTAAAGTTGCTAATTAGGTGACAAAAATAAAGTGAATATTTATACTAATTTGAATTTATCAATGCTACTGCAATCGATAAATGCAATTAAGATTTGGTTGGTACGTTTATTAGTTAGTATAATGATTTAGTTCCCATTTTTCAAACATCAAATTTTTTTTGCTAATTACGTGACAAAAATTAAGTGTATCGAAAATTTATACTAATTTAAAATTATTAATGCTGCTGCAAGCGACAATTATTATTGCAATTAAGATTTTGGTTGGTTAGTACACTTATTAGAACGTTTAATGATTTAGTTCTAATTCATCCCACAATAAAACATTTCTTTCTTAATTCATCCCATTTTAATGTTCTCAATTCAATTCAAATTTTGTAGTTTGTGTGCATCAAATCGTTCAGGCTGACAAGGTTCAAATATTTCTTTACTGTCTTTCCAATTCTTAGTGTCATTCTTTTACTTCGTGACTTTTTAGTGTTACGTATACCTTAAAAAAGTAAAAAAGAACCCTCATAAGATCACTCTCTCATCCGTCTGTCTGTCCGTGTGTCATCACTGATTTTCTCTGGCACGAGTGGATCTAGCAATTTTTTTTTTGTTTATTGTTGCCCAGTATCCTAAAGATTAGTGACACTATGAAAAAGTATTAAGTCCAGAGTCACAATGTCTAGAGTCGTTAGAGATATTTTAAGTATAAGTTACATCACATGAAAAAAAACCCAATGAGTTTCTTGTGCCTTCTTCGCATTGGTGGGCGCGTCCCGAAGGCACACATCCTAACTTAGTTTTTAAGACGTTTCTATGTGATCTGTGTACAAATGTATTAAGAATCCAAATGAATTATCTCGAATATCTTATCGATTATCTCGATTATCTTGAATTGTCTCGTTAATGTTTCTTATTTGTATTTTATTTTTTCTCTGTAACTGTCTCTTACTGTTTCTTATTTGTGTCTAAATTATGTCGTGTGTTTGTTCGAATAAATTCTATTCTAATTAAAAAAAATTGACTTTTACTTTGCCTGGTATTCGGTTTATTATTTCATGTGTTACTGTGGTATTACTTCACTAAGACTGATAAATGGCTATACGTTGTGACTTTATTACCTTACTTCACTTTTATGGCAGTTAACAAGTAACCACATTGTTGTAAGGCAATACTCTATCGCAATTAGCACCTCTTAAGCCTGTAATCCTTGACCGTGGGAACTTCTGATAGAACACACACATTGATATTTTCTAGCCACACAGGTGCAACGCAGTATTAAAATTACGCACCCTGGAAACAAATAAATCTACTTTCGATGCATCGTACATTTTGTACAAGTTACATATTCATCAAGCGTTCGTCTTTGTAGGATGTTTATGAATATCATAGAAAACACGCAATGTATGTAGTATTTAACTTGTCACATCGCAAAACTGCAGTCCGGTAGTAAGTAGCTGGCGGGAAAGGGTGGGGTCAGAGTGTACGTTTTTTGGGTATTTTGTTTGATAACGAAATTGTCAATAAGTAAATGTTCTGTACTATAATAATTTTTATATTTATATATTTTTATAATAATAATTATGCGAAATAATTATTACATCCGTCTCTATATATTGAAAATTCACACATAAACGTTCGTATGTACCTATGTGCCCTACTAAGAAACAGGTTAAAACGTGTCGGTATCGGCATCATATATTATTATATAAATATTCAGGAAAAACACCTACCAATCTTTATAATATTCGATATAGTTAGGTAAAAAGATGAGTACATTATAGTTACTGGTTTGTCTTAAATCTTCCTTTATTTTTTTGGGATTTATAGTAATTTCCTTTTACTTTTCCCATTATTATTAAACTTGAATAAAAATAAGTTACGATATATAGGATTAAAATATAAAAATAAGCTACAATTTCAATACATCCTACCTACCTAAATCATACCTTTTCCATATTTTTATTTAATTTTTGACAGCTCAATAAATTCCTATTTTAATTTCTTTAGAGAAAACAAAAAAAAAAAGTCCTGCTAAAGGCAGGAACGTCAAATACTAGTTGAGTTTTTCTTTCCCGCAAATTGTTTGTAAAACATATCCAATTAGAGATCGAAATGTAAAGATCTTTGGACACAACCGGCATAGTAATTTAAAATGCCGCTGTGCAGTTTGACACCCATACCTATTGATAAAAGGCATTACAATAAAAAAATAATGTCTTTACACCAAACCTCTAAAACAGCTCAGAAACGGGATATTCAAATAAAAGCATTGTGACCAAGTATTTCTACAAGACGTATCACCGCGTCCTTTTCCGTGACACTTTTGAGGTTTGTTGTGTAGGCATAATTTTTTCGCTGTAATGCCCTCTATCGAAGGGTATGGGTCTCAAAGTGCACCGCGAACTTTTATAAAATCGTAGGATAAACGTTTCTTCAAATATCCCATTTCCGAGACGCTTTAGAGGTTTGGTGTGAAGGCATTATTTGTTTGTTGTAATGCCCTATATCGAAAGGTAAAAAACCACAGTCCATGAAGTATTTAATTTTTTGTCTATGTTTGCCTGTCTTAATTATGTCAAAAATTAAAATGAAATATAGAAACAGTTATTTCTTAGGTTAAAATAAATAATCAATATCACATTATAACCCGCGCGCAATGAGAATGGGATGGAACCTTGTCAAAGTAAATCGAAAATGACAGAAAAGTAGCGTTAGAAAAAAAGTTCTGAATAATAATTAGGTATAAATTAGTTATTTGTCGCGGATTTGAAACAGACCCATTGATTTAAAAAAAAATTATTATTGTCTGTGGTAGATTGTCTATGGAGCAATGGCGATTTCATTTAAAAAAATGTTTTCTCCAAAATTATAAATAAAACGAGCACATAAGGACTGTGCTTATTAAAGTGATTAAATAAACAAATAATAAATTCCGACCGTGGTTTGTGTTGTTATAAATTGTGGTTTGTTTTATTATAAATGCTAGATTTATGTAATTAATTATTGTGTGATTATTTTAGTGATAATGAGTGGAAAATGGGGTAAAACTTTGAATAGTCAACCACCTCAAATAGTTCTGGCAGTCGATAGATATTTCGATCAGGAACGAAGTCGGTTTTTCTAACGCATTGAAAATGATGACATAGTTGGCTGTGGATCACGAATCTAGTAATTCGGGAATTACATTGTCAAGAGATCTTTTTGACGAACCTATGGGTTTGTTCAAAAATACAAAAAAAAAAAAAACAGCGCACTCCGGGAGTGCAGGCAGAAGTGAAAACTGTATATCTGTGTAAAATCTCATCTGTCGAAATCTCATCTGTCGCGAGAACGGCTGAAAATGCTCACTCGTGTATCAGTGATGGCGGTAGCGTGCGATGCGAACTGCGTACGGCAGCTCGCTGCAAACCTGCACCATCCACCGAGAGATGTCGCTGTTATCACTGTTGTACAGAAGTGAGTATCGTAGTTCGGCCGTTTGCACAGAGATGGCGCTGTTTTCAATATTGCATAGTAGTAGAAGCACAATAACTGTTAAAATCTCATCTGTCAAAATCTCATCTGTCGCGAGAACGGCTGAAAATGCTCACCCACAAAAGTGCCCAACGCGCCATAAGAAGTTTTCACTTCAATAACCGAACGAGCAACAAGCATATCTAAAACACGGTGTCACGCATCCGAGGTGAGGGAACTTTGGCTGCATCAACTTCATTTTTTTCAGAAAGCGATACTTCTGAAGAAAGTCAAAGCTCTGATGATGATTCCCATGAAGCACATATGAGTGGCATTGGGGAATAATAATTGGAATAACTAAAAAAAATATTCCTAAACATTATTATTGAAAGTATTACAACCATGAAACATTTTTGTGTATTTTTAACAGACTTCAAAAAAAGGCGGTTCTCAGTTTGACCCGTATATGTGTCAGTATGTATGTTTGTCCGTGTAGTCTTCACATACAGTAGAAATGCCTAATACTATATATGTAGCTACACTAAATATGAATAAATAAAAAATAACTAATTACAACAAAACGAATTACCCATTATTCAGAACTTTTATGCTAACGCTACTTGAAGACGACCCAGTTGGCACAATGGTCACCATGCCGGACTGCCACACAGGTACGATTCCCGCCTCAGACAAGTATTTATGCTTAAATATTTGTCTGTGGTCTGGTTATTTCTATGTATTATAAGTATATATTTACAAATTTTTATAAGTAGGTAGGTATTTGCTGATTTTATAAAACAAAGGTCATTCAGACCAAAAACAGTACATGAAACTTAAAAAATAAGTCAAATTTTAAGGTTACTGACCTCTCCGTGTAAGGAACAGCTGATTTTCAGGTAAACCTAACCTCAAAATTTTCGAAAAAAAGTTCGAATTTCTAAAAGTCGTAGAACAAAAGTTGTTGGTTTGGGTGCACAGAAGTAGCCCTCAACGGCTTGCTAGTATAATTTCCAATAACCCAGTATATGTAGTATATCAGTTGGCTAGCACGCATAACACAAGTCTAGTTACTTAGCTTGGGGCTAGATGGCGATGTGTGGAATGTCCTGCAATATTTATTTATATATGTATTTATAAACTGTCATTTTCGATTTACTTTGACAAGGTTCCATCCTATTCTCATTGTGCGCGGATTATACCTAGTTTCGACTCCTTGCTCGAAGAATAGGTACAATTACAAATTAGTTGTCGTGTGCAACACTCGCACCCCACCCTTATGCCAGGTCAAACAATAAATGTCGGGAAACAAATGGACGTGCTCTCACCTTGAATGCTGAGATGACACTGTCACTTTTGCGCGCTGCAACATCTAATATAAAGCGAAATGTCACGAGCTACGGCTTCATACTAAAATGTATGGGCAGCGAGGAATGATTTTAACCAAAAAAAATATCTATGTTTCGGCATTGATTATTATTATTTGGTTTCAATAAGTAAAAAACTGCAATAATGAATGCATTCTCTATACTTTTGTCTCACAATTTAACCAAAAATATTTTCAAATATAACAACGAAGTAGCACAGATACTTAAAATAGAAAAGGTCGATTTCGATGTTTTTCATCAAAGTTAATAATTGTTTTTTCAAAAACTATGGATTATTTTCAAAATATCTGGTAGTGAAACTGTAGACTCATCTAATAAGCTATCGAGAATTCTTTTTAGTGTCTTACAATGCAGGGATTTCTTCAATATTTTTAAAATAGTAAATGACGTTTTTAGGGACTCGCCTCTTAAACAACCACACCACAAAACATACCTACTTAAACTTATATATTATTTGTTTTAGATGTTCCTTTGTTTTAGTTGCGTTATTTTGCTATTTGTACGCTACTTAGGTACCTTAGAAATTTGGGTAGAATTGGGAAAATGGAATAAATTTTAGAGCTGAATTGGGACAATCATGAATTAAATTTCAAAATTTTGCTTTAGATGTTAATTTGCTATAAGTGATATATATTTTTATACCTATCTATCCCCTGCTTAGGTACTATAGGTACCTTAGAAGTTTGGATATGAAATAAATGAATGAAAATGAATTGGGAAAATGAATGAAATTTTAGGGCTGAATTGGAACAACAATTTTTTTGAGATTTGTTTTTTTTTGTTACCGAGGCTATAATTGAGGCCATGCTACATCTATTGTGAGATGTAGCATGGCCTCAATAGCAACTTCTGGAAAGATTTCGCGCTCACCTAGGTTTACTTGAAGACTCAAATATTGTAGTTGACATTGACAGATTTTCAATGTAATTTAATGAATTTTGGACATACTTAGTGCATAGGCTACTTTTTATGATCATCGCGGGTTAAATAGTGTGTTACATAGTGCGATGCACGCAACTAGTAAAAATCTATAGGTACTAATATGATGACGCTCGCGCTGAAGAGTTTGTTTGTTTGTTTGAACGCGTTAATCTCAGGAACTACTGGTTCGAATTGAAAAATTGGATGCGTGTACTTATGTACGCGCGTTCTTTGGCATCATTATGAAACAATTTTCCAGTCACATAATATTTAAATAAATAATTACATTAAAATAATTATGTAGTAGTACCTCTTTGAACTAACCTCATTTTCAGTTTCACGTAGGTAGCTATTTGGTTTTATGACAGCTGTCATCTTGCGGTTTGCGGACAACTTCAACATGGTTTTATGACAGCTGTCATCTTGCGGTTTGCGGACAACTTCAACATGTGAATTTTCCGTGTCACGATGCGCGCGCATCATAAAAATTCACTCTCATCATTTTTTCAAAAAGCTAAAGAAGTATAACTTCAAAAATATTTTTGTGTTGGATAGTCTATTTTTCGAGGCTATTTTATATTTCGGTATTCCTACGAGATCGGCAGTTACGCGGGTGAAACAGCGGAGCGCTGCTAGTACGTATATATTTCTACACGAACGTCAGCGATACCTCTTCAATTGAAGCCTTGTCAACTAATGAAAACAGGTCATTATAATTGACACTGTATATAGTAAAACAAATAGTCTGGCACCATTCCGTAATGGCATATTATTGGTGCTTACTTGATTCGTTGTTTAGACAAATGGTCCTGTGATTTTAGCGAGTTAATGTTAAAACATAACACTATGTACTAATTAGATTGTTTTTGGTAGTTCCGCTAACTTCTAAAATATTTTATTATTTAAAACAACTTTATTTTAGTATTTTTTGATCGCGATTTCGTCCGCGTAGGACAAAACTAGCTTTTAGCAAGGGATTGAATTTTCCGAAATTCTTTTTTAATAATTATCTGCATGTCAAGGTAATCTTTTCAGGGAAGGCAATGGTTTAATTATTAGCCCATGCAGCCTCGTTATAAACTTCGTCGATTATTATTGGCCATAGACATCTTTCAATTTTTTAAATCCTGTAGCAAACTGGGTCTACCACATATTGACGCATTAGATCTTTTTTTTTGAGCAAGTCTTATTTGTATGAAGAGGTGCAAACGCATCATACTCTGTCACAATAACTATAGTATTTACTAATTGAGCCTACGGGTTAGTGGCGAAGCGACACGATCTCCATCTTTTTTTTGAGCAAGAGTTATTTGTATAGAGCGAAGTATGAACAGATGCAAACGCATCATACTCTGTCACAATAACTGTAGTACCTACTAATTGAGCCTACGGGTTAGTGGCGGAGCGACCCGATCTCCCAGCGACCCGTCTCTGACACTTTCTAAATTCTCGACAAATGACGACTTAGAATAAACTAGCAGCGCTCCGCGGTTTCACCCGCGTAATCCCGATCCCGTGGGAATATCGAAATATAAAATAGCCTATAGCCTTCCTCGAGAAATGGACTATCCAACACAAAAATATTTTTTTAATTCGAACCAGTAGTTCCTGAGATTATCGCGTTCAAACAAACAAACTCTTTACCTTTATACTATTAGTATAGATTTTAAATGGTGGCATCCATTTTCAACTCCCAATTCCAACCCACGGCATAATTTTAATTAAAATACCTCCATATTCAACCCCCTCAATAGTCCATTTTCTACCCAACTACGCAGTGGGTACCTAACTACCTACCTAATTTTTACTTAAGTAACGTCAACAGAAAAAATAAATTCATAGAAATGCAAACTACACTGTTTAGTAGTACTTAATGTCTTTTCCCTATGTCCTTGTGAATTTTTATGTCATTTTCTCCTGTAAATTTTTTATCGTGTGTTTCGTTTCAATTCTATTCATAGTAATAAACCACATAAATACAAACCCTCTACAAGTAGGTAGATAGTAGGTATCTTTGAATTTTAAGTGGCACTTAAAAACATTTCTATTTGTTTGTTAAACGCTAATGGCGCATCATTGTGTACAAAACGCGAAAATCCTTGAAAAACATGGTTATAACTAAAACATAAGTTTATGATTCAAGTTTGAAATCTTAAATCTAACTATGTAGCCGCGGTTTCACTCGCCTAAGTCCCGATTCTGTAAAAAAATATGGGATAAAAAGTAGCCTATGGTACTCTCATAAAATCAATCTATCCTTATACTAAGTTTCAACAAAATCGGCCTAGTAGTTTTAGAGTTACAAACAAAACCAATCTTTCCTCATTATAATTTTAATATAGTTACCCTTGGCCAAGAATTGACGGGAATTCTTAAGGCGGATTTCTTTCTGGCGAAAATACTAAAGGTGAAACTACTATTTAGACACTATTATCATAGTTTCCATTATCTCTACTATGAATAGACTTGTTAATTTGTGAATCAAAATGCGCGTAGTACGAGTATGGCCCACAAAAAACTAGGTTATTAAAAAATCCTTGTGCAAAATAAATCCACGGTCGAATCAATGAAAGATTCAGAGAAAATTTTAATAGAACCAGACGTAAATACGAAAACTAATATTAGACACGTCAGATACGAAAACATGGTTTCAGACTTCTGACGCAACAATCGTTTTTGCTGGCTTGATTACTAGAGAAAAAAATGTTTAGGTTTGCCAAAAAGAAAATATTAAATTTCAGTTAGTTCTCAAGTGCTTGTAATCTGGCTGTTTTCTGCAACTAGATCTCTTTTGCTGTCCTTTTTGTGTGTAGATCTCTTTTACTTTTATAAAGTTGAATGTTTTAGTCAGTTTTGATTTAAATCTAATAAATTCGTTCACTGTTCATTATGTGACAAGATTTATCACTATTTTATTGACCCAAGTTTTGTATTGTCAATGGCTGTTAAACATAAAAAATATAGCTAAACATGCGCTAATGTCAGAAGCCGCCATTTTATTGACCCAAATCTTCGAAAGTTCGCTCGCAGAATAACCGGTTCCGCTCCTTTTCGTCTAAGGTCTTTGATATTTACGTCCAACTGTTTGCCATTGTGAGTATGGGTCCTAAAAGCTCACATTGAATTTACCCTTTATGGGCCCTAATCATAAATCATACCCAATTTCTGCTGTAAGTAATCTAAGTTAACCAATATGATAGTGTCTTTAAATTCAACACAGCACAGCAACAGTATTTTCGCAGTAAATGAAAAAGCAATGACGTACAGTCACGCCCCCTTCTTGTTTTGTAATCGAATTTTACGCGTCATTCGCGTTTTCCGCGTAGGAGTACTTTCTAGGTAAACCTTGGACTTCGGCCATGTTAGTAAATCTTCGGTTAACTTCGTAATTCTTTGTGGATTAATTCGTAAACAGCTTTGTTTGATTCGGGGTAAATCGTTTTGTTTGAATGCGCTGGATTCGAATCGAGACTATTCGAGACGCATACATTTTATTGTTCGGGTTGGTTTGGTTTGGTTTCCGGGATATTTTTGAAAGTTGTTTGCGTACATACGTGATTTAATTATATTAAAGATACATTAACTTATATTTGAAGAATTGTACTCAAAACTGTTTTATTTTATAGCGTTTTAAAGCTAAATTAGAATGTGTAGTTTTGGAACACATCCACCAATGTGTGGATAACAAGAAACTCATGGAGATTTATTAATTTCCTCTGATCATGTCCACACAACGATAAATATTTGTTTAAAATCGCAAAGCATTAGCTAGATACACAAGGTTAAAATCAATCAACCCAGCTTTCCTCTACTCAAACAAGCCAATAAAAACTCCATAAATCATTCCCAGATAGAAATAGGAGTACGAGATCTACAAAGTCACCTTGAATGGTAAACTTTACCCCTTCCATTGACGTCAAGACAGCATAGACAACATTGTTTATCTGAATAATTTCCAGCGCTGGAAAGGTTTTATTGCTTGCGTGAATATTTTCAAATTGCGTATTAAATTAACGATGTCAGTCTATATAGTTTATGTAAACAAAAGTGTGAGCTGCTCCGACGCAGTTCAAATTTTTTTAAAACAATCTTTGTTGGCATTTGCTGTGGCGTTTCGACAGATAAAAAAAGTCTGAATTTATCTGCAACGAGAAAGAGAAAACAGAATGATGGCAGTCGGAATAATCAAAACCCGTCATTTTGGGCTCGTTGATTGCCCCTGTATTTCCAAGGGCAACTGGTGATTATTTTTTGATGGCCAACCCGACGGAGTTTTTGAAGTTTATAAATTGGCAAACTTTGGAAAACATCTGCTGTGTTGTATAGCATTATCGCAGAGGGCTTAAAAATAATTAACATTAGATAACCATCTTCTGTTATTTTGTGACTGAATGTTTATCCCCTGATTCCAAAACGAAGTTTAAGAATTATAAAATAAATGTTATTACAAAACGAAGTTTAACGCCAGATCGAGGTTTAATAGGAGAGTATAAGTTTAAAACGGCCTATAATACCATACACAAAGACATTGCACAATATATGTAGTCACTTAGCCCGTACCATAAAGTCTGAAGTTCGACAAAATACTAGTTAAAACCGAAAAAAGAAACTGAAAAATTTACATCGTGAATCGCAACTTATCACCTAACATATCTTATAAGAGTAGCAAATATTTCGGAACATGAACCGATCACGACGGAACTAACTGATGGAGGGTACACGAATCTATAATATTAACACGTTCGTAATAACAAATGTCAACATGCGCAGGATTGGGACTCTCCTTGACTTAAGTCTCGGGTACTCTATACATATAGGACTAGTTCTAGATGCCACGATAAATAAAAGACCCAGTTTGCTACAGGATTTAAAACCTTAAAAATATGTCTATGGCCACAAAAACTGTAAACCAGGCTGTATGGGCTAGTAATTAACACTTTGCATTCCCTCTAGAGGCAATAAAGAAGAAAAAAAAAATTGTTATTTGATCCTGGAATTAGATCTCAGTGCCACGTCTATCGAGCGATTCGAAATTGGTATTGTTTGGGCGAATGGTCAAAGACGTTAGGGAACTATGTTATAATATTTAATTCAACTTCAACTTTTTTTAATGGCTGATTGCTGACATAAAGGCGCAATTCTGTCAGTAAGTTTTACATTGCATATTAGCTAATGTATGGTTGACAAGACGAAGAATGAATGTCTCACTATCTATGACGTTACGTACGACATAGAAAAGCACGTACCTATGAATTAAGGAGAAACAGAACGGCGCGAACAGGTATAAAAAAGCGAATCTAGTTCCCCATTGTAATGCTATATGATTATAACCTAAAATGGCATATTTTAAAGTATAAATATTAATTGGATGTCACATTTGTATGACTAATTAGTTACTTATTGATAACAATAACATTACAAAGAGCTTTATCAACTCCGAAAAGTGTGTCATCAAACAATATCACTATAGTTACGTTTCCAGAGGGAACGTTGCTAGAAGCGACTAGGAATAAGCGGTTCTTATTTATTAGACAGTTATGGATGATGCCCCGTTTGACGACCCAGTTGGCACAATGGTCACCGTGCCGGACTGCAAAACACAGGGTTGTGGGTTCGATTCCCGGCACAGACAAGTATTTATGCTTAGATATTTGTCTGCGGTCTGGGTTGTTTCTATGTATTATAAGTATATATTTACAAAATTAAAGTATATAAGTAGTATATCCGGTGTCTAGCACCCATAACACAAGTCTAGTTACTTAACTTGGGGCTAGATGGCGATGTGTGGAATGTCCTGCAATATTTATTTATGCATTTACGAAATTTTCTTAAATTTATTTTGAATCTTAGCGCTGACGAAAGCTTTTATTGTTGTCAGGGACGGGAAGTTACCTGAATGTGGCAATGTAGTTTTTAATTAATAGAACTAATACGTTTCGTTTTAAACTCATGGATGTTACCAAGGTAGTTACAAATATGTTGGTAATGGTAAGTTTTCCATAGATATTATGGGAATATAGGACAAATAATGCAAAGAATACTACATTGGCTTATTTATTTATGCTAGTCCGAGCCGCTCGATAGATAGCGGAATTTATAGCCACCGTTGTCTCTGGTCAAGATGATATGTTTTTAATTTTACCTGAGCAGGGTAGGCAAACACTGTTGAGTGAGCCCATACAGCCTCGTGTTAAGAAACAATTTTTATTGGTCATAGTTATCTTTTGGTATATTTACCTTCCTTGATGTAAAGATGCTGTTGTCATCTATAAAGGAACTACTCCTTTTTGGAGTAAGCCTAATACGCAACATCTTCGGCATTATATTGAGCTACAACTTAAAAGTCTAGAGTAAATAGGTAGTACCAAACACTGCTGAGTGAGCCCATACAGCCGTCTTTAGAAATTTGGCCAATTTTTACTGGTCATAGATATCTTTTGGTATATTTAACTTCCTTGATGTAAAGATACTGTTGTCATCTATAAAGGAACTACTCCTTTTTGGAGTAAGCCTAATACGCAACATCTTCCATCTTCTGTACTAAATTGAGACACAACTTAAAAGTCTAGACTAAATAGGTAGTACCTGATAGGCGAGCCCGAGTATGCTACATCGTCACCCTCATCGTTGCTTCCCATCAGGGTTCTCATTCCGTAAGCCTATTTGATGATGTCGATCGCGAAATACGACTTCAGAAACCATGTTTATTTATACAAAAATTTGAAAAGAAACAAGAAATAGACAAATAAGGATAAACATGCCACTGGGGCTATTATACGGGCTATGAGTTTGTCGATAGTATTTTTTTTAGTAATTTAAGAAATATTCATAAAACTATTTGACCGTGTCACACGTGTGATACGTGTGCTATAAGATCAAATGGGAGCCAACTTTGGGTAAAAAAAATATCACAAATTATTTTACCTAAATCTCCTCAAACAATACTACCATGTCATTGTACATTGTTACAAAGTATTGCTTCCTAGTACGTTAAATACCTACGTCACATTGCATTGTTTGTTATTCAGTTGCGCATTGGACAGGATGGAGGTGTGGCTTGCAGGTGGCAACGCACCTTTCACTCTGTACTTTGTAGTATTAAGAGGAAAGGGTACCGGGAGCTCTTTCCATATAAACTATTACAAACGTAGTCGACTGTTTTCTCCATGGATAATGACACCAGAGCAAATATTTTTGGTGCATAAAACTTATAACTGCCATGACCTTGACCATGCCCCTATATTTTTTATTTTTTTTTATTTTTTTTCTTAATCTTAATTTTTTATGATAATTAGAAAATGAAAAAAAAAAACCAAAACATAGTCATGTCAGTTATAGGTTTTATGACACAATGTCATTATCCAGGGAGGAACAGTCGACAACGTTTGTATGGAGAGAGCCCAGGTACCCTTTCACCTTAATGAATTGCAGTATAGTTTGTCTTACTATTGAGTAGGTAATGTACAAGAGTATGAACCCTCTGCACCTGTTTATACTTCGCTCAAACTTTTCAAGACGTGTTGATAGTATCTCCGTAAAATTATTTATCTATACTTCTATACTAATATTATAAAGCTGAAGAGTTTGTTTGTTTGAACGCGCTAATCTCAGGAACGACTGGTTCGAATTGAAAAAATATTTTTGAGTTAGATAGTCCATTTATTGAGGCTACTTTTTATTTTGATATTCCCACGGGATCGGGACTTACGCCGGTGAAACCGCGGGGCGCAGCTGGTTATTTTATAAACATTGGGTTAAAGTTCCAGCTTACAAACTATCCTTGTCAAAAGCATTATTTTAAGCATTTTTTTTAGCAATTATTTTGAAAACTTGTTTAATTTTATTCAAGTAGGTAGATAGTTAATTTATGTACTTACTTGGATAAAAAAAATTATAAGTTTCATAGTGATATTGTGTATACAGTTTATTTTAATAAAAATCTATCATCTGATAAATAAATGAACAAGTGAATAGAATAATGATAATATTACATTTCCATCTGTAAGTACCACTTTCCTGTAACAACTGCTTACAATAATGGACGACGAGTAACATTAGCATTCTATACATACATAGCAAATGCAAACTCTGTGTTTTGCTTTGATAAGAAAATGTGTAGAAAGTCCGTGAGGCGGAAAAACCTAACTTCATAATTATCAAAATATTTACGTGTTACATTAAGAAAGTGTAACACTTGAATATTTTTTACAAGAACTGTGTCAAAATAGTTTTACACTAGATTTTTGCCTCTGCGAAATTTTAAACGCAGTATCTTGAACTCTTTTGTTTCATATCAAATTTCTATATGAGTAATGTAGGCTATATAATATGAAACTTAGCTTTGTACAGTCACATTATCAATTAGCTGAACCCTACGTGACCTAGAGCTCACTCGTGAATCTGTAAGGTTGTAAAGTAATGTTACATGATTCTGTTTTTTTTACAATATTACTATACAATACAATGTGCAATATAAAAAAAATAACAAAAAAGGTATATACTATATTTTTATACAATTTAAAATACAATATATAAAAAAATCTCATTTTCTAATTATCGTAGAAATTAAGATTGAAAAACAAAAAACCAAAACATAGGGGCATGGTCATGGCAGTTAAGTTATAAGTTTTATGCAACAAAAATATTTGCTCTAGTGTCAGTATTCAGGGAGGAAACAGTCGACTACGTTTGTATGGAGAGAGCGCCCGGTACCCTTTCCTCTTAAGACCTAAGATGTCGGTAAGGCCATGGGAGGAAGGTGGGATTGTCACAAAAAAGACCCAACAAAAGAGTCTAGTTACGGAAAACATTCCATATACAATATACATATACATTATTATACATTCCATATTATTATACATGATTGTCGGCTATATGTAAACTAAACCTGCATATACATTATACATACTCATGTCCACACACGTGACCAATCGGATTACATACTTGTTTGGTTCTGTTTATGTATTAGCATAAATTGCACACCCGTTTTGTTCCGTACTTATGCAATATGCATATGTTGAAGGAAAACATCGTGATAAAACCCGCGGATTAGTTAAGACGAGGTGGTAAGACCAGAAGCGCGATAGAGGTGTCTTAGAAACAGTTTTTGGGTATCAACCACTAAAATCCATAGAATGATATTCCTACTGTGTACTTCCTACTACGATATATCGTAAAAACTATAATGACTAGGAACTCAAAATTTGTTTGATATAGTCTTGTTGAGATGGTCGTTACAGTAATCTAGTTTCTGCCCGGCTGTTTTGTCAATCATTGAAGTTTTTCATTCATGAATTTCCAATTTTGTTAAAAAACGGCCATTTCACGGCGCACGGGAAAAAGGGATAGCGCCATTGCGCGGCGCGCTTGGGAAAGGGATATCGCTGAGTACGAATATACAAGCCTTCAGGTCCTATTTCACCTTAACTCCAGACGTATAGTTAACCTAGTCGTTAGTTGGGGCCAGATGGCGATGTGTGGAAGGTCCTGCAATATTTATTATTTATTTATTTGGTTCTTTCTTCTGGGTACGCTCGACTAATTTGAAAAGGTGGTATAGGTTCTCGACAAGCGTACTCTATCTAATGCATGTCCAAGGCACTATAGCGTCCTGAATATCATGGATTAATGTTGTTGGTGCTGTATACATATATCAAGATTAAGTGTAAAGGTCAACAGTATTATTCATGTGCATAATTATTAGTTAGTCAAAGAAAACCTACGTAATTATACGCCCTGATTGTTGACGGAATGTAACACGGACGGTTTTTAGTAGGTAAATCTTCGACCGGCTGCCATCCCCAGTCCGAAGGGAGCCTCATATACGCCGGCATTTCCAGACAGGATGACATAATCATAATCATTTATTCATTCACACGAAATAGAGTAATACAAAATGGTCTTAAAAAACAATAGTCCGTCTATCTCGCCATGGCTAGGCATGTGAATTTACAGTTTGAAGTTAATTTAATTACAATAATATAGTCAAAATTAAAATGTCAATAAGATATTAGTTAATGTCAATAAGATTATAAGATAATTATTTTACATGTTATGAAATAGATCTATCATTTAAAAATTCTCTGACATCATAGTATCCTTTATCAACTAAAAATATAAATAATTCAGATTTAAACAATTTTAATCTTGTAATATCTCGAATTGTTTTAGGAAGATTATTAAATATAATGACTGACATTACACATACGCTTTGCTTCATTAAAACAGTATTATGACGTGGGATCTGCAGCATGCCTTGCTGTCTTGCACAATTTCTACTAAAAAATAGACGTTTATTTTGAAATATGAATATTGATGTCTCATATATAAAAAGACTAGGTAACGTCAATATTCCTAGTTTTTTAAAATAAGGCCTGCAACTATCAGTTTGCCTCATTTTATACATGGACCTTATGCAACGCTTTTGTGCCCTAAAGGCGTACAGGTTGTTTGTGGATATGCCCCAGAATATGATCTCATACCGAAGGGTAGATGTTACATAGGCATGGTAAGCTATGAGCAATGCATTTTCATTTACAATATTTGATAGTTTAGAAAGGGCATACGCGTGACTATTTAATTTCTTACAAACATTGTCTATGTGGGCCTTCCAAACAAGATTTTCATCTATTGTCAGGCCCAAAAACTTTGATTCACTTATTTCATCTAATTTAACATCATCATGTATTATTTCCAATTTATATTTCATTGAGTTATGTACATTAATAAAATTTATAATATTTGTTTTTTGTAAATTCATTACCAGATTATTCATTTTCAACCATTCGGATAAGCAAGTCAACGTATTATTAATATTGGAACGTAGATTAACTAAATTTTTATCTCTAAATACAATTGTGCAGTCATCAGCGAATAAAACCATGTCATTATTTGTCACATTGGGAAGATCGTTAATATAAATTATAAATAGCAGGGGTCCCAAGACACTCCCCTGCGGAACACCATACCTTACGACTCCTGCGTCCGACCTATGTTTTTTAACACATTGACGACGACGTAGTAATGCATGACGTAATGCATTTTCCCATTGTTAGAAGAGGTACTTATATGCATTTGAAGTAACTATGAAGGGCGAGAGAAAATGAGGGGTGATTTTGAAGGGTTGAGAAAGGGTAGGGGCGGCCAAACGTATTTTTTTTTTCATAAACGAGTAAGTACTTACTACTTAGTCTTTATATATAAAAACTAGCGACCCGCTCCGACTTCGCACGTCTGTATTATGCATGTATTATATCTAAAAAACCTTTCTCTTTAATCACTCTATCTATTTAAAAAAACCGCATCAAAATCCGTTGCGTAGTTTTAAAGATCTAAGCATACATAGGGACAGACAGCGGAAAGTGACTTTGTTTTATACTATGTTATGATTATGAATATTTATTTTCCTTGGTAACGGCATCACACGTGAACGGCTGGACCGATTTCGGTAATTCTTTTTTTGTTGTGTTTGTTATTGTAAAATATGAAATTCTTGACTGACTTACACAGCTCAAGTCAATAGACGGATTGGGGGTATTTAACACTCAGATGGCTATT
Source organism: Idaea aversata (assembly GCA_907269075.1). NCBI lineage: Eukaryota > Metazoa > Arthropoda > Insecta > Lepidoptera > Geometridae > Idaea > Idaea aversata. The sequence continues at coordinate 11,359,293 of OU026104.1, read as the reverse complement.
TATATAGCGTAGACATCCTAAGAAACTATTTTAGAAAATTCAGCCCCAACGCGGACGAAGTCGCGGTTGGAACAGTTAAAATTTTATGTATAAGTCTGAATTTATTAATTGTTTAACAATTATTGAATACCGACGTGATTGTGAGGTTATTGAGTATTTTCGATTAAATACGTATTATATCTATTATGACCTATTAAATGATAAGAAAATTCCCATATTTTACTATCGCAAGTTTCATATTATTTATCATTTCTATTAAAATTAAAATGCATCCAATCTAGATTTTATGATGATTTTACGAACTAGATTCTAAGTTTATATAGTTATTGAAATTACTTCTGAGTAAAACCAGTGAGTAAAACAATACTTATCTATTCTTAATATTATAAAGCTGAAGAGTTTGTTTGTTTGTTTGAACGCGCTAATCTCAGGAACTGTTGGTTCGAATTGAAAAATCATTTTTGTGTTAGATAGTCCATTTATCGAGGAAGGTTATAGGCTACTTTTTATCCCGATATTCCCACGGGATCGGGAGTTACGCGGGTGAAACCGCGGAGCGCAGCTAGTAGTGTTATAATAACGTTTCCTTTATTGGCTTCGCTTTACGGGAGAAATTTTACAGTTAAGTACACTAAAATAGTGCCTAAGTAAAAAAAGGTATAGACGTTCTTTAAATCTATATTAAATGCAATTCATGGAAACGTTTTAGCAGATTTAATCCTTACATTTCTGTTGCCCAGCCCATTGAATCACAAACCGTCGGAAGGCAACCGAAACAAAAAAAAAATTGGCTGTTCTTTCACTCCCGCGACTTTTGACGTGTTGCCATCCTTGTCTTTTCAGTTTTATTCGTTTCGGTAGCTTTCCGATGGTAGCTTGCTGGTCATGTCTAATGGCCGCTCCACACTTACCCCGCGAATTACGCGGCGAGAAAGTAGCGCGAACACAGCGCGACATGGCCAAGGCTCCACATTTGCAATATTCGCATAGTTTTCACAGTCACGCACGCTGGCCCTTTGTCGCGGGTTAAAAAACCGACAAAAATCGGAGAACAAGGCGCGAAGCCGCGAAAAAGATGCGACTCGGCTCCACACTACGTGTTCTCACACCTTTCGCGCCTTCTCGCGCGATTCGCGGGGTAAGTGTGGAGCGGCCATTAAAAGGTATAGGTCCCAACACGAGAGGTATTGACGTTTATTATGCTGCTCTGAGGGACGAATTCGAAATGTTATAATTGAAGTACCCTCAACAATTACTCTCTGTTTTTACCCTTGCAAGGAAACAGTTATGATTTTCGCGCCTATCTTTCTATGTTTGTACTATTCTTTATTCCCTTCATATCTCCCAAACCACTCGATGGATTTCTTGATTTAAGGTATCGTTAGATTCGTCTCATTAGTCCAGTGTTCTTCAATAGGTGACATGAAAATAAATTATTTAAAGGGGTGGTAGATTTCATAACTAAAGGTGATTTTGCATGCCCTTGGCAGTAATAGACTCTTAAAATTATTTTTTCTATTAAATTATTCCATTAATAGAATTTTTACTCCGAATTTATTAAAATTAACTAATTAGGTTACGTAAGAGTAGCAATCGTTATTGAATTTAAAAATAGACGTTTATTTTGAAATATGAATATTGATGTCTCATATATAAAAAGACTAGGTAACGTCAATATTCCTAGTTTTTTAAAATAAGGCCTGCAACTATCAGTTTGCCTCATTTTATACATGGACCTTATGCAACGCTTTTGTGCCCTAAAGGCGTACAGGTTGTTTGTGGATATGCCCCAGAATATGATCTCATACCGAAGGGTAGATGTTACATAGGCATGGTAAGCTATGAGCAATGCATTTTCATTTACAATATTTGATAGTTTAGAAAGGGCATACGCGTGACTATTTAATTTCTTACAAACATTGTCTATGTGGGCCTTCCAAACAAGATTTTCATCTATTGTCAGGCCCAAAAACTTTGATTCACTTATTTCATCTAATTTAACATCATCATGTATTATTTCCAATTTATATTTCATTGAGTTATGTACATTAATAAAATTTATAATATTTGTTTTTTGTAAATTCATTACCAGATTATTCATTTTCAACCATTCGGATAAGCAAGTCAACGTATTATTAATATTGGAACGTAGATTAACTAAATTTTTATCTCTAAATACAATTGTGCAGTCATCAGCGAATAAAACCATGTCATTATTTGTCACATTGGGAAGATCGTTAATATAAATTATAAATAGCAGGGGTCCCAAGACACTCCCCTGCGGAACACCATACCTTACGACTCCTGCGTCCGACCTATGTTTTTTAACACATTGACGACGACGTAGTAATGCATGACGTAATGCATTTTCCCATTGTTAGAAGAGGTACTTATATGCATTTGAAGTAACTATGAAGGGCGAGAGAAAATGAGGGGTGATTTTGAAGGGTTGAGAAAGGGTAGGGGCGGCCAAACGTATTTTTTTTTTCATAAACGAGTAAGTACTTACTACTTAGTCTTTATATATAAAAACTAGCGACCCGCTCCGACTTCGCACGTCTGTATTATGCATGTATTATATCTAAAAAACCTTTCTCTTTAATCACTCTATCTATTTAAAAAAACCGCATCAAAATCCGTTGCGTAGTTTTAAAGATCTAAGCATACATAGGGACAGACAGCGGAAAGTGACTTTGTTTTATACTATGTTATGATTATGAATATTTATTTTCCTTGGTAACGGCATCACACGTGAACGGCTGGACCGATTTCGGTAATTCTTTTTTTGTTGTGTTTGTTATTGTAAAATATGAAATTCTTGACTGACTTACACAGCTCAAGTCAATAGACGGATTGGGGGTATTTAACACTCAGATGGCTATTTATATAGCGTAGACATCCTAAGAAACTATTTTAGAAAATTCAGCCCCAACGCGGACGAAGTCGCGGTTGGAACAGTTAAAATTTTATGTATAAGTCTGAATTTATTAATTGTTTAACAATTATTGAATACCGACGTGATTGTGAGGTTATTGAGTATTTTCGATTAAATACGTATTATATCTATTATGACCTATTAAATGATAAGAAAATTCCCATATTTTACTATCGCAAGTTTCATATTATTTATCATTTCTATTAAAATTAAAATGCATCCAATCTAGATTTTATGATGATTTTACGAACTAGATTCTAAGTTTATATAGTTATTGAAATTACTTCTGAGTAAAACCAGTGAGTAAAACAATACTTATCTATTCTTAATATTATAAAGCTGAAGAGTTTGTTTGTTTGTTTGAACGCGCTAATCTCAGGAACTGTTGGTTCGAATTGAAAAATCATTTTTGTGTTAGATAGTCCATTTATCGAGGAAGGTTATAGGCTACTTTTTATCCCGATATTCCCACGGGATCGGGAGTTACGCGGGTGAAACCGCGGAGCGCAGCTAGTAGTGTTATAATAACGTTTCCTTTATTGGCTTCGCTTTACGGGAGAAATTTTACAGTTAAGTACACTAAAATAGTGCCTAAGTAAAAAAAGGTATAGACGTTCTTTAAATCTATATTAAATGCAATTCATGGAAACGTTTTAGCAGATTTAATCCTTACATTTCTGTTGCCCAGCCCATTGAATCACAAACCGTCGGAAGGCAACCGAAACAAAAAAAAAATTGGCTGTTCTTTCACTCCCGCGACTTTTGACGTGTTGCCATCCTTGTCTTTTCAGTTTTATTCGTTTCGGTAGCTTTCCGATGGTAGCTTGCTGGTCATGTCTAATGGCCGCTCCACACTTACCCCGCGAATTACGCGGCGAGAAAGTAGCGCGAACACAGCGCGACATGGCCAAGGCTCCACATTTGCAATATTCGCATAGTTTTCACAGTCACGCACGCTGGCCCTTTGTCGCGGGTTAAAAAACCGACAAAAATCGGAGAACAAGGCGCGAAGCCGCGAAAAAGATGCGACTCGGCTCCACACTACGTGTTCTCACACCTTTCGCGCCTTCTCGCGCGATTCGCGGGGTAAGTGTGGAGCGGCCATTAAAAGGTATAGGTCCCAACACGAGAGGTATTGACGTTTATTATGCTGCTCTGAGGGACGAATTCGAAATGTTATAATTGAAGTACCCTCAACAATTACTCTCTGTTTTTACCCTTGCAAGGAAACAGTTATGATTTTCGCGCCTATCTTTCTATGTTTGTACTATTCTTTATTCCCTTCATATCTCCCAAACCACTCGATGGATTTCTTGATTTAAGGTATCGTTAGATTCGTCTCATTAGTCCAGTGTTCTTCAATAGGTGACATGAAAATAAATTATTTAAAGGGGTGGTAGATTTCATAACTAAAGGTGATTTTGCATGCCCTTGGCAGTAATAGACTCTTAAAATTATTTTTTCTATTAAATTATTCCATTAATAGAATTTTTACTCCGAATTTATTAAAATTAACTAATTAGGTTACGTAAGAGTAGCAATCGTTATTGAATTTAAAAATAGACGTTTATTTTGAAATATGAATATTGATGTCTCATATATAAAAAGACTAGGTAACGTCAATATTCCTAGTTTTTTAAAATAAGGCCTGCAACTATCAGTTTGCCTCATTTTATACATGGACCTTATGCAACGCTTTTGTGCCCTAAAGGCGTACAGGTTGTTTGTGGATATGCCCCAGAATATGATCTCATACCGAAGGGTAGATGTTACATAGGCATGGTAAGCTATGAGCAATGCATTTTCATTTACAATATTTGATAGTTTAGAAAGGGCATACGCGTGACTATTTAATTTCTTACAAACATTGTCTATGTGGGCCTTCCAAACAAGATTTTCATCTATTGTCAGGCCCAAAAACTTTGATTCACTTATTTCATCTAATTTAACATCATCATGTATTATTTCCAATTTATATTTCATTGAGTTATGTACATTAATAAAATTTATAATATTTGTTTTTTGTAAATTCATTACCAGATTATTCATTTTCAACCATTCGGATAAGCAAGTCAACGTATTATTAATATTGGAACGTAGATTAACTAAATTTTTATCTCTAAATACAATTGTGCAGTCATCAGCGAATAAAACCATGTCATTATTTGTCACATTGGGAAGATCGTTAATATAAATTATAAATAGCAGGGGTCCCAAGACACTCCCCTGCGGAACACCATACCTTACGACTCCTGCGTCCGACCTATGTTTTTTAACACATTGACGACGACGTAGTAATGCATGACGTAATGCATTTTCCCATTGTTAGAAGAGGTACTTATATGCATTTGAAGTAACTATGAAGGGCGAGAGAAAATGAGGGGTGATTTTGAAGGGTTGAGAAAGGGTAGGGGCGGCCAAACGTATTTTTTTTTTCATAAACGAGTAAGTACTTACTACTTAGTCTTTATATATAAAAACTAGCGACCCGCTCCGACTTCGCACGTCTGTATTATGCATGTATTATATCTAAAAAACCTTTCTCTTTAATCACTCTATCTATTTAAAAAAACCGCATCAAAATCCGTTGCGTAGTTTTAAAGATCTAAGCATACATAGGGACAGACAGCGGAAAGTGACTTTGTTTTATACTATGTTATGATTATGAATATTTATTTTCCTTGGTAACGGCATCACACGTGAACGGCTGGACCGATTTCGGTAATTCTTTTTTTGTTGTGTTTGTTATTGTAAAATATGAAATTCTTGACTGACTTACACAGCTCAAGTCAATAGACGGATTGGGGGTATTTAACACTCAGATGGCTATTTATATAGCGTAGACATCCTAAGAAACTATTTTAGAAAATTCAGCCCCAACGCGGACGAAGTCGCGGTTGGAACAGTTAAAATTTTATGTATAAGTCTGAATTTATTAATTGTTTAACAATTATTGAATACCGACGTGATTGTGAGGTTATTGAGTATTTTCGATTAAATACGTATTATATCTATTATGACCTATTAAATGATAAGAAAATTCCCATATTTTACTATCGCAAGTTTCATATTATTTATCATTTCTATTAAAATTAAAATGCATCCAATCTAGATTTTATGATGATTTTACGAACTAGATTCTAAGTTTATATAGTTATTGAAATTACTTCTGAGTAAAACCAGTGAGTAAAACAATACTTATCTATTCTTAATATTATAAAGCTGAAGAGTTTGTTTGTTTGTTTGAACGCGCTAATCTCAGGAACTGTTGGTTCGAATTGAAAAATCATTTTTGTGTTAGATAGTCCATTTATCGAGGAAGGTTATAGGCTACTTTTTATCCCGATATTCCCACGGGATCGGGAGTTACGCGGGTGAAACCGCGGAGCGCAGCTAGTAGTGTTATAATAACGTTTCCTTTATTGGCTTCGCTTTACGGGAGAAATTTTACAGTTAAGTACACTAAAATAGTGCCTAAGTAAAAAAAGGTATAGACGTTCTTTAAATCTATATTAAATGCAATTCATGGAAACGTTTTAGCAGATTTAATCCTTACATTTCTGTTGCCCAGCCCATTGAATCACAAACCGTCGGAAGGCAACCGAAACAAAAAAAAAATTGGCTGTTCTTTCACTCCCGCGACTTTTGACGTGTTGCCATCCTTGTCTTTTCAGTTTTATTCGTTTCGGTAGCTTTCCGATGGTAGCTTGCTGGTCATGTCTAATGGCCGCTCCACACTTACCCCGCGAATTACGCGGCGAGAAAGTAGCGCGAACACAGCGCGACATGGCCAAGGCTCCACATTTGCAATATTCGCATAGTTTTCACAGTCACGCACGCTGGCCCTTTGTCGCGGGTTAAAAAACCGACAAAAATCGGAGAACAAGGCGCGAAGCCGCGAAAAAGATGCGACTCGGCTCCACACTACGTGTTCTCACACCTTTCGCGCCTTCTCGCGCGATTCGCGGGGTAAGTGTGGAGCGGCCATTAAAAGGTATAGGTCCCAACACGAGAGGTATTGACGTTTATTATGCTGCTCTGAGGGACGAATTCGAAATGTTATAATTGAAGTACCCTCAACAATTACTCTCTGTTTTTACCCTTGCAAGGAAACAGTTATGATTTTCGCGCCTATCTTTCTATGTTTGTACTATTCTTTATTCCCTTCATATCTCCCAAACCACTCGATGGATTTCTTGATTTAAGGTATCGTTAGATTCGTCTCATTAGTCCAGTGTTCTTCAATAGGTGACATGAAAATAAATTATTTAAAGGGGTGGTAGATTTCATAACTAAAGGTGATTTTGCATGCCCTTGGCAGTAATAGACTCTTAAAATTATTTTTTCTATTAAATTATTCCATTAATAGAATTTTTACTCCGAATTTATTAAAATTAACTAATTAGGTTACGTAAGAGTAGCAATCGTTATTGAATTTAACAAAAACCTATTAAATAAATAATTAGCTACTTTACTAATTAATTATTAGAAATTGAAACAAACAAGTTATTAAAGTAAAAGTGATAGGTTAATTATTATTTTGTTGAGTTAGTAAAATAAATAAATGATTTATTTCATAAATAGTTACAATATCAGTTATGTTTGTGTCTAAACAAAGCTGTAAGCTGGCACCTCATACTATACTTCATTTTTTATTGAAATTAATGGAATGAAATGACATGAAATGAACAAACTTAATTGTCTTAATAAATCTTAACAGTAATAGTGCCTTATTCCTCCTATCACACAAGAGTAATTAGACAAAAGGAGAGGCGTCAGCTTTATTGTTGAGCAGTGCCATTTCTGGTTAAAAATATTTAAGTAAAAAGAAAAATTTATTGGAAAAGTATTTTATTAATTTCATAAAGATGGCAGATTGGCAATCCACCGCAGAAGATCATGATCAGTAGAGGGGGAGTAGAGAGGCCTTTGCCCTGCAGTGGGACACTACAGGCTCATAATAAAAATAAATTAATAAAAAAAATATTGCAAGACATTCCACACATCACCATCTAGCCCCAAGCTAAGTAACTTGACTTGTGTTATGGGTGCTAGACAACGGATAAACTACTTTTATACTTTTCTTTTGTAAATATATACTTATAATACATAGAAACAACCAGACCACAGACAAATATCTAAGCATAGATACTTGTCTGAGGTGGGAATCAAACCCACAACCCTGTGTTTGGCAGTCCGGCATGGTGACCACTGACCATTGTGCCAACTGGGTCGTCAATAAAGAAATAATGACTTTAACTGAGATACTATCAAAGTATCAAACATCTGACAATTTGTATGGAGTGAAGTATGAACAGGTGGAAACCGTTCTTTCTCTGTTACACTGACTCTAGTATATTACCTAATCAATAGTTTGATTCCCATGTTCGTCTTTGTATATATCACTATAGCTCACAAAGAAATCATCAAATTTTAATATGGTCTTTTTTAAGGGTTTCATAGCTAATGGGTAGAAACGGGACCTTATTATTAGGACTTCACTGTCCGTCCGTCCGTTTTCACAGATTATTATTCTATACACATGAGTCGCAACGAGAAGAGAAGAGACGCATGTGACTAGAAGAGTGATGAGTATGAATGTAGAGGGATGGAGAGGAAGAGGACAATCAAAGAAAAGATGGATGGACTGCGTGAGACAAGACATGAGAGAGATGAATGTCCACGATTAGATGAAGACTAATACTAGTGAATGGAAGAAGAAAACATACAGCGCCGACCCCAAATAAATTGGGGTGAGGGCAGGAAGATGATAAAACATGGGTCCCGATCGCGTTTATAACTACTAGTTATTTAAAAAATCACCTGCCATTCTATAAACGTAATGACGTTACGTGTTTTTAACGATGTTTTATTAAAATCGGTTGATCCTTTTGAATCATGAAAACATTATTTTCTTCTTTGACAAAAGTATATAGTGAAGTGTTCAAAGCCAACACACTAAATTAAACCGTTTTTCAATCGCCAGTTTATATAGTTTTGCATTAATAACGTGCTATTTAATTATATTTATCCTCTTATTTAGCTAACAAGAATCATGTATACTTTCCTATTGGAAACATAACCTCAAAATGTACTGAACTTGTTTTTCAATTCAAAACCACTATTAACCATAGAAACAACTACCATAATGTGAGGATAACTAAATACAGCAGTATTATTACGTAATTTAGAATGATTTATTATTACATACAATTGAAAACCCAAAAAAACACTCTTGATTTACAATCTACACTTACCTTCCGACTCTGATTTCGACTCCCTTTTTGCCATGTCGTGTGATGTATTATCATGAAACACTACATTAAAATATTGAATTTAAACACTATTTTCGACCAGAAGTAATAAAAGCCGCAAATTAACAAAAAACAGCACAGAAAGTTTATTTACAACTTGTTTACAACTTGTTTACAACTTTGACGTTGACAAATGACAATTGATTTTATAAAGTTGTCTATCTGTAACTGGTTTTATGACTGCGTTTCGATCAACATTAGGATTTCTACCATTGTGGTAGATTTTAGTTTCCCACTAAAACTTTTGAATTTTTCTGTAAAATTGTTAATTATTTACAAATGAAAATTCGTTACTTTAAAAATTAAATAGAACGAATAAAGCTTTTTACTTTATAACTTAAAATAATGTTGATTACGCGTTTTGTTATGAATTAAGTTATCATTAAGTTATTTTTATTTCTACGTTGGCTCTACTGCATTTCTGCCAAATTCATTAAAAAAAAAGTTCGTGTCTTGTCTTGTTGAACTTTACTTTGCGTTGATTTTGAAATAGATTGAAGAATTTTAGAAGGTAGCCAAAAACAATTTATTGATTCGAACCCATTAGTTTTTATACGTATTTAACTGCACGTTTTCATTGTTTCAGATTTATCCAAGAATGCCAGAACTAGAGAGGCTCGGATTGTAGTTATATATTTTTTTCTATTTCTTTTCGCAAATAAAATCAAACACAATGTCTAACGCTGTGGAGAACGGAGTCAACGATGAGATTCGGTAAGCATCTTTCAAATTAAAGGGATCAAAATACTGTAGACATTATTTCACTTATTTATAAATAATTCTCAGCTACTGGCAAGTGTGTAGTAGTTCGACTAGTAAACTTCGGTGGGAGTTTGTTCAATGCCCACTGCGGTACAATAAATTAAAACTAGTAACAATTGTTCGGAAAAAAAACCTTCCAACGAGTTCACTGCAGCGATGCTCTTAACCAACTAAGCTACGAAGAACACTTACCACCCAGTCCAAAGAGTCATTCCATCCTCTCAGAAAAATATAGCTAATGTCGCCTCTGGTAATTTTCAGGGGAACAACATACTACTTCCCAAAACGAGGGTCAATTGCAACCCTACGTCAAAGGATATTACTGTTCCTGTCCATCTATTGGAAGGCCTTGCTCGTTGTCTTCACACCAGTTCTTCTACTACCGATTCCAATTATTTACCAAGAAGCGGTAAGTACTGTTCGATTCACTAAGATTTAAGTCAACAGGTGTGTGTGTTTACTTCAGTTTGGCATGGCAATCGCACCTTAATCACACATGCCCACCGACTTAAACCTTAGTAAATTAAAGCACAGCAACGGTAATATAATATGCCTAATGATAATATCTCTTTGACCAATTTGGGACACAGTGACTATTTCTGGCTACCTATGTAGGTGATGACAGGCTTCATTGATCAGCAGCTCGTCTATGGGGTGCTGTTTATAAAGAGTGCAAAACATCATCCTATAAATAATAGTAATTGATCTGTGGCATATACAAAATAATGTGTATCTTGACATGTCTCTACACACTACAAATTCCTTCAAGCCAGAAAATCTTTAATTTTATCTTTAATCTTTAATCAGACTGCAACAGTTGAATTGCAATCATTATTTGCATCACACAAATACACCCAGTAATTTGTGCATATAAGTTTTAATAGTTGTACTTATGGAACTCCGCAATAAAAGATTCATTTTCCAAAGTAATCAAACATCAATTTCCTATTCACAGCGTTTCAGATGCATGTATGTAGTATTAATAATGGCAGTCTACTGGGTGTTAGAACTCCTGCCTTTACCAGTCACCTCAATGCTGCCCATCATTCTCTTTCCGACCATGGGCATCCTGGACTCAGATAAGACATGTGCAGCTTACATGAAGGAGACAAACATCATGTTCATGGGTGGGCTGATGATTGCAGCTGGAGTTCAGCATTCTAAACTGCCTAAGAGAGTGGCATTATGGACTGTGCAGGTTGTTGGCTGTTCACATAGGAGGTGGGTACTTAAATATTTACGAAATATCTATAGATATTTAACCGAATCCAAAAACGGAAAAGCCTCAATTTTTATTGTATATTTTTTTATTGGTTGTTCAGGCATATCTTTGGCATCTATACATATATAAATTCAAAGTCCTGACTGATATTTCAATGCCCAGCGAAAGCCCAATAATCAATCTAGGCATCGGCTAATTCTTACGCGGCAAAGTCTTTATGTGTGGCTGCGGAACGCGCTTTCCACATCGCCATGCCTTCTTGAGTCTCCCTCTCTTGCATTAGTTTCTTGTGTCACCAGAAGAAGACAACAAACTCTTAGAAAGACATTTATTACTTAAGCCCACGACGACGCGCGACGTGACGGATAAAAGAGAAAAGCAGTGAACAGAAAATAAATAGAAAAAAAAACCTTCAATCATGAAATCCTAATTAGATTGTCTTTAGGAGTCGTGTGCCGCTAAACAGGAACTGTCTCAGCTTTCGCTGTAACTGCATGATGCAACTACAACGTTCGTCTTCCGGCAGCACTCCTACTGTGGCATTTTGAAAGATATATAAAGATAAGGATAAGGAAATAATTTACCTAAAGACATAAAAGAATCAAAATCTATATTAACTTATAAAAAATTAGTAAATAACTACGTTTACAGCTGCGCGTAACGAAAAAATACACGCAGCTGTAAAGCTAAAGTCACATTTAGTCACACTTATCTCTCTATATCGTTGTAAGTCATGTTTCCATCGACTCGTCTACTTTTTACACCCACATCAATTCTTTTTTTGGAAAATAAATGATCTAAACCATTTTCTCTTTAATTTCAGGTTAAACTTCGGACTGACATTTGTGACAATGTTTATATCAATGTGGGTATCAAACGCAGCTGCCACCACCATGATGGTCCCTATTGTGGAAGCCATATTGGAAGTTTTGGAAGCTGTAAGTTGATTTACCGTTTTATTGTAGTCACATGTTTGATGGTAACGATGCGGTCTAAGATGTAACACGCGCGTCTAGAAGACTTCCAAACTGTACAATCAACGTTCGAAAGTCCACCGCCACCGTAACGTTTACAATCCTGTGCAGCAATATTTGAACATAATTACAACGTAACCTGTGGATCCAACCCACGTCGTCGGTTGGTGTAGCGGGTGGCGGCTTAACTAAAGACATAGCTATCATGTTGAAAATCAAATACTTGTTCATAGTATTTTGGTAGAAAATTGATAGTGAACTTATGAAGCATACTGTCAGGAAAAAGACAGACGCAGGCAATATATATTCTCGTAACTTATAAAGCTTTATTTATTCAACAGCAAGGACTCGGTGAAGTTTACTTGAATAGAAAGAAGACTGCACCGACTGAGAATGGTAAAGAGGTAGCTAAACCACCTGCTCCCAAGACTGGAGATGAAGAGTAAGTCATCTAGATCTATAAACTAGCGACCCGCCCCGGCTTCGCACGGCTGTATTATGCATGTATTATACATATAAACCTTCCTCTTGAATCACTCTATCTATTTAAAAAAAACCGCATCAAAATCCGTTGCGTTGTTTTAAAGATCTAAGCATACAAAGGGATATATACTATGTAGAGATAATATAAAATTCTAGTGTGGCGGTGTTAGTTGCCAAACTCCACCTAAACGGCTTAACAGATTTGTTTTTATTTTAATGTAAGTATATTCGTTAGGTTTGAGAATCGATTTCCTTTTTTTATCAATTTCTTCTTATTGTATTGCAAAACAACGTTTGCCGGGACAGCTAGTCTATCTATACTAATCTTCCCTCCCTATATATATAAAATTCTCGTGTCACGGGGTTCGAACTTGAACTCCTCCGAAACGGCTCGACCGATTCTCATGAAATTTTGTGAGCATATTCAGTAGGTCTGAGAATCGGCCAACATCTATTTTTTATTTTTTTTGTAAATAGCAAAACAACGTTTGCCGGGACAGCTAGTCTTATATATAAAATTCTCGTGTCACAATGTTCGTTCCCGTACTCCTCCGAAACGGCTTGACCGATTCTCATGAAATTTTGTGAGCATATTCAGTAGGTCTGAGAATCGGCCAACATCTATTTTTTATTTTGTTCTTTTAGTTTTTTTTTTGTAAATGGCAAAACAGCGTTTGACGGAACAGCTAGTATTATAAATAGAACAGATTTGTTGGAGCTTTTTTAGTGAAACTTGATATGAGGATACATTGATTAATTAACAATAACATAGCCTACTTTTCCCGATATTGCCACGGGTTCTGGAGTTACGCGGGTGAAACCGTGGAGCGATGCTAGTATATTATATTCGACTAGCTGCGCCACGGGGATAAATGATATTAAAATGTAATTTGAACATAGTTATTTACGAAAATTGGCATACAGAAGGCCAATTCTCGTAAATAATATTGTTTAAATTACATTTCAATATCATCCCGATTGCATTTCGATTGCAAAATATACCTTCAAAGTCAGTTTTTTTTTACAAAAAGCTAACTTTGAGGGTATTTTGAGCGACTTTGAGGGTATTATTTGAGATCGAAATGCAATCGAAATGATATTGAAATGTAATTTTTACGAGAATTGGCCTTCTGATGTTGATGAGTATACATAGATAAAGTGCATTGTTCGTTTCAGGACGTTGCAACCATCAAATATAACAATATGCTACTACCTGAGCATCGCATACGCATCGACTCTAGGAGGATGTTGTACACTCGTCGGTACCGCGACTAATTCCGCTTTCAAAGGAATATTTGATGGGTAAGTTATTTCAAATAATTTCTAGATACTTGTGTACGGGGTTTTTTAATATTCTATTTTTTTCTACCTCAAATGGTCAAAAGAGAAATCCGTATAATGTAGTGTAAGAATGCAGGCAAGTGAAACCAGTGGTAAAAGTTATAGACAAAACTATAATGTAAACATAGTAATTTGATATTGCATCGCACCTGCACTCATATGAAGATGTACCAAGGGCAAGGTTACACAGGAATCAATATTGTATTAGAATGTTATGTGACGTAGTATTTTATTTTACTTAGATTAATTAGTATAAAAACCCACACATATACATATATTATATACTTTATTAATATTAAGCTTCTTATTTCTGGCATACATACTAGACAAACATAAACTTACTCTCTACGACAAGTATTTAATTTATGTAGTATTTGACGACCTCTGTGGCGCGTCGGGCGAACACCCGACTGCGACGCAGAAGGTTGCGGGTTCGATTCCCGCCGGGAACAAGTATTTATGCTGACCATAAATTCTTGTTTCTGGTTCTGGGTGTTTCCTATATGTATAATTTGTATATATTTACAAAAAAAAAAAGTATATAAGTAGTTTATCCGTTATCTGGCACCCATAACACAAGCATTAAGTTGCTTAGCTTGGGGCTGGATGGCGATGTGTAATATGTCCTGAAATATTTATTTATTTAATTTTGCTAAACATAAATAGTGCGAATCTGTTATTGGCTGTTGGTGTTATCTATCTGTTTTTGTTAAATTATACTTAAGAGCTGTTGATTCGATGAAAATAAATAAAAATAATAATAATAATAAACCCCCGTATTTACTCAATAAAGATTCAGTAAAAAGTGAACCTTTCGAGTGTTAATAAGTTTCCTAGTTCCCCTCATCACAATAAAATCACTCTCTTGTCTGTCTGTCCGTGTGTCATCATCGATTTTTTGGAGGTAATTTTTGTGTGTATATTTCCAGTGAATTCCCCGAGTACGGTCAATCGGTGAATTTCTTCTGGTTCATGGCGTACTCGACTCCTACCATGATCATCATGCAGCTGCTGGTTTGGTTCGCTCTCCAGGTCACATTTATGGGCATGTTCAGGTAAACATATCTACTAATATTCCTGCGAAAGTAACTCTGTGTGAACGTTACGAAAGTTACTCTGTGTTACGTTTTCACGCTTAAACAGCTGAACCGATTTTGATAAATATTGGTATAGATTGTATGTATTTTGGTATATACTGCCATACACAGTGTTGCGAGTTCGATTCCCGCCTCAGACAGGTATTTATGCTTAGATATTTGTCTGAGGTCTGGTTGTATCTATGTATTATAAGTATATATTTAGAAAAGAAACGTACATAAGTAGTATTGCCGTTGTTTAGCACCCATAACATAAGTCTAGTTACTTAGCTTTGGGCTAGAAGGCGCGATGTGTGGAATGTCCTACAATATTTATTTATTAAGTTTATCTACTTCTTTCGTGTCAATGAGAGAATGTGAATGAGAACGAGAATGAGAGTGAAAGAATGAGACCATATTTAATGAAAAATATATTTTATACAATAAACTAACAGGCCTGGTCAATTCTCAAACGGTTTAACTTACAAACAAATAACTTGCAAGATTTGATTACATAGTTAGTTACATACAGGTCGACCTAATAAAAGCGTGTTAAAAAATATACAGTACTAGCTGCGCTCCGCGGTTTCACCCGCGTAACTCCCGATCCCGTGGGAATATCGGGATAAAAAGTAGCCTATAACCTTCCTCGATAAATGGACTATCCAACACAAAAAGAATTTTTCAATTCGAACCAGTAGTTCCTGAGATTAGCGCGTTCAAACAAACAAACAAACTCTTCAGCTTTATAATATTATATATTATAGATAATGTATATATTAAAATTTCAGGCCTAAAAGTGAGGCAGCTCGCAAAGTGAACCTCGCATCATCAGGGTCAAGCAACACTATGAAAGTCATTAAGGAACAGTACAAAGGCCTTGGACCGGCCAGCTTCCATGAAAAGGTAACACTTAGCTACTCTACTTCTCACTTGCACTAGTCACTCGATGATATCATTTCACTTAGGTTGCGGAACGAAATTAATAGAATAGAACAGAAATAACCTTATTCATGACAGAAAAAACACACACACACGCACACAAAGAATAACCTAAATATTTAGTTAAGTATACCTAGAACTAAATCCAAGATTTGATGTGCGTATGTAGTCCATTGAAAAGTTACATTTGTCGTTTTAATCCCCAAATGTACCCCATTTAAATCCCTTTTTCCAAGATGGCGACCGTGGGACATGGGCAAAAATCCCTCAAACTTGGATTTAACTTTAAACTGACCCCCCCTTTATATGTAAAAAATAAAATTGCGTCCTCTGACAAATGCACGCTAAGCCCAACCAAATGTAACATTTTAATAGACTAATGTGTAAATTGACAAAAAGCCGTGCCCATACGCCGTAAATATCTTTATCGCGCAAAAATTAGGGGATTAAATCTTATGGCTTTCCTTCCCCATCCCTTAAACTACTACTAAGATGATTTTCATCCATCGGTTCAGTCATTCGGCGGTATACCAGCTGCGCCCCGTGGTTTCACGCGCCCGTTAGTGTCGATCCCGTTGGATTTCCGGGATGAAAAATAACCTAAAAAATACCCCAAACGGCCTATTCGCACAGCTCACTGACGACACAGTGCCGTACCGTGACGTTCCATCAGTGTCAGTGAAAAATGATATTGTTGCATACTTTTTGTACTAGACTATCCGTACTGGTCAGTGGCAGTGGTGTTCAGTGCTGTCAGTGCTGCTCCGACGTTGCTCCGACGCTCGCTGTGATCCGGCGTGAATTTGTAGCGTACAATATTTTGTCTGACACGGTCGCAGTGTTTCAAGATGGCCGACGTAAAGTTAATTGAATTGGTCCGTGTGCTGTCCGTATTTATCACGTTTTTTTGACGATCGACCCCTAGGTACATTCTTTTTCCTTAAAACCGCAGTCAAAATATCGGAAATTTTGCGGTTGTTATCTTTGCTCGCTTTCGTTTTTTTACATATAGTATAATTTAAAAAACCGTTAAGTGCGAGTTGGACTCGCGCACGAAAGTTATGGTAACCCTTGCGGATAGAGTACTAAAAATCACTGCGCCGTGTCGGTAGTGACACTGATATGTAGGAATAGCACGATACGGTACGGAACTGTCGTCACTGTGCCGTCACTGTGTCGTCGCTGAGCTGTGCGGATAGACCTTTAGTCCTTCTCACAAACTTTTACCTCTTTATAATAAAAAGTATAGATGGGCCTGTGCCTAAAATGAATGAATTGATAATATAATAATAATATGAATATGTTCCAGGCTTCAGGGATGCTGTTCATTCTGGCCGTGTTCCTGTACATCTTCAGGAAACCTGGCTTCATGCCGGGCTGGGCTGGGGCACTTAGTTCTATGTTAGTTGCATTTGATTTATATACTTCACTATCTGCGCCCCGCGGTTTCACCCGCGGAAGGCCCGATCTCGTGAGAATATCAAAATAAAAAGTAGCCTATAACCTTCCTCGACAAATGGACTATCCAAAACAAAAATATTTTTTTAATTCGAACCAGTAGTTCCTGAGATTAGTGCGTTTAAACAAACAATCTCTTCAGATTAATAATATTAGTATGAATATGGATAGATTGATTGATGTAGATGATACGATGTTTACCGGGTTATCTCCCGGTAAACATCGTATCATCTACATCATCAACCGACGCGCCACAGGGTGACGACCTCTGTGGCGCGTCGGGCGGACACCCGACTGCGACGCAGAAGGTTGCGGGTTCGATTCCCGCCGGGAACAAGTATTTATGCTGACCATAAATTCTTGTTTCTGGTTCTGGGTGTTTCCTATATGTATAATATGTATATATTTACAAAAAAAAAAAAAAAGTATATAAGTAGTTTATCCGTTATCTGGCACCCATAACACAAGCATTAAGTTGCTTAGCTTGGGGCTGGATGGCGATGTGTAATATGTCCTGAAATATTTTTTTTTTTTTTTTTTTATCTAGTCATAATTAAATAACAATTTATGTATGTTTATTGCAGACCAGTGAAAGACGGCGTGACTTCGATGTTTATAGTTGTTCTCATGTTTATTCTACCGATGTCACTTGACTTCTTGAAGTTCTTCTCTGCTAGCGCCTCGTGTAAGTACCTACCTTATAAACGACCTGTGTGACACAGAATGTTGCAGCTTCAATTTCCGCCGTCTAATAAATGTTTTTGTGCAGTATTTGTTTTTGGTGTGTATCAAAGTCCAAAGTCAAAATGTTTTATTCATTAAGGTACCTACCGGCGTACAAACGTAGTCGACTGTTTCCTCCCTGGATAATGACACTAGCACAATTAATATGTTTGTGCCATAAAACCTATAACTGCCATGACTAATTGACTATGCCCCTATGTCTTTGTTTTTTTTCATAGAAATTAAGATTTAAAAAACAAAAAAAAAATGGTTTGAGCGAAAGTACTGTAACACAAAAGTCACATGTTGCAGCTGCGTAACCCAAAAGTAAAACAGGTTGAAGCTGCGAGAGTAAAATATTAAGATGCACGCGCATAACTAACACTAAAGTAACAGATTGATATTTATTTTGCTGCCCGCAAAATAAATATCAGACGGACGGGCGGACGGACAGACAGATGGACGTATAACTTCTCACACGCGTACATAAGTACACGCATCCATTTTGAAGCTTTTGCATAGCTTTTATCGCGGGCTTTGAACGCGGCGACTGAATCAAGAAATTCCGTAACGAAAATAAAACCTAACACCGCCCACTCCGCCTACCATGTAGCTCGGCCGAGTGTTCGCTATGCAATAGTTTTACCGCGGCAGTCCCCAAGTGCCACACGTTTTTCTTTTTTTATTTAAATCAATATATCTATGTAAAAAGGTTTAATATTTATAATTATGTGAAATGTTTTCAGACGAAGAGTTATCAGCGATGCGAGCATCCCCCAGCATTGTCACATGGAAGATATTGAAGGAGAAGATACCTTGGGGACTACTGTTCTTGCTCGGTAAGACACTTTTACACACATAAAAATAAATACAAAACACTGTAATCACTCCTAGCTACTTGTAGGTACCCCCAAGACATTACCAAAATAAAAAAAATCTTAAAATCCTTGGATAAACTAGGGTATTTATTCAAAATATATTTGTTATCCTGTTTTTTTTGGGTAACGCTTCATGTTAAAACAAGTTATTTTTATATTTATTTTCTTTTTTTTCATCCCAGGTGGCGGCTTCGCCTTAGCCGCAGGTAGTAAGGAAACCAAACTCTCCGAGATGATAGGAACATCCCTAATAGGGCTCCAAGGCCTCAACCATGCGCTAGTATTGTTTGTAGTAGTTGTCGTGACACAGTTCATCACAGAGTTCACGTCTAACGTCGCTATCGCCAATCTAATACTGCCCGTGCTGGCTAATATGGTGAGTGTTGAATATTTGTTAAGTCTGCCATGATAGGATCTTGCTATGAACCTGTCTGCTATGATAGGGTTTGCACGGGTCTATTTGCCATGATAGGATCATGCCACAAACCTGTCTGCTATTACAGGATCTTGCTACGGGTCTATCTGCCATAATAGGACACAACCACTGCCACAGGATTATGTGCCATGATAGGATCTCACCACAGGAATGTTTGCCATGTTAGAATCTTGACACGGGCCTGTTTGCTAGGACAGGATCTTGCCACGGGTCTATCTGCCACGGGAATATCTGCTATGACAGGATCTTGCCACGGGCCTGTCGGCCATGATAGGCAGATGCCACGGGAATATCTGCTGTTAAAGGAGATCCTTTAAGCCAGACAGGCCCATGGCAAGATTGCCATGGGCCTGTCTGGCATGATAGGATCTCACCACAGGAATGTTTGCCATGTTAGAATCTTGACAACCTGTCTGCCATTAAAGGATCTTGCCA
The DNA here is from genome assembly GCA_907269075.1 of Idaea aversata. NCBI lineage: Eukaryota > Metazoa > Arthropoda > Insecta > Lepidoptera > Geometridae > Idaea > Idaea aversata. The sequence continues at coordinate 11,339,314 of OU026104.1, read as the reverse complement.
AGGACCTGCTATGATAAGATCTTACCATAGGTCTATCTGCCATGATAGGATCTTGCCACGAACCTGTCTATTCTTTACCGCGATGACACCAGCCTGCCTAGCATGAAGACCAAAACACGATACGATAAAGCGATATAACTACATCAACTCTCAAAATATGATCGATAAAGCCGCCATGTTGAATTTTTATCGAAAATTGCGATAAAATTTATGATAAAAATTCAAAATGGCGACTTTATCTATCATATTTTGAGAGTTGATGTAGTTATATCGCTTTATCGTATCGTGTTTTGAGCTTCATGCTAGGCAGGCTGGACTGGAGTCTCGCTTATTGTCCTATCAAAGTGAATTGATGGTTCACAATACTATAAATGATGTATTTACACGTTAATTATGTTCGCAGGCCCGAGCTCTGAATATGGACCCCCGTTACCTGATGATACCGGCCACCCTCGCTTGCTCCATGGCGTTCCACATGCCTGTCGGTACGCCGCCCAATGCGATAGTAGCTGGCGTCTCACACATACCCACTTCTAAGATGGTAAGAAAGACAATATTCTTTATTTTTGTCAATGGTCACCATGCCGGACTGCCAATCACAGGGATGCGGGTTCGATTTCCGCCTCAGACAAGTATTTATGCTTAAATATTTGTCTGTGGTCTGGTTGTTTCTATGTATCTCTATATATAAAAATCAATTGCTGTTCGTTAGTCTCGCTAAAACTCGAGAATGGCTGAACCGATTTATATGATTTTGGTTTTGACATGTTTGTCGTAGTCCAGGGAAGGTTTAAACGGTGAGAAACATCGGACTTACGCGGGTGAAACCGCGGGGCGCAGCTAGTTATAAGTATATATTTACAAAAAAAAAGTATATAAGTAGTATATCTAGCACTCATAACACAAGTCTAGTTACTTAGCTTGGGGCTAGATGGCGATGTGTAGAATGTCCTGTGATATTTATTTATTTATTTAAGAGGAAAGGGTACCGGGCGCTCTCTCCACACAAACGTTGTCGACTGTTTCCCTGTATACAGGGTTATTTGAAATTATACTAGCAAGCCGTTGAGGGCTACTTCTGTGCACCTTAACAAACAACTTTTGTTCTACGACTTTTGAAATTCGAAAAAAAAAATGAAAATTTTGAGGTTATGTAAATTCGAAAAACAGCTGATTTTTGAAAACAAAGGTCATTCAGACTAAGAACAGTAGATAAAACTTAAAAAATAAGTAAAAATTTAAGGTTAATGACCTCTCCGTGTAAGGAACAGCTGATTTTCAGGTAAACCTAACCTCAAAATTTTCGAAAAAATGTTCGATTTCCAAAAGTCGTAGAACAAAAGTTGTTTGTTAAGGTGCACAGAAGTAGCCCTTAACGGCTTGCTAGTATAATTTCCAATAACCCAGTATATTTATTTATCCCGATATTCCTACGGGAACGGCTTTCCTAACTTACATGTTCTTTTTTTTGTAATTTCAGGCAATCGGCGGTATTGGCCCTAAAATAATTACGACCCTTCTAGTTTGGGGTTCTTACCCTACATGGGGCTCAATTATTTTCCCACCCCTTGTTTCTTCGACCAGCGAAGCCTTAATAAATGGTACCTTACCCTTAATAAATGGTACCCTACCCTTAATAAATGGTACCCTACCCTTAATAAATGGTACCCTATCTAATGTAAGTTGAGGTGCTTTCAGGTAATGACTTTTAATAAAATTTGGATGATATTTGATAATAAATAATTATCTCCCTTTAATTAAACACTGGGGTTTCATTTTTTGGTTTTAGTGAAAAATCTTTAAAATGATATGCAGTATTCTTAATTTAAAAGCAATATACTGCTTATTATTTTCAAGAACATTTAAACTAAAAACAAGAAATTATTCTCAGGCGAAGAAATCATACTGTCTTAAGAAATAATCACATCCATACAAAAGCTAAAGAATAATTTATTAGTTTTTGTAAAAAAAACTTTAAAATGATATGCAGGTTTCAATTTCAATGCAATTTAAACTGCTTATTAGCTTCAAGAACATTTGCTGAAACCAAGAAATCCTCTCCCTAAGGAGTTCTAGATCTTCTAGACTTCTTGGTCTTTTGAATTATTTTTTGCTTCAAGAAATCTTTATTTTCTGTGTAATTGAGCGGAAAATGCATTTTGTTACCCGGTTTGGTTTTTAGCAGATTTTTATTGATATTTTAAAATCAGATTTCCGTTTTATTTTGTGATGTTAAAAACTTTTGACGTCACTTCAAGTTTTTTTTGATTGATAATTAAATTTACATATTTTGAATATGAGTTAGCAAAATAGCATTTCCACGCTTGTCATTTAGAATGGTTGCAAAAATAATTGTTAGGGAGGAAAATTTTGTCTCATTATTTTAATATCCTATTATATATGTGAAAGTTTGTGTGTTAGTTTCATCCTCCTTCACGCTAAAACTACTGAATCGATTGTGATGAAGCTCTGAAACCTGGACTAATATATAGGCTACTTTTTATCCCGTTATTCAAATCGGGACCTACGCGGGTGAAACCGTGGGGCGCAACTAGTTACTAATAGAATTTCGAAGACATAGGGCCACAAACTCGAATAATTTACAAAATAATGATATAAAGTTATATTTTCCTCCCTCCTAAGTTATTATACAAATAACTTTAGTCCGTACGGACGTTGTGATATTGAAAAACAAATATTGTATTTTTATAAGCGTTTATAAAGGTGAAGTTTTAGAGGTAGGGCGACAACGATAACTTTGCGCCCTGGTGGACCAAAAAGTCCGCGTTTATGTATAAAAAAATAACACAATTTTGGTTTAATTGTTTGGTTTAATCGGTTCTGAAAAAGGTTAAAATAAAATATAAGATATATATTTTTATTATATATACATACCGTACCTATATGCATTTTAATATAACTGCATTTAGTAAGAAAAATCACTTTTTTCTATCGATTGTTCGTATGTTTGTTACGTTTTCGCGCAAAAACTACTGAACCGATTGCGATGAAATTTGTTATGAAGATAGCTGAAATCTTGGAATAACATTAGGGTAGTTTTGATCCCGAAATTCCCATGGGATCGGGCCCTACAAGGGTGCAGCTAGTAGGCGCATAAAATATTTTAACCGAACTTTGGTAGCTTTCAGACAAATTAAATATTTTAGAACAGACAACGGACAATCGAATGAACTTAAAGGTTCCGTTTTTTCTATTTAGGTACGGAACCCTAAAACCAAAACAATGTACAGACAATAAAAAATAAATACGCATTTTTAAATAATATATTTTTGTATGTAATATATAACGATTTTTTATAATAATATGATATTGTAATTTATATTGTTCCTAAGTAGGTGAATTTGATATTTTCATCATAAAATGTGATAAAATATTCAAAAAATTAATTTATTTTCTTTGACTTAAATATTTTCTTAATTATGCTGTTGTCGGTGCCAAGTTTTATGTTAAATTTTGACTACTTTATCTGCATGGTTTGGAAAATTACTTGCGAAAAACACTTACAATCGTACTCATTAATGTAGCTTAGCAGGTGATTAGTTGTCGCTTAAAAGCGAAATTAACAATATTGAAATAAATATTTATAACTACTATATTTTCTTTGAAACAAAGATGCATGATAAATAGTTATGAATTAATGATCAGCTAAGCAGCGTTTGAGTGCGGCAGTTAATCGAATAGGTACTTACGTAACTAAATTGTTATATGAACTCTCGGTTTTGGAAATCTCTCAATTATTAGTGCCTTCTATTTGTACAGTTAGCATAAAAATGTGTTTCTTTTATTAATAAAAAATATAAAAAATTGGGAACCTATTGCAATTTGCTATCTCCAATGCCAGCAAAAAAATGGTTTTCTGTAAAGTCAGTTTACGGACGATTAATTTTACGTGATAACATCATAAGAAAATATTACGTTGCTATGGTTACCATTTTGTCAATAAAACTCACGTTCCCGGAACGCGATAACGTCACACTTTTTAGTTAGTGCTGCCGGTATTTATAAGACGTTGTCACGTCGAAAAAAAACTTTATTAAAAATAAAATAAAATTAGTCTTGTTTGACTGATTGGGCTGTTAAGCACACTGATAGCTATTCTGACGTAGGCATTCGCTAAGAATGATTTTTGGAAAATTCAAACGCGAACGAAGTCGCAGGTGGACGCTAGATCGTTTTTATACAAGAGAGAGAAGAGAGTTTTTTGCCCGAACGTCTATTAAAAATACAGTCAAATTAAGAACCTCTTTTATTTGAAGTCAGTTAAAAATTTAATAAATATGAAAGCATTTTTATGCTGATTGTACAATGAGGCAATAAAAGTGCAGACCCGCCGTAAAGCTCCATAATTATTATAAAATTATATTGCAGGACATTCCACACATCGCCATCTAGCCCCAAGCTAAGTAACTGGACTTGTGTTATGGGTGCTAGACAACGGATATACTACTTATATACTTTTCTTTTGTAAATATATACTTATATTACATAGAAACAACCAGACCACAGACAAATATCTCAACATAAATACTTGTCTGCGGCGGGAATCGAACCCGCAACCCTGTGTTAGGCAGTCCGGTATGGTGACCATTGCGCCAACTGGGTCGTCAAATTGGGTTGAATTGCCATTATTAGAATGTTTTCCACTCGAGCAACATTCTAAGATTCTGCTAGAGTTATTGTATTTGAACATCTAGCCCACGCTTTACGTTGGGTCTGAAATTCTGTTGCCAACTGTACTTACCTAACTTTTTATTACGCACACTTTGAATTTACAACATCAATATTCTAGTTTATGAGTTGATTTTTTTTTAATTTTGTGGTTTTTGTTTCGGCTCTACACTACCAAAACGTAGTGCCATAGTTGCCATGTTAAAAATTTATGCTCATTTGTAAATATTATTAATTTAGGTAAATGTTTTATGTTTTTAGAATTATTAATAAATATTACTTTTAAAATTATTATTGCTGTTTTTCTTTATAATTCTTTAATTTATGCCTTGTAGTTTTGAACAGGTTTGTTTCGTTTTTCGTTGGTTATTCAATTTCTACTTGAATTTCCCAAAAATAGAATTACTTAGGCGATAAAAAGACATACATGAATATAAACTATTAATTCTTGTTCTACTACTAGGTACTTTTTTTAAGATGCTTTTTTTGTTTTTATTTGCTTGCAAGGACATATTTTCCCGATCCCGTGGGAATATAGGGATAAAAAATAGCCTATATTATTCCTAATGAATCAATGTATCCTCATACCAAGTTTCATCAAAATCGGTCCAGTAGTTTCGGAGCCTTTTCGTTACAAACAAAAAAATCTTCCTCTTTATAATATTTGTGTAGATAAAGAACGGTGTTGGCCTAGTGAGAGATACCTCGACTTTCATTCTAAAGGCCGTAGGTTCCAATCCGTGCCGGCCGTGCACCAATTTGTTCTTTAATGTAAGTTTATATCGTTTTTGTATGTACAGTTCAGAAAATTCTTAATATATATAAATCTCGTGTCACAATGTTTGTCCTCAATGGACTCCTAAACCACTTAACCGATTATAATAAAATTCGCACACCATGTGCAGTTCGATCCAACTTGAGAGATAGGATAGCTTACATCCCGATATTCCCACGGGATCGGGAGTTACGCGGGTGAAACCGCGGAGGGCAGCTAGTAAAATTATATTTCTTTCTTTCTATTTAAAATCGTATATTCAGTAAGTGTGTGGTCCAGTCCTGTATCCCGACATTCGTCCAGACAGCGACGGACCACGCTGCTACTGTGAACCATGTCACTATCACGCTGCAGATTGACAGCCCGGTACCGGATGACATCTGAGGGTATAAGCACTTTTTTAAATAACTGGTTCGATTTCCGTCGTAAAACATTTGAACTACTAATATGTCCAGTCGTTTGATCATGAAGCCAACAAATAAATAAACAACCATAATTTGATGCAAAATACTGGCTATATCCACGAGCCGTGCGAAGCCATAATTTGACAGCTGTCAGTTGATAATGATTTTCCGTAGTGCTGAAAAGTATTACTTCCAACCCGCTCCTCAGGCAATTTCAGACCTACTTTCCGAGTATGAGGAATGAAAAAATATTAGTAGGAGAGCGGTGTTGGCTTAGAGGTAGATATCAATACTTTCATTCTGAAGACCGTGGATTGAAATCCCAGCCAACGGTAAAAAATTATGTGCGCTAATTGACATTGCTTTTCCGGTAAAGGAAAACATCGTGATGCAACCCGCGGCTTAGTTAGCTCCAGAAGTAATGACAAGTTCTCTCCTCTGGACATGGTCGACTAAGCTGAGAGGGTAGCCTACTCCATCCTCACGCAAAAAAGACCCCATTGAAAAAGGGTCTAATTGCGGAAAACAGCCCTTATACAAGTGCAAGTAAGTAGGATTTGCTTACCATTTTAAAAGGTGGTATGTGAACGTAAGCCGCTACCATGGCCAAGACTGGAGAGCCCATGGTCAAGTGGAATGGGAACGAGGAGGCCAGTGAAGCCGCCATCATGAGGAAGTAAGGGTTTATGGTGCACATTACAGCCTATAGAGACATTAAAGACAATATTAAAGCACGGCCGGATTCAGTGGCGCAACTATACTGTACGAGGCCCGTGCCAAATTTATTGGATGCCCCAATATAAAGAAGCTAAAACATCAAAAATAGTATTTTTTATTTTATAACACTTATATAAACACTAAAAAGTCTAAAAAAATGTTTTTGATCAAAAATGTTGGCTCAGAAAACTCTATGCAACTAAGTAGGTAGCTAATAACTTTAATAAATTTAAGACAAAACTATTTTTTTACTAAATGTCTAATAATTAAATATTGGGAGTTGGGATTCTCCTCTGACCCCTTCCGGCTGGGGGCCCGTGGCATTTTGCTGACTGCCACCCTGTAGTTACGCCACTGGCAGGATTGTCAGAAAGGGAATTCATACCGTAAATATTTAAGTGGGGCTTCCATACAACATAGTACGGACCCTTCGTGTGCGAGTCCGACTCGCACTTGGCCGGTTTTTTGTGTAATTATCACTTCATCATCACTACATAGTATAAAATAAAGTCGCTTTCTCTGTCCCTATGTCCCTTTGTATGCTTAAATATTTAAAACTACGCAACGGATTTTGATGCTGTTTTTTTTAATAGATAGATTCAAGAGGAAGGTTTATATGTATAATACATGCATAATATAGCCGTGCGAAGCCGGGGCGGGTCGCTAGTTTTATAATAATTTAGGCTTCTTTAAAAAATATTAGTTTTAATTTAAAATTATGGCAGTAGCAGTGACGGTAATTTCACTTCACTTCATATAACACCAAGTGCTAGCTGTTACTTTGGCCAAAGGATCGCCATTCCCAGGGAATGTAGCCAGCCTTTTGGAAGACTTATTAAGATTCTAAGGGTTCACGCCCGTCGGCTTCCCTAACAAATACCCCACTCCCGAAACTTTTTAACTTCCGTCGGGCCCCCTGGACTAGGGGATACGACGGGCGCTTATTTAAAGTAAGATCGCTCCTCGAAGATCCCCTGTGCTCCCCCAGGGGATGTATTGAACATGTAGGTAAAGATTTTTCTGTCTCATCGGATCCCCTAGATTTTAGGTACATTATTGTGTAGGTACTGACCAATTTAGCTACGTGAGGTAGCAAACAATAAACAACAGTGGAATTAGGCGCGAATTCAGTGAGAATCTTGAAGAATATCGTGATGACGAGCATCAGAGCCGGTGAGGGCCAATTCTTGAAGACCAGCAGGAACTGTTCTATTTGATCCGTCATGTGAGACTCTCTCAATGCTTCGAAGATTGTAGCACTGCCTCCTGTGGCAAACGGTAAATTTTACATAAGATTAATCGTTTTACTTGTCCGCCAAATTAGATTTATTACAGCTTTTTGTAAAAATTATACCCAGTTACAACCCCGTTATTTATAAACTAAATCTTTTTTTAGTGTTCCATACCCAAAAGGGTAAATACGGAACCCTTCACTAAGTCTTCATTGTCTGACTGTCACCAGGCAAGACTGAGGTGACATGCTGACTAAGGTGCTTTCTGAGGTGTATCTCATTAACCGTGATAGCTAGACAGTTGTAAATTTCACAGAAAGAAAGAAAGAAAAAGCATTTATTGAGTACAAACACGCGACAAACACAGGAATAAGGAAAGAAACATGACACTGAAAATTAATTAAATAAAAAACAAAAAATGACAAAGAAAAAACAACATAAATGAGGAGTCGTGTGCTGACCCAAATGGGTCGACCTCAGCTCAAAACTGCAGCCAAACATGCTTAGCTGCAGCGCTGCTCTTCCGGCCAGACCCATCTAGCTAGAAAGCTAGATTTAAATAGCGCCCCCTCGGCTCTTCACACACTACAAAAAACCAAAGAAAAATAAATAAATTAGGTATATAATGATGATGGTGGTAGATGATGTATTTTTGTTGTTCGTATAAGAACAAATACTAAAAACAAAATATAATGGTGCGGAACCCTTCGTGTGCGAGTCCGACTAGTACTTGATTGGTTTTTAACCAACTTCTAAAAGCAGATTGTTCTCAGGTGTTCAAAATAGCAACATTTATAAGGGGACAATTCGGATATATAAGCATTTAAAAGGCTTATTCCGATCAGCTCCGAGTTTTTGTTTCTTTTTAATCTCCGAATATCTCAGTTAATTATAAAATATGAAATTACCAACAATAAATAGTACGCTCCAATTGAACCTGTTCTCAACTGATACCCATTTTAGACAAGTCTGGCTTGCAGTCTGAGGTAGTGGATCTCTTCTTTCTAAAACAAAGATAATAATAGATGCTCAACTAAGGCCCCAAAGGGCGCATAAAAGTTCTCGACAGGACGACGAAACCTAATCTTGTCATCTCCATTCTTTCGTCATACAACCAGACAGACTGGTGTGCGGCACCGATTCATGGTGGACATACCAGACGTTTGCACTAAGCGCTTTGCTTCGTCATTCCTTATTCGTACTGCAAGGGAATGGAATCGGTTGCCTGCGTCTGTCTTTCCTGACGTGTACAATTTGGGGGTCTTCAAGTCGCGAGTGAATAGGTATCTTCTAGGAAGGCGTGTTACATCTTAGGCCGCATCGTCACCTACCATCAGGCTGGTGTGATAGTGGTCAAACTCTGACCTATAATATGTAAAAATAAAACGGTAGGGAGTGGGGGATCCGTTAGGGGAGCCGACGGGCTTCGACCGGTATCATGAACTCCCTCAGCAATAACCTTAAACCACCAGTTGTCACAGTCCTCTAGGTATTAAAAGTTGGGGATAGTTTGATGGGCATATTTTAAAAAGCGCTGTAGAATTAAGTAAACAAACTATACCCACCTGTAACCGAACGGTTTTTGAAGAATTTAACATAATCCAAGTCTTTTGGTAGAATGAACAGTAGAAACACTAGAAATATGCATGGAGAAGACACGCTGAAGTGGCTGAAAATGTATTTATATTGTAGGTAGGATATTTCACATAGCGCCTATCTATGATGGCGCTGTACATCATGTGCTGTGTGTGGTGCATCATAACACAAGCCCACAATGGCCAGACAACGTATAGAATATTTACTTGTACTTACTTATACTTTTCTTTCGTAAATATAATTAGAAACGTCAAGACCAGGAACAAAATATTTATTTGAGGCGGGAATCGAATTCGCAACCTTCTGCATCGGTGGCGGGCCACGATTAGAAAGCTATCGAATATGATTTTTAGAGAGAATGCCACTCGGACAGACAGACGGACGAGAGAGTGATCTTATAAGGGTTCCTTTTTTTACCTTTTGAGGTACAGAACCCAAACATTGGAAAAACTCTGATTCGCCCATTTAAAAAATTCACACAACGTATCGAATCCCCTGGGGAGCATAGAAGATCTGCGAGGCGCTCGAATCTAATTTTAAATAAACGGCCGAAGGCGTCTCCCCAATCCAGGGGAGCCGACGGGCGTGAAAAATTGTTCGACAGGGAAGACGCTCGGGAGTGGGGGATCCGTTAGGGGAGCCGACAGGCGTGAACCGTCGTGTAATATTTATTTATTTTATTAAAGGTACTGACTTGTGAAAAAATCCATAGTTAATATTATCAATGTGAGCCGAACTGATCGTTGATTGAAGTAGTAATGTTAAAATGATTATGGCGCCAACTGTCTGGAATTTAAATGATAATAAGTACCTACTTAGCTACCTATTCGTTGAAAATAAAGTAGATCCTGCGCGCCGTTCTTTAATTTAACCCGCTTAAGTTCTGCTCCCGTGGGAAAACAAAGTAGTGTATGTTACTTTCAAAGATTCAATGTATCCCGATACCGAGTTTTATTAAAATCTGTTCAGTAGTTTGTGAGATTTTTCATTAAATAGATCTTTTTTATTTAAGGCTCTCCGCAGACGACGCACGTTGACGGTTCAAATTGTAGATGCTAGCGCCATAGAAATTACAAGTGCCCAAGTACGAACGCCCAAATTCTATGCAAGTGCCTCATTTCTCTGGCTAGCGCTCTCTCCCTCGTTTTTTAAGTATTTATTAAAGTAAGATCATAGACTAAAAAAAACATTTGTGTCTGTAAAGTCAGTTTACGGACGATAATTTTACGTGATAACGTTATAAGAAAACATTGATGAAAATACGTTGCTATGGTTACCTACCACGTCTACAGAACGCGAAAGCTTTATTAGGGTACTAGCTTTTGCCCGCGACTTCGTTAGCATTAAAGTCGAAAAATGACCAAGGAATCACATTCTCCCATACATACTTTGCCTCCCTTTTTCGCCACGTTTTTTATCACCTTTCTTATCGGATGCCTACGTCATACAAAGAACGTTTAAGGTCTCTATAATCAGCGACTTAAGCTGTACGTTGATCCGTCAGTCAGTCAGTCATTCAGAACAAAGCATTTTATATGTAAAATGTATGAATTATTCAGTATTTACAACTCTATGGTATAAAACGAACCCACTCATAAACGGTAACTTTGCCCATACGTTCGTACTGATTCGTGAGCAGTGTGTTGGTGTATTGCACTTCTTCTTCTGTCATCAATACTTCTTGGTGACGGTTTTGGGTTCTAGAACCAAAAAAAACCCTTTAAAAACAGTCTGCAAGAAAGTTTTCTTGGGCCATAACTTCAAAAGAAAAAAAATTGTTGTCTGTAATGTCGGTTTACGGTCGACACGTCATAAGAAAACATTGATGGTAACCATAGCAACGATAATACGTTGCTATGGTTCCCTTGTCAATAACATGACGCACGACGGGAACGTGAGCAATGACGTCACACTTTTTTGTGAGTGCCGGTCTTCATCAATTTATAAGACTTTATCACGTCTCAAAAGATTTCTTAGAAGGCAGTTTTAGAGACGTAGCCGCAACAGAGACGTAAAATTAACGTCTAGTCGAAACCAAAGAGTTCTCATTATAATCCAAGAAGGTTAGCTATAAATAACTTTAACCTTACTAACCGAAACATTCCCAAAAACCAGAAGTTCATCCAGAAATAGAGAAGAGTTTCCATGACGATGCTCCCAGGAAGGTTCAGGAGCATAAACCGCGGGAACTCTATCTTGGGTCCGTTGGGGAACAACCTAATGAATAAACTTCCATCAGTTTTTGCTGCGATGTGGAAAAAGAGAATCTAAAAAATCATCTAAAAAGTATAAAGAAAAATGTTGGCTTGGGCCCTGATTCCGAAAGACCATACGATGATATCGATCTTGAAATACGACTTCAGAAATAGCGTTTATAGGTATGGAAACCACATAAAATGGTTATTTAAGGATACAAAAGCCAGTAAAGGACGAAGTATGTCGATAGTTTGGGTAATTTTTTTTAGTAATCAGGAAATATTTATGAAAATAATTGAGCGTGTTACACGTGAGACATGAGCCTTACAGAATTACGGCCAAAATGGAAATGCTGATTCAATCTGCAATATAAAAAAAAAACAGCGCACTCCGGGAGTGCAGGCAGAAGTGAAAACTGTATATCTGTGTAAAATCTCATATGTCGCGAGAACATACGCAAAAAGAGTTTTAGATAAAAAAAAAAAATAGTCGGACGACAAATAGTCGTCCGACATTTGTCGTCCAACAAATTGTCGTCCGTCAATAGTCGTCCGACATTTGTCGTCCGTCAATAGTCGTCCGACATTTGTCGTCCGTCAATAGTCGTCCGTTAAAAAATACCATATGTACGTCTTAATACACTCACAGCCAAATTAAAAACAGTAGGCCCAGGCATACATTTTCGCCGCGCCGTAGAGAGGGGATAGCTGTCTACTCTCCATCCGTCTTACGCTTTTTCGATTCACGTGTCCTGACGCGAGTTTAAGGCCCGTATTAATAAATCGCTCTCAATATCGATCTTGAGTGCTTATCAATTGAGTAAGTCTTGAGATGCGGTCACTATCTTAAGTTAGGCGTTAATTAATAGATAAAACTCAAGTTCTAACCAGGCTGATATCGCTCTTGAGATTTGAAACTGATCTTGAGAGCGACATTGAATGACAGTAACGCTTTGTTCTTACCTTGAATGGTATGTTTTTACCCTATGGTAGGTAGTGTCGTCATATTTTGCTGTCAACTTGTTTTTAATGTGAATTTTTTTACAAAATGTAAGATTTTACTACTAAATAATTATTTAAATGCGAATGATTTGTTCAAAAAGTCATTAGCATAAAATATCATCATATTAATTGATTTCTGACAAAATTTGTTCTAGCTCCATGTTCCTGAACTACAAAACTAACGAAACAGCTAACTTATGTCATGTATGACCCGCAATCAGACTTGAGTTCACGAAACTACATCTTGAGACATATCTTGAGAGCTGAGTTTGATTTATTAATACGGTATTACTCAAATGATACGTCGCTCTTTAATCGCGTCTTAAGATAGGTTTATTAATCAGCGCAACAACTCAAGAGCAAACTCAAGATTGAAATCGATATTGAGTTCGGTTTATTAATACGGACCTAAGATTTTATACCCATTACAGAAAAAGTGCTCAACGCCGCTAAAGAAGTTTTCACTTCATTAAAAAAACAAATCGCATAAATTATCAATACGATGGACGACATTACGTAATATAATTACTGGTAACACTACCTAAACAGAATAGCAAAGTCAATATCCATTTAAATCTATGCTCAATTAATTCGCTACTCGTTGAGCTTGACTATTTTGAAACGCAGAAATTTTAAGCGAATGAAAATAAAGTCACTATTCGTTCATTGACTTTTACGGGTAATTAGTTGTCTGGTTACTTAATCTAGTACGTCTATCATTTAAGTTTGGTTTCCATTCATCGTTGCATGTTTGAACTTATGAATGAGCATTTTAATTTTTGTACTGTGCTGTTACATTCCGTAGGAGATCTTACAATGGCTTCTTTCAACACTTTATTAGAAAGAAAACAACGTACGTTTCGCAGTAAATCTTCAATATCTGATTTGTATGGCTTCCCATCAACGTGGCGCTTGCTCCTGTAATATTACATAATATTTTCACAACTTATCTTTTAATAACTAGGCTTCTATTATTGTCATTAACATATCGGTTAGTAAAAGTGAAACTTTTGTTCCACCTATCCCTATTAATAGCTCAATGGTAGAGATAGGTGGAATAAAAATCCATTCTTCCCTACCAGGGGAGATGCATTGGTAGGGACTAGTACACTAGCCACTTTTTATCCCGATATTCCTACCTATCAGGGTAAAACCGAGAGGCTGCTAGTATCGTACTAAATTTTGACGTAGGTAACGTCTTTTAAATCGAATTATACACCGGCATTCACAAAAAAGTGTGACGTCATGCGTCATGGTTAAAAAGTGTGATCAAGGCGTCATGGTTACGGGAACATGACATGTTATTGACAAGGTAACCAACTAACCATAGCAACGTATTGTTACCATCAGTGTTTTCATAAGACGCCAAAAAAGGGAAAATAATTACAAAGGAAAAACAAGAAAAACAACTAGAATATTGTTAGATTCTCAGACCTAACGAATATACACAAAAAATTCATACAAATCGGTTCAGCCGTTTATGTGGAGATTAGCAAATAACACAGTTGCTATGGTTACCATCATCGTTTTAATAAACCGACTTTACAGACAACCATTTTTTTTTTGCAGAATTTTGTTATGGAAAGGTACTACCTAATCTTAAACAGTGTATGATAAGTACCAAGGTAATACACTTACCTATTAGTGAAGAATAAGCGATGCCCAAGAAATAAAACACTGTCAGGTCAGTTGGTCTAGGGTGCCTAAAAAATATTTTAATTCTGTTGGCTTCTTATTTCTAAGCGCGAGAGATAGATTAGATCAACCAATCGCAGTGTGCGCTACGCAGGTCTTGTTAAGCAACGCGCCGTGATTGGGTGATCGAGTCTCGGTCGAGTTAGAAGAATTAATGAAAAGCCAACAACATACTTTTCTCCGTGTCTGTACGATTTCTGTCTCGCTTTACCAATTATTTGATAAATCTCTACTATTCCCATCTGAGAAGTAAACAAAGGTTTATTTATTTAACTTAAGTACTGCTTATATAGGTACTTTACATAAGTACCTACCTACATAATAATAACGAACTGCGCTGCGCCCTGAAGTTTTTACTGCGAAGGGCCGCCCGCATGCGATGGTAATTACGTAGGTCTCGATTCAGTCTAAGCAACGAACATGGAGACACAGATTGAGAATTAAGTAAGTATTAAATTTCCATAGGATTTGATTCGTTTGATTTGTTTTGTACAATAGAGTATATCTTTTTTTCTAACCCTTTCAAGCTCAGTCAGCACAGCTTTAACGAACGGCATCATAAGCCCACAAGCCAAAATGCTTGATACCCACATTGAAAGGAACGTACACGTGAAAAACAGGAGGAAACTTAATCTGGAAAGGAGGAAAACAAAAATAAAAGTTTGCTCGCTTTTGCTATAGTTTTGCTGTATATTTTTGGTGAACATTTTGTGACCAAAGATCAAAGATGAATAAATTAAATTAAAACTTGTCCGTTGCATTGTCTGCGGGCTGCCTTATTCGCACCATATTCGTGTAAATTAAATTCGTCAGATGAGGCAATATAGGCCTTTTGCCTGCTCCATCGAGGTCCAAACAGAAAAAAGATTAATTGGGGCTACCAACGTATAATCAATATTAAGAAATGGTAGAAATAGAAAACCTCATTTACCTAAAATGAGAACACCCAACTAAGAGAAGGAATTTTATAGCTAATCGCTTGTGAATTTGACTTTCTTCTATAGCAATAATCAACATCATCACTCCGGCACAATCCAGCAGTGCGTTTCTAATATACACCTGCAAGAATGGTAGAAGTTGTTTTTTTTTTTTTCCTTGTTTAAAGGCCTATCCGCACAGCACAGTGACGACACAGTGCCGGCACAGTGCCGTACCGTGACGTTCCATCAGTGTCAGTGAAAAATAATATTGTTTCATTCTTTTTATACTAGACTATTCGTACTGGTGAGTGACAGTGATGTTCATTGATGTCAGTGCTGCTCCGGCGGTAATTTGTAGCGGACAATATTTTGCCTGACACTGTCGCAGTGTTTCAAGATAGCCGACGAAAAGTTAATTGAATTGGTCCGTTTATTGCCATTATTAATCTCGTTTTTTTGACGATCGACCCCTAGGTACATTCATTTTCCTTATAACCGCAGTCAATATATCGGAAATTTTGCGGTCGGTCGTTATTCTAGTTTTTTTACATAATATAACTGAAAAAAAAAAAAAACGCACTCCGGGAGTGCAGGCAGAAGTGAAAACTGTATATCTGTGTAAAATCTCATCTGTCGAAATCTCATCTGTCGCGAGAACGGCTGAAAATGCTCACTCGTCTATCAGTGATGGCGCTAGCGTGCGACGCGAACTGCGTACGGCAGCTCGCTGCGAACCTGCACCATCCACCGAGAGATGTCGCTGTTAACACTGTTGTACAGAAGTGAGTATCGTAGTTCGGCAGTTTGCACAGAGATGGCGCTGTTTTCAATATTGCATAGTAGTAGAAGCACAATAACTGTCAAAATCTCATCTGTCAAAACCTCATCTGTCGCGAGAACGGCTGAAAATGCTCACCCACAAAAGTGCCCAACGCGCCATAAGAAGTTTTCACTTCAAAAAAAACCGGCCAAGTGCGAGTTGTACTCGCGCACGAAAGTTATGGTAGCCTTTGCGATAGATTACTAAAAATCACTGCGCCGTGTCGGTACGGTATGGAACTGTAGTCACTGTGCCGTCACTAAGCTGTGCGGATAGGCCTTAAGGCATAGCATAAACTACATGCAGGCAGTGTCAAGTAATATTGTCGGATAAAATACAGTTACTCACTTCACCAATAAATCCGTGGCTTACGGAAACCATAACTGATGACATGGCAACAGGCAACAAACATGCTACGGCTGGATGTATCGCATCGGTAACCCAGAATGTTGCTGTCACCAGAAAAACGTAGAAACATCTGTAAGCCTACGAATGCAACATACTTTTGTTAGTGTGAAAGTTCGCAAGCTATGTTGGTTTATTAAATACTTATTCAATCTCACAAAAACTGCTAAATCAGTCAGTGAACTTTGAAATTTGGAAAGCTTGTTCCTTGTTAGAAGGAAACTGTGGGCGAGGTAACATTGCGCTGTTCAACTGAGTGATAAATTGATAAAAATTCTTACTTCGCTGTTCTTGATAAAAGCTACGGGTAGCAAAATTATCGGAGTAATAATTATCACTAAATATCTCCAATACAGTTTACAAAACAGGGAGAAACGGTGTCTTCTAGTTAATATTACTAGATTGGTTTCTCTGAAACATATTATATTTTTTTAATTATTATGAGTTAACTTGAAGTTTTACATTGATTAACTTTACAGAGTAATTTTTACCTAAATAATAATTGTACTTACGAAGAATCAGACTCTACCATTATATTTAATTTAATTCCTGATAATTATCTAGTTATTGATAATTATCTATTCACAAAATAATTGTTGATTGTCCAATCTCGAGGGCTAAGATTTTTCGACAAGAAACTGTGCAATGGTAGTTTTTAGTTTTAAAAACTGGCAGCCCTGATATTATCGGCAAAAATTCGCGCATCAAATTTTTTTTTCATTCGTCAGTCAGTTGTCAAATATTGCTGTGAGAGCTTGTGTTGCTAAAAAAGTGTTATTGTAAATATTTACGATTACAAATTACTCTATTACCGTAGGAAAAATGCCTGCCGATTTAGAATACGACTACTTAGAAGCAACGGCGCGTATGGATAAATTTTCACAAAACGATATCGATGAATTAAAAAGTTGGACGCAGAAATTAGATGTTTCTAAATATGTGCCGAAAGATATAACTGATAAACAGTTATTGTTGTTCTACAATGCTTGCTATGGGGATATGGAGAAGACCAAAACGTGTATAGAAAGATATTACTCGTGTAGGAAGAACGCACCGGAGTTTTTCGAGAATCGCATACTTTCCTTGGAAGATGTGAAGAAGCAAATGGAAGTCCTGTAAGTACCTCATTTAAGTTATTTTTATTAATATTCAGAGCCTACACTTGCTCACTGAATGGCAAAGGCTTCCCTACGTTTCTTGCATTGATCGCGATCTGTAACTTGCACACCAGTCTTATTAAATTACTCCCATACTTTTCCATACAAAAATAGGTATAGCTCTGTAACCTTCAGAAGGGTTAATTTTGTCTAATTTCAGTGTTTTTTTGTGATATTTATTATAATTATAAATGAGGCTTATACATATTTTTTTTTTCTTAATCACTTAAACGTAACAATATTAAAATATAAATAAATAAATAAATATTGCAGGACATATGAGGATATGTAAGCTTAGAATATAAACATAAATTACAAAACACTAATTGCGACCTGCAGTTTTGCCCATGTAGATAGTAGGAAGGAACTATTATACAAAATATAAATGAACTAGCGACCCGCTCCGGCTTCGTACGGCTGTATTATTTATGTATTATATTTTATCTAAAAACCTTTCTCTTGTATCACTCTATCTATTACAAAAAATCGCTTCAAAATCCGTTGCGTAGTTTTAAAGATTTAAGCATACATAGGGATATAGGGACAGAGAAAGCGACTTTGTTTTATACTATGTAGTGATGTTTATTTTATGTAGTGATATACAAACTACAGTCCTTTTCCATAATCTTTTCTTGAGCTCGTCTACAGCCTAAAAGAAACCTCCATACCAAGTTTCAGACTCACACCATTTGTATTTTATCACCTACTAGCTGCCTTTTACCTTCCTCAACTTCTTGTCTATCCATAGGTTGCCTGGAAAAGATCGCTTTGAGCATAATGCCCTTTGTAACACTTAGACTAAGACTTAAGCTTTGTTTTTTTATATTGTAATGTAATTTAAAAATAGTGTTTGCATTAAAGAATTTATCTATCTATCATTCTAGCTGCCCTGGCAAACGTTGATTTGCTATTTGCAAAAAAAAAGAAATAGATGTTCAATTCTTAGATCTAACAAAAATACACAAAAAAATTCATACAAATTGGTTCAGACGTTTTGGTAGACATAGGTAACTAACACCGCAACACGAGAATTAAAGGGATATAGATTTTGTTACAAGGATGACAACAGTTATGCCCCGGAATAATAATTCCATAAAACTAGATCCACCCATTCCTGAGAAATTAATGGTGACAGATGGGCAGACAGACAAGAGAGTGATCATACAATGGGTTCCTTTTTTACATTTGAGGTACGGAACCTTAAAAATATAATTGGTAATTATGATCCTCATAATTGAATCTACAACCTTCCATGCTTCAGTTCACACACCACATCATAGAGGTTGTCAAACTACACTATGAAGGTTATGATTATCATATACTTTAGATCTTGATACTTCATATTTTTATTACATCATCATAAGAACCTATTAAAAATTATATTATACTGTTTTCCTTGTATATAAGTAAGTATAACATAATTAATAGGTTTTTTATTCTTGCATATATTTAATTAAGGTGCATATAGGCAAAAAGTAAAAAAACCTTGCCTTCACTACATAGTATAAAATAAAGTCGCTTTTTCTGTCCCTATTTCCCTTTGTATGCTTAAATCTTTAAAACTATGCAATGGATTTTGATGCGGTTTTTTAATAGATAGAGTGATTCAAGAGGAAGGTTTATATGTATAATACATGCATAATATAGCCGTGCGAAGCCGGGGCGGGTCGCTAGTATAATAATAAAAATAAAAATGGCTTATAATGGCTTGAAGTAAAACAAAAGATAGATAGATAAATTCTTTATTGTAAATACCTACCATTTTCAAATAACATTAAAATCTTCTATAACATAAAAATGAATTGCTAAATGTGTTGGTAAGCGCAAATCTCGAGGACGGCTGAACGGATTTCGCTAATTCTTTTGTTGTGTTTGTTACTGTCAGGAGAAGGTTCTTATGAAAGAATAAATCAAAAAGTCACGTAGAAAATCATTTCGCGGGTGAATCCGTAGGGCACAGCTAGTTAAATATAAAAAGACAGCATTATGTGTTTTTAAACTTGATTAATTTAGCTTGCCTTGTTCCTGTCTTAGACATTTCAAAATGATTTCATGCAAAATGTATGATTACAAATGAATAAAGAATTTACGCATTAAAAAAACAATTTTTTTACAACAACATTTATCAACCAATATAAGTACTATTTATATTATATTATGCATTAAATATGCACCTTAAATGACAGTCATAATAGTTTATTATTCTTGCTTATAGTAAATAATTAATATTACATTAGAATTACTTGCTCAATCATTGCATATACTAACCTATGTAAATTTTATTGAATAGAGTTACTGCCGGGTTCTGTTTACCTGGTACTTTTATGCTAAATTCATCCGCGGAAGTCCCGATCCCGTGGGAATATCGGGATAAAAAGTAGCCTATGTTACTGTTAAGGGTTCAATGTATCCTCGTACCAAGCTTTACCAAGATCGGTTCAGTAGTTTTAGAGCCTAATTACCTATTCAAACAAAAATAAACAAGAAAAGACAAACCAAAACCCTATTAGCGTCAGAATGGCAGGTTGCCTGTTCCGTATGGCACTAACAGTATACTCAAGAATTGCTATTTATGTGCTAGTATTTGCTAGTTTTGCAAAAAATTGCTATCTATAATATACTTAGTGAAATAAAAAAAAAAACGACCAGCCATTCTGACATCAAAATGGATCGGAACAGGCAACCTGACGCTAATAAAATCCTAACTTCCTAATCTTAACTTCACTATCACTACATAGTATAAATAAAGTAACTTTTTTTAACGCGGTAACGCGGTTTTTTTTATAGATAGAGTGATTCAAGAGGAAGGTTTATATGTATAATACATGCATAATATAGCCGTGCGAAGCCGGAGCGGGTCGCTAGTAATATTATAAATCCGAAAGTCTGTTTATTTATTCGTTTGTTTGTTCCCTCTTCACGGCCAAAAGACTGGACTGATTTGGATGAAAATTGGCATAGTGATAGTTTAGGGGACAGAGAAAGACATAAAACACGCTAATCACTATCACTTCATTACAAAGTATAAAAACAAGTCGCTTCCCGCTGTCTGTCCCTATGTATGCTTAGATCTTCACTACATAGTCACTACATAGTATACGAGTAAAACAAAGTCGCTTTCTTTGTCCCTATATCCCTATGTATGCTTAAATCTTTAAACTACGCAACGGATTTTGATGCGGTTTTTTTTAATAGATAGAATGATTCAAGGGGAAGGTTTATATGTATAATACATGCATAATATAGCCGTGCGAAGCCGGGGCGGGTCGCTAGTATTTTTATAAATAAATAGTGTTGCTGATATAATGTATAGAGATAGATAGGTTACACCTCTACATAGTATATGCTCGATTTTCGTAACGAAAACACAAACACACCAAGGTTATAATAATATAAACATCAACATATTTGTTTTACAAAATACACTTTATAATAACAAGGTATTTATTTGTATAGACTTTCAATATTGTTGTTTTGAACATAATATTTGTTTTACTTCATAGACCAATATGGACCTTTCTACATTTACTAGTTGTTTAAAGAAAAAAACATTTGTTTCTCTAGTTACCGACTTCAAAAACAGGAGGATTCTCAATTCTACTAAGTATAGGTAGGTATGCGTATACTTATACATCCTAACTTAATTTATAGGGTATTTTTCCGGGAGGGTTAGCAACACTAGATTTCAATCGTGATAAATAATTAGCTATGTAAATAAAGTGACCATAATTTTCTAATGTCAGAGCAGGACAAATGAAGAATTTTGTTAAAAAAAATGTCGCTTTGGATTTTGAAACAAATAGCTACGAAGAAAAAAAAAAGATTTTGAAACACATAGCTATGAAAGGTTTATGATATTTGTGGGGGAATCATATACCAATGTTATATAATCACGGATGTTATATAATAGCCTAACTTACTTTCTTAGATCTATGGACACAAATAAATAGAAATGGAAAGAAAAATTAATGGATGGATATTATTATATGGATGGAATGGATGGATATGATATTCTATGGAATATTTTTTTCATGTTTAAAATAAATGTAGATAATCAAATCAAATCATTTATTGTTTATAAGTCTAGGATAATTTAATAACATAGTTCTTATAGTTGTTGAAAGTCCGCTAGACCTCGCCTTAATAAGCACACAAACATTTCCTTATATAGAGTGTAAATTACAAATAGTTAAAAAAATAAAATAAATCTTATAGATACAGTCGGCTGCATAATTGCAGCCCCCGGTAGAGTTTAACAATTACTATTATTGGCATGTTTTCTTTCTAATATTTTTGTTTGATAAATCAATGAGTTAGAAGACTTTAAACTTCAACTAAAGCAGGTGCCTTGAATCTTGCTTGTGTTGATACAGCCGTTTTGGAGCACTACGGTGGGTCGGCAATTATGCAGCCGACCGTACATTAAAAAATCTTTGTCTGTAGTTTGTCTGTAGATGTCAACTTGATTATAAAGTAGATAAGTAACAGTAATAAGTCAAATCAAATAATATACATCTTAACAATAATAATGTGTCAATAATCAATACCACAGAATACATATTTCTATTGTTGTACAAAATTTAAATTAAGCTATAAATTTTTATCATTTAAAAATTCATCAATGCTATAATAAGTCCTTTCGCCTAATAGTTTTCTCACTGCATTCGGTTCTACATTGACTTCCTCGACACATCCATTACAAGTTTGAAGGACACTTTACTTGAATATGAAAGCGGGACATTCGGTACCTTGACGACCCAGTTGGCACAATGGTCACCATGCCGGACTGCCAAACACAGGGTCGCGGGTTCGATTCTCGCCTCAGACAAGTATTTATGCTTAGATATTTGTCTGTGGTCTGGTTGTTTCTATGTATTATAAGTATATATTTACAAAAGAAAAGTATATAAGTAGTATATCCGTTGTCTAGCACCCATAACACAAGTCTAGTAACTTAGCTTGGGGCTAGATGGCGATGTGTGGAATGTCCTGCAATATTTATTTATTTATTTACCTTGGCGGGGACAGCGGGACACACAGTTTGAAAGTGGGACTGTCCCGCCCAAAGCGGGACGTATGGTCACGTTATATATACACCAACTGTGTTCTCGACCTGGTTACTATGTCCACTGGGAATCGAGATCGACTCAAGGTGAGAGAAACCGAAGGCGACCTTCTGTATGTAATCCATATCTCACACTCACATGGCAATAAAAAGCTAGAACTGTTGGGGCCAGATGTAGTGACCAGTGCTCTTACTACGAGTTGTTGAGCTGTGTTGGCCTAGTGGTAGATACCTCGACTTCCATTACGAAGGTCGTGGGTTCGAATCCCGGTCCCCCGCGCACTGTACTGTAATTTTTCTTAGGATATTTTTGGTTAGACCCGTTTCTGAGGTTCATATTTCGATTAAGTACATTTAGTTTTATTATATTACTATTGTTTTAAACTTGTAACAACATTCCAATTTTAACAGTGAAGCCAATTTAGTTCATTGCTCTTACGGTGAAGGAAAACATCATGATGAAACCCGCGGCTTAGTTGGCTCCAGACTCCAGACGTATTGACTAGTTATTTCTTCTCGACACGGTCTAACTAAGCTGAGGGCAGTATAGGTTATGGGGTGCAAATGGCCTTACAAACCAGGATGCCGAAGATCGTGCGAAGTTGAGGCGTAAAAGTAGGAAAGCGGACCCCGGGCTCCCGAGAGGGATGCAACCGGGAACATCGCTTGGATGATGATGATTACACCACACTGATTCAGGGTCCCTGAATTTAGGGTGGTTAGGGATCTTATTATCTACCTCGATTATTACACTACACTAAAAAGGGACCCTAACTCAGTCGGATAGCGAATCTAGGAGCGGCTTGACACCATGCCACCTATATTAACAAAAGCAAAAAAAAGCGTTTCGAATGAGCGGCTAAGGGCCCTAAATATGATTACACTGCACGGCAGTAAGCGCGGTTAGGGAGTAAGGCGGACCGGGTCCACTCTGACGCACTAATTAGGGACCCCTTCTGCCTAACTCTTATTACACCTCTCTTAATTAAGGGTTAGGGACCCTGAATCAGTGTTGTGTAATACCCCTATAAGCCTGTTCCAACCTCACGCAAAAATAAGCCATCTAAAGAGGGCTGGTTACGGAAAAAACGGAGTGTCCGTAACGAAGTCCGTCCGTGCTGCACGTTTATATTGCACCGGGTTATCAGCCGCCGAGGGGACGGGACGGTCGTCCGGGCACGGACGGGACACGGATTATGCACTGTATACTATAAATGACTTCTTACAAAATGTATTGAACGTTTCAAATCCGTGCCCCGTCCGAGCCAAAGTACACGGCACGCCGGGCACGACCCGTTCTAATGAGAATCATCCCTAATAGTAATTTCATGATAGAGGTTGCTATAATTCTTAAAAAATAGTTCTACGTTACTATTAATTGTTAAAACAATAATTAATAATTTATTTATAGGTGCTCACGTACGCATTGCGAAATCGAAAAACAATAATTTTACGGCCATTTAAACATGAAAATTGGAAATGTTTTACTGCAATGGCCGCTATCGTGAAACAATAGCTATAATATCTGAATTTATTTGTAGTTCTATGTACAATGTTCCTCTTCAGTATGTGGTGTTATGCGTCTAAAAGTTGCAGAGTTTTGCGTTGGAGAAAAAATGGTAGACAGCCAAGCAGATCTTTATGTCAATTTCATACAAAAAAACTGTCGATTAGCGATATCGATAATGGAAAGCAATCTTGTTTTATGGGGGCAACGGTTATCAGGTGGTAGCGAGTTCAAGTCTCGTCTCGGTTGCAATTTTTGAAGACGCATTTTTCTTATATATTATTTTTGGATGTAAAAGGCTAATATTATGTCCTCAATCGATGTAAGAAAGCTCTCTCCAGGTATTTCCACAGCCTTAGTTTCTCTGGCAGTTTGCCATACTTTACCCTGTTTATCGAGATTACTGCGTCACAATGTCTCGTCTGGAGCATTCTTATTTAAATGAGGGATTCAGAACAACGAGTTTCATGCATCGATAGATGGTGGGCAGGAAAAACCAAACTGATCATGTAAACAAGTATATGATCGATCAAGGAATTTTAACTTTATTTCAAGGTACAGCAGGACCTCTTTAATCCGAACCCACTCTAATCCGAACCCCTCTGTAATCCGAACGCCGTGGCAAGTGGACATTTCTTTGCCAGAAAAAATGCTTTTACGTAAAAGCTTTTTATTTGTCATTAAATACCTCCCGACAAACTAAAATATTGGATTTCTTTAAAAAAGATTAATTAATGTAACGTTTATAGATGAATAAGTATACATTTAAAATTTCACAATACTATTGGTTTTATTTCATAAAAAATACCAAAGAAATTTTCTGTACTATAATCCGAACGCTCCACGAATCCGAACAGGGGGTAAATTTTCGGAGTTCGGATTAAAGAGGTCCTGCTGTAATTTCTTAATTTATAAATCTTCAAGTCGCGAGGATATTCTAGACACCGCGTGCTACATCTTAGGCCGCATCGTCACCTACCATCAGGCAGGTGTGATAGTGGTCGAACGCTGACCTATAGGTAAAAACCGGCTAAGTGCGAGTTGGACTCGCGCACAAAGGGTGTGTGCCCGTACCAGTAAATTCTGTTTTTAGTATTGAAAATTTTAACAGTCTATATAGCTATCACGGTTCATGAGATACAGCCTGGTGACAGACACGACGCGCGGACGGATAGTAGAGTCTTAGCAAAAGACGGACCCCTAAACATATCTATGATCGCTTATTGCTAAATTTTCGAGTCTTCAAGTCGCGAATGAACAGGTATTTTCGAAAAACCGTGATACATCTAGGATACCGATTACCGGATTACTAGAAAAGTTAATTTCACCGAGTTTTTTTAATGCAATTGGTGAAAACGCCGCTCCTCTACCTCGCTCCGCTTCTGTGGAAAGTCAGCCTATACCATCCAGCAGCCCTATAAGACATAACTTTTGGTTTCCTTTGGAAACTTTAATTCAGATCTATCTGTCATAGACGTTATCTACTGAAATATTCCGGTATTGAACCCTTCTCAATCATCGTGACATGAAAAGGGACATTTTACGAATATCTTATTATTTATTTACAAATGATATCGTTTCGCTTTTCCCGACAGACGGCCAGCCTCATATTTAAGGTTAATATTTGTCAAATATTTTTACAACTTGTGATAGGGGTCTCTCTGTGTAATGACCCCCTCTACATGATGGGCCATCATGCCGGCCCAGTAATATGGACCAGCATGTAGAGGGCGTAGTAGTGTTTGACGGGTTATCTGGCCCCTTTACATGATTGCCCAGCACTGCTCTAGCGAGAAGGCCATGCGATGGTTGAAACGCAACTACACGATGGCCAGGTTCAGCCATCGTTGCCCACTTTGATGTGCGACCCAAAAACCGACATCGTGGCCATTGAGGCGCTATCGCCATAAGACACCACTACGCTCTCTACATGCTGGCCCATATTAGTGGGCCAGCATGATGGCCCATCATGTAGAGGGATCATTAGGTGGCACATCGAAGTGGGCAACGATGGCTGAACGTGGCCATATCGTGTAGTGGCGTTTCAACTATGCCATCTCACTGGTCCAGAGCTGGGTCATTCATGTAACATGTGTATATATAAATTACGTGTCCCGTTGTTTGTGCGCGATGGACTCCTAAACTACTTAACCGATTTTACTCAAATTTGCACACCGTGTGCAGTTTTATCCAACTTGCAAGATAGGATAGCTTACATCTTAATTTATCCCGATATTCCCACGGAATTGGGAATTACGCGGGTGAAACCGCGGAGCGCAGCGACTAGTATATAAATCAAAATTACCAAGCGTAAGAAGTCGCGGGGAATAGCCAGTAGTTAGACAAACAGATATAAAAGACCCTGAGATAAGTATTGAGTTTGGAAAAACAAATATTACAAGAAATACCTATCAACCAGTAAAACCGGCTATACCTGACCTGGTCGACTAACTGAATGACGTCACAATTCACAGCCTACGTCACTAGCATTCATACAATTGTCTCTAGGGACATCTTATATTTATACTTATACTAGCGACCCGCCCCGGCTTCGCACGGCTATATTATCCATGTATTATACATATAAACCTTCATCTTGAATCACTCTATCTATTAAAAAAAAACGCATCAAAATCCGTTGCGTAGTTTTAAAGATTTAAGCTTACATAGAGATATAGGGACATAGGGACAGAGAAAGCGACTTTATTGTTTTATACTATGTAGTGATAGTGATACACTTCCTACTAATCTATATCTTCTTCTATCTATATATATATAGGTACATGTAAATTCCTTTGTCCTGACTGACTGACGGATCAACGCACAGCCTAAACCGCTCTGATCGTAGAGACCTGAAACTGGGAAGGTGTGTTCTTTGTATGACGTACGCATCCAATAAGAAAGGATTTTCCGAAATTCTACCCCTTAGGGGGTGAAAAAGGGGGACTTAATTTGTATGGGCCAACGTGATTCCTTGGTCCGATCTACTAACTCTGAGCGGACGAAATCGCGGGCAAAAACTAGTCTAATATTAAAAAAAGAGAAAATATTTGTTTGTTTGTAACGAATAGGCTCCGAAACTACTGAACCGATTTAGATGAAACTTGGTATGAGTAGGTACTGTCAATGATACATTGATTCATTGACAGTAACATAGGCTACTTTTTATCCCGATATTCCCATGAGATCGGGAGTTACACGGGTAAAATCGC
Organism: Idaea aversata; assembly: GCA_907269075.1. Classification (NCBI taxonomy): domain Eukaryota; kingdom Metazoa; phylum Arthropoda; class Insecta; order Lepidoptera; family Geometridae; genus Idaea; species Idaea aversata. The sequence continues at coordinate 11,311,923 of OU026104.1, read as the reverse complement.
GGAGCGCTGCTAGTCACTATCACTACATAGTATAAAACAAAGTCGCTTTCTCTGTCCCTATATGAGCAGTTTTCAAAAAAATTCTGAATAATTTTTATTTCGTCTCTAAAAAAAAAGGTGACAATAATCTACATATAACTGTTTCCGATTATAAAGGAATAATCATAGTTTATTATTTTTTATAAAATTACAGTATTTGTTTAATATTTCTATAAAAAAAAGTTTAATTTTTGGAAGCAATGGTCTAAAAATGTTCCTAATAGTAACCGAATAAAATTAGCTGAAAATGAAAACTCGTCAAATATTTCAATCATTTGTAATATATTTTTAGATTCTCAAATTAAAATATAGATTAAGAGCACAAAATATTAATTAAAAGATCAATACTTTAGAAGGATTAGCCCACATTTTGTCCTTTTCGTTACCTTTGGATCAACTGCTTGGTAAAAATATTAAATTATTAAGTTTACAGGGGGAATCTCAGCCTTTCAACAATCAATACTTTGACATTTTTAATTATTATAATAAATTGTTAAATTTTAAATATTTAAAGAAAAAGTCAATCATCTCCATTATAGACCAGGGCCGAAGCCTTCAAAAATGATAAAAAATGAAAAAAAATCACAGTAGGATGAAACCCATTAGAAAAGGAGGGGAATATGATAAAAATGAAAGGAAAAATAAATTACGGTCGATCCGAGCTCGGGAAGTGGGAGGGCGGGGTTTTTAAGGTTAAAAAATGGTTTATCTTGATTTCCGGCAAAACTACAAGTCCTATGGAAAAAAGTTGAATGGCAAAGTTGTAGGTAATAAAAAGATCTACAACTTTTGTTTTACAATTTTTTCACATAACCTCAAAATTTAGGTAAAAAATTCAAATAACCCAGTTTTTGGTTTTTTATTTTTATCTTTTTCAAAAATGTTTTTTTTTATGGGACACATCAGAATTTTTTTGAAAACTGCTGATATCCCTTTGTATGCTTAAATCTTTAAAACTACGCAACGGATTTTGATGCGGTTTTTGTTAATAGATAGAGTGATTCAAGAGGAAGGTTTATATGTATAATACATGCATAATATAGCCGTGCGAAGCCGGGGCGGGTCGCTAGTATTAAGTAAATACCTACATAATACTATGTAATTACAAGGCCAGAAGAAATATCTTGTCATATACTTTGTTGAGAATTTATTCACAGTTGAAGGGTAAAGGGCGGTAGTTTGGAATATAATGTGTTTTAATGATAAATTTTAACATTCTACACACATACTAACGTACAATCGACGCTCAAAAGTCCACCGCTATCGCCACCGTAACGTTTACAATCCTGTGCAGCACTCTTTGAACATTGTAACAAAGTATAATATTATCTATATATTAATTTAACCCCATCAATCTATCAATCATCAATCTATCCACATTTTTCCTATACAGTTGTTAAAAATTGTAACGTATGTCAATTGCTATTAAAACGCATGAGTTCTGGATCTGGAAGGCGGAAGCCTGGAGACCTGTAAGACAGGTTTTATTAAAAACCTTAGATATAATGTTTCGTAAATGCCTATTGATAGGTTATTGTAGGAAAATAAATATAAAAAGTAACTTGTGGTACGAACTCACGTCGGTTGGTGTAGCGGGTGGTGGCTTATACCACTCACACAACTAAAGACATAGCTAACATGTTGAAAATAATAACCAAACTGAGTACTTTTAATTCAATTATTTATGTTTGTGTGTAACATCTATTAGAAGAAGGTCGTAAGTACTATACTTGTTTCTAGTATTATTGTAGCAAACTGATAGTGTACTTATGACGCATACTGTGTACATACTTACCTAATGGTTTAAGACATTTATTTTTTATTATTACACATTTTTATAATTACTGATATTTATAGCTGGACTGGTTGCACTCCGCAGTTTCACCTGCCGATCCCGTGGGAATATCGGGATAAAAAGTATTAAAGTAAAAAATCCCAATTAATAAATAAATCCTCATACCAAGTTACATCAAAATCGGTCCATTAGTTTCGGAGCCTATTAAATTCAAACAAACAAACAAACAAATCATTGCTCTTTATAATCTAACTAGCGACCCGCCCCGGCTTCGCACGGCTATATTATGCATGTATCCTACTAATATTTTAAATGTGAAAGTTTGTGTGTGAGTGTGTATGTGTGTGTGTGTATGTATGTTTGTTACTCCTTCACGCGAAAACTACTAGACTGATTGCGATGAAACTCGGTAACTAGACAGTTGGAGACCTGGATTAACACATAGGCTACTTTTTATCCCGATATTCCCACGGGATCGGAACTTACGCGGGTGAAACCGCGGGGCGCAGCTAGTTATACATATAAATCTTCCTCTTGAATCACTCTATCTATTAAAAAAAACCGCATCAAAATCCGTTGCGTAGTTTTAAAGATTTAAGCATACATAGGGATATAGGGACAGAGAAAGCGACTTTGTTTTATACTGTGTAGTGATAGTGATATTTTATATGCCTAGATAGATAACTGCCTTATACCACTAGCTGCGCCCCGAGGTTTCACCCGCGAAAGTTTCAGGATCTATGTATTCTTAATTTAAGAATAATATTGCTTATAAATGAAGCATCACTATTCTTAATTTAAGAATAATATTGCTTTTAAATGAAGCATCACTACATAGTATAAAACAAAGTCGCTTTTTCTGTCCCTATTTCCCTTTGAATGGTTAAGTCTTTAAAACTATGCAACGGATTTTGATGCGATAGATATATAGATATGATAGATTTTTAATAGATAGAGTGATTCAAGAGGAAGGTTTATATGTATAATACATGCATAATATAGCCGTGCGAAGCCGGAGCGGGTCGCTAGTATCATATATATTTTTTTAAAGAAACTAAGAAATTATTTCTGTTACGTCTATTAGTTAAAATAAATTATTTCATTTATTTCGGATCGTTACAATTCCATTTGTTAGTAAAATCTAGTAGCAATTACAATGTCAATTCAATTTACAATTCAAACAATAAAAAAAATCAAGTAAATCACACTAAATTGTGTTTAGTGATGAGACTGTCACGAAATGGCCATGGCCAGTCAGATTTGAGAATGCTGTTCTGGCCATAGGGATTATTTCTTGCTTAAGAGGAAAGGGTACCGGGGGCTCTTTCCAAACGAACTATTACAAAGGTAGTCGACTGTTTTCTCCCTGGATAATGACACTAGAGCAAATATTTTTGGTGCGTATAACTTATAACTGCCATGACCATGCCCCAATTTTTTTTTTTTTTTTAAATCCTAATTTCTATGATAATTAGAAAATGAAAAAAACCAAAACATAGGGCATAGTCATGGCATTTATAGGTTTTATGGCACAAAAATATTTGTGCTAGTGTCATTATCCAGGGAGGAAACAATCGACTACGTTTGTAGGGAGAGAGCGCATTTCACCTTAATTGTACTTGTAGTACTTGTATGCGGGCTGTTTTCCGAAATAAGACTATTTTTAATTGGGTCCTTTTTGAGTGAGAATGGAGTACCCTCTCAGCTTAGTCGACCATGTCCAGAGGAGAGAACTTGTCAATACTTCTGGAGCTAACTAAGCCGCGGGTTTCATCACGATGTTTTCCTTCACCGTAAGAGCAATGTCAATTAGCGCACATAATTTTTTCTTAATTCGAACCCACGACCTTCAGAATGAAAGTCGAGGTTTCTACCACTAAGCCAACACCGCTCTTTTCTTCTTGCTGAATTTTTTTTTTCGTGTTTTTTCAAATACTCATTAATTAATTTTTAACCCCCGACGCACCCCAAAACGACGGTGTGTTATAAGTTTGACGTGTCTGTGTGTGTCTACTCGTGGCATCATAGCGCCCAAACGGATAAACGTGGAATGAACCGATTTTGATTTTGTTTCTTTTGTTTTAAAGGTGAATGAGTCGGCAGTGTTCTTAGCTATATTTGATTGAAATCGGTTTAGCCGTCTGAAAGTTATGCGGGTTTTTTTAAGTTCTAATTTTATTCTAAGACTAGCGACCCGCTCCGGCTTCGCACGGCTATATTATGCATGTATTATACATATAAACCTTCCTCTTGAATCACTCTATCTATTTAAAAAAACCGCATCAAAATCCGTTGCGTAGTTTGAAAGATTTAAGCATACAAAGGGACATAGGGACGGCGAAAAGTGACTTTATTTTATACTATGTAGTGATAACGTGTTCTTTGGTGTAGGAAGTCGAAATCGCTTAAAAATATTATTGATATTTATTCATCTAAAACGATAAACAAAGACTGAAAACTGGATATTTTGCGCAAAAAACCAAATACGTCATTTTTTGAATTCGATATTTAATATTGATAAAGAGGATCACATACCACACATCACTACATAGTATAAAATAAAGTCACTTTTCGCCGTCCCTATGTCCCTATGTATGCTTAGATCTTTAAAACTACGCAACGGATTTCGATGCGGTTTATTTTAATAGATAGAGTGATTCGAGAGGAAGTTTTATATGTATAATACATGCATGATATAGCCGTGCGAAGCCGGGACGGGTCGCTAGTTGGTCTATATTTAAACTAATACTGGTTTACCGGCCGGGATTCGAACCCACGACCTTCGAACAACACCGCTCTCTAATGAACGGTTTAAATTTTTACTATAGTTGCGCCTTATTATTTGACCAACATTCTAGAGCCAACTAAGCCGCGGGTTTCATCACGATGTTTTCTTTCACAGTAAGATCAATGTCTTTGGGGAACATTGATCTATATAGTCTACTAGCTGTTGTCCGCGACTTCGTACGCGTAGTAGTATTGTTTTATATCCTAAAACATTCCTCTTAAAGCACTCTATCTATTAAAAAAAGCATCAAAAATCCGTTGCGTAGTTTTAAAGATCTAAGCATACATAGGGACAGACAGTGGGAAGCAACTTTATTTTTACCCGACTACGGCGAAGCCAAAAGTGAAACGAGTGCGTTTCAAGATAGTAGTTAATAGACAAAAGATCGGCTAGAAGAGCAAGAGATAAACCAGATAGGGCGTGGGTAAATATCATTAAACCAAGGTTAATAATATACATAATTATATTTGCCTACATAACATTTGAAAAAAAACACAAATCGGCGGCATAGTGGCGTCTGGGGTGCTAATCACGTTCCAAGCTTCAGGTCCAAGCCGGGCCGAAGAATCGGTAGCACCGGTAGTCGAGGAACAATTGTGACAAAAGGAAGGGTTATGTTTTATACTATGTAGTGATGCTGTGGCATTTACATTTTGGTCTCCTTTCAGGGAATTCTCGGTCCTGCCCGGCAGATCTGTCGACGGATACGACGTCATCTTCCACCGGCTTCATGACACTGAACCAAGCAAGTACAACCTCGAGACGGGAATCAAACTACTCTTCATGACTGTTGGTAAGTTACCGCCATACAACTAGATTCTTCGCACAGTACACAGAAAAAAAGGTTTCTTGAAATGAGAAATAATCCCTAAGGACGCTAGAGAATAATTTCCTGGTTTTAGTAAATTTTCTTAAAATAATAAGCAGTATTCTTAATTTAAAAGCAATATTCTTAAATTAAGAATAATTTACTGCTTATGCTTAATTAATGAAAAGCAGTTTTCTTAATTTAAAAGCAATATTCTTAAATTAAGTATAATTTACTGCTTATGCTTAATTAATGATAAGTAGTTTTCTTAATTTAAAAGCAATATTCTTAAATTAAGAATAATTTACTGCTTATGCTTAATGATAAGCAGTTTTCTTAATTTAAAAGCAATATTCTTAAATTAAGAATACTGTTACAAACATAATCTATACTTTAATATTATAAAGCTGAAGAGTTTGTTTGTTTGTTTGAACGCGCTAATCTCAGGAACTACTGGTTCGAATTGAACAATTCTTTTTTGTTGGATAGTCCATTTATCGAGGAAGGCTTTATGCTACTTTTTATCCCGATATTCCCATGGGATCGGGAGTTACGCGGGTGAAACCGCGGGGCGCAGCTAGTCTTCCATAAAACTTGTTGTTCTCCGAACAGATTTTCTTGAACAGTACACACATTTTAACATTTTTACTAACACGTGTTAAAACCAAGAAATTATTTTCTAATGTCTTTAGGGTGATGATTATTTCTCGTTTCGAGAAACCTTCAGGATACCTTTTTCTCTCAAAGAGAAAAAAGGAAAATTTCAAGATACCTTTTTCCCTCAGAGAGAAAAAAGGAAACCTCAAGATACCTTTTTCTCTCAGACAGAAAAAAGGAAACCTTCCAGATAACTTTTTCTCTCAGTGAGAAAAAAGGAAATAATCATCTCCCTAAAGACGAAAGAGAATAATTTCTTGGTTTTAGCACGTTTTAGTAAAAAAAAAAGAGAAGCAGTGCTCTTAATTCCATAAATTAAATTAAGAAACCTGCCCCCTTTTTTGCTATTTTTTGGCAAATATTGGATATATTTGCCAAAAAATAGATAGAATCAAAAAGATTATAAAATAGTATGCCTCGGAACAATAATTCTATCCAAAAACGTAATAATTGGCATGTGATACTCTTAAGTCAAATAAAAAATAGAAAATTACGCTTGCAAAACAAAATAAATACCTACATTTTAAAATGATTACACTGGTTCGCCGTCATCGATGCAATTCAATGAAAACCAGTTAAACACCTTAAGTGATTAATTTTCTCGATTAAAGGGGTAATAACATTTTAGCACGGTAAACGGTCGGTCATTTTTTTTAATTGCGCGGCCATGTTTAAAACCTATAGAAATTGCAACAAATGCCATGTAATAAAACGGCGTTAAGAGGAAAGAGTACCGGGGGCTTTCTCCATACAAACTAATACAAACGTAGTCGACTGTTTTCTCCCTGGATAATGACACTAGAGCAAATATTTTTGGTGCATAAAACTTATAACTGCCATGACCATGCCCCTATTTTTTGTTTTTTTTAATTAATTAATTTTTTTAATTTTAATTTCTATGATAATTAGAAAATGAAAAAAACCAAAACATAGGGGCATAATCATGGCAGTTATAGGTTTTATGGCACAAAAATATTTGTGCTAGTGTCAATATCCAGGGAGGAAACAGTCGACTACGTTTGTATGGAGAGCGCGCAGGTACCCTTTCACCTTAAGTGTCAGGTTTTCATATTGTGTCAAAAAAAAACTTCATAATTTTTGACGTGATAACATCTTATAAATTAGTTGCCTGCTCTCAAAAAAATGTGACATCATGCGTTGCGTTATTGACAAGTAACCATAGCAACGTATTGAAGTATGCAAAATGGTAATGTCAACGATGCAAAAAAGTTCTTACGATGTTATCACGTATTTTTAACATTTTCTTCTTCGCCGTGTTGATGGCACAAAATCTTGAATAAGGTAGTTTTAATAAAGTTAGATCCGTTCACTCCAGTAAGCTACCAGATTTTTAGCATAAACATCGAAGAATCTGACACATTACGAGATTTGGTTACATGGTATTAGTAGATTGTCTTAAGGTGAAAGGGTACCGGCGCTCGCTCCATACAAACGTAGTCGACTGTTTCCTCCCTGGATAATGACACTAGAGCAAATATTTTTGTTGCATAAAACCTATAACTGCCATGACTATGCCTTTATGTTACAACCTCTTCATACAATAGAGAAGTAAGACTTAGAATCGATTACAATAATACCGAGTAATTATAATGTTTCCGTAAGATTTTTTTTTAGATTTGAACTCATAATTAATTTTTTTTACCGGATAGAACGCGTTAATTTAGTTTTTTTTTGTAAAAAAACCTGACGTCTGCCTTTGTCTATGGTCTAAGGTTTAGGAACTTAAAGTCAAATGTAAATTAGTGTTAAGTAATTTAGTTTTTTTTAAATAAAAAAACCTGACGTCTCCTTTTGTCTATGGAAACTTTAAAGGTTGCGGAACGTTACGTTTAAAAAAAATCTGGTTGGCTGCATCACACAGCTGCAGTGAGTTCGTGGAACGTCAATTAGCTATATCCTCTTTCCTTGTATTTGTTACAAAATAATGACGTAATTATTCCGTTGATATAGTTTTTGCAAGTATGTACTGTACTAGTCTGAATAATTAAATGTTATAATGGGCAAACCTTACTCGAAATTTATCTAACTTTATCTAACAATTTTTTACTTTTTTTTAATATTTTTTACTTTTGTATGCTCGTACAAAATATTACTTACTAGCGACCCGCCCCGCCTTCGCACGGCTATATTATGCATGTATTATACATAATTAAACCTTCCTCTTGAATCACTCTATCTATTTAAAAAAACCGCATCAAAATCCGTTGCGTAGTTTTAAAGATCTAAGCATACAAAAGGAAATAGGGACATAGGAACGGCAAAAAGTGACTTTATTTTATACTATGTATTGATGAATAATTTTTGTTGTTTCTCATAAGTGATTAATGTATAATCTTGGAGAAATAAAGATCTTTAAACCTAAACCTATAATTTTAAAAAGTTCAAAAAAAGAAATAGGTACTAAAGCTTCTGTCCGGGATAAATCTTTTTTCCTATTTTATATGTTAGACTATTTTTTATTTTACGACATTTTTTTGGCAAAAACAGTTTTATTACCCCGTGTTAATCAAAATCACAAAGGAATAATATAATCCTTTCAAAATTATTATAGTAAGTAATTGCAATTATCACCTTGCGAATGCAAAAGAAATCAAGTTGACGTCACAATTGAATAAACCGGTAAAACGACATGGAAGTCTTCCTCATATTTTTTGTTGGAAACGGAATAAATGTCCTTGCATGAAGGGCAAGAACAAAAAAAACATAACCCCATTTGTCTTCGTTGTAGTCGTAAAGTTTTTTGATGTCTTAAATTGTTGTACACCGGCTTTCACTAAAAAAGTGTGACGTCATCGCTCACGTTATTTACAAGGTAACCATAGCAGCGTCGTTACGGGAACGTGAGTCTTATTGACAAGGTAACCATAGCAACGTATTATCTATGGTTACCATCAATGTTTTCTTTTTTAAGTATGGGAAAATTACCCTAATTTTTCCATAGTTTGGGAAATTTTTCTAACAAAAGGTGACAACACGATAATTTACCTAAAATCCCGCTGCCAATAAAAGTGTTGCGACAGCTAGAAATTTTCTCAAATTTGAAGTAAACAAGGGCTTTTCTAAACTTAATTTTAAAAATTATTCTTTCATTTTTAACCGCCTTCAAAAAGGCGGTGTTTATTAATTTAACGCGTACGCTATACTGCGGCATATGAATTTATTCGATGATTCTTCTTTTAATTGAAAACTGGGAGCTTAAAGTTGGTCCCATAAAAAATTGGCAAAGATCTGATGAGGATCTTCGGAGTGATGAACAGAATCGCTCCGCAGTGTGCAGCAAATTACGACCTCTGACGACCTCTGTGGCGCGTCGGGCGAACACCCGACTGCGACGCAGAAGGTTGCGGGTTCGATTCCCGCCGGGAACAAGTATTTATGCTGACCATAAATTCTTGTTTCTGGTTCTGGGTGTTTCCTATATGTATAATATGTATATATTTACAAAAAAAAAAGTATATAAGTAGTTTATCCGTTATCTGGCACCCATAACACAAGCATTAAGTTGCTTAGCTTGGGGCTGGATGGCGATGTGTAATATGTCCTGAAATATTTATTATTTATTTAATTAATCCGTTACTATGTAGCTATCTACACAGAAAATTAAGGTTTCTTGTAGTAAGAATTACCCCTATCGCTAGAGAATAATTTCTTGTTTTTAGTAAATATTTTTGTAAATAATAGGCATTATTCTTAATTTAAAAATATTGCAATCAATATAATACTTTTAAAAGCAATATTCTTCAATTAAGAATACTGCTTCTTATTTTAAGATTTTAACGTGGTGAACACCTCCACTCTCAAAAAAGTGTGACGTCATGCGTTATTGACAAGTAACCATAAAAACGTTATTGACAAGTAACCATAGAAACGTATTGAAGTATGCAAAATGGTAATGTTGACGATGCAAAAGAGTTCTAATGACGTTATCACGTAAAATGATCATCCGTAAACCGACTTTACATGCAGACAACTAATGTTTTTTTTTTACTAAAACCAAGAAAATTTTCTCTAGCGTTTCTAAGTAGAGGATAATTTCCTACCTTAAGACCAGTGTGAGGCTGTAAATTTCCATACAAAAAGCGGTAACGTTTTCCCCCCATAAACGAAGTCCGATTTCGATAATTTTTGAAAATGTTCTAGATCTAATGGAAAACTAGGTTTAACCGTTTTTATTTTAAAGAAATATTGCCTAAGATAAAAGTTATTAGTATCTGAATATCTATATTTTTGACTTAAAAACTTCATCGAGCGTTTCAATTGTTTTTTAATAGACTAAACTGAATTACCAAAGCAACCTAGAATAAGATACAGTGAATTAAATGAGATAAATTTATTTCATTTTGTGATGGATAAAGGGTGTAAAAACGTTACGGCCCGCAACATTATTTAAAAGCAAAATGTAGGCAATTACGTCCGAACTTAAACTCTCTCTGTCGCACGATACGGGTCATTTTTGAAAATACCTACTCGCGCCGCGTATCGAAAACTCATGATTCTCTTAAGAAACCTTTTTTTTTTCAGCCAGACACCTCTTGCGTTTTTGGTTAAAAATAACCCCTTCACATAAAAAAAATATGTCATTTATTCATAATCTAATGACGTACGTCTCGACATTTTGTTGACATTGACATTTCGAAACAGTTTTTATTAATTTGTACCTATTTTTGGTCAAAAATGGTCGACATACACGTGTACGTACAAAAATACAGTTTGATAAATATTTAATGACTGGCTGCGCCCTGTGGTTTATACGCGTCAGTGTCTCTATGACATATTGATTTCCTATCCACATACATTGAGACATTGAGACAAAGACTAATAAAAATAGTTACTAAAAGAAACAAATGGTGGTCTGTAAAGTCGATTTACGGACGATAATTATACGGGTTAAGGAAAAAAAGGAAAACATAAAGGAAATTAAATAAATTTAAAGGAATAACAAAAAAATCTCAATTTTTCATCGTTTTCTTATGACGCTATTACGTAAATTTATCGTCCGTAAACCGACTTTATACTTAAGAGGAAAGGGTACCGGTGGCTTTCTCCATACAAACTATTACAAACGTAGTCGCCTGTTTTCTCCCTGGATAATGACACTATTGGTGCATAAAACTTATAACTGCCATGACCATGCCCCTATTTTTTCTTTTTTAATTTTGATTTTTTTTTAATTTTAATTTCTATCGCCCGAATACTGAAAGGCTACTTATCTTTTCAACTTCGTTAAGCGTTAAATATTTTTAAGTTGGATTTAAATTTTTAGTGGTATTCACAAAGGCTATTTACGAGATTTATGATTATACTTAACAAAGCAGGCCTAAACTTTTACCAAATGGCAACATTTTAACAAAAAAGTTCGTTTTCTATTACAATTTTCTGCTTGATCCGTGATTGCTAAAAACAAGTTTCGTTTCACGCACTAAACTGGAGTAAAAGTTGATACATTTAATAAAAATAAATGTTTCTTTACACTCTGTGATTGAAAATATTTGACAACAAAATAAATATTAGTTTGTTTATTGTTTACAAGTTTTTTCGATTTCGAGTTGTTCTACGTGAATAAATATTACTGTAACTATTAAAAATGTCTAGCGTTACGAAACAGAAAAGGGGCTGCAACTACACAGCCCCAGAAAAACAAATATTGGTGGATTATTCACACATACTCAATGGGCCTGCATAAATATTTTCATATTGTATTTTCTTCTGTATTTTGGAACATCTTGGAAAATAAGGAGACAGACGGTAAAAAAAGGAATGTGGTGGAGAGTTGCTGAGCAGTATTAGAGCAGCTAAAGGATGGAGAAACGTCACTGGATTTTAAACTGCTTCCCCGTCAGTTTTCACTACGACCAACCAATTATGGCAAGCTGGATGACGAACGGTGTTTTTAAGTGAATGCATATTACTGTGAAATGTCTAGCGTAACAAATAAAAAAAGGTGCTGCAACTACACAGCCCCAGAAAAACAAATATTGGTGGATCTTAATCACAATAAGTAGGTTTTATAAACCTATACCAATTATCAACTCGAAGGGCCTATCTGCTTAGTTAAACTCATGTTGTATTTTCTTCTGGATTTTGGACCATCTTGGAAAATACGGAGACAAACGGACAAAAAAGGAAGTGCTGGTAGAGAGTTGCCGATCAGTGTTGAGCGGCTAAAGGATATGTGTAGGTAGGTGTCACTTGATTTTAAACAGCTTCCTCGTCAGTGTTCACTCCGACTAATCAACTAAGGCAAGCCCGAGAAGAGGAATGGTGACTTCCCCCTGGAACACTGGGGACCGCGGGGTCGCTACTCTCCGACACCTCACCTCAAGGTGCCCTGCGGACGTGTACTTATTCTTATTTCTGTATTAAATTCCTGTTTAATTTATCGATTATTGTTTTATTATAGACTAGTTAATCATGACCCCTCAGTATTTTAAAACCCAAAGGTTTCAGTGGACTATTAGGCCTTCTGTACCGAGAGAGCGAGTCTTTTCATATAACAAACATTGTAAAGCATAGCGGACCTAATACGAAGCTTTAACTTTCCATACAAATTTAGTTTAGTGAGAGTAATGTTTCTGAAAAAACTCCCATTAAGGGCTCTGTTAAATATCAATGAGTAATATGGTGTATTCATAACTGACCTCCCGGTGCTGATATCTTGGATCTAGTGATAAAAACCTGGAAGAAGGCTTTAGGAACACATTGTCTCAACAAGATAGGCCTATCATGCTTGGGTGTGCTAAATTATCTGATTCCAGGGTCAGATGATAACGATAGGCACCTATCATATAAACTAGATAGACCTCTAGTACTATTTGGAAAAGGTAAGTACCTAGGTAGGTATCTATTTCGTCGTTAGAATTATATTAGGTATTTGTTACATTACGCTTATAAGTAAAAAAAACTCGTGAGGTCTTCGGGGCGAAGTACTATTTATTTAAGACTAACTGCACCCCGCGGTTTCACCCGCGGAATAATTTTGCCCAATTTTCTTTTTTTTTTTCATTAGAACCTTCTCTTGTCAATAAGAAACACAACAAAAGAAAAATTAGTGAAATTGATCCAGCCGTTCACGCGTGATGCCGTGACCAAGGAAAATAATCCATCAATTTTTATATTTAAGATAGCTTCCAAGCACTCTTAAGTTTGTCAACCACTTAAGATAAATAAGTGGTATTTATGTCAGCTGTCAAACGCTAATTGTCGTTTCTGTATACCAAATTAACTTAAATTAACGGATAAGTGGGACTTAACAGCATGGCCTGCTAAATTTAAAGTGGTGTTTAAATTTACGTTAAGTGTATGTTTGCTATTAAAGCGTACGCTTAAATATCAATTTAAACGCCGCTTAAGATTAAGTAGCCTTTCAGTATTCGGGCGTATGATAATTAGAAAATGAAAAAAACCAAAACATAGGGGCATAGTCATGGCAGTTATAGGTTTTATGGCACAAAAATATTTGTGCTAGTGTCATTATCCAGGGAGGAAACAGTCGACTACGTTTGTATGGAGAGCGCGCAGGTACCCTTTCACCTTAAGAAATCTTTTTTTCAGCCAGACACAGCCGCCATCTAACCCCAAGCTAAGTAACTAGACTTGTGTTATGGGTGCTAGACAACGGATATACTAACTACTTACTTATATACTTTTCTTTTGTAAATATATACCTACTTATAATACAAAGAAGCAACCAGACCACAGACAAAATTAAATATCAAAACAAATAAAGAAAAAAAAGTAAAGAATAAGTATAAGTAGTATAGCTAGATGGGTCTGGCCGGAAGATGCATGTTTGGCTGCAGTTTTTAGCTGAGGTCGACCCATTTGGGTCAGCACACGATTCCTCATTTATGTTGTTTTTTATTTGTCATTTTTTGTTTTTTATTTAATTAATTTCCATTGTCATGTTTCTTTCTTTATTCCTGTGTTTGTCGTGTGTTTGTACTCAATTACTGCTTTTTCTTTCTTTCTTTCTATATCCGTTGTCTAGCACCCATAACACAAGTCTAGTTACTTAGCTTGGGGCTAGATGGCGATTTGTGGATTGATAGATAGATAGATAGATAGATAGATAAACTCTTTATTGTACCACATTAAACCTTAATTCTAACTTACATTCTGCTACAAAAACAATAATACCTTACAATATGGCACAATGGGCGGCCTTATCGCTAAAAGCGATCTCTTCCAGGCAACCTTTGGATGGACAAGAATTAAAGAAGGGGATGGGTGGGTTGTACATAACGTGATAGGAATATAAGGAGGAAAATAAAATAATCTGAATAATAATAATAATAAAACACATAATATTCAATAAAATACTACACATACATACATACATAAATATATTATATATGGATTGTCCTGCAATATTAATTTTTATTATTAACATTTTTTTTTCTCTCGATTTAAAGATGCTGTTGCCATCTATGTTTGGCATTTTTTGCAAGCGACATACTTTCCTGACTAAATATATTATATATGATATATAAAATAAATAAAATAATATATTATATACTAAATATATTATATATATATACATAAATATATTATATATGGATTGTCCTGCAATATTAATTTTTATTATTAACATTTTTTTTTCTCTCGATTTAAAGATGCTGTTGCCATCTATGTTTGGCATTTTTTGCAAGCGACATACTTTCCTGACTGATTGTTCTTCTTGTCCATTCAGCTTTGTTTTATTATATTTAATGTAATTTAAAAATTGGGCTTTACAATGAATAATTTATCTATCTATCTTTATACACGTTTACTTATTATAAAAAACATGGAATTTCCTTAAAAAAACTGGTTCTCAAAAAGTAAAGTAATAGGTCATATTTATTTTTAAAACTTTTGTTTTCGATTCAAAAGATAAATTCAAGTTTTATTAAAATTAAATCTTAATCAAATTCAAATTACTTTAAAAATTATAGATTTTGAAATTAGTTAATATTTCTTAACTAGTTCAGAATAAAAAGTATCTTTCGTACATTTTAACACTGGAATAATTAGACCCTGTTGCATTATGACATAATGATGTTTTGTCGTTTGTATTTATTGACACTTGCTCACTAATATTCATGAGAACTTTTGTACATTCTAACATTGGAACAGTTAGAACCTGTTGCATTATGACACAATAATGTTTTGTCTTTTGTATTTATTAACTCTCGCTCACTAATATACATTAGAACTTCTGTACATTCTAACACTGGAACAGTTAGACCCTGAGACCCTGTTGCATAATGAATTTATGACATAATGATGTTTTGTCGTTTGTATTTATTGACACTTGCTCACTAATATACATGAGAACTTTTGTACATTTTAACACTGGAACAGTTAGACCCTGTTGCATTATGACATAATGATGTTTTGTCGTTTGTATTTATTGACACTTGCTCACTAATATTCATGAGAACTTTTGTACATTCTAACATTGGAACAGTTAGAACCTGTTGCATTATGACACAATAATGTTTTGTCTTTTGTATTTATTAACTCTCGCTCACTAATATACATTAGAAATTCTGTACATTCTAACACTGGAACAGTTAGACCCTGAGACCCTGTTGCATAATGAATTTATGACATAATGATGTTTTGTCGTTTGTATTTATTGACACTTGCTCACTAATATACATGAGAACTTTTGTACATTTTAACACTGGAACAGTTAGACCCTGTTGCATTATGACATAATGATGTTTTGTCGTTTGTATTTATTGACACTTGCTAACTAATATACATAAGAACTTTTGTACATTCTAACACCGGAACAGTTAGACCCTGTTACATTATGATGACACAATAATGTTTTGTTGTTTGTATTTATTGACACTTGCTCACTAATATACATGAGAACTTTTGTACATTTTAACACTGGAACAGTTAGACCCTGTTGCATTATGACATAATGATGTTTTGTCGTTTGTATTTATTGACACTTGCTAACTAATATACATAAGAACTTTGTACATTCTAACACTGGAACAGTTAGACCCTGTTACATTATGATGACACAATAATGTTTTATCGTTTGTATTTATTGACACTTGCTAATAAACATTAAGACTTTTGTACAATTTAACACTAGAACAGTTAGATTCTGTTGCATTATGACCATATTATGACACTACGAAGTTTTGTCGTTTGTACTGTTTGAGACTTGCTCATTAATATAGAATAACACTTTTATACATTTTGACACTGAGACTATGATACTGATTGACATCTTGTCATAGAAAAATTTTGTACTCCGTCCCCTTAAAATTATCTATCATCTGACTAGTGCCATCTATCAAAGCCTAATGGAACTACGTGTTCCTCATTAAAAATTCAAATTATTTCAAAATTGGAACAAATATTTTTCTCATGGTAATGTTCACACGGTTTTTTAACCGCGCGCGAAATGCAATAATACAATTACTTAACATTGTTTGCTAAGTTGTTTATTAGAATAAGTTTAAAGGAATTTAAATAATAAAAATAAAAGAAGAGTAAGGGTAATGTATGGGCTGTTTTCCGCAACTAAATCTCTTTAGTTGGGTCCTTTTTTAGGGTTCCGTACCCAAAGGGTAAAAACGGGACCTTATTACTAAGCTTTCGCTGTCCTTCGGTTCGTCCGTCTGTTTGTCACCAGACTGTATTTCATGAACCATGTAACTAGGTAATTGAAGTTTTCACAGATGATGTATTTCTGTTGCCGCTATAACAACAAATACCTACTAAAAAAAGTAAATATTTTTTGAATATAATGTTTTCAAGAATTTTAGGTTATGTTTACTACTTTTTAGGCAATATTTTTTTTGCTTGGGTCTGTGCACCAAAAGATTTTTCTCAAGAAAAATGTGCGCTAATTGACATTGCTCTTACGGTGAAGGAAAACATCGTGATGAAACCTGCGGTCAACTCCAGACGTATACAAGGACAAGTACCTCCTCATTTGAAGTAGGTTAAAACATCATAATTTAACAGTTCAACGAATACAAACTAGCCGATACCACCCTCACAGTTTAATTGACCGTTTTCAGAGAAAAGATCTTGCCAATACTTCTGGAGGCAACAAAGCCGCGGGTTTCATCACTATGTTTTCTTTACCGTAAGAGCAATGTCAATTATTATTAGCGCACATCGACCGAGCAATGGCAGTATAACCATACCCCCCAACCGGGCTACCGGTCGGATGAGGCTACAGCGAGCCTTGGGTCTGGGGCAGTAGGCAACAGATAACCACTGCTACTACATTCCCAAGAGTGTCAGCATGGTCGGTCGTAATAAGGAAAGGAATGTGTCGAGCGATCCGGCTGATCCACTTACCCGGGAGAAGTAATGTTAAATAGGCAATGAATAGGAGTCGCTAGAGACAGGTCATCCGTTCCACATGCAGACCCACTGATGACCACGATCCTCAGTCATGAGGGGCCGACTACAGAGAGAGAGAAAGTTGCGGAAAACAGCCCGTATACAAGTACAATTACCTCCTCATTAAGTAGGTTAAAACAACATAATTTAACAGTTCAACGAATACAAACTAGCCGAGTTCACGGCAAATGTTAGTTATGTGTTTGCGAAACTAACTACCTAACTATTGACGTAGTTCGCTGCTAGTTCTCGAGGTCGACCGCAGAGCGGAGTTCAACATAATCTATAACTGTCATTCTATACGTTTTTACCCGACAAAGGTGAAGCTAAGAGAAGGGTTATGTTAATTGCCCGTATATAAATTTATGTTTTATAAACATATATATGATGGAACACCTGCATTCACACAAAATTGTCATGTTCCGGTACCATGACGCGTCCGTTCCCGTTAGGAAACAAGAGTATTTAATAATAATATTGCTCACCTGGGCTTGTGTTATGGTGTGACGAGTGACTATTAGAAGACTTATATAAAAGAAAAAATAAAAAAAAGGTATAACAAAAAAAACAATTTTTCATATCGTTTTCTTATGACTATATCATATAAAATTATCGTTCGTAAACCGACTTTACAGGCAACCATTGGTTTTTTTTTACAAATTCGTCAGGTCAGCGTTTGTCCACTATCACCGTAGACAGAGAATTTTAGCAGCGGAACGGCATCAATCAATGAAGAAAAATATGTAAAAAAAATGTAAAAAAACCGGCCAAGTGCGAGTCGGACTCGCGCATTAAGGGTCCGGACCATTATATTCTGCCTTACCCCCAAGGCGCAAAAACAAATGCAAAAAGCCCTAAAAATATTGTATGTCAGACGAAACTGTAAAGGTTAAAACTCTTTTGCTTGCCCTTTTTGGGAGTATAATGAACAAAAAAAAATTACGTAAAAATAAATCAAATCAAATATCTTTATTTTCTTTGGATACTTAATACTTAAAAGTATACAGGACCACATAAAAACGTCTTAAAAACTAAGTTAGGATGTGTGCCTTCGGAACGCGCCCACCAATGAGAAGAAGGCACAAGAAACTCATGGGGTTTTTTTTTTCATGTGGTCACGCTCACAAAGGTCAATATTACAGTATTTGAAAGTATTATTTGAAATGGAGCAACTAAAGTCATGTCCATGGGTTCTTATCATTAAGATAAGACGAAGTATCATAGTATGCCTTACTGCACAATCTATGCTTTATAAAAGTTTTGAACCTGTTAATGGACATGTCATATACATCATTAGGTAATTTATTATAATAGAGCACACATGTACTATTAAACGACCTGTTTATTTTCCGGAGCCTGCTACCGGGCACGGTAAGTTCACCCTTATTTCTTAAATTGAAATTATGAATATCGCTGTTTTTACGGAAAATATCAGGATTTTTGTGAACGTAGAGCAAGTTTTCGTAGATATATTGTGAATAGAGCGTTAATATATTTATCTCTTTAAATTTTTCTCTAAGTGATTCCCTGGGGCCCATTTTGTAGATAGCTCGGACAGCTCTCTTTTGCAATATGAAAATAGCATCAATATCTGCAGCACACCCCCACAGTAGGATGCCGTACGACATGACACTGTGGAAGTAGCCGAAATAGACTAGGCGAGCAGTCTCAATGTCCGTGTATTCGCGAATTTTCTTAACGGCGTAAGCGGCAGAACTAAGTCTATTGGACAATGCTTCCACATGGGGGCCCCACTGAAGCTTAGGATCTAAAGTTATACCTAGAAAGACAGCCTTACTGACTAATTCAACTTCCTCATCATTAATTTATACAACAGTTTTTACTTGTTTTACATTTGGAAATGTGAACCGAATTAATTTAGTTTTGGATCCATTCAGTAATAAATTATTGGAATTGAACCAATCAACTATTCTAGAGAGAGCATTGTTCACATCGTCAACGTTGGACTGACGCCTTTTAACCTTGAACACCAAGGAGGTGTCATCTGCGAACAACACTATCCCATTTATATAAACTAAAAACAGGAAAGGTCCTAATATGGATCCTTGAGGAACCCCCATTGCTATCGCAGATCCGGGGGATCGTTTCCCGTTAACATCAACACTCTGGATCCTACCGCTCAAATAAGAAGAGATAAGATCCAGGGCGCCGTCCC
This sequence comes from Idaea aversata, assembly GCA_907269075.1. NCBI lineage: Eukaryota > Metazoa > Arthropoda > Insecta > Lepidoptera > Geometridae > Idaea > Idaea aversata. The sequence goes on along the minus strand of OU026104.1, from coordinate 11,292,275 downwards.
TAATACCGTAGTGGTGTAGTTTCATGATCAATGTATTATGTTGAACGCTATCAAATGCCTTGGATAAGTCACAGAATATGCCATACGCATCATGTGACTCCTCCCAAGCATCAAATATGTTTTTAATTAACGCTATACCCGCATCAGTAGTCGAGCGCCCCTTACTAAACCCGAACTGTTTATTATGTAAGATATTATTATCATGGAAATGTTTCAGTAGTTGCTTTAAAATAAGTTTTTCAAAAATTTTACTTAACGTGGGTAGTACTGATATTGGTCTAAAATTGGAGGGGTCTGAGGTACTACCAGATTTAAACAGTGGAACTACTTTACTCAATTTCATTAAATCAGGAAACACACCACAATCTACAATCTAGTAAGTAAACTTACCTAAAATTCTTAAAAACATACTGAAACATATTTACTTTTTTCTGTTTTAGTATTTCTTGTTATAGCGGTAACAGAAATACATTATCTGTAAAAATTTCAACTCTCTAGATATCGTGGTTCATGAGATACAGCCTGTTGAAAGACAGACAGACGGACGGACAGCGAAGTCTTACTAATAGGGTCCCGTTTTTGCCCTTTGTTTACGGAATCCTAAAAAGTAAAATTGTAAGAGGTATAAAATAAACAACAACAAACCAATTATATCGGCAGTTGCAAATCGATAAAAAATGCCAATGTTCGCAAATCAATTCTTTCATAATCGATTTATTGTACAATTGTTCTATTCATTCGATTATTGTATAACCATTCGATTAATGGTTCCTTTGACGTAAGTTGACCATATTGTTAATGGGGTATTGAATTATTAAATCAAATTAGCACTTCGAAAAAACAAAATCACATTGTTTTTGCATTTGATGATGACCATTGACCGCTCTGCGGCGCGGCTGGCGAACGGCTAAGAGCCAGTTCAGACACGGCGGAATCCGCACGGACGCAAACATTATAATGGAAAAGTTCTAGATCGTTCATACTACACCGCGTGGACCATTCATCGCGGATTGGAACCGCGCGGTTTGCGTCCGCGCGGATTCCGCCGTGTCTGAACTGCCCCCTTAGACAAGATTGCTTTCTATTAGCGATATCGCCAATCGACAGATTTAATTGTATGAAATTGACATAACGCATTGTATAAAATTTGCATAAGATGAAACTTATCTATCATTTTTTTTCTCTAACGCAAGACTACGTGACTTTTTGTTGGCTTATGTCGATATTTTACAAAAAAAATATAAAAAAGTCTGTCTATTGGCGATATCGCTAATAGAAAGCAATCTTGTCTGAGGGGGCTGGGTCTAAAGCTCTGCGTAAACGGACCACCGACCACAGCCACTGGTGGCCAACCACTAGCAGTTCACACGATTTTTCATACATTTTGTTGTGGCCGCCATCAACCGCAAGTGTGCGCCGCGTTTTAACAAAATGTATGAAATATCGTGTGAACTGCTAGTGGCTGGCCACCGGTGGCTGTGGTTGGTGGTCCGTTTTAGATCGGCTGCTACTTATTCAAGAAAAGAATGGAGGAGAGATCCAAACGAAGCCAAAAGGCGCAAATTAACTTGATACCCCACTCGGGCATATCTGCTTACATTCGGTTATTAATCCTGACTTTTATCCCCCATAAGTTTCAGACGGATAAACCGCCGAATACCGAACACTCCTGACTAATTCACCTTTCAAACAAAAAAAAAACAAAATCAAAATATTCAGGATACTCCTATATGTACCAGACACTACAGTGCCTGGGCTAGGCTTGTCCACCACCTACAGCACCTCTCAGCTTAGTAGACCTTGTTTAGACGAAATACCTCGTCAATACCTGTGGAGCCACTAGTCAACTATTATTTTTATAAATTCCATTTTGACGTCATAACGTCCTTTAAATCGAATTATACACCGGCATTCACAAAAAAGTGTGATGTCATGCTTCATGGTTAAAAGTGTTACGTCATGCGTCATGTTTCGGTACCATAACGGCGTCATGGTAAACGGCACGCGTCTCGTGTTTGTTTTATATTGTTTAATAATAATATAGCTCATCTGGGCTTGTGTTATGGTGACGATTGACGAATAGAAGACTTATATAGAGGAAAAAAAAATATTAAGGAAAGTCCGCAAAAAAATCTAAATTTTTCATCGGTTTCTTAATGGTTTTTTTTGGCCACGTTCACCATCCGTGTCCCTATCATGAAACAGGTTTAACTATTTTAACGGTCGGAAGTCTACGAAACCTATACTTGTATAATTTTAGACCTAAACAGGTTTAATTAATCTAACTTCCAACTTATGATTTGTGTTTTAAAAAATAATCTATTCTTGGAGATGTTTCCGCATTAAAAACTTAATACATGCCTTAACTAGCTATCAAGAAACCTTATTAGGGTTCCATACTCAAAGGGTGAAAACGAGACCCTATTACTAAGACTTCACTGTCAGTCCGTCTGTCAGTCACTAGGCTGTGTCTCATGAACCGTGATAGCTAGACAGTTGAAAGTTTGACGACCCAGTTGGCACAATGGTCACCATGCCGGACTGTCAAACACAGGGTCGCGGGTTCGATTCCCGCCTCAGGCAAGTATTTATGCTTAAATATTTGTCTGTGGTCTGGTTGTTTCTATGTATTAAAAGTATATATTTACAAAAGAAAAATAATATAAGTAGTATATCCGTTGTCATTACACAAGTCTAGTTACTTAACTTGGGGCTAGATGGCGATGTGTGGAGTGTCCTGCAATATTTATTATTTATTTATTATTTTCACAGATTATGTATTTTTTTTGCTAATAACAACAAATACTAAAAACAGAAAAAAAAACGTATAAGTTGGGCTCCAATACAACTTGGTACGGAACCCTTTGTCTGCGAGTTCGACTCGCACTTGGCCGGTTTTTATTAATTGGTTTGTTGACAGTTTTCTAGGTAGTATTTTAAAGTCACAATAAATGCTTATTTATACTATAATATTATAAATAGGAAAGATTTGATTATTTGTTTGTTTGCATTAAATAAATAAATATTGAAGGATATTCCACACATCGCCATCTAGCCCCAAGCTAAGTACTTGTGTTATGGGTGCTAGACAACGTTATCGATTTATCGATCTATTTATCGACGAAATAGACAAATTATATTAAATTAAATATAATTTGTCTATTTCGTCGCCTACATGGGCTAGATATAAATAAATATAAATAAATATTGCAGGACATTCAACACATCGCCATCTAGCCCCAAGCTAAGTAACTAGACTTGTGTTATGGGTGCTAGAGAACGGATATACTACTTATATACTTTTCTTTTGTAAATATATACATATAATACATAGAAACAACCAGACCACAGACAAATATCTAAGCATAAATACTTGTCTGAGGCGGGAATCGAACCCGCAACCCTGTGTTTGGCAGTCCGGTATGGTGACCATTGTGCCAACTGGGTCGTCGTAGATATAGACTTGTTATGTAGATTTAACTTTTGTTTTTTCAAATTCCATAAAGAATAAATGGATAACACTCTAAATTCATTTGTATGGAAACACGATCGACCAGCGGAACCTTAAAACTACGCAACGGATTTTGATGCGGCTTTTTTTAATAGATAGAGTGATTCAAGAGGAAGGTTTTAGTATATGAAATAAACTACCACGCGTACAAAGTCGCGGACAACAGCCAGTGTTGTAATAAATAAAAAAAATTAAAAAAAGTAGAAAAGAAAAGTATCTTAAGTAGTATATCCGTTGTTTAGCACCCAAAATACAAGTCTAGTTACTTAGCTTGGGGCTAAATGGCGATGTGTGGAATGTCCTGCAATATTTATTTTATTTATTTACTAGCGACCCGCCCCGGCTTCGCACGGCTATATTATGCATGTATTATACATATAAACCTTCCTCTTCAATCACTCTATCTACTAAAAAACCGCATCAAAATCCGTTGCGTAGTTTTAAAGATTTAAGCATACAAAGGGATATAGGGACAGAGAAAACGACTTTGTTTTATACTATGTAGTGAAATAGAAAAAGTCCTTTTTGTATAGCAATATGTGTATATTGGAGAGCAAATATCCATATAATTAAATACCCTTCAAATATTGTCCTTTCAAAAGGATCACAACCCGCAAAATTAGATGAAATTCTTGCGTAAATATTCAAGTGAAAGCCCAATAACCAATGATTTCTGCTCCGTTGCTTTCTCGATGTTGTCCTTTATAACCTTTTGCGGGAATAATTAAGGAATTCCATTTATAGACTCTTTGGATTCTACTTTTATTTAAAAGCTTGTGATGATTTATGGTTTCACTCGTATTTTTACCCTTAGTATATAAAACTTTTGTCATCGTTAACTACTTTTGTCCTATATTTGTCTAAACTAATAAATAAACATCGTGCGAGCTTCGTACGGTCGTACCATATACATACACGTTAAGCGAACGCTCGGCCGAGCTACATGGTAGGCGGAGTGGGGGGGTGTTAGGTTTTATTTTCGTTACGGAATTTCTTGATTCGGTCACCGCACTCAAAGCCCGTGATAAAAGCTATGCAATAGCTTAAAAATAGTCTAGGGCTCTTAGAAAAAGTAGTTTGTAAGTAAGTGAGCTTAAGTTGAGTAAAACGGGTTTTACTATCAGTACATCTCAAATTAATAGCAATTACATACCGATCAGAATATTTTACCTGCACCATACCTAATCTACACTTTGTAAGGGGACGACTAAAGGGTTCCAATTATATGAAGCCACTGCGGCGGAGTGAACCATGTTCCGTCATTTTAATCTATATAAATACACATTCGGGTGCTGTGTGAGTGTGATATCTCCTGCAGTTTTATGTATTTATTTATATTAACCTTTTATATTATAAACATTTCAGACTCCTGCCTGAACAAGCGTGGTCCTCAACCGGGGCACATCTTCCTGTTCGACATGCGCGGGGTTAAGTTTGGACATTTGACTAAAGTTAGCCTATCGTAAGTACAAGCTTAATATTCCATTTATAGATATAAAGTACCTAATACCTATAACACTATATTAGAGAGTAAGGCGCCGTCCTAATAGCACATCACAGTGCGAGCTATGCGTGCGTTCCGATTAAAATGTTCGTACGAACACACTGGTATCAGTTGGCACAATGGTTACAATCTAGGACTGCCAAACACAGGGTTGCGGGTTCGATTCCCGCAAGGCAAGTATTTATGCTTAGATATTTGCCTGTAGTCTGGTTGTTTCTATGTATTATAATTAAATATTTACAAAAGAAAAGTATGTAAGTAGTATATCCATTGTGTAGCACCCATAACACAAGTTTAGTTACTTAGCTGAGACTAGATGGCGATGTGTCGAATGCTCTCCAGTTTTTTTTTATTTTATTAACGGTCGCACACGATCATGCGATACGACCAAATTGTTCTATAACATCGCATCGCATCGCTCGCACGATAATGTGCAATTAGGAAGGCACCAAGGGTATGGTTATGCCAAAGATGCATCTTACATCGACATCGCACAAGAAGATACGAGCGAGACGGAGCGCGGTGATCTTGATTTGACCAATCACAAGCTAGACACATAGATGAACTTCATCGATGCAGCGATGTATCTTCTATTTTCATACATTTGTTTTACATGGAGGTGACATTGGTGTGCGACGTGCGATGTGCTATGCATCTATAACATATCCGTACCGTAAGGTTCATGTAGAAATGTAGATAATTCAAAAGACGGAATATTTTGAGAGATATAAAGGACATTTTAGATTTTTTTAAGATTTTTTTAAATTAAATTTTTACAACGCAAATTTAACCGTATATCAGAATTTAGCAAAAAAATAATAATAAACGAACCAATTAAGTAAAAAAATATTTTATCTTAACTGATTCATTTGCATGGATAAATTTGACATTGACTTATGACTACGACTTACCATTCCACTACTTAGACCTTCACTCGATTTTCCACTCGGTCAATAATGATGCGCCTTACACACTGGTCAATCTATACTTAATATTTAAAGCTGAAGAGTACGTTTGTTTGTTTGTTTGAACGCGCTAATATCAGGAACTACTGGGGCCCTACCGCGGTAACAGCGTTGGCTTCAAGACGACCCTGGTTCGAATTGAAAAATTATTTTTGTGTTGGCTAGTTCATTTGTCGAGGAAGGCTATAGGCTACTGTTTATTTTGATATTCCCGCGGGATCGGGAGTTACGCGTGTGAAATCGCGGGGCGCAGCTAGTGTTTATATAAATTTCAAATTAACGCGGATGAAACCGCGGCGTAGAGCTAGTCCTTCATAAATATTGATGTTCCAATCACGCCTAGAAAGGACTGTCCTTAACCTTTCCAAGGTTAATACTCTCAGGCGAGTGCTGTTGCTTAATTTTAGCAAATTAATGATTTTATAGGTTGGATAGTATTAAAAAAAACCGGTCAAGTGCGAGTCGGACTCTCGCACGAAGAGTTCCGTACCATTATACAGTGGAATCCGTTTATATTGACATCGAAGGGGATTGACAAACACATCATGATAAGCGGAAGTCATACAAAGTGTTTTGAGAAAAAAAAATATCTACTTATGTATTTTAATAGAGAAATATAGTTGTATTAAATCAAAAGAAACGATACATGTATGTATGTATGTACTATATTTTTGGATTTTTTAATGTAAGTATTCTGTAATTTTTGTCTGCTCTTGTTTAAAACACTGAATTAAGGCTTGATCAACATTTTGTTGTCGCGATTTTATATAAAAACTAAACTTCGTAGTGTAATTACGTCATAATAAGCGGTTCGTCGATATAGGCGGAGTCATAATAAACGGATTCTACAGTATTCTCTTTTTAGAAATGCATCATTATGTGAATTTTTTTACTGTCTAGCTATCAAAGATATTCGTGAGCTATACAGCCTGGTGACAGACAGACGGACTGAATGTGAAGTCTTGGTGTCCTGTTTTTATCGTTTGAATACGGAACCCTAATGAAGTATCTTCTTTCAAACAAACAAAAAATTTTTCCAAATCGGTCTATGCGTCTCCGAGTAATCGGTGAACATACATTAAAAAATATATATACAGGGTGTCCCGTAATGAATGGCCAAGCGGGCACCTACGGATAGAGGACACTGTGCCGGATCAGAAAAACGAAAGTTATGTTCTATGAAAGTATCTCGGTTTGTATGTATGGTCGGATGGGACGGATGCTACACCTTCATTATTTTTCTTTTGCAATCACAATGTAACACGCTTACTATTTACAATATTCTTAATCCAAATTTATTAAATTTTATTTCTATTTTTTTAGTTGGATTTTTTATTAAAGCGTGTTTTTTTAGTTTTTTTTAAACTATTAATTTATTTTATACTTTTTGGTATTTTTTACCGAAATATGTTAGATCAGACCCTGGTTACCATTGAAAGACAAACTACTCGTCAAGACGATTCTAACGAGCCCAAACTCGATGAGGTTGTGTCGTTTCATTGCGAAGTTCCTATGACCACCTTCCAGTTCCATCATCAGACCCTGGTTACCATTGAAAGACAAACTACTCGTCAAGACGATTCTAACGAGCCCAAACTCGGTGTTGTTTCATTGCGAAGTTCCTATGACCATCTTCCAGTTCCATCATCAGACCCTGGTTACCATTGAAAGCCAAACTACTCGTCAAGACGATTCTAACGAGCCCAAACTCGATAGGGTTTCGTCGTTTCATTACAGAGTTCCTATGACCACCTTCCAGCTCCATCATCAGATCAGCACCATGTTATCATAATATTGCATTATCATCGGTCTTTGACAAGTGTGCAAAGTTTGGATTAAATCTGATCATTCTAAGTAGGGAAAAATCGTGCCCAAAGGAGTCGGTTACATACATACATACAAACATACAGGTGAAACTAATAAAAGCGTGTTAAAAAAAAAGACAGCTCTAACTCACTTTAATAGTAATTAATTTTGTATTGAATGCTGGCAATAGCACATATTATACCATTTCAGAATTTCAGTGAAATAGGCAAGTTTTTTGAAGTGAAAACTTCTTATGGCGCGTTGGGCACTTTTGTGGGTGAGCATTTTCAGCCGTTCTCGCGACAGATGAGATTTTGACAGATGAGATTTTAACAGTTATTGTGCTTCTACTACTATGCAATATTGAAAACAGCGCCATCTCTGTGCAAACGGCCGAACTACGATACTCACTTCTGTACAACAGTGTTAACAGCGACATCTCTCGGTGGATGGTGCAGGTTCGCAGCGAGCTGCCGTACGCAGTTCGCGTCGCACGCTAGCGCTATCACTGATACACGAGTGAGCATTTTCAGCCGTTCTCGCGACAGATGAGATTTCGACAGATGAGATTTTACACAGATATACAGTTTTCACTTCTGCCTGCACTCCCGGAGTGCGCTGTTTTTTTTTTTATTTGGCACTAGGGTGACCATAAATTTTTTTTACACCAGGAAAGGTTCAAGTTCAGATTAAAAAATTAAAAAACCATGAAGTTTGAGTTAAATCTTAGTTTAAAAAAAACTTTTAATGTGTCATAAAAAATATTGTTTGCATTCGATAGCACATTTATCCTGGAATACTATCCAAAAAACAGATTGGGATAAATCCTTCATTTGCAGTTTTGCCATAACAAAACATGGAGAGGGGCGTGAAATTAAAAAAAAAAAAAATGGCGGATATCTCGGAAACTAAGAGACTTTCATAGAACATAACTTTCGTTTTTCTGATCCGGCACAGTGTCCTCTATCCGTAGGGGCCCGCTTGGCCATTCATTACGGGACACCCTGTATATCCTGACGAATTGAGAACCTCCTTTTTTTGAAGTCGGTTAAAAATACACATTATCACGGGCCTAATGGAGCCCCAGATCTTTAGAAGGCGTGCGTGGAGCCGAAGCAACCACGTGCGTCCCTTTACAATAACAAGTTTAATATCAAAGTATGACGTGGACAGCAAAAAAACTAGAATTATTATTATGCTGGTTTTTAAATGGTGTTGTTGATTGTAAGAAATTTCCATCAAAACTGAATAATATTAGTTAATCACTATCACTACATAGTATAAAATAAAGTCGCTTTTTCTGTCCCTATTTCCCTTTGTACGCTTAAATCTTTAAAACTACGCAACGGATTTTGATGCGGTGATTTTTTTAATAGATATAGTGATTCAAGAGGAAGGTTTATATGTATAATACATGCATAATATAGCCGTGCGAAGCCGGGGCGGGTCGCTAGTTTACATTATTTTAACTTTGTTGGGCGCTTTTAACTAGGTAGGCGCCCAACAAATATCGCGGGGCGGGAGGGGCTTGTTAAGTTCACGTCAGTTGGCGGGAAACATTGTTGTGAAGTAGGACCTGAAAACCCCTAACCCTTTCCCACGCGCGCGCCGTGCGATGACTCTATCTATCCCTTTCCCACGCGCGCGCCGTGCGATGACTCTATCTATCCCTTTCCCACGCGCGCGCCGTGCGATGACTCTATCTATCCCTTTCCCACGCGCGCGCCGTGCGATGACTCTATCTATCTCTTTCCCACGCGCGCGCCGTGCGATGACTCTATCTATCCCTTTTCCCCTTGCGCCGCGAAATGGCCGTTTTAACTGTTTTATGTAATTAAAAGACTCACATGTATTTTAGTGAAAAACCATCTGCACTACCATATGGGATTTGATGTTAAGTGTATGAAAATGTTAATTTTGTACTTGTTTTTTCTTTACGATCACCGTAAAATAAAATAAATATTTATTTATAAATATTAATATTAATATTATTTTTTTTTATTTTTTTTTTTATTTTTTTTTATTTTTTAAAGGACGATTTTTAATACGATTTTCGCGATTTTTTCTATCGAGGCAAATCACTCTAATCGTGTTTCGAAGTGTATGACAATACAAAGCATTTCTTCACCTTTACGACAGTAGGAATATTATTCTATGGACTTTAGTGGTTGATACACAAAAACTGTTTTAAATACACCTCTATCGCGCTTTTGTCTTACTACTTCGTCTTAAGGTGAAAGGGTACCTGCGCTCTCTCCATACAAACGTAGTAGACTGTTTCCTCCCTGGATAATGACACTAGCACAAATATTTTTGTGCCACAAAACCTATAACTGCCATGACTATGTCCCTATGTTTTGTATTTTTTTCATTTTCTAATTATAATAGAAATGATAAAAAAAAAAAAAAATAGGTGCATGCGCATGGCAGTTATAAGTTTTATGCAACAAAAATATTTGCTCTAGTGTCAGTATCCAGGGAGGAAACAGTCGACTACGTTTGTAATAATTTGTATGGAAAGAGCCCCCGGTACCCTTTCCTCTGTAGGGATGACTGACATTAGACCGGGTCGAGTCATCCCTAAAATGTCTTTGTCACCCCTCCCGCACTCCGAACATAAAGGGCGTACTCAATTACGCGCTACGGTATTTATTTTGGTTTTAAAATAGATAAATATTTGCGTGTTTTTTTATACTTAATATATTTTTAGACTCTAAAAATAGTATTGTTTATCTAGTAATCTTGTTTTTTTAAGCCTTGAAAAACAAATTAAATCTTTTATCCATAAACTAGCAGCATTCCGCGGTTTCACCCGCGTAACTCCAGATTCCGTGGGAATATCGAAATATAAAATAGCATAAAGCCTTCCTCGACAAATGGACTATCCAACACAAAAATATTTTTTCAATTACCAGTAGTTCCTAAGATTAGCGCGTTCAAACAAACAACTTTTCAGCTTTATAATATTAGTATATAGATATAAATTACTAAGTCTTGACTGTCTGATTGATATATCAACGCATAGCGATGGACAGATTGTGCGAAAATTTGGCATAAGATAGCTGTTATGACGTATGCATCCACTTAGAAATGATTTTGGAATATTTAACCCCTTCGCGGACGAAGCCGCGGTTGTAAGCTAGTTCTTAATAATGATCAAAATCAATAATCTATTTATCAACGGCTAAGGATTATACTGAAATTTCATTGACATGTCAGAAATTGTTAAGTATAATCTTTAGCCGTTGGTTGATAAAAAAGTTAATACCGCGATATAGGTTTTCCTAAATTTTCAAACTCACGAATGCATTTATTATTCTTTCTATTCTACTTAAAAAAAATTGTTGACCTATGTACAGTCACATTACCAATTAGCTGAACCCCACGTGACCTAGAGCTCACTCTATCTATCTCACTCAGCATATCTATAAAAAATATAGTATTTACCTATTTTATTGTTTAAATGCTTTGCCTGCGTCGCATTTTGGGAATATCTTGGAAGGATAGAGTCACAAACAAGAGTGTGCTAAAGTCGGTTTGATTGCCTAATATTATTGCTCTCCCAAGTCAAGTCCTTTAAAATGAGATCGAAAGACCAGTCCTTTTTAAGTCCCTAAAAAAACAACACTATTTTTAAACTTCGTACAATATCTTTACAATCCAACGAGATTGAAATTATAATGAATAGAGATGACATTAGGTCATTTTTTAAACAAAAAACTTTGCCTAAAACACTAGACTGAGCGATTTTTTTTGCGACATTTTTATTATTGTAGAGTAGCCTCACTGATGCCCCGCAAAAGGCAGTTCAAACCTTCTCCTCAGCCCAATAGTGCAGCGCTTGGATTGCCTGACAGTGCGACACTGGACTGCAGTACATAAGCGGTCTAGCGTCGCACTATCCTACTAATATTATAAACGTGAAAGTTTGTATGTATGGATGTTTGTTACTCTTTAACGCAAAAACTACTGAATGGATTTTAACGAAACTTTACAAAAATATAGCTTATACATCAGAATAGAACATAGGCTATAATTTATAAAGATATTGTGTGAATTGTTTAAAATATAACGAAAAGCGTCGAAAAATTGACAGATGTCAAAGTGACAGATGTCAAAGTGACAGGTGATGTCAGTTTGAAATCTGTGAAATTGCTCAGCGTTTTTCGTCATATATTTTACTGGATCGGGACTAACACGGGTGAAACCGTGGGGCGCAGCTAGTTTAATCATAAATATCGGCCCAATTAATTAAATATCTTGTATTTCTATGTTTTTTACTAACTTCTAGTTTATAAGTTATACTAACAATACTATGGGTTTAAAAGTCTGAAATAAATGAATTGAATTGAATTGTCCGGTCTAATTTAGTAATATACAATTAATTGAAAGTCTTTATTGAAATCATTTTCACAATTTTCTTATTATTTTTTTTATACTTACCTTCTTACTTACTTTCCTACTTTTTATTTCAAATTGGCACTTTTTTAAAGCATTTGCCGTCTTTTCCCCCACATCATCATTTAATGTTACCATTTTTTGAAACTATTTTTAACAAAATAAATTGTAATGTGTTTTAGCTTTCAAAAGGACAGACAAAGGTAAAAGACGTGCAATACTATCTTTATTATTAAGGCTTGTAGACACTGAATAGTATAGAATAAACTAGTGATGCCACGAATCTTCGGCAATTATTCGGCATTCGGCTGAATAGTGAAAAGGGTACAGTTCTTGCAATGAAGAATGTTAACAAATTTTGAATATTAGCTCTCCATATTCTTTGACAAAAATAAAAAAATACAAATGAAATAATTATTTCGATACGTAAATTAGTTTCCGATTTATAGAAGTATAAACGTGCGACGCGGATTCATATTCGATGCGTTACTAAGCGGAGCGGCGTAAATTGACGTCACATGCGGCCAGTGGTCACGTTAGTTTAAACGCCTGTAAAATCAAAACTAATAGGTATTTTTGACTACAACAAAAACTAGTGTATTTGTATACATACAAGCTTTACTGTAACAAACTTTCAACCAATTTGTGCATACCTATTAACATTCTTCATTGACGAGTGCGCTCGGCCTTTGTAGTTGTAATCGTAAATACACAGTAAATACACATGTTCGTTAGTGTGTACTCGACACATAACACAAACAAAGGGACACAAACACACAAGCAAGAACTTGTATCCAAGAAAAATATTTTACCAGTAAATCAGCATATTTGACCCATTTGGCACAATGGTCACCATGCCGGACAGCCAAATACAGGGTTGCAGGTTCGATTCCAGCCTCAGACATGTATTTATGCTTAGATATTTGTCTGTTGTCTGGTTGTTTCTATGTATTATAAGTATATATTTACAAAAAAAAGCATACAAGTAGTATATGAGTTGTCTAGCACCCATACCACAAGTCTAGTTACTTAGCTTAGGGCTAGATGGCGATGTGTGGAATGTCCTGCAATATTTATTTATTTATATTTAATTAATTAATGCTTAAAATATGTCAGTGGTAAATTATGATGAATGAGAAAACAAGTTTTCAGCATTTGTTGATGATAGCTAACCATGGCGCTTTTCCTCATAATTTATCTCTGCTTTGGGAAATAGCGATCATTCTCAGAAGATCCATTGGCCAGATCCAGGATGGATCTAGTAATATTTTTTTTTCTCATTTAATCCAGATTTCAATTTGTGGACATACTAAGAACTTTCCTTCTCAGTAGATCCCTTGGTCAGATGCTAACCATATACACTGCTACCCGGAGATGATAAGTAAATCTTAGCACATTCTGCTAGGTTGAGATTCTGTTTTTCGTTTGCTTACAACCACTTGTAAGGATCATCCTTGAAATGTACTAAGTGTCATCGAATATTCGGCCGAAAGAAAGGCTAGCCGAAAATTCAGTATTCGGCAAAATCACTATTCGTGGCATCTCTAGAGAATAAAACTTTAGTTTGACACTGCATTTTTGTGGCTATTATATGATATGCTTAATCTTCGTTTATAGCTTAAAACTATAAGGTATGGGTATGACGATGATGCATTGTACATCGACATCGCACAAGTAGATACGAAGTGCGAGTGAGACGGGGATCGGTAACCTTGATTTGACCAATCACGAGCCAGAGTTACATAGATGAACTTCATCGATGTATCGCAGTGATGCATCTTGCGACATGAGCATTGTGCGTGCGTCTGTATTTCCATACATTTGTTTGGAGGTGACATCGATGTGCGACCTGCGATGTAATATGCATCTTCGGCATAGCCGTACCTTTACACTTAGGGCACATACATTTTTTAAATTTGTATTTATTATTATATTAAGAGCTTGTAGTGTCTCACTGCAGGGCAAATAGACTGATTGCCAGTCTGTCATAAATTTGTTTATATCGTCTCGCCACCTTCGACTAATTAGATAATTAATTGGTCGCGAAGATATCTTCGTGACAATGACTATTGTAACATAGTCGAAACGTCGAGGTGAAGGAAATAAAAAAAAACGCGATTAAGGCACGAGTAAATAATTTCTAGGAGTTTTTCGAAATTATCCATTAAAATGTAAGCAAGAACAAGTTCAAATGTTAATTATATTCAATTAAGCATTATACTTACGTATGGTCTGTACAATACGTTCTCACTAAATATTCAATTTAATGTAAAGCTAATATATTTTTATACCTATTTTTTTTTGTCATTGTCAATATGTATACTTATTATTGCCCTATACTTTTTATTTAGATGTTGATATAAATGATAATCAGAAAGTTTTTTTTGGATATTTTTTTTGTTTGTCCTTCACGGTCAAACGACTGGACAAAAACTAAAACTACTAAAATACATTTTTTATATCGTAATTTTTGTAGAATCAGTCATTTATAGAATTGTACATTCCAAGAATCGGTCAATTATAGAATTGTACATTCCAATAATTGCTCAATTATAGAATTGTACATTCTAAGAATTGCTCAATTATAGAATTGTACATTCTAAGAATTGGTCAATTATAGAATTGTACATTCCAAGAATTGCTCAATTATAGAATTGTACATTCCGAAAATTGGTCAAATATAGAATTGTACATTCCAATAATTGGTCAATTATAGAATTGTACATTCCAAGAATTTGTCAATTATAGAATTGTACATTCCAAGAATTGGTCAATTATAGAATTGTACATTCCAAGAATTGGTCAATTATAGAATTGTACATTCCAAGAATTGGTCAATTATATAATTGTACATTCCAAGAATTGGTCAATTATAGAATTGTACATTCCAAGAATTGGTCAATTATAGAATTGTACATTCCAAGAATCGGTCAATTATAGACTCTGTAGTCATTTCGAGAATCGGTCATTACTAGACTAAACCTTTATAACTGCTGTAATTTGCATAGAGTTCCTAAGTTTTGGGTTTTTATTTCAGTAGAACTTCTCATGTGTTTTTATAATATATTGATGTTTTATCGGCATACCTTTAAAATAAAATTAACGTGTATTTTTTAAATTTGTTTTTCTTTCCTTTATGTATATATATTTATTTTATATAATATAATAAGGACCTTCTCAAATCACCCCTCGCTACTACTATCTAGGATCAATCTGATAAAGTTCCCATCTGTAATTTCAGATCGCTACGCAAGTTCTTCCAGTACGTTCAAGAAGCGATGCCAGTGAGGATGAAGGCGATCCACGTGCTGAACACCGAGTCTGTGGTCGACAAACTCATGATACTCATCAAACCGTTCATGGATAAGAAGTTCTTTGATATGGTCAGTATCACTATCATTATCATCTTTCTGCCCTTATCCCAATTTATTTGGGGTCGGCGCAGTATATTTTCTTCTTCCATTCACTCCTATTAGTCGTAATCTCATCGTTCACATTCATCTCTCTCATAGCTTGCCTTACGCAGTCCATCCATTTTTTCTTAGGTCGTCGTCTTCCTCTCCATCCCTCTACATTCATACTCATCACTCTTCTAGTTACATGCGTCTCTTCTATTCTCATCACATGTCCATACCAACTCAAACGGTTCCCTTTTTACTTTTCCAGTATACGGTGCTATCACTATCATTATAATAATAATAAAAAATAAATATCCTTATTTAGCTCTCCACAATAATAAATTGCACAGTTGGTTTTTTGAAATAAGGAAATATTATTGTTAAGAACATCTACTTAGTTATTGTGGAGACTGGAGCCTGCACATAAGTTTTATAAAAAACCTGTTTTACAGGACTACAGGCTTCCACCTTACAGATCCAGGTCATACTGTCACAAAAGTAAATTTAATAATTGACTAAGATAGTATTTTGATGTGAAACAATTACAAAAAAAGAGACAAACAATTAAGCCGTAGAACTATCATTATCACTTCTATATTAGAAAACAACCTAAGAGGTAATTGTATTGTTTATTTTTCTATTTGAATAAGATTTCACTAAGTATATCACTATCACTAAGTATCATTATTACTATCACTGTCACTTCTATATGCGATAATACAACTAAGTAGCATTGTTTGTTTTCCTCTAAGTATAAAATAAAATAAAAATCACTAAAGTACCATCACTGTTACTTAGTATAATTATTAACTTCACTATCATTATCACTACATAGTATAAGAACAAAGTGAATCCCGCGGCGTCTCTCTGTCGAACCGTTCATGGGTTAGAAGTTCTTTGATATGGTTAGTATCACTATCATTATCACTTCTATGTGCGAAAACAAAACTAAGGTGTGATTATTTTTCCTCCCTTTGAGAATAAAATAAAAATCATTATCACTATCAGTATGACTGTCACTGTCACTATCATTCTTTCATAACTATGAAACAAATTCCCCTTGCCGCGTCTGTCTGTAAGCAAACTACTGAACAGATTGCGATGAAACTTAGTAGGTAGATGACAGCTAGAGTCCTAGATTAACATGTACTTTTTTAACTGATTTTCTCAATTTTTCACGGGGGGTCCATACGCCAACGACCTTGGTACACAGCCTACTAAATATTTACTACTGGCACCGGTCGCCTTCGTTGGTGAAAAGTGTTGATTGTTACGAATGTGTTTTGTTTTTCTCAAAAGTGCTGAGATGGAATTGCAGGTGAGATTTTTACCGATATTTTGGTGTGACTTTGAGTCAAAAATTTCCTTTAGTTTTCAAGCTATCCTAAAATTAAGAATTATAACTAGTCTAGCTTTGAAATGACAAGGAATTTTCGTCTCAAATTACCCCAAAATATGGGTAAAGATTTCACCTACAATTCCATTTCAGCACTTTTGAGAAAAACAAAACACATTCGTTAAAATCAACAATGTTAGTTGTAAGCGACGGGTATTTCTGGCGCGTTGCGTTTGGCAGCATAAATAGCCTTAACTGATTGAGATAATTCTCACCGGTACGGTGTAAATACGAAACCTATTACTGAGTTTTCTCCTATACATATTCCCATGTGATCGAGATTTACGCGGGTCAAGCCATGGGGCGTTGCTAGTTATAACACAAACAATGCTTCGGTACTATATTGTTAATTTTGTGAATAAATATTGCTTGCTCTACAAAAACAAACGAGGTCACCCTTTGTTTAATGTTATGATTACATGGGATTTTGTAATTCTTTTGTCTTATTTTGCAAGGTGGGTAAGCAAATTTCGGCAACTGTGGCGAAGTGGGCGAAGTAGAAGGTTGCGAGTAAAAAAATGTATGGACCCTAGTGCAAAATTAAAAAAACAATTGCATATTTCATTAAGATTCTGAAATGGTATAATATGTGGTATTGCCAGCACTTAATACCAAATTAATTTCTATTAAAATGAGCCAGAGCTATCTTTTTTCTATCTTTTCTAACTTTTGCTACCCCCAAACTATATCGATGCAAAATTTTATCCAAATCGGTCTACTGGTTTCGGAGATTACCCCTACAACGTCACAAACTCACAAACTTCACCTCTTTATAATATTAGTATAGATATGGCTGTGTGTAGCTGCTTTTATCCGCGTTAGTGTCTATAGAAGTGATGTTGATTTCCTACAAACAATCCATTTCTACCAAACGCGACATTATTTTTTACTCTGGCAACTGGCGGAATGAAATTTTAATGTTGCCGGAGACAACAACACGCGCGAAGTCTATGAAATATATGTTTAGTTTAGATAATGCCTTATTCATGTAATTACCTATTCTTAGAAGGACACATTTTTTAAAATCCCTGCCAGTTATTTAGAATGCTTAAACCTACTTTGTTTATAGATCTACTTAAACCTACGTTGTGTTTCTGGCTATTGAATACTGGCCACTTGATATTATTATATTTTATCTATGATTAATTGCCTCAATGATAGGAATATATGCCATTATTTCTCAAAAAAAAAACTCACTTTATTTTTATTTCATTTTCAGCTAAAATTCCATACAAAAAACGAAGATTTGGAGCGTTTCTACGACACGGAGATCCCAAGATCTTCCCTTCCGCCAGACTTCGGTGGAACCCTAGCAGACACGCAGACTCTACATAAGAAATGTATGCAGCAATTAGCTTTCATGGAACCTTACTTCAAAGCGGAAGAAGAACAGAGAATAGCCGCTCTGCCGGATAAGAAGAGGGGGAAAGCTATGGAGAGGGCTTTCAAGAATTTAGACATTGATTAAAGAGAATTTTTTTGAAAAAACTACAGATTGATAGCTAAATGGCGTTTAACTTTTAAGAGGATTACATACCACTGACACTTTTTATAAAAAAATCCGGGGCATCCTCCCAATAAAATGTTATGTTATTGATGTCATTCGCTTGAATAGTTTGTATTCGGGGCTTACATGTTTTCTATTAAAAAAAATAAAATATTTTTACTTTTACCCCTTATTCCAAAACGAGGTTCAAGGATAGTCCGAAATGTGGATTTAAACCTTAGATTTAGACACAGATTTACTCGTGAACTATAGTCTAAACACTATCCCTATAGATTATATAGGGATAGTGTCCCTATATAATAGACCTCATTCAGTGGGGATAAACCTCATTCTGGAATAAGGGGGTTAAAGTTTAAAAAGAGATAAACAAGCTTAGTTAATAATAAAATAATTACAAAAAAAAGAAACACAAAAATAAAACTATACTAAATCAGTTGGCTGCGTCTGTCTTTCCTGACGTGTACAATTTGGGGGTCTTCAAGCCGCGAGTGAATAGGTATCTTCTAGGAAAGCGTGTTACATCTTAGGCCACATCGTCATTTACTATCATTCAGGTATGATAGTGGTCAAACGCTAACCTTTCTTAAGTAATATGTAATATACAGGAAAAGTATTTTTGTAGTGCACAAATTTCGGTATGTTTTAAGCACATTAAAATAAAAAATACTGTTTTTTTATTTTGGAGTTAACTCAAAAACTCTCAGAGCTATAACCATTTAAGTGTTTCTAACAAAACGACGAAGTCCATGGACACAATACTAGCGCCAGCGAGTTTAATAGCGCGCTCTAAATGAAGGTAGGTACCTACGTGTCACTGTGTGTATCAATACTGAGATACCCAATAATTTAGAAATTGCAGGAAGTTTTTCACATTAAGTTTTGGTTTTTTATTTATTTTTATTTTTGCGTAAATGTACTCCACTGCCGACATATATTCAGCAGAAAAAAAATGTGCACTACAAAAATACTTTTCCTGTAGGTATATATTAAGGGGAGAAAAAAGATATTTATTTTTGCGTGGATACTGGATATGTAGTGAAAATAGCTATTTCTTTTTAAGAGGATATGTAGTATGGAATTGTTTTGTTTTTGTAATATGAAACGCGGTATGTAACTCTCTTAAACGGCTGAGTCAATTTCAGATAAATATAACCGTTTCAAATCGGGTACAGGCAGACTGACATAAAGGTACTTAACGCTAATCAATGTTATACAGCAACTGGCATTCATGGAGGAAGAGGAACAGAGAATAGCTTCTCTGCCGGCGAAGAAGAGAAAAAGCTATGGAGAGGGCTTTTAGAATTTCGACATTGATAAGATTTTTTTTTTATTCGGTCGCTGCGCTCAAAGCCCGCGATAAAAGCTATGCAATAGCTCTAAAAAAAACCGGATTGATAGCGAAAAAACTGTTAACTTTAAAACGGCAGAATAAATTTTCGTAAAATATAGCGATATTTTGTCGGGTACAGTCTGCCTGTACCCGATTTTAAACGGTTATAATATTTATCTGAAATGGACTCAGCCGTTTAAGAGGATTACATACCGCGAAATTTCATATTACAAAAACAAAACAATTCCATACTACATATCCTCATAAAAAGAAATAGCTCTTTTCACTACCTATCCAGTATCCACGCAAAAAGAAATATCTTTTTTCTCCCCTTATTATATATATTACATATTACTTAAGAAAGGTTAGCGTTTGACCACTGTCATACCTGAATATCGAAATAGTAATTAATGACGATGTGGCCTAAGATGTAACACGCCTTCCTAGAAGATACCTATTCACTCGCGACTTGAAGACCCCCAAATTGTACACGTCAGGGAAGACAGACGCAGCCAACTGATTTAGTATAGTTTTATTTTTGTGTTTCTTAGAATATTAAGGAACAGATAAATAAAACAACAATTGACAAAAGTACATAACGCTTAAAAAAGTTATCTGGCATTTATGCATCCTTTCTTCAAGGCTCAGAAAATGAAAAAAAAAATTAAAAAAATCAGCCAATGAGCGCGGGAAAATTAAGAAATCTCATTGGGTGAAGAACGACGACGCGGCGCTCCTGGGGTTGCCACGTTATAAAACTAGTAGTTTTAATTCTTATGTACGCGGGTAGTACTTATTTTGGTGTATTTTCCATGTGATTGCGTTGTAGTTGTCTATAGTTCAAACATTATTATAAAGTAAGAATTTGGTAGAATTTAGTTTTTTTTTTAAATTGGTGTTGTTTACGGTTTGTGCTTAAAGCATATATTTAGATGTTTATTAGTTTAAGTTGGGTTATACAGTGTGTTTCAACGAAAGGTTTCTAATGCAAAAGAGGATGTTTTACGACTTTTGGGAATTTGAACTCTTTTTGGAAAATTTATAGGTTTTGTTGGAAACAACTTACTTACTTACATACGAACAGTGCAAGTTAAATAAAAGCTTGTAAAAATAGCGATTTTTTAAAAGAAATGTAAAAACTCTAATTAAAAAGTCTGATTTTCGGGTAAACAATGGTCTCTCACTCAAAATTGGAATATTTTGGGATTATGTTTTCTTTGACTTATGAAAAAGTTGGTATTTTTAGTCTAGACGTCTTGGACAACCCTCTTTCGTATTAGAAGCTCTTCGTTAGAACACATTGTATACGCAGTAGGTTATTGAATTATAACTTAAACTATCTGTTTGTATTTGAATTAGTTGATATTATTATTGTTAAGTACAACATTGCGATAAGAATAGGACTGACCGAGCGCTTTAATGTTACCACAACAGAAAATGCACAGAGAAAATGTAACTTTAAAGGGTTGAATCCCACCTAATTTCACTCGAATGAAGTTAGTATTTTGCTCTTTCTTCTCGTGTAGTTATGAAGCACACCCTTGATTACCCGCTAACCCTCTAATTACGTCTAGCCCCCTAATTACCCTCTAACCCCCTAATTACCCCCTAACCTCTTAGTTACCTTCCAATCCCCTTAGTAACCCCCTAGTTCCTTAATTACCCCCCTATCTCCCTAATTACCCTCTACTTCTAATTACCACTAGCCCCTTAATTGCCTCCTCACCCACCTACCCCACCCTCTTATTGCCCCGAACCTCCAGATTTCTACCTGTGACGTCACAACATGGCGCTAAGTCGGTCCTATTTGTCTTAAGTCGCAGTGTCTAGTGATTTATTTGGTTACCAATAACTTAATCACAGAACTTAATAATAAACTAGAAATAGTTTGTTTTAGCTTAATATTGCTGTTTTAATTTTAATGGCTAAGGTTTTTTTGAGGGTGACAAAATGAATGACAAAGATTTTGTGATAGTAGTTCACGGAAGAGTTCAAAGTATTGTGTTCTAATATGTATATATAAAACGAATTGCTAAACCGCTGTGATGTTGCAGCAAATTAATTGTATTCCATTCGCTTCAACTTCACAGCGGTTTTGTTATTCGGAGAGCACTATACGTGTGCTATAAGTATTGCTTATACATTTGCAAGAATGCAAATATGACCGGCCTGGCACCTTTTGTGACGCTGCATCTAGAAATCTGTCTTCAGTCCGAGCTACAAACCAAGCAAACGGTATGCACCTATATTCACACCGAGATTTTTTATAGGATTCTGTGGCGTGAACGTCGCCGCATACCATTGTTATTATCTAAGTGAAAATCCCTGACTTAATAGAGGAGCTAATTTCATAATTTAATTACTTGAAGTTAGGTTACCCAATTTTTTTAACGAGTATTTTTGACAAATTTGCTCAGCATTGACCTTACTGTGGTTACAGATGCTAAGCCGGTAATATTTGCTTTTTAATCGCATTGTATGTATACCTCGCGCAGCGAATGGTCACCTCTGCGGTAAGTGAAAGGGGTATGCGCAGAACTCGATATTTATATGAAAATTGAGTTCTGCGCATATCCCTCCTACTTTCCATCAGAGGCCAACATTCGCTGCGCTACGTGTACCTTAGCATTGTACAAAAATATTTCTACCAAAATGGTAGATTTTCCAAAAGTACCTTCCTACTATTTTAGAGAATAGTTTCACGAGTCAATTGTATTTCGGTAGATTTTAAAGCACATTCAAGTTTACTAATTAAAAAAAATATAGAAAATAATTTTAAGCATTGTAGACTTGTTAAAAAAGCGGGTAAAATGTATGCTGTATCTATGTTGTTCTTAAAAGAGTGAGATCATGTATAATTAATCATAATAAAATGCTAAAAGTATGTACACGCAAAGAAAATAATATTGGATAATAGTAATTAGTCTGTTGCAAGTACAAAGTTTAAAAAAACTAAAAGTGTATTAAATGTACTTAAATTTATAAAAAGATATAGCTCATTATTTACTTATGTAGGCATCGTACTTAAAAAAAAGCACATAGAATATAATTATAGTTAACATTTTATTACCCACGTTTATTGATATTATGAAAGACGGTTATTACCTATACTTAATATTAAGATTTATATTTTTGCAGTCTTAACACGTCTGTTCAGTTTGTTACAGCGCTGCTATCTTCGCAATATATTGACTGTCTAATACTGTCAATCGATAACCTATCATACTTCCTCCAGTTTGTGGTGGATATCGTTTTCTGTAATTTTCACAATATGGAGGCTGTGGTCCAAATTTGTTGAACAGCGCTTAAAGTGCTAACGTAGTGTAGGTGTTAGTGAGCGTACTAAAAATGCTTACGGCCCATGTATGCGGCTTTATTATGTCAAATTCAGACCTAATCTGCGACTGCCTGGAGAAAGAAGAATAGGGTTATTGGTTCCGACTTTAAATATATTTTTAGTTTTAATCTTATCTACATGAACAGATAAGTTGGCAATTGTACTTAAAATTCTCAATACTTCCATGAAGAATACTTATTTCAGCTATTTTATGTACCGCGGTGGAGGACATAATTTATTAGCTTTTTCATATAAGCATTTCGCGGGTTCTAAGAACCGTATAATTGTGATTTAGGCTAGTAGAAATATATTTTTATTCCTGAATTTTGACCTTTTATTTTAAATTCTTAATACCTTTATCCTCTCCGAAACTTGTCTGGGGTTAGTATTTTCACAGGTATTATTAATGTTTGTTCTTGGCGGGTTGGAAGCTTTTAAAAATAGCGCCATCTACCAATAGTTATAGTAAACAAAATATGGTAGAAAAATATTTTTTGATATAGTAACCCAGATCTGTTAAATAAACCGTTGACCGTCTGCCGCAAACACCTGCCGAGTTTTTTGTTTACCAAAAAACGGAAAATTATGAATGAAAGTTATTGTTCTAAACAGTTTTGTTAATGTGAAAACGTTCTGTGATTACTATTTGTTTGTGCTTGTGTGTGATTCGAGGGATAAATGACGAATTATCAATGTGAATAGGTAACTAAAACTTGTACTTATTAGTTTTCATTTGCTCTAATTTTTTGTGATTTTATGAATGAAAAATGCATTTTCAAGGTAAATTAAAATATGAAACACACAGTCAATGATAGTAGTAGCCTAGAATCGTGAATATTTCTAGAAAAATATAGATTTTTCATGACAAAATCATGTCTTAAAAACTGCTATCATGGAATTGATTTAGTTGGTTCTTACTAAAAATAAAAACAAGTATAATTTAGCTATAGTAAAATAAAGAAAAGTAACTTATACCTACCTACCAACGGAATATCTATACTGTACAGATAGAGTAGTAGGTATGAATGTACCAGTCTGGAATTAAAACTGCATTAGCACCCAGTTGGCACAATGGTCACCATGCCAGACTGCCAAACACAGGCCAAACACCAGACTGCACCATCGATCGATGTCTAGCACCCATAACACAAGTCTAGTTACTTAGCTTGGGGCTAGATGGCGATGTGTGGAATTAACTGCAATATTTTCTTTAATTAGGTACCTTTAAACCTCAACTAAAGTAGTTATTAATGAAACGTTACTGAAGTAAGTAAATAAATTCTTCCTCCCTCTTTTTCCTTTTAGCCATTGCAACTTCAGTTGTGTTCGCCTCTTTTAGGGCCATATGCAAGTATTAGGGCACAATGGGCATTGTAACAGTTGCACCATGGATTACGACTTGGCTCCACACTTGCATTACTTTTCCATCGGTGCGAAGTGCTCAAAATTAACAGTCTTTTACCTTCAAACTTTATAATAAAATCCTTTCACCTTTCAGGAATATGGAGCACATTGACAACAACCAATTTGAAGTGAAACAGTCAAACAGTAAACGTAAAATCGCTACCCCTTGCCCAAACGCCTACCTAAACCCAGCGTTAGACATCCTTGCCAACGACGATCCTATCTGCAACACAGCCATGGAAGTCCCAACTAAGAAACGAAAAAGAACCAAAAGTTGTGACATCATAACTTTCGAGAACACCGCTTTAGATCTGGAAGTCCAAAAAGCTCCGGCAAATGAATTTTTAGTTAGAGAGCTTGATAATGTAAAGAGAAATGTTAAATTGTTCCCTCTTAATGAAGAGGTCACTAATAGTTCTAATTTAGGTCAACCTTTTGTTAATAATATGACCTTATGTCCTAATGATTCAGTATTGAGTGTCAATTTCAGTACAGATGCATATAATAATATTGGTATACCACTTGAAAATGATATATCTGAACCTATCTATGCTAATATTACTGATATAGCCACTAATGAATCTAAAATTAGTGAGATTAGTACACAAAATAAAATACCAAACGATACTGTAGATGCAGAGAAAAATAATACTTTGTTTAATATGGATATTTCAAGAATTAACCATGAAGATTTTGATTCAGGAATTTCTGTTTTAGATCAGAAATCAGAGCCCGTAGCTAACATAACAAATATACAAGTAAATCAAACGGTTGTTAATAGTAATTTGAGTTTAAGCTTTATTGATAGATTGGCTATAGATTCTCCGAATACATCAGATAAATCTCTTTTCCTAGACGATGATTTAAATGAAAGCAACATTATGGAGATTAAAACTATTACAATTATTACAAAGAAAAAACGAATAGAAAAGAAAAATACTAACCCATTCTTAGACCCTAATATAAATAACGAAATAGTTGCAACAAGGGCTACAAATAATCCCTTTTTAGATCTAAAACGTGAAGTAGAAGAGACATACCAAGATGAAGTTCTAAACAGACCAGCAGTGCAAGTTAATTCTAATAATCCAAACGTGTTAGTGCCGCGAAGGCTTTTCGGTGACACAAATAGCACAATATCAACTGTAAATGAAACTTTAGACAGTCAACACGAGTATGAAAATATAGATATACGCCCAGAGAGTCCAATATATGAGAATATAGACGTAACAATTAATAAACAAAGTAAATTATTGGGTCATGATGTTTCGCAGTTTAGTGCCACTGACATCCTCAATCTCCACGCGAATAACTCAAACGATTCAAATGACAGTAAGAAAAAGCATTCCCTTTTTAAATCTACAAATAAACTATCTAAAAAAGTATTCAACACCATCAAAAGGACATTTAAACACGAAAAACACGATAATAATGTTACTTTAAACCCTTACGAAGTACCACGAAAAGCTATCAAACAAAAAACAACCAAAAAAGACTCAGGGATTGAAAACCCAGCTTTAAATCTAGACAATTCAGATGATTTAGAATTTGAAGAACTATCTGATGAAGAACATCAGTATGAAACTATAAAAACTATTAGAAATACACAACTAAACATGAACGTAACACCTTTAAAAGCTAGAGAGAATGATATAGATTTTGTTCCTAAAGTTAGCACTCCAGGTAATAAAAAGGTGCGTTTCGATTCAACTTTGAATCAAGAAAAGGTGATAACAGGCAATAGTTTTGACTATACAATGCCAAGTCCAGGGTTTGATGTTAAGATTGAAAAATACCATGATGAATTGGAAAATTGTATTAATGAGAGAAAGTTTTTACAACAGAATATGTGATAGAAAACGATGTATGTACTTAAATTTATGATAAGAAAGCTAATTATAATATTTTTTCCCTTAAAAAAAGGAATACTTAGTGCTGGCTATCGCACTATTTTGAATAATAAAATAATTGAAATTTTGGAAAAGCGACATCTCTCGTCAAGTATGTTAACTAAGTTAATTTGGTTGGGTTCGATTATAGTTATTTATCTGCTTGGGATGGTAATATTGATGTTACTCAATACCAACAGATGTCGCTAACTAACCCTTAATTCGTGTAAAAGGTAAATGGCATAATCCTAATTTGTTACTTGGCCGCGTAGTGGTTTTTACACTCATAGTAAGTAGGAGGTCTCGTGTTCAAATCTTGTTGCGGTACTATGGAGATGCATTTTTCTTTGAAAAAAAAAACAAGAATAAGGAAAAACGCGTCCAAAAATGGAAATATTAACTTTATCTCGCCACAATGCATTTTTTACAAAAGTATTTTTCGTTGTTAATATTTCTAGAAATCAAAAAGCCAACTCCCGCTTTTATAACAAAATCGTCCTAGTAAGACCCTTGGAATATGTACAAAACTAGTTATATATTTATTTTGTTTGTACTTAATTTATTTTCTTTATAGTTTGTAAGAAGTGTTAAAAGGGTACGTTGGTATTGCTTTCTTTATACAATTCTTTTATTTCCTTTCTAACTAAAGCCGCTAGAAAAATCATTTTTTATTTCACAAAACCTACAGGAACAATTATCCATCTAAACACATAAGAAAAAGTAAATCAAGGCATATGCACAGCTAACCTTGGATTTTTATAAATATATTGATTGGAATAATCATAGGTTCCCAACAGGGCAGATATCGACCCCTAGTGGACGCTGGAGCTTTTCATGTGGGCGGTAGTGGGTCCAAACCAAATGGGGGCGTTTAAAATCCGATATTAAAAAATTGTTAAAAATCCACCAACCTCAACCATTTCATTTGATAGTTATGTTCCTTTATTGTTTTTAAGGTTCCGTACCTCAAAAGGAAAAAAAAAGACCCGCCTAAAAAATCACTTTCTTGTTTTTACTTTGTCTTAAACTTTGCCTTTGTGCAGTGCGCCAGTGCGGGGTGCACAAAGCTCCAGCTTTGTGTATTATCTGGTATTTGTTAGTTAACATATCCTGCGACTAATAAGGGTCACTAATAGGCTTTTTTAAATCTTGACATTTGTGAAAAAATAACAAGAAAAT
The DNA here is from genome assembly GCA_907269075.1 of Idaea aversata. NCBI lineage: Eukaryota > Metazoa > Arthropoda > Insecta > Lepidoptera > Geometridae > Idaea > Idaea aversata. The sequence goes on along the minus strand of OU026104.1, from coordinate 11,264,651 downwards.
AAACAATGAATTGGTTAAAACCATAAAAACTGGTTGCCTGTAAAGTCGGTATACGGGCGAAAGTTTTACGTGACAACAACTGTGCTCGAGTGGAAGGGACGCGTGCCTTTCACTTTTTATGTCTGTCTCTCTCGCTCTTAGGCGGGCTCCATGCCCGCGTGCCTCTCACTCGCTCTCATTGTGAGCGCATAACGTCAGCGGAGCGTAACGCAGTTTCTTGAAGTGTCACCCGGCAAACCAATTTATAAAACGTTGTCACGTCAAAAACAAATATTTATCTAATGTTAAGAAGTTTTCCGTATTTTTACGAAATATTTAGTTTACAATTAAGTTGGCAGGTGGCCGTTATTAACTGCAGAGTACCTTATATCAAATTGGTACCTACTTGAAATTAACTATTAAGGTGAAAGGGTACCTGCGCTCTCTCCATACAAACGTAGTCGACTGTTTCCTCCCTGGATAATGACACTAGCATAAATATTTTTGTGCCACCTATAACTGCCATGACTATGCTTTGGTTTTTTTTTTTTCATTTTAATCTTAATATCTATCATAGAAATTAAGATTAAAAAAATAAAACAAAAAATAGGGGCATGGTCATGGCAGTTATAAGTTTTATGCACCATAAATATTTGCTCTAGTGTCATTATCCAGGGCGAAAACAGTCGACTACGTTTGTAATAGTTTGTATGGAAAGAGCGGTACCCTTTCCTCTTAAGTATGTAAAGGTAGTTCATAAAGGTTGAGAACCTATGCTCCAGAGTCATTATTCAGGAAGTAAATAGATTTGTATGGAGAAACCGCTGCCAGGATACCTTTCTAATTTGAAGTTAATGGCTTATTACTACTTTTAACTTTCATAAGTAAGTACCTAATGTTATTTATATAGTCATTTTTACGATTTTATACTGATATTATTAAGAATTTTAAGAAAATCTAGTTGGTTCTCTAGATATTTTACACAACTCACCCACCTATCTATAAATAACATTTTTATGAAGTTATGAAATGAGACCAAAAAATAAATATAGTGATTTTTATTGTCACCCAAAGCATAATATTACTTAACTATCCAAAGTTGTAATTTTAAGAGACTCGAATAACTAATTTATTAATTTGTTTTATTATAACTTAAGTTAGGTTAGTTTTTAATATATTTTCTTGCCAAATTACATTCCATTCCAAATTATTTTTATTTTTTATTTTGCTGCTATCAAACCCATTGCTGCTTTTTATATATATCTGCTTAGATAGATCTTTAAAACTACGCAACGGATTTTGATGCGGTTTTTTTTAATAGATAGAGTGATTCAAGAGGAAGGTTTTTATGTATAATACATGCATAATATAGCCGTGCGAAGCCGGAGCGGGTCGCTAGTAAATTATATTTTATTCCAACCAATATGGAATATATTTTCTTGCCAAATTACATTCCATTCCAAATTATTTTTATGTTTTATTTTTACAACCCATTGCTGCTTTTTATTTATATCATTGTATCCTCCATACCAAGTTTCATCAAAATGGGTCCATTAGTATCGGAGCCTATTGAATTCAAACAAACAAACAAACAAAACTTTCCTCTTCATAATATTAGTGTAGATTTACATACTAGATGGCGCCACTAGGTACAATTCGGAAGTCGCAAATGTTTCAAACTTCTTACAATTCATTTTTTTTTTCAAAAAAGCGTTATGTAATTAGTCAACTTATGAAACCAAAATCGGTTTATATAATTTAGATGTTTTTTTTTGCAAAATCAGTTTGATTCCTAGCTTTTCCTTTTTCAAAATTTCATATGATGCAGTTTTAGAAGAATTTTAGTTTTTGTCAAAATCAGGTAGGTAGTAAAATCACGCAACTCCTTTCAGTATTTTTAGCGATATTCGCTAAAAATATTATGATTATATTTTGTCCTATATCACATTATTATTATTATTATAAAAAATTGCATTTTATAGGTTACCTACTTGCACAAATAACAAGTCAAGTTTAAATTAGTTAAGCCAGTTAAATTTCTAAGGACCTTCATATGCAATTGCACTGGCGACTAGGATTCTATTAAAAAATACCTACCTACTAGAGAGTGCGCCAGATACGTCGGCTCGTAGTCTAAATTAGCTACCGATTATAATTATTTATAATTTTATTTATTTGCACTTGCGGTTGTAGAATTCTGTTTAAATGTACCTACTAGAGTGTGCGCCAGATACGTCGGCACGCGTAGCCTAAACTGGAACTATTGATATTGTTCCGATTTTTGTCATTTGCGTCAGGGGTTGAAGGTGTTCTACGGTGTTTGCATTCTTGTACCAGTAGTGCTTCAGATAATCTTATTCCTGTTCATACGCCACTGATTCTGGTGGTACCAATAGCGAGGTGTCCTTACAAATCGATATCTGTCGGCTTACTTTTACCGATTCAGGCATAGGTAAAATAAATATCGCAGGACTTTGCACACAACGTCGTCTAGCCCCAAGCTTGACTAGGCTTGGGTTATGGTAGTCAGACAACAACGGATAGAATACTTAAATACTTTTTAGGTACCTTCCTTGACTAATCTATTTTAACACATTGTCAATGAAAAAAATAATATCAAATTGCCATTTTTGTTGCCATTGGTGTTATAAAGGGCACTCAACTCGTACCACTCGTTAGTACCATATTAGTGTTAAAAATCTAAGTAAATAAAACAAATAAGCTGATCAAATCAGAATGCGATGGGGGTGCCACCAATCGCGTGCCAACTTGCTTTATTTAAGGTGGAGAAATGCGTCTTATGCATCATTCCGCCACACCCTACTGGCCTGAAGGTTGTGGGCAGCCAGAGGTTTACCCACTAAAACACCGGTTCCTCTCTCGTCGTGATGCCGGGACCGCGGGAACGTGGTGCGATTTTACCGCGGCACCCGACGAAACGGGGCGGCGGCGGCGTGCCAACTTGCCTGGCACGTACTCTACACAACACCTGCGATGTTGTGTGCTTATTGGATAATCACTTCACGTGGGGTACCTCGTACTACCTACCTTCATATGTTGATAGAATAATGATGGATTAAGTGATGTTTTATGTTGTTATAACGTTAATAGTAACACGCAGACGCAGATTGTAGCCCGGGTCTAATAGAATAATACACAATTCCGGTGCGGCCGGAAGACTAGCGCTGCAGATGTGCGTACCTACCTATTGCAGACCCACCGTAGGGTTCTAAAATTACTATTATTGGAATGTTTTTATTCTAATAATATTTATCTTATAAATTTAATAGAAAGACTTTAAACTTGAACTCGAGCAACGCCTTAGAATCTTGCTTGAGTTGAAAACATTTTGCAGTTCTGACTCCAACCTGTTGCTACCCAGAACGGTAGGTAGGTAAGTATGGGCGCCAACCCGAACAAAGTCACATGAAAAAATTACAGCTTCATTAATGGTAGCGTAAATTTCCTGATGACTTTTTTTATTGGAGGTCAAATGATCTGCCATTGACGGCGGACAAAAAACACTTGGACAATGACTTGAATGATTGGGTGACACGCTATGTGGAATATCACCGAAAACATACTCTTAAAGATCTTCGTCTACTCTACCAGAGCATAATCCTTCTTAACAATTAAATATTGTACCTATACGCTCTGTACCGCTCTCGCGGGATCAAAACAGATCAAAAGTATCGTAACAAAAGTGCCCTTCTCATCCCCTAAATCAGTGTTTCTCAACCTATAGGTTGTTACCCCCGAGTAGGTCGCAAAGCCTGACTCGGGGGGTCGCGCGTAAACGAAAACGTAAGGTGTTTCTAGGTCCTACCTACACTATACAATAAAAACTACGATTTCAAAGATGACTGTGCTTGTTTATCTTTTAACAATTTATCGAAACGTCCGCGTCGTTCTATATTAGAGATGTTAATGATCCAGAAAACATCAATATTTTGAGAATGACTCCTTCCTTGTCTTTACGATGAATGAACGTCTCATCAATTAAGAGAAAATTAAATAAATTAAATACAAAGTCTTTAAAAGAATGGCGTAGTTTTTAATAAAACTAAGCCATTCTTTTAAAAATCGGCGAGACCAAATCGGCCCGACTTCGCTGGCTTGGCCACATCGAGAGACTGGAGGAGGATCGAGCGGTCAAAAGAGCTTAGCTAGGACGACCTCAGGGGAGACGGCCCGTTGGCAGACCTAGGTATCGCTGAATAGACCAAGTCCAACAAGCCGATTGGCAACAAGTGGCGCAGGATAGGGTGCAATGGCGGCTTTTGGTGTCGGAGGCCAAGATCCATTTCGGGTCGCTGAGCCAGCGTAAGTAAGTATTCTTTTAAAAATAGCCCTGAGGGGTAGCTAGATTTTTGATGTGAAACATCTATAGCCGCACGTAAAACCGATTTCTGCCGTTGCGACGCACAGTGGGTCGAAATTGCAAATGATGGACATAGGGCTGTTTTTCGATGCAGATCGTTAGAGCTCACTATAGCCGCACGTAAAACCGATTTCTGGCGTGGCGACGCATGCCGTGGCGACGCACAGTGGGTCGGAACTGCAAATGATGAACATAATGGTGGACGACCCAGTTGGCACAATGGTCACCATGCCGGACTGCCAAACACAGGGTCGCGGGTTCGATTCCCGCCTCAGGCAAGTATTTATGCTTAGATATTTGTCTGTGGTCTGGTTGTTTCTATGTATTATAAGTATATATTTACAAAAGAAAAGTAATATAAGTAGTATATCCGTTGTCTAGCACCCATAACACAAGTCTAGTTACTTAACTTGGGGCTAGATGGCGACGTGTGTAATGCCCTGCAATATTATTATTATATTGCTGTTTTTCGATGCAGATCGTTAGAGCTCACTATAGCCGCACGTAAAACCGATTTCTGGCGTGGCGACGCATGCCGTGGCAAGCACGCGTCGCCACGCTATATAATGGTATATGTAGTGTATGTCGATACTTTTATAATTGTCACCTACCCTCTAGTTTTTAACTTGTAAAGGGGTCACGTTTTCAAGAAGGTTGAAAAACACTGCCCTCACCACTATGCCGATTTTCATCCAAATCGGTCAAGTTGTTTGACCTTAAAGATTTGACCTTATTGACCGTGGTCCAATCGTGGAATTCTTTCAATTGAATCACGGGCAAATAAAACTATCCGTAGTTCTATCAATCGAACCAAGGACAAATAAAACTGTTCGCACTTCTATCAATCGAACTAAGGGCAACTTAGGCCTAAGTGCCTCCTTGGGAACGCATATCACGAAACGGAGGAATACAGGCTTCTTTTTCTTAGTGGGATCACCGCGTTAATCGAACACTTCTTCAAAGAGTAAGAAACATTAAGGGGTAGGTACACACAAAAGATCCAAATAGGTCGAAGTGTTGCTGGCTTTGTCAGCCCCCGAAATAAGATAGGAAAAGATACGGGCAACTTTGTTTACCCGTGCTTTGTTGTATTCATGGTCGAAGGTTGTATTGAAACTAAAGTTCGAAAACTATCTTTGAATGTTCAGTATAAGACGCTCCACAATTTCATTGTAATGGCAATACATTGCCACAAGTTGATTGTAAATGAATTACGAGGTAAGTATTGATATTAAACGCGTATGATACCGTAGTAGACGAATACCTTTACCTTTTCCGATTCTCTTGTGTTGTGTGCTTGTCCAAATAAATATTTTATTTCTTTCTTTAGTCGAAACTCAAGAAAATTTCAAAGTTTTTCCATATCGGGAGTCGAAGCCGCAACGTGCCGCCCACTGCGCCACAAATGACCAAACGGGGAGAAAACATGACCAAAACCAAAGCGCGTAGTTAGTAGGTACCATCGAAAGCGACCTTCAAAATAACCATACGACCTTTTTAAATTTTTATTAGGTACATGCTCCAGACTTATTATGCGTCGTATCATAAGTAGGTACCGAAAAGCAATAAAACAAACGATCTTCAATTGAAAGTATTTGTAACTATTGCAGTCAATATTGTTTTAAAAAGTTATGACTCTTCATCATAAAACTGATTTTATATCACTGCCCCCGAATATTCAAACGTTTAGGAATCTTAATATGTAAGAGAACTCTTAGGCCCCTCGCCCACGGCGACTTTTTGTAGCGATGCAGTAGCGATGCTGTCGCGCGTTCGCATCGATACAGTCGCGATGCGATCGCTAGCTCTGCCCTGCTTATTGAGAGTGCAGTAACTCAGTAAAACATGTTTTCGAGAAAAACGCGGTTAAAGTTTTTTAGAATATTTTTTTATATTGCTCCTAAAATATTAATGCTATTGAAACATGGTATACACCAAAAGAAAGAGAAAAATGTAGAGATAGTGTTAAAATTAAAATTAATAATATATATTAATATACTTTAAAATAAAATCGAAAAATTTACATATGCTTAGTAATTATTATCAGTGAAAAATGGTCATCCTAAGAATAAGTGCAGCAAGTACCATAGTTGCTGCACTTTTGGTTAGTTTTTTAGAAGCATTAAGGTAAGTTAAATAAAATGTAAGGGAACTTTTTACTAGAATTTACTAATTAAAGGTACATGTTATCAAACTCGGTGTAACAATTATTTGTGGAAATATTTTATATTTCACCAAATCTTTATGTACTTATTTTTACGTTGTAGTCTTTGCATGCACGTCTTTATATTTGTAAAATCAATCTAAGAATTATTGAATATCTAATAAAAAACTAACGAATTAAAGTAAGTAGGTAGTCCTAAAAGTCTTTCAGTTACTTTGAGGTACAATATATTGAGCATATCTATTTGACTTAAACTTTTTTAAAACCAATTTGTATAAAATAGAAAAGAAAAAAACTTAACCCAGAACGTCCCGACTGCTTTTTACTATAAGATAAGATAATTTTTATTCAGAAATACAGTACAATATTAAACATAGGCACAATTTTTTTCTTAAATCGCACACGTGGACATAACGTGTGCCTGAACTAGGTGATCCTGTGTTTCAGGCGACATGTGCTGATATTTAAATTAAAACTAAAAATGACCACTTATTATTAGACACGAAAATTGAATGTATTGAAATGCATGTTTATGTATAGGTAAACAGAGTTAATAATATTAATCATCGAATCTAAGTCATTGAATCTAAGAAGTAAGAATCGAAGTACAAATATGTCTATAATAAATAAATCACAAGTTTTACTTACACCTATTTACTTACTTTAAAAGTATTAGTAATTCCTCTGTATCTTCATAGGACATATTTTGAAGTGCTTTCTCGAAGGCTTTTTTACAATTTATGTAGTTAAGTGGAAAAATATTTGTTATAGCATTTAGGTTATTATATAGTAACGGCCCTAGGAACATGTTGAATTTATGTGTGAAAGCTAAGTTAGTTCTTATTTGTAGACGGCAAACTATATCACTCCTTCTTATATTAGCAAAATCAGTGGTGTAGGGAAGGGCTGCATGCTGCTTTAGTACAATGCTCGCTACAAATAACTGTCGAACTGTTAGTACTTTACATGATTTGTACAGGAGGTCAGTAGGGAAAAGGAATGGACGGAAGGTAGACACCTTGAGAATTGCTCTCTGAGCTCTCTCAATTGTTAGTAGCAATGTTTTGCCCGCACCACCCCATGAGCTAATACAGTAGGTTAGTATTGATTGACATAGAGCAAAATAAACTTGCCTGATTACTTTTGTGTCTGCAATATGCCGTATTTTTTAAATACATATTAGCTTACGAGCATGGGCGTGCCCAGAGTTTTGTAAAGGGTGGGGCAGAAGCATATAAAAGTAAAAAAAACTCGATAGGTAGTAAAAATTAAATATATTTTTTATTTAATGTGTTACTTTATTTATTTTAATAATAGCTTGCGGGGGTTCGTTCCTTCCACTCGACACCACCAAAACGACACCACCGTTGGTGTCGTATGGAATCTCTAGTCTATACGACACCACCCTAGTGATGTCCAGAAACGCGTGTTTTGACAAACAGCTTTATTTCTTTTATATCCCTTGTGACGGTGAAATTTATACGTTTGCCAGAGCAAAGCTGTTCCGCCATTAGCTTTTATGTATTTTATGTCGTCAGTATTAGTATCCATATCCAAGGCAAGGGATCGGTGCAGGAGTGTGGCAGTTATCGAGGTATAAAGGTCATATCCCACACCATGAAGCTCTACGAGCGGATAATGGACTCTCGGATCCGACAGGAGTGCACTGTCTCTGGCTGTCAATATGGTTTCCGCCCCGGGCATGGCACCATGGACCCTGTTTTCGCCCTAAGGATCGTTATGGAGAAATACAGGACGAAGAATACGCCTCTGCATTTTCTATTCCTAGATTTGCAGAAGGCCTTCGACTGTGTTCCTCGCATGATGATCTGGTGGGCGCTGCGGTCCAAAGGGGTTCCGGAAGCTTATGTTGAAATCATCAGAGACATGTACCGAAATTCTGATTCTGTGGTGCGAACTGCTGTTGGCGACACTAAGCCCTTCCCTGTTACCGTTGGTGTTCACCAGGGTTCCGTCCTAAGCCCGTTCCTGTTCAGCGTAATATTGGATGCACTGTCCGTTGCCATCAGGGATACACACGAGCAGCCTCCATGGCTGCTCATGTACGCTGATGATATTGCGCTGGCGGATTCGGATAAGGGGCGGCTGGTCCAACGTGTACACACGTGGAAGGAGTCGCTTGAGAACGGCGGTTTGCAACTGAATGTGGCGAAGACAGAGTACTTTGCTTGCAATACCACAGATCCCACACCTGTCTGCGTAGACGGTCATATGGTCGAGCGGACAGACCAGTTTAAGTACTTGGGATCTGTGCTTCACGCGTCCGGCGGCATCGATTGCGACGTCAAGTCACGCATTTCAGCGGCTTGGGTCAAGTGGCGTGAGGTGACTGGTGTCATTTGCGACCCCAAAATGCCGGTTAAACTAAAGGGACAGGTCTATAAAACCATCATTAGACCTGTCCTTTTGTATGGTAGTGAGGCGTGGCCGGTACTTGAGCGACATAAGCAGGAGCTGCGTGTCACGGAGATGAAGATGTTGCGCTGGATGTGTGGAGTGACGCGAAAGGATCGCGTCAGGAACTCCCGCATCCGGGGCAGCCTTCATGTCCGAGACATTGTAGATAAATTGCAAGAATGTCGCCTACGCTGGTACGGTCACGTCTTGCGAAAACCGGCTAGTTACGTGGGGAACAAATGTCTTGCCATGGCGCCTCCGCCGGGCCGTGGCAGACTGGGTAGACCCAAGAAGTGCTGGCTTGACTTCGTAAAGGGTGATATGCGTGCAAATGGCCTTACTAACCAGGATGCCGAAGATCGTGCGAAGTGGAGGCGTAAAAGTAGGAAAGCGGACCCCGGGCTCCCGAGAGGGATGCAACCGGGAACATCGCTCGGATGATGATGAGTATTAGTATCCATATCCATTGTGAAAAATTAAAATATTCGCACGGAAAGACAATAATATGCAAATTGCAATGAACAATGTCAAGATGACCATTTGAGTGACAGATAAATATAAACTTTATCAAATGACATACCTCATTAATGAAACTGCTTGAATTTAATTGGAGTTTTCATTTCAACAACTTTGTATGTAGGTAACCTCACTAATAGTCGGTGGTGTCGTATGGACTAGAGATTCCATACGACACCACCGGTGGTGTCGTTTTGGTGGTGTCGAGTGGAAGGAACGGCGGGGGTTTTGGCTAAATCTGTCTAACATTTCTTTTTTAAATTTATTTTGTGCTTCCAGAACCCTCTTCCTGTGCACGCTTATAATGCAGAGGCCAACAAGCCGGTTTTCTGTCATTGTTGACCGTAACCAAGTTTTTACTCTGTGTAAAGTACTAAATTTAATGTTGAAACTAACCAAATGAATATTGTTTGTTACTTTTAATAAAAACCATTTTTTTTATTATAAACTCCGAGTCAGGGAGGGGCAAATGCCCCACCTTGCCCCACTGTGGGCACGCCCATGCTTACGAGTTCTTTTACATGAAGCTTCAATATGAGATTTAAACAAAAGAGTTTCGTCTATTATAATACCCAGGTATTTTATATTGCTACCAATTTTGATAGCCGAACACGCACATTGGTTATCGCTGTGAGGACTACAAATAATGAGCATATAATGTTGGATTATTTTGCGTTGACGATAGTTTGCGCATTGAAAACTCAATATAATTTGTCTTGTGTGCATTAAGTGTTAGTAAGTTGTGCTGAAGCCAATCTATAACAACATTGAACCCCTGTTGAGCATATTGATAGACTTCGCTTTTTGAATTAGCCGAAAAGAGAAGAGCAGTGTCGTCAGCATACAATATTATAGTGCCATGATCTAGCACTAGATTACATAGGTCGTTTATGTAAGTAGATCAATTATAGGGTAGGTCATAAAATACTTCCTTGGGGAACTCCAAACGAAGTGTTATTTTTATCAGCACTGACAATATTGTCTAGGTATCCTAACGCATTGGGTACGTTCTTCTAGATAACTTGTAAATAGTTTCAACTGAGTACCTCTTATACCTAAACATTCAAGCTTTCGCAACCGAATAGGGATAGAAACTGAGTCAAAAGCTTTGGCTTTGGCTTTTTTTGGTGTGGTGTACCTCATTTGTAAATGAGTACTTCATTTAATTCTATAGAACAAAAAGATCCCACTCAGTGGAGCGGAGATATTTTGGTGTCAATCATACTTAGTTTCATAGTAAGAAATAATGAACCTCAAATAGTCATAACTACTTTATAAAACGCTGCACACGTTTATGCGGTACTTCGGATGGAAGGTCTTAATTAGCATAACATTTTTGTACTACATCGTAAAAAATCCTACCCGGCGGAACTGAAATTTGTGATTACTATAGATTTTTTCAGGTATTTTTTTTTTATTTTAGATCTGAATCGTGCAAATAATAATCCAAAAATGAATTCCACATCCCCAATTTATACAAATATAATACCAAACTTGGCAGCTACCAAGATTTGGTCTCAAATTGTTGTAATTTGTTTGAAATTCGCTCAGCTCACACGCTTTTTAATACATATTTTTAACATACTTTTACTACAAGAATGTTGTCAAAGTTGATGTATATCTAAACTAGGTAAGTGCTACTCCCTGAAAACATTTTTTATCCACTAAAATTATAGAAAATGGAAGTTACAGATAGTAAAAAGTGCAAAATATTTGAAATGTATACCACTATTTTTTGAATTTCGCTTGTTTTTACTATGTACTGCCCCAAATATTATTCCAGAATTGAAATCCAGACATTCGATTTATACGAAAATGATACCAAACTTGACTTAGTACCTAAACTTACGCAGTTATTTACCAAGAACTTCGTTAAAGCTAAATCCCCCCTCTCCCCACCCACATCAAAAATTCAGGTGGCTCCCCTTCGAAAATCCATCTTAAGAACACAAAGAACAATCCTGCCGAAGGAAATCGGTGGTTCAGCAATACCTAGCCGTAATTGACTCTTTTTAACACGCTTTTATTAGTTTCACCTGTATGTTTGTTTGCTTGCTTGCTTGTTTTTGTCTTGTAGCGACGCAACTCATAGGATATAATAATACTTAACAATACTGCAGTATCTATTAGATACTGCACATAAGATTAGTAGAGTTCTGATAGTAGGTTTCTTTATGCGTAGCTGAAGTGTAGTAATTATAGTTGCTGCATTTATGTTAAGGAAAAAGTATTTTGATTATGTTGTTTACATTATAATAAGTGCAGTATGTAGGAGTTACTGCAGTTATGACTAGAAATAATATTCTATGAGCTAATTAAATATATAGTAACTTAAGTTACTACTCTTATTGTAGGGATTTTTTTTTAATTAGTTAAGTTACTGCGTTCTTACTTAATGATATTTCAGGTTTCTTATGGAATTTCGACACATGAGTCAGTTTACAAAGAAGGATTTTTTCTGCTGATTCCGATTCTGTAAATAACTCAATTTTGCCAAAAACACGAGTTACTGCACTCTCAATAAGCAGGGCAGAGCTGTGTGCCCTCGCCCACATAACCACGATTCAGTCGCGATGCAAACGCGATTCAGTACGGTTTGTATGACTTATTCGTCGTTTTGCCGACACAGGCGCGTTTGCGTCGATACAGTCGCGATGCTGTAGCGCGTTTTCATTGCTTCTGTATCGCGTTGCAAATGCGACTAACACACGTTAGTAGCGATGTAAACGCGCGTTTCGCAAACGCGCGTTTGCATCCCTACTAACAAAAATTCGCCGTGGGCGAGGGCCCTTAAACGTAAATATTTCAATAGGATAGTCTTACGTCTCACTGTAAGACGCTCCTATCCTATTGAAATATGACACATAAATGTCAATTAATTCGCCACTTAAGATAAGTAGTCTTTCAGTATCCGGGCGTTAGTTAAATTATGTGTCGCATAACACGGGGCTATGGAGCCCCGAACCTGACATTATAAAAGTATAAATTCCGTAGATATATAATAAGCATAAATACTTGCTGAGGCAAATGTTTATCTAAGGACCCGTTTTTAAAAGTAGTTTTCCCCATTTTTACGCAATATTCACTTTTTAATCAAGGTGTTAGATGACCCTTATCACTCGCAGATACCTTATTAGTTAACTTAGAAGGATATAAAATAAATAAATAAATACTTAAGCCTTTATTTACAATCTTATAAAACAAAAAAAAATAGTAGTGTTCTTCGTATCAACGGCGGCGGCCAATGCAATGCACCTTGATCAAAGCACTAATGCCCAAAACTTAACCACGGCAATCGAATTATTGTATTAATACTAATATTCTAAGTACTAATAGGTACTTAGAATATTAGAATGTAGGTTTGAAACGGAAGGATATAAGAGAAAGCAATAATAAAATACCTTAGCACGTTGCTTGGCGCGTGACACCGGACATATATTACGTCATAGTAGGTACTAGTAGTAGGTATATACAGTCGGCTGCATAGTTGCAGCCCCCGGTAGAGTTCTAAAATTACCTACTATTATTGGAATGTTTGCATTCTAATAATTTTTGTTTGATAAATTGATGAGTTAGAAAACTTTAAACTTCAACTAAAGCAGGTGCCTAGAATCTTGCTTGTGTTGAAAACATTCTTATAACAGCCGTTTTAGAGCTCTACGGTGGGTCTGCAATTATGCAGCCGACCGTACTTACTAACCGGGTCGCTAGGTCAACGACACGAAACAACCCCTTACACAACGACTAGGGATGCACTTAGAGGGGTAACTTTGCCTAGACTGGGCTAAGTTTTTGTACTTACTTTACCGAGTACGTAACTCTAACTCTGCCAAAAATGAAAAACTATATGAACTGGTAACATTTCAGTGAGCAAAGTTACAGCAATTTTACTTTTTTTTTTTTGTTTTGCCTATTACCAGTGTCAAGTTATCTTTACCTATACTTATCAAATTCATGGACGTATAATTTTTTTTACAATTCAATCATGGACGTATAATTCAAAATTGAATTGAATGTCTCCTCCCTTTCTTCAATCTTCTTGTTTCGTATAAAGCTAGTGACAATCTTTAACGAAATATCGCCGTAGAGTTTTAATGCGTCAACGAGAAAATATCACATTTTATACATATACTAGCGACCCGCTCCGGCTTCGCACGGCTATATTATGCATGTATTATACATTATAAACCTTCCTCTTGAATCACTCTATCTATTTTAAAAAAACCGCATTAAAATCCGTTGCGTAGAAGATTTAAGCATACATAGGGATATATGGACAGAGAAAGCGACTTTGTTTTATACCATGCAGTGAAGTGATAGTGATAATTCTACTGTACGTGTGTAGGTATGTCACTGAACTCCTCCTAAACTGCTGGACCGATTTAAATATTTTTTTTGTATGCGTTTGCCGTTTGTGTGGCGCCTTGGATGGTTTCTTTAAAGATTCAAAAATCAACCCGGATTTTTTAAATTGCAAAACATGTTTGTCGGGAAAGCTAGTTACATCACTTGTGTTTTGCTTCATTTTTAACTCAAGGAAACCAAAACACGACAATGCGACTTTTTCAGGTACATACTTGACGAGGTTGCCTTTAAAATTCTTTATGGATATGCATTCTTCTTAGGAATTCCTTATTTATTTTGGCATTAGCAACATTTACTTGGAAAATCACTTTTATATTCCCTATTTCTGTTGGGTTAAGAGTTTCCCATCACTTATTTGCAATGAACGACGCCAGACAACCTGACCTATGACAGCTGACAATGTAATTTTGCTAATGTTTCCCGACACGGATTCTTGTTTAACAATACAAAGTAAGATTGGATATTGCTTACAAGTAGATAGATAAGTAAGGGAAGTACCTACTCTTACATTAATTTAAAAAACCGGACTCTTGTAAGAAGGGTTCCGTACCGTATTAACGACCCAGTTCGCACAATGGTCACCATGCCATACTACCAAACACAGGGTTGCGGATTCGATTCACGCCTCAGACTAGCATTTATGCTTTGATATTTATCTGTGGTCTGGTTGTTTCTATGTACCTATATGAGTACATATTTACAAAAAGAAAAGTATATAAGTAGTATATCTGTTGTCTAGCACCCATAACACAAGTCTAGTTGCTTAGCTTGGGGCTAGACGGCGATGTGCGGAATGTCCTGCAATATTTATTGATGTTGTATGCGGGAGGGCTCCCACATACTTAAACCATTTTTTCCTGTATATAGTAATTTATAAAAAAATGTTGTTGATACACAGATTTTATATTTTTATTATGTATTGGTTGCCGCTATCGGCAAAACCTACGTCAATGCTTTTTAGGGTTCCGTACTCAAAGGATAAAAACGGGACCCTTTCACTAAGACTCCTCTGTCTGTCTGTCACCATCTCATGAACCGTGATAGCTAGACTGTTTTCACAGATTATGTCAACGACCCAGTTGGCGCAATGGTCACCACACTAGACTGCCAAACACAGGGTTGCGGGTTCGATTACCGCCTCAGACAAGTATTTATGCTTAGATATTTGTCTATTGTCTGGTTGTTTATATGTATTATATGTATGTATATATATATATATATATTTACAAAAGAAAAGTATTTATGTATAGTATATCCGTTGTGTAGCACCCATAACACAAGTCTAGTTACTTAGCTTGGGGCTAGATGGCAATGTGTGGAATGTCCTGCAATATTCATTCATTCATTCATGTTTTTCTGTTGACGCTATAACAACAAATAGTAAAAAACGGAAAAAAAGAATTAAATGGGACTCCCATCGTGCGGAACCCTTCGTGCGTGAATCCGACTCGCACTTGGCTGGTGTATTTTTACCTCTTCGATTTTTTACATTTGTTTATAAGTTGGTCAAACTACTGCCATAGTGTTTGCCTGTCTGAAACGTCAACAAAAAACACTCTTATCATTTCCCTCGTTAATATCTTTATCACACAGTAACAGAAACTAAATATTTATTTTAATGATTAAGTAAAACAATTCATTTACGTAATTAAGTACGTAAGTACGTTCAAACTTAGTAAATACAGTGTGTGACAATAAACCAGTTATTCCACTTTAAGTAGGTACTTACGTACTGTAACTAGCTAGACAAAAACGCACAAACTTATTACCCTTTGAAAGTAACCCCCAGGACATAAAAATTAGTATTTTTGCATGAAATTTGAACATGAACACACTTTTGTATGGACTACCCTTAAGGTAATCTACAGGAATTAATCATCTGATTTTCGAAATGACATAACCTGAAATTTAAAAAAAAATATTTGAATTTCTAAAAGTCGTAGAACAAAAGTTGTTTGTTTAGGTGTACAGAATTGGCCCATACTCGCTTGTTAAAATAGTTACCAATAACTCTGTATGTTTACCCTTTTCAGAATAGCCATAAAAATATAGGTAAGTATAAACTAATTGAGAATCTCCTCCTTTTTTGAAGTCGGTTGAATAGAATAACTTATTTTTATTTAAAGTTCTGGAAACATAACCTAATTATTTACTGAAAATTTAGGTAAATAATGGTGTTGTAACATTTTGATCTTGTGTTGTTTTGATATGTAGAAAATTTTGCTTTTAGGTTTTTTTCAATATGCAAGGGTTTTTTCCAAAAACAAATACCAACCTACTTTTTAATTTTTTTTATTTCCAAAAGTACCTACCATATTATACCTAGAATAATTAAAGGGTATCCTTTACACACTGTACATTAGTGTAATATACCTACTTTTATTCCATTAATACCTACGCTTTTATCTATACGCCGTTCTAACTGAAATGTTGATCTCCGGAACGTCAAACTACGTCGTTTATACGCATGTCCAGTCCAGTGGGGTATGGAAGCTAACACGGTACCTACGCTCCGCGATGTTACAAATTATTGATTTTATCAAACGTTTTACATTCGCAAAAACAGACTAAAATAAGTGTTAAAGTGATTTAACGGTGCCTTTTGTAAATATTTCTACATACGTCGCTATTACATTTTGGTAAGTGTAAGCTTAAATGAGGTTAATAATGATTTTTCGCGGTTTAAAAAGAGGTTGAATGTATAGGTTTTGCGATTTAACAGTTGTTTGTGTACGAAAAAGTGTTTTATATTGATTCGGGTCATGGAATAGACTGGTACCGTGGGTTTTTTTGCAAGACATGACAGTTGAATGGCTGGAATAAGATTTATGATTTTATTTGGACAAATATAATTAGTTTTCCGTCAAACGATGTGAGTTTCGCAAATAAGGTCGATTTTTCTACCTAAAAATAAGTCAGAGACCGATTTCTAACGTTTTCGTTCGAAATATAATAGAATAAATGAAATAAAACTGGTCTTATTAAAACAAATGACATTTTTTAATGATCGTGTTATAATCTGGTTTGTAAATTTTCCAACCAATATTAATTGATTTTAAAATAAAATAAATGTTTGAGCAAATTTGAGATACCTACTTTAAGTTTGCCACAATATGTATAACATAAAACATTTCTAAATAAGTATTCAAAAAATGCATTTTAAGATTAATATAAATGATTGTAAAATTGGGTATATATATATTCTTCTAATAAAATAATAATAACGTATAAAACTTAACTAGATATCTATGACTTAATTTAAGTCATTCCTCAAGCTAATAAACCTTGGCAACAGTAAACAATTTATTACATAACATAACCTACAATTTAAATCCTACTAACAAAGCCTCAGCCAATTAGGACCCAATCTCATTATCTATTCATATAGGTTAAGTAAAATTAGCTGTTCGAGCTTAGAAATGTAAATATACTACTGAATGACGCGGTCGGAAAACTCACGTCCGCAAAATAAGGTTGGGGGTTTGATTCTCGTAAAGATATGTTTCTAAGTACTTGTTGGCCCATATTACAAGCCTTGTTGCTTTGTCTAAGGATAGATGGCGTTGTGTGAAATATCACTAGTACCATTTTTTTGTTTTTATTTATACTTTAGGTTAATTAGGTACCGACTTTTTTAGAATTGTCGTAAATTGTAAAATTACCAATTGTAAAATTTATACATCAGAGAGGAGCTAAATGGGTAAGGTACAAATGTTAAAAATAAATTTCGAAAATACAACAAAAAAGTGACCTAGTTTGTATGAAAATCCCACAGAATACAAGACCCTACAAACAAACACCGGAATCCTTTGTAAACATCCCATTAAATTATGCATGTGCGTACCTAAACACATGTTTATATACCTCTGTAAGTACATTAATATTAAAAACATGTGACGTAAATCGTTAAACTCAACCATTCTTCTTATGTTCCGTTAATGTAATAAGCTTTGTTTCATCTGCGTAAGTCCCGATCCCGTGAGAATATCGGGATAAAAAGTATCCTAAGTTACTCTCCTTAGTCAAGGGTTCGATGTATCCACTAACTAACCTTCATCGGAATAGGATAGGTACCCTATTCATTCATACCTAAATATTTATTTTTATAGTAGGTATATACTCGAATTCAAATTCGCCATTCATGAATGCGTAGTACAGAAAAACAGATTCATAATGGCATTGAATATGCATTGAAACAAAAATACGCATCTACGTCAACTTTGACAAAAATAATCGCGCGAAGTTAACGAACCGAAATGTTTGTAACTTTTCCGATTCACTTTGATTGAGTATTAATAATAAATAAATAAGAAGCTAAATAGTCGTTTTCTCCTATATTTTATCAATAGTTTTATCCAAACAGAAGGTTGTTCTTGTTATTAAATTTTCTTAAGTTTTCTACGTCTCTAGCAAACAAGCGTATTTTTCTTCATTATGTGAAAACATTTAAATGGTGTATTTGTAACCACTTAAATAGGTATTTAAGTCAATTTAAGTTGATAATGATTATACTGTTTGTTTCCTATTGAGAATACAATAAAATCGCTAAAATAGCATTTTATAGCGTATATACCTGCTGATAGTTTAATAAAACTTGTAAAGGGCCTCGCGGTCCGGGGTTCCATAGCCCCATGAAATGGGACTTATTATTATAGTAATAAATATAAAAATATTAAAGAATTTTCAAAACCTTACTTAGGTATGCCTTAAAAAATACAAGTTTTGTGTGACGAGATCTTCCCAAAAATATTGGTTAAAGATACTATTTACGTGATCAACGATACTTTTACACAATTTTCCAGGAAATATTGATCGAAGATTGTTATATTCATGGAAATTTTTATTATAAATAAAATACGAGTAACACCAATGACTTTGATGATTGAAATTAGAAACGGAAATCTGCTTTAAATTAATGAGGTTCATTTATTTAGTGACTGTCTATCAATATTAAATACTTACTCTCACTAGGTATTTTCGAAAGTAAAAATACTGTCTAGTATTTTTACTTACGTCGCGTCTCATCTAATATTTAAGAGGTACCCAGGCCTTAAATATTTTTAACAATTTAAGGCAAAGTTGTATTAAAATATTTTTGATTGTTATGGGCAAAGTTAAGTTATCTCACTTGAAAACTTAAAGTTGAACATAAATATTTAAGCTGGTTTCTCCGGTCTGTTTTTTGTTCTTTTTTTTCTTAAAACCTCCTTTGATTGACCATATGGGTACCTAGACCTACCAAAGAGGTTAGACTATCAACTGATTAGGCCTGTACAAGGAGTTGTTAATGCATGCGTAGAGTCTTGCACTAAAGAGGTGTGACAACATAACTCAAAGAAGTTGCAATTTGAATTGCGTTGAACCGAATACGATAGCGTCTCTGGAATAATATTTTGTTTTTTAAAAATAACTGCGAAGGCCGCTTTATTACGGGAACAGATGCCAGTGCGTTGTATTTTGGAATTACTTATGTATTTATCTGTGTTGGTAATAAAATATGGAATGTCTTAAGTCTATGGATAACACGTATATTTAACATCTAACGTATCCACTCTTTATAATACGTATTCTACGTTTTACATTGTCATAAATCTCTATGAACTGTTATTTTTCTTACAAAAAACAAGAGCTGTATTAAAATCTAAAGATAATAAACCGGTCGTTATAAATCCTAAGTAACCTAACCACTTAGATTCAGTAATGTGCAATCTAATCCAGTATTTATGGACGCGTCCGACCTAACTTTTTCCGTGACTGCGTCGTGTCCCCGTTTAGAAAATACAGGGTTTAATGTCTTCAATAATAAGAAAGAATATGTCGTTTTTCACTCCAAATATGCGTAATTAATAGACCATAAATGACAGTCAAGTTTGCGGACTGTATTCCGTGTGTGACGACTGCTAAAGTACCCACACATGCGAGTTTACGCACGCGAACTTTGCACGCTACACCATACCTAGCCACAACCGTTTCCCCCATTGTCGTTAGGTAGGTACATTACACCAAACGTACCGACGAAAAGAAATCACGAATATCTTACCTGTCATTCAGTCGTAACGATCATACGTTTGCCAAAATTTTATGCGCATTTATTTAAACGTTTCGGATCGATCGAGTTGAACACGCTATCATAAATTACTACTTTTTACCTGAGCGAGAAGTCAGTGCATGGTTTGCAGTCGGTCCTGATCTCACGGGGCTGCCGCTCGTCTCTCCATGGCGGAACGGAGGGACCACGGGGGTGGGTCTGCCCCCCGGGGTGAAGTACCCCTCCGTGCCAAGAGCGTCAGCCTCGTGGAGCGCCCGCGCTCCGAGTACGGTCGCTCAGTGCGCAGCGCTGATCCCAATCGCTCCCGAAAATCTAGCAAAAAGTTCTTCCCTCGGCAACACTCCGTCGATTCCAAATCCAAACCTTTGAGTTCGAAAGTAACCGTCAAACAACTAAACAGAAAAGTAGTAGAAAAAGTACCGTTCCACGTCTCCGTCCAGACGCTGTCTATACCCATGAAATATGCGGATAATCCGAAACCTAGGCATTCAACCTCTTCGCCGTCTTTGAACTTATGCAATCGTCGGGTCGATAGTAACAAGACTAAGCCGAATAATCCTTCCAAACAGGTCAGCGATAACAAGAGGCTGTGCGATAACCTCATCGGCGGCGGCAGCGGGAAAGAGACGGAAAACAAGTTGTTGTTGCAGATCAGCGAAGCCAAACAAGTTGCAGACTTTGAAAGGATTCTTAATTCTAATGCAATACTGTCAGAGCGCAGTCAGGGCCACGTGTGGCGCGGATGTGTCGCGCACAAACCCTCGGCAGCCGTACTCCCGAGGGCTCGCTCCACCTACTCGCTCTATACTGTGAGCCAAGCGTACCACTATCTCTTTCGTCAGCACGAGGAGACGTTGCAGCCTCTAATCGACGAGTATCGCCAGGCCAACTCAGAGGAGAAGCCCAGCCCTCCCAGTGTCCTGAACAAGAACTGGTGCGAGAACTTACAAGACTTGACAGAATTCTATGAGGACGATCAGGCTCTGAAGAAGGAAGTAGAGACTATAACCGATCGTATTATAGCCGACGAAGTTAAATCGTCTGGACCCCAGGAGCCGAGTAAACATCATAAATACTTCAACGTAAACCTAGCGGATCTATTCGGGCTGCGAGTGAACGGGGAGGGCTACTCGCCGTCTCGCGATGATCACGTCCCCTCTCCAGACGTAGAACAGGCGATCGACAACGAGGAGGAATGGCTCACTCCGAGCATGAGCGCGAACTCCGATGACCGAGAACGACCACAGCCCGATACCAACGACGTCGAGTGTCTCGCACAAAACCTGAACACGGTCGCGATAGACAGCGATGCGAAGGTCCCGACAATAACCTTCAGCAATTGTTGCGACGGGTGCGGCAGAAGCGAGCTGCAGAACAATAAGGACGTCGTCATTCACCTGGCCGTGCCCACTATTGATAGCGATGAGTCTAGGCCACCGATGATGTGATCGCGATACACGTGAATAATAACGCACCGAGCAAAATGATAGCGTTAGAGTCGGAGCAGCCTCTTCCGAAGGAGGAGAGGGTACCGAAGGTGGAGCCGACGTCATCGCAACGCACGCTGACGCGCTCGTCAGCCGTCAGCCAGAAGTCCGTCGAGATCACAGTCCATCCGGAAGGCTCCAACAATCCTTTACATCGGTCGAAGCTAGCGCCGGTGAGGTCCTCCTCCGAGACGCAGTCGTCGGGAAAGAAAATACTAAACTTGAGGAAAACTAAAAACTCGTCTATAGAATCGACGATGAGCCTTCCAAACCAGAAATCATTAGAAAAGAAACATGGAAGTTTGCGGCATCAGAAAACGATCGGAGCCCATTCGGACATAACGCTGAGCACGCAGGCATCCATGTCAGATGACAGGAAGGCATTGCGAGAAGCACTATATCAGGGTATATTCCACAGGCATAGGAGGACAATCTTCGCTGTCGGTTCCTTCCTCAGAATGTTAAAAAGCAAAACGTCCAACTACGATTCGATAAGATCTGATTCTGACGAGATTTAGCATCATTAGATTGTTAGTGTTAAAACTTTGTAATAATAAAATCATGGTGCAGACTGATTGTGCTTTTTAAAGGGAAGAATCACGTTGTAGAATTAAGAATATTATGTTGTTTTTATATTAAAATGTTCCTAAATAGTTGTGACTGATTTTTTTTGGTAACCCGCTTCTGATAAAGTAGATATCAATGGTTGTTAAATGTATTAAATAAATAAAGTTATTCGTTGAGGACATTGGTTACAGTTTTTTTTCAATAAAAGAATATCATTTAAACAATGTTTGAATTTCTTATTTGTATTTATCGAGATATTACAAGAAATGAGGATTAGAGATGATTTTTATGGGTACACTAAAAATAGCGTTTTAAAGAGGAACGTGCTTAAAATTGTTTTTTTGGGTAGCAAAATTAAGTTAGGTTACCTACGAAGCAGGCAAAATAACCTAACGATGAACTCGAAAACCCTATTGGGTTTTGGGTTTTGATTTTTATTTACCTATTGGTAAATAAAAATCATCAAACTCAAAAAATAGGCAAACAGCCAATGTCAAAAAGACAAACAATTCCGTTCATCGATCTAGCAACAAGTTTATGTCCTCAAAACTTTTAAAATCAAGTTTCCATAAAAATGGGTAAAGTATTAACATATCGCGTGATCTCCAATAGTCAAGGGCAAGCCTAACCTTGGTACCACAAATTAGTCGAAATGAACAACTTTCACACGAAATATCGTTTTACACCTTTTGGTATTTTCGGAGTTAATTTTATGAGAATTTTTACACTTCTAATTTGAAGTTATTTTAATGGACATTTTAATTGACATAGTTATTATTTAAGTACCACATTATTATACCGTATTAAGGTGATGCTTTGTGACTCATTCATTATTGCTACCTATTATTGCTTTAGTTATTGATTGTTTTACAACAATACATTAAAAGGTAAAAATGAGAACGATGTTAAATAATATTGTAGGTAGTTTTTATGCAAAATTGTAACCATTGTCAATCGAATACATGTGAGAGATAGTTGCATGATTTACTTCACTTTTGATTATATAAAATATTGTAGACTCATTGGATTATCTTAATTTGCTTCTTTATTTACGTAGGTTTTTTGTGGAATAAATCATGCCTCTATCTTTTTGACTTTTATATTTCACGTGCTTATTAAAAATAGGAAAATTAAAAAAAAAATATTGTAACAAAATTGTTTTAACAGATCATTTAAGGTTGTTATTGTTGTACCTGGTAGATTTTTCGTAAATGTAATTTAAATTTCAGAAAACGCAGATTTTTTGGCATGTTTTTTCTTAACTATTTGTAAGAAGTTCACTTCGGTGCTTCCATTAAGCGTTTTTTGGTATTTTTTTGCAGTTTATTACGTCTTTTTTATTATTTTTACAGTGTTACAATATTTCTTTAAAAAAATACGATGCTTTTACAAAAAATAGAGCTTACTGTAGTCATGTACCTAATATGAATATGTAAACTAGTAATTTTGACATTTTTTGCTCATATTTATTACTTTTAAGACGGAATTTGACTAGATAGATAGATAAAAAACAAGAGAATGATAATTTGTTCTAATAATATTTATCAGTTTTTTTTAATTAATATTGTGTTTATTTTTGCTTTTATCACATTAATTTATGAAATCAAAGTCAATCTTCCGTCTTTAAAAAATAATATGTTAGAAAATTAGCCGCGGAACAAATAAAAGTTGAAAGGACACATTTTTGGAACATTTTATGCACTTTTTATATATTTGTACATCCATTTTGTAAGAATTGTTGTGGAATGTAGAAAATTATTATACACACACACATTATAGTCAATTGTTTTGGAAAAATAGAAAAACTGATGCCTACATTGTTGTATTTTTTGCGAAAATGTAAAACCTAATTTTAAAAAATGTATAAAAAGTCTCTTTTTTCTTCATTTTCCAAAACAATTGCCTAAATATAACATGAGCTTTGTAATTTTATTATAATAAATATACATTTTGTATTTATGTATAGCTTTTTTACCGTAGCGAATTAATTTTGTAGTAGGCAATACATAAGATGATCATGTAAATAAACTGCAGTTGTGAATCATATTTTATTATAAGATTAGCAGTATTTTGTTTTATTTTGTGATTTTTTATATAAATCAATCACAGTAGATATCTTTAGAATAGGTTGAATCAGTAATTTTTTTATTCTCTTAACACACGAATGATGAAAGAGGATTTAACACTAGCGAAACATGGTTTAAACTAATCGATTATGAATTTATTTATAATGCCGCGTAGTTTTACCCACGTCAGTCCCGATCCCACGGGAATTTCGGCATCTAAAGTAACCTATGTCCTTCTCCATTTCTTTAACTACCACTATGACGATTTTAACCCAAATCGGTCCAGTAGTTTGACCGTGACAAACAAACAAAATGAAGAAATAAATTTTCGGATTCATGATACCAATTAGGTCGGTACAGTTTTTTTTTCGTTTTTACCATTTGAATGCCGTGGGTTAAAATGGAACAAACAGAAAATAGCAATTTCCGTGTCGTTGCCATTTCACTGACATTTTTTATGATGATATTTTGATATGTGCCTAAATAATGTCAATGCAGTCGGCCTCGGCGCTGTAAAGTACGTTGTCCCCTGGACTATTAACATTATCATAGAGTTAAAAATATAACTTTTATTAACTATTTAATCATATTTTTTTATATAAAAGCAAAACTTGTTGTCTATCGTTAAATAATCTTAGTTTTATTGTCCGTGATGTAAAAAAAGAAGAATAAAAGCAAATTCTGAGTACGGTACTAATATTATACTATGGTCTTTGTTGTCTAATAAACCAGAGCATGAATCTGAACGTAACTGTACGATTGTTCGATGTACTTTGTCGATTGTGTTTTGTCGTTGATCAGCACTGAGTAGCATGTGAGTAGCTATGTTTCACTAGAGATGACTAGAAGAAGAAAAAATGTGTAATCCATGGACAGTATACAAGGTTATTGGATATTATACTAGCAAGCCGTTAAGCGCTACTTCTGTGCACCTAAACAAACAACTTTTGTTCAACGACTTTTGGAAATTCGAAAAAAAAAATGAAAATTTTTAGGTTATGTAAATTCGAAAAACAGCTTATTTTTCAAAAAAAAGGTCATTCAGACCAAGAACAGTAGGTGAACCTTAAAAAATAAGTAAAATGCTAAGGTTACTGACCTCTCCGGGTAAGGAACAACTGATTTTCGGGTAAACCTAACCTCAAAATTTTCGAAAAAATGTTTGAGTTTCCAAAAGTTGTAGAACAAAAGTTGTTTGTTTAGGTGCACAGAAGTAGCCCTCAACGGCTTGCTAGTATAATTTCCAATAACCCTGTATAACCAAATAAGTAGAACGAGCCAGTTCGATACAAACTTATTTTTTAATTATGAAAGGTTAACGTTTGACCACTATCACAACGATGTGGACTAAGATGACGTCTTGAAGACTTCTAAATTATACGCGTCAATAAAGACAGACGTAAGCAATTGATTCCATTCACGCTACGAATAATGTCGGAGCAAAACGCTTAGTGGGGGTTTATTCGCTCATTCTTTGCATTGTCATCTTTAATGGAATAAGTAACTCATGGACAGGAGACATTTGTATTTGTACAAATGCTTGCTTGTGCTCTGTCAGTGGATGAGTTCTTATAATGTCAAATCGGTAAAATAAGTGGAGAAGACTCTAGGCGAAGATCGTTGTTTTTAAATTTTTTGGAGTCAAAGTTATTTTGCATTTTACAAATTGATGGTGTTTTTTTTAATTACTATAACTAACAATTGTTGTTACATAAATTAAGATTAGATCAGTGGCAAAAGTTGTTTTTAGTTATAGAGTCGCGTTATTGCGAAATATATGTTATTAGGTATAAGTTCAAACAATATAACGTAATTTTTAAAAACAAATACATGTATAATATTATTATTATGTTGAATGATATTTTTAGATTTAAGTTAACGAAATAACCTTAGTATTAAGGTCCTTTAAGACTCGAATCTTGATAAATTTGACGCCATTTTTTGCAAAGATAAAGCGGTCTAATTTGAGTTTTTCTTTTTTTTTGCCTGATTTTATTTAATTGTAGAAAAAAAATTTTTTTTTATATATTATCATAATTTATCGAATTCAAGAAGGGTCTTAACAAGTTTTTACTAATATTTTTTAATTGTTAAAACCAACATTCCTTCCTGGCAAACATTTAAAAAAAGTCTAAAATTTCAGTAAAAATGAAAAAGACTGCGGTTTTGAAATACATTGTATTTTATAATTAATCATCTGTAACGATTAATGACACTAATTACAAATACTGAAATTTACTATATCGTTTTATTTTAATCCATTATAAGCATAGCAGCGACCAGCGGTTACACCCGCGTAAGTCCCGATCCCGTGGAATATCGGGATAAAAAGTAGCCTATCATACTCTCAAGGACACATCCTCATAATAATATCTATAGAGTTTCATCAATATCGATCCAGAAGTTTCAGAACCTTTCATAATATTGTGAGCCTATGGTGTCCCACTGTAGGGCAAAGGCCTAGCTCTCTACTTCCCTTCAAGCGTAATCTTGTGCGACGTATTGCCAATCTGCCAGAAAGTCCAGGAGCCCTATTTTTGAAGAAGCTATGTCACACGAGCGATTCAAAAATAGAGCCCCAGGTCATTTTGACACATTTTTAAGAAATGTTTATAAAAAAAGACACACTATTTTAGGTGGAATTTGATTCAAGACCTACGCTTTAACCAAGGGGACCACGTCCCACCGAGTTGAAATTAAGGAAAGCTTTCTATTATTACGACTGAAGCTCGTGCGCCATCTGTTGGAGAAACTTCACAGCTTTTTCATGAAATAACCTAGAAAGAAACAGAACGAGCTCATGGTTCATCCATCAGATGTGGAGTGGTAAGTAAGTAGGTAAGTATGTAAGTAAATACCAGTTGATGCTGTGCCTTAGTACCAGTAGAACTCAGATTGATGGCCTCTGTAGCGTAGCGGGCGAAAATTCTCCTGCGAATCAGAAGATTGCGGGCTCGATTGCCGCGTCCAACAAATATTGTAGGTACAGATATTTGTTACTGTACTTATTGTAATAAAAGGCAAATATTAATGAAGTATTATAACCGTTATATGGTCACCATTACACAAGCATAGTTGCTGAGCTTTGAGCTAAATTCCGCTGTGTCCAATGTTCTGCAATTTATATAAAAGTAGTTTGACACACTGAGTTACTAGAGATAAAATATTGCAACAATTCATTTATCTGAAAATTGCATATATCTAAATAAATAAAATAAAAATAAATATTTCAGGACATATTACACATCGCCATCCAGCCCCAAGCTAAGCAACTTAATGCTTGTGTTATGGGTGCCAGATAACGGATAAACTACTTATATACTTTTTTTTTTGTAAATATATACATATTATACATATAGGAAACACCCAGAACCAGAAACAAGAATTTATGGTCAGCATAAATACTTGTTCCCGGCGGGAATCGAACCCGCAACCTTCTGCGTCGCAGTCGGGTGTTCTAATATCTGTGTTATAATATCCTTTATAATATCATATTTGATAAACGGCCGAACCGATTTTCATCAAATATCGCTAAGAACACTCCTGAAACATGGAGCTTTAAAATAAAATAAACAACATTGAAATCAGTTCATTCGTTTCGGAGCTACGACGAAACTCTTGTTTATAAAGGTTATTAAAAGTCAAACATAAAATACTTCGATTTATTGATGTAACTTCGTTTAGTTATATCTCAAGCAGTTAACATAATATTTTATAGTACAATTTACAGCTCTAAATATACGACACTATCAGCCAAAAATACAAAAACTTTGGTTAACTAGCTTAATAACATTTTACATTATTGGTGTTCTTTTACTATGAGTATTACATTTTATTAAAAAGCTTTTAAAATATTTAAGTTTTACTCCCGAAAAATATGTATATGGAATTTAGTATATGTGTTTCTATAGGGCAATATTATCTGGCCCGTATTAATCTAGTTTATTTCTTAAAGTCTAGTTACTTTATTTCAAAATGTCACTTCGTAGTTTAAAAAGTAATGTTTTTTACTATTTACCTATAGTACACGGTAGGATTTCTGGCCCATTTCACCATCTGTTATTTCATCATTCGATTTATAAAGAGTCTTAGTAGATTTATTTCAAAGTCCTATTTATCTTTTTAATTCAAAAAGTCACACACTGTTCTGGTTTGAAGAATATAATAATTTCTAAGACCTACGAAAAAGGAATTTAGAATTTCGCTAGGAGTAAATTAACATGAATAATCGTTCAATAGTAACGGACTAGAATGTCACATTTGGGAGCATTATTATTCAGGAATACGCTCTGAAATCGGAACACTGATTTTTTAGTTAATATACATATATAATTCTGTAGACTTTTGGGACAGAAATGGAATAAACGACACTCAGTTATAAGTTGATTTAAAATCAATATTGAATAGTTAAGATTTTCAAAGGCTAATTATCTAGATATCATTAGAATACAACAAAGTAAAATTGTACAACTCTATCACAAAGAGAAAAGATATATCATCCATGATGAAATATGTACATTTAGCTTAAGGCACAAAATATAAAACTGGCTTTAAGCCTTCATCTACTAAACCAGGACTCAAATATATACAAAGTTGGCCCCAAAAATAAATTTATCAACGACATAACTAATCTAATAAATCACACGACTTCTATTTCCTGTTTTTTGAATATATTTCTAGAGCCTCGGACAGTCTTTATTTAATATTGCTTCACAATCACAACACAGTGGATGTTTTCATTTCAATTTGGACAATTTATAGAATATATTTCAATATATTAATGCATTTATACTTTTTAGTTAAGCAATAGAGATCAAAAGATTTGCCTAAAAGTCTCTTTATAGCATAAGCAAGCATATCATCTAGATATACAAACAAAACAGAATTTGCTTACATCTCTGTCACATTCATGACACACATTATTATTTAACTTTGACACATAAATCACTCCGAAACTATGTGATACTTAACTAGTATAGCTAAAATATTAACAATTTGCATACATTTCTAATTATAAATTTGCTAATAGTAATCTGATAATAACCATTTGATAGGTCGATGCTAAGAATGCTACGTTATTTTAGACTCAGAAATAAGTCCTTTGGTCGAGTCACGCTTTTTTCTTGCCCTTTGCATCGTCTGGGAATATTTCTTTGAATTCATTGAGTAGTATATCGACTACGTTGTTCTGTTGTATGCAATCTACTGCAATGTTGTGTGCTTGTTCTGCGGGTGCCCACAGGAGCGTGGGCCCGAAGACTATAGCCAAGTTTGCTGTGTGCATGCGGTTTCTTTCGCTGTATTGTGTTACTCTGAAAAAGGAAATATATATTGTACGGAGTTTTTAGCTGATGTAGCAACGCATTAAATTAATACAAAATATTTTAAGAAGTTTAAGGTATTAAGTAGGTACTAACTTTATTAAATGTTCGAGTAGATATTTGAGTGTGTCTCTATTGCACTGTGGAAGGGATTGAATGATGTCACGGAATTCCTTTATCTTCGCTTCTTTGGGTTTTATCGCTGGAAACACAGAGTAAAACACTTAGTAAAATATTTAAGAATATAGATCTACTTACATACTTTTATAGTTTTCTAAGTAAGAAACCAAGTTTAACTAAGTAAAAAGTTTGTTGACAACGAAACTAATTTTGATGGTAAGTGTGTATAAATATATACACACATAGTTTTTAAGGTGTGATTAGATATCTTTATTTACTTTTGATATGACAACTTCAAAATTGGCCTCCTTTTTCACTTATGTATGTTTAATGTGGGATTCTACTTACAACAAGCGGCAAGGACTCTATCAAATATGCTGCAAGGTATCAGAGGTTCCTTTAGCTCTCTGAAGAACAGCTTCAGTGAACCAGTGAGCACGTGGATGTCTGTATTGTTCTCTATCACTGATAGGTTGTTTTGATCAATCTGAGGACAAAATATAAACTTACTGCGCTTGCTCACACAAAAAACTTACTGTCATGTTCTTCTTGGTTCATATTATTTTCTGCACTTTTTATCATCTTACCTCAAGTCTAATTTTCTGGACTTGACTTAGATTCCCACTAGCCCGATATAGTCCGTCCGTGCACATGTTCTCCTCACAGCTTTCGATCTCCTTCACGCATGCGACCACGAACTCTGGCACACGAGGACTCGTGTTGGGACATACTTCTTCAAGATTCCGACCGAATACAGGTTCATCTGGTGATGGAAAAATTATATGAATATGGCATTTAATAGATAGATAGATACATTATTTATCGTAAACACCATTTTTAAAATACATACAATATATAAAAAAAAACTTAAGCTTTTGGATTTTAACGATTAAAAATCGATTAATATCCGCGAAATCGAATCTATTTACACTTATTTGATAATTTTTGTGCCGTAATCATAAAATAAGAAAAATAAAAAGGAGTGTAGATAGTTTTATCGATTATGTGAATTTAGGACTGTGTCTATTTTGAGAATTTTCTGAAAAATTTACTTAGCTACGGATAAAGTGTGAACGAACTATTTGGTAAACAAAATATCCGAACCTTAACTAAGGGGTTTGTAAATTATTGCTTGTAGCTTGATTCATTAGCTAATTGTGGGCACCAAGTGTAATTTACTACGGGCTATTAATTCCAAGTGCCGTGATTTATGTGAAAAAATGTTTACGAGTGAAAGAACTTAAAATTAGGAGGCGAAGGTCAAAGTTCAAGGTTAGAACATCTAAAAATAGGAGATCGACTTTTATATAGTTAGAGATACGTATAAAATAACAAATAAAATAAAATGGTTAAGTGCGAGTCGAATTCGCTTACCAAGGGTTCAATCCATACAAACACATGTAATTTTGTGAAAAAATGTGGAGATACCTACACCTAACCTACCTTATTTTGCAATGGTAAGTACAGTATGTTTATCTGAATGAATCTTGTATGAGCCCTCAGATACGATCTATGAGCACCAACTATTTAAGTTTTGTATAAAAATTAATGGGGACCCCTTTAATTTTCATTTATTAGTACAATTTTAAGCTTATCGAAAGTACCTACCGCAAGTAAGTATACCTAGGTAGTTTTCACCGGCAAACACCTAAAGCATAGGTGCTGCTAAAGTCTTGATAACTTCACTTATGCATATACTTAGCTAGTTTATTCTAGTTAACAAAATATTGCCCAATTCCTATTAATATAAGCTAAATTAAGAGTAAGTAACAGTTTGTGCTTCCTTAATTATTAATTATATGTCAGGTGCATTTACCAACACACACCATAAAAAAATAGGAAAACATATAAACAAAAAAACATAGGTATATATTTTTACCTATTGTTAAGCTATATACAACCATTCACCGAATAAAAAACAGGTTAATAGTAAAATAAAACAACTGAAAATTCTACACACTGTTAATATTATCTACAAAATGTACAAAAAATCCTGCAAAATATTACACACACTTACCGCAAAGAAAAATAAATGATAATAAAAAATCATGTTAAAAAAAAGAAAAAAGCTATAAGGAAACAATTAAAAAAATCAATTTACACTAAAAACAACAAGCAAAAAAGCTCTATTTAATATTATTAAAATAACTACTACTAGCCCAACTAAAAATCTACACCAGCTAAATTAATTATCAAACATCATCAGATAAAGTAAATCACACCAAGCGTATAATTATTAAATAGCACTACCTAAATATTACTAGAATCAAACCTGTTCATTATCAATCCCAACTAAAAATAAATAATTATCAGAACCAACTAAAAATATTATCAAAATACACTAATATTTGTAAATCGAACCTTTGTAGATCCCTTTTTTGACCAGCACCTCCATTGCTGGTCGTTTAGCGAAGAATTTTCGTAACCTACTCCGCACGTGTGATTTCTGGATGGAAACTTCGGTTGAGTCGCTCAGATCTTCGTTGCTGCTGCCCCCTGCTGGAATAATCAGGTAGAGAATAAGAGAGAAAAACGAAAATAAAGTTTATCAAGATAATAATAACGAGTAATGACTTCATGAACACTGAATTAATAAAATCACGAAGGTTATGTACGAAACCGCAAAGTATTCTAAGAACATACAGAAATCTTTGTAGTCGTGCTATTCTTGTAACTCAAAGTGTCACTGAGAGTATATCAAATAATTGGAATAATATAATATTTTAGCTATGTTTGTTTAATTTGAACCCAAGTTTATGAAACATAATTCAGTGTTCATTTAAACAAATCAAAATAAAATTGATATTTATGAAATGAGTCCCCATTCACGAGAAATGTTATCGAAATTAGGTTCAAAGAGTTGAAAGTAAGCATGAAGAAATATTAGTTTCATAAATATCGCTATCACCATAGAAGTAGTGAAGAATATTCTGTATTTAACAGTTAAAGATTAAACAGGTTAAGGTATAATTTTTTGAACATTAATAAATAAAACAGAATTAATAACAAAAAAAAATGAATTTAAATTATAAGAGTCAATAAAAAACACGAAGTTTAATAAAGTAGCATGCATTAAACTGCAATTTATACAGTATATTATTGTAGCTTGACCTATCTTTCAATGTGGTTAAGTAAGTATGTATAGTTTGATTTAATGATTAATTTCATGAAGAGTTAGCTACATTAAAAAACATACACAAAACAAAAGAACACGAATTGAGACACATACACAGTGAAATCCAGAGTTAAAATTCTGAATTATTTACCTTTTTTTCTACCAATTCTTGAATACACACTCTTATAACGATATATCAATCACTAAAATTTGGTAAAAGTGCCTAAAAAGTAATAAACTACTAGTCAAAAAATTTATACGAAATATTATAGATACTTGCGGGTTTGTCATTGTACCGTAAAGTGCTATCTTCATCAAACATGATTCGAGTAGGTAGGTATTGGTAAAAGTAATAGATTAATCAATATACCTAATCTATAGATAGCAGATACAAGTACCTACAATATCACAAAGTGATAAAACCTCCGACGTTGGCAGTTAATTTTTACTCATTTTATTTATTTAGGTACATAGCGAATAAGTATTGAATAGACTAAATATGTGTGTGAGACCTTATATTTTATAGCTGTTGATTCCGTCAAATAGCTTTCAAAAACTTGCAAGAGATGTTAATATAAACCAATTAACAGCTCTTGTAAGTTTTTGAAGCTATTCGACGGAATCAACAGCTATAAAACATATTAATAAGGTCACAGGGCAAATACGTTTTTCTGATGTAAAGCACGCAAATGCAGGCAATTAACTGTAAGTATTATATTATTGTGTGGCTGTTGAATGGTTGCAATATTCATAGTATAATGTTGAGTTACTTGACTATTATGTCTCAATTAAAAAAAGTGTAGCTGAACGATTTTATTTTGTATGCTATAATTTTGCAAGGGTAGATGCAGACAATCTCCAGAGTCTTATATTTAGGATATCGTATATCACATTAGGTATATAAATATCTACAGAAATACCTTGTTATTAAGTATTTTTTAATCTATAAAGGTAGTTTACCTAGTGTTTCTTTTTATTTTTGTAATTAAATCTATTTTAATCTTTATGTTATCAGTCACATCATTCCTTGTCTATGCTCTGACTATTGTTACAATTAAGCAAAAGTAGCAACGTGTTGTTTACCTACGATTAATTGTGACGTACATCTATTTGATATCCTTTGCTCAAATCACGTTGAGTCTTTCAAATTGCTTTTTCTACCTAGCAACATTAGTTTTGTTGTTTGGTATTTTTATCACTTATCTAAACTAATTTATTTTGTTTCCTTTTTACCCGACTACGGCGAAGCCAAAAGGGAGGGTAATGTTTTTCTTTCTACCTACAATAGTCAATAGAGCGCCTCGACGATGATTTAATGGCAAAGCTTCAGAAAACGCGGTTGCACTTTTTTGTGGCTGTAGGAACTTCGTCTTTTCGTGTCAGGCAGGATTCGTCTTAATTATAATTTCTGCCCGATTGAATGCCACAACGCATTAGCCTCGTGCAGATAATAGAGCACAATTGGCATTTGAACAGATGTACTATAGATTGTGATGGGATCCCAGTAGCATTGAAAAAGCCTTTAAGCATGACGCTGTGCAGGCGACAAAATAGGATGATACTTTTTCAGTGGCTCCAGGAAGAAGCGTAGGGGTGTGCAAGGGGCACAAACTAAAGCACAACGGGTATTAGAGCAAGTTCTTTGAATGGTGGTGCACCATCGCATTGCTCCTCAAAGTTATTTTGGTTATGTTGTAAGCCATTGCAGATCACAACCTGGGGGAGCTGTCAAATGTAGCTTGAAGCTTCATAATAGCTAGAGTGCTTAGTATGGTAGTATAAAGAACAAAAAAAAATAGATAAGTACGTTTATGTGCCAAGTTCCGATGACTTCCAAACTTATCCTTGAGTTTCGATATTGAATATTTAGTGTCGTGTTTTTCCGTTTTTTCCTTTTCATGTTTTTCTGTTTTCACCGAATGGTTTTTCTTTTGTTTAGCATGATGATTGTGAACTATTAAGCCACCATTACCACTCGTTCCACTATTTAAAAAGTAAGACAATGCTTCACTAATTTGTAAAGAGTCCATTGCACTAATTTCATTAAAAACTGCACTATACTCAAATAAACTTTAATCCCATTTCACTTCACTACACATTTTTGTTTTACTTAAATTATCACAGCTAATAGTTGAATCGTCGTCAAATCTGATTAATAGTTAATTTAATAACTAATATTTTAGTTGAATCTGATAACAGTGATTATTAATAACTTTAGTTCCTGATTGTTATCTTTTGTAATTTTTTATTATCAGAATGCACTAACACTGGCTTTTGCATTGGAATTGCCTTACGTACTGATTGGTGAAACATTAATATTTATCTTGCGATAAGTCGGTATCGAGGTTTTAGTAAATTACTGATTATGTTAGGTACCTATTTGCTGTATCAGATTGTAATTATGAAGGGCCTCTCACGGTTGTAAACAATTATTTTGTACGAAAGTGGAATGGAAGCACAGGTTCAAAATTGAAGTACCAGTATAGCAGAAGTTCGGTTGCCACGGTTGATTCTTCTTTTCTTATCAGTATACATTCAACCTTTCTGTATTTTCCCCGCCAAAATAGTTGGGCAGCAGCAGCGTTTACCTTAGTCAGGTCCTCCAAAATGCAGTTAAGCATTGGACCAGATGCGCCATGGGCTCCACAATTGTCGATGTATATACCCCCATTTGCACATATTTTGTCTGCAACGGCCTACTTGAAGTCCAGAAGCTCGAGCTAGCACATAGACGGACAGTCGAGGCCGTGGGCATGTCGTCAATTAAATATTATGACTGCTTTAACTTTAGAAGAATTTTTCAGATACACAATTCAGAAAGAAACCTTTGTTTCATTAAATGAATAGATAAAACTTATCTAACGCTCTTAGTTAGCAAAAAAAACGGTAAGTAATTAAGAAAAATGATTCAGTATATACCTATCTAAATAGGTATTATATCATATCACTCTCAATATCTGATAGCTTAATTACCTACCATACCGGCAAATTGTTTTTTCTCCTTAAAGTTCATTATTTAATATTTTCCTTGTATCATTTTCGTCAAGTTTAACCCAAATGGGCTGAAAATATGTCATGTTAGTGAAAATAGAAGCATTTTTTGTATAGAAATTGTAATAACGCCCATTATGAATAGGTTTAATCTATTGGGTTCGTTAATCATTTGCGTCAAGTTTAACCCAAATGGGCTGAAAATATGTCATGTTAGTCAAAATAGAAGCATTTTTGTATAGAAATTGTAATAATGCCAATTATTATGATCAGGTTTAATCCTATTGGGTTCGTCAATCAGGTCCAGAATTTAGGTAATGTTGTGAATTACATCATTTGAGTTGAGGAGTTTTGAAGCAACAAGAAAAATCATATTGCACTTTAGCACTTTTGACGTGACAACGTTTTATAAATTGGTTTGCCGGGTGACACTTCAAGAAACTGCGTTACGCTCCGCTGACGTTATGCGCTCACAATGAGAGCGAGTGAGAGGCACGCGGGCATGGTTAGCCCGCCTAAGAGCGAGAGAGACAGACATAAAAAGTGAAAGGCACGCGTCCCTTCCACTCGAGCACAGTTGTTGTTTCGCCCGTATACCGACTTTACAGGCAACCAGTTTTTTTTCTATAATTTTATTCGCGATACTAATAATAATTCATTTTATAAATAAACAAATGAAATAACTAGTAGTTTTTACGCAATTACGGCCCAGTTTTATAAAATTGTATTCTTATTTCCTTACTTTTATGCACGTTTATTGATCTGAATTCCCGCCAAATATCTGGCTCTGTACGATTTGGCATCAAGCCAGTGTCAAGTTACTTTTTTCTCTCTCTACCTGAATTCATCCGACGTAATCCTTCAGTTACACATCCACAAATCATTATCAGTTTTTAAAACATGCTGCTAGTAGGTATTTCGTTAATCAATAAACTATTATAAACACAAACACCAATCACAAAATCACAATCGGACGAAAAAGTCATTCAGCCTTTTTAAAAAGAAAATGAACACTGGCCACTTTAAAAAAATTTTACAAATCAATGTTCACTGGCTGTATAGAATTCTCTAATTTGAAAAAAGGATTCACAAAATAGTGTGAGATCTAGTTAACGGTAAGTTAATATTGTTACTGACTTAGCTCCCAACTTGTTAATAAGGATAAACAACTATTTTACCGGGAAATGAATCATACTTAGAACAGTCGTCATTCAAACTTAATATTAAATAATCATTTTAATAAATAACATAGTGTTGTTTTCAATTAATACAAAACCCATTATGGTTTGAATGGCGTGATTTTACAAATTCTATAAACTCTACTCATACGTAAATTTTACATTTTCCTAATTCTTGTGAATTTGCTAGGGTGGGAAAATTGAAATTTGTTTCCTCAATACTTAAATCTTCGACTAAAAATCCCCTTTATTTTGCTCATTATTCCTGTAAGTTTAAAAATTAGGTAAAAAGCTTTCATAATATGTAAGCTTGACTTTAATTATGGGATGTGTATTAATGTTGAATTTGTGTGAAATAAATAAATAATATATAAATACACTCGTGTAGTGTGCGTGATCAAAGACTTGGTTCACTATATTTTTAGGGTTCCGTACCTGAAAAGGTAAATATAGGAACCCTTATTTTATACTGACCCTATTATTCCTCACTCAAATCAAATCTCATCCCATAGGATATCACGGTATGATATTTTACACCATAATAGTGCAGCGCCTTATAAAAGGAGACATCGGCTCGGATTATTAGGCAATGGCTACAATAATAATAATAAATTAGCTCTTTTGTCAAAAATATCCTACTTCCAAAACAATCCTAATACTTACTACTACGAACTAGGCAAAAATCGTTTTATGTATTGTCACTCCACACTCCACGTACGTCTGTATGAAACTCAGCTTCTTGTAATGGTAGGCTGTGACTTTGTCTTTTTCTTCTGATTATGTCCATCATGCCCCCTTATCACGGGCGTTAGTGACTCTCGCTCAGCTCTCAACGAACAGTATGTGTCTATGTTCATACCACAAAATTTTCATCGTTAACGAGATCGATCAAATTCTTTATAGCATTTTGTGACATGGTGGAGATGCTGGGATATTTCAAGTTCTTAGTGGCATTGTGCATAAAATATTCTCGTAATCCAATACCATTCGTTGACAGGTGTAGCGATTGGGAGAGGAAATCGCAGCAGATTACCTGCAGTGCTACGACAAAAAAAATATAGTTTTTTTTACCAACCTTTTTGCTTAGTCCTCGTGTGTCTTGAAGCCGGCGGTGTTCGTCCGAGGCTGTCGAGATCAGTGTTACTGCTCTGATACTGTGGAGTTGCGGAATCTGTCATCGGTGGATACTGCAGAACAAGGAATAGGGGGTCTGACATCGTCATTAATGAGGTCATGCAAAATTGTGACAAGGTCATGCAAAATTGAGAAGAGGGCATGCAATTTGGATTAGAATCGTGGTAGAAAGACTTTCTAAGAGCAATGGGAGCAAATTATTATCAGCTTTTTGAAAGTTTTTAGACATTTAGTTATTAAAAGTACAGATATTTGAAAAACTTCAATTTAAAATGAGAATTTGTCCAGTATTTGAGAAATTTGGGAAAGCAGACAAAAAAAGCTTTCTACAGTTTCAGAAGCCTTTTTAAATAAAAAAAAACTTACCAAGCTATAAATAACGTTCTGTATAGCCTGCAACCACCGTTTGGTGCCATCTTCCGTCTCGTCCTGTATGAGATACTGATCGTAGTCCACAGTAAGCACAAGGGATCTGCTGTGTCTGGTGGATAAAATCGTTTATTAGAGAAAGATGTTCGAGATTTTTAGGCTAATGATAAAGAGCCATGCATGGTTCCTGAGTAGGAAGGTTATAGATTTGAATCATGATACTGCACAAATTGATTGTTTTATTCGTAAAAATATAGGAGCGCTAATGGCAAAATAAAACATCGCAAGAAAACCTAAGTGTGTTGGTGTGTAATTGTGGGTTGGTCTATACCCAACGATACACAAAAATAATGATGTATGTAAAAACGTTATAACATCGATCGCCGGTTCAACCGAACCGGCCTTCTTGAAACGGTGCTTTTAGTAAATGGTAGTAGATAGATCTCTATTTGGCTCCATTTCTTCGGCGTTATAATCATTGGTGGGCTAGGAAAAACTATTCCTAGTATTAATATACTACTAGGTCTATATTTAGCAACTATAGCAGCTGTATATTATTGACTCACCTTCGAGTATGCATCGGCATACACTGGAGTACCCTTGCATTCCGAAGTGCCAACACCATTTCAGCTCGAGGAGCGCTCGGTGATGGTGGAGTACCCGCTGGTTTCGCTACTTTCTGAAATATGACAAGGATGAAAATCAGTTCCCAAAGTCTAAGATTCCTGATGCATACAATGTTCAATTTGTTAGGAAATGGATTATCTTCTGTGTAGTTATGCTACACCTTATGACTGCATTAGATAATTAACGGAAAGAGCTGCCTGGCCTAGCTACAAAAATATCATGGTACTAATAGGCACTTGCAGTAAAGCCTCTGACACAGTTTTGGTAATGAAATTGGGTAAATTTGAATTGGGAAATGACAAATAAACTAGATTTATTGGGCTTTGATGCTTACCGAAGCATAATACGTCCGCTGATCCTTATAGAAATAGAGAGCGGTGTGTGTGAGGACCATGTAGCATTCGTTCCAGTTCTTTTTGCTTTTCTTCCCGCCTTCGAAGAACTTGGTGCGTTTCACTGGACCTTCAAGGAGGACTGACGCCTGAAAGAGAAGAAACCAATTCTTCGTTAAAGTAAAACAGTAAAGAAATTCAAAGTTTTTATTAAATACAAATGAAAATGGAGACTGAGTGACTTTTGAACTTGGAAGCCAAGAAATCATACGTTTTAAAAACATGGTTTGATAGTTTGTGGAATGTGAATGCGACACGTGATGATGTGACCAAAATTCTGTACTCTATTTTAGTGTTTAGGAGAAATGACTGAGTAAATAAACATAGGCATAACAAACATTGTATGAATTGAATGTTAGGTTTATTTAATAGTCGATGAGTCGTCATAGTTAAAATGTAACAAATCAAACGTGTTTCGGTATGGGGCGTAGTGAACCCATTTACCTCATACCCAGGGGTTAAGAAAAAATAATGCTTTTGAAAAATATGACAAGGGCATAACAATGATGGACTTGAAATAAATCCTTAATCCATAATTCCAAATACTCCCTTATTAATCTTAATCATGATTAATATGCAATAGATATGCGTAGGTACCTCAGCAGCAGGCTGTGGTACCATCATCCTGGGCGCGGGCACAGGAGACCGAAGCCTGTGCTTCGGGCCCACCATAGACATCGTCTTCCTGGTCCTGACATGGCCAAGGTCTCTGTCTCTGATCTCGACATCGAGACTGTCTCCCGACGATGAAGGAGGAATTTGGAGGTTATGCGGGCGACGAGGGTTGACTAGTAGGTTTTCTGTGGATCCACCTGGAAGTTGAAATAATTTTTTTAAGGTTAATATTGGCAAAGATTTAGCTGTGGTATAACGGGAATCTCCGAGGTATCAGCATGCAAAGATTTCGCCTATAGGAATTTTAAAACTTTACTTTATAATTTTACTCGGTTAAGGAGTGAAGAGTAACTTACCCAGTCTCTTATTGATCCTGTTGAATGGCGGACTGTCAGCCTTGCTGAAGCTACGCTCCAACTCAACGCGGCCTCGCTCCGACGTCGGGCTCCAGTTGTCAAGTCTCTCATATTGACGGATCGAGCTTTTTAGGGCTGTGTCCTGGAAAATAGAAAGGAAAATTTTGAGAATCAGTAAGTAGATGTGTTGACCAGTTAGCAGCATCCGTATGGATGTGTTTTAGTTTCTCATCCATTTTTACAAATAGACTTTGAGAAGACGAATTCGTGGGTAAGAAGGTAGGTTATGTTAATTAAGGTTTTAGATAATTTTCAACAATGTTTTCAAACATTATTAACGGACTTCAAAAAAGGAGGAGGTTCTCAATTTGTCGCGTGTACTTAAATTTTATATATTTTTTAAAATAGCTGTAATGTGGCAGCAGCATAGAACCCCCACTTGTTTTTTTTCAATCGACTTTTGTTTTTTCGATCGTCTACTATTTTTTCGATATTTTCCGTTTCAACCGTCATTTGTTGGTCCAGTATTTTTTCTAGTATGGAAACTCCTAGTAGTTCAACTGGTAAGTCTACTAGGAACGGCCGATTTTTTTGTCGCACTTTACTCGTCTTTTGTCGTTGGCATCCTTTGTCTTTTTCTATTATGAGCATATTATTATCTAAAATCACGTTAATCCTCGCCATCTGACCCTACGGCTCCATGCCAATGTCAACATTACACAACGGAGAGGTTCCCGAGTTCCCATCGCCCACTCTCCTGCGGAAACCAGCTTCCGACCGCAGCTGATTACATTTATTATACGAGTGAGAGCTGTCACAGATTGACGCGACTGAGTGTCGAGCGACTGACTGTCGCGCGACACCATTGTACTTTAACTGCACTATTTATGGTACACCGAGCAAGCAATAATGGTCTGCTCCGTTTACCCCATTAACTGTTTAGCGAAGGATCTGAACATGGTGTCGGTTAAGCTCAAATACGTCATCAAATTTGCGAAGGATCTGGCCAAATACGTCACCATATTACGGGAAAATCACATTTAGGTTGACTTGCACAACAAAAAATTAATTGATTTAAAACCATAAACATAATTAACTATGTCTCAAACTGATTTAATAATATCAATCTTGCGGTTAGTGGAATAGAATTTAATTTTAGTCGTTAAATACATTTAGCTAGAATTTCGCTCAATTTGTTTAAGTACAATGTAAGTAAGTATTTATTTGTCCAAGAATTCGGTAATTACAATGGGTCTTATTAGTAATATAAGTAAAGCGAACCCGTCATCATACCGTTTTAAATATTCAATCGACTAGTACCTATAATAATCGTAAGCATGTATATTTAACCAATGAAATCGAAATCGACGTATAAAGCTGTATAAAGTAGCAACCTGCACCCTTTGAATGTGGGTAGCAAAACTTCATCTACCAAAATGTGTCGAAAATGGCGGGTAAACTTGAATATACTTTTTCACTACTACCGCCAAAACCTGGCGATTATGTGACGCAAGCGAGCAGTTGCGAACTGACCGCTGTTTGAGACTGTATCGTGACGAATGCTGTGCCTACAGTTTCTTGTGTACCTATTTTCTCGAAGAACTAGTGACTTTTGTGCAGTGTTCTCCAAGACTAGCGAATCCGTCAGCGCTGATCCGGAAAGGTGGATTGTCATCGAGACTCAAGGTAGGAAGTTTTATACTTGCTGCTTTTTATCCCGTATAAGAACTCGTATTTCATAGGCAGATTACCTTCCATGGTCTGACCCTAATGTAGCTGGAAGCCACCAATCGTATCTTTAATTCCTGAGTGTGGTGCGTATGCTACACACAATGTCATGCAAGTTGCCCTTAATGTCTTTGACGCGACAGAAGATGAATTGCTGTTTATTTATGGTACAGTTAAATTGATTAGACTTTCTTCTAAAGAATAGAATAGAATAGACATTTATTAGAAAAGCACAAGGGACAAAGAAAAAATATAAAATAGGTAGACATAATTACAAAACAAAAAATTAAATAAAACAAATGAAAATAGAACAGACAGAATTAACAATCGATAGAATTTAATAATAGGTAGGCACAAAATAATGAAAAGTCCGGGATGCCGTGTGCTGTCCTAAATGGACCGACCTCAGCTGAAATGCTGCAGCAAGCATAACGCCAGGCTACAGCGCTGGTCTTCCGGCCAGGCCCAGGGCAACGATGCAGAAGGCACCACTGCATATCCCCGTCCGTCCAACCTCACGCATCATAAATATACACAGATTATATAGATAAGGTAAGACATATATTAATTTATGATTAAAGGGTTTTTTAATATAAATACGGTTACGAAAAGTAGAAGTAATAACCAAGTAAGTTGGAAGGTACGCCTTCTTTGTTGAAATTTTAATGAATCCAGAACTATATTTTTATTGGATTGATCGATGAACTAAAATATGTAGAATTATGTCCATGATTTATCAAATAAATTTTTAAGTAGCGCGTGGTCATAACCCGTCATTAATTTGTAATTACAAACGATTACTAAATTATGTTAACTACCATATTTTTATAAAATTTTGCCTAAAAATTTGCGTAGTGAAGTTTAATAGGAAACATCATCATTATGTGATATTTTAAAAGCAAACAAACAAATTCAATGCCAGTAAAATGTCACAGATTTTCTACAAAATATCACTGAATTGTGGATTATGTTTTATTTAACACTGGCGACCCGCTCCGGCTTCGCACGGCTATATTATGCATGTATTATACATATCGCTATCGCTAGTTTTACATATAAACCTTCCTCTTGAATCACTCTATCTATTTAAAAAAACCGCATCAAAATCCGTTGCGTATAGTTTAAAAGATCTAAGTATACAAAGGGACATAGGGACGGCGAAAAGTGACTTTATTTTATACTTACTATGTACCTAAATACCTAAAGAAACATCATTTTGTGACATTTTCAATGAAAAAATCTTAATGCCAGCAAAATGACACAGTTTTCTACTTGTTGAACTTGTTGAATAATGTTCTTGCCGTTAGAACATTATTCAACAAGTTTGTTGTTTTGACAATCATTTGATAGCTAGATCAATTTAGATAAAACT
This sequence comes from Idaea aversata, assembly GCA_907269075.1. NCBI lineage: Eukaryota > Metazoa > Arthropoda > Insecta > Lepidoptera > Geometridae > Idaea > Idaea aversata. Next base: position 11,221,341 of record OU026104.1, on the reverse strand, counting down.
CTGTTTTATCACGATCATTTGAACGTTGTAAATAGAGCATGGTTTATGTGGAAACACCATTGGCCTAACTATGTTGTTACAAAACAACTCGTTTTTCTATATCATTACATTACATCATAATAAAACAAAGTCGCTACCCGTCGTCTGTCCCTATGTATGCTTAGATCTTTATAACTACGTAAAGGATTTTGATGAGGTTTTTTTAATAGATAAAGTGATTTAAGAGGAAGATTTATAAGTATAAAACATGTATAATCATTTTTGACGACCTCTGTGGCGCGTCGGGCGAACACCCGACTGCGACGCAGAAGGTTGCGGGTTCGATTCCCGCCGGGAACAAGTATTTATGCTGACCATAAATTCTTGTTTCTGGTTCTGGGTGTTTCCTATATGTATAATATGTATATATTTACAAAAAAAAAAAGTATATAAGTAGTTTATCCGTTATCTGGCACCCATAACACAAGCATTAAGTTGCTTAGCTTGGGGCTGGATGGCGATGTGTAATATGTCCTGAAATATTTATTTATTATTATTTATAATATAGCCGTGCGAAGCCGGGGCGGTTCACTAGTTAATATTATAAAGAGGAAATAGTTTTTTTGGGTTTGTAATGAATAGACTTCGAAACTACTGAACTTATTTTGATGAAATTCGGTATGAGGATACATTGATTCATTGGGAATAACATAGGGTACTTTCTATCTCGATTATCCCACGGGATCGGGAGCTACGCAGGTGAAATTGCGGAGTGCTGCTAGTATTTTATATATTCGTAGGACTAGACATTGGTCTTATCTACCTATTTCCCACTAGCAAATTTAAAAAAAAAGGGCACCTTAATTTGAAAAACAAAAACAGCTCAAAAGAGCCTTACGGGGTAAATGACTTATCTGCCTATGAACTAAACTATAACAAATATTTTCCAGGAAAATAAAAGGTATATTATCAACCTAATGCAGATTAGTATAGGTTAGAACTAATTTATTTATAACATTCATTATTAAATAATTATAATAATAAGCATTTTAACTTGTATTATTTGATATTTCCCTCAATCCACCAGAATTACCGATTTTTATATTTACTAGTTGATTTAATAGCACTCAAAGTTCATCATTGGTCTGGGTGGATGCTATAACACTTGGAAATCCACTAGGCTCCGCTGAGCGGACCCACCAGTGGCTCGAATACCATAGTGAACTCTGGGGGTTTACTGTGATCCATTTCAATGAGATTTTTCATAACTTTAATGATTTTATGGTTAAATTATGCATGTCACAAAGTTTGACATGTCAAAATTATGATTCATTCATTATTTTCTTTATCAACAAATACAGATTAAATTATTTATTACGAAAGAATTTAGATAATTTCAATTATTTATGATTCATTCTAGACATTGTGATTGATTTGATTTCTGAGCAATCGTCAGGTCTCCAGCTGTCTTACTGAGTTTTGTCGCAATTGGTAGGCCAGTAGTTTTTGCGTAAACGACTAAAAAACATACACAAACTTTTAAATATTATAGTGTAGGATTATGTTGTCAACACGTGGCCATTCCACAAACAGTTGCCAAACTTACAAAACCAATTCTAGGTAAAAAGATCATAAATAAAACAAGGAAAAACGACACAATTACCTACTGACATTGCATTGCGTTGAGTTACATATTTGGTATAATTCAATATGAAAAGCTATAGTCATTGCTGAAATATGCAGGATTTACTGGCTGCTTTTTCCAATAAACCAGATCTGTGTGAATAAAAGCGATAAATTGTAAGAGAAATCTTAATATCTTGGATCGAGGTAAAGTACCTAGGAAGGGATAGTACCTACTTACCTAAGTAAGTGTATAACTCCAAACATTGTTAAAAAAAAACTTATAGGCTACGTCAGGGACGCATATAAAAACGTGAAAACGTCTTGTTTAAACCAAAGAGTTCATAATGAAACAACTTAAGGTTGTCATCCGTTACAAAATATGACGTCACATCCGTCATTTTTACAAGTGACCTACTCTTCTAACCGATTTTAAAGACGTTTACGCGTTAAACCAATGTTTTTATGTTAATCCGCGTATGTCTTATGACCAAGGTCGTGGGACTAGTTAAATCTAAAGTTTAGTAAATAGCAAGGTTTTCGCGCAAAAAATCTAGATAAAACACCTGATTTATGATAAGAAGACGTAGCAGTCTGGTAACCAATAAATCCTCCTGGTACAAGACTGAGCGTTTGGTGGTGTGGGTGAATAAAGTGGATGAATTAGAGGCTAAAATTATTGATGATGATATTTTGCTACTGTTTGATAGATACCTCTTTGAACCATGTCTTCTCTTTCCTTCTCAATTTAAACATAACTTTAACACAATCACTTTTCCACTACATATTCTGTTAACACTATTTAGGTCAACATTTCTTTATAAATTCAATTTATAATATTCAATTAAACTATATTAACTTTGAGGATAAAACGTTTGCTAGCTGTTCGAACCATGACGCACTGGTGTACGAGGTAATGGAACCAAGCTAGTGTTGTTTGGTTGTCAATATCGATATTTTATTTATAGTTTTTAATAGTAGTTAGTTTTGATTGATCGGTGGTGTGGTGTTGATTTAATTATTGGGTTGTGTAGTGATGTTTGTTGGTGGACCGTGATTAGAATTTTTGAGCAATAAAATATTAGAAGTAGGTGTTCATATAGCTTATAAAGGATTTTAGAAAGGTTTCCTATGCCTAAATAGACGGTGCTAAAAACTGAAGATTTCAATGACGAGATAAATCAATTTTGTTGGACAATCAAATCGATACAAAAGATAATAAAAATATGTAGCTATCTAAGTCAGACTGACTTAAAAAGCTACAGTATCATTATACCAATCGGTCGACAGGCGCTAAACAAGCCCAGGACTTTAGAAAAATAAAGCTCAATTTAGAATCCATTACTAGAATAGCACGTTTTATACTAAGTTTTTTTTAAATATTGCTACTTTTGCGCCAGAGTCTGCTAGCCTAGCATGAAGGCCAAAACACGATACGATAAAGCGATATAACTACATCAACTCTCAAAATATGATAGATAAAGCCGCCATGTTGAATTTTTATCATAATTTTTATCGCAATTTATAATAAAAATTCAACATGGCGGCTTTATGTATCATATTTCGAGAGTTGATGAGTTATATCGCGTGATATCTCTTTATCGTATCGTGTTTTGGTGTTCATGCTAGGCAGGCTGACATTGTTATGTGACTATAAAATTAAGTAATATTAAGTTCCTACCTAAGCTTTAAGAACTTTTGGCATTGTCACTGAAATCCACTGAAATTTTGCAAAAATGAGTGTTATTTATTAAAGCTAATTCAAAATTAATCACCAATTTGATAAAAATTGGATTCTTTAGGTGACAAAATTCTTAAGTAATAGAAAAATATCGATATCGATAACTTAAAAAATCATCAAAGAAAACTATCGATAAATAAACATCACATCACTAGCCGTTATCGAGTGACTCGACGTTTGGAAGTGTTCATTTGTTCACTCCTTATCATTATTATAAGTATAAAACTGTCTGATTGTGTTATTGCGTGGCGTGACGCGTAGCGCCCACCTCCTTTAGATCGACTAGTTAAATATCTAATTGGGGACCTACTAGATATGTACTGTGCAGGGAAGAGAACATGGATGGACTGTGTGAGACAAGATATGAGAGAGATGGATGTCAACGATGAGATGACGGCTAATAGAGGACATTGGAAGAAGAAGACGTACTGCGTCGACCCTGATTATATTGACAAGGGCAGGCAGAAGAAGAAGAGTAGGTACTATGAAATATCAGGTCTATTGCTACAACAAAATCTTTAAAACCTATGGATTCTTAAGCCACCTCTGCTCCCATCATCGTCTTTATCGTTGATGGAGACGTCATGGAGGGCTTTAAATATTGTGTATTTTATTTGAGCAGGAGGGCAAAGAGCACAACGATCAGGCCCGATCTTCAACAGCAAAAAGGCTAGCTGCTGCCATTAATCCAACATGACTTCCACCTCGTTATGTCCTCTCGAAGTAAGGCCGTCTGGCTGAGTATATTCATCTAAAAATATGCTGCTTTGAAATATTGAAAGTCTGGCCGCAGCACAACTTAAATCATATGATATAGGTATGAATGATGACGGCTTAAAATGACGAATGAATCAAACTTTTTTAAATATATTGTATCATAGGATAATTGGTCGTAACTAATAAAAAACAATAAATAACTAAACTAATCCAATGCAAAAATTATAAAAATAAACTTGTGACATTTGCGCGGTACTTTTGTGACATTTGCGCGGCAATCAGCTATAGCAATGTCACAAATCGATTTCATCAGGTGTCACAAATTACAGCAGTAGAGATTAGACGAGACTTTTCATGAGGGTGATGCTCGAAGAATTTACGTAGCACAATACTTAAACCAATGAGAGTTAAATATAATTTACAGTGAAACAAATAATCAACTTATTGTTAATTTAATGACATATCAATGGTTTTAAGTTAAGTTTTACCCTAAAATAACCAAGAAATGATTCATTAGTATCATCATAAATTAAAACATGAATCTGAATGAATAATTTCAGCGATAAGGATAACAAACTATGATTTATTTTATCTATACGAAACTGTTTCCAAAGATAGAGTAGGACATAAAAACATAAGTGTAAAATTGGCGCCAACATTCTTTAGTTGACATGTGTCTTATTTCATTAATTTGTCAACGTCAAATGATTGTTTTTTTTCTACAAAACGGTTTAGGGCTGTTGTAACCGTTATACTAAGAATGACTAATTAATTGTAACAATAACAATATTATTAGCCCATGCCATGTTTCTAACGGTGTTTTCCTTTTAGATTAATTTGTGGTTATAAGTTGCTGTGTTAGTTTGTGTGGTTATTAAATCTGGGAAGCTAAGTAGAACTCACTTCTGGTTAACCTAATAATCTTGCGCCGATGCTGCGTCTTTGTGATTGTGTCAAAGTATAGTTGTTTGAAGTTTGTCTCTATGTATATTTGTGTGCGTGAATTTTTCGTTTTAGAGTGAATTCATCGATTTAAATGATGTTTGAATGCGGCTTTTTAACCCCGAACGCAAAAATGACGGGGAGTTAAAAGTTTGACGTTGGTTTGACGTGTCTGTCTTTGGCAATGCTGCTCCCGAACGGATGTTTTGTTCTAAAAGCTGCATCTTCTATGAGAGTTTTTGGCCATGTTTGATGAAAATTGGTTCAGTCGTTCTAAAGTTATGTGCTTCCCTGATTAATCGGGTTTTTTATTAGTCTAACAAATAACCTTTTTCTGATACTCGTACGTAAGCAAGTAGGTACCTACTCTATGAAATTAGGTTATTAATGAGCTTTTGTTCGGATAACCTTTAACCTTTATTCGTAGGTAGGTACGTTTGGTTGCGTATGCGCTTCCGATAAGTTTTAAATAAAGGTGCTTTGTTTTTTTATCATTAATCAGGTCAAGACGAAGACGATTTGAAAATTAGTGGTAGATGCAAAGAATAATATCAGAAAAAGATGTTTTCTGTTAAATTGGTAGTATTATTGTAAATAATATTCGACTTCTGTGACATTTTTGCAGCATTCGTTTTTTTGTGACATTGTAGTAGCATTCATTTTGTGTGACATATTTTCTTTTAATTTTTTGTTTTGCTTTCAGTTTTCGTATTTGTTCCATCTCTCACTAAACTTCTTTCTTACATCTCACTTGACGGCAAAAAGGGACGATTTGCGAATAGGAAAAGTTCCGAACGGGACGACTTGCGTCAGATCCTAATTATCTTGTAATAAAACCATCTTTTAGTCATATTTTTAACCGACTTCAAAAAAAGGAGGAGGTTCTCAATTCGTCGGGATATTTTTTGCCTATCAATTCTTCTGGTTGAAAGGATTTTAAACTATGAATATTTTCACTGTTAGAAGCTATTTATTTATAATTTTAATACATTTTAACTGCAGATTTATAAATGTAAACGTGACCGAACCCACATAACCTACTCATTACATTACAGTGTCGCGGTCATTCGATTTGCAAACAGACAAACAGTGATGAGTTGGCCGCCATGTTTGTGTGATAATAATGTTGCGTTTAATTATGCGTACACGCAGTCTGCAAGATGGCGGCGCCGCGTTCGCGCCAATACCACTTCCGGTGACGAAGGAGTTTAATTTTGTTTTAAAATTTGAAAATTACACAAAAAAAATATTTTAAATTCTATTATTCACATACATGATACCATAAAACTTGATATAATATTGTTTTGAAAACGTTGTCATCATCACGTTTCTCTATTTTCTTGGTATTTTGTCAGTCATAAAGGTTTTTTATTAATGATTATCATAGAGATCAAATATCATAGATCCGCGAAGATCGCTTAACTACTGAGCCCGAATATACCAGCCTTAAACCTTAACATACTTTTCCAAAAAAAACTCTTCTCTCCTCTTTAAATTGTTCGATTTTGGTGTTCCTTTTTTGTGTAATTAATTAATTTTACGAAATAGGCTTGTGTCTTTAAAATTTTTTTTTTCTTTATTCACTTAAAAGTTGTACCTACTTAAGTTAAAACTTTACTTAATTGACGACCTCTGTGGCGCGTCGGGCGGACACCCGACTGCGACGCAGAAGGTTGCGGGTTCGATTCCCGCCGGGAACAAGTATTTATGCTGACCATAAATTCTTGTTTCTGGTTCTGGGTGTTTCCTATATGTATAATATGTATATATTTACAAAAAAAAAGTATATAAGTAGTTTATCCGTTATCTGGCACCCATAACACAAGCATTAAGTTGCTTAGCTTGGGGCTGGATGGCGATGTGTAATATGTCCTGAAATATTTATTTATTTATTTATTTATTTATTCAAGTGGTTTTGTTGCAATTTAAGGGATGAAAACAGCTTTAACCCTAGTAACGAAAAGTAGTAATTAAAAGTAAACGGAAGGTAAGTAATAAAAAATGTCATCGAAAACAATTTCTTTTTTTTTCGATAATAGTATTATTACTTAAAAGTGTTTTGTTTGATTTAAAACATTATTTTCGTTATATTATTATAAATATCGAATGTTGTTAATATGCTGATTGATTTTGATTGATTGATTGAAAGCATAATTATAAATATATTTGAATGGATATATTCGCGGTTTTTATTTTTATTTTAAACCTGACGTTTCGGGAACTTTGCAGTTCCCATGGTCACAGGCAGATTGAGATGACATTCGTCTTACAAAAATATTATGTGAAATGCTGTCAAACTACCGTCTCGTCAGGTTTAAAATAAAAATAAAAACGCGAATATATCCGTTCAAATATATTTATAATTATGAGTTCAAGTCGCGAAAACCTTAGAAAATACTATGATTGAAAGCATTTTAATATCGTTTAAATAAATAATAAATAAATAAATATTTCAGGACATATTACACATCGCCATCCAGCCCCAAGCTAAGCAACTTAATGCTTGTGTTATGGGTGCCAGATAACGGATAAACTACTTATATACTTTTTTTTTTGTAAATATATACATATTATACATATAGGAAACACCCAGAACCAGAAACAAGAATTTATGGTCAGCATAAATACTTGTTCCTGGCGGGAATCGAACCCGCAACCTTCTGCGTCGCAGTCGGGTGTTCGCCCGACGCGCCACAGAGGTCGTTTAAATGTTATTATTCTGACTGTATTCTTTATCATATCGGGTAGAGTTGGAAATTTTTGTTAGGTAATTTTAAATCGGGTAGAGATGGGATCGGGTAAATTGGGAACAGAGCCGGAATGAGATCCAGGGTTGTTACCCTACAGCAAGGAACGGAAAGTTTTTCGCGCCTATCTTGTATGTTTGTATCTAATATTCTTTATTCCCAACTACTCGATGGATTCTTCCAAACTACTCGATGGATTTCTTTAATTAAAGTGTCGTTATTTTGATAGATTTAGTTGAACCTACTTCGGGGTAGTTGTGGTTATGTGACTGGGGCGGTCTCTGCCTTGGCGGCCGGTACTGCGTGATCCGTGGTATGACGAGGGGCGGCCGCTGTTCTCTTGAATACACTGCACATTCTTCAGGAGTTATCCACTGTGGACAATAGATGGTTATGGTTAGATTGGTCAATAATCAATGTTAGGGTTTCCGTTCTTATGATGATGTAAATTTCCATACAAAAAGCGGTAACGTTTTCCCCCTCATAAACGAAGTCCGATTTTGATAATTTTTGAAAATGTTCTAGATCTAATGGAAAACTAGGTTTAGGTAGGTACCCGCTTTTATTTAATTTTTTTTTGCCTAAAATAAAAGTTATTAGTATCTGAATAACTATATATCTGACTTAAAAACTTCATCGAGCGTTTCAATTGTTTTTATTAGAATAAACTGAATAACCAAAAAAGAAAAACGTGTAAACCTAGAATAAGATGCAGTGAATTAAATGAGACCAAATTTATGTCATTTTGTGAAGGATAAAGGGTGTAAAAACGTTACGGCCCGCAACATTATTTGAAAAGCAAAATGTAGGCAATTACGTCCGAACTTAAACTCTCTCTATCGCACGATACGGGTCATTTTTGAAAATACCTACTCGCGCCGCGTATCGAGAGCTCACGATTCTCTTAAAAGATAAAAAGACGTAATCATGTAATCCCTGAAACTACAAGAGCCACGAGTCTGAAACTTTACAAAGGATTTTTGTAAAATTGACTTCTAACAGAGGGCTAATAAGGTTTTTACATCTAAAACAGTTTATGACAAACTTATAACGCTCTTGTCAAAGGTTGGTAAGTCTCATGTAGAATTTTATTAAGCTTTAACTTTACACGACCCAAAATCCACAAGCATATGGGTTGCTAGTTGCACGGTCGTTCGTTCATGATCTACCATGAATTTATTGTCTTAAAAAAAAGTCTGCATAGCCATACTTTTTAGGGTTCCGTAAATAAACAAAAGGAACCCTTATAAGATTACTTTCTTTTTCGTCTGCTTTGGAGTTCACCTCTTTTTACTTGTATTGCGAAGGCACTTCTGTGATCACAACCATATTAAGGGATAGGTTAAAGTGACACGTCCCAATTTGATCTGTCAGTCCGTCCGTCCATCTATCTGTCTGCCTGACGGACGGACATGAATCGTGATATCTAGAAAGTTAAAATTTCCAGAGATTATGTGTTTCTATTGTCACTATAACAACAAAAACTAAAAACAGAAAAAAAATTAAGTGGAGCTCAAATACAACATGGTACGGAACCTTTCGTGCGGGGGTCCGACTCGCACTTGTTCGAAATAGGACGTCGGATCCGATCAAATCGGGACGTGTGTTAAGAGGAAAGGGTACCGGGGGCTTTCTCCATACAAACTATTACAAACGTAGTCGACTGTTTTCTCCCTGGATAATGACACTAGAGCAAATATTTTTGGTGCATAAAACTTGTAACGCCATGGCCATGCCCCTATTTTTTGTTTTTATTTTTATTTTTTGATTTTTAAATTGTTATTTCTATGATAATTAGAAAATGAAATAAATCCAAAACATAGGGGCACAGTCATGGCAGTTATAGGTTTTATAGCACAAAAATATTTAAGCTAGTGTCATTATCCAGGGAGGAAACAGTCGACTACGCTACCCTTTCACCTTAACTAACACCTTTACGTAGACAGATGATACCATACGTGTAGACAATAAATGTAACCTCAACCTAATGATAAGTATGACATAAAATGGACAGAAATGAGTCATTATTACTCAATATTGAATCTGCATCCGTGTTAGAATGAAAGGGAGTCAAATACCAAGGTGAACTGTTAACAAATAACTTTTCAGAAGGTCCGGATCTGTTTGACGTTCAAATTAACAACAGTCTTAAGATAGAATGATACGATTATTGCTGATTTTTATTTCAATTTCATAGTGAATGGCCTACACTAGGCCATCTGAAAATATTGGAAAAATGCATCTTTAATAAAACAAATTTTCAAAAATTGTACTTAACCGAGACGAGACTTGAACTTGCGAGTCTCGTCGTCTCGATTGCAATTTTTGAAAATTTGTTTTTACGTATTTTTTAGTAATGTATAGGGTTAGATACTCGGGCAAACTTAGAAACCGAGTGTTTTTTATACGTAATTTATCTAGCTTTTAACTTTTTCTTAAATTTGGCTCGATTTACGTAGCTTAATAAGGTTTGTTTTACACACTGTATTTAAATCTTAGTAAATACAGTCCATTAACATTCAAAATGGACTGTAGTTCGAAGATAATGTTCATGAAACAACAGAGCTGTCAAAGTATAAAATTTCTTGCAATATGAGAACAGGAAAGATATTCGCACAAGTCTGCGGTCTTATAATGAGCTTCATTCAATGCGCAGGAGTTGAAATGTTCACTCAACTATACCAAGATTTTAACGTCACTTCCTCGCCGTAGGAGTGTGCTTGAGGGGAAAATCAATCATTTTCCAATTAATTATGTTCGTTCAGTCTAATCATGGCTACAGAGGTAACGTACACAGAAAAAAAAGGTTTCTTGATGTTAGAAATAATCCTCTCCATATGACGCAAGAGAATAAGTTTCTTGATTCTCCAAATCTTAAAATGTATGTATTCTTAATCTATTCATTAATCTATGTATTCTTAATTTAAAAAGAGTTCTTAATTTAAAAGGAGTACCTATTCTTAATTTAAAAGCAATATTCTAAAATCAAGAATACTGCTTATTGTTTTCTATATACGCTATATACTAATATTACGACTAAAAATTATATCTATCATCTTTAAGGAGATTATTTTATTTAATTTTTTTGTCTTTTTTATTTATTGATTTTTTATTATTTTTAGCTTCAAGAAACCTTCTTTTCTTACCAGGACATTAACGTCACGTCTTTGGCTGTAGAAGGAACTTTATAGATGCTTTCATTTGTACTACTTCAATTATATTAATTTAATTTTCTGCACTGTAAGTACTATTATTTTTTTCTATATGTAAGAATGAAATCGGGTATGTACAGACTTTAAATTTTTGGTAAGGTATTTTAAATCGGGTAGAGATGGGCTCGGGTAGAGTGGGGACGAAACCCTATAAAAAAAAGTTCATTAACCAAACACAAAACACGCATAACCAAAGTGAAAGTTAAAATACAGTTGTCAAAAAAACCGCATCCGTTTCCGGTGTATCATTCAAGAAATATTAAAAGTCATTCAAATGATCATTAGGGCAATGATGTGAGGTCATTCTGATGATCTTACTGATATTTATATGAATGAATCGCTCACCCACATGAAACAAAGGTCAGATTATATTATGAAGAATAAATTCTTTTAATGTTCGTTAATATTATAGTCGGGTGTCTACCTCAAAAAATACGGCTTTTTGTAAACCAAAAATTTCCTTTGGTAGAAATTGGTCCTTAGGACCTAAGGATAGTTATAAGAAGCGGAGCCACCAAGATTTTAGATGTAACTTTTTTTATTTTTTAGTAGAGAGATAATTTTAAAAATTGTAATTTCCGTATGACTGGAATGTTTTATAAGGATAACAGGTATACAGTGTGTAATGGAAACCCTGCTATCACTGTACAATCAACGGTCAAAAGTCTCTGCCCACCGTAACGTTTACAATCCTATGCAGCACTATTTGAACATTATAACAACGTAACCTGTGGATCGAACCCACGTCGGTTGGTGTAGCGGGTGGCGGCTTATGCCACTCACACAAGTAAACACATAGTTAACATGTTGAAAATAATAATCACACTGAGTACTTTTAATTCAAGTATTTATGTTTGTGTGTAACGTCTATTAGAAGGTCGTAAATCCAACACTTGTTGGTAGTATTATTGTAGGAAACTCCCTCCGAAACTTACCCAAATACTAAAAAAAAAAATATTTTTTAATTTTGAAATAAATACCATAATAATAATTTACCCACAGTTTCGGAAACTTACAAAATGTGACAGCACCGTTATTCTTAAATTTCAAAAATTTTTAGGGTAGTGTCAAAGCATAATATTAGGCTTTGCGGTAGAAAATGGTGTTCTTCATAAATAGTCGGCGTGAAAATTTTCAAATGTTAATTCATCTACTTAATTCAATTTTTTTTTGCATAAAATCAGCTTTGATTTTGTTTGTTTAGTAATGCCTTAAAAGTTTCTTTTTTCTCTCCTTACTAACTTTTTTCTTATTTTCGTAGGTTCTTATTGACTCTCCTAAGTCTACCTTCCCACTAAACCGATTGTGTTTGATTTAATAAAAAGTGAAAAAAGTAGGTTTAAACAGTTTATTACTATAGTCGGAGATCCCTGGAATATTATAAATTAACAATTTAATTTTTTGTTTTGTTTTTTAACCCTTTTACTGGCTTGTTCAAGACACAAATTCCATACCAATAGAAAGTATGAAGCCTATAGAATATGCAAACGTTAGGTTGCCTATTTTTTCCCGTCACAACTCGTGGGTAGGCAGGTAACTGTCTAATTACTAATTGATACTAGTCATTTGCACTGGTCTGGAAGATTATGTATTTCATTGGTACGGAATTTGTCTATTGATAAACCAGTGAAAAGTCTAAAAACAAAAACAGGCAGAAGTGAAAACTGTATATCTGTGTAAAATCTCATATGTCGCGAGAACATACGCAAAAAGAGTTTTAGATGAAAAATAAAATCTCATATGTCGCGAGAACATACGCAAAAAGAGTTTTAGATGAAAAAAAAAATAACAAACCAACAAATTGTCCAACAAATTGTCGTCCGACATTTGTCGTCCGTCAATAGTCGTCCGACAAATAGTCGTCCGACAAATAGTCGTCCGACATTTGTCGTCCGTCAATAGTCGTCCGTTAAAAAATACCATATGTACGTCTTAATACACTCACAGCCAAATTAAAAACAGTAGGCCCACACAGATAGAAATTATATCTTTATTTAAAACGTAAATATATTTTGAAGCGTATTTTTTAAAGCAATTATTATATATCTTATCCAAAAATACTTTACTTGGTTCAAATTACAAATCCGCATTGTTTAAAAAAATTTAATTTCTTTTTAGGAATTTCAAAAACAATTAGTACAAAAAATACAGTTTTAAACTGAAAATGACTTTCTTTAATCTACTGCCTAAAATTCTTAACATTAAAGTGAACATTCTTAACAATACGTATTTCAATCAAATAATTTTAATTTTGAACGAAACATTACCGCATATTTAATTTAATAAATACCTGTCGTCTTTGATAAAGAACGTTGAGTTTCTTTGACCAAAACATTATTTTTAATTTAAAATTCTTGAGTCTTCATTCAAATTTTTTGATTCTAGAATCTAAATGCAACCCTGTGTTTTGCGTCAAGAATTGTTCATTCTTGTTCTAAAACTGATTTTGTGATTATATTTTCAATTAAATATGACCCTGAAATATATTTTGTATCAAGATTCAATGACTCTTGAATAGAAATTTAAGTTTATAAAATAAATCTTGAAATATTTCAGTGTTACCAGTATAATAGCTCCCCCTGAACTTATGGTAAATTTAATAATTAATAATATTACCGTATTAACAATTTAGAAAAAATGTTTTTTCGTAATTATTAACAATTTTGACGCTAGAAACGCCGTCCAGTGTTGCTAAAGCCGCGTGACGCCCAGCCTTAACAAACTTATAAGTGACATTTGTAATAAATATGTCGCAACAAACAGTGTACCTATTATGTCTATTCTGCCAGATTCTGCCTTTTTAAGAAGATTAAACGACATTACCCTACCAAATTAAGAATACACGGGTCGCAGGTTTAGTTGCGTTCCTGGAGTATTTTTTTACAAAGTCGGTTGATATGTCAAACTATAAAACGGTACTAAAATGATTGTTCCCGTCCTTTTCTTATTGAAATTGAAAAAAGAGAGGTACTAGACCAAAAAATAGTTAAGTTCATTGCATATAATATATCGAATAAGCACCAATAGTCAACTCACAATAGTTTTAAGTCGGTTTTACACTACATCGTGGACAGCACTACATCATATCTTTGATCATTTCAATTTTTATATAATGTAATATCATTGAATCATATAAATAAACTAGTACGGTGGGTGGTGCGCTCGCTGCTGAAGCTGACCGCCAAACTTTGCGTAAAATTCTTTCTAAGATCTTTTGGTTGAGTGGGATTTTAATATTTTTCTTAGGGAAAAAATTATTCACAAGGCGGCAACACTGATCACCACCGCTTGATTTGTGTAATGTGTCGCACGCGATAAATGGTTTATCTATGCGCACGCGTTTTAAGGTTTTATACAAGTGGTTTTCCTATTTTCTTTAATGTTACAACGTCCTTGATCTAAGGATTATATTATTCTCATTGTTACTTGAGTGGAGAAGAACTCCAATCCAATGGACAAGTGGACATTACTCGAGTCTTGGTGTGTTCCCAGAGAAGTTATTTAAAAATTTCGCGGTAAGTCCACTAAACGACATGTATATTTGCTTATTTTATCTAGATATTTGTTAAACCCAGTTAATTTTTTGTATATAAATAAGGTTGGAGAGATCTATCCAAAAAAGGTACGTTGTAGGTAGATAGGTACCTACGTTGCCGGTTGGAGTGCACCCCAACTGCAGCCGTCATAATATGCATTCCCCAACTTAGATGTGACCTTCTGTAAGTGCTTACTTCTGTATGGATCCCATAGATCAAGCCAAGCCGACGCTGTCTTTTGCCATTGTTATAAGGTTCATGCTGATGCGTTAGTTTATTTCGATACATCTGTGGCCTACGATGTAAACTAATTTGAATTTTGACAAAAGTATAATATTATCTTTGTTCTTTCAGATTAATTTGGATTTTGAAAAATTATATACACAACAGTCATTAAACTTTTACAAAAATTGGCAACGCTTTTTTGGGAAGCTGTTAAAGCTAAAGGAACCCGAAATATCAAATGAAAATGCACTACAAATATTAAATGCTGTCACAGACAATGGTAAGATAATAATATTTAAACAGTGGATGAACACCTGCTGGTATAATTTGACTTTGTTTGTGTTTTAAGACTAGCAGTTATGCTATACTTTTATATTTTTCAGACAAAAAAAATACCACTTCAAGTGACCCTGTTCGGATATTTGGCCCCACCCAAAAAAAGATTATCAAGAAAAATAAAATTTTCATCTTCGGAGGCTATTCAAGGATTAATTGTTCAAACACATGTAAGTTATACTTTTGCCAATTTAGTAAACAAAACTACTATTGTATAGATGATAATATATTCTATAAAATAGTATAAAATAGACGATCTATACAATAGTAGTGTTGTTAGACGACCTCTGTGGCGCGCGTCCGGCGAACACCTGGCGACACAGAAGGTTGCGGGTTCGATTCCCGCCGTCAACAAATGTTTGTGATGGTCTGGGTGGTTTGTCTATGTATAATATTTATTTACAAAAAAAAAGGTATATAAGTATTACATCCGTTGTCGGGCTACCATAACACAAGCCTAGTAGCTTACCTTGGGGCCAGATGGCGATGTGTAAATTGTCCCGCAATATTTATTTATTTATTGTAGCTCCAAAAGCACTTGTGACACGAGCAACCAAGTTTTCTTAGCTATGTTTAAAAAAAAAACAGCCAGCTGTTCTGAAATTAATAGCTTTCTAGTAAAATAGTGGAAAGGATTCTGCTTCCATTGCACCTTTCCATAATTATGTTGTTGGTTTGCAGTACATCCTGTAGAATTATCTGTTTTTTCGAAAGTTGATACAATTATTAATTTAAGTTATATTTCTTTAAAAAACAATTTCATATTTTTAGTAAGTTGTATTTTTTTGCAATTATTCATAGATTTTTTTTTTTCAGGATGCAGGAGATGTTGACAATGTAATCCAGAAACAAAATCAGCTGTTTTTTTTAAATAAATGACATTACTACTTGGAAATATCAATAAAAGTTAAAAAATACGTAAAATCATAAGGTTAATGACCTCACCGTGTCAGTAACAGCTGATTTTCGAATCAACATAACCTCAAAATTTTCGATTTTTTTTTTCGAATTTCCAAAAGTCGTAGAACAAAAGTAGCTGGTCTCAATGATATGAACCACCCTGCAAGACAGCGTGCGCATTTTTTCAAATAACCTTGTATATAATGTTATAGATGACGTAAAGTACGAATTTCAAAGCGCAGCAAAAGCGTTTTTATGGTGTCATTTACTTTGTTAAAAGTTACTGTCAGTAAAAACTGTTTTTTTGTTTGTTTTTATAGTGTCGTTTTCTTTGTATTATTATTTAAGCAACTGTCAGTAGTGACTGATAAATTTGTTTTTATGTTATCATTTTCATTGCTATAGTAGATAAGTAAGTACTGAACTGAAAATGTTTGTTTTCAAAATTTCATTTTCTTTGTAATGTTTATTTTTATGTCTCTTTGTTAAGTAAGTAACTAAGTAAGTCAGTAGTAACTGATAGTATTTATGGTGTAATGTTTTCGTCTTTAGGCTAAGAAAAAAATGGTGTCAAACATCTAACGTGAGCATATTTAAAATAAAGAACTAATTGAATCTACTTTTTGACTTTTTACTAAGAAATATGAAATTAACCTTTAATCATTTGTTACTTGATAAGTGAAAGATTCTGCGTTTGCTTATTTATTCTATGTACTTTTTGTAATATAATATTGTTATAGGTTACTGTACTGTGTGAATCAAATGCTAGTTAAGAAAAGTGTTGCTATTTTCAGATAGACCAATAGTATGTTTGATATCTTTTTATTTATGGTTAAATTTCAGCAGCGTTGGTGTCATTTTCAGAAATAAATTCATGCAAATATAAATCATTTTATGAATATTTCCTAAACCACGGCAATATGAAACAATACAAAATAATGATATACCTTGTTGGTACTAAAATAATGGTTTGTTTCATTTTGACGTGGTTACGGAATATTTATGAAAGAATTTATGTTTGCTATGAATTTATTTAAGTGGCGCCACTGCTGGTGACGTTTAACCCTAAATTAGAAAAATATTTCAATCAAAGCATTGTAATTTTCAATTGAAATAACAGAATCTTTTATATCAAGTAACTATTACTCTTAATACAAAGAATTTAAAGAGCTTGGCTTAAATAATAAAAAATTCCAAAAAAGTAATATCCAAATGTTAGAATGAATTAGCCACATATTTAAGTCAAGAAATGACATTAATGCTGTCAAGTACTGTATATTTGGTCGCAAAATCATCGAGATCTTAGAATAAACACTTAAACATTAAATCAAGAAAGATCATTTCCTAATCAAGAAATAAGAAGTTTTTTTGCAAGAATGTTACCTCTCTCTATCTAAAGTTTTTCAAGCTAAGAATGAAAATAAGTAAGATCAAGAGTCAATACATTTTATCTTGAAAACGGTACAAATTAAATGCAAATATTATTATTTTTAAACCAAAACGGTTGCGCTCTTGGATTCAATAATTATTTTTTTAAAAAGAGAGTTAACACGCTTTTGTCTCAAATACTATATTGGTTCATTTAAACAATATACTTTGAAACATTTTATATCTTACTCCGAGTATTTTCTATTTTCCTTATATAGGAAACAGGAAATATCTTGACTCAAGTAAATTTATTTGACTGGAGAACTTTTTTCTTTCTGTGCAGGCATACATTTTCGCCGCGCCGTAGAGAGGGGATAGCTGTCTACTCTCCATCCGTCTTACGCTTTTTCGATCAGGTCACGTGTCCTGACGCGAGTTTAAGATTTTATACCCATTACAGAAAAAGTGCTCAACGCCGCTAAAGAAGTTTTCACTTCAAAAACATTAATCATTCTGGGCTGAATTTATTTAGGCAAGCTATTTGCAATATATTTAATGGCCCATTTAATTTGATATCAAATTAAATACTTTTTATCCAATAAACATATCCCGTACTACTATGGAAATCTCCCTTTAGTTGCTATTATAATCTATACTTATAGATCGTTTTTATGATAGCCTGCCGAAATTTACAGACGTGGATAGATTTTTTTATATTTTTGTTAGTTACTTCATCGTATTGTCTTATCTGTAATGATGCTGTAATAAATATAAAATAAATAATATATATTAAGAACGGAAGTTCTACCTTTACGTCCATATAAATCGTCGAAACAGATATGAAATGTCACAACCTCTGTCTTTATCTTCTTCATGCCATATATTATTAAAATTATTGTTTTACTATTTCTAGGTTTCCCTATTCAAATTATGGGTACTTGCGTCAAAAAATGCGTAAGTAAAAACATGTGTTTTATATTTTGAGGCTTCACTACATCACTACATAGTATAAAATAAAGTCGCTTTCTCTGTCCCTATATCCCTATGTATGCTTAGATCTTTAAAACTGCGCAACGGATTTTAATGCGGTTTTTTTAATAGATAGAGTGATTCAAGAGGAAGGTTTATATGTATAATACATGCATAATATAGCAGTGCGAAGCCGGAGCGGGTCGCTAGTACAGAATAAATAAGAACTATTTTCTTTCTTTAAAAAAATAAGCTCCACAAAGTTTAAGGCAAAGTTTTATTCCACATAATGCGACTTTTTTAATAAGAAAGCTTTATAAAATATGTATATAGTTAAAATGTGTTGCTCTTTTAAATACTTAGGGATAAAAGTTATTTTAAAGTTTAAGTTATATTTCTTTTTTACTTTAAGACTCTAACAACAAAATAGACCAATTTTTACCCTACTACTCCTTTTCAAGGAAAACATAACCCTCCCTGGGTTATGTTTTCCTTGAAAAAATAAGCTGAAGTAAGTAAGGCACTAACTATTATTTTTAAATTGTAAATTGTAAACAGATTAAATTAAGGCCTGAAGTACGTGTGTGTGTCAAAATATACTGCACTTTTTATCAATAACACTATGCAAGTGCCCATTAAGTTGAATCAACTTATTGACCTCTAGGTCACAGCTGATTCGTTCATTCATGTTGTTCTATCCCCACCTCGCTCTCACTAGGTAATTACACTAGCGTTAGAGCGAGAAGGACGATGCATCAGACAATGGAGTAGTAGTAAAGTGACAATTGGATGTGGCAATTCGTTGATTCATTCATTTTTATCTTTGTTTGGGTTAGTAGGGTTTAGTGATCATTAAATTGATAGTTAAAGCTTATAAAGATAGTAAATGAAGATAGATAAAATGTTGCTGTACGAAAGATTGCCTGAAGTTTTTATTTGATTTCTTAAAAAAAGGGTTTTTAAAAGCAAGGTAGGTAGGTACCTCTTCAATCTCTAGTCAAATTAATTAATTTATTTATTTTCTAATCTTAGGAATACCCAGAACTATTTATAACTATAAACTAGCGACCCGACCTGGCTTCGCACGGCTATATTATGCATGTATTATACATATAAACCTTCCTCTTGAATCATTCTATCTATTTAAAAAAACCGCATCAAAATCCGTTGCGTAGTTTTAAAGATTTAAGCATACAAAGGGATATAGGGACAGAGAAAGCGACTTTGTTTTATACTATGTAGTAATTAGAAACATAAATATAAATCAATTGGGCAATAACGGGTTATTCATTCACAACTAGAATTAAATTTAAGTAACAAATCAGCAAAAGCAGCAAAAAAAATTACAAAAACCAATGTAAAATTGTGTCAATATAAATTTTAAAAAGATTATTGCATACGTCGATCGACCAGAAAACAAAAAGATTATTGCATACGTCGATCGACCAGAAAACAAAAAGATTATTGCATACGTCGATCGACCAGAAAACAAAAAGATTATTGCATACGTCGATCGACCAGAAAACAAAAAGTTGCACTAATATTTCAACCCCATTTCACCTTCTTAGGGGTGGAATTTTGAAAAACCCTTTTTTATCACAGTTGCTTATAAAGTGGATCTTATTAAACCGCTTTTAGGCTCACAATGTAAAGTATTATACACGCGTGCGATAAAAAAAAATCCAACTAGTGCTAAAATAATACGCTATCCCGGAATACGTATCTTACTGCTAATGACATATTAGGTACATGAAACCTTCTTAATTTATCTTAGGTTATACTGTTTTGATGTATAGAAAAAAGGTACCATCAAAGAGTTTTTAAGCCTTGCTGGCTTAAAACTCTTTCTTGGTACCTTTTTTCTTCTTTTCAAAAGGTTGTCTCTAAAGTCTGATAACGTCTTTGAAAATATTTAAAAATTGAGTTTTGTGTTTATTTTGTTTTTTTCTCTTGGTAGGTACATAAATATATTTTTTCCTTACCATTATATTCTGTTTTTAACCTACGCTGGGTTAAAAACAGAATATCCCCTAGGGCATACCTACGCTTCACAAAGAACAGACACTTGAAATTTCATGTCTCTAGGACCATTGGTTTCTAAGCTGTGCGTTGATACCTAGGTATGTCAGTCAATTAAGACTTAGAAATTTATATTTACAGATTTTATATGTTATTAATAGTTTCCTCAACAAAACCACAGATGTACAATTCAGTATGAAATGACCTCTCTTTGGTACTTATATAATTTAATGGGAAAAACCGTTATTTTAATTAACTATGCACTCGTAAGTGCGTAGGTACCTATCTACCTAATAATAACATGACAATCACTACATAGTATAAAAATAAGATCATTTTTCGCCGTCCTTATGTCCCTATGGCCCTTTGTATGCTTAGATCTTTAAAACTACGCAACGGAATTTGATGCGGTTTTTTTAATAGATAGAGTGATTAAAGAGGAAGGTTTTTAGATATAATACATGCATAATACATTAATAATAATAATGGGGTTCCGTATACAAAGGGTAAAAACAGGACCTTTTTACTAAGACTTCGCTGTCCGTCCGTCCGTCCGTCTGTCTGTCACCAGGCTGTATCTCATGAACCATGATAGCTATTTATATAGTTGAAATTTTAACAGAATATAAATAAATAAATAAATATTGCAGGACATTCCACACATCGCCATCTAGCCCCAAGCTAAGTAACTAGACTTGTGTTATGGGTGCTAGACAACGGATATACTACTTATATACTTTTTGTTTTGTAAATATATACTTATAATACATAGAAACAACCAGACCACAGACAAATATCTAAGCATAAATACTTGTCTGAGGCGAGAATCGAACCCGCAACCCTGTATTTGGCAGTCGGGCATGGTGACCATTGTGCCAACAGGGTCGTCAAATATCCCAAATATGTATTTGTGTTGCCACTATAACAAGAAGTCGGTTAAATACTAATAAAAACAGTAAAAGATTAAGTAAGGCTTCCATTCTACATGGTACGGAACCATACGTGCGCGAATCCGATTTGCACTTGGCCGGTTTTTTGACGTATTTTTGTGTTTTATGTGCCCTTACAGATATCCGTTAAAATTCCAAACATAGCAACGACATTTTTTTTATTTATCAAACTATCATATTACCTACTAATAAAATTTTACGGTTTCCGACCGATCGCTCACATATTGACTGTCTGTTTATATCAACACTTCCTTTCTCGTCTGGGATTTTGACATCAATTTTAATAAGTTCCTTTAAAAAATTTGTAAATAAAGTAGACTACAAGACTATTTTGTTTTATGTACCAATACTACATACTCTGGCCGATAGTACATACTAAACTTATTTTTATTAAAATTTGCTACTTTTTACATTTCGAGAAAAATAGAGCTAAACGTTTTGGCCGGAGGTTATTCTTTGCCCAATTCCTGTTGCCAACTACAATAAAATTATTGTTTTTTACACGACTACGGCGAAGCCCCGTGAAGCCAAATGGGAGGGCTAGTTTTTAACCCATATGTTAATGTATGTATGTACATCTGCTGCACCTATATAACGTCAAAACGACTTACTACCTTTTTATGCTTTCTATACAATTTGTAGATTAACCTCCTGTTCTATTTTTAACCGACTTCAAAAAAGGAGGAGGTTCTCAATTCGTCGCGTATATATATATATATATATATATATATATTTTATGTATGTTCGCGGATTACTCGAAAACGCCTGGACCGATTTGGAATTTTTTTTTGAAAGGGAATAACTCACAGGTGGTCCCATAAAAATTGGATGAAGATCGGATGAGGATCTTCGGAGTGATGAACAGAATTACACCTCGAGAGTGCAGCAAATTGCTCAGTTTTCGATTTCCACCAGTAGAATTAGGCCATTAACTAATAGTTACCGATAAATGGAATATCTGAAACCACCTTCTCATCAGATAACTCTTCAATCGGTTACGATTACAGGTTACAATTTGAAGAATTTTGTTCAAGACGAAGATCCTCTAAAATTTTGAAAAACTAACCTAACGTTTTGAAGTTTTAGTCCAAATTCCAAAATCCCAGATTTTATCCAATACGCCTTTTTGCGTACCAAAAGTGACAGAGTAACGTCCTTGTGAAATACTTATCCCTCATTTTAGAAGACAACGATTATTTGGCATTTGGCGACTACGTCCTTTTAAGTCTAATTTTTGTTTACAAATGATAGGTCAGCGTTTGACTACTATCACACCTGCCTGGTGACGATGCGGCGGTGACTTGAAGACCCCCAAATTGTACACGTCAGGAAAGACAGAGGCAGGCAACTGATTCCATTCCCTTACAGTACGAATAAGGAATGACGAAGCAAAACGTACAGTGCGGACGTGTATTTCCACCATGAATAGGTTCCACCATCAGTTCGCCTGCTTGTATGACGAAATAATGGAGATTTCTTTACAATCACAAATCTAAAAGAACTTAATATGGTGTTGTCTGTTGTTTACATTTTTCCATTTAGGTCAGTTCTATTATCACATAACGGTTCTAACTACTAACTAATGTATGATTCACAGGCCCTTGTTTACTTAACACGTTCGCTGCCGTTGTAGGGAGAGCAATAACCCATATAGCTTGACCTTTGACTCTACTAATGAAACTCGATTGTTAGTTAAGGGAGATGAGAAGGGGGATAAATAGTGAGAGTTATTAATTTATTGATCAGTATTTTAAACAGTATAAAAATTGTTAAATAAAATTTGTGTTAGTTGTGTAAACTTGTGTATTATTGATCACAGTTGATCAGCTGACTAATCAGTTTGTTAGTTTGAAAATAAAAACCTTTATTTGTTCCATTCGGCACAATCAGCTGATCAGACCAATCAGTTGGTTCGATCAGTGATAAAAAGAGTAGATCGATTCGATATTTTGTTTACAATAAATAAGTATTAAATTCGTCGTCTGGTCACTATAATATAAAGCTGGTTTTTTAGTCCCGTTATTTTATTTATTGACTTATTTTTTATGATTTCAAATACGAAAAAATGTATAAAAATGTAAAGCAGATTACTGTGCTAGGGACATTTCATTATCTCCTAAAATATGTTAAATTCAACAAACTATTATTTTATTCAACTACATTTTATTTAATTAAAATTAAATTACCGATAATTAAGACCAGTACTTATAATAACGAGAGCCTAAAATTAAAATCGACTCGAATTGTGTTCGACTTTTGGAAAACCGTTCGAGTTCCACTAGTAGGGGTGTTGTATGTTTTAAAATACAGGAAGTTACGGTATTTAGTTTACTACGAGCGATATGGGAAGGTGAAGATGACGTCTATTGTATTCAAATTAATACTTCTTTGGATAAATTGTTATGTCGAGTTTAAGTCGAAGTTAATTCGACAGGGGAAATTTTGGAGTGAGAAAATAACAGTAAGGGATTTAGTAAACCCATAACCCATAACTAGGTAAGTATAGGTAAGTTATTTTACGAACCTATTTATTTTTTACCTATTATTAGGTACTTTTTACGAGTATGGGAAGTTAGCACCGCACTTTTGGATATTTAAAATTTGACGCTCCAAAACGGCTGTTATAAGAATGTTTTCAACGCAAGCAAGATTCTATTTACCTGCTTTAGTTGAAATTTAAAGTCTTCTAACTCATGAATTTATCAAACAAAAGTTATAAGATTTAAAATCCAATATCAGTAATTTTAGAACTCTACCGGGGGCTGTAAATGCAGCCGACCGACTGTACATAGATAGACAGATTTATTGCACAAACACTTCCCATACTCACTTTTTACGTATGTATGTAAGTATATCCAATTTTGACATTGCTTTTCTAAGTAGTCCTTCTTCTAATTTTTGACGTGACAACGTTTTATAAATTGGTTTGCCGGGTGACACTTCAAGAAACTGCGTTACGCTCCGCTGACGTTATGCGCTCACAATGAGAGCGAGTGAGAGGCACGCGGGCATGGTTAGCCCGCCTAAGAGCGAGAGAGACAGACATAAAAAGTGAAAGGCACGCGTCCCTTCCACTCGAGCACAGTTGTTGTCACGTAAAACTTTCGCCCGTATACCGACTTTACAGGCAACCAGTTTTTTTTTTTGTTTTTATCATTTCAACTAGTTGGTCCGATTGGAAAAAATCAAATCATTAGTTCCATTCGGCACAACTAGGTCGATTAAGTTGTATAGATTAGAATCCGTCCTTTTTTGTCATTAAACAATAACAAAACAATTAAAAAACAAAAAGAAATCAATAAATAACTAAAAAAATCTACATTAACAATAATAAATTCCAAAACACACTTGCTTACTTGTTTACATAAATACAAAAATCATTTTGACATTTAAATAAACGCTGCAATTGGCTCTGAATGAGTTGTCTAAATGTTAAAATGTATTTTCGAATTATGTACAATTTATTTGCAACGTGGCTACATTTTACCATGTCAGTCAAGTCACGTAATAGAACGGACAGACAAACGGACGCCAGCACGAACTGTTGTTATTAATATATCAAATTACTCTTTGTTTTTGCTGTAACAAGCAAAATATACGTTTTTGACCGAGCGAGAGAATGTGTAGTGAGACGTTTGTATGTTTAAGTATTTGTTACGTTGTGTGTTTGTAATTTTGTTTGTTGGAAGATTACTTGAACACCGTTGCTCCGATCTTTATGATTTTTCGTACACGAGTAGTTGATATCATTTTTTTTAAACTGATGTAATATATAGCTAATCTAACCTCTCGTAAGAAGTAACACGATCTATCATTGGTTATTGCGTGTTTTATAATTTATTTCGTCCGCGAAGGATTCAAATTGTCCCAAATTAATCAGTCAGGACTTTGTTTATACTAATATTGTATGCGTAGTTTTAAAGATTTGAGCATACAAAGGGACATAGGGACAGAGAAAGCGACTTTGTTTTATACTATGTAGTGATATAGATATAGATTTTTCTCCGTGCATTAATCCCATCTGATCGTGGAGTCTGCCTTTCTGGTCTTCCCCCTAACTGACGCATCGTAAAAGATGTCCGTCATAAAATCCACTCCTAATGCAATAACTTTCGCTACTATTACGTACAACCTCGCCTATTGTCCGTCTGTCTGTCACTTTATTGTTGTGCGTGTGATGTTATAAACAATAGAGATTCATGGAGGAAAATGGCATTAACATTATTCCACATTAGGTATTGTCGAGTTGCATAATTCAACTGCTTTTACACATTTTTATTATGTAATTAGATTCATTAAGCAATTAAGCAATAATTTATATAGAAAAAAACGAATTTGTGGCGACGCTCCACATCGTCACCAACAGATGGCGCCACTAAGCCGATTGTAGCTCCTAGATCGCGCAAGCGAAGTTTTTCTGAAGATAAGCTCAAATACAAGTTCCAACACATCGTTGGGCCGCGGCCTACCGGGTATAACACCTGCCCGGTAGAAGATTTTCCCTTTGGAGCCACCTCGTACCTCCAAACTCCAAAAAATCTTAGTTAGGTAAGCTTTATGCAAAGGCTAGACGTTAAGTTTTCTAATGTGGTTCACCAGCATGATAAATTCTGATGGATCACGTTATAAACTAAACATCTAGCCTAAGCTACGCCTTAGTTATAAAAAAAACTGCATACATACAAAATCGAAAAAAAGCCAACCAAGTGCGAGTCAGACGCGCGCATGAAGGGTTCCGTATCATGTTGTATGGAAGCCCCACTTCATTTATTTTTCTCTGTCTTTAGTATTTGTTGGTATAGCGGCAACAGCCTGGTCATAGACAGACAGACGGATGGACAGAGACGAACGAATGAACGGACGGAGACGGACGGACGAAGTCTTAGTACCTAATAGGGTCCCGTTTTTACAATTTAGGTACGGATCCCTAAAAAATACAACAAATTTTTCAAATTTCAAATTTCTTTATTTCTTTCGATGCTTATGTATAGGTATACACATGATCACTTGAAATAGTCTTAAAAACTAAGTTAGGATGTGTGCCTTCGGAACGCGCCCACCAATGAGAAGAAGGCACAAGAAACTCATGGGGTTTTTGAAGTGAAAACTTCTTATGGCGCGTTGGGCACTTTTGTGGGTGAGCATTTTCAGCCGTTCTCGCGACAGACGACAGATTTTCTCGCGACAGATGAGATTTTACACAGATATACAGTTTTCACCTCTGCCTGCACTCCCGGAGTGCGCTGTTTTTTTTTATGTGATCACGCTCACAAAGGTCAATATTACAAATATTTGAAGGTACAACTTCCGTTGAGTTGAGAGTCAACCTATTACGTATGCCTATGACTATGATGAGGTTGTGGTGATGACTCAACCGACACCACTATATCTTGGATTAGTGACGTCATGCTCATACTTTTTGTAATTTAAAAACACTGTAGTACAAGTTCCATTAAACATACGACTTTCGGAATGAAACTCGAAGTATTTTTGGAGGTACGAGGGGGGTATGTACAGTCTGGGTCATAAGTAAATGATCAGTTTGCTACAATAATACTATCAACAAGTATTGGAGTTACGACCTTCTTCTAATAGACGTTACACACAAACATAAATACTTGAATTAAAAGTACTCAGTGTGATTATTATTTTCAACATGTTAGCTATGTATTTAGTTGTGTGAGTGGTATAAGTCGTCACCCGCTACACCAACCGACGTGGGTTCGATCCACAGGTTACGTTGTTATAATGTTCTAATAGTGCTGCACAGGATTGTAAACGTTACGGTGGGCAGAGACTTATGACCGTGGATTGTACCTCCAATGAGGTAGGCGCGGTAGGCCACGAGCCGACGATGTTTCGTTGGAATTTGTATAATATGAGCTTATTTTCAGAAAAACTTCGCTTGCGCGATCTAGTTGCGTAGTTTTAAGGATTTAAGCATACATAGGGATATAGGGACAGAGAAAGCGACTTTGTTTTATACTATGTAGTGACTGTTATTCGTAATTTTACCTAGTTACAAACACTGAAGATATATCAACAATAGGTACAGAGTACCTACTCATTCAAGGAAAAAACAACAAACCAAACAGACAGACAGAGAGACGTTCCTTGAAATCGGCAAATCTGTACGTACGTCTATGTGCGAGCGATGCGAACATATGTCGTGCAAATGGCATTCCGGGTTAATTTAGTTTTATAATTAGATCATTTGTCATTTTACGATGATTTTAAATAATATTATATTTGTAATATTTATAGTTGGTTTTGACAGCGTGGTAATGTTTTGATGTGACAACGTCTTATACGTAGTATTTAAATTCTCTTTGGTCTTATAAATTGGTTTGCCGGGTGACACTTCAAGAAACTGCGTTACGCTCCGCTGACGTTATGCGCTCACAATGAGAGCGAGTGAGAGGCACGCGGGCATGGTTAGCCCGCCTAAGAGCGAGAGAGACAGACATAAAAAGTGAAAGGCACGCGTCCCTTCCACTCGAGCACAGTTGTTGTCACGTAAAACTTTCGCCCGTATACCGACTTTACAGGCAACCAGTTTTTTTTTTGTTAAGAGAATCACATACCAATTACATTTTTGATGGAATTTCCAATCCAAATATTGTATGCCGGTAATGGGTAAGTGATGGTATCCAAAACACTATTTTGTGTATTTGTGAAACCATTACGCTTCAACTACAACTTTAGTAGACATTACGTTTTTCTAAATAAGTGTTTATAATATGTTGTTTGTTGGCTTTAGGACTTATCTACTGGTGTATTTTACAATCAATTTAATTAATAATTATTATTATCAATCAATTATTTAGGTCGATATAGCCATCTGGATAATTTGACGTGTATTCAGATAGTAGAAGGTAGTATTGTTTCGATTAATGGTTAATTAGGTCCGTGGGTACATGTTTACAATGCAAAGAGCAATTTATAATTATTTCAATCAAAATTCAATCAAATTAAGCAATTGAGTAATTCAAAAGTGAATACATATCTTCTAGGAAAACGTGCTATATACCATCAAGCAGGTGTGATAGTGGTCAAACGCTGACCTAATCACTACATAGTATAAAATAAAGTCACTTTTCGCCGTCCCTATGTCCCTTCGTATGCTTAGATTTTTAAAACTACGCAAACGGATTTTGATGCGGTTTTTTTTAATAGATAGAGTGATTCAAGAGGAAGGTTTATATGTATAATACATGCACAATATAGCCGTGCGAAGCCGGAGCGGGTCGCTAGTCATCAATAAAATAAAATAAAAACTGGTTGCCTGTAAAGTCGGTATACGGGCGAAAGTTTTACGTGACAACAACTGTGCTCGAGTGGAAAGGACGCGTGCCTTTCACTTTTTATGTCTGTCTCTCTCGCTTTTAGGCGGGCTAACCATGCCCGCGTGCCTCTCACTCGCTCTCATTGTGAGCGCATAACGTCAGCGGAGCGTAACGCAGTTTCTTGAAGTGTCACCCGGCAAACCAATTTATAAAACGTTGTCACGTCAAAATTGAACTGAAATTACGAACTACCATACAAAAAGATGCTCTTCTCTTCCCTTATTATCTTTTTCGTGGTTTCTTTTTCTGTGTATTTAGTTAATTTTAAACTTAGCTCGTATTTCTTCTTATGATTTTTTTCCTGTTTACTTAAAAGTTATAAGTTAACGTTACACTTTTCATTAAACATGTAGGTAAGCCTTGAATACAAACTATTCACGTAATTGACATCAATAACATAACATTTTGATGACAGGTGTGGTCCGGAACGAACATTTCATCAAAACTGTAATTGGCATGTGATGCTCTTAACTTCTTGGGTTTCCCGTCTTTTAAGAAGGAGGAGGTTGTATAATTACGTTTATATGTAAGTTTATACTTGAATGATCATGATGTATGTACGTAAACAATTAGCAATAAGTTACGGTGAGCCCACTTCCAGTCCTTGGGCATACATGCTCAATGATTCGGAACTTTAATCCATTGTGTAAAACTTTGGTAAATACATACCCTAGGTACCTATACCTACTGACAGTTACAATACATATAACGTAGGTATTACTCGTCACGAAATGTCTGAAACTACAGGCGTAGATTCCTTGTAGAACTGGGCAGTTTTATTTAAAGTGGTTAAGAGGAAAGGCTCTCTCTCCATACAAACGTAGTCGACTGTTTCCTCCCTGGATAACGACACTAGAGCAAATATTTTTGCAGCATAAAACTTATAACTGCCATGACCAATTGACCATGCCACTATGTTTTGCTTTTTTTCATTTTCAAATTATCATAGAAATTAATATTTAAAAAAATAATAATAATAAGGAACAAAAAATAGGGGCATGGTCAATGGTCAATGGTCATGGCAGGTACCCTTTCCTCTTAAGAGCATCACAATAATTCATGCCAATGACAGTTTTTTATGGAATTTTCTTTGAAATTTATTAGTATGTCTTGTTTTTTTATATAATGTTTTATTTAACTCTTACTTTCTATGATAATTAGAAAATGAAAAAAATCAAGACATAGAGGCATAGCCATGGCGTTATAGGTTTTATGCAACAATAGTACATTGTTATCCTAGGTGTGAAAGTCACTCATTACAAGTCCCAAGACGGAGTTTGGCGCCCGAGCGTAACGAGGGCGCTAATAGTTCGAGGGACTTAATGAGTCTTTCACCCGAGGTAAACACTGTGCTTTTCATTACGAATAATACATAAAATTCTTCCTAACAACGAGATTGGATGAGAGACTCCATACTACCTGATCCTCTTACAAGGTTGGGACCAAAGAGGTTATATACATGTAGTGTTATTCTTTGGTGCTACCTAAAGCAAGGAGGTTAGGTTTTGAAGTTCCTAATGTATAATGATACTGATACTGGCTATATGCACATTGCACAAGTCGCGCGAAGCCATAATTTGACATGACAGCTGTCAGTGAAAGCGAAAAGCCCTAGGGCTGGAAGTTTTATTTTCTACACGCTCTTCAGGCATATTTATACCTACTTTCGGAGTATGAGTAATGAAAAAATATTTGTGCTAGTGTCATTATCCAGGGAGTAAAGAGTCGACTACGTTTGTATGGAGAGAGCGCCGGTAAACCGCAAGTGTTACATCGTCATCCCAATCATAATACTATTAAGAACATTTTTTGTATAACTAAAATGTTTACAACTTTTCATGTTAACTGTACTCTTACTTTTATCTATTTGCAAAAGTGAAACCGGGTAGAGTGGAGATTTTTTGTTAGGTATTTTAAAATCGGGTAGAGATGGGATCGGGTAGAGTCGGGATGAAGCCGGTACTCGGAACCCTTTCCTCTTAAAGTTTGTACTTCGTAGTAACTAAAAGCTTTTGGCTCACGTCTTCGCATTAAAGCGCCATATTTGTGTGGCGCGACCAGTCAAGTATTTTAAACATAAGTAGCACAAAACAATTGTTTATTTTAAAAGTCAATAACTCTTACAGATTTTCTTCAAACAAAAACATAATATATTCAACATATTATACGTACGTACTAAACAAACTGTTCATTTGCAACCATAAATGCGTGTTTATTGTTTTTTCCATGTAAAACCGCTGGAGCGAGTGAAATTTCTATCTAATCTCATATGTTAATATCGCGGTCATAGTACGGCTAATTGATGTTTTGTTTTACGATGACATTATTAATTTTTTACTTGCATTAAATTGTTTTTATTTGATAATTAATTACTGGTTTAATTTTTACCGATTAGTCAGGGTTGTCAGTGAAGATAGTTTTTCACGCCTAGGCTACTTATCACCGCAACGCAAAAAATAACGACGCGACGATTTTTTTGAAGGCTAATTGATCGAGCAAGAAAAGCGAGCGAATTAAGCTGACTTAGGTATGGCAAAGTTATCTTTCTTCTCATATATTACAACCGAACTGAATGAAACTTGGTTTTAAGATCTTTCAGTCTTTTTGTCGTCGGGGTTTTTAATTTGGAGGGACAAAAAGGGGGCTCCTGGGTTATCTCTGCCTAATGAGATACAATATCGATTTTAAAAAAAATGTAAGTTGATCTCCTAAAAGTTCGGTGAAGATCTAATAAGCATCTTCGGAGTGATAAGCAAAAATCGGAAATACTTAATTTGTGTTCCGTTCGCAGACCTACGAGTTAAAGGGGGTCCATACGCCAACGACCTCGGTACACAGCCTACTAAATAGTTACTATTGGCACCGCCTTCGTTGGTGAAAATTGTTGTTTGTTTCGAGTGTGTTTTGTTTTTCTTAAAAGTGCTGAGATGGAATTGTAGGTGATATTTTTACCGACATTTTATTGTGATTTTGAGCCAAACATTTCCTATAGTTTTGAAGCTATCCTAAAATTAAGAATTAAAACTAGTCTAGCTTTGAAATGACATAGAATTTTCGCCTCGAAATTACCCCAAAATATCAGTAAAAGTTTCACCTACAATTCCATCTCATCACTTTTGAGAAAAAAAAAACACATTCGTTACAATCAACAATATAGGTGTAAGCGACGGGTATTTCTGGCGCGTTGCATTTGGCAGCATACGCAGCCTTAACAATTGATACCTATCTCTTGACCGCAAGGAACCGATAAAAATATTTGAAGCTCTTGGGTATCCAATGTAGGTATGCAAGATTTTAAAATTAGCGGAGCTACTGGGACGCGCTTACTATCGAGCAATTCGGAACTAGTTGAGAAGAAAACGGTATTTCAAATAAGACTTTTAAATTAAAACCTGCGCAGGAGTAGCCAAGGCTAACGGCGCAAGTGAAACCTCAGGTAAAAGCTATTCGAGTATTTCCACTAGCTAACATTGGCTAACGAAATTGCGACTTCGCGTAATTGCCCGTTACAGCTGATTCGTTTATTATGAAAGTAAAGTGTCAGAAAAAGTGAATTTTACCGACAATTCGTGCATGCCAAGTGTTGCACGATATGTCGTAAACGAGGTTATCGGTTCTCGTGTGAAATAGTATAGGGTTACCAGAATTAAAATATAATAATATCTACACTAGTATCTATCTATAATTCGTTTATTTTCTGGTTATTTTGTTAAGTACTTACTAATATCAAGGTTTAAAAAAAAATCCATAGATTTTTAGATTTCTTCAGAGCCACACAAAAAATCTTTTCTCTCTTCAATAAGAGAGAAAAGATTTTTTGTGTGGCTTTGAAGAATTCTAAAAATCTATGGAATTGACCTTGATATTAGTAAGTACTTAACAAAATAACCAGAAAATAAACAAATTATAGATAGATTGATAAACACGTCTTTAAAAAGGCTTTAAGAGGGCTAAATAATAAACAGTCCACATATTTAAAACAAATACCTAATTTAACAATAAAAATGAGTCATTATTGGACTGACTTATAATATTATATTATGTAGGTAGGTACTGTGCTTATTACGCATAATTAGTTGACATTTTCTATTATAATAAGGTAATGAATCATTTTATTCTAAGGTCAATCATTATAACGATAGAATATGTTATATACAAGTTATTTACTTTGAATAAAAACATGAGTTGTTTAGAACACACGATTTCGAGAAACTTGAATATGTCTTATTTGTGTTATTTCTAGTTTGCTCTATGAAGAGAAACCAATAAACATAATTATTAATAATCAAAATCGATCAACTCTAAACAAACAATCAAAATCTTTCCTTTTTTTAATATTAAGATTAAAATTATACAAGAAGATTTATTAGTTAAAAGATGTGTTTAAGAAGGTATACATAAGTACTTTCTCCTTAAGACCTCTGTGAAGCTGTAAAATTACAAAAAGCAGTAACGTTTCCCCCCCCCCCCCCATAAACGAAGTCCGATAATTTATGAAAATGTTCTAGATTTAATGGAAAACTAGGTTTAAACTTTTTTATTTTAAAGAAATATTGCCTAAGATAAAAATTATTAGTAGGTATTTGAATCATCGAGCGTTTCAATTGTTTTTTAATAGACTAAAATGAATTACCAAAAAAGAAAAACGTATAAACCTAAAATAAGATGCAGTGAATTAAATGAGACCAAATTTATTTCATTTTGTGAACGATAAAGGGTGTAAAAACGTTACGGTCCGCAACATTATTTGAAAAGCAAAATTTAGGCAATTACGTCCGTGAGCGGCGTTAAATAGATGAGGCTTCCGGCGACTGGGACCGCAACCCACTGGAACCGCGGTCCCGGTTGCCGGATTCATTTATTTTATTATTTTTCTTCCGTCCAGTGGGACTGCTCGCAAATAAACAAAGAAATCAATTGTTCAAGAAAAAAGTATAGTCAAACGAAAAAATGTTTGAAGTAATAATTTAAGAAAAAAACTCTTTGATTCAAAAATATCATTGAAAAAATACGCGAAACCTTTTTGAAAATACATACTCGCGCCGCGTATCGAGCGTTCACTATTCTCTTAATATTTTAGACGTGATAACGTTTAATAAATTGATGAACACACCTGCATTCACATAAAAGTGTCATGGTAATATTGTGTGACGTCTTGCGTCATGGTAATATGACCATGACGCGTCATGGTAACTTAAGAAACAGAGTATTTAATTCTAATAATATCGCTCATCTAGGCTTCTGTTATTATGGTAACGAGTGATGAATAGAAGATAAATAAAGAAAAAAAAATCTAATTTTTCATCGTTTTCTTATGACGATATCACGTTAAGACAACCATTTGTTTAATTTATTTTATTAAAGTCTGAGGAAGCAATACCCGCGTCTGCTTAAAAGCTTGGAAAATTAGCTTAATATAAGTTCCGTTTCAAGTTAGGGTCAATGACCCGTCACATGCTTCAAGTTAAGACATAAACAGAATAACATTGTTATTTATTTACATTAAAACATATGATGTTTAATTTTATACTGATAAACACAAACACGTCTTTATGACAGAGTCGAGCAATGTTAGATTTATTGAAAATTCTAAACCAACTTATTAAGAGGAAAGGGTACCGGCTCTCTGTCCATACAAACGTAGTCGAGTGTTTCCTCCCTGGATAATGACACGAGCAAATATTTCTTTAGCATAAAACTTATAACTGCCATGGCCATATTGACCATGCCCAAACCTTTTTTTTGTTTTTTAAATCTAAATTTCTATGATAATTAGAAAATGAAAAAAAAACCAAGATATAGGGGCATAGTCTTAGCAGTTATAGGTTTTAGCAGCAAAAATATTTGTGCTAGTGTCATTATCCAGAGAGGACGACTATGTTTGTATGGAGAGACAGCCGGGTACCTTTCCTCTTAAGATTAATACTAAGTTTGATATGGATAGATATAGCAGCTACTACTAGCAGCCCTCCGTGGTTTCATCTGTGTAACTCCCATCCCGTGGGAATATCGAGATAAAAAGCCTATGTTATTTCCAATGAATCAATGTACCTATCTCATACCAAGAAAGATTGTAAGTATGTTTTTTTTCCAATTTCCCAACAATTTGTACAGAGTATGGGGTATTAACTTTTTGCATAAGCACTAAGTACCTACTACACGATGTTTCCTTTAAAGCAGTGCAGTTTTTAGAAACGCAGATCTAGGTACTACTACATACTACATACTTCAAAAATGTTTCTAAAAATACAGACTTCATAAACTTTTTATTCGGGTGAAACTTGGGGTGTCAGCTAGTACGTATTAATTACATTTTGTCTAATAAGATCCACGGTAAAAGGAAATTGAACAATCCATCTAATACCACACGTAGAGTTCGTAACACATAAACAAAACTCATTAAATAAACGATTGAGGGTTTTTAATTACTTTTCAACACTCACGTCTAATTCAGATGAGGTATTATTTATGTTCAGTTATAAATAGAGTAAACGAGTAGGCCTATCTTGTCGAGAAGATGAGTTTGAATCTCTAATTCCGGCTCTATCGCCAGATCCCAGATTTCAGCAAATTCTTTAGTAACCAGAGTACCTACTTAGCAAGACGATTTTAAAGAGTCTAAACGCGATCGGCCTATTTCGTTTAGAAGATGACTTCTTGTTGCGTTCTTTGGGGTCTATCAACAGACCTCAGATATAATAAGCTTATTCTTCAGCACCAAGAGTAAGAAAAAGTTTACTATTTTATTTCTTTCATGATTTGTGCATGGCCAGCGAGCGTCAGTGAAGTAAATAGTATTTACCTATTTCGTATTAAGTTTTCTTATTTCTTCCATCCTTCCATTTTTATTTTGTTTTTAATTTGTCCTCGCCGGTGTCAATTAAATATTTAGCGTCTAGTTTACCTGAGTTCGAGCTTAAAATGGTCAAAATATTAGGTTCTATAATCCATTTCTGGGATATATCACAGTTTATTGAAAGTTGTTTTAATAAAAATAAAAGTAAAAACCAAAATGTTTCGTGAATTTGTGGTAATATTAAAACGATTATCGGAATTTTACTTGTGATTCTTGACTAACGTAAATTGAATTAAATGTAAATACTTAATTGAAATTAACACAAATGATATTTATAACCAACAAAATGTTTCGTTCCCGACAAAAATCCCAGCACAGGTAGGTAGCTTTTAAAACACAAAGATCAATGAACCAACCATCCTTTTTGGCCGAAACTTCCTAGAATCATAATTATTAAAGGAAACAAAAGAATTAACTAGAAACTGGAGATAAGCAAGCAGTTTATTGAAAATTAGAAACAAAAACCACATTGTTTTCTCGATAACACAGGATTAAAAGCAATATGTTACTCAAAAGCTACTAACTATACTTGTTTTTGAAATTTTTTGACTGAAATATAGTTTTATTCGATGTTTTGGTTTCTAAGTTTGATAAATATATTTCAGAGAAAGTTTTTTCTAAGTTTTTTTGTTGGATTAAGGGTTTTTTTATATATTGTTATAAATATTTCCATCATAGTTCTGTATGTTTCCCAAATAAACGAAAATAAATAAATAAATAAATAATAAAAAGGTTTTAATTATCTACAACCTAGCAAGGTGTTGCCTAGGTGTTGCCTTGTCTATGTTTAGTCCACGACTATTTTCAATTGTCATTGAAGAAGAGTTAAACATATAAAGTCGATTGTTTACTTCCTCTTGCTTAACAAACTGCTCGACTGATCTGATGGTTATATAGGCTATTGTGTAGAAATTGGACATTATAATACTTGTCATTCCTGGGCGAAGCCGCAAATGAAATATTTTAATAGTTCTCAGCTAGCGCTTTATAATTACATTAATATTGTTCAATAGTATGTAAGTATGTGTCAGGATAAAAGATTTAATTGTCTCAATGCCTACAATGTATCATAGTTTTTGCTACTTATAGTACTTTAGTACGTTTCCTTAATGGGTAGGTCAACCGTGGTCGTTTTAATTAAAACGCATACAACGCGAAGCTTTAACCATTAGATAGGTTCATGGTTATTTTAATAATTTAAAATGAGTTGTTGACTAAAGAGTTTGTAACTTTTTTATACAAACTCTTTGTTAGTTTTAGATTGTTATTTGTTGTTCTTAGGCTCCATATCGTTTTCTACATATTTGTGTTGGGTTTGGGAATGAAACGTGATGTGTGCTTATTAGCTAGTTAGCTATACGCTATTAGTAATTTCGCGTTAAATTGCGTAATTTTAGTGGAAGTAAAATTTAGTTCAGTGAAGGTGCACGAAAAACATAATCATGACTGATCATGACTGACGGATAGAAAATATACCTAGTTGACTTATTTTCAATATATTTGCGCTAGATTTGATGCAATATATTTGAACAAGTCATGCATCATTCTACATGAACATAAATTTATGTTTGATACGTCGTTAAGTCGCATTTTTGCAGTAATTAAGTACCTAGAGGTACGTATTCGATAAGCAAAGTACGTCCTTAGTGGTCATCAGTAATCACAACATTGTCTCTCTACCAGTTGCAAATGGCATATCAATTGACGGCGCAACAACAACATCCTACGCATACAAAATAATTTTTAATGACGTCGACATTACCTTAATGAGCAAACCATTAACATTAAACCATTAACAAAGGGCCAAGGAAGCCAAAAATTAGCCAACTCACCTCATCTTCTTCGTCGTCGTTATAATACGGGTCCAATAGGAGATTTTTCCAAAAAATCACGTCTTTGGTAATCGTATAAGCATCGTGGTCACGTAAATTCGCGTATAGAGGGCTATCGCGTCCCGAACTGGCACTGATCGAGCAACTTTCGACCTCCACACTTGTGCCCCGGGAGCAACCCTCGTCCGTGTAAGAATAATCGAACTCGATGTCTTCGTAAATATGTTCGTGTGTGAGAGCATCGCGCACTGGCTCGTAGCCGTCGTCTGCCGGCCGCGCCGGTGACATGGTGACTGAGCACCTGTCGCCCACCTCGGCCAGCGCGTACACGTTGTAATCCGGCGGTGCGAAGTCGTCCGCAGTGTCGAAAGACAGCCGCGACACCGTTGCGCGATTCTGCGATAACACACGCTGCAGTATCGCGTCTGAATTGTGAAATCCACTCGACTGTGCCCACATCGCCGCGTACGCTGCATTGTTTACATCTGTCTCCGCGTCCGAACACTCTTTGTAACTCCAGCACGTGCTTTCCGAATCACTATCCGACTCTATCAGTTTAGTCCATTCATGACAGTCCTTATCTATTTCTACGTCATACACGGAGGAGGAGGAGGACGAATCCGTTTTTAATCTCGCCCGTGGGCTGTCGTTTTGTGGCGTGCTAGTCACGAACGATATGTCGGTCATTGTAGATTCACCGTCACTGTACTCCGGTTTGTCTTTGTTCTCGATCATGGTGTCGAGGCACTCGTCGAATATGTTCAGTATGCTGAGGGAGAGTTCGGTGTCGACCGGCACCAGGTTCCGCTGGTACTGATCGAGTTTGAAGATCTCCGTTCCAAGATGGGAGAGTATCTCGTCGAAGGCGCTGTCCGGCGAGCTGGCCTCGTCGTCCTCGGAGGCTGAAGACTGCGCTCGTACAACGACCAAGGGGTCGTACTCCTCGGTGGAGTCTCTCAACGTCGTAAGCCACGCGATAATCGGCTGCGCAGGCGCGTCGCGCAATGTTGCCGCGACCGCGCTCGGAATCCAACTCGCGAGCTCGCACATTGTGCCGACCGATAACCGGTGTATGAATCAACTTGTGGGATTCCGCGAAGGGACAAACACTGACGTCTCAATATTTGCCATTACATTACTGTGCCTTGTGTACGCCTGCGCCTGCGCCTGCGCTGATATCGACGACATTTGCACTCCACACGTTTATCGCGTACTCCTAATTTATATACAGAGACACTGGTGACCTTTGCGATAGCCGGCGATAACGTTAATAAAATTCGCTCTTATTCAATTCCAATTTTTATCTCGCACAATTCACTTAACAAACTTAATTATTTTTAAATCGAATTCTCAATAAAAATGAAAACAGAACGGAAAACAAAACAAATAAAAATGTAAACAAAAAATCGATTCGGGATTCCCGCGCGCGGAATGTCATAAATCGGGTGTATTCGGGCGAGTTTTTCCCCGATTTTGTTAGAGCGGAAGCGTGCGCGCGCGCCGCCTGCCGCGATAGTGCTGCGCCAGAGCAAGTAATTAATTCGATGCGTTCATTCGTTCACAGTCAGTGTCTGACCGATATTCCAGCTTATTTCCAGTCCATGGCGCAACACCCTCTATAAAACCATCAAACTAAAAGCAAATGCACATTGCATTAGATAAATCGAGCGTAGTTTTGAACAGAAACTATTTGCGCTAATTAAAATTGATTCCACGAATGATTTATGTGTTGGTATTCGGTTTTATATGAGGTAAAATAAACCGAAGACGGAAACACTGATCTTTTCAGTTTCCTTCCTCAATGGACCGACGAATTAAATCTTTAAAAACAAACAAACATACACCTACTTAAATAGGCCGAAAATTATAATATATAATTTTCAAAAGCGCAGTTCAAAAGTTAATTAAAATTTAGATAAGACTGAAAATTTATCTATCTTTAAATAATATAAACATTTGCTGAAAGTGTTGCCAAGCGCAAATCTCGAGAACAGCTGAATCGATTTCGCTAATTCTTTTTTGTAGTGTTTGTTATTGTCAGGAGACGGTTCCTATGACAGAAAAACGAAAATGATTACGCGGGTGAAACCGCGTAATCATTTTCGCAGCTAATTTTTATAAAATTTTGTCCGCGATTTTGTTACATTTGAATTTTTCAAAATCCGGCGGATTGCCTACGTTATAATATCCAAATTTTAGCTCGATCAGTCAGTCAATAAGGACTTATTAGTAAGTCAGTCAAGATTTTATATTTATAGAATGATAATTATTATAAAATCCAAGATACGAAAACTTTGTGCCCATAAGCTGATTTAAGAATCCCCTTTTTTCGGATGTCTGTAAAAAAATTGGGCCGCGATTTCCTGGATCTATCATTTAAATTAAATATTCTAAGAGACACCCAGGCGATTCAGGCGATTCTTTATGTTTTCCGTTTCACAATGTTCTAAAACCGTTTCATTTTGTACGACATTATCATAAAACGTTCGATGTGGAGTGCCTTTGGTTGTCGGACACGAAAATAGAGCGTCGATCGTCACCTTTGAGCTTTGAGATCATTAAAGTTCGCATGTTTTATTAATTAAATAATAAACAGCGTAGAAGAAACGCTTCATAGTTTACTCAATACAAAAGTATTCCTTATTTTCTAACTGAATAATGTCTCTATTATTATTATGTTTTATTCCAATTCCAATTCAAAAATCGTATCTATAATATAAAAATTTAATCACTACATAGTATAAAACAAAGTCGCTTTTTCTGTCCCTATTTCCCTTTGACCGCTTAGATTTTTAAAACTACGCAACGGATTTTGATGCGGTTTTTTTAAATAGATAGAGTGATTCAAGAGGAAGCTTTATATGTATAATACATGCATAATATAGCCGTGCGAAGCCGGAGCGGGTCGCTAGTAATGTATAAAATGAATCGCTGAATGTGTAGCTATAAGCGCAAATATCGAGAACAGCTGACCCGATTTCGCGAATTCTTTTTTTGTTGTGTTTGTTATTGTCAGGAGAAAATTCTAATGAAAGAAAAAATTGCGTAGAAAATTATGACGCGGGTGAAACCGCGGGGCGCATCTACTTAGTAAGTATATACTTATGTATCACAAAAATAGTGACTGTGCACCAGTGAGTCAGGGGTAAACCAAAGAAAAGGTTAAAATTATTTATGACGAAAAATAATAAAGAACAATACTTAAATCAATATAAAATATATAAATATTGTAATAACTTAAGAAAAATATAACAGGGTAATTCAGGAGGAAATGGCCCTATTAACTTTAAAGACACATTCCCACGAAACTAATATAAATAAATAAACTATCTATCATGTTTTCACCGTATGAAAAACGACTGGATACATTCTAAATAAAATTAGTGTAGTACAGTCAGAAAAGGACTGAGGGTAACAGGTGCACATTTTATAGTTTTAATTTTTTAAATATAGGTTCAGTAATTGTTATTTATTCTGCTTGATATCACTAAAGCTTTGGAAGTGTTAGTTAGCAGTCACGCAGAATAACCAAAAATTATTGAACCGTCATTAAAATAATAGAACTTTAAAATATGCACCTGCTACCCTCAGTCCTTTTCTGACTGTACCTGTGGTAGGAGTTGCTTAGTTTTTCATTTAAACAGGGTCTTTTCAGGTAGGTACTACTGGGCCTTAAGAGAAGGGCATGTGTACCTAGAGCAAACCTAGGTTTTTATAAAAATATATGATTGCTTTAATAATAGATTATGCATCAAGGGCATAAAGCAATGTCTTATGTTGTGGGTGGCATATTGAACCCCGAGTGTAACGAGGGACTCTCGTTAAAGTTAACTTCTGAGCGAAGCGAGGGAGTTAAGTAGAGTCCTGAGTGAAGAGAGGGGTTCAAGCCGCCCAAGACGAAGACATGCTTTATCCCGAGGTGCATACTCTACTTTTCATACCGTCTCAGTCCAATTTTTTTTTAAATTCTTGTGGTGGCCAGTCCCCTATTTGAAAAAAATCCACTTAAAAAAAATGGGGCAATTGCAATAAGATGGTAGCATGATGGTAAATATTTGCTAGGTATTATAGGCAAACCCTATTTGCTTAGACCTAACGTAACAATCAAAATAAAAACATAAATCGTGGCCTGCTAGATTTTTGTAGACCAATCAAATGACTTATTATAAATAAAACCTATTTGCTGAGACCTTCAAAATTAAAACCAAGAGTTTGCACACAAATTTCAACGTTCCAAATTCAAATCACTTTATTCCCTTGGGAGTTTCATACAACATTATCTCCCTTGGAAATAAAGTCTTGCTTTAAGTTGAGGTTAATAGGGCTTTAATCCGTGATTAAAGTGCTGCAGGTGTGAAAAGGCATTTTTAACAGGAAACTCTATGTTGGTCTCATCAAAACCTGGTGAAAATCTGATGAGGATCTTCGGAGTGACGAGTAAAATAACTCTTCGAAATGCAGTAAATTGCTCACTCTTGAATATCTACCAGTGGAGTCACCCCTTTAACTACTAAAAGGGATTGATGGAGCACAAGGAACCACCTTTTCATCATAAAATTCCTTAATATTTGGTCGCCCCAAGAAGTGCTACAGTGGGCGTAGATCTCAAGTCCACGCAAATTGCAATGCAAAGAGCATGCAAACCATAATTGCCATAAGCACTCAATGACTACAAAGCCCTTCTATGTTTAATCGTTCTGTTTGATGTTAATTTGTATCCTATTTTGAAAGAATAAAGTTTATTTTAGAGTGGTAGGTACCTTGGTGGTTAGTACTTATTGAAACTTTAAAAGGTATGAATAAATGAGATAAATTGCATCTTAATTGCATAACATAAGGTTTGGTTTAGTGTGGCAGTCTGTTTGATGGTTGAGACTTGTAAGGGCATGAATGATTCTTTCAGTTTGGGTGTGTTTGAGGCATTTGAGGTCATATTTGCATTTTTGTTGGCTTTTTCTTTTCTTTTGTGTTGTAATGATGTTGGGTTTCTTTTATTGCGAACTTTATAAATGATTTTTGATGCAGGCAATTAATAGTAGAGAGAAATGTCTGAGGGCCGATTTAGCTGGTTTTTATGACATAATACTACCTACTAATAGGTATTACATTTCTATACTGTGGCAGAGGCTAGAGGCAGAAGATGGATGTGGGTTCGATTCCCAACTCAAACAAATATTTATATACAGACTACCGACCCGCTCCGGCTTCGCACGGCTATATTATGCATGTATTATACATATAAACCTTCCTCTTGAATCACTCTATCTATTAAAAGAAACTGTATCGAAATCCGTTGCGTAGTTTTTAAAATCTAAGCCTACAAAGGGAAATAGGGACGGCGAAAAGTGACTTTATTTTATTCTATGTAGTGATTAGCTTTTGCCCGCGACTTAGTCCGCGTAGAATTCGAAAGAATGTTTATGCAAAACTAGCTGCGCCCCGCGGTTTCACCCGCGTAACTCCCGATCCCGTGGGAATATCGGGATAAAAAGTAGACTATAGCCTTCCTCGATAAATGGACTATCCAACACAAAAAGAATTTTTCAATTCGAACCAGTAGTTCCTGAGATTAGCGCGTTCAAACAAACAAACAAACTCTTCAGCTTTATAATATTAGTATAGATTTAAAGTAGATTGGACCAAGGACGTTGTCCCATACAAACTTTGCCCCGATTTTTCACTCCCTAAGGGGTAGAAATCACTACATAGTATAAAACAAAGTCACTTTCTCTGTCCCTATGTCCCTGTGTATGCTTAAATCTTTAAAACTACGCAACGGGTTTTTTAATAAATAAAGTGATTCAAGAGGAATGTTTATGTGTATAAAACATGCATAATATAGCCGTGCGAAGCCGGGGCGGGTCGCTAGTTACTTATACAAATAAATTGCAAACCATCACCTTTTTAAGAAGTCTGTAAAAATAAATAAAAGGCCGTATACAAGTACAAGCAATTAAAATGTTAAACATTTCAAAATAGGCATTTAGGTAGGTACTTATAGTACCAAATTTTTTCGATGTCTACTATTATTTTTCTAAAACCAATAATATGGACTTATGACAAAAATGTTGGCAACCGTAATTACTCTACCATCTAAGTACATTTTTAGACTAATTTTTTTTTTTAATTTATTGCTTTGAAACAAAACATGTGCAGTTTAGGTCAAGGCAAGGCTTAGGAATCAGACTGAATTAAAATAATAATCAGAGTTATGTTCTATCAGGGAGACGCAGCCGCAGTGAAGCTCGTAAAACGTCTTAACTTACAGTCGATACAATTCTGATGGACAAAACAAAATAAGTTCTTTTTATTGTCGCAGTATATTCGCTTCACATGTGTTAAAAAACTTTAATTGTCCCAATTAGTTATACGGCCGGGTTCAATTTGTGAGAATTGATCTCAATGAGTTCTG
This sequence comes from Idaea aversata, assembly GCA_907269075.1. Taxonomy (NCBI): domain Eukaryota; kingdom Metazoa; phylum Arthropoda; class Insecta; order Lepidoptera; family Geometridae; genus Idaea; species Idaea aversata. The sequence continues at coordinate 11,177,631 of OU026104.1, read as the reverse complement.
GACGCAGCTGTCTCGGACGTTCATTCATTCATTACATTCGGTCAGTTAAAAAAGAACATACGACCAGGATTTTGCGTAGGCCGGTGCACCCAGAACAAAATAGGACGCGTCAGGATAACTAATTACAGCACTAGTTTACACATGGTAATGTAAAACGCACGCGTCCATAATACGTTGCATTATGAGCCTAAAAGCTGTTTAATAAGATCCACTTTATGAACAACTGTGATAAAAAAACGTCGTACGATACGCGTGTGGATATTGATCATTGCATCTCGGCTTTGAAACACGCTGGCGTTCCACCACCTAACCCTAAACCACCTCTATGCAATGATCAATAATAATTTACCACACTATATCGTAATGTACTATTCTGCTGTCTACCTAACCTACCTTCACTGGCGTTCCTCGTTTATTTGGGGGTCTTCAAATCGCGAGTAAACAGGTACAATATTAGTGGTCAAACGCTGACCATATTATTATTAAAAAAAACCGGCCAAGTGCGAGTCGGACTCGCGAACGAAGGGCTCCGTACCATTATATTATGTTTTTAGTACCTATTTGTTATAGAGCAATAGAAATACATCATCTGTGAAAATTTCAACTGTCTAGCTATCACGGTTCATGAGATACAGCATGGTGACAGACAAACAGACAGACAGATGGGCAGTGGAGTTTTAGTAAAAGAGAGCCGTTTTTACCCTTTGGGTACGGATCCTAAAAAAAAAGATTAAAGCACTAGTTGGCGCTAAACTACTAGCACTATTGATTATTGGATACTATTGGATGTTGGGGGGTCGAAACTACTAAGTTTCGACCTTCCAATATCCAATGCCATAATCATTAATAAAAATTAATATCAGTATTAATTTGAGACTGTGTTTTAAAATGATATCAATAAAAATGTTTACGATGTATTGAATTGATAAATTAATGGATGTTTGTGAGATGACAGAATAATATGGATATGGCCAAAGTTAGAGGACCTATTGTAGACACAGAAGAGCAGACTTTCTGAAAACTTTTTGATAGTGTTGCACATGGGAAGCTCCTATATTTTTAGCGTTTAACAGCCACTTACAGCACAAAAACCTTTAAAACTTATCAGTACATAGTATAAAATAAAGTCACTTGTCGCCGTCCCTATATCCCTTTTTATGCTTAGATCTTTAAAACTACGCAACGGATTTTGATGCGTTTTTTTAAATATGTACAATACAAGCATTACAGCCGTGTGAAGCCGGGGCGGGTCGCTAGTGTCCAATAAAATAGTAAATTAATCGCGTAAATTTTAATAAAAATGGTAGAACCTTAAATTAAGTTCTTCTGGAGTATATAGTTGAAATTCTAAAGGTCATTTGTACGAAAATATAATGAATTATGAATTCTTCAGCTATCAAATACTCTTTTCTAGCAACCGAAGGTCTTCAAAATAAAGTAGGAAATGGTAGCCAAAACGTGGTTGCAGATGTGACTACAGTTTCAGACAGTTCGTTGGCATCTCTTGTCGGGAATGGGCGTGCTTTCCACAGCGGCAACCAAGTTTTAAACGATGGTGGATCACTGTGAACTCCAGAGTGATAATCCACTGTAGATCCTAGTCACTTGGCAAATGTTACAGGACCCACCGAGACCAATGGTGAATCATAGTGAACTCTATGAGTGCTATTAAATCCACTGGTAAATTTAAACAGTGAATTTTGGTGTATTGAGTTTCATGCATTCACAACATTTTACCTGTAATAGAGTCAAAGTTGAAAATAGTAAAAAAATATCGATAATTGACTTAATCGTCTTAAAAAGTTAGTTATGATAGCGCTCCTCAATGAAAAGAAGAAGCCACAATAAACTCTTGGATATGATTTGAATCATGGCCAGTTTTTTGTTTTAATTGTTTTAGTGTCATATCCATACAAATCGAACGTAGTAACACGAGAGTGTCTGTTAGTTTTATCAGTCAGATGTATTATGCGGGCCTGGCGCGGTCACCGCACCGTTAACTTTGCGTTCGCCTTTATATTCCACTGCTAACAACGTCCCGCGGTTTCACCCGCTTTAGATGCGCAAATGATGCATAAAATGAATAGATAACACTAGAATTATACCAACCAACAATAGTCAATAGTAACTAGCAATGAAGTAGTGCGTGTTCCATTAATATTTATAAGAAACTAACGGGATTTAGTTACAATCAACGTTCAAAAGTCCACCGGCACCATAACGTTTACAATCCTGTGCAGCACTATTTGAACATTATAACAACGTAACTTGTGGATCGAACCCACGTCAGTTGGTGTAGCGGGTGGCGGCTTATACCACTCACACAACTAAAGACTTAGCTGTGAAAATAAAAGTCACATTGAGTATTTACTTTTAATTCAAGTAAGTATGTACCTACTTATTTATATGTTTGTGGTGTAAGTTGTAACGCCTATTAGAAGAAGGTCGTAAGTCTTACGTACTTGTTGATAGTATTATTGTAGCAAACTGATAGTGGACTTATGACGCATACTGTACATGCAGCATACTAACCTTTCTATGTGGTTATTTTTTAACCGGATACTAGCTTTAGCCTACGACTTCGTCCGCGTAAAAGTCGAAAATGTATCAAGGAATCGCGTTGTCACATACAAACCTAAGGGGTTTCGGAATTTCGGAAAATCTTTTTTATCTGATGCCTGCGTCATACAAAGAACACACCCTCCAAGTTTCAGGTCTCTTAGATCAGCGGTTTAGGCTGTAGGTATGTTGATCTGTCAGTCAGGACAAAGTATTTTATATGTACGTACAGTATGGGTCTTAAGTAAATGATCAGTTTGCTACAATAATACTATCAACAAGTATTGGACTTACGAACTTCTTCTAATAGACGTTACACACAAACATAAATACTTGAGTTAAAAGTACTCAAAGTCTTTAGTTGTGTGAGTGGTATAAGCCGCCACCCGCTACACCAACCGACACGTGGGTTCGATTCACATTCACAATGTTCATATATTGCTGCACAGGATTGTAAACGTTACAGTGGGCAGAGACTTTTGACCGTTGATTGTACCTTGAGAAGATTTGTTGTTTTAAATATTCGCAATAAAGAATATTTTCGGTAAAGGCTTTACACGATATACCTAGCCATTTGTTCACTTATTAACATTTAGCTTCAATTCTTGTATTTTGGTGTTTCTTCCTTAGATACGTTACCTATTTGATATAAGAATGAACAGACGTAACTTCAACTTACCTGAAAAAGAAAGAAAAACTAAATTAGAAGTTGGATTAGGAACATCTGTTTTGCATGCAGTTTTAGTTTTTGCTAAAATCGGGCACGCAACTCATTTCAGCATTTTCCGCTACCTCGCTAGTTTAGCATAAAGTTCTGAAGGCCCATGTAAAAAAAACACCCTATATTATTAATAGATGCGCCCGATGATTTTACACGCGAGTTAAGCAATGGTCACCATGCCGGACTGCCAAACACAGGGTTGCGGGTTGGATTCCCGCCTCAGACAAGTATTTATGCTTAGATATTTGTCTGTGGTCTGGTTGTTTCTAAGTATGTATTATAAGTATAATAATATATTTACAAAGGAAAAAAATGTAAGTATAGAATATCCGTTGTCTAGCACCCATAACACAAGTATAGTTACTTAGCTTGGGGTTAGCGATGTGTGGAATGTCCTGCAATTTTGTTACTTCTTCACGCAAAAACTACTGGACCGATTGCGATGAAACTCAGTATGTAGATAGCCGGAGACCTGGATTAACACATAAAGCTACTTTTTATCTCGATATTCCCACGGGATCGGGACTTACGCGGGTAAGACCGCAGAGCGCAGCTAGTATTTTATTTTTAAAAACATAATAACTACAGACTACAAACTTTAACCCCCTTATTCCAAAACGAGGTTTAAGGTGACAAGATGTGGATCTACACAATCTATCAACAATCTATCTACAATCTATAGGGATAGTGCTTAGACTATAGTTCCTAATCTTAATATATATAAATCTCGTGTCACAATGTTTGTCCTCAATGGACTCCTAAACCAGTTAACCGATTATAATAAAATTCGCACACCATGTGCAGTTCGATCCAACTTGAGAGATAGGATAGCTTACATCCCGATATTCCCACGGGATCGGGAGTTACGCGGGTGAAACCGCGGAGGGCAGCTAGTAGATTATATAGGGATAGTGTTTAGACTATAGTTCCTAATAGATAATATAGAGATAGTGTTTAGACTACCCATACACATGGGTGGCCCATTGTGCCGTATTGTAAGGTATTATTGTTTTTGTAGCAGAATGTATGTTAGAATTAAGGTTTAATGTGGTACAATAAAGAGTTTATCTATCTATAGATTATATAGGGATATTGTTTAGACTATAGTTCCTAAAAGATTATATAGGGATATTGTTTAGACTATAGTTCCTAATAGATTATATAGGGATATTGTTTAGACTATAGTTCCTAATAGATTATATAGGGATAGTGTTTAGACTATAGTTCCTAATAGATAATATAGGGATAGTGTTTAGACTATAGTTCCTAATAGATTATATAGGGATATTGTTTAGACTATAGTTCCTAATAGATTATATAGGGATATTGTTTAGACTATAGTTCCTAATAGATTAGGGATATTGTTTAGACTATAGTTCCTAATAGATAATATAGGGATAGTGTTTAGACTATAGTTCCTAATAGATAATATAGGGATAGTGTTTAGACTATAGTTCCTAATAGATAATATAGGGATAGTGTTTAGACTATAGTTCCTAATAGATAATATAGGGATAGTGTTTAGACTATAGTTCACGAGTAAATGTGTGTCTAAATCTAAGGTTTAAATCCACATGTCGGACTATCCTTAAACCTCGTTTTGGGTTAAGGGGGTAACAGTCCTTTTTACCCTTTAAGAGGTTAATATTTCCAAAAATCCTTTTCTTTCGGGAAATTATACCTTCAGCTATATCTTAGTTTGAAACTCGTTCTTATAGTTTCAGACATTTCGTATAGTTTATTGAAAGTCTTTGTTTTCAAACTAAATCCCCGAAACTGAAAGGGCGTGATAAGATATTAAACAAAAGGTTATAATTAGTAGATTGTATCCGTAATATTGTTTTGTTTATAAATAACGAAACATGGCAGGCACGTGTTCTGATTTCTGATGAGTTACGGGTGGATTGGATATACGGGTTTATGGAGTTAAACATGTAGGATAAGTTTTCCGTCCATTTGAAGCATATTTTGTCTTTAAAACATCCTGAAAGGCTAGATTAGTTAGGCTAATTGAAGCAAACTTTTTAAACTCACACGATTTGTATTCATAGTAATTATTTTCCCGGGTCTTAATCGCGTATTTTTTTGTTTTTTTTTGTTTTGTTTTTCTGTTGACAAAACTGTTTATAAAATCGAGTGTCGGTACTCGACCTACCCTCGGTTACTACCCTCAACTATCAACATGAGAGGACAACGCTCGCCGCTGCTCCAGTCTCCTCGCGACCATGACTATTGTAACATAGTCGAAACGTCGAGGTAAGAGAAATAAAAAACAAAAAAATACGCGATTAAGACCCGGGAAAATAATTACTAATTGAAGCATTTTGTTATTAAAATCCTAAAAAGGTTAGGTTAGGCTAATCGAAGCATTTTGTTTTTAAAATCCTAAAAAGATTAGGTTAGGATAATTGAAGCATTTTGTTTTTAATAATCCTAAAAAGGTTAGGTAAGGCTAATTGAAGCATTTTGTTTTTAATAATCCTAAAAAGGTTAGGTTACATAATTATGTTAGTTGAAGCATAATGTAGTCTTTAATAATCTTAAAATTATAATCAGTTGGTATTCTTAATTTATATGCAATATTCCTAATTAGGAATACTGTCCATTATTTTCAAAACATCACTTCACTATCACTATCACTACATAGTATAAAACAAAGTCGCTTTCTCTGTCCCTATATTCTTTGTATGCTTAAATCTTTAAAACTACGCAACGGATTTTGATGCGTTTTTTTTAAATAGATAGAGTGATTCAAGAGGAAGGTTTATATGTATAATACATGCATAATATAGCCGTGCGAAGCCGGGGCGGGTCGCTAGTTTAATATAAACAAGAAATAATCAAGCACTCTCTAGCTTCTGTAGGGAAAGGATTATTTCTCACTTCAAGAAACCTTTTTTATGTGTAGCTGCTGGAAAACTAATTATGAATCTCGTTGTTTGAAAGTACATTTTAAAAAAAGTAAAATACTAAAAAAAAAGATAATTCGTTTCTTAGCCTTACTTAGTACAAGTAACGCCATCTAGCAAAACTAACATAAACTACGTTCAACAAACATCCGTGCGTGCACTGACAGCATCAACTTGCTACGTAATACACACGATCATCAATAGATGGCAGCAGTAGTCGTGAGTAATAACTCCAGGTTTAAAATCCTTGAAAATCTCAATGGTCGGTACAATAAATAATAACTACTCGCTGAAAAAACTGATAATTGACTGTAATTCGTTGCGGCTAGATAATTAGTCATGATTTGAGTTCAATAATATTTAACTAGGTAAGGTCTATTGAGGCTAGGTTTTTTTGTTGTGAGTATTACTATTAGCCGCTGGCATAATAAAAACTAACTTTTCATGTTGTAGATGGTTTAAAACAGGGGTGTCAAACTGGATTTTCCTAAGGGCCATTTCGAAAATTGCAGATGTGTTGGCGGGCCAGACATAAAATAATTAAGCACGTAAATTTTTAGGGTTCCGAAAAAAGTAAAAAAAGGAACCCTTATAAGATCACTTTCTTGTCCGTTTGTCTGTCTGTCTGTCTGTGTGTCACCACCGATTTTCTCAGGAACGGGTAGGCCTAGTATGTTGAATTTCATACCAGATACTGAGGTCTATAGTCCCTATTAAGTATATAAAAATCAAGGTCCTGAGTCAACACGAAAAAAAGATATGGGCAAATTTACATTTTCACGAAAACTTGTATACTTATACCATTTTTTTTTAATATTCAACTTTTTTATATTTCGGATTTTTCCCTTTTTATTGAGTTTATTTGTTGAGGTAGCTCAAAAAATACCCTTTTTTGAGATCTAGATTTCGACTTCGGGCCGCATCAGTATGATTCGCGGGCCGTATGTTTGACATGACTGGTTTAAAAGATGGATTTGTAGACATTGTGTTGTGATTTTCGTAGCTCCGAATTGAATAAACCGATTTGCATGAGGGTTTTTCTTAGCTGTAAGCTGTAGTTTTTCCAACTAATTCCAAGTGCGTTTAGCCTGTTCTGTGGTTTTAGCTATGTTTAGTCGAAATCGGTTTAGCCGGTACCAAGCTATGTAGCATTTTTCATTGGTAGCCGGGGTTTTTCCATGGTTTTGCGTTTAGAAAGAGAGACAGACGAGGGTGCATTAATTGATGTTTTTACGAAAAATTTCATAAGGCGAAGGAAAACCATCGTGATGACTACTACTACATCGCCCACTACTTGTCACCCTACTTATAGACGACTTTCCTCTGGACATGGTCGACTAAGCTAAGATGATGTAGATGTGGAGGGATACTGAGGGTGCTGGACAAGCCTACTGCATCTTATACACGTTGTCGTCTCAAGCTCTACAGTATTCAGGCCTCGATTCACTAAGGTTTAAGTTGTCGGGCGTGTGTGAATAGGCCGCAATTGCCATACAAAAACTGGAGTTATCGCACCCTAAAAATAATCGCACACGCCTCACAAACCTTAGTGAATCGAGGCCTGAACGGACACTGTAGTGCCTGAGACGTGTATTAGATGAAGAAGGCTTGTCCAGCACTCTCAGCATCCTCCCACTTCCATATCCTCTCAGCTTTAGTCGACCATGTCCAAAGGAAAGACTCGTCTATAAGTCAGGAGACAACTAAGCAATGGGCAGCAGTCCATCACGATGTTAAATAGCTTGGATTAAAAGTTGCTGGCCCTGTATAATATCATCTATGTTCGAACGATTCACGTTACACCTTTTCTACTTGTATTTTGTAATAAAGTAAGTAACTTTTTATTTTATTTTGTTCTAAATATCTCCATAATATTGTATGTCAAATTAAGATGTACCTACTTATATTTAGTTGTCGCTCATTGCCTTGGTTCGTTGGTAGAGGCCTGGAGACCTGTAAAACGGGTTATCACAAACCTTTGTGCGGGCTCCAGTCTCCACAATTTTATACTAATTACATTCTACTTATAAGTTAAATTTATAGATTAAGGTATAAATTGTGGAGAAAGCAAATAAATATTATTATTATCTATAGACTAGCGACCCGCCCCGGCTTCGCACGGCTATATTATGCATGTATTATACATATAAACCTTCCTCTTGAATCACTCTATCTATTAAAAAAAACCGCATCAAAATCCGTTGCGTAGTTTTAAAGATTTAAGCAGGGACCGAAAAACCGATATTTTAGGATACTTGAAATTCAGATACCCTTATGCAAAGATATCTTAATTTAAAATAGAATTACGGTACCCAAAAATAATGATATCGCAAAATTTTGGTATCTAAAAATAAATGGTTTATGAACCGTTCATGAACAGTATTTTTGAGATGTTTGTAAAAATGGCAACGTCGCTTTTTCGTTCGACTGAATCTAGCAATTTACATCTAGTGCAGCTCCCAGTCCTAACAAAAATCAGTTTTATGGTCCCATCGTAAAGAAAGCATGAAACTTGGCATGAACGTAGCTGTCATATATGTGCTTCAATTTCGATATGGAAGCACGTCGAGAAATTATTGTTTCCCCCCTTTTCCCCCCCTTTTTGTGCCAAATTAGAGTTTTTTGCATTTTGTATGAAAACGGTTCAAACTACAACCAAACTGTCAATGAGCAATATGATCCTCATTAAACTCACTACAACAATCTCCTTGGAAGTATGTAGATCGGACTTATAGTTTAGAAGCTGTAAGTGATTTTAACGCCCCCTCGACCCTGTTTTGTATCAACCCTAATGAGTTTTTTGATTTTATTATAAAAACGATTAAAGCCACATCAAAACTGTCAATGACCAATTTGTTCTTCATTAAATTTTCTATAATAATTGTCTTGGAAGTATGTTGATAGGACTTATAATTTTCGAAATATGCTTACTTTTCTTTCAATTCGGTCAGTAGAAATGGACACAAAAACGCTATACATCGAAAAATATATATATAATATTTTTAATATGTTATTAGACCCTCCGAGAGTAGTCTATTCCTGAGTTGTCATCCTTGAAAACCCTGGGCTTCTCCTATGGTGCTACGTTATTCTGGCACGTGTTTTAGTTTTTTAGGAAAAACTACCCCTTGAAAGCGTTTTCCAGGTATGTTTGTTTTATATGTTTGTTTATTAACTTCTCAACTGGCCTACAAACCCCCGAGCGGTTTTTCGGCCGAAACGCTACACTGGCCAAAACCGCTCGGGGGTTTCGGGCGTATTTTGATGTTTACGTCTAATGAATGAATGTATGTCAAGGTCAAGTATAGCCAACCTATTCTGGGATGTACAATGTACATGAGTTGCATATAAAACCATACTACTTAATTTGGTAAGGTTATAATCGTTCAATGTCAATGTCACTTCGATCAATTGCCTCTGACGGCCATGTTTGTTTGTTTTTGTTTTGGACAGTGCGCGTTTCGACTTAATTTAATATTGTTTTCATTTGTTTTATGTGTTGTGTTTTGTGATAAAACAACGCCTGGGTAACTAGATCACCTCACTTTGTATTATTAACTCATAAATTTCGCAGGAGATATTAGTTTCTTTAGGAATTTTTTTTGCAATTTTTTTGCAAGTGCATTTTGCAAATTTGCACTTCACTCTGCAATTACTCACATTATTTGTTCAAGTACTAATATTTAAACTATGTCATCTAAATAGGAAATTTCATTCTGAATGCAGAAAGGTATCAATGTTATGAATTAGTCAAACCAAAATTAATTTATATGCATAAACGGGTCTGCCCCCTTCAAGCGGCCATTTTTTTTTCGACTTGGCCAGTCAACGGCTACTTTCTGCTTCGAAAAGAAAATCGCTCGGGGGTTTGTAGGCCAGTTGAGAAGTTAATTGTCAATTTCATAGTCTAGGTCGTTTTTAATACAGAAATTTTAAAAATAACTATTCAGAATAATGTTTTCATCATTAAACAAAATTCAACTTTAAGAAACCGTAAACTATTTCTTTGTTTCTGAGAAAACTAGTCCTATAGGAGAAGTAATAGTCCTATAGGAAAAACTATTAGAAATACATTTGTAGATACTAAAATCACCTTCAATTTGATTCCAAAGTGGTGCTGCTAGGATTGACAGTTTTCTTAGAAACAAAGAAATAGTTTACCGTTTCTTAAAGTTGAATTTTTAATGATGAAAACATTATTCTGAATAGTTATTTTTAAAATTTCTGTATTAAAAACGACCTAGACTATGAAATTGACAATTAATAAACAAACATACACGTGCACGGCAGAGATTACGTTTAACCCTTTCTAATGACATATGTAAAAGAGAGAAAGGACTTTCGCGTAGAATTGGCAACGCGCAAGAAGACACTTTTAGGGTTTAATATTCGGGTATCCGCTTACGATTTTGGGTACCCGAAACTAGTGGTACCGCAATTTATAGATATCATTATTTGTGGTACTTAAAATGCAAAGTAAGCGTTCGAGTATCACTTAAAAATACCGATCAAAACCGCTTATTGAGATACCCTTTCGGTCCCTGGATTTAAGCATACAAAGGGATATAGGGACAGAAAAAGCGACTTTGTTTTATACTATAGTGATTCGATGTATAATGCTAATATTATAGCGACAACTCAACACGATTCTGTCATAACTGAAATACAATGAAAAGTATAATTCAATATCGTTGTTACTTACATAACATTTCATAATAATTAAATCGTTTCGCTCGAGAGAGATTTGATAAATTGAATCGATTTATTGCAGTGTTTCTCAAAGTTGGCGATAATGCCCCATTGTGGGAGCCAGGGCCTATATTCACTAAGGTTCAAGTCGTTGGGCGCGCGTGATTAGGGGCGGAGTGGGGGCAATTTTTGTATAGAAATCTCGTCCTAATCACGCGCGCCCGACGACTTGAACCTTAGCGAATAAAGGCACTGGAGGCTTAGAGGAACCTACAGGTTAAGGGCCACTAAAAAGTTTTTTAAAAACCTTGTTGTTTGTACAAGAAAATAAACAAATGAATTAGTTTTTCAGATTGACAATAAAGCAAAGGTTTATCTGACCTGTTTTTAAGTAGAGGGTCCCTTTTTAACCGAATCCAAAAAAAGGAGGAGGTTCTATTTATATTTTTAGTGACCCTATCTTTAGGAAAAAAAATAGTTTTTCATTAAGGTGGCGGGTGGCGCTTAGGATTGTTTTAATTTATATAAAAAAATACTGCCAATTTATAAAGATGCTTTGTATTGGTGTTATTGGTAAAACGTCTTGTTTAGAATGTAAGTTTCAACTCTAGGCCAGACTAATATACCAAGCAAATAAGTAAATTATTTAAAGTAATTAATGTCGTTTGGGTTTTTGGGGCTCCGTAGCCAAATGGCAAAAAACGGAACCCTTATAGATTCGTCATGTCTGTCTGTCTGCCGTATGTCACAGCCACTTTATTTCTAAGATATGGTACTTAAACCAAAAAAAAAATTGGGGGGCGGGGCGCTAAAAAATAATTGATTTTCAAAATGGGCAGTAGACTAAATCCCCCTTATTCCAAAACGAGGTTTAAGGATAGTCCGAGCTGTGGATTTAAACCTTAGATTTAAATACAGATTTACTCGTGAACTATAGTCTAAATCTAAACATTATCTTTAAATAATCTTTAGCGATAGTGTTTAGACTATAGTTCCCTATATAATCTATAGGGATATTGTTTAGACCATAGTTCACAAGTAAATCTGTGTCTAAATCTAAAGTTTAAATCTGCATCTCGGACTATCCTTAAACCTTGTTTTGGAATTAGGGGGGAATAAGTTTGAGAACCTCAGAATTTTTCTGTAGGTACTTACTATCATATTTCTTTTGGTTCAATTGCATTGGACACGAATAACTATATTTTAATAAACTAGCTGCGACTCGCGGTTTTACCCGTATAAGTCCCAACCTTAGAAACACTTTAAACTTTCTCTGGACTATTACAAAAAATTCAAAACCAAAATTAGACGAATCAGTCCAGCCGTTTTCTAGTTTTATTTCTTACTTTCCTTCTAGTCAAAGAATAGGGGCTACCCATTTATTTCCATGAAAGTCGTAGAAGGCAACTTAAAAACGAAATAAAGAACTTAACTATCAGCTACCAAGGATAAAAAACCCAACCATAAAAATATTTTTATAAAACTTCAGAATTCCACAGCATACATATTTTGAAAAATTCTAAAGGGACAAGAGACTATTTTTTACCACTTTAGACATCATAATATAGGTAATAACCGATGGAAATAATATTTTCAATACCTTAGCACTTTTAATTCCACAGCATACATATTTTGAAAAAATTCAAAAGGTTCAAGAATTTTTTACCACGTTAAACGTAATTTCTACTAACTGGTAGATTGAAATATTATTTTCAAAACCTTAGCACTTTCAAATTCCACGCAGCATCTATTATTTTGAAAATTTTCTAACGTTGAATGTTCCTGACATGTAACAAGGTCATATTGGACTCTATTTTCTACCACGTTGGACACAATTTCTACTAAATGGTAGAAATAGATGGTATTTAGAGCAGAGACTGTCTGGCGACAACCCAAGTAGGCACCCGAGCTTTCGTTCGAGCTGATGAATAAATTTTTTTTTTACTACTAAACATTTTTTGTTGTTTTAGAAGAAAAGTTAATTTTGTCAAGCTTGTTTTTGGTATTTCTAATTATAAAAAAAAGAATACTTATTACGTTATGTTATGTTTTACGCGCCTAATCTTTTTAAATTTACAAAGATTAGGCGCAAAAAACATAACCCTTTCCTTGCATGTTAAAACCGGCCAAGTGCGAGTCGGACTCGCACGAAGGGTTTCGATCCATTATTCTGTTTTTAGTATTTGTTGTTAGAGCGGCAACAGAAATACATAATCTGTGAAAAAAATCGACTGTCTAGCTATCACGGTTCAAGAGATAGATACAGCCTGGTGATAGACAGACAGACGGACAGTAGAGTCTTACTAAAAGGTTCCCGTTTTTACCCTTTCGGTACGGAACCCTAAAACCGTTTTATAAAGATCTCCATTAGAAATTGTTTTATTGCAGGTAGAACGTGCATTTTTAGACTCAAAAATAGTTTGGTTTTTCATTTTTAAAATTTTAAGGTTGCATATTAAAGTTAGAAACCTCCATAGATATATACCTACCATTAAAATTATTTAAAACTGGCTGTAAAAAGTAAAAGAACTGATGAACACAAAAAAGAAGGAAAAAATGCTAAAAGGAGGTTGCATTACAATAATAGTGAGACAACCTTTTTTTCAACTTTCTATCAACATAACTTTTAACACTGGTTATAATAATGAAAATAAAGAAAATATGCTAGAAGAAGGTTGCATTTATAAAAAGTTAGTCAACCTTCTTTCGACGAACTTTCTAGATAAGTAGGTATATCTTTTTTCTTCTCTCCCTTCGACCATCTAACTACTTCTCTTCTCGAGTAAAACTAATAATTCTTTGAAGAATACCTATTATGACGAAATTGAAGTTTATTTAGACCACCTGCATTTTATGACGACATTAACTTTAGTTAGACCATCCGCTGCTTAGATGACTTGCTACCAAGACAACCTGTGTTTGCGACGATTCTATACTACTTGCAGTGAGCGCCACCTAGCGACCGTCAAACAATCCTCATCAAATATATCCTTCCGGTTATGCGCGGTTTATATCACAGGATGTAGGTAACGACAAAGGTCAATGCAAGGAAACCGCAAGGTCATGAATAGATAGATAGATAGATAACAATAAAAAAAAAAAATTATGAATATTTACTGATAACAGCTAAATGTATACTTCGATCAATTTTGGTAACCATACCAGCGCTCCGCGATTTCACCCGCGTAACTCCCGATCCCGTGGGAATATCGGGATTGAAAGTAGCCTATGACACTGACAATTAATCAATGTATACTCGTACTAAGTTTCATCAAAATTAGTCCAGTAGTTTCGAAGCTTTAATAGTGCAACGAATGGTGATCGCTGGCGGAAATTGGTGGGGATGGTTTGCGCATGTACAATCGCGCACAGAATTATTACAGCCAAACCGTCATACTTTGTTTACATACCGTATATGATTTTGCCCAACCAGAAAAACATTCATTTAAATAGGTACTATTACTATTATACAGTATATTTATTCACTGTAATTTACACTAAACTATAGATAGACTACTATAAGGAACTCAAATTAAATAAACATATTTTTTGGTATCTTTTAATGTAATTACCTTTTATTGAAACAACTACCTATTGACTACTGATCTTCTATTGATCGATAATCTGTCACTGTCACTTTAAACTGTCAGATTGCTGTCAAATCTATATTTTCTATTGTTTTTGGCGTGAATTTCAAACCACGGAACTAATTCTGTCCTGTACATTTACTGAACAAAGGTACGAACATGGATTTCTATGCCTGCACCAATGATTAGCAGTTTTTCTGTATAAAGTTGAATTTTCGATCTGGGTAAAGTTAGCTACACGGCTGCAATGTTAACCGAGTGATGTTAAATTTTTATGTGCGCGACAGTACTTAGACGTGCGGGAGCGGGACAGAGCGCGGCTAAAGACGTGTGTGCGGAACAGAGAGCGATGACTGACCCTCCCTTCGCTCCTGTCCCCCCGCCAAACAGACCTAAAAATTGACTTCTGCGCATACCCCTTCCACTTTCCGCCGGCAGTCACCATACGTTGCACAGGCTATACTAGAATCTCTAGTAGAATAGATTATAATAAGCCAGATGACTACCTTTATGACGAGAGAGCATCAACCTGCAGCGCAAACGCGGTTCGATTCCTGCCTCATACAAATATTTTTGAACAGACTAGCCTGCGCCCCGCGGTTTCATCCGCAAGTCCCGATGGCGTCCTCTGACAAATGTACGCAAAGCCCAAAAAAATGCAACATTTCAATGGACTATACAGAGAGATAGATAGGTAGGTAGATAGATAACTTTATTTGTACAACACAGTAAAGAACATAAGACATGATTAATATACACAAAGCAAAGTAAAGTAATAGCTATAAAGTACAGTAAGTAAGTGTAGTAGTGTAGAGCTTGGAAATCGACATCCAGTGAGTGAAAATCAAAATAGCAAACTCAAATAATATTCTAATTAGAGCGTCACCGATGAGGTGTAACAGATTCAATAGGTATTTAGTTACCTACCTTACTATTGTCCGACATTTGGACGACCTTGTTACGGTTGTTGGCTTACTACGAACCGGTTCCCCAACGACTGTCTGTTTGTCGTACTCTTCATTCAACATTCGTGACTTACTTTCTATCGTTGCATTGGTCTTTAATAATAAGAACTTCAACCGAAAGAGTCGGCAGGGCACCTTGAGGCGAGGTGACGGGAAGTAACGACCCCGCGGTCCCGAGTTCTCCAGGAGGAAGCCACCGTTCGCGTTCGTCATCTCCGGCTTAATTAGTGGGCTGGACGGAGTGAACACTGATGAGTAAGCGGTCCCCCGCCTCTGGCTTGCCTTTACCGGCCGTCCAGAGTGGAGTCGCGAGAGCAGAAGTACTCGAAGGATGGATGTCGAACTTCAGTGATGAGTTGGCCCGCTCGCTTTGACTACCAGTGATGGTTTAAAATCGAGGTCTCTCCATCTTTTAGCCGCTCACGTTCCTGTGTTGTTGTTATTTACTCAGCTAATTAAGGTGACCCAGTCTGAGAGTTGGCGAGTCTCCGCCTGCCACTCAGTTTTGTGCTCGCGAGGTCTTCTGTTTGCTGAATTACTAGTTTTTTAGTACTTGCAGCGCCTTGAGTTACACCCGCGTAAGTCCTGATTCCATGGGGATATCGGAATAAAAAAGTATATCCGATATTACTCCAATGATTTTAATATATACTCGTACTAAGTTTTATCAAATTCAGTCAAGTAACAGAGCCAAATCATTACAAACAAACTCATCTAATTTCTTTAAAAGTTAGATCTGCTCCAGCTCTCCAGAAACGAAGCTCCACAATAGTAGAGACCTTAATGAGATGAATCACAACACCTAGATAGATTTAATAATGTTTACAAACCAAATACCGTTAGAAGCACCTGTGGCTGACGCGGGGCGGACCTCGCGCCCAAAGCTGGTCAAACCTGTCTTTAGTACCGCTATGCCACCGATAATGAATGACTTAAACGTTTGGATACTACTTTAATGTTGCCAAGTTCAATACATAATAGGGCCTTGAACTTAGACGACCTATTTAGCGAATTCGTAACAGTAAGGTTCGTCCTGAAAATCACAGTTTCTAAGGGCTTCTTGCTCTACCATCGTGCTAAGGACGAACCTTTTTTCTGAGCGCTTTACTACTTTTTCTTGTTTATGTTATTTTTATGTGTAGGTATACATGTACACAATGTACAATCCAGAAAGTAAAATTATATTTCTTTCTTTCTTATTTCACCAGACGACTCCGATCTAGGGCCACAAGCAGCCGAAAATTCTACTTAATTATAAAGTAAAGTTTGTGTGTTATTTTGTTACGTCTTCATACAAAAACGAATTAACCGATTGCGATGAAAATTGGTGTGTAAGTAGCTGAAAACCTTGATTAACATATAGGCTACTTTTATCCCGATATTTTTACGGAATCCAGACTTACGAGGGTACAACCGCGGGACGCAGCCATTTACGACATCGTACAATGGGCCCATACCTATACAGGGTTATTGTAGTAAAAACTTTTGGAAATTCGAACATTTTTTTTAGAAACTTTGAAAATCAGCTGTTACTTACCCGGAGAGGTTATTGACGTTTAGATTACACGATTTTTTTAAGTTTTATCGACTATTCTAATTAACTAACTGTCAGTCTAGTCATTGAAATAGAATTTAATTTTAGATTAAAGGGATGGGTTTAAATAACTTTAATAAGAATATTTGGTTTGTGTTTGTGACATTTCCAACTCACCCCTTCTACTTAAGGTTCTATTTATAACATGAGATAATCCTTGTATTTTTGGGTGGGTATCAGCCAGAAATAGCCTTGAAGGCCGGGCTGGGCGGATCGTTTATCACCCTTAGTGTCAGTTCAGGGTTGGGGGATGAGATCGCGGTTTTTTGAATCTATACTTCACTACATAGTATAAAACAAAGTCGCTTTTTCTGTCCCTATTTCCCTTTGAATGCTTAGATCTTTAAAACTACGCAACGGATTTTGATGCGGTTTTTTTAATAGATAGAGTGACTCAAGAGGAAGGTTTATATGTATAATACATGCATAATATAACCGTGCGAAGCCGGGACGGGTCGCTAGTCTATACTAATATTATAAAGCTGAAGAGTTTGTTTGTTTGTTTGTTTGAACGCGCTAATCTCAGGAACTGCTAGTTCGAATTGAAAAATTATTTTTGTGTTGGATAGTCCATTTATCGAGGCAGGTTATAGGCTACTTTTTGTCCCGATATTCCCACGGGATCGGGAGTTACGTGGGTGAAACCGCGGAGCGCAGCTAGTATATTATAAAGCTGAAGATTTTGTTTGTTTAAACGCGCTTATCTCAGGAACTACTGGTTCGAACTAAAAAAAGCCTAAAACAAGCAAAAAAAATGTATAAAAAGAAAAAGCCACAAAAAGAACAAAAAAGGTATAAACGTGAAACCCTACAAAAAGAAAAAAATAACCTCGAAATTATGATTCTACTACGTAAGTACATGTGAATTTTTTTGATTAAATATTGTCGCGTCGGGGGACCGCTCTTTTTCGAGTCAATTTAATATAATGTTAACATTTTTATTTTAGCATTTTATCACTAGTAATTCTTAATACTTTAACATTTTCGTTGAAATTTTAATATCATTTTACTTAAGAAGGTGTTTCTATAGGTAAAGAGCGGTCCCCCGACGCGACAATATTTAATCAAAAAAATTCACATGTACTTACGTAGTAGAATCATAATTTCGAGGTTATTTTTTTCTTTTTGTAGGGTTTCACGTTTATACCTTTTTTGTTCTTTTTGTGGCTTTTTCTTTTTATACATTTTTTTTGCTTGTTTTAGGCTTTTTACGTTCATACTATTTTTATTATTTTGTGTCGGGGGTTTTTTAAATTTTTAATTTAATTTTTTATTTCATTCTTTTTGTAGGGAGGGACTTTTTAATTTTTTTTATTTAATTTTTATTTTCTTGCGATTTATGATTCAGATAATTTGGTGTAAACAATAACTATTATTAATTTATAGTTAACTAGCGACCCGCTCCGGCTTCGCACGGCTATTTTATTTATGCATGTATTATACATATAAACCTTCCTCTTGAATCACTCTATCTATTTAAAAAAAACCGCATCAAAATCCGTTGCGTAGTTTTAAAGATTAAAGCATACAAATGGATATAGGGACAGAGAAAGCGACTTTGTTTTATACTACGAGTATGTAGTGAAGATTATTTTTAACCCTAAACAGTTTTTTTATTAAAGGTATTCTTTTTCAATTTTTTCCTTTAGATATTCAACTTTTACAACTACAAGTAGGTATTTCATAGCTATTAAATATTAGAACTACCTAAGTATACATAGAAGAAGACGTCTAGATCTAGGTTATCTATACATCTTCTCTAATATATATAAATTACGTGTCACGTTGTTTGTGCGCGATGGACTCCTAAACTAGGTACTTAACCGATTTTAATCAAATTTGCACACCGTGTGCAGTTTGATCTAACTTGAAAGATAGGATAGCTTACATCTTAATTTATTCCGATATTCCAACGAGATCGGGAGTTATGCGGGTGAAACCGGGGAGCACAGCTAGTAATATAATTAAAAAATGGAAAGAAAAGTAAAAAAGATCCAAACGAAGCCAAAAAACTCAAATTAACTTGATACTCGGGCATATCTACTAACATTCGGTTGTTAATCCTGAGTATTATCCCCCATAACTTTTAGACGGCTGGACCGATTTTGATCAAACATAGATATTTGTAATGTACGAGTCATGCCCTTTCATTTGATACCCCACTCGAGTATATCTACTTACATTCGGTTTTTGATCCTGACTTTCATCCCCCATAACTTTAAGACGGCTGAACCGATTTTGATCAAACATAGCTAAGAACACTCCCGACTAACTTATCTTTCAAACAAAAAAAACTAAATCAAAATCGGTTCATCCGTTTGGGAGCTACGATGCCACAGACAGACACACACACACACACACACACACATACACACACACACACACACACACACACACACACAGACACGTCAAACTTATAACACCCCGTCGTTTTTGCGTCGGGGGTTAAAAACAGCGCACTCCGGGAGTGCAGGCAGAAGTGAAAACTGTATATCTGTGTAAAATCTCATATGTCGCGAGAACATACGCAAAAAGAGTTTTAGATGAAAAAAAAAAAATAGTCGGACGACAAATAGTCGTCCGACATTTGTCGTCCAACAAATAGTCGTCCGACATTTGTCGTCCAAAAAATTGTCGTCCGACATTTGTCGTCCGTCAATAGTCGTCCGACAAATAGTCGTCCGACATTTGTCGTCCGTCAATAGTCGTCCGTTAAAAAATACCATATGTACGTCTTAATACACTCACAGCCAAATTAAAAACAGTAGGCCCAGGCATACATTTTCGCCGCGCCGTAGAGAGGGGATAGCTGTCTACTCTCCATCCGTCTTACGCTTTTTCGATCAGGTCACGTGTCCTGACGCGAGTTTAAGATTTTATACCCATTAAGAAAGAAGAGAAGAGCAGAAAAAGTGCTCAACGCCGCTAAAGAAGTTTTCACTTCAAAAATTATTTTTGTGTTGGATAGTCCATTTATCGAGGAAGGCTATATAGGCTATTTTATATTTCGATATTCCCACGGGATCGGAAGTTACGTGGGTGAAACGTGGAGCGCTGCTTGTTTGTAATAGTGCCTGCGGGTAGAAGGAGCCGCCTGCCATCTTATTTAAAAACTAAATAATTCGTAAAATAGGGAAAACTACTCAAAAACAGGTTAGTTATTAGATAAATATTTCCTGTATTCTCAATCTGTAAAACAATTCATTTGTTTTGAATTCATAACTCCAGTCTGTAGTTTTTATTAAATGTAATAAACCGATTTTGTTGCTAACTGTACTAAATCTAAGTAAGTTAGTAAAATAAGTAGGTATAAATTACAATCGGGCGGTCTGCCCCTTGGATTTATTACTTTATGCGGTCCGCCCGATCGGGCGGACCGACGAAGTACTCGTTTTTTTTGACACTCAAAATCCTTTCTTAGCTCATGTAGTCTACGTCATAACAGCTTATGTGCTGAATTTTAGCTCGATTCGTCCCTTTGGGTTGAGCTTTTTTTCTACAAATGGTCAGCGTTTGACCACTATCACACCTACCTTATGGTAGGTGACGATGCGGCCTAAGATGTAGCACGCCTTCCTAGAGGATACCTATTCACTCGCAACTTGAAGACCCCCAAATTGTACACGTCAGGAAAGACGGACGCAGGCAATCGATTCCATTCCCTTGCAGTACGAATAAGGAATTATGAAGCAGAAAGCTTGGTTAATTCATAATATCATTCAGCTAAGACATAAAATTTTATATTTATAGCTCAAACTTAATTGATTTTATTTTTCCCTATTCCAATTTATTTGTGGTTAACGCAGTAATAACTTCTACTATTCGAGCTCATTCATTCAAGATAATTAAACCCTTGACTTGTATACGGGCTATTTTTCCGCAACTAAGGTTTAGTTGCGGAAAAATAGCCCGTACATAAAAATAGCCCTCTACACAGAAAAAAAAAGGTTTCTTTAAAGCAAGAAATAATCCTATCCCTAAAGAAATTTAAAACAATATTCTTATATTGAAAATACTGTAATATTTTCAAGAACATTTACTTACTAAAAACGAGAAATTATTCTTTAGCGTCTATGGCTGATAATTTATTTCTCACTTCAAGAAACCTTTTTTCTGTGTAGTTGGGTCCTTTTTATGCATGAGGAGTAGGCTTGCCCAGCACCTAATACTACCCTCCTAGCTTAGTCGACCATGTCAAGAGGAAAGCACTTGTCAATACATCTGAAGACAACTAAGCCACGGGTTTTATGAAACTTGACCCTTATCACCCTTATAAACATTTTTCGTAAAGCAAGCTTTTACAAAAACGGAAACCTCAGCACTGTATATAAACTTCTAAAAGCGTATCGCGTAACCTTTGACCTGCAAATGTCAAGGTCACGATGTAACCTTGCAACACTGCAGCATCTCACACGTCAAATCTGAACCACCCTCACACCCTCTCCCAATGGACCAATGTTCTATTCTGTTTATAATTTGCTTTTTACTTTTTTGGTGAATTGGTTTGTAAGAGGAAATTACATGGACCAGGGCCATTATTCACTAAGCTTAAAGTCGTTGGGCGCGCGTGATTAGGGCGAGATTGCCATACAAAAACCCCTCCCCCTCCGCCCCTAATCACGCGCGCCCAACGACGTGAACCTTAGTGAATAATGGTACTGGTTCCGTAAGACAATAATAATGTGATAATGTCGATCGCGAACTACGACTTCAGAAATAGCGTTAATTTAAAATAATAATGATAAAAATAAAAATGGAAACCACACATTTATGGATACAAAAGTCACTAACGGACTAAGTTTGTCGATATTTGTGTCACAGAAGCGGCCCATAGCTTAATTATTAAAAATCAAAATTATTTAGAAAAATATTCAATTGTTGTTAGATTTTTAGACTATGAAATATTTTTAATTTTTAGTTGTAACATCGATTTGGTTTTTAACACGCTTTTATTAGTTTCACCTGTATGTTTGTATGTTTGTAACCGACTCCTTTGGGCACGATTTTTTAACTGTTAAGGTGTTTTAATTTAGTCTTAATAAATAAAATATTTATGAAAATATTTGAGACCGTGTCACACGTGAGACCCTGACTAAAGCGAAGTCAAAAGGGAGGGTAAATATGTTTACAGTGTAAATATTAATTAACCAATTTAGTTCCGCACAAGAAAGTAAAAATCCGTATCGAACATGGACTTTGCTCATTGCTTACAAAATCTCCTTCACAATTATAGTAAAGTACCCACTACTTAACGAACCATGACGACTTTGACTATTTTGAAACATACTTTGATTATAATTTGATACTGGCTATATGCACGACTCGTGCGAAGACACAATTAATAAAAAAAGGAACACTATTCCAACAATATTCATTTAACGATGGATATTACAAAATCTATTCATACGTACGGTCGCTATCTCTACCACATACATTTTGCATTGTGAAATATTATATTGCTTTCCTATTTGTGAAATAGCACGATTTATATTGAATTCAATATTTGTTTGTAATAGGTATTAGCCTAGATTATTACCCAGTTTATTACCTATACAATAAAGCAGGCAGTAGGTATAGAAATTGAAAGTAAGAGGAGACGGAATTTCAGTAAAATGTTTAGCGATTATTGTAATGTGATGTCAAAGACTTCAAACATAATCTACCTAGGTAGCAGTAGAGCGGACATCAATGATTGGAGTAACATAGGCCCCATGAGTTTCTTGTGTCTTCTTATTGGTGGGCGTGTTCTGAAGACACATCCTAATTTAGTTTTGAAACGATTCAATGTGGAGGTGCAGTGCATACGGGAAGTTTGCAGAGGCGCCTTAGCGGCGCCTGCGGAGACTTTTACGTCATAATTAAAAAGTGATCGCCCTATGCTTTCGCTTGGGTCCGTTTAGCCACCAACAGTCTCCTCAATGTCAATAATTCTCGTAAATAAAATTGATCAAATTAAGTACATTGCAATTTCATTCCGAATGCATTTCGATTACAAAAAATATTCTTGAGAATACCAAAAGTTGACTTTGAGGGTATTTTTAACTTCTATGAGGGTATTTTTTGTAATCGAAGTGATATTGCAATGAAATTTGAACAATGTTATTTACTATTGGCCTTCTGAAAGTTTTCAAGGACAGCTGGGACCTCCTGCTACATCACTGGGTAAAGCTCCACACCGGACACCCATTTTTGATTTTTAATAATTCCATAGGTTAACATTTTTGCAAATACCAGTCGCCGTAATCGAAATCGACTAGGAGAATGATGAGTTCTTAATTTATTACAAGCTTTTATTTTTGTATGTAAGTAGTCCGTCAAAATTTGCATACTATTTTTCGACCAATTGTTGTATTGTTACTAACAATGAACGTATGTCAGAAATAAATAATTACAATTACAATTTCAATGTGATCCGTGCGAATTTCAAGTTTTTTTTATTATAAAAATTGACAGTATGTCCACTCTATAAGTATATTTAATCTCTTTGTGCGATGTCTATTTCCCCAGATCGAAGCTAAGAAATTTCATGGAATTTCATTATTGCTTTTGATATAAGGCAGAAAATCTAATGGTGCTCTACACGTCACGTCGATCGATATTAAATGTGATTAAATGACGCAGTTTCCTTCTATACAGATTTATACAGGTAATCTTCTAAGGGGCCGTCTATTAATCACGTGATGTTTTTTTTTTGGCATTTTAGCCCCTCCTCCCCCTTGGTGATACATGGTGATGTTTAAGACTCTCCCCCCTATATCACATGTATTTTTTATTAGGTACCTACTTACAAAGACTCTTAATTTTTTTCAATATTTTTTAAATACCGGTAGAGGCATCGTCTAATTATATTATTATAGAAAAAAAATCGCGCGTTTGCCGCCCCTAAGCCCCTAAGAAAGCGTTCTGTGCACAATAAATTTTTGTTCCACGATATTTTTTGACGTCATAACGTCTAATAAATTGATGGAACACCTGCATTCACGAAAAAGTGTCTGTTCCGGGTAACAAACACCGTCATGTTCCGGTACTTTGACAGCGTCATGGTAAACGTCACGCGTCTCGTGTTTGTTTTATATTGTTTAATAATAATTTCGTTTATCTGGGCTTGTGTTATGGTGACGAGTGACGAATAGAAGACTTATAAAAAAATCTCAAAAATCTCAATTTTTCATCGTTTTCGTATGACGCTATCACGTAAAATTGTCGTCCGTAAACCGACTTTCCAGAAAACCATTTTTTATGAGGGTATTGCTGCAGCTCTGTTACTTACATACTTACAACTTATTTTTTGAAGTGAAAACTTCTTTAGCGGCGTTGAGCACTTTTTCTGTAATGGGTATAAAATCTTAAACTCGCGTCAGGACACGTGACCTGATCGAAAAAGCGTAAGACGGATGGAGAGTAGACAGCTATCCCCTCTCTACGGCGCGGCGAAAATGTATGCCTGGGCCTACTGTTTTTAATTTGGCTGTGAGTGTATTAAGACGTACATATGGTATTCTTTAACGGACGACTATTGACGGACGACAAATGTCGGACGACTATTTGTTGGACGACAAATGTCGGACGACTATTTGTCGTCCGACTATTTTTTTTTTTTTCATCTAAAACTCTTTTTGCGTATGTTCTCGCGACATATGAGATTTTACACAGATATACAGTTTTCACTTCTGCCTGCACTCCCGGAGTGCGCTGTTTTTTTTTTGTTTTAGCGACTGCTTAGTTTGAAATTCAAATAAGTACCTACTACATTTTTTTTCCTATCATACTATACTTTCGAATACGCAGTTTATTAAAAAACAGTGTAGTTTTCTCTACACTAAGCGTAAAGCCATATCGAAATGGGTTCAGCCGTTACCATTAAAAGAAGTATTGCATTAAACCATAGTTAATTGCAAAATGATAACAGAGTAGGTACAGTTAGTGTTAAAAGAACAATGGTAAGTACGGGAAAGTGCAACGGTCTGTAAATACAGCGGGCTGTTTGCGAAGGTTTCTTGCACTTGGCACTTTTAACCGATCAGGTAGAAAGGGGGTTATCATTGTTAGTATTTCAACAATTCATCACTACGTACTTAGTATACAAGCAAATCAGCGAGCAAAAGCTAGTGCAATATATATTTTTGAAATTTGCTAATTAAGCCCTTTTATTTGATACCCCACATGATACATTTTAATTATTTTTATTTTTTAATTCATGACCCCTAGAGGGCGCCACATTTAATTTATTGTGACTTGCGGACCATTGAGACGCTTCTAACGTTACCTCAATTGTTGAATTATATTATGTAGCTTTGAAGATAGGTGGGAACAGATGAACATACATACATACAAACTTACATACAGGTCAAATACATAACCCTCCCTTTTGGCTTAGCTTTGAAATCTCTTAGCTGATTTCAGCCGCAGCGTCAGTTTATTGACGATGAAATAATGTCTGATTATGATAATGACGGGTTTGCTGTCGACGGTGGGCTCTTATGTTACTGACGTACCCAATTTTGGCAGAAAATGTTCTGAAAATTCTAATCTATTAGTCGTCATCTCATCGTTTAAATCTATCTCTCTCATATCTTGTCTCACACATTCCATCTATCTTTTCTTAAGTCGTCCTCTTCCTCTCCATCATCTCTCTACATTCATACTCATCACTCTTCTAGTCACATGCGACTCTTCTCTCATCACATGTCCATACCAACTAAAACGGTTCCTTTTCACACCCTTCCCTTCACCTTCCTCAAGTTCTTCTCCATCCAAAGATTGCCTGGAAGAGATGGCTTTAAGCGATAAGACCGCACTTTGTAACACTTAGACTTAAGTTTGAAAATGGAGTTTACAATAAAGAATTTATCTATCTATTTTTTCCGCTACTTTCAGACTTCCTGACAGCAGGTTTTGTCACATAAGCAACCAAAATAAAGTTCAGAGATGTTCAATCATAATGATAATATCGATTATATCGATAAATCGACAAGGACGTACGTAACATATCGATAACTATATCGATTATCGGCATGCAATACGTGCTGGCATCTATTGGACAGCGGACACTTGCATAACTTGCGCATACGACTTGTCTTCGCCTTTCTAATTGACGATTGTTAATTATTGGAAAGGAAATGCAGTGGTTTCTTTAGTTGGCTACTTTGTAATTTTAAAGGTATTCGCACATTATACCGGAATTTAATGGAACTAAAACTAACGGTAAGTTATTTTTAGGGTTCCGTAATTCAAAAGGTAAAAATGGAACCTTTATAAGATCCACTCTCTGGTCCGTCTGTCCGTGTGTCGTCTCATCGTCGATTTTCTCAGGAACGGGTGGACCTAGTTACTTGAAATTTATACCAGATACTGAGGTCTATAATTTCTATTAAGTGTATAAAAATCAAGGTTCTCAGTCAACACGTTAAAACATATAGGGAAATTTAGATTTTCACGAAAGGCTGTTTTCAAGTAGGCAATGCTTCGGAGTTGTGCATTGTAACCAGTTCAGTTATGGAGTCTTATCATCATCATATCAGCAAAATCTGCTCCTGATGAATATACGCCTACCACAAAGACGTCTAGAGCGATCGGTCGCATGCTCCCCCTGCAACGACTTCGCGCTACCTTCATTCTGGAATCTGTTAATTTAAACGTTGGCGAGTAGAATACCAGCCAACAGAATAGGAAATAAGCAAGTATTTAGTTAAACTTAGTCAAGGCTTAGCCCCAGGGCGCTACGTTAGGTCAGGTTTAGCTACATCTTCGGTTATAGTTCGTATGCAGAAGTAGGCAAGTGTTCCACACGTCTTTATCTTCTTCTGATCTCCGCCAAACCTTTCCGTTTCTGATCTTCTTTGGAGTTGTCACGTGATGTTTGTGCCGGCTTAGAGATGATTCTCATTAGACCAGGCCTAGTCCGGAGTGGAGCCCGTCCATGCTGCACGTTTATATTACACCGGGTTATCAGCCACCGAGGGGACGGGGCGGATCCGTGGAGTAGACGAGCTTCGCCCGGACACGGATGGGACACGGACCATGCACTGTGTAATATAAGGACCGAGTGAACAGGTATCTTCTAGGAAAGCGTGCTACATCTAAGGCCGCATCGTAACCTACCATCAGGCAGGTGTAATAGGGGTCAAACGCTGACCTATCATATGTAAAAAAATATATAAATTGCTTCATACAAAATGTATGTAACGTTTCAAATCCGTGTCCCGTCCGGGCCACATACACGGCACGCCCCGGACACGGTCCAGTGAAGTCCGGTCTAATGAGAATCATCCCTTACGTTCCTAGTAAGGTCCGGTATAGTGGGACGAAGACCTTGAATCATACTGTCATTGTTACTGAAGTTGGCACGGCACATTGATTTCCCGATTTTTTTCATTCAAATATGGTCGTATCATAGGTGGCATTGGAGAGTTGTAAATTACAGTACCATAGGGGATTGTCCTTTACATCTTATCTTGCTAATTTATACAGGGTTATTGAAAATTATACTAGCAAGCCGTTGAGGGCTACTTCTGTGCACCTTAACGTTTTTTTTTCGAAAATTTTGAGGTTAGGTTTACCTAAAAATCAGCTGTTCCTTACACTGAGAGGTCATTAACCTTAAAATTTTACTTATTTTTAAGTTTTATCTACTGTTCTTAGTCTGAACTGAATGACCTTTGTTTTAGAGAATCAACTGTTTTTCCAATTTACGTAACCTCATAATTTTAATTTTTTTTTGAATTTGCAAAAGTTGTAGAACAAAAGTTGTTTGTTATGGTGCACAGAAGTAGCCCTCAACGGCTTGCTAGTATAATTTCCAATAATTAATCAATGGTATTTAGGGCACTGTTGTGCCTGGAGATTACAATCAACGCTCAAAAGTATACCGCCACCGTAACGTTTACAATTTTGTGCAGCGCTCATCATCATCTCATCCCATGGCTTCTTCTTCCATTCACTCCTATTAGTCACCTTATCGTTTAATCCTGTGCACTATTTGATAATTATAACAAGGTGACCAGCTGTGAATCGAACCCACGTTGGTGGTGGTTGGTTGGTGTAGCGGGTGGCGGCTTATACCACTCACACAACTTAAGACTAACATGAAGACTAATAGCTAACATGTTGAACATAATAATTACACTAAGTACTTTTAATTCAATTAAATATTTAGATTTGTGTGTCGTAAGCACAATACTTGTTAATAGTATTATTGTAGCAAACTGAAGTGGACTTATGACGCATACTGTACCTATTAGTGTGGTATTATTTAGATAGAGTAGGCTTGCTCAGACCTTATACCACCCTCTTTACTTAGTCGACCGTGTCCAGAGGAAAGAACTCGCCAATACCTACTTCTGGAACAAACTAAGCCGCGTGTTGTATAAACGAACATTTTCCTCGTTCGTTTTTATGTTTAACCTAATTACTTAGTTAAAAATAGTATTTTTTTAATAGAAGTTATGTACCAAAATAACGGTAATTATCTCGCATACAAGTTGTATACAAAGGATAAAAACAAAAACTAAAAACATTCAATAATTAGCAATTGTAGAATATAGGCTAGACCTTTTTAGGGTTCCGTAGCAAAATGGCAAAAATCGGAACCCTTATAGATTTTTTATAAATGATAGATCAGCGTTTGACCACTATCATACCTGCCTGGTTGGTGACGATGCGGCCTAAGATGTAGCACGCGTGTCTAGAGTTCACTCGCCACTTGAAGACTCCCAAATTGTACGGAAGCCTAACCTAACCTAACACGTAGAGGCCATTTACAATATCAACTTAAACAGCAAAGTATGATGTGGACATTAAATCGGCGATTATCTCTGTTTGCACTATAAAATTCAGCCAAGGACAACCTCTGGTTTGGATAGAACTATTGATAAACTACAGGAGAAAACTACTTATCAACAATGAGGTTATATGTACTATAAATCGATGCTTATCTTCTCTATATAAGTATATAAAATTCTCGTGTCACGGGGTTCGAACTTGAACTCCTCCGAAACGGCTCGACCGATTCTCATGAAATTTTGTGAGCATATTCAGTAGGTCTGAGAATCGGCCAACATCTATTTTTTTTTTTTGTTTGTTTTTGTAAATAGCAAAACAACGTTTGCCGGGACAGCTAGTCTATACTATAATATTATAAAGCTGAAGAGTTTGTTTGTTTGTTTGAACGCGCTAATCTCAGGAACTACTGGTTCGAATTGAAAAATTCTTTTTGTGTTGGATAGTCCATTTATCGAGGAAGGTTATAGGCTACTTTTTATCCCGATATTCCCACGGGATCGGGAGTTACGCGGGTGAAACCGCGGAGCGCAGCTAGTCATTAAGATATTAGGGTCCCACAGGGCCAAGGCCTCTCTACTCCTCTTCTATAGTTCGCAATCTTCAGCGATTGGTCCATATCGTCGGAGTCTGCCAGGTAATCTTTTCTGAATAATTTAAGGTTATTCTTATTAAATTTAGCCACTAGCTTTACCCAGTCTACTTCCATGTTAATCATCAACTGTATCCGAACCGAATCCAAACAAATATACGTACGTCAATCAACTGATTTACGCAGTAACATCTGCCATTGGAAACTAGCTCCTATGACATTGGTATAAGGCCCAACGTGAGAGGAAGTGGGGGAGAGACAGGATGGCGGCAATCGTGGCGCCCTTGCCACTCATCCTGGTAGATAAAACGTTGGAATATCAACTTTAAAATTGAGAAAATAAAGCTGGTTTTTAAAGGTTTTCTTTTCCATAATAAATCTGGTGGACATGTGGCTGATGTAGTGGAGTTTTTAGGAGATGGCCGTTACGATAAATGTTCAATCAATGTTGAAGTTTACCAGAATCGATGGTTTAAAGAAATATTGGTGACAAACTGTGAAACAGAGAGACAAATAACGCGAAAAATTATGAAATAAACAACTGATAGATCCAGAGATTTTTAATTCAATATTTCTGGGAAAAAAATAGTTTACCAGAATAGATTGTATAGAGGAAATAAGAATTGATGACTAAGAAATAACGAGAAAACAAAGCTACATAACGAAAACGATTACTTAAAAGATGTGTACCTATGTCATTTCAAGGGACTTAGGTATCTGAATTTTCAGAAAAATCTAAAGTTTTTCCAAACTGATTCAGACGAATATAGTCATGCATATTTTAAAAAGTTGACATTTGGAGACCAGTGTTTGCGTGGGCGAGTCGTAACTGTAAATATTCCTTTTTAAATAAATAAAAATAAATAAATAAATATTTCAGGACATATTACACATCGCCATCCAGCCCCAAGCTAAGCAACTTAATGCTTGTGTTATGGGTGCCAGATAACGGATAAACTACTTATATACTTTTTTTTTTGTAAATATATACATATTATACATATAGGAAACACCCAAATAACTAAACTTATTAACTTATTTTTAAATAACTTTTTGTTTCTAGATATTGAACAAATGCAAAACATTCGAGTTTCTGACCATGAAGATGAGCAAAACACTTTCATGATATTTCAAGCTTGAAGTAACCACGTAATGATCGACATTTTCTCAGTCGTAAAACTAAAATGTTTTCATTACGTCACTGGCCTCGGCTTTCGAGTTTACACTTTTGTCAGATAAGTTTAAAAAAACTACCGGTTTACAATTTAAAATACTTTTTGACGGCCAAACCGATTTTCATTAAACTAATGTCTAAGACGACCCAGAGACTAATCTTTTAGACAATAAATCGTATTAAATTGGGAACCTTTACGCCGGGAACGATAAGGAGCGGGTTATTTGACTGACTGGTGTTTTCATTTATTTGTATTTATAATGTTAAATATATCTGTTTTTATATCTATATTAAATTCTTAGTTCTCTTCTCTTGGTTTATTTGTTTCAGAGCTACATTATCAAAAATGATCTCTAAGCTTATCTTAGTTACAGATTTACACTAATAATAAAGAGGAAAGATTTTTTTTAGGTTTTTTGTTTGTATCGATTATGCTCCGAAATAACTAAACCGTTTCTAAAAAATATTACTAATCTATACTAATATTATAAAGCTGAAGAGTTTGTTTGAACGCGATAATCTCAGGAACTCTGGTTAGAATTGAAAAAATCTTTTTCATTACTCATACTCCGAAAGTAGGTCTAAAGATGCCTGAAGAGCGTGTAGAAAATAAAACTTTCAGCCCTAGGGAAAATCGCTTTCACTGACAGCTGTCATGTCAAATTATGGCTTATGGCAGTATCCGCTGTGAGTATCCGTATCATAACGCATTAGGAACTTCAAAAACCTAACCTCCTTGCTTTAAGTAACACCAAAGAAGAACACTACATAATATATATAACCTCTTTGGTCCCAACCTTGTAAGAGGATCAGGTAGTATGGAGTATCTCATTCACTCTCGTTGTTAGGAAGAATTTTATGTATTATTCGTAATGACAAGCACAGTGTTTACCTCGGGTGAAAGACTCATTAAGTCCCTCGAACTATAGCGCCCTCGCTACGCTCGGGCGCCAAACTCCGTCTCGGGACTTGTAATGAGTGACTTTCACACCTAGGATAACAATGTACTATTTCATTACTCATACTCCGAAAGTAGGTCTAAATATGCCTGAAGAGCGTGTAGAAAATAAAATTTCCAGCCCTAGGGCTTTTCACTTTCACTGACAGCTGTCATGTCAAATTATGACTTCGCACGACTTGTGCAATCTGCATGTAGCCAGTATTAGTATCATTACGCATTAGGAACTTAAAAAACCTAACCTCCTTGCTTTTTTTTTTACACCAAAGAATAATAATTATGGCTTGGCACGGCTCATGCATACTGCCAGAGTTTAGTACTAAGTAACTTTTTTTTCTTATTTTATTATGTTTTTGTGTTAAGTTTAATTTGGTTTTTCATTTATGATTGTGTATTTTTTGTAAATAACATTTTCTAGACAAACCGTGTTACAAAAACTGTAAGTTAAATCTACGGACTTCGCGTCATTTCCCAATGTTGGATTAACTCATTAATAAAAACTTCTTCGGTAAGTACCGCCGTATTTAAGTATTGAATACAAATAGCAGAAACCTAAAAAAACACTACATAATGTATAACCTCTTTGGTCCCAACCTTGTAAGAGTATCAGGTAGTAAGAGTACCTACTCATGTGGTATGGAGTCTCATAGTCTCATTCACTCTCGTTGTTATGAAGAATTTTATGTATTATTCGTAATGAAAAGCACAGTGTTTACCTCGGGTGAAAGACTCATTAAGTCCCTCGAACTAAACTCCGTCTCGGGACTTGTAATGAGTGACTTTCACACCTAGGATAACAATGTACTATTTCATTACTCATACTCCGAAAGTAGGTCTAAATATGTCTGTAGGACGTGTAGAAAATAAAACTTTCAGCCCTAGGGAAAATTGCTTTCACTGACAGCTGTCATGTCAAATTATGGCTTCGCACGACTTGTGCAATCTGCATGTAGCCAGTATCAGTATCATTACGCATTAGGAACTTCAAAACCTAACCTCCTTGCTTTTTTTTTTACACCAAAGAATAATAATTATGGCTCGGCACGGCTCATGCATACTGCCAGAGTTTAGTACTTAGTAACTTTTTTCTCAGTAAAAGTAGGTATATTTAGTTCAAGATATCTTATCTCATAAAATAAATGTAAAGACGAAAATGGTCAAAGCGACCTATGACCATGCCGCGCCGCCCGCGCCCTGTCGATGTTGCTGATGTGGCTTTATGCGACCAGTCAGTGTCGTACCTTGAGTTAAAAAAAAAACTGGTGGGAAATGCTAGCATTTCCAAATTATTTTAAACGTTTTAATTAGTAGGTACTATTTTTTGTTATTTTATTATGTTTTTGTGTTAAGTTTAATCTGGTTTTTCATTTATGATTGTGTATTTTGTGTAAATAACATTTTCTAGACAAACCGTGTTACAAAAACTGTACCTAAGTTAAATCTACGGACTTCGCGTCATTTCCCAGTGTGGGATTAAATCATTAATAAAAATTTCTTCGGTAAGTAGTACCGCCCCGTATTTAAGTATTGAATACAAATAGCAGAAACCTAAAAAAACACTACATAATATAACACTACAAATATAACACTACATAAACAACACTACATATATATAACCTCTTTGGTCCCAACCTTGTAAGAGGATCAGGTAGTATGGACACATGAGTACCTACTCATGTGGTATGGAGTCTCATAGTCTCATTCACTCTCGTTGTTAGGAAGAATTTTATGTATTATTCGCAATGAAAAGCACAGTGTTTACCTCGGGTGAAAGACTCATTAAGTCCCTCGAACTATTAGCGCCCTCGCTACGCTCGGGCGCCAAACTCCGTCTCGGGATTTGTAATGAGTGACTTTCACACCTAGGATAACAATGTACTATTTGTATTGGATAGTCTATTTGTCAAGAAAGGCTATTTTATATTACGATGCTCCCAAGGGATCGGGTGTTACGCGGGTGAAACCGTGGAGCGGTGCTAGTAGAAAGCTATTTTATCAGGGTGTAACGTAGAACATAAATTAAACCTCCCTTTTAACTTCGCCGTAGACGGATAAAAGTAAATAATTTAGTATTTGCTACGCGTAAACTCACCAAAACATAATTAGATCATTACGTTTACGAAACGTTTGAACAAATTCGAATCCTAATTGAAAATTAGACTATTGTAATCCCTCTGATTCCTAGCTATTATCCAATTATATAGACAAAGCGGAATAATATCATTAATCTTTTGTTAAATCTAGATAAGTCTAATGAAGTTCCATTGTTCTTATTATCGACATACATACGTACCTTTTAATAATTATAAGTAGGTAGGGAGGTACCGATAATTTCATAATTGGATTTACTTAAGTATTTGTATTTTGCATCTATTAAAAGTTGTTGTCAGGCTTCAAACGTATTCATCAGTTTCTTTCTTTAGATACGACCGACTAAGCTCGGAAGGTAGTAGATGCTGGTCTATCTTCCGGACTATAATATGCTCTATTGATTGTGCCACTACTCACTAGTCTCTACTGATTGATCCGTTAGGAGAAATGTACAAATTCTATGGCCCTACTGACGAAAACTCGTTTCCCTAAATATGCCGTGGTGTGGCTACTCTTTCCGGACCCAACGGCACAACTACTATGCCCAATTTGGTTTGGGTAAGTCTTTTCTATTTAATAATTATGTACAATCAGGGTACAAATTGCATAACCACCTTCACTAAGTTAATGTGTGTAGAATTTCTCTGTAGAACTCTTTCTACAGAAAAATTATACACACTTTTGACTTTTGACCTCTGGTCAAAAGTTCAAAACTGCGTCAATATTAAAACTCTATAATATAACTGACTTGCCTTTTAGGGTTTCCTACCTCAAAAGGTAAAATAACCTTATAAGATCACTCTCTTGTCCGTCTGTCTGTCCGTGTGTCACCACGGATTTTCTCAGAAAAGGGTGGACCCAGCAAGTTGAAATGTATACCAGATACTGAGGTCTAGAGTACCTATTATTTACAGATACTTTAACTCAGTGACTGCTGTTCAGTACAGTTCCTTGATTTACTTAATCCAGTCAGTGCACCTTCCTGAATCATTATCAACATTATAATTTGTATAGCCGAGCGTCCTTACTCGCCTTGTCTCATCTTTCTCTATCCAACACCACTTTTTTAAAGCCTTTCTCAAGTTCTGGGGCAACTCCCTGCATCCGCACCTAAGTTAAAGTCTTCCGATGCTGTCTTTACCATCTGGTTTGGACTCAAACTTTTCACGCAAGTAACATCTTGAACACCAAGAATAATCATCTAAAAACTGTATAGGCATTTTACCAAAATGCTGGTCCAACAAAGATGCGGCTGTCTTCATTATGCATCGGTCACAGTTATTGTAACCACCCATGACTGAATCCAGTAGACTGTGACCATACCGGTAATAGATCGTGAGCTAATGACCGCTAAACCTGCGTTAAATTATATATACTAAGTATATATTTCAAATATATCATAGAGCAATGGAGAGTAGCATCAGATTTGTAGCAGGCAGATAGCTGCGACAAAAAACTGACATCGCCAAAAAGACCGCCCAGTTTAAGCGGAAGTGTAGACTGGCCACGTATGTCAAATATAGGTAGATGGGTAAATACACCACACAGCAAACAAATACTTGAAATAATTTAATTATAACAAAAGTAATATGTCAATTACACATTTGATTAAATTATATTTTTATTTCTAACGGACTCATTTAAATTACAATTTTAAAGGTGTATTTAAATCATAGATTTAAAAGTCATTAATATAGATCTTAGAAACGATGCCGATTGTACGACTATTTGGATGTATTTGACGCAGAGTGGCTAGAAATAGCTGGAGATGGCCGTTTCTTTACCTTTCCTTTCTTCCGAAAAATAAACAACTCGTTAACTCTAACGTAAGCTTTGTCATCATGAGCTAACATTTTTTAATCTAGTACCGATATTTGATATTCATTAGCTTTTTTATCTGTGCCTTTCCCAGTCTCTGGTGGTCACGGGCGACCGCAAACTGTTCAATATTATTTATAGATTGTGTGATGGAAGCAAAATATTTATATTTATCTAACTAAATGCGTAACTGCGTCCAGTGATTTGTATTGATCTAGATACTCGTACCTACTTTAAAGAGCGAATATATTTTAGGTTTTTGTTTGTCTCTGAAACTACTGCGATGAAACTATGTCTATGTAATGTCCATTCTATTCTTTTAAACTTGTTATGATTTTATCCTGATATTATATTTCCACGGGACTTGCATGGGTAAAATCGTGGGTATAAAAATACAGGATGATTATTTTTTTGCAAAATCAACAGAATCGATTTCTGCTTAAGGTAATGAGTTTTTCAAAAATCTAATGATGCAGTTTTAGCTTTTGTCAAAATCGGGCACCCAACTCCTTTCAACATTTTCTGCTATCTCTTATAGTTTAGGATATAGCCCTGAACGCCCACATAAAAATTCACCCTATATTCTGTGGCTCAGCCCACCATTTTTTTTTAGTCAAATGTCTAATGAACCATCTCAATTGCGTTTGAGGGTCCAAGGTCGTAAGTTCAGATCCAGGCAATGTTTTTTTTAAAGGGCTTTAATCTTAAAATTTCTCTTTACTAATAAACGTTAACATTGCCCCAGAATTTAAAGGCCTAGAACTAGAACCAGCATCGACAGGCTAAACTAGTTTCTATCAAGGAATTCTGTAACAACATCCGCGTGGCCCTAACGTTACACTTGGAAAGTTCAAGGGCAATTAATAGAGAAATTGCCAATTGGCAACTATAGCAATTTTATATCTACCCTCATATTCAGAGTTTCTTCAATGCGAGGAAATGGACCTGAATTTTTATGGGGGCTTATTTTTAACCCTCGACGGAAAAACGACGACGACGGGGTGTTATAAGTTTGACGTGTCTGTGTGTGTGTCTGTCTGTGCCATCGTAGCTCCCGAACGGCTGAACCGATTTTGATTTTGATTCTTTTGTTTGAAAGGTGAATTAGTCGGAAGTGTTCTTAGCTATATTTGATCGAAATCGGTTCAGCCGTCATAGTTATGTGAGATTAAAGTCGGGGTTTTTTAAATTCTAAACTTTAGTGTTTTATCTTGATTATTTTGTCTGTGGTTTCCTGTATATCACAGGTTTCCACATTTTTTCAAACCGAACACGTGCTAGTTTTGTAATATTGCAGTAGAGTCACAGTAGAGTTACCTGCTTTGTTTAACTGCCGCTATTTAAATGATTCAGAAAACAAACTCTTTTGTTATTAGTCTATGTGCCGTTGCCTAAAAGGTCACAACCTCAATTTCGCTTCCTTTCTCTCGACAAAAATGCATTGAATTATACAAATCGAACGGTTTATCTGATATCCAATCAACTAATATCATATAAAACCTTCAATGTAAACGAAACACGCGGAAACATGCAGCAGTCAGACCTTGACAGACGTCATTATGAATCGGTAAAATTTTCAGTGTTTATATAAAATTTCGAGTTGGATCTTGGAACTAACCGGTGGAATGCCTTCGTCAGCGTTCAGGAGATCACCAACGGAAGATGCCTTCTGATTCGCAAGGTGACGTCTGCTGTTCAGAACGTAGGACAGTTCATCCAGGTATCGTAACGTTAGATTGGCCATTTCACTATCACAAACACAACACTTGGTATTTACTTCGTTACTTCACGGTAGTGCACATTTTTTGTTTGACCGAGACGCGTGGCGAGGGCCGTACGTGAGCGGTGACTGAGGTAGTCGCAACAAATGCGCGGGTTCGGTCATAGATTGGTGTGCAGATATGTCTTTCTGGTACTGTTTGTGCATTTGTGCCTACTGTAGACTCTCTGGTGTAAAAAGCGATATTCAATAAATGTAAATGAAACGAAGGATGACAGATTGCTGAAAAACTTACTTACTAAACATTGCTGGTTGTAAGTAATCATGACTAAAATTATTAGGTACTCGCTGTGGAGTATTTTTGTTGAAAGAGGATTTCTCCTAAGTGTACGTTCTTAATAATAAATACTAGACTAGATATCATAAGTTAGGTCCTTTTTTGTGATGTGATGGAAGAACCGACCTTGCTCTTTCAATTTATACTATATTATCCCTACCACAATATGGTTCCATGAAAATTTGTGGGAAGCTATAATTATCGTCAGCATGGTCCAATACACTCTTAATAAAAATGGTAGAATATTACAGAATGTAAGAAGAGCAAGGCAATAACGTTAAATTTTCAAACTAATGAAAGCAGTTTCAATAGCTTTTATTATAATTTTTAAATCAAATTTAAGTTGAGTTATCCTCATAATTTTTGATGTAATATATTTATGTTTGAATTTTTTTCTCTGAAACGGACCATTTTTATTGAAACTTGCCAAGAAGAATATTAACCTGCAGGGTAAATAGAATATTCTAACCCCGGTATTCCTACGGGATCGGTAGAAGTAAATAGGTAGAGTTCTTGGCAATAAGTAAGTTTAAGTATACTCGACATAATTTACAAAAAAAAAAAAGTGAATATCTTGTTTTCAGAGCGAAAGGTAAAAATTGTCATTATACGCCTTCATTTATACTTAATGGTGTTGAACTAGACAGGGTGACTCGGTTTAAGTACCTTGGCCATTGGCTCACAGAGGACCTTAATGACCAGGAGGACATGGAACGGGAGCGGAGGGCTTTGTCGGTCCGGTGCAATATGCTTGCTCGTAGGTTTGCACGGTGTAGTAAACAAATAAAGGTGACACTCTTTAGAGCATACTGCCAGTCCTTTTATACCTGCAGCCTATGGGTGAGTTATACGAAGTTGGCATACAGAGCTCTCCGAGTCCATTACAACAATGCATTCAGGGTGTTGGTGGGGGAGCCCCGATACTGCAGTCAGTCAGCCATGTTTGCAGAGGCAGGAGTCGATGGCTTTGACGCGATTATCAGAAAGCGCTGCGCTTCACTGCTTAGGCGAGTGAGGGGCTCCGACAATGTCATCCTGAGTGCACTGTGTGACAGGTGGGATTCCACGATACTGGGGCACTGGTTGCATCTCCATGCCACTCCTAAGAGGAAAGTCAGAGTGTGGTGACGATTGGGAAACGGAATGTAGTAGTAGTAGTAGTAATGTGATTTCTATACATATAATTTAATTTTGTAATTTAATATTTTCCTATAAGTCTGTAATCTATGGAATGTACTTAATTTCTGAAATAAATGAATTATTATTTACCGCGCGGGGTATGTCTTCTGAAAGGCCGTATCTGCATAATGTTACACAGTGTCTACTCTTTGATGAGCAGTTGCATCTGCTGATCCATTTCTTGCTGTAGGTACCCACATCTCGTTTCCTAGCTTACGTAAAGTGCCATTATACTCCATCAAGGCGCAACGATCTATTGACGTGCAATTATACTATTTATTTTTGTTTCAGTGTTTCTCTGCGTACAAGTAGATGCCTAGAAAATTCAGGTTTTCAGGTAGGTACATAGGTAATACAAAATTTTTACTCCGTTTTTTGAGAAGGAAAATTATTGTTGGGTTTTCGTAAGTTTGTACTTATATTAATTTATTTTTGTCTCTAGAGTTTGAGTGTGTGCGGAAAATTTCGTTTTCCAGGAAGGAAATACTTATTTTGTGGTTAAATCAAAGGATCCCATGGTTCGAAACTTCCTATTTATTTGATTGATTATGCAATTTATTTTTGTTGCTGGTGTTTGAGTGTGGAACTGAAAATTCCGTTTTCCAGCGAAGTATACTTAATGCAAGTTTTCGTTTAAAAATAAGGTTGTATTTATCGAATACTTTGCACAATCAGCTGTTTCTATCTCTGACCTAAAAACGCTGAGGTCTGCCGGTACTACCTACTTCGGGCTTTGCCTGTAACATATCTATTTCGTCGCGATCGCGTTATAACTACTATCCCCTTCTTTAATTGTTTTCCATCCAAAGGTTGCCTGGAACAGATTGCTTTTAGCGATAAGGCCGCCCGTTGTGCCATATTGTTTGGTTTACTTATATTCTTTTTTTGACATGACAGCGTCTAAAAAATTGATGGAACTCCTGCATTCACAAAAAGTGTCTGTTCCGGGTAACAGACACCGTCATGTTCCGGTACCATGATGGCGTCATATTAAACGTCACAAGTCTCGTGTTTGTTTTATATTGTTTGAAAAAAATATCGCTCATCAAGGCTTGTGTTATGGCGACGAGTGACGAATAGACACGACTTATATAATGGAAAAAAATATAAAAGAGAAAAAAAAGGGAAAATAAAATGAAAAAAGAAGGAAAAAATCTTAATTTTCATCGTTACAGACAAACATTTTTTTAGCAGGATTTTATGTTAGGATTACAGTTTAATATGGTACAATAAAGAGTTTATCTATATTTAGCCGCAGTTTCGATCGAGTTGCACTCATCGTGGTCATGAAAAGACTAAGTACCCGTAGGTCATCTGATGACTTCTGGTGAAATCCGTGTTTATAGAATGATTATTTCTTATCGCGTATAAAAATGAGTTTTAGAATTAAGTAAGTATATAAATTGGGTTTGGTTTTCTTCAGGCTATTGCGTTTATTATATTTCTAAACTTGATATTGGTAAATGCATATTTCACACTAAATTTTTGCGTAAAAATGCATTAATTAGTTAGTTATATAATTGTCATGAACTTTGCAACTGTGTTATATAAATATTTTAATTATATACGACTCTACCATTCATTAGGTATTATAAATTATGTAATTTTT
Organism: Idaea aversata; assembly: GCA_907269075.1. NCBI lineage: Eukaryota > Metazoa > Arthropoda > Insecta > Lepidoptera > Geometridae > Idaea > Idaea aversata. Next base: position 11,137,351 of record OU026104.1, on the reverse strand, counting down.
ATACGAAATTGTTGCATAAAAATGCTTTTGTTTGCTATTTTTGGAAGATATTATAAATACGAACAATCACAGATTTAGATAAGTCCTCAGTTTGTGTTGTAACTTAAAAAAATTGGTTAAATTGGGTTACGTTAAAATAGTGTTGTTACATTTTTAAAAACCCGAAATTTGGGTAAATTAAGTTAATTTTCCTTAAATTATTTTGTTATAATATTCTGGTATTTTTACCTGTCCTGCGTAAACCAAATAAGGATAATATGGTTATCGGTTTTAAACGCATTATGTTTGTTTCCATGTCACGTTTTAGAGGCCAAACGCGTAAATTGATTTTGTTTAATACTAGCCCACGACTGCGCCCGCGTAAAAGTCGTTTTTTTTTTGATCAAAAGCACTTAGATTGATATAAACTTCGATGCAAATCATGAATTTCAATAAGTAATAGTACATTGTTATCCTAGGTGTGAAAGTCACTCATTACAAGCCATGAGACGGAGTTTGGCGCCCGAGCGTAGCGAGGGCGCTAATAGTTCGAGGGACTTAATGAGTCTTTCACCCGAGGTAAACACTGTGCTTTTCATTACGAATAATACATAAATTTCTTCCTAACAATGAGAGTGAATGAGAGACTCCATACTACCTGATCCTCTTCCAAGGTTGGGACCAAAGAGGTTATATACATGTAGTGTTATTCTTTGGTGTTACTTAAAGCAAGGAGGTTAGGTTTTTGAAGTTCTTAATGCGTAATGATACTGATACTGGCTACATGCACATTGCACAAGCCGTGCGAAGCCATAATTTGACATGACAGCTGTCAGTGAAAGCGATTTTCCCTAGGGCTGAAAGTTTTATTTTCTACACGCTCTTCAGGCATCTTTAGACCTACTTTCGGAGTATGAGTAATGAAAAATACGTAACATGTCTTTCATAAATTCTGTTAATTTATGGAATATTTATGCATTTAAAGTAGATTGGATCAAGGAATCACGTTGTCCCATACAAACTTTGCCCCCCTTTCTCACCCCCTAAGGGGTGGAATTGCAGAAAATCCTCTCTTATCGGATGCCTACGTCATACAAAGAACACACCCTTCAAGTTTCAGGTCTCTACGATCAGCGGTTTTGTCTGTGCGTTGATCCGTCAGTCATCCAACAAATCTAGATAGATTTGTTGGATCAGTCAGTCAGTCATATGTAAAGAATCTTCTTTAGTTCCGTATGTACAGTTACATTACCAATTAGCTGAACCCCACGTGACCCAGAGCTCACTCGCAAATCTGTAAGGTTGTAAAGTAATGTTACCTAATTCTGTTTTTTTAACAATATACTATACAATACAATATCACTACATAGTATAAAACAAAGTCGCTTTCTCTGTCCCATGTCTCTATATCCCTATGTATGCTTAAATCTTTAAAACTACGCAACGGATTTGCAGAACTACGCAACGGATTTTGATGCGGTTTTTTTAATAGATAGAGTGATTCAAAAGGAAGGTTTATATGTATAATACATGCATAAATAGCCGTGTGAAGCCGGGGCGGGTTGCTAGTACAATATAAAAAATAACAAAACAGGTAATACTATATTTTTTACAGATATGCGAATGAGCTCTAGGTCACGTGGGGTTCAGCTAATTGGTAATGTGAGTGTACCTAAGGGGGGTTACATTTATACACTCTGTATAAAGTAGGTACCTATACTAAAAAGTAATAGTCAAAATCGCTTCAAACAACTAAGTTATACCTGAACAGCCACATAAAAAACAAACAATCAAATTGACAACCTCCTTTTTTCAAAGTCGGTTAAAAATACGTTTTAAACTAAAAACTACATGCACTGTTTACGATATCATTACAAAGGTAATTATAATAATAACAGTGTGGTTAGTTGTTTAATATTTAATTAGTCACCTACATTTTGTAGAAGTTTAGGTATCTATTATAGGTACCTGTGGCGAGAGGTGATATTTCTTTAAAGGTAAGCCGATAAAAAAATCAATAGCAACAAAAAATATTTTGAGTGCGTGTGAAGAATCAACATTTTGCTACACCACAGGAGGGTACTGTTGCCTGATTCCTAAAGGTAAGCCGACAGGAATCGGGTTGTATGGCCCCTCGCTACTGGTAGGTACAGCGCATGGTGTGATGAAGGAGTATTTTTCAAATTCCATAAGATTTTCAAGGCACAGGCAACTTGATAAATTAAAATTAAACGTTTGATTATTTAATTTTAACCTTAATTATTTTGATTTATTGTTATAGGTACTGAATTCTGAATTTAATTTGATATTTATTAAAAGAAAAGAAAATTTTCGAATCCGTCGCGCCGTAGAGAGGGGATAGCTGTCTACTCTCCATCCGTCTTACGCTTTTTCGATCAGGTCACGTGTCCTGACGCGAGCTTAAGATTTTATACCCATTACAGAAAAAGTGCTCAACGCCGCTAAAGAAGTTTTCACTTCAATAAAAGATTTTTTTAAGTGAGTTTTTAAGTGATCTATAAAAAAAATTGAAACAGTCATATTAAGAACTGCCTGCTTTTTGTGAAGTCGGATAAAAACTTAAAAAGATATTGTTCGATGGTTCGAGATACACAGTGTATTCTTCCGTAATAAATATAATTTCAAATTCATTGTCATAAAGCCACTTTCTAAATCTATAGGTACTCATTTCATATACCAATTTTGGTGCGCAAGAGTGTCTAACTCTATTAACAGTGGTATCAATTTAGCGCTTTTGGTGTTAAATTTAGCACTTTTTTGACGTGACAACGTTTTATAAATTGGTTTGCCGGGTGAAACTTCAAGAAACTGCGTTACGCTCCGCTGACGTTATGCGCTCACAATGAGAGCGAGTGAGAGGCACGCGTCCTTTCCACTCGGGCATGGTTAGCCCGCCTAAGAGCGAGAGAGACAGACATAAAAAGTGAAAGGCACGCGTCCCTTCCACTCGAGCACAGTTGTTGTCACGTAAAACTTTCGCCCGTATACCGACTTTACAGGCAACCAGTTTTTTTTTATTTAATATTATTATTTATTTGTAGTATTTGTGTTTTTAGTATTTTTGTTTTTTTTTTTGTATTGATTTAGTATTTGTTTATTGTTTTTAATGTTTGTGATTTTCTTTTAGTTTTTTTTTGCTTTTGTTTTTTATTTGTATGTGTATTTAATTGTGAATTGCATTAATGATGATTGAATAAATATATTTATGTACCTACTATACAACTGACATATTTAATATTTAATTTTTGAGTTTTTGAAAAAGTATATACTTAGTACTTACTTATATCACTTAACTTTTGTAAGAAGAATAGGTTTGGCATTTTTTAGTTTATTAAACAACTAGCGACCCGCCCCGGCTTCACACGGCTATATTATGCATGTATTATACATATAAATCTTCCTCTTGAATCACTCTATCTATTAAAAAAAACCGCATAAAAATCCGTTGCGTAGTTTTCAAGATTTAAGCATACATAGGGAATAGGGACAGAGAAAGCGTCTTTGTTTTATACTATGTAGTGATATTTTATCAATACAAAAATAGCTGTCTGTAAAGTCGGTTTAGGGACGATAATTTTACGTCTTTAGGAAACCATAAAATATTGGGTTTTTTTTAATATTCGTTTTTATATTTTTTCCTTTTTTTTCTCTTTTTTTCACTCGTCACCATAACACAAGCCCAGATGAGCGATACTATTATTAAATACTCTGTTTCCTAACGGGAACGGACACGTCATGGTATGTTACCATGGCGCATGATGTCACACAATATTACCGTGACACTTTTTTGTGAATGCAATTGTTCCACAAATTTATTATACACGTTTTCACGTCATAATAATAACGGACGGTGATGAATTTTATCAACGAATAATTGATGTATTAAGCACTATTAAAGTGATTAAAAATTGGATTTTTACTGGGATTTTTTATTTATTTACTTTAATAATCAAAAATAAACATACTTTTTTGACAGTTTAGCACCTTTTACATAAACCAAGTTGGCAACACTGTCTAATAATACGTGCGCATACAAACTATAACATATTCTACGGTCTCTATTGTCTTACTGTATTCACTTTCACGTATTTAATTATTCCTACATGACGTAGATTGTTACGTTAGAATTGCATAATGGTATTATTAAAATTGTTTTAATGTGCTTTTATTTGGGACAGTAGTTGAAGCTATTATTTTGAACCATTGAAGTATATTATTGTACTAGCGTAGGTTTGTTATCTCGACTTCACTCATCACTACACTTATAAAATAAGGTCCTCCGCCGCGTCTGTCTGTCGGTCTGTTCGCTATAAACTCAAAAATATACCACCGATTTTCATTCTGTTTTTACCAATGGATAGAGAGGTTCTCGAGGAAAGTTTTAGTGTAGTGTTTCTTATTTGTGTCTATACTATGTCGTGTGTTTGTTCGAATAAATTATATTCTATTAAGTATATTATTCTATGTATATAATACAAAACTACCATGCGTACGAAGTCGCGGGCAACAGCTAGTCTTCTATATCAGAGAGAAAAATCATGACGAAATGTCTGAAACCAGTCTCAAACTTCGCATAAGGGCTCCTTTGGGAAGAAAAATATTATACGCTTAGAAAATATATTTTTTAAATTCGACCCCTAAAAGGTTAAAAGGGCTGATAAACTTCGTAGTACGAAAATGCGCTCTATAATACGCAATAATCCAGATTTCCCCAAAGGATTGAGAACGCACAACAATTAAATTATTGTCTTTCAGCGAAAAGTTATTTCTGATAGAGACCCATTTTAATAGGTTCTCATTAGTGCATTAGACCATTTGAATAGCGATGATGAGGTTGAGGATGTAGACTGCCTAAAAGACTTTGCCCTGATTTCGTGGGAACGTGTGGGATGAAAATTAGCATCTGTTTATTTCCAGCGGACTCAATGTTTCCTCATACTTTTCATTGGAATCCATATCATAGAAAACATCATCATCTTCCTGCCCTTATCCCAATTTATTTGGGGTCGGCGCAGTATGCTTTTTCTTCCCTGAACTCCTATTAGTCCTCATCTCATCGTTCACATTCATCTCTCTCATGTCTTGTCTCACGCAGTCCACCCATCTTTTCTTAGTCGTCCTCTTCCTCTCCATCTCTCTACATTCATACTCATCACTCATAGAAAACATACACTCAAGAAATACAATCCAGAAAAATAGAAAAACTAATATAATAATATGCGACACCGATTCTTGGTGATTCCTTATTCGTACAGCAAGGAAATGGAATTGCCTGCGTCTGTCTTTCCTAACGATGTACAATTTGGGGGTTTTCAAGTCACGGGAGAACAGGGCATCTTATAAATAGTATAGCGCGTGACATCTTAGACCGCATCCTTATGTACCTTCATGCAGGTGTGATAGTGGTCAAACGCAGACCTATCGTAGTAATTTTTTCAGGTATGATGAGTAGTAAAGGACTATTTTTTACCGACTTCAAAACAGAAGGTTCTCTTTTATTTAATACTGACAGAATAGGTTCGGATTAGGTGAGAATTTTTACGAGCGAGCGTTTTATGAAAGAGTTATGGAATGAAGTTTGTGCAATTTTGCCTAACATTTACTGTCGCGTATTCGGGCCAGAAATCTCAAGGTTTATTTAAACCTACCTTGTTGCATTAAAATTATAATTTCAGTAGCTAATTGATGTTTGTGTGTTTAGCAAGAAAATAACTCTTGTTTATTTCTTTTCTTGCATTTGTATTTTGCGTAGACAAGGTTTTATTTCATACTTTATATTACGACTACATAATTTATTGATGTTAAAATCTATTTCTGCAGTATTAGACCAGGGTCGATAATTTTTGAAACCAAAAAAAATCACAGTAGGATGAAACCCATTAGAAAAGGAGGGGAATATGATAAAAATGAAAGGAAAAATAAATTACGATCGATTTTCTCTATCGGTTTTATGCATTTTCTGAGAAGATTTACTACAGTAACATATATATTTTTTTTCACCATCGGAAAGTAGATATTTCAGCGAACAGAAAGCATACCAACTTTTTGAAAAAAGCTGATATTTTGACGCGAGAATTTTCGATTGAAAATTAGGTTGCTTTTTTGATATTAAGTTAAAACAAGGCGAAAAAATAAATATTTTAAATCAAATAAATTACAGTGTATTTGGGACATAATAAGGTAAGTTTTCACCAAATTTCGTAGAAAAAAAAACATTTTTGGTTATTTGAATTTTTCACCTAAATTTTGAGGTTATGTGAAAAAATTGTGAATACAAAAGTTGTAGATCTTTTTATTACCTACAACTTTGCCATTTTACTTTTTTCCATAGGACTTGTAGTTTTGCCGGAAATCAAAATAAACCATTTTTTACCCTTAAAAACCCACCCCCTCCCACTTCCCGAACTCGGATCGACCGTAATTTATTTTTCCTTTCATTTTTATCATATTCCCCTCCTTTTCTAATGGGTTTCATCCTACTGTGAATTTTTTACCATTTTTGAAGGCTTCGGCCCTGGTCTATATACTATATCTAGATATATTAATTGTCTACATCTATTTCATACACTATTTAGTATGATAGCTATTTAAGAAAGTTTTTTTGCTCGTTTGTTTGTAACGAATAGGCTCCGAAACTACTGGACCGATTTTGACGAACTTTGGTATGAAGATACATTGAATTATTGGGAGTAACATAGACTACTTTTTATCCCGATATTCCCACGGGATCGGGAGTTACGCGGGTGAAACCGTGGACCGACGACGGCAGTATTAATTGGCGCCGAATTTGGTCTTTATGGGATAATGTCATTATTTGCAGAAAGTCCACAAGTAAAACATCTATTAGGTGACAATGATGGCAAAATGACTAGCTAGTAAAACGTCCAAAATGTGATATTGTCGATATGTCTAGATTGGCGAAACGACTATAGCTAAAACGATAGGCATTCATACTACTTAAATCAAACATGATTTTTTTTAATATCGTACATAATGCGCTTCCTGCAGCCTTCATTTACCAATACTAAACAAAATTTATTACCATTCAATTTTAGACGCTATTTTCGCACTGTAAAGACTTAAAAGACCTAAAACATTGAAATGTAGTCGAAACGCACTGGCTAAAGTAATTTGAGTCTTATTTTAACGTTGTTAGACTTTTTGTTTGAATGGGTGGATGATGATAAAAAACCGGATGACAGCAATCCAAAGATTGGATTAGGTACCAGTCGATTATTGGGTTTTTTATACGGCTTCACTTGAAAATGTAGTATACCCATTGTTTTTTTGACGTTATCACTACATAGTATAAAACAAAGTCGCTTTTTCTGTCCCTATTTCCCTTTGTATGCTTAAATCTTTAAAACTACGCAACGGATTTTGATGCGGTTTTTTTAAATAGATAAAGTGATTTAAGAGGAAGGTTTATATGTATAATACATGCATAATTTAGCCGTGCGAAGCCGGGGCGGGTCGCTAGTAACATCTAATAAACTAATGGATCACCTGCATTCACAATTTCAACGTCATCGCGTTCCATAGCAACGTCATGTTATTGACAAGGACGGTTCCATAGCAACGTTATGATATTGACAAGGTAATCATAGCAACGTATGAAGACTTAGTCCCATTGGCCCCGCTGGCTTTTCCCCGCCAGCGGGGCAGATGGGAAAAAGTGTTGCATCGGCCCCGCTGAACACAGACGCGGACGCTAGCGGGGCCGATGAAACAAATTAAGTTTCATTTGCCCCGGTATAGGACTTACTTCCATCGGGCCCGCTAGCAGATAGGAAAAAGAGATTCATCGGCCCCGCTAGCGTCGGCGTCGGCGTTTTGCGGGGACGATGGCACAAATTAAGTTTTTGCCAGCGTCCCGGTATTGCATGTAACGGCGAGGATGGGTAGGTACAGATCAAGTTACAAATAGAGGCAATCAATACTTAGGTTGCCGAAAAAGTAATGTCTGTAATTAAAATAGTTTGTATGTTAATCAGATTTTATTGAGTGCTCAAAATACATAATATTTTAATAATAAAAAAATACACATAACAAGAACATCACGTAAACATTTTTTAATTTTCATAATCATAGATGGTATTCACACAAATTACATAAATAAATAAATAAAGTTTTGTAAGATGAATATAATATTTTAGGTAAACAACATCACATAAAAAATACAGTATTTGACGAAAAATTAACGAGAGAAAACATTAACATTACAAACTTAACTTAAACTCAAACTATCTCAGTGTTTCGAGAAAATGTCTACTGGTTATTGGTCCATTTACAAATTTCAAGATCAAGTTATACTATTTAAATAATCAACAAAACAAAAAAAACACAAAACAAGGACATTACTTAATAACGAGTTGCTTAATTTTTAATAGAGCCAGCCGGGCCGATGGGAGTAAGTCTAAGATAGTACCAAAAAGTTAATTGCAAACTCAATATTTTCTTTAATATTCTTATAGAAAGTCATACACTGCTTAATGGGACACATCACTCTCGATACATTTGCACACTCAAAGTTCTAACTTTTAATAGTTTTTTCATAAATGGTCTAACTTTTACAAGAATTAGAGCAGGAATATAAACAATAATTCAGTGCTTTTGCCGCCAGCGGGGCAGAGCCAGCGGGGCCGATGGGACTAAGTTCGTATGAAGTACCTATGCAGAATGGTAAAGACAACAAAACAAAATAGTTCTTATGACGTTATCACGTAAAATGATCGTACGTAAACGGACTTTACAGGCAACCATATTTAGGGTTCCGTAGTTTTTTACTTAATTCACTTTTTGTCCAATTTTTACCTGACTGCAAGGAATGGGTTATGTTTTGGCGCCTATACCTTTGTTATGTTTCTTATCTTCTTTATTCCCTCATATCTAACGTAAGATGAGACATTTTTGAACTCACAGCGGCTGTGTCCCTGACCTGACGCAGCCTACCGGATATAAAAAAAACCGCTAGACTAAGAACCGTTATTACTAAATAAAGCTATCTGACACCAATATACTTATAGACTTAAAAACCTAACTAAGTATTAATATTAATAAACCAGAAAGTTTGGTTATTTATTTGTTTGTTTGTGTTCTTTACGTTCAAACGACTGGATCAGTTTGGATGAAAGTCGGCATAGTGCTAGTTAGGAGATAGAAAAGGACAAGGATTCCACGGAATCCCGTGGGAATATCAAAGCAAAAAGTAGCCTATAGCCTTTCTCGATAAATGGACTATCCAACACACAAGAATTTTTCAATTCGAACCAGTAGTTCCTGAGATTAGCGCGTTCAAACAATCAAACAAACTCTTCAGCTTTATAATATTGGTAAGTATAGAAAAGAAAAAAAGACTAATCCCGAAATCTCTTAAACTAAAATAGCTACGAATTTGAAAATTTTAACGTAGAAGAGCACTATTAGACCAGGGCCTTCAAAAATGATAAAAAATGAAAAAAAATCACAGTAGGATGAAACCCATTAGAAAAGGAGGGGAATATGATAAAAATGAAAGGAAAAATAAATTACGGTCGATCCGAGTTCGGGAAGTGGGAGGGTGGTTTTTAAAAAACTGGGTTATTTGAATTTTTCACCTAAATTTTGAGGTTATGTGAAAAAATTGTAAAACAAAAGTTGTAGATCTTTTTATTACCTACAACTTTGCCATTCAACTTTTTTCCATAGGACTTGTAGTTTTGCCGGAAATCAAGATGAACCATTTTTTACCCTTAAACCCCCCCCCCCTCCCACTTCCCGAACTCGGATCGACCGTAATTTATTTTTCCTTTCATTTTTATCATATTCCCCTCCTTTTCTAATGGGTTTCATCCTACTGTGATTTTTTTGGTTTCAAAAGTTATCGACCCTGGTCTATATGACAGGCAATTGTTTTCAGCATTTGTTCAGGATATAGCCCTGAAGGCCCGAACCCCTTGGACCTGGATTGGGACGTGGATGTCGGTACTTCGAAGTAAATTAAAACAAACACCGGCCAAGTGCGAGTCGGACTCACGCACGAAGGGTTCCGTACCATAATATACTGTTTTTAGTACTTATTTGTTGTTATAGCGGCAACAGAAATACATCATCTGTGAAAATTTCTGTCTAGCTATCCCGGTTTATGAGATACAGCCTGGTGACAGACAGACGGACAGAGGAGTCTTAATAATAGGGTCCCGTATTAACCCTTTGGGTATGGAACCCAAAAAAATATTTATGTAGACAGAGCGCTAGTACCCGCCAGGACGGACACAGAATACATAACAGTTACCATCTATACTAATATTATAAAGCTGAAGAGTTTGTTTGTTTGTTTGAACGCGCTAATCTCAGGAACTACTGGTTCGAATTGAAAAAATATTTTTGTGTTGGATAGTCCATTTATCGAGGAAGGCTATAGCCTACTTTTTATTTTGAAATTCCCACGGGATCGGGACTTATGCCGGTGAAACCGCGGAGCGCAGCTAGTGGTACATATATTCGTTTTACAACATCAATACTAGATGGCGCCACAGGTAAAATTAGATCGCGCTATCGATGTGTTCCTCCGATAGGTATCTACTGTATTCTGTCTAAGCGAGGGTTTATGAATGAAAATGTCAATTTAAATTTTTTGTTTCGGATGTATTTTTGTAAGGAATGTACTTTTAAAACATTCCTCAAGGACGCAGTGTTACCTACCAGTTACCACCTTAGTGGATATACCTAGCACATAAACTGGTGGTTTGCGCGGTGCAGTTCGAGACCCATGCGTAATGATGGTAGATTAATACCGCAAATAGGCATATCTGAAACCTATCTATCCTGGGATACCTACGTCACTGCGAAAAACTTTTCATCGAATATTGTTTCATCGAATACTTTTCATCGATATCTCTATACTGCGACGCTTTATTAAATCGATGTATTGGTACTGCGATGTAACGTTACATCGAAAAACTATTCTGCGAAGGATTTTACTGCGAAAATACCATACTGCGAAGACTTGTTTAATCGACATCTTGTTACTTCGAACTTTACATAAAATAATTACATTTTAAAAAATCGTGAAATATGCAGGGTTGTCGGAGAATACCGAGGGGTACCTAACTCACCCCCAAAAGATTCGCGATTTTTTCAATTACGCTTTTTTTTTTTTAGGATCTTTAAAATATTTATTATTGCATAGTAGACATTTTTATTAGGTTTTTTTTTGTTTCTAAACCTTTTTTACTTAATTATTGTACATTAATTTTAAAAAATAGGATGTCACTTTTCTGACTATCCTGTATAATAACAAAAATGCAATCATCCTACAGCATGACGAAGATGATCAATACATGCCACACATTACATAACATTACATTATTTTTTTAATTAATGTAAGTAAGTAAGTACAATAAGTGTTGTAAAACAAAAAAAACCTAAAATAAATTCTACAATGCAAAAATATTATTTGATATTAAAAAAAGCCCCTAAAATCATAACGCAAAAACGAAAAAAAAAAAAACCGCGAAACTTTTGGGGGTGAATGAGATACCCCTCGGTATGAGGTACCTAATTTTGACTGACCACCCTGTATTTTTCATCACATATTTTTAATTTAATTAATTTTTGTACAGGTCGCAGTAACAAGATGTCGATTAAACAAGTCTTCGCAGTATGGTATTTTCGCAGTAAAATCCTTCGCAGAATAGTTTTTCGATGTAACGTTCCATCGCAGTAACAATACATCGATTTAATAAGGCGTCGCAGTATAGAGATATCAATGAAACAAAATTCGATGAAAAGTTTTTCGCAGTGACGTAGGTATCCCATCTATCCTGAAATCTGAAATTTATCGTAAAAAAACCATTGGTGCACGACGGTCGGGATTCGAACCAACGACCTTCAAATAAAAAAAAAGCCTAATATAGAAAAGGCTAAATGATTCACTCAAGTAGAAATCGAAAGAAACCATATCAGCGCTGAATGACGTTGATATTAAAATGGAAACCTTACAAGTAAACTATTAAAAGGGGGGCTATTAATGTGGCACAAGAAGTGATAGTTTCCGGTAGTAGGTAGTCAAAAATAGTGGTCAAAAATACCTCGCATAACTTTTTTTTAACTAAACTGTGGATATTCTTTCAAAACGACAAGGGATTCTCGTATTCATTACTTATACCAAAATGTCAAAAAAGATCAAAACTAAAAATGAGATGAAAACACTATTTTATCTTAGAATAATCTATATTGAATTTAAAACTTCTAAAGCTATTGGTTGTCGGTTTTCACTGTTGGATAGTTGTATTTTCTTTCTTTCTTTCATACTTTACGTCATCTCTACTCATGTGACTTTACATCAAAATCCACCAACTAGAACTTGAATTATCAAGGAAGAACGAAGTAACGATTCTAAAACAGTATATCTACACTATTACCTGTATTATCATCACTTCACTTCACTACATAGTATAAAATAAAGTCACTTTTCGCCGTCCCTGTATCCCTATGTCCCTTTGTATGCTTAGTTAGATCTTTAAAACTACGCAACGGATTTTTATGCGATTTTTTGTAATTGATAGAGTTATTCAAGAGGAAGGTTTATATGTATACTACATGCATAATATAGCCGTGCGAGGCCGGAGCGGGTTGCTAGTAATATTATAAAGAAGAAATATTTGATTGATTGTTTTAATTGAATAACCTTCGAAACTACTGGACCGATTTTGATGAAACTTGGTACGAGGATACATTGATTCATTGGGAGTAACATAGGCTACTTTTTAATCCCCCGGGATCGGGACTTACGCGGGCGAAACCGCGAGTTGATGCTAGTAATATTATAAAGAGGAAAGATTTTTTGTTTGTAACGAATAGGCACCGAAACTACTGGATCGTATTTAATTAAACTTCGTATGGAAGATACATTGAGTCCCAAGGATAGTCTACTTTAATTTTCATATTCTTTCCGCGGGTGAAACCGCTGGACACTGCTTGTTTTGTAATAAAAACAAATCATCTTTAAAACTACGCAACGGATTTTGATGCGGTTTTTTTTATAGATAGAGTGATTCAAGAGAAAGGTTTTGTATGTATAATACATGCATAATATAGCCGTCCGAAGCCGGGGCGGGTCGCTAGTTATTAATGAACAATTTAATAACTTGGTACCTATAGATATCTTAATCTTAATATATATAAATCTCGTCTTAATATATATAAATCTCGTGTCACAATGTTTGTCCTCAATGGACTCCTAAACCACTTAACCGATTATAATAAAATTCGCACACCATATGCAGTTCGATCCAACTTGAGAGATAGGATAGCTTACATCCCGATATTCCCACGGGATCGGGAGTTACGCGGGTGAAACCGCGGAGCGCAGCTAGTAAACTATAAAACGTCCTATCACGATCGAAACACGTATTAAGTTTAAAAAGGTGTTTAAAATGCACTCGTATCATTTGTATGCAAGTCACGATATCACGGTAGCGCAATTGTTAGGTTAGATAGAGGTTTTACTCTATGAGATAGCGAATTATTTCAACAAATTTAAAAGTCGAATTAAAATATATACATTTATTCAGACAAGTACACGAATTACACCTTGTACTTTTATATATTCTGTGCCTACACATAAAATGACACTTTCACCGTTAATTTATCTGGTCTTTTCCACTTTAAAAACCTGGACCTGAGAAAATAAGCACCCAGGTCCTTTTGACGTGACAACGTCTTATAAATTGGTTTGCCGGGTGACACTTCAAGAAACTGCGTTACGCTCCGCTGACGTTATGCGCTCACAATGAGAGCGAGTGAGAGGCACGCGGGCATGGTTAGCCCGCCTAAGAGCGAGAGAGACAGACATAAAAAGTGAAAGGCACGCGTCCCTTTTTTATTCGACTTCAAAAAAGGAGGAGGTTCTCAATTCGTCTGTATGTTTTTTTTTTTGTGTGTATGTCTTGTGCGCGATCATTCGAAGACGGCTCAACCGATTGAGATGATTCTTTTTGTGTTCGAAAAGTGATACCTCAGGGGTGGTCCCATAAAATTTGGTGAGGATCTGATGAGAATCTTCGGAGTGATGAACTGAATTGCACCTCGGGAGTGCAGCAAATTGCTCAGTTTTCGATTTCCACCAGTAGATTTGGCCCATAAACGAATAGTTACCGATAAATGGAATATCTGAAACCACCTTCTCATCAGAAAACTCTTCAATCAGTTACGATTACAGGTTACAATTTGAAGATTTTAGTCGAATTTAGTCGCCGGACTGGGTTTGAATGAATGTTGATAGAGAACCCTATCTTAAATGAAGTTCTGATGAGGATCTTCGAAGTGATGAACAGAAATGCACCTCGAGAGTGCAGCAAATTGCTCATTTTTCGATTTCCACCAGTAGAATTGGCCCATAAACTAATAGTTACCGATAAATGGAAAATCTGAAACCACCTTCTCATCAGAAAACTCTTCAATCGGTTACGATTACAGGTTACAATTTGAATAAAATATTCGCTTTTGCCTCGCCGGACTGGGTTTGAATGAATTTTGATAGAAAACCCTATCCTAAATGAAGATCTGATGAGGATCTTCGGAGTGATGAACAGATCTGCACAGCGAGATTCAACAAATTGCTCAGGTTTCCATTTCCACTAATAGAAGTGGCCGATACACAAAGAGGATGAATGGGGCATCCAAAAACACCTTCTTATCACCAAACTCTTCAATGGGTTACGATTAGGTACAGGTTGCAATTTGAAGAAACAGTCGCTTTCGCCTCATGGAGTAGAATTTTCAGTGACAGTGGCACTAAAAATGGTTAAATAAAAAATAAATAAAAATTTAAAAAACCGACTTCAAAAAAACCTGAAAAGAAAAACTAACAAAACCTGAAAAAAAAAACCAAAAAGTGAAAAATAACCCATTTCGGGTCACTAAGACAGCAGATAACTTAAACATAAGTACTTACTTGGAAGTCGGACTGTTTTCTTTATACCTCTCAACATTCAATGTAACCCAGTCCGACTTCCAAGTAAGTACTTATGTTTAAGTTATCTGCTGTCTTAGTGACCCGAAATGGATTATTTTTCACTTTTTGGTTTTTTTTTTCAGGTTTTGTTAGTTTTTCTTTTCAGGTTTTTTTGAAGTCGGTTTTTTAAATTTTTATTTATTTTTTATTTTATTTCATTATGGCGCTGTTTTCCTTAATTTGGGTCAATGTGCGTGTAAGAGCATCCTCATTGTCACTCCAACCATCACAGGTCTATAAAGACGACTCCAATAAAATTATTATTTTGGGTCCTTTCCTCTATGGACCTGTTCTTTAAATCACTGGTGATTAGATAGATAGATTATTTCTTTATTGCAAACACCATTTTTAAATACCTAACATAAAATATAAAAACCAAAGCTTAAGTCTAAGTATTACAAAGGGCGGCCTTATCGCTCAAAGCGATCTCTTCCAGACAACCTGCTGTGATTAAAGGATACCCAAATTATAATATTGTTGGAGTAGCCTTTAAGTACCTGGGTGTTTATTTTCTCAGGTGCTCAAAGGACACTAAAGTGTCGCCTGTAAGTACCTCAGCGATATCACCCAATTGGAATATACTTATTCGGATTTTTAAGTTTATACTGGGTTTAATTTTTTTGGCTTAGATAAAAATCTTTCAAACTGATCGACCCCTTCCTCTGCTTCCTCCCGTGCTTGTCGCCACGCTATTCGCTCAGCTTGTCACCGTGTCACCTTGCGCCTACGCACGTGCGCTCTCATATCCCGGACGCATGTCGCTAATCGTCTACTACATGACCCTTGTTACGTCTATACGGGTCAATATTGAAGCTATTCATTGATGCAATGTTTATTTTCATTAGGTATGGTTGAAATATTTTTATTTATTTAATTTCACTCAAATAGAACATTATACACAACAATATAATACGCTAAAACTAAGTCCAATTCGTATTCGCACAAAACTTTCAACATTCTTTGTCATCCTAGTTATCTTTGGTTGAAATTGTGTTAATTTTAATATCTTTAAATATTAAAGAGAAAAAGACTTATCAAGAAACCTCTGAAATTACAAGAGCTGCGAGTCTGAAACTTATAGATCACTAGCGACCCGCTCCGGCTTCGCACGGCTATATTATGCATGTATTATACATATAAACCTTCCTCTTGAATCACTCTGTCTATAAAAAAAAACCGCATCATATTCGTTGCGTAGTTTAAAAGATTAAAACATACGTAGGGATATAGGGACAGAGATAGCGACTTTGTTTTATACTATGTAGTGATACCGTCGATACAAAAAGAGCTTACGAGCATTTTTGTAACAGAAACACACTTAAAAAATTATTCCCACAGATAGTAAACCTTGTTTTGCCATATTACAAAAATAAATATACATGTTGTTCGATTCTCAGACCCAACGAATATCACAAAAATTTCATACAAATCGGTTCAGCCGCTTCGGAGAAGTTTGGTAACTAACACCGCGACACAAGAATTTTATGTAAGTACCTATATAGATAGATAGAATCGATTTTCTCTAAAAAATAACATTCACCTTTAATATTTATTTTAATAGAATCTGTACATTATTTATTCTAAAAAACGAAAATCACGAAGTAACAAAGACATAGGTACAGACTGAAAACACCACCGCTATTTTTTACGGCACTATCGTAAAAAAATAAAATTCTTTAAATACCTACTGGTATTTATACATTGCCATTGCAGAAAAAAATTATAAAGACCTACCGACTATCTAAAAAAATACGGGGTTTTTTATGTCACATTTTTTGTATTATAGGTAACTAGCAAAGCTATCGCGATCGATGCCAATCGGTCTAGTTAGTTTTGGATCCTATTCAATGCAAACAAACAAACAAATCTTTCCTCTCTATTATTAAGATTAAAGATAGATTATTAAAGACTACTAGCTGTACCGGCAAACGTTGTTTTGCTATAAGTATAAAAAAAAAATAGATGTGGTTCGATTCTCAGACCTAACTTCTTCTTCTTCTCGTATAGTGTTGTGGCTCACCTATTGTTAGAGTTTTCAGATCGCCTTAAGGCCTCTAACTTGATCTCACGACTGCTACTAGAGGTAGCAACCGGGACCAACGGCTTAACGTGCCTTCCGAAGCACAGAGGGGCTCATGAAAACACATTTTTGCCACACTACTAATTGGCCACCCATCGAAGTAATGACCGCGCCAGGCGTTGCTTAACCCGCACGACCGTAAACAATCAGCGAGCGTCGAATATAACCTACACCTACACAAATTGGTTCACTCGTTTAGGTGGAGATGGGTAACTAACTGCCACGAGAATTTTATATTTATAGGGATATATTATTATACACTGAAAAAAATAATCAGTGAATACTACTGAAAAATCAGTAAGCCTAACTGAAAAAATCAGTTAAAATGGAGCCAACTGTAAAAATCAGTTATTTTAACTGTAATAAAACAGTAAGGGTAAAACAGTTGATTTTACTGAATAGTCAGTTAAGAGAAACAGTAAAAAATAAAACAGTTGAAGCAATTGCTTGAATTTAACTGAATAAATCAGTAAAGGAAAACAGTAAAAGAAAACAGTTAATAAAAACAGTTAATGGAAACAGTAACTAAAGACAGTGAGTTTAACTGAATAAATCAGTAAAGGAAAACAGTAAAAGAAAACAGTTAAAGAAAACAGTTAATGGAAACAGTAACTAAATACAGTGAATTTAACTGAATAAATCAGTAAAGGGAAACAGTTAAGGAAAACAGTTAAAGATAACAGTTAAGGAAACAGTTAAAGAAAACAGTTAAAGAAAACAGTAAAAGAAAACAGTTAAGGATAACAGTTAAGAGAAACATTA
Organism: Idaea aversata; assembly: GCA_907269075.1. Taxonomy (NCBI): domain Eukaryota; kingdom Metazoa; phylum Arthropoda; class Insecta; order Lepidoptera; family Geometridae; genus Idaea; species Idaea aversata. The sequence continues at coordinate 11,119,511 of OU026104.1, read as the reverse complement.
ATTGCTACTGTTCCACAACAGTAGACCTTACTGATGTCTACAGTTGCTACTACTGTTTGGGAACAGTAGCAGTTACTGTTCGGTACGTAGTTGCTACTGTTCCACAACAGTAGACATTACTGATGTCTACAGTTGCTACTACTGTTTGGGAACAGTAGCAGCTACTGTTCGGTACGTAGTTGCTACTGTTCCACAACAGTAGACCTTACTGATGTCTACAGTTGCTACTACTGTTTAAGAACAGTAGCAGCTACTGTTCGGTACGTAGTTGCTACTGTTCCACAACAGTAGACCTTACTGATGTCTACAGTTGCTACTACTGTTTGGGAACAGTAGCAGCTACTGTTCGGTACGTAGTTGCTACTGTTCCACAACAGTAGACCTTACTGATGTCTACAGTTGCTACTACTGTTTGGGAACAGTAGCAGCTACTGTTCGGTACGTAGTTGCTACTGTTCCACAACAGTAGACCTTACTGATGTCTACAGTTGCTACTACTGTTTTGGAACAGTAGCAGCTACTGTTCGGTACGTAGTTGCTACTGTTCCACAACAGTAGACCTTACTGATGTCTACAGTTGCTACTACTGTTTGGGAACAGTAGCAGTTACTGTTCGGTACGTAGTTGCTACTGTTCCACAACAGTAGACCTTACTGATGTGTACAGTTGCTACTACTGTTTGGGAACAGTAGCAGCTACTGTTCGGTACGTAGTTGCTACTGTTCCACAACAGTAGACCTTACTGATGTCTACAGTTGCTACTACTGTTTGGGAACAGTAGCAGCTACTGTTCGGTACGTATTTGCTACTGTTCCACTACAGTAAGAGCTACTGTTGTGGAACAGTAGCAAGTACATACCGAACAGTAGCTGCTACTGTTCGCAAACAGTAGTAGCAACTGTCGCCAATCAGAAAGACACTACATTAACTCTTACTGTAGTGGAACAGATGCAACTACATACCGAACAGTAGCTGTTACTGTTGCCCAACAGTAGCAGCAACTGCAGCTGGACTGCAGGTGTTGTTATTGTTGAGGAACTGTTAAGAAACATACACAAGTATGGTGTTACAAATTAAACATTATTTATTGATGAAACTTAATCATAATTAACATACTTTTCGTAAAAATTTGACACGTATGACATGATGTCATGACATGAAATGAAAAAAAACGGATATTAACGATATATTTTAAAGATTATTTTACATTTCTTTTTTTTTTCTTCATTTCTAACATTTATTTGTAATATAAATAATTTAGTCGGTAGTGTTTATATAACACTCATACATTTTTCATCATGTAACATTATTTTTTTGTTGAAACGTTTATCAACTCAATTCAGGGGGTCCGAGCGAGATGCATAATCTATCGTGAGATTGTATGGAATGGTAGAGTCATTTTATGAATCTCGAATAGAGATCATCTCGATGGTTACATATTATAATAACTAAGTTCATTATAACTATGTTCGAAATAACGACAGTCATAATACCTACTGTTTAAAATACCTAATGGACGAAACACCTACGGTTAATTTAACTACAATCAATTCACCTACGGTTTATTTAACTACAATTAATTATTCATCTATGATTTTTCACCTACGGTTTAAAAAAAATCAAACTTATAAAATACACGCTCCCTAACCAAGTAAAATGGGTCCAATTCGTTTCTAGCACTCGCCGGCCGCTGCCGCGGCACCGCTCGCTTCGCTCGCTCGGTTCGTGCGTTTTTGGTCGCAGTTCTAACATAAACCTAACCTATCCATGTCGGTTCTGGATAGGGGGTGTTCCGGATGGGTCTTTATAATAATATGCTGCACGAGCCGAGCGAGCGGTGCCGCGGTAGCGGCCGCCGAGTGCTAGAAACGAATTCTACTTATTTCACTTGGTTAGGAAATACAAATCCTATTTTATAAAATACACCCTGTATTTTATAAAATTGGATTTGTTTTTATTAACCGTAGCTATTTCGTACATTAGATCAATCGTTCGGGGTGTCCCAAGGTACAAACATGTAACGTACCTTTGGACAAAACCACAAATCTTACATTTTTTTCTTAAAAAATAATCTGGCAACACTAAAGCTTTGGTAACAAACCCAGACAAGTCGTTACAGATTGCTATGCGCTACAAAATAAAATAACTCCCAGCTAAATACCTTAATTACATACAGAGATAGGTTTGTTCAAAGTTGAAGTTGTAGAAAACGTCCCTAGGTACGTTACATGACCCTACTTCGGCCGTAGAACATTTCGTCTTCCTGATTTGATCCTAGAAGATGCGGAATCATAAGAAGTGCAGCTAGATTGCTTGTTTCTTGTTCAGGATCTATAACAAAAGAAATGTACATTATAAGACATGCATCCCACAGACTGCAGTAAGTGTATGGTAGCTATCCGGTTCCCATAAGTCGTGGAGTATTAATAGAGGGATCCATCACGAAGAAGGCGATAAGCTAGTCATAGTTTGAGGTAAAAACACTTACTTTTTGCAAGCTCCTTAAGTTCCTTCACAAATGTACTTATGTTTAAAACTTTTTCAAATAATGTTAGGTATTAACTTCTTTTTCAATAATGGAAATTTGTTTTCGAAGGCATGTTCATTGCCATTATACCATTTGTGAAAGTCTGCCACAAGCTGGAAAAAAAATTAAAATAAGTTCTCAGTGTTTTCACATCTTCAAACAGTAGATATGTTTGTATTAAGCAAGTTTTACATGTCATTTCCCTATTTTGTATAAATATATGAAACACTAAAAAATACTGGGTGGAACAGAACGAAGGACTTTCCTGCAAACAGAGGATTGGTTAGCCTAAATACTATTTATACTTTTGTCAAATAAACTATGTTATAGCCTAAAGACATCAATTTAAAAGCATCATGTAACTTGTTTCAACATTATTTTATAATAAGTGTGTGCACTCTAAAATGTAAATAAATAATTAAACAACAATGTTGAAGCTGTAGGGGTGTGACACTTCTGACTATTATAAATAAGTATTAAAATAAATGATGGTAATATTTTTTTTACACAATATTCTAATGATTTACAATATAATTTAACTTTATTTAACTTTAATAGTTACAAAAGTATTTTTTATTTATCCCTCGTTCTGTTCCATCCTGTATAAAATAAAGGACTAGCTACCAGCCGACCAGCCGACAGGGGGACACTGCCCAAACTGTCAACAATCGGGGTTCCGGTCTTTTACCCTACTATCTAGAGTGAGGCTCATAAGATATTTTCTGAAACATGCTTGGAAATGGTTGTGTTACTTTTACAAACGTTTTTATATTATTTTGTAGACTGCCATACCTACGATAAATAAATAAATTATTTTGGTAAACTTACCAAAGATATCCCCAAGATCGTTTTAAGCAGGGAAATTCCTGGAGGTATGAATATGAGTCTTCTGACAAGACAGACTTCTGGCGCCGTTTCCTTGTTATGGCCCACTTTTCATCACAAAGAGTATAATTGTCTGCAGACGAATGGAGCCTGTCGAAGCATTCTTCTATTTCAGTGTTCTTTGAATCTGGCTCCGCTTCGCTCGCAGAGGTATAGTGTAAGGGTCGTCGCTTACTAGCACCTTCCTTTTGTTAGTTGTAGCGTGCACTGATGCTGTTGTTGGAGTAAACTTTATTTCTAAGGAACGACGCGCCCTTGGCTGGTATACTTTATTTCGGCGATACTTGGCCTTCAAATTCGTGACAGCGTCAAACAGCCGGTCATGGGCTCGCCCGAACCCCGCAGGTCCTTTAGTGTAATAAATAGAGCTATTTTCTGCCGGGAATACTCGTTCTGTAACAGTACAAGAGAACAAAGATATGGTATAAAAATGTCTTCAAATTACAATATGTTGTTATATAAAAGAAAAAGATAAAACTTTACCAATTTCTGACAAAATTTCATGCGAGAGGAAATGTTCAAGCGACTGGCAGACGGTCATTACACCGCTCTACAACCGGCAGACGAATTTTATTCGCTAACTAGCTGTGCCCTGCGGTTTCACCTGCATAAGCCTCGATACCGTGGTCGCAGCGTGATGTTATATAGCTTAAAGCCTTCCTCGATAAATGGACTATCCAACACAAAAATATTTTTTTAATTCGAACCAGTAGTGTCTGAGTTTAGCGCGTTCAAACAAACAAACAAACTATTCAGCTTTATGATATTAGTATAGCTTTAGTATAGTATAGCTTTATAATATTAGTACACCGAGACCTGTTGCTGGCCCACGGTCTAATACCAGACAATAATGACTTTTATGGCTGCACTACACAATCGGCGATTACAGACGATTGTGTAGTGGAGCCGTTACATTACCTGGGAACTGTGCGGATTTTCAAGTATTTGCAGCTGAGTAGATTTCCAATGAAAAATAATATTTTTAAATTTCGCCTGGTTGCCAATATTATGTGGAATCAACTGTTTGATTTGGTCATTATCCAAGAAAGGCAATGCAGTTATGTCCACTTCGTTTTCTAGAAAAATCGAAAAAATAATGCAATTAAGGCTAGCTAAGGGCTCCATCCAGAAATGACGTGATCATTTAGGGCAGGGGGACACTTTATTTACTTTTTTAGTCAAAATTTGAAGGCCGCGGACTTAAAAATAACTTACTTACCAAGAAATGTCTCTACATAGTATTGGTCGAGTGCCCATGTTTTTAACAGTTCACTTGCATCGTTACATGAACTGCAAAAAATACAAATCAATTACAGTGGACCCCCGGTAATCCGGCAAACATTATGCAGGGCAGTGTCGGACTATCGAATTTGTCGGATTATAGAGCACTGCCTAAGACCTGCTTTCGCTTCTGGGTTTGTGACGACATTACTAGGTACTATACCTAATACACAATGAATAAATAGTAAACAATGAACGCACGCTAGGCCGTACCGCTATCACTAGTAGTCAAATTCAAACTAAGTAAAACAATGCATACGCGTCGAGCACAATAGCGGTGGCGCGTACGAGTTGTGACCTGTTCAAACCTGCGTGATCTATATGTATTAGCAAAGATTGTCAAACATACATGTAATTCTAAGTCATGTCGGATTACAGGGGGCGCCGGATTAGACAGGGGCCGGATTACCGGGGGTCCACTGTACTATACATTTCGTCCTTCGCTTTTGTTAATCTAATATATATCAATAATATCTAATTAATGGTGAAAAAACTACTTCAATCTCATAAAAACTACGAGATACAACAATACGACACGTACATATAAATAAGGGGAAATTGAGAACTCTGTAGTGCAGCTATGTTAAAACTTTCGTTTATCGAAACGGTTTCATAACAAAAAGTTAACATTCATTAGTATTTTGACTATAATAGTTGATAAATATTTTCATAGGTTCCTTAAAAATTGACTTTCCCACACAACTAGACGCTTTCATGAAAGATAATGGAACTCAATTTTTAACTAAGATAAAAACACTATTTACTTACCTCATTTTCTGTAACTTCCGTAAGGAAAGCTTTAATTTCACTGCACTTCAAAGATATTATCTGCACTTGACTGAAATTAAAATATAATTCAATTCAACCAAGCGACGACGCACGCTTTGCGCCGCTTGCGCGATAAATGCGGGGCGGGCGGGCAGTGTTGCCTACCTCACGAAAGCAAAAAGCAGCAAATGGAACTTAAAAAAACAGCAGAAAACTGTAAAATAGTAATTTCAAAACAGCAAATCTACTGTCCGACATATCATTTATACACTGATAGAAGAATTTCTTTCATAGACCAGGGTCGATAATTTTTAAAACCAAAAAAATTAATAGTAGGATGAAACCCATTAGAAAAGGGGGAATATTATTAAAATGAAAGGAAAAATAATTTACGGGCGATCTGAGGTCGGGAAGGGGATGGGGGTGAGTTTTTAAGGGCAAAAAACGGTTTATTTCGATTTCCGGCAAAACTAAAAGTCCTATGGAAAAAAGTCAAATGGCAAAGTTGTAGGTAATAAAAAGATCTAAAACTTTTGTATCCACACTTTATTCACATATGAAAAATTCAAAAAACCAAGTTTTTGGTTTTTTATTTTTATCTTTTACTAAATGTTTATTTTTTCACGAAATTTGGTGAAAACTTACCTTTCTATGTCCCAAATACCCTGTAATTTATTTGATTAGAAATATTTATTTTTTCACCTTATTTTGAATTAATATCGAAAAATCATCCTAATTTTCAATCGAAAATTTACCCGTCAAAATATCAGCTTTTTCAAAAAGTTGGTATGCTTTCTTTCTGTTTGCTAAAATCTCTACTTTCCGATGGTGAAAAAAAAATATGTTACTGTAGTAAATCTTCTCAGAAAATGCAAAAAACCGATCGAGAAAATCGAATTTTTTGTACGATGTTGTATAGTATACTGTCTGTGTACGTAATTATAGTAGTATATTTTGATTTGCAATTTTGATTTCCTTTTCTAATGGGTTTCATCCTACTATTTTTTTTTTCGCTTTTTATTATTTTTAAAGGCTTATAGTCTATCAATTAAATAAGATTTCTTGATATTAAAGAAATATTTTACTATCGAGCATGCTCAAATAGATATTTATTAATAGTTAACTAATCATTTATTACAGATTATTTTTAAGAAAAAAAAAATATATTTCTTAATATTTAAAAAATCGTTTATTTGATATAATATTTAGATATAATTTATGATGATCTAGTGACAACGTCACTAAGGTGGCAACACTGTTTTGTACACGGTAAACAGTTAGCGTTACTATTTCAATACGTAAGAACTACTGTTTCGGTGCGTGAAAACAACTATAGTAGGTAATCATTAGCTTCTACTGTTTTGCTATTGACTACGCTAAACCGTTAGAGTTACTGTTTCAATACGTAAGAACTACTGTTTCGGTGAGTGAAAACAACTGTTCTATTCATTAAATTCTACTGTTTTGCTATTGACTACGCTAAACCGTTAGAGTTACTGTTTAAATATGTAAGAACTACTGTTTCGGTGAGTGAAAACAACTATGTTAATCATTACATTCTACTGTTTTGCTATTGATTACCGTGAACTGTTAGAGTTACTGTTTCAATACGTAAGAACTACTGTTTCGGTGAGTGAAAACAACTATGTTAATCATTACATTCTACTGTTTTGCTATTGATTACCGTGAACCGTTAGAGTTACTGTTTCAATACGTAAGAACTACTGTTTCGGTGAGTGAAAACAACTATTATAATCATTAACTTCTACTGTCTTGCTATTGACTACGGTAAGCCTTTAGAGTTACTGTTTCAATACGTAAGAACTACTGTTTCGGTGAGTAAAAATAACTATTCTAATCATTAAATTCTACTGTTTTGATATTGATTACGGTAAACCGTTAGAGTTACTGTTTCAAAACGTAAGAACTACTGTTTCGGTGAGTGAAAACAACTATTGTAATCATTAAAACTTCTACTGTCTTGCTATTGACTACGGTAAACCGTTAGAGTTACTGTTTCAATACGTAAGAACTACTGTTTCGGTGAGTGAAAACAACTATTGTAATCATTAAAACTTCTACTGTCTTGCTATTGACTACGGTAAACCGTTAGAGTTACTGTTTCAATACGTAAGAACTACTGTTTCGGTGAGTGAAAACAACTATTGTAATCATTAACTTCTACTGTCTTGCTATTGACTACGGTAAACCGTTAGAGTTACTGTTTCAATACGTAAGAACTACTGTTTCAGTGAGTGAAAACAACTATGTTAATCATGACATTCTACTGTTTTGCTATTGATTACCGTGAACCGTTAGAGTTACTGTTTCAATACGTAAGAACTACTGTTTCGGTGAGTGAAAACAACTATTGTAATCATTAACTTCTACTGTCTTGCTATTGACTACGGTAAACCGTTAGAGTAACAGTTTCAATACGTAAGAACTACTGTTTCGGTGAGTAAAAATAACTATTCTAATCATTAAATTCTACTGTTTTGATATTGATTACGGTAAACCGTTAGAGTTACTGTTTCAATACGTAAGAACTACTGTTTCAGTGAGTGAAAACAACTATTTTAATCATTACATTCTACTGTTTTGCTATTGATTACGATAAACCATTAGAGTTACTGTTTCAATACGTAAGAACTACTGTTTCGATGAGTGAAAACAACTATTTTAATCATTACATTCTACTGTTTTGGTATTGATTACGGTAAACCGTTAGAGTTACTGTTTCAATACGTAAGAACTACTGTTTCGATGAGTGAAAACAACTATTTTAATCATTACATTCTACTGTTTTGCTATTGATTACGGTAAACCGTTAGAGTTACTGTTTCAATACGTAAGAACTAATGTTGAATGAGTTAAAACTACCGTTTGACTTGTAACTGTTTTAAAACAGTAGTACGTACTGACTGAAATAGGTAATTCTAACTGAAATATAAGTTAATTCAACTGTAAAATTTCTTACTGTTTTAAACCGTAAAATATTTTTTTCCGTGTATAGACAACTAACAATCTTCATACCATTGCTAATCTATGGTATTATAAAAGTAATTTAGAATCCACTGCAATTTATTACCATACAATCATTAGGTACAGCGAGCGACATAACACAACACACCTATGCATAGCAAGTAAGTAGACTGTACCGTGACTGGTTCACACGATCTATAGTCATTTTACTTTCTCATTGTTCTTGAGACTGTTTTACATTGGTTCGATTAGGGCTTAGTTATTTTACCATAGATGGGGCTCTATTTTAGAATCGCTCGTGTGACATAGCTTCGTCGTTTACGTCTACACAAGTCACGCTCGACTTCCAAGTCGCATGACACCAATTTTCTGTATTTTTGTATCGTTCGTCGTTGAAATTTGAAATGTCAATTTTTATTAGTTTTACGCAGAAAATTGAAAACCGGTAATTACCAATGAACTTCCGAAATAATCCCAAAAGGTATAAATATTTTTCAAAGATCGTTTCCGAATGTTTAACTATGATTATTTGACGTTTATTCTACCACTCGCCTGTTGGTGACGAATGGTGGAGACCATTCGTTCGATCGAGCGATTCAAAAATAGCGAATTTCCAATGTCGAATGAATATCAGTAGAAATCGAGCGCTCGACGCGGGGCGAACGATTCAAAAATAGGACTCCAGGTCAACCGTCCTATAGGTTTTGGATCGAAAACCTCTATAGTAGTTCCCGTTGATCTAGAATCACGTTTGGCAAAAAACTTTCATGAAAAAAAAGTTGAAAATTAAAAGATGTCCCCATACATACATAGTTGGACCAATTTAACTTGACCCTTACATTGTATGGGCGCCCAAACGAAATAGGGCTCAAGTTAAATTGGTAATAACTCTACCATAACAGTGCAAGGGTAGAGAAAGAGAGTGGAAACTAATGTTCGCCACGCGAGTACGACTCGAACTTGACCGGTTTTTTTTTGTATAAATATTTTGTATACACGTATTTAAGTAGATCCCAAACAATAAACGCAATGCGAAAGGTCCATAATCTCATTGCATTGCGAAGATGTTGCGTATCTACTCGTTTATTTTAATATCAACTCTTTTTATTAAGCAGTTTTTATTACCGGATTTTACTGGGAAGTAATTAATTTAACGTCTAACGTTATTTAGCTAGATTATTGCTTGTTGCGAATTGCTTATCTCGCTTTAATTATGTAGGTACATCTTTTAATTGGTTGGAAAATCGAGATGTTTTATTGTGCATTGGTTGTAGTGAAATTGTAAGTTATTAACTTTATATTATGCACCTACCTTTAAGTCTAAATTATCTTTATTTTTTAAGTTTCCGTAGGTACCTACTAGGTACCCAAAGGGTAAAAACGGCACCCTATTACTAAGACTTCACTGTCTGTCTGTCTGTCACCAGGAATTATCTCATGAACCGTGATAGCGATAAGGCCGCACCTTGTAACACTTAGACTTATGCTTTGTTTTTTATATTTTATGTAGGTAATTTCAAAATAATATTTTTTGGAAAAAAAAATTAGAGTATCCCCCTGTCCCCCAAATGCTACCCCCAAATGGGGAATAGTAAAAATTTGGTGTGGCATTATCCCCGAAATTGATAATTTAGCCAATTTGGGGGTTAGGGGGAATTTAAAGTTGCAAAAAAAGCTTTTTTTGCTATACAAACAAACATCTATACCTAAATAATCTTATATTTATGTACTGAGTGTAGTTATTGAGGTCACAAACGCCATAAAATATTCGTACGTATTTTGTGCACACAGCGATTAGAAGTTTGAGCGCAAGTAGCGCGTGAATTTATTAAATAATTGCCTAGATATATGCATTAAATAATTATATCCGTAGTTGTTTCCTCATTACATTTACAATGATAGCCTTTTCGACATTAAAACAATAATAAAACATGCAGTTTTTTTTAAATATTTTCATTTTGGGATTTTACGGTTCACGATTAACCGTCCCCCTAACGATCCCCCTGGGGAAAACGGTCCCCCTTTTACGTGTTTGTAAATGTTCTTATTAAAAACGGTTTCACCCGCGTAAGTCCCGATCCCGGGGGAATATCAAAATAAAAAGTAACCTATAGCCTTCCTTGATAAATGGACTATCCAACACAAAAAGATTTTTCAATATTCGAACCAGTATATACCTAGTTCCTGAGATTACCGCGTTTAAACAAACAAACAATCTCTTCAGCTTTATATTATTAGTATAGATTATTCCCACTTCCTAGTTATGTACCTACTGCTAACCCACATTAAAAACAAACCATCCAAATCTTCTGTATTTAGCTCAAAAACCTTTCTTTACTTACTTTCATGAGATTATGCCTAAACATACTTAGCTAAATGCAACTAAAATTAATTTCTATATCACAAGGTTGATATTTTTTAATTAGTTTGACACTTTGACAATTGGTTAGTCGTGTAAATGGCCTTTTGTGTTGTGCAAGTCAACTTTAATCAGTTATTTTCTATTCAAAGGTCGCCTAAAGGAAATCGCTTTCAACAATAACGTCTCCTATTTCTGCAACTTATACTTTTTAGCTATTTATTTATTACATTCAGTACACAAGAAATCGTAGACAGAGAATAAGTATTACTTATTCTCTGAATAAGTATAGCTTATTTTCTGTCTACGCAAGAAATAAACAAAAAAGAAACATTATATAGTACATTGTTATCCTAGGTGTGAAAGTCACTCATTACAAGTCCCGAGACGGAGTTTGGCGCTAATAGTTCGAGGGACTTAATGAGTCTTTCACCCGAGGTAAACACTGTGCTTTTCATTACGAATAATACATAAAATTCTTCCTAACAACGAGAGTGAATGAGACTATGAGACTCCATACCACATGAGTAGGTACTCATGTGTCCATACTACCTGATCCTCTTACAAGGTTGGGACCAAAGAGGTTATACATTATGTAGGGTTTTTTTAGGTTTCTGCTATTTGTATTCAATACTTAAATACGGCGGTACTTACCGAAGAAATTTTTATTAATGAGTTAACACTGGGAAATGACGCGAAGTCCGTAGATTTAACTTACAGTTTTTGTAACACGGTTTGTCTAGAAAATGTTATTTAGGTTCACAAAATACACAATCATAAATGAAAAACCAGATTAAACTTAACACAAAAACATAATAAAATAACAAAAAATAGTACTAATTAAAACGTTTAAAATAATTCGTGGAAATGCTAACATTTCCAAAAAACATCGACAGGGCGCGGGCGGCGCGGCATGGTCATAGGTCGCTTTGACCATTTTCGTCTTAACATTTATTTTATTAAATAAGATATCTTGAACTAAATATAGGTACCTACTTGAATTTGATTACTGAGAAAAAAGTTACTAAGTACTAAACTCAGGCAGTATGCATGAGCCGTGCCAAGCCATAATTATTATTCTTTGGTGTAAAAAAAAAAGCAAGGAGGTTAGGTTTTTGAAGTTCCTAATGCGTAATGATACTGATACTGGCTACATGCAGATTGCACAAGTCGTGCGAAGCCATAATTTGACATGACAGCTGTCAGTGAAAGCGCAAAGCCCTAGGGCTGGAAATTTTATTTTCTACACGCTCTTCAGGCATATTTAGACCTACTTTCGGAGTATGAGTAATGAAATAGTACATTGTTATCCTAGGTGTGAAAGTCACTCATTACAAGTCCCGAGACGGAGTTTGGCGCCCGAGCGTAGCGAGGGCGCTAATAGTTCGAGGGACTTAATGAGTCTTTCACCCGAGGTAAACACTGTGCTTTTCATTACGAATAATACATAAAATTCTTCCTAACAACGAGAGTGAATGAGAGACTCCATACTACCTGATCCTCTTACAAGGTTGGGACCAAAGAGGTTATATACATGTAGTGTTATTCTTTGGTGTTACTTAAAGCAAGGAGGTTAGGTTTTTAAAGTTCCTTATGCGTAATGTTACTGATACTGGCTACATGCACATTGCACAAGTCGTGCGAAGCCATAATTTGACATGACAGCTGTCAGTGAAAGAGAAAAGCCCTAGGGCTGGAAATTTTATTTTCTACACGCTCTTCATGCATCTTTAGACCTACTTTCGGAGTATGAGTAATGAAAAAATAATTACTAAGGTAGGTAAGTCAAATCCGGTGAAGAGTTTTCTATCGAAAGACCTCTAGGGAAAGGAAATAATATAGCGGAAGACAATGAAAAGTGTACAAGGTGTTAAAAGAAAAAAATAATCATTAATATAAATATTAATACAAAAGGAATAACGCAACTCTTTGTGTACCTATCTTTGTTTATTTCGTGTTATATGTTCTCTATCTATCTATCTTAAGAAGAAGAAGTATTTATTAATGAAACCTAATTTCTTTAAGTTTACACACTTATATCAATTCATCATTGTACCGTACATGTGCCGGCATAATTTAGTGAAAAAAAATGAGCTGTCAATGTGATTAATAGGCGTCTGTTCCGTAAACAAAAAGTCAATAAATTTACTGCCTACTTGCTAAAGTAAAATATAATGGCGTTGCTTAATTATTTTACAGCGAAAGTGATGTTTAAATGATGAAGTGAGTGACCCTTACGCCCGTGTTCCAAACAGTACTTAAATTGCTCTTGGATAAGTGAACGCACTGCGCAAAATGCGGCCTATGATTGGTCAATTTTGGTGCTGCTTTCTTTACTCTAGCGAATTAGCACTATGCAATCTCATAGGGTTAATTGTGAATTTGTCTCTTATAAATAGGCATAAGAGACGAATCTAACGCCCGCATTCACAATTAACCCTATGAGATTGCATAGTGCTAATTCGCTAGAGTGAAGAAAGCAGCACCAAAATTGACCACTTCAGAATTTTGACTTTTGTTTTGACTAATTTGAGAGATTGAAAAACAATATTTTTTCATCCTTGAACGCATCCCATAATAATAATAATAATTTATGTATGGAGTTTAGAAGATAAGTCAAGTACCTACTTACAGTAATTTTCATAGGAAAAAAGGATAAAATTGATAGATTGAATCTATCAATTACTATTCTCTTCTATTCAATCTATTAGATTGGAAATTTTTTAAACATTGTTATTACGGGTTAGTACTAGTGAGGCTCCCAAATTCCAAATTCTCGACAAATAAGATCAGACTTTCATAATTAGTAACATTTTATGACATGGTAACACTGATTTTCTAATGAACGTCCCAGACATCGATAGTATAGTATTGATGTGCAATAGAGCATGCGCGTGATTGTCACATTTCTACTAATTACAGCGGTAAGTTGACCGTTTAGTACCGCTCTGTTATTCCGGTTGATAAATACGTGGGTTGTACCGTTGGACCTGATATTAAGTAGCTTTTTTAACATATGATAGGTCAGCGTTTGACCGCTATCACACCTGCCTGATGATGGTAGGGACGATGCGGCCTAAGATGTAGCATGAATAGCGTGTCTAGAAGATACGTTCATGTTCACTCACTACTTAAGGACTTAGAATTCGTTTATTCAAAACTAGCAGCGTCCAGCAATTTCACCCGCATAAGTCCCGATCCCGTGGGAATATCGGGGTAAAAGATAGCTAAGCCGCGGGTTTCATCACGATGTTTTCCTTCACTGTAAGAGCAATGTCAATTAGAAAAAGAAAAGTCAATTGGTGCACATCCTGCCTGGCCAATTAACATTGCTTTTACTGTGAAGGAAAACATTTCAAAACCCGCGGCTCAGTTGGCTCCAGACTTATTGACGAGTTGTTTCCCAGACCCAGACCACCCACACACCCAGACGACCCAGTTGGCACAATGGTCACCATGCCGGACTGCTAAACACAGAGTCTCAGACAATAATAATTATTTATGCTTAGATATTTGTCTGTGGTCTGGGTGTCTGTATGTATATTAAGTTTATATTTACAAAAGAAAAGTATATAAGTAGTAGGTATATCCGTTGTCTAGCACCCATAACACAAGTATAGTTACTTAGCTTGGGGCTAGATGGCGATGTGTGGAATGTCCTGAATATTTATTATTTATTTATTTTCCTCTGCACGCGGTTGACTAAGTTAAGATTTAGTTGCGAAAAAACAGTTTGTGATATGTATACAAGTACAAGTAGGTATCAATAATAAAAGATCAGGCCTTCAAAACGTGAATGTTAGTATATGCCCGATAAGACAGAGTAACTTGGCTCACGGCTGCTACGATAAAATCTGGCATCTCTACTAGATAAGTGAGATTTGACATTGATTGGACAACAAGCGACATTGGGCGAGATGACCTCAATGAATACTATTGATAACTTGGCGATTTTAGGTACTTATAATTGTTTCCTCGATCTTCTTCGAATCGATAGTTAAGGTAAGGGAAAAGCTGCTGAAAAGACATCACGCACAGCATACGCTAGTCGGAATTATCTATTCCGACTAAAACAGTTTTTCTGTTAGAGAGATAGATAAATTCTTATACCCTAGATCTGCTAAAAATCATTACATAGTAAGTATAAAAGAAAGTCACTTTCCGCTGTCTGTTCCTATGTATGATCAGTTTACATTGGTAGGTACCTAGTTTGTACTTGTATACGGGCTGTTTTCCGCAACTAAAGCCGTTTGTCCACTGCCAAGCCGCTGAGCGGTGTTGGCTTATCTTCACTACATAGTATAACAAAGTCGCTTTTTCTGACCCTATTTCCCTTTGACTGCTTAAATCTTTAAAACTACGCAACGGATTCTGATGCGGTTTTTTTAAATAAATAGAGTGATTCAAGAGGAAGGTTAATTTATATAACGTATGCATAATATAGCCGAAACCGGCAAGAGTCGCTAGTATATATAGAAACTAAACAATATGGCACAAAGGGTGTATGTTTAGGGTGTTTAAAACGCTATCACTGTTATCTATCAATCACACAGCTTGCGTATTGGCCGATTCTAGTTTGAAGTTTCGTGGTAAATACCTAATACGGTAAATACGCTTGCGTGGCAAGAGTACAGAACAGCTGATACCGCGGATAAAAAAATAGGTTTAATTTTGAAAACTTAACTAAAGAGTTTTTATTGAAATATATTTAAGTCCCATACCATATGGTAAGGAACCCATCGTTCGCGAGTCCGACTCGCACTTGGCCGGTTTATACAATGTAGTTTTAATTCGTTCTACACCTGACGCCGACGGTCTCACGGACAAACCACAAGACATCTCGTCTTACAAACATAATCATTGAATGTACTCACAGAAAACCGCAACCGTGCAAAAGGTCTGTTTTAAAAATTGTTTTTTTTTCTTAATATGTAGTTCAAGATCTTTCGATAGATGGCGTTATGGAAATTTGTCTTGTCACTAGCTAGGAGCCTATATATCACAATATTTTTTACTTTTGTTATGGGCCAAACCCGCTACAGAATGATAGTACACTGCAGCCCTGTAAAAAACGTCCTCGAGACAGAGTTGCAGGTGGAAAGACGAATTAGACTCATACATGAGCGACTGGCCCATGGCTGGATGGGCCAGCTTTGGGCTATTGGCCAGGCTTTCTATCTGTAGACAAATGGGTATGGGAAAAGTCCTAGGGCCAGGATGGGCCAGCCATGGGCCAAGGTCTTTGCTCTGCAATGGGACAAAACAAAAAAAAATCGCATGCTTTTGTTAACGCTGTATTTTAACACCATCTGTCGAAACGTAATGGAACTATGTAAATTTTTTTTTAAATCCCTCAATACCGGCTGTTGTCATGGTGATGCGCACTCAGCACTCGCAACACGAGCCCTGCGCAGACGCATCGGACAGTGAAAGGCGACAACCGTTACGCACTGAATAGTCTAGCTTGTTTTGTAGGCAGTGAGCGCGTTAGTAGCATGCGATGCTGTCACTGAGGTGTTATGTTCTATTGGGAGATGACAATATGAAGCAAAAGTTTGCACCACAACGAATCGGCCAGCGCGGGCTGTGCGCGCACGCTATGGCCAGACAGGAGAGATTTTTGCAGAACCCTGTGCCTACTTGTCTTACCTGACATGTGAAATAAATGGGTTTTTGACGTGATAACGTCTTATAAATAGACTTATACACCGGCATTCACTAAAAAAAATGACGTCATGCCTTACATAGAAACGTTATTGACAACCATAGCAATGTATTGAAGTATGCAAAGTGGTAATGTCAACGATACAAAAGAGTTCTTAAAACGTTATCACGTTAAATTATCATTAATTTGACGACATTACAGACAACCATTTTTTCAAGTATTTTTCATAACTTACATAGGTAGTAGGTATTTATTAAAAAAAACTTTACAACGGTTATGAAAGAGTTAAGTCCTCGCCGACAAACTGCTTCGCAGTTTGATGGCGGGCGGCAGAGGGGTGTTGGTTTTTTGTGTGGTGAAGCATTTTTTGTGCCATGTGTTAATGTTGGTTTTGGTGTCCATAGAGCGCGAATTTCATACTTTTTCTTAAGTTGGTCATCTCCAGTGAAACTTGTAACTCAGTGAATGCAGTTTCGATTTTTCACATTGGATGTGCCAAGTACGTAATAAATAGATATTTCTAACAAAACACGAAATGAACATAGACCACAAAGTAAACAAAAACCTTGAAAGTTGTTGTAAATGGGCGGTTTAATCTTTGAAAGCAATTTCGTCCAGGCAACCATAGACAGAGAAGAAGTGGATATTTGATCTTTTTCTGCCTGTCCTTATTCCAATTTATTCGCAGTTAACGCAGTATGTCTTCTTCCATTCACTCTTATTAGCCGTCATCTCATCGTTCACATCCATCTCTCTCCTAATATCTTGTGTCACGCAGTCCATCCATGTCTTCCTCTCCATCCCTCTACATTCATATTTATAACTCTTCTAAGTGCCAATATAACTACTAATTCTATTATGAAAACGGAAGCTTTACCAGATTCGTTTTTTTTCCTGGACTTGTTTCGAATGGTTCGATATTTAATCGTACTATGTCTCAGTGCAGAAGAATGCTATTTTCTTAAAATTAACCCCGTCAGTACGAAAGAGCGATGAGAATTTGGAAAAAATCATCGTGGTTGGGAACACTGACGGAAAACGCTCACGAGGGCGATCCCCAACCCGACGATGGACGGACCAAATCAAACACAATTCAACTGACAAGTTCCACAAAATCGTTATGGAGGCAATGAATAGGAGTCGCTGGAGACAGGTCATCCGTTCCAGACGCAGACCCACTGATGACCATGATCCTCAGTCATGAGGGGCCGACTACAGAGAGAGAGAACCCCGTCAGGGAAGGCAAAGATTGCTGAGTGAGATTTCCTGGTCATAAACATCTTTCCGTTTGTTATCCGACAATGGCGAAGCCAAAAGGGAGTGTTATGTTTTTGACTCGTATATTTTTAAACTTCGGTACGATTGTGATGCTTATTCACCGAGGTCTAATGGAACTAGTTTTTAGTAAGCCCCATTCTTCAAGCAATATGTCATTTTTGGTGTTGCCAATTTCAAATCAACATTTACTTACCTAAATGGTGTTTGAAACTACAAGTAATAATTTACTTTTACTTATGTTACCTAAGATATTTTCCGCAAATAACCTATTAGAGAGTTCAAGTCGTGATTGGTACAGATCACCTTTGGAATCTAACACGTAACCTTTTCATTGACCATTTAGGCAAGTTAGGGTTGTCACTTTACAAAAAAATATGATTTTTTTTGACTTATTGGTTTTCCAAACAGATTAATTTGTTATTTATTCCCAACACTATGCTGCTAAATCGTAGGTCCTCAATTGCTCATCGTGGACAAAAATCTACCTGACCTGTCAAAAATATTGATTGGTGCCCTTCGTGGACTAGATGCAATTCGTGCATTAAGACGTTTCAAAGTGATGTAAACAGTGCATTACACCTATTGAATAAAACCAAGCCCGCGATAAAAGCTATGCAATAGCTTAAAAATTTGAGTTTGAGTTTGAGCTTGCAGGTGCCATTCGGAAGGGTGCTCTTGTGCTCAAAGTGGATTACTTCATTTACTATCTATCCCATTTTCTTTTGAATTGGACTCGCTATTTTGGATTGAATTGAGATTTTTGTGTGGTATAAAAATTAGTATTTTAGATTAAGACTATAACTCAACATAACTTATGATTATTTGAGAGAGATTTTCGTGAATAATCCCCAAAAGCTTATTGAACGTAACTAGGTACTTTTTACTTTTTTTCGAAAACTCGAAAACATAAAACATGGAAAATCAACCGTTTAAAAAAACTTTAATAGTGAAAACGAATATGTTAGTTTAAAATCATATACCTACCTCCAAAAAAAAGTCTCAGATAACAAGGACGACGAACTAGTGTGAGTGTTAGCCCTAAAATATCACAATTGAGTAGGTCACAAGATCAACTCGTTTGGTACTAGACTAGTTATAGGTTAACGACCGCCTAGCTATCTGTTTCCCTAGCCATTGTGTCAACTTACGAAACCGTTTCCACTTGTTTACTTAAGAAACTTTGAGATTTTATACTTTACTAGCAACGCCTTGTGGTTTTGCATGCGTAAGTCCCGATTTCGTGGGAATACTGAGATGAAAAGTAACCTAAGTATATTGCTCTAGCTTTCATTGTATCTTCATAGCAAGTAATAGCAGTATATCGAAAGCGGCAGTATAAATAAAATGCAAGGACACTTAGTTAAGATAGGTAGGTACTGTTACCTATATTTTTAGCCCAAAGGATAAGTAAGTAATCTGAAATGGCATTTTTTTTTCGTTATGATCTTCTTTTGTTTCTGTTTTGTTCATCTTTTCGATCGTCTTTTACTTAAACTAGGGGATGAGCTTGGAAAAATCTAAAACAGTTCAGCGCTTAACGATTCCCCTGGGGAAGCATAGAGGGTCGTGAGACCTTCATAATTTATTTTAAATCAACGCTTATCGGTCCCCAAGACCAGAAGGGCCGATAATCGTGAAAATGTTCTTGACAGGGTGACCCAGAAAACGATCACCCGGTCAGTAGGGGAACCAGACAGAGATCTTAACTAAGATCACATGAGGCCGTTGAACGCAGAGAGCATGCGACCGATCACTCTGGCTGAAAGTCATTGGGAGAAGATTATGTTCAGCAGTGAACGTGTTGTAGCCTTTGGTTGTAGCTGATCTGAAGATGTTTGTTATACTGTCGTTATGCGAGTGTTTCGCGAAACCTACCTACCTGCCTATAACATCTAACTTTGTATAGTAAAATACAATCATTTCTACACCGTCTTATCAGTGTTAGGAAGGATATCTACTGATAAAGTGATCTACACAAACGTTTCTACTTACGTTATTGACTATGAATTGTCTTAATATTTGTGTCTAAAGTCTAAATAACAAATTAATTTCGTACCTACTTACTTACATGTTAGTTAATTTTGATGTAACTTGTTTGGTTTGTAATGTTTTGTACCTAACCTACACCAAAAGCACCCAACCAAATAAAGTGTTAAAATTCGCGATTTCTCCAAACGTATTGACAAGTTTTATAAACTCTCAGGACTAAAGAAATAGCGAAATGCTGAAAGGACTCGCGTGCCCGATTTTGACAAATGCTAAAATAACAGCCTATCAACAGCCTATCAAATAGTCTGTTCTTAATCTTCAGTCCCTGGCGAATTAAATAGATTTGTGAAAAGCGAGATGATGAGTAATATCGATTTAGTACTCGACTCGTCAAGTGCAAAAACAGTTCTGATTGGTCAAGCGTGTTTTGACCTGACATTTTGGTTCTCATTCGTCAAGCAATGCATAAGTTCTAATTCGTCAAGCCATAATTTTGTTTTGATTTGTCAAGCCTTATTTGACGCTTGACCAATCAGAACTGTTTTTGCACTTGACGAGTCGAGTACTAAATCGTAATATCTACTGCTGCTACATTGCTATTTGGTAGTTTAGAGATGAAAATTGAAACATCCGAATTAAGAACCTCCTTCTAAAGAAAATCCGGTTAAAAATGATAAACAATCAGAGACAAAACTTACAAAAACATTTCTTGAAATCTTTTTGACCATTGAATCAGTGATAACATCAGTTATAAATCAATGTCTTACAACTGATTTTGTTAAAGATTTGTACCTAGATATGGGTAGTCCCCCAAGGCTCAATATAAGGTCCTATTTCTTTCTGTATATTAATCAATGATTATATTCGGCAACTAGTTTTTACCACGAATCCTTCCGCACTATTTAGCATCAAAATATTTACAGCGACGTTAATTTACATCACATTTGTGTATATTGGCTTAATTATAAAGGTTAGACAAACTGATAACAGTAATCTCGACTTCCTGCATTCTGATTAGGCACAAGGTACATGATCTTAGTGTGAAGTTCTAAACACTTTTGACTGAAAGCTTCATTTATTTTAAAGGATTATTAATCCAACGGAATCAGAAACATTTGCAATATTACACACTGTTTAATTCATATTCAAAATATTATTTACTAATGCAACGTATTGAACAAAGAAAGTGACTTTTGTAATATAATATCCAGGTTTCTATAAAAAAACTAAATTTTTAAACCAGTTTTTCTTCAAATATGTCAGAATCTGAAAGACCACATTTTTCTTAATAATGTTTTGGCACCTAATCAAAATTAAAAGCATTTCTCTAGAGCAGGCAGCTCCGGCTTGCTGAATGACCCATAATCACTAAAACGTCATTATCAACAATTTCATCATTATAATCATCGTGAAAATATTTATAGTCATTAAAACGTGATAGATAATAAACATTACAATAGTATAGTGAAATCACGTTGAGTTGTATTACGTGTTTCTTAGTGCTCTTGAAAATAATATGAAAACGGTTTGCGATATTTTTATAACCTTTACATTACAAATTCTTTTCGCAGATTTAAATAACTCTTTGCATCCACAGACTTATTTGCTTCTGGCTGCTTTATACTGCTTCTAATTGAGTCACTGCTGGGTCTTAAAGGTCAAGAAAACAACATTATTATATAGGTACTTACATATTTTGTAGAGCTCATCCTTCGAACTCTGTTGATCGGTTTCTTCTTTCCCCTTCTATACTTGTTTGCCTCACTAACACATCTTACTTCACTTTTCATTTCACTACCTTCTTCTAAAACAAACCAATCCGTGACCGAACCTCGTCTTGGCCGCCTACCATACTCTCCTTTGTTACTTAACGCCTTAGTCAATTCCTTTTTAAAATCATCACTGATTTCTTTCACTTTATTCACTTGTAACACTTTGGGGGATGGTAGGGTCGCGAAAGAGTTACTTTTTCGTTTATCTGTTTTATCTACGTTTATTTTATCTGTTTTTGTATAAGGTTCACAGTCACTTAAGTAGTTTTCACTAAATTGATCTACCGCTTTGTTAAATTCTTCTAATAGGTCTTGAACTGATTCTCTTTGAAATATTTCATCTGGTAGATTGCTCGAGGATTGATTGGATTGGTTTTCTGCGTTACTTGAAGACACTGTTGACATACTCGCAGTGTGGGAGGATTCAGAAGGAAATTCTCTAATGCTTTTGAGGAATACACCATCTTCTTTATCGTAGTAAACGTTTGCGATGTATTCTAGACTATCGTTCGATGTCCAAGCGTCTCCCATGGAATCGCTTTCAAAAATTAACGAAGTACGTTTGCTGTTGGTCTTTTTGCAATGTGTTTCTTCTTCTTCCTCTATCGCTCGGGGAAGAAACTCGAAGCTCTTACTTCTTTGGTAAATAGGAGAATGAGATTTCTGCCGTTCTATGTCCTGCTTCCTGAAGAACCAGAAACGTTTGTTGCTTTTGTAGTCGTGATCTTTTGGTTTTGGATCTGTCGGTGACTTGAGGACCTTGTCGTTCTGTTTATCTTCCGTCACCTTCCATTTTGGCTTATCTTTGCTTTTACCAAGGAAGCTTATTCGAGAGAATTTATCGCGGAAACTAAAGGACTTCTTTAGTGGTGAGATGCCTTCGTCATCTGAGGGCGTATTCCGTTCGGACTGTGATTCTACCACAGGCAGGCAGGAGGATAACAACCCTGAATGTTTAGCCACTTGGAGGTCTGTCGGACGCCCGGCACGACCTCGAGGGATAAACGGCTGTGGTTTCAGCTTCTCAGGCAGGTCACCGAGCAATCCCCGTTCTATCATGAACAGACTCTCCGTGTTTAACTTCTTCAAAACATCAGGTCTTTTGAAACTGGGTTTGGTTTTATCCGGCTCCATGGTGTGCGTCATCGCCGCACCGGGCCTCGAATCTAACTGATAGGTACCTACGTTCATATCAGGTCCCTGATAAGCAGTGATAACGGTCTCTTGTGAGGTAGGTACTTAGTTGATATGATGTTTACAAAGTCTAGTGAATATTTTATTAAGGTAATATTTTAGGAAGTACCTAAGTAATTTGGCATATTTCGACCGTGTATTTTAATTTGATAAATTATTATGCTAGACATGATGCGACTATTTTATCTTTATTCTTAAATTGTAAGTCCCCTAGACTCATTTTTTTTTAAATTGCTTTCAAGTACAGACCTTTTGTCTTTGATGGACTACGCATTTGATTACTTTACCTAGTTTACCAAAATGGCGTTATTTTATTAATTGAAAAGATTTTTTTTTCGTATTCTACTGTAGAAGAAATTTTAAGTGTAAACTCCAAAGTCTAAAAAATATGTGTAACTAGCTGCGCCCCGCGGTTTCACTCGCGTAAGTCCGATCTTTCTCACCGTTTAAACCTTCCCTGGACTACGACAAACATTTCAAAACCGAAATCATCTAAATCGGTTCGTGCGTTCTGGAGTTATAGCGTCAGGAAGGAAAACCAGACTTATTTTTATATGTGTAATGAGTAATGAATAAAAAGAGCCATCTAATCGAGAACCTCCTACTTTTTTTGCAAACCATTAAAAATATATCCCATTTTCTACGTAAAATAAATTCGTCGATTAATTTTAAAGCGCACCTTCTCTAATAAAAAGCTTTCAGCTTTTGCATTTTAAAAATGCCTGATTTATTTATCAGAATGGATTAAGGGAATAACATGGGTTTAGATAAAGGGGAAATGCCAGCAGGAGGCGCAAAATTTAAAACGCACTCCGGGAGTGCAGGCAGAAGTGAAAACTGTATATCTGTGTAAAATCTCATCTGTCGCGAGAACGGCTGAAAATGCTCACCCACAAAAGTGCCCAACGCGCCATTAGAAGTTTTCACTTCAAAAAAAAGTGTGTGTGTCAGCTCCGACGACGCACGACTGGAGTTTACTCCTTAAGTACGAGTATCTAACCATATGCAAAAAGAGTTTTAGATGAAAAAAAAAAATAGTCGTCCGACATTTGTCGTCCGTCAATAGTCGTCCGACAAATAGTCGTCCGACAGATAGTCGTCCGACATTTGTCGTCCGACATTTGTCGTCCGTCAATAGTCGTCCGTTAAAAAATACCATATGTACGTCTTAATACACTCACAGCCAAATTAAAAAACTGTATATCTGTGTAAAATCTCATCTGTCGCGAGAAAATCTCATCTGTCGCGAGAACGGCTGAAAATGCTCACCCACAAAAGTGCCCAACGCGCCATAAGAAGTTTTCACTTCAAAAAATATAGTCTTTCTTTCGTAAAAATTACATACCTACTCAGTTCGAAATCGAAATGATTTAAATTTTAATTTTTATAGTCTTCGACTCTATAACATAATATTTTTCAACTAGTTACTTGGGCTTTGAAACTAAGTATTCCATAATATTGTTGGTGTGGTTTGTGAACTTACCGTTCATTCTGATTCAAAGATAGCTTCAAAGCCTAATTACGTTTTTGATAGTTGAAAAAACACGTAATTAATTATTTGTAGGTATGTTTTTATGAGTCTATAGATTTTGGCGATTCTTTTGTTAGAAAGCGTATACTTTAAGGTTGGTCCCATAAAAAATTGGTGATAATTTGACGAGGATCTTCGGAGTGATAAATAGAATTGCACCTCAAGAGTGCAACAAAAGCTCAGTTTAAAAAAATACTAAATAGGATCGGCCCTTATTATATGAGTTTTTAATTCCACGGGCTTCCTGTACCTATCTTCATGGAATGTATATTTGATTAGCTTACATTTCAGTTCACATTGCTCCAACGTTTATTGAATTTTTCATTCTACCTTCGTAAAAAAGTAAGGCTTTCGAAGTTAAGTGGAAATGTAAATCAATTTGGTTAGCTACCTTTTTAGACTTTACCAAATTGAATTCGCTATTTTAAAGTGAAAGATTTTTTTGTAGCCTTAACACGAGTTTTTTTGGTGGGATTATTCGCATGAAATCACTTTGAATCCTTTTAAAAACGAAGTTAGGATGTGTATCTTCGGAATACGTCCACCAATGTGAGAGAAGAAAAAGAAACTCATGGAGTTGTACCAGATACTGTAACACCCTTATTCTTAATCCATTTTTAAGCCTTCTTTAGTTTTTAAATGTGTTTTGTCACTTTTGCACACCTGTCATCTGTAAAAGTGCGAAAGTTGTGAAACACATTTTAACTATGATGCTAGGTATTTAAAGCTCTCTCTACCTATCAAATAATCAATACGTTTGATCGAGTGCGTAAACAACTCGTGATAAAGCTTCTGTAGCGAATAAATAGGTTCTGAAAGTATTGGAGCCATTTTAATGGAACTTGGTATGAGTCCTTAGTTACATAGGCTACCTTTTACCTGATACGTGTAAAACGCGCTGCTAGAGTCTTATAGATGGCCAATCTGACGTTTTTTTATGGATAAAGTAAAAATACTATATGCCTAGCATGAAGACCAAAACACGATACGATAAAGCGATATAACTACATCAACTCTCAAAATATAATAGATAAAGCCGACATTTTGAATTTTTATTATAAATTGCGATACTGCGCCTCTAAAAAGGTTAAAATATTTATTATGATTGATATTTATTACGATCTGCAATATTTATTAAAAATTCAACATGGCGGCTTTATCTCTACATATAATAAATTCGAAGTTTTGGAAGTAAGCGTTCTACGTCCATAATGATCTTAGCACTATAGAATTCGCTAACCTTATATAGCTCCGGTAGAAAAAAATCTTGCATGCGCGATTCAGGTTTTCTTAAATTTAGAAAATCACAAATTAGTTGATTATTCTTTTTGTTCTGCTTAAAAATTTTGTACACTTATGTATTTTAAGAATACATAGCAATATACACATTTTTAACTAAAAAATAAAGTAATTAATTTAATAAGATATTTTTTTTAATTTCAAGTAACTAGGCGCTAGTTACTTGAAATTAAAAAAAATATCTTATTAAAATCTCTTCGTTTTCGCGAAACTACCATTCATCTCAGAAAATGTTGATTTGGTTTGTTTACCTTTGTTTGTGCAGTCTAATTTCGGGAACTAGAAAACAGATTTTAACATCATCTTCACGAATGTGTTCAGAAAATATCAGAAGAAGTTTAGGTATTTCAAGTAGATTTATGTTACTAATTAAAATTTGATATTTCTTGGCGTAAAAAATAAACCATAATATTTTTGCATGAAAACGTACAGAACGTAGGGATGATGTCAAAATTGTCATTTTGACATACGGAAAGAAGCATCTAGCGCCATCTCTTTTTTATTTATAATTTTATTATGGCTTCGCATTATGTACCACTATCGTGCATATAGCCAGTGTCGCGGTCAAAGAAAATTAAATCCAATGCAGAAGCGTTTTTTGAATTTGGAACATTACAACGCTCCAGCAATTTTGTATGAACATGTGTATGAAGCGGCGTGCTGGGGTTATTAAAAACTTAAATACTCTTTAATTGGATCTCTTTTATCAAAGTACTAGCGACCCGCCCCGGCTTTGCACGGCTATTATGCAGTATCTCTTCTCTTATACATATAAAATGCTTTGTCCTGAATGACTGACTGACGGATCAACGCACAGCCTAAACCGCTGATCGTAGAGATCTGAAACTTGGAGGGTGTGTTCTTTGTATGACGTAGGCAGCCGATAAGAAAGGATTTTCCGAAATTCTACCCCTAAGGGGGTGAAAAAGGGGGACGAAGTTTGTATGGGACAACGTGATTCCTTGGTCCAATCTACTTCAAATTTTGCATAAACATTTTTTAACAGAATTGATGAAACACGTGTTTCGTATTTTATTAAAATTCATCCTCTAACGGGATTAAAAAGGGGTAGGAAGTTATTTTGGGGGTGATTTCCTCCGAAGTTGATATCAATACTCCTTTTAACTTACCTACATTGTATTTTGACACATGTTTGAAAACACAATCCGATTTTATTCAAAAGAGGTTGCACTTTTAGAACACGGCCTCATAGGAACGTAGTATTCGAAATTTAAAATGGTGAGGACTAGAACTGTGCTAGAACATTTTGGTTATGTTTACGAATTATTCCCTTAACAAACCCGCGTAAGTCCCGTTACCGTGGGAATATCGGGATAAAATGTATGCTACACTATTAAGTATTCTGTGACGTTCGTGTTTGCTGTAACGCGTTCGGCCGAGCGGCTGCAGTTTTTTGTTGTTTACTCAGGACCTATTAATTGGATTTTGATGTTCCTAAAATGTGCCTATACCACGACCTTCCTCAAAATAGAGCTATCTAATATTGAAAACCAGATTTTAATTGATTTAGGCGTTTTTAATTGTATATGTAACATGAAATTTAAATACTATATAGGTATTTTCGTTCTACTACTTTTTCCCACAACCCATTTTTTTAATTTGCTTCCAAGTACACACTTTTGTCCTTTCTTACTTTATTATGCGTATAGAGAAAACATGTAAAATACGACATACGAAAATACATGATAATACAAAAGAATGTTTAAAATAACCTACCGATTTTGGTAATATTAAAACCCACAGAAATAATGTTTAAAATAACCTACCGATTTTGGTAATATTAAAACCCACAGAAATAATGTTTAAAATAACCTACCGATTTTGGTAATATTAAAACCCACAGAAATAATGTTTAAAATAACCTACCGATTTTGGTAATATTAAAACCCACAGAAATATATTAGTGATAAAACCAATTAAAAATCCTGTTAAAGCCATTTTCGACTTCTATGCGGACGAAGTCGCGGGCAAAAGCTAGTCTATCATATTTTGAGAGTTAATGTAGTTATATTGCTTTATCTATCATATTTTGAGAGTTAATGTAGTTATATTGCTTTATCGTATCGTGTTTTGGTCTTCATGCTAGGCAGGCTGAACACTCCGAAAAGGAAAGGCAAAAAAACATTTTACCTAACCGTTATATTTTTTCTGTTCACCAGATGTCGCCATCAGACAAGGGTTGAAGATCAAATTAGGTAAGTTGATACGTAGCTTAACTGGATTTACCAACGTATCGGAACAGGAACAATTCCGCTGCATACGTAACGGGATAAAACCTCGGACGGGACGGGGACATGACGTGCATCACTTCACTATCACTATCACTACATAGTCGTCACTATCACTACATGGTCGTTTAATAGTACATGTGTGCTCTATTATAATAAATTACCTAAAGATGTATATGACATGTCCATTAACAAATTCAAAACTTTTTTATAGCATAAATTGTGCGGTGAGGCATACTATGATACCTCTTCGTACCTTAATGATAAGAATTCATGGATGTGACTTTAATTGCTCCATTTCAAATAATACCTTCAAATATTTGTAATATTGACCTTTGTGAGCGTGATCACATAAAAAAACCCCATGAGTTTCTTGTGCCTTCTTCTCATTGGTGGGCGCGTTCCGAAGGCACACATCCTAACTTAGTTTTTAAGACTATTCCAAGTGATCATGTTATACATAAGCATCGAAAGGAATAAAGAAATTTGACTTGACTTTAGTATAAAATAAAGTCACTTTTCGCCGTCCCTATGTCCTTATATCCCTTTGTATGCTTAGATCTTTAAAAATAAGCAACGGATTTTGATGCGGTTTTTTTTTATATATAGAGTGATTAAAGAGGAAGGTTTTTAGATATAATACATGCATAATACAACCGCGCGAAGCCGGGGCGGGTCGCTAGTATAAAATAAAGTCACTTTTCGTCGTCCCTATGTCCCTTTGTATGCTTAGATCTTTAAAACTACGCAACGTATTTTGATGCGGTTTTTTTTAATAGATAGAGTGATTCAAGAGGAAGGTTTATATGTATTACATGCATAATATAGCCGTGTGAAGCCGGGGCGGGTCGCTAGTTGTTTATAAAGTGTTCGTGGACTTTAAAGGCCTATCCGCACAGCTCAGTGACGGCACAGTGACGACAGTACCGTACCGTGCCGTGATGTGCTATACGTACATGTCAGTGCCAGTACCGACACAGCACAGTGATTTTTAGTACTCTATCGCTAGGGTTACCGTAACTTTCGTGCGCGAGTCCAACTCGCACTTGGCCGGTTTTTTGTCCGGCAGATGGGACGTGACAATTTCTTGCCAGCGTTTGATATAAAAATATCACGTTCCGTCCGGCACGGGGAAAATCCCGCCACGTAGGTCTAGGTATGCAGCGACTTTTAGCCGGTGGTAACAAGCCAGGAGATTGCTCCTTTAGTACCACCGTGGAGTTACGTGTGGGACATCTAGGGCTTAATCCCACGGATACGAGCAAAACGAACCCCCATCTGCCTTTGTTCCCAATTAGAGGTTTAGTAGTTATGGCCGTGCGTTGATTGGATAAACGATTTTATACAGACTTTGTCACTATTGATAGCCCTAACTAAGTAGTTACATAAATTAAGTTCATTTCACGGAAAGACCTAGGCATTACAAAGAAGAGGTGTTCCTGCTAAGTAGACTCACACGACTAACAGCGCTCCGCAGTTTCAACCGCGTAACTCTCGATCCCGTGGGAATATCGGGATAAAAAGTAGCTTAAGTTACTCCCAATGCATCAATGTATTCTCATATCAAGTTATATCCAAATCGGCCCAGTCACAGTCGCTGTTATATAAAATAAATAAATAAGTAGGTATAGAAGAAGATAACTGCAATGTAGGTGCCTACATTATTCCTAAGCAATTCTAAAGTACAGTTCGATCGGTAACTATAGCATGATAACCTTGAAAGTTAGATCAATACTTCATAACACAAGCAACGCAACGACCAAATGTAATTCAATCCGGTTCCCAATATAATCTACTTATTTTTCTCTTTTGTTTCGCTTAATAATTATAACAGAACATAATAAAAACTTCCGTATTCAACAATATTGTGTAATGCGTCATCTTAACTAGGAATTTGGAGTGAAGTGGATTCAAAAATCTAAGAACACTAGTTTTTTAAAGTTTAGAAAACCGGCCGGTGTTTGAAATGACGAGATATTTAATTAATTAATTTGATGACTTTTTATTTTATGGGGGTTTTCTTCGTGCTACGGAAGGCACGGAGAAAGCCTTTTTAGATTCAGGCTGCTATCACTGAAAGGTTAAGATAGAGTCTTAGAAAGACTTGAAAACTCCAATCCCAAAAAGAAAGGCGTTGAATCATTTTTAAGACACAATTTTTCACACTTGACAAACCTCATTGTAAACGTATTTTGATTCATTCGACTTTCCCATGATTGTGTTTTGAAGAAGGTGCCAACATAATGGTGTTTTGTTATAAAATAATAACAGATACCCCGCGGAGATCTGGCAGCGTTTCACCGAGGAAGTCCTCACCAGTTAGAAAGTTGTCAAATGGTAAGATTTAATTAGAACCTTTCAATTTAAGACTAGACTACTGCGAGTTCGTAATCACTGGCCCTTTTCATGTATCATTTTACTATTCATTTTCAAATTAACTGCGCCGCACAGTTTTACCCACGTAATTCCAGAATCTGTTCTTCTTCAAGGTCCCTATCTCCATACCAAATTCATCAAAATTCATCAAAATTAAATTATTGGTTTAGTTATGAAACGTAACAGATAAACAGAGTTATTTTCGCATAGTCGTATTATTTCAGGCTGAATAAAATTTTACTCATCTCTAACTTTTTGCTATAACGAATTTAAAAGGCATTGCAACTCGTGAACAAATGAATTGTACGTTAGCAACGAACAACGCAGATATTTTTGACAGAGATTGCTTGGATAATCCACAATAGCAGACTAAAATAGGTCGACATCAAATCAGTAATCAAATAAACTATTTTTCAGTACCAAGTTCTCTATCCCAAATAATCAAGAACCTGAACTATGAAGACGAAAGCGTCATCGACTCTATTCCCGAGAGAGAATGGAGACTACTCGCCGCTCTTGCCAGGAAGAGAGAAGAAGACGCTGAACGGGAGAAACTGGCTGACCAGTTCCGGAAGATGTGGCAGAAGGAGAAAGAAGAGAGGAAAATGGTAAGTCACTTTAATGAAATGAGTTTTGTATTATCTATATCTTATGTATATCTTTCTATTATTCTTCTCTAATGCATTAATTGCCGTAGTTGATTGATGCCGAAACCATTGTTGTTGTTGTTTCAGTTTTGGCACCAATTTTTTTTACAGCTTCCTAATCATCACAATTTGTACCTTATTCTAAGGCCTTAAGCTTAAAAAATCCAGCCTTTGAATAATTTATTATGCTCGTAGGTAGAAGCAGAAACGACAGATGAATACAAAAGGTACCTCCATAGGAAACGCCTCCAAGAGCACTCCTGGCAAGAGTATAAGCAGATGCAGAGGTCTACCGACCAAAAGATCAGATCTGGGTTCCTGATGGACAAAATCAGGCATAAGGATCGCCGGAGCAGAGAACTGTTGGCTTGGAAAGAGGATAAGAAGGTAAAATTTGAAAAGTTGACTTTGCCTATAATTTAATTTGTAGAATAGTAAATAATTGTTTCAATTTGTCGGTTAACTCAAGAAAGAGCCTCATTGTAGGTATCTAAGGTAGGCAGTCAACTGCAAGACAATAGAAAGTTTGAGGGCCTTCTTCTTTTTTCGTGTCAATAAAGGCTTAGGTATGTTAGGTTTGATTAGAGATGATTATTGGTTGTGGAGCACAGTTAAATTTTTGTGGACCAGTTAGGTACTAGCCACATTTACGGTGACGTCTGTGATCTTCAGTCTCTCCTTGTGCAGATGGTAGGGCGCGATATTTATTAAGCGCATTACAGTGTCCTCAAAAAATATTGTCCAGCTCCACTACCTACAGCTAGCTGGTTAGTTGAAAGACATCTTTTGTTCAGACTTCAGAACTCCTAGACCGCGCTATAATAGAAGAATCCCGTGCAGCGCTAGCAGCCGAACGTCGTTGCAAGCAGTTCGCAGCCGAAGACTGGAAGAAACGTCTCGAGGTGATGCACACGCAAAAACGGGCCAAAGATGCCGGAAACAGACGGACGGCTATGCTGAAAGACGCTGCCCAGGTACGTAACTGGAGACCAGCCTTAGCAGTTCCAGAATATTGTTAAAATATGGCTGGAGAGGCTACATAGGTTTGTTTACCTCCATGCAGTAAAAATACCAGCCGTAGCTGTTGCTAGATGATTGGAAGAAAGCTGGAAAGGTTAAAGAAGCTGGGATCAGGTAGACAACTATGCTGAAAGATGCTGTCCAGTTTAGCTTAGGTACATGTAGAAAAAAAAATCGAGCCGTAGCAGTATCGGTAGTACCGGACTCAGTAGTAGTAATTATGTCTAAAGCGTATGCAAGCACTACCGTGTTTCGTTTCAATCGTCATTGCCATAAAAATGTGTTGTTTTATTTTATTTTCTAGCGTCTAGCAATAGCAAACACATTGAACTCATGGGAGACATGCATGCTAAGACAAGAGATCTTAGCAATGGATGCGGCGAAGCGCGCGAATCATGCAGCGCATGCGGCTCTCACCAGTGAGAGAAGTGAGCTACTCGCACGAGATAGGGAGAGGAAAGTCAGGAGGGCGAGAAAAATGGCCGCCATTACGGCGCAGATGAGGCAGGATTTGATGGAGAGGAAATAGATGAGAAAACGTGATTAGTTAAATCTAAATTTCCATGTAAAAAAACATGACACTTTCCTTGCAATCGGGTAAAAAGATATAGTTCTTTTCTCCCAATATTATTGTGTCCGATTCCGGTGTTTTTGTGGAATTAATTCACTGTAAAGTAGGCTTGTATTTCTTCTTTTTTTTAAGTTTTTTAATACATTTCAAAGTTTTAGGTTTCTTTTTTGAAATAATAAAACTAAGGAACGAATCCATCAAAATAGTGAATAAGTACATCGGCGGGTCTTTGCTTATCAAATTATAACCATTCAATGCCACGCGTTAGATATAGTTGCGTGTTATATACTGAATTGTTGAAAACAATCATCATCATCTTCCTGCCCTTATCCCAGTTTATTTGGGTCTTCTTCCATTCACTCCTATTAGTCGTCATGTCATCGTTCACATTCATCTCTCTCATGTCTTGTCTCACCATCTTTTCTTAGGTCGTCCTCTTTCTCTCCATCCCTCTACATTCATACTCATCACTCTTCTACTCACATGCGTCTCCTCTCTTCTCATCACACGTCCATACCAATTCAAACGGTTCCCTTTTACTTTTTCAGTAACCGGTGATACTTTCAGGCTTCCTCTACCTACTCATTTCATTTATCCATCCTCGTTACTCCACACATCCATCTCAACATTCTCATCTTCGCTGCTTTGATTGATAAATATAAATGGTTTAACATAAAACACAGATTAATTCGTACGATTTTTTATTTTAATTTACTTAATAAACAAAATCGATATAAATAAATAATATTTAAAAGTACCTTATTTGTTTTGTCTCATTGATTGTTTTATACAACTCTGCTACCCAGATTACATAGAGGTTATGCCGGTCCCTAGCAAAAATATATTTAAAAAAGGTTGGAAAGAAATGCGGAAATATTTTTATTTTAATAATATTTTTATTTTTCAATATTGGGAAAATTACCCTTATTTACCCAGGGGCCGCTAATAGTGTTGCCACAACTTGCAAATCCTACGCAAAACTTTGGACCGATTGAGTCCGATTGCAATGAAACTCGGTATATGTAGATATCAAGAGACCTGGATTAACATGTAGTAATTCTAATTTATTCTCAGTAAATAGAATTACTCGAATACTTAATGTAAAAAAATATATTTTATTAACCGACTTCAAAAAAGGAGGAGGTTCTCAATTGAGACGAATACATCTACACGACGATTTACAGACGGTTTCGGTGGTACTACCTACAAGTACCTAAGAGAGATAACAGGGGGTGTTTTGTTACACACTGTTTAAGAACTTCGTAATTCGTATTGTTAATTTAATTAAAGTTTTGTATCCGTTGTTTAGAATTAAGTTATAATAAACTACCTCAATAAATAAAATTATGTTTATGTAGGCATTTTATTTTTAAAAGTTTTCAGAGACAAACACACAACACAAACCTATACACATTTATAATATTCCTGTCGCTTTTTTGGCTATTGGTTTTGTAAATATTTAACGTTTCGACGGAATTGCATCGATCGTGGTCACGGTGAGACTGGCGCAGAGAGCTTCAACCTTCCATTTACCATTTTTAATTTAATTTTTCTTCCTTTATGGAAACACCAAATTAATTCCGGATAATTGTGAATAATTATAATTATTTATTTACTAGCTGCGCCCCACACTTTTCAACCTTCGCCCGACAGCAAACTCAATAAAAAAAGAATTTGCGAAATTGGTCCAGCCTTTCACGCGTGACAAAGGAAAATAGGGATTAATTTTTATGTATTACTACAATTACTAGCTTTCGCTCGCGACTTCGTCTACGTCCGTAGTGTTTTTTTTTCAAGGATTTTTTCAAAATATTTTCCTACGGATACCTACGTCATCCAAAGAACAGACCCTCCAAGTTTCTACGATCAGCTGTTTAGGCTGTGCGTTGATCCGTCAGTCAGTCAGGACAAAAAAAAATACTCGTAGGTAGTATATGTAGTTATATGTATTTTTTATATATATACAGGGTTAATGAAAATTATACTAGCAAGCCGTTAAGGGCTACTACTGTGCACCTTAACAAACAACTTTTGTTCTACGACTTTTGGAAATTCGAAAAAAAAATTAAAATTTTGATTTTTTTAAAACAAAGGTCATTCAGACTGTGGACAGTAGATAAAACTTAAAAAATAAGTAAAATTTTAAGGTTAATGACCTCTCCTTGTAAGGAACAGCTGATTTTCAGATAAACCTAACCTCAAAATTTTCGAAAAAATGTTCGAATTTCCAAAAATCGTAGAACAAAAGTTGTTTGTTAAGGTGCACAGAAGTAGCCCTTAACGGCTTGCTAGTATAATTTCCATTAACCCTGTATATGGATTATTTTTATTCATATTCATATATTTGTATTTATTATCATTCAATTATCCGTAAAAAATGTGACGTAATCATACAGTTTCTAATTGTCCGTCACCAAATCCCATTTCCGCTATGTTTCTAGTGGCGGCCGCGAGTTTAGCGCGCGCTTTCTTATATTTCCTTAACGCTGCTTCAGCCCCTGAAAACAAAAGGATTTTGAGAGTTCCGTACCCAAAGGGTAATAATTATTTTTATTTTTTAATTAGAATAGAATAGAAAACATTTATTCGCAACAAAAACTTTGTAAGCTTATGGACTAAATAAACTAAAATACAAAAAAACTAAAGACTATTAAAACTACTTAAAATAAAAATAAAAAACAGCGCACTCCGGGAGTGCAGGCAGAAGTGAAAACTGTATATCTGAAAAAAAAAAAAAATAGTCGTCCGACATTTGTCGTCCAACAAATAGTCGTCCGACATTTGTCGTCCGTCAATAGTCGTCCGTTAAAAAATACCATATGCACGTCTTAATACACTCACAGCCAAATTAAAAAACTGTATATCTGTGTAAAATCTCATCTGTCGCGAGAAAATCTCATCTGTCGCGAGAACGGCTGAAAATGCTCACCCACAAAAGTGCCCAACGCGCCATAAGAAGTTTTCACTTCAAAAATTGTAATAATTTTATTGCAAAACGGTCGTCTACTTAGCATAATGTTCGCCTTTCGACTAACGCTGCTAGCCTAGCATAAAGGCCAAAACACGATACGATAAAGCGATATAACTACATCAACTCTCAAAATATGATAGATAAAGCCGCCATGTTGAATTTTTATCATAATTTTTATCGCAATTTATAATAAAAATTCAACATGGCGGCTTTATGTATCATATTTTGAGAGTTGATGTAGTTATATCGCGTGATATCGCTTTATCGTATCGTGTTTTGGTCTTCATGCTAGGCAGGCTGGTCTTCTATTGAAGCTTTTCATGAGAATTCATTCAAATCATGACTCTATGTCCTATAGAGGGCGCGGACCAGCGGACTATTGAGACGCTTCTAACGATACCTCATTTGTTGAATTATAATAAGTAGTTTTGAAGTTAGGTGGGAACAGATGAACATATATACATACATACATACAGGTCAAACACATAACCCTCCCTTCTGGCTTCGCCGTAGTCGGGTAAAAACGGGACCATTTTTCTAAGACTACACTGTCAGTCTGTCTGTCACCAGGCTGTATCTCATGTACCGTGATAGCTAGACGGTTGAAATTTCTCAGATTATGTATTTCTGTTGCCGCTATAACAAACACAAAAAACACAGTATATGCACGGAACCCTTCGAGCGCTACTTCGATTCGCACTTGGCCGATTGTTTTAATTTAGTTACACAGGGTTATTTACAATTATATAATATAACAGTTGAGGGTTAATTCAGCGCACTTAAACAACCGGACATGGAATTTTGCGTATAAAGATAAAACTGGTCATTAAGAAAAAAAGCATTTTTTTTTTTTCAAAATAATAGTGCGGCCGTATAATTATTGTGGCGAGGCGCGCCGCATATATTTCTCGACAATAAGGCGACAAGAACAAGTTTGTATCAATTGACATATTTATGCTAAATCTTACCCAATAAAAGAGCTGATGCGGAACTGGATCCAGGTTCGACTGGCATCACACCTCGGGTTGGTGATTGTGATATGACGGTAGTACGAACGGTTACGACACCTGAACTTGTCACTATCGTTGCAGGATCCTGTTATGTAGACATACAAGGGACCAAATTAATCAGGGGCCTAAGTCTGCTAACACAATTGTGTTTCAATAGAGTGTCGATAGAATCGTAATACAAAAGGAGATCCGCAAAAGCTCTTAGTGTAGTAGGCCAGAACATGAACTGAATTAGGGTATACCATTTTAAAAACTAAAATATATCAATATTTAATTATTATCAGCTTCAGTGTGCTAAAGGTCGGGATTTGATAAATATTTAGCATTCAATGTGACACATAATTTCTAGAACCTAACCTATCTAATGGAACGGTTATTAGTTTTGAATGATAGGAACATGATAGAAATGCTTTAAAATATTACTTATAATCATCGGCCCTATTTATTACCATAGTTGGATCATGAACATATTATATTGTAGGTATCTACATGCATGAAGGATACAGATTTTAAAATAAAAGAAAAAACTTAAGTTTTATCAATTCTCTTTATTGCTGTTTAATGTTTATACATTTAATATACTATCGAGGTGCTGTGCAGGAGGTCTTATGTTATCCTGGTATCTCGCCCAACCAAGATACCATATTATGGTCATTACGTGTGAACAGCAGCCAACAGTTCTTTTACCTACAATACAATTGCAGTAATGCTGTGCAATTGCATTGCGGCCAGTTTGAGAGTTGTCGATTAGTATATAAACATACCATATTTTTCTTGAAATATGTCTTGATTTAATTTTGCCTCTCAATAACCACCGTCTTTCTTGAGACAACTCTCCAAGTAGGCTGCTGGGGACCTCTCTGCACACTTCAATTGTGTAAGTACCATGCTCCCTAATATGTTCGCCATAATAGGAACGTGCTTGTTTGATTTGGTACGTTCCTAAAGATACAAGTATCAGTTCACTGTAGGTCAACTGAGGAAAATCATTAACATTATTATTATCAACGTTTATGCTTTCAAAATTAGTTCTTCTTCGGTTTAACTGATTTGCAGTGACTTCCCGAGCCAACGAATTTTCCACATACATATTAGCGTTGATTAATCTAAGAATTTCCCCAGCATCATCCCTATCATTAATAAGAGGGTGAAACGCATTTGTGAGGGCAGCAGCAACAGTGAAGTCTTTGAATAGGTTTTGTGATGTCGAATTATAATATTCTTGACGGAATATTTTAAAGTCTCTCTTGAATCTGCCATTCACTACTTCTACAACCCAACGACATATTGTCACTGCCCTCGATTTATTAGCATCTATTGTTGTTAATTGCGTTTCTCCCTCTTTTACATCTTCTGGCTTATGAACATGGTACCCACACTCATTTAATAACGGCAGTGCATCTCTGAAGCCCCTATCCAGTATAAATGCATCACCAGCTTGAAAGTAATTCCTTAAAGGTTGTTGGTCATCTCTAAATTCTTTTTTTACAATTTCAGCGTCAGACATTGTGGCTGGATAGGGGCCAAGCACCTCAATAATATATCCATCAGTAGATACTATCATAAAAGTTTTAACAAGATTTCTATACTTGTGTAATGAGTATGTTGACTTTTGATAACTGTAATTAGAACTGTTTTGGACATATATGTAAGTTCCATCCATAATTACAATAGGTCTAGTCATTTCTACATTTCCATAAAGACCATTTGGAATTAAAAGATTTTTATGCGCAACTTCATTGCGATTTATGTGATTTATTCCTAGGTGTCTCGGCACATAATCTTCTAAAAGAATATTTCTGGCTTTGCTTATTAAAGAAGATATAGTTCTTTGTGGAATTTCCATTAATGTAGACATCCTTTCATAGGAATCTCCAGTCCGTAATTTGATTAAATATGCAGTCAATGCTATACGGCCTCTATGCATACTTGAAAGCCGAGGCACTTCCTCAATAATTTGATTATATTGGTCTTTTGTACGACCTAACCAATAATGAACTAAATGATCAGGCATATCGTCAATATTATTGAAATCAATTGGTATGTCGGATGATTTTAATACGGACATCATATCTTGAATATATTCAGCACTAAATGAATGATTTACATTTTATGGTGCCTCATTAAGGAAATCCCAATTATTATTTTGTAGATGATTCGAACAGATTCTTCCATTTGGTGGAATATAATAATTGTACTTTTTTAAAAGTATGACTCTTAATCTTAATGGTGCCATACGTCTTTCGGAACCTTGGCATCTTAAAACAAAACAGTGTTGTTGTGTAGCCACCGCACGCTTATAATCTGGCAAAATGATTTCATTTGAAGTCACTAATTCAGGTAGTCTGGGTTCGTCTTCACTATTAATAGTAACAGTAGGAGAAGGTGAGTTTCTCGGTCCTGTCCTCCTGGGAACTCGGTCAGCACGCTGCCAGCAAGGGTGACATATGCAGCTAGTTTCACGAACCTACAAAGAAAATTGTTTTGATTCTTAATTTTTTTTATGACTTTAAACCTACATATCTGATTCTGATACAACTTTAGTCAAAAAAATGGTTTGGTACTTTTATCTGTCATAAAATCACATTTCATCGGTAAAGAATAATTGAATCATTATAGTATACTAGCGACCCGCCCCGGCTTCGCACGGCTATATTATGCATGTATTATACATATAAACCTTCCTCTTGAATCACTCTATCTAATAAAAAAAACCGCATCAAAATCCGTTGCGTAGTTTTAAAGATTTAAGCGGTCAAAGGGAAATAGGGACAGAGAAAGCGACTTTGTTTTATACTATGTAGTGATACCTATTCATGATTTTCAATTGCCATTCATGGAAAAACAGCTCAAGCTAATGTAATCAAGTGAATAAAACATTTACCACATTATCATTTGTCATCTCGGGTCAATTTGACAGTACTTTCTTGTTAAACTCTTTATGTACAATACTAACAATAGAATACTTACTAGTCGAGGATGAATCCACTCGGATATGACACCATATATGTGACTCTCTCTATCAGAGAAGTTATTTCTTAGTCGGTGATCTCGAATACGCAAAAGTGATCGCCCACAGCTTACACAAACATGACGGTGGCCCACATTAGGAGTTTCTTGAGATATGGAATGGCTTGGTCCAGGTAATTCCTGATTAATCAGTGACCAACAGGAATGGCACACATGATCAGATGCAGTGACCTGCAATAAACATTTCATTTAGTCACAGAATATTTATAATAACGTCAAAGGGGTTTACAAAAACATCAAAAAGAACTTACAGTTTGTGGAGAGATCCATTGTCGAACAATTGACAAAATAGCCTCGCTCTCTAAATAATGTCTGCCAAG
Source organism: Idaea aversata (assembly GCA_907269075.1). Lineage (NCBI taxonomy): Eukaryota > Metazoa > Arthropoda > Insecta > Lepidoptera > Geometridae > Idaea > Idaea aversata. The sequence continues at coordinate 11,079,784 of OU026104.1, read as the reverse complement.
GTAGAATGTTGATATTCCACAATTAATACACCGAAAGTCTTCCATCGTCCAAATCGCAAAGGCAAAATCAAAAGTCCAAGATGAGCGCTGAGGTGAGTCGTTAAGGCAGGAGTCGGAGTCCAATTTCAGCTGAGCAGAGGTCAATCGTAAAGGCAGTAACGTAAATCCAGGTTCAGAAGCGGTAGTCGGTAAAAAACACCATAAAATCCACAACAAATAACAAACAAACAATCCAAAACACAGCGCAAGAGCAATGTGAGTGAGTGAACCACAGAGTACGTAAGAAAAAATTGTCAAAAATAAAACGTCAATGTCAATCTTATCGATTATATCTTCGTGCTATAATCGATCAAATAAAATCGTATAGTTCAAATCATTCATAAAATATGTTACGTATGCCTTAGAAAGCTATAAAAATAATGTTTTGTACCGACACAGTAGCATTTAAAAAAATACAGTTATATAATATGATAGTATTTGCAAGCACAAATAACCAACCTATCGATTAAATAATCGATACAAAATATGAATCGATATAAAATCATACACTGGCCGCCCCATTGAAATGCCTTTAGTAAAAATGGTGGCTTTTGGTAGTAATTAAAATGAAATTCTCCTTACTTTTCTACCAAATCTCTTAATCGGAGGTGTAGCCTACTTTTGGCATATGCAAAATAAACTAGAAAAATAGCTTGATTTTTTTAACGCATTGAACATCGAGTCCGTCAGGGCCGAAATCCCGTATCTCCTTTAATGTCAAAAATATGAGGGTTCCGGCGACTGGGACCGCAATCAACTGGAACCGCGGTCCCGGTTACCGGATTCATTTATTTTAATATTTTTCTTCTGTCGACTGGGACCACTCACAAATAAACGGTAAAATATTGAAATTAGTTTCTTAAAACATCGTAAACTAACCAGAAAAAATATAAAAAATAACAAAAACCTTTATTACCAACCAAATTGCTTGAAATCGGACCCGTAAATAAGTAGTTTTTTTTCTTCAATTATTACTTCAAACTTTTTTCGTTTGACTGTAAGTACAGTTTTTCTTGATCAATAGATTTCTTTGTTTATTTGCGAGTGGTCCCAATCGACGGAAGAAAAATATTAAATAAATGGATCCGGTATTCGGAACCGCGGTACCAGTTGATTGCGGTCCCAGTCGCCGGAAACCTCAAAAATATGACATTACATGTCAAATTGGTATTCTCCTAATGTTAACTATTCTATCGAAACACTACTGACGCACCACTGACTGACTTTGGAATTCTGCTCTAGAATCGTGGCTCACTGGAACCTCGATAGTTGTCAAAACGGTATATCGCTTAGCAACATATACCATGTTGCTAGGCAATACCAGCGACGTATCTATAACATTCCATTGAGACTCCATAGCGATTCTATTGCGATGTTATTAAAACTTTAGCAGAATACCAAATAAAGTCACAATCTCAATATAATATAGAGTCTCAATATAATGACAATGGTAAATCCATGAATGCATTATTCCCATTCAAACAAAAAAATAATTTTCCAAATCGGTCCAGGCGTTTTTAAGTAATCGGGGAACACAAATTTAAAAAAAAAACCGACGAATTGAGAACCTCCTCCTTTTTTTGAAGTCGGTTAAAAATAGCAGTTTAAGGCCCCACAGATCCCACACCTGTCTGCGTAGACGGTCATATGGTCGAGCGGACAGACCAGTTTAAGTACTTGGGGTCTGTGCTTCACGCGTCCGGCGACATCGATTGCGACGTCAAGTCACGCATTTCAGCGGCTTGGGCCAAGTGGCGTGAGGTGACTGGTGTCATTTGCGACCCCAAAATGCCGGTTAATTAAACTAAAGGGACAGGTCTATAAAACCATCATTAGACCTGTCCTTTTGTATGGTAGCCCAGATGAGCGATATTATTATTTAATACTCTGTTTCCTAAGTTACCATGACTCGTCTGGTCATATTACTATGACCAATGACGTCACACAATATTACCGTGACACTTTTGTGTGAATGCAGGTGTTCCACCAATTTACTAGACGTCAAAAAATAAAGGTGAGCGCGCTGTTAATTGTAAGATTGTGTTATAAGGGAGTAAAATTATGTTATTCCGGCGTGCGCTATTTTGAATTCAAAAGATTCTAAAGCAGAATCTTGAAAGCAACCAGAGTTTCAAGTATTCGCATTGGACTACTGATCCAAGGTAGCAGCTTTTAGTAGTAGTAGTATATAAATGTATGTATATAGATTATACTCTTTAAAGTAAATTAACGGAATATACTTTGTATATTTATTTATTTATTTCTCTCTGGTGACCAAGCCGTTTCCTGGGAGCGGAAAGGTCACCCACAGGGTGCGGCCGGAAGACCAGCGCTGCAGATGCGCCTGCGTATCTGCAGCACATGCTGAGGCTTTACCCATTCCACCAACACACGACTTCTCAGATATCTTTTATTCTTATTGTCTGTATTACTTTTCTCTATAATTATGTCTTACTGTTTCTTATTTGTGTCTCTGTCGTGTGTTTGTTTGAATAAATTCTATTCTATTCTATTCTTTTAACCCTACCGAGGAAATTTCTCGTAAATTACCTGAATATCATCCTCGTTCATCAAATGACATCCCCCAAGGAACATCCTCCTCTGACGGTCCCTACACGAGTATCCCGGGACCGTAGTGTTGTGATCCCGTGTCCCGATCCCGGGATCTAACGGGATATTGAAAGAGGTGTACCCCTCAGTCCGATGTCGATACCACCAGTCTACTGATATGATTTCTAGGGTTATGTGAAGTGGTTTGGGTTCTGGAAAATACAAGATAGATTCTTTATTGTAAAACACCATTTTTAAATTTCATTAAAAAAAGCCAAGTGCGAGTCTGACTCGCGCACGAAGGGTTCCGTATCATGTAATACAAAACCACAATTTTTATGATAAAAATTCAACATGGCGGCTTTATCTATCATATTTTGAGAGTTGATGTAGTTATATCGCTTTATCGTATCGTGTTTTGGTCTTCATGCTAGGCAGGCAGGGCGCTGTAGTGCCTGGGACCACCCTCTCAGCTCAGTCTTTTTGACAATTTATTATTTTTATATTATTAAATATGCTTGCCTGAACTCTGTGGCGCAGAAGTTTGTGGTTTCGAGTCCAGTCGCTAACATATCCCACTAATCACTACATAGTATAAAATAAAGTAGCTTTCTCTGTCCCTATTTCCCTTTGAATGCTTAAATCTTTAAAACTACGCAACGGATTTTGATGCGGTTTTTTTAAAATAGATAGAGTGATTCAAGAGGAAGGTTTATATGTTATAATACATGCATAATATAGCCGTGCGAAGCCGGAGCGGGTCGCTAGTAATATAAATGTGAAAGTTTGTGTGTGTTTGTTACTCCTTCACGCAAAAATTATTAGACCGATTGCGTTAAAACTCGGTATGTAAATAGCTGGGGACCTGGATTAACATAGGCTAACTTTTTAAAGCGATATTCCCACGGTATCGGAACTTACGCGGGTGCAACCGCGGGGCTAAGGTGGTAAAAAATAAATATTGTATGACATTTCACACAGCGCCATCTAGCCCCAAGCTAAGTAACTAGGCTTGTGTTATGGTGATCAGACAAAGAATAGAATACTTAAATACTTTTCTTTAGTAAATACATACTTAATACACATACAGAAATACCCAAACCAGAAACGAATATCTTATGAGAAATGTTTTTTGAGGCGGGAATCGAACCCACAACCTTTTGCAGGCTGGTCGAAAAACTGGTTTTTCTTACCTTCTCCAGCATTAATTTCCAAATTAAGTTCTATATTATGTCCAAAATTCCAAACTTCTTCGTCATCAACGATTAGCGATTCGCTGATATGAGTTCTACCGTGGAGCGGTTCATTACATTCTATACCTTCTGATAACTAGAATAGAGATGCATTTCCTTTGTAACAAATATGTATTTTAAAAAATAATAGCAATACTTCGAACAAAAAATACTTGTTTGCAAGGAGGTAGGTTCTTGAAGTTCCTATAATATGTGTAATGGCGTCAGATGCTGATGAAGAAAGTGAAAAACACGTGACTTTAAGCTTATATCTATTTTCAGACAAATTTTCTAATTCCTTGCGGCACGGACAAGGAATAACGAAACAAAACGCTTTTCTTACCCTAATATCGTATTCCACATAAATATTATCCATTTCAAAGCCCTTTGCCATCACAATTTCAGCTGTGACAAAATAGTGTACTTTCCCAAGGGGTGGCATAATAAATTTTACAAGGCTTTTGTGTTTTTTCTCCCACTTTTTGTGTAGTTTTTTTAACTGAAAAAGAGAGTTATTTGTTACAAGACTAGCTGCATCTCGCGGTTCTCCCGCGGTATTCGTTCATCAATTTCCACTGACTTTTCAATTTGAAAACCCGCCTGCGACACAGGGGATTGAAGGTTTTATTCCCGCCTCAAACAATTATGTACGGGTGTCTCTGTATCTATAATATGTATGTATATACAAAAGAAAAGTAAATAATATTTTTTTTATCACAGTTGCTCATAAAGTGGATCTTATTAAACCGCTTTTAGGCTCATAATGCAACGTATTATACACGCGTGCGATAAAAAAAAATCCAACTAGTGCTAAAATATTACGTTATCCCGATAAGTCAAATACGTATCTTACTGCTAATGACATATTAGGTAGATGAAACATTCTTAATTTATCTGGGTTATACTGTTTTGATGTATAGAAAAAAGGATGGTACAAAGAGTTTTTAAGCCTTGCTGGCTTGAAACTCTTTGTTGGTACCTTTTTTCTTCTTTTCAAAAGGTTGTCTCTAAAGTCTGTATAATGAACGATAATTTTACGTGATAACGTCTTTGAAAATAATTAAAAATTGAGTTTTGTTTTTATTTATTTTTTTCTTTACATTATATTTATTATTTATATTATATATATTTATTACATTACATTTACACTATATATATTTATATTATATTAATCAGACATTTATTCACTTAATCACATTTTTAAAATGACATAAAATAAAAAAACTAAAAATAAGAAAAATAATACAAAATAAAAAATAAATAAAATAAAAATTACCCACCACCCAAAAATTCAATGTAAAATCAAACAACACAAAAATAATAAAATAAGTAAAACATTAAAAATCAACCTATGCCTATCAACCCATATAATTAATGTTAATTAAAACAAGAGGAAGCCCTCGGCTACACCCTCCCGCATTGTCCCCAAAATGCTGGCAGCATTCCCTCGCTGAATAGCAAGACTGAGTCGCTGGGACAAGAAGCCGCCAGCTCTAGGATCGCCAGTAGCCTCGACAAGGCGCGCCGACAGCTCCCTCAAAAAGGTCCTAGCACAGGGCCCCCAACAGCCAACGGTCTCAAAACCCAGTGGTGTAAACATGTAACAACCGGGCATATCCTCATATTTACGGACTTTCGCAGCCTCCGCCCCAGTAGCTGCAGCACCTGCCTGCACACGAGTAGCGAGCAGATGGGAAGGAGCCAGTGTGTCCACACAAGTGGCATCCCACACCAAACTCGCCCATGCTCCCAAGGAATGAGCGTCACGCCGTCGGGTCTCTTGCCATCAGAACGAACGATGCCGTTAGGTTCCAACATTGCCGGTATGTTCGCTGAAGCAAGAGCCCGACGAATGACGTCATTCAGAGCGGAATGGCGCGGGATACGGCCAAGACTTCTTTGGCAAGACAGGCCATGGTGACCCAAACCGGTCACCTCCGCCCCACAAACACACTGGTGCGGCTGCACAACCCGCAAGCCCAGCCGCAGGCCAATCGCCAAAGAAAGGGTATTCCTATCTAACAGAGTGCCTACGTTGGCATTAAGCCATACGCCGGACTCCCTCTCAAAGGAAGCGAGGAGCCGAGCCCGATGTACGTCGCCCGAACAGTCTACCAGCAAATTCTGCTGCACCAATCTACACAAAGGCTCATCCCACTGCCTCTGGGAATGCAAAACAGCGGGGACGTCACACGTTATATTAATTACATTATATTTATTTATTATATTTTCCTTACATTATATTGTTTTTAACCGCCGCCGACGCAAAAACAAATAAATAAAACCCTAAAAAAATATTGTACTTACCTATGTCAGACGAGGCTGTATAGGTTAAAAGTCTTTTGCCTAGCCTTTCGGGAGTGTAATTAACAAAAAATAGTAAGTAAACATAACCTAAAATTCTTAAAAACTTTAGTCTTAAAGTCTTTTTTTTATTCGCAAATGTGATAAAAAACGTCGTACGATACACGTGTGGATTGATAATTCCATCTTGGCTTTTGCCACGCTCGCGTTCCGCTCGCGCGTCATAAACCGCCTCTATGGAATGATCAACTTTCCAAACTTGTATCGCAATGTACTATTTTTTTTTCTCTCTTGTTTGGCCCCACGAACTATGCCATTTTCATCTTGTTCTTCATTTTCAGCGAGTTTTTTTTTTTTCTTCAGTTATGGCTTCGCACGGTTTGTGCATATAGCCAGTATCAAGTAATATTTTGCATCAAGTTATGGCCCGATTTACAGAAATCGGGCTCAAATTGTTTCAAGATGGTCAAGTCGTCAAGTCACAGTTTGTCAAGTCAGGGGTCATAGTAAAGCGGTGGCTACTTTACTATAACCTTGTAGGAGATTTTGGAGGTAACGTGAAAAGTCCATGTTTGACACTGATTTTTACTTTCACTACACTTGTGCACTTTCACGGAACTAAATTAGATAACTTTCCACCAGAATTATACAATTTAACTCGGTTTACAACTAAGTTTCGTGTAAATAAAACTGCAGCACGACATGTTGTTGGCTCGTTCCCGCCAAAACTCCAAAATAATATTTTAAACTAACTATACCTCGCGCAGCGAATGGTGACCTCTGCGGTAAGTGGAAGGGGTATGCGTAGAGTTCGATATTTAAATGAAAATTGATTTCTGCTCATACCCCTTCTACTTTCCATCAGAGGTCACCATTTGCTGCGCTACGTATACCATGGTCATTTTCAAGTTAATTAAAACGGAATAGTTATTTTAAATGGATATATTTTTTATCTTTAGATATTCCCACGGGATTGTTACTTAAGCGGGTGAAACCCGGGCAATGCTAGAAGTAAATAATCTTACCAAAACGTCCAGTTCCTCGCACTTGTCCGTGAGTCCGAAATCGACATGAACTTCGTACTTAGCTCCCAATGTGAGTAGCGTGTCGTCAACCACGTACGGGTTCAGATCTAAGCTGTTTATGTCCGGTGTTAGTATGACGTAGTTGTGTAGTTTGTTGAACTGGATGGTTAGGAGGTGGGAGTCTTTCTTTAGGAGGAGGGCGCCATCTCTGGAACGAAACAGAGTCGACTGTTGACTATTTACCATAGAGCTGTTAAACTGCTAATATTGAGTGTATCCTATCTTACAATGTTTTTAACCCAAGTAAGCTTGCTTGAGTTTAAAGTCTTTATCAAACCAACATAATAAGAATACTACTATGCTTCTTTATTTCTTTTGCTGACTGCAGGTGGCGAGTTCGATTCCAGCCATATATTTCTGTACAGACATTTGTTTTTTGAAAACAAATATTTGTTGTGGTCTGGGTGTTTTTGTATTGTTTGTTGTGTTTATTTACAAAAAAAATTTATAAAGTATTATAACACAAACCTACTTACTTAACTTTGGGATAGATGGCGCTGTTTGCTATGTCTTGGGATATTTATCGATAGATAGATAAAATCTTTATTGCAAACACCATTTTTAAATAATATAAAAAACAAAACTAAGTCTTAAGTCTAAGTGTTACAATGGGCATCCTTATCGCTCAAAGCGATCTCTTACAGGCAACCTATTGATAAGTACATGGAATTCTAATTTTCAAATACATTCATACAGGGTGCTGTATACTTACTCATTATAATCCGAATTATCTAAAACCACATGCATGGCCATCCATTTCTCATCATCACCAATATTATCCTGACTTCTAAACAAATGCTGAACCGATACTGATTTCTTTCCAAAACTGTCCTCAATCTTACCAACCGTGTCATTTAAACTTAACCTTTCTATCCATGACTCTAAAGTTGAATTTACTTTAGCGAAATCTTTAGGTATAGGTTTATAATAATCATCGTGAATGTAAGTGAATACTTTATTAGGTGAAATATCATTTTGTTTTAATATATTGTGATAGTCTAGTTCCGATTCTGTTATGCAGTTGTGTATGTCCATGTACCGCTGTGTTTCCCACGAGCTGAAGGCTTTTTCTTGCCATTTGAAAGAGTATTCTTTTATAGTGCTTTCGAGATTGGTGTTGCCAGATTCTTGGATGTAGTCTTCGAATTTTGGAAGGGACAGGATGTCATCTGGAGGTTTTAATTTTATACTGAAATTAAAGGAAATTAGTTTAGGATAGGATAGACGCAGTTTTCGTACTTAGACATGGCGACACAATAATTTTATGAAAGTAAGTACTTACCTATGTATTTTATCTGTTGTCTAGTTACCATAACTCAAGCCTAGTTGCTTAGCTTGTTGCTAGATGGCATTGTGTACAATGTCCTGCTATTTTTATTTATTTAAAAACATCGTTTATCTATAAGAATGTCCTTTTGGGCCTACATAACCTTAAAACCTCAATCTCAATAGAAAAAGTCGTATAATTCGTATAAAACTATATCTAAGACTTTGTTAGACTGTTCTGATGAGTTAGAAACAAGTTAGAAAGGAACAATTAAAAGTTTTATTAAGTACAGCTTTGCCTAATAATAACGCAAAAAAGTAGTCGAAAGAAACTTCCTTAGTTTGTAAAGATTTTAATTGCAAAAGAATTCTTGAGGTACCTACTTGATGGTCAGTTCTTCTATTGATCCCTTGATCCAGTACACTCCAGACAACTTATTACAACGCACAAAATCGTTCATAATTATGTTAAAATACTATTTTATTATTTACTTATCAAAGAAGCAAGCAGTATTGATATTTTAGAACTGAATGAACTGTCCCACAAATCACCATGGCAACGATTAGTAAACAAAGAAAAAACGTTTCGGCTTGCGCATTATAATCTGATTGATTTAATTAGTAAAGTTGTATTAGACCATGGAAAAACTATTTTTCAGAAGTTTTTATTTCTTTATTTTATTTAAATGAAGACCATTTTCAATATTCTGAATTAATTTTTTAATTAGAAAGAAATATAAATATTTTTTTTTTAAATAAAATTGTCAATTTAAAGTACCACTAGCGTAGAATGAAACGTTAACAATAGGCAACTGTCAAATTTCTGCTTTCTTTCAATGTCAATGTCAAAAACTTGTTTTCATTGCGTTGCTGAGGCAACGTCATTTATTTCGTTCGCTGTGCTTCGCGCATTCTTTTCTCGCCTACTCACAGTTTATAACGGTTTATTGATAGTGCCTGCCGTGTTTACTCTGAATAAATACGGATATAATAAATATTATCACAGAACTTCGAACCTAATCTTATCTACGAGTAAGGCTAAATCGATCATGAGTTATCGCCGAATCCTATGCACGTTTAACTTGTGTTAGTGGTTTTAACAGTTTTCTCTATATTTACGTGTGTTTAAAACGTGTTAAAAATGCCTTTTGGGCAGAGGGAAACTACAGTTGCGATGCCGATGCGGCAGATCGGCTCAGATGAATATTGGAGAAGAATTTTCAACAAGGTAAAAACTTTCATATTTTTCTGTTCTAAAAAGTACTACAGTGACCACTTGTTGTGCGTATGTAATAATAGACCGGTTCTGTAATTAAGCTATCTTTCCGGTAAAATAATAATAAAATTTAACATACCTCTGACTGTGAGGTAAAAGGTACGTAGGTAGATTATGGTAGATAAAACAATATTTCCCACTATTATTTAATAGAATTTTTGATTGAAGATTTAAAAACAATTGTAATTTAAAAACTTCTGCCTGTCAAATAATGAATTTACCAAATGTTATAATATCTAGTTTCCTTTAAACTCACAGTTTGCTTATTATACACACAGTTTTGCATAAAAGCCCATCAGAAATTTCTAATAGGTAGGTTGATAGATATTGGTATTTGGCAAATATTCAATGCCATTGCTATTGCTGATTTCATGAATGACTATTGCATATAAACATTTTTCAGTTAACACATCTGGTAAGAGCTACTTTTATTTTTTATATTATTTAATGTTTTACAACAAAATAATGTAATGTACCTGAAATAAAGACCTATGTTCAAATCTTGTTGCGGTGCAATTTTCGGAGATGATTTTTTCCATTAACAATATTTTCAAGAAACCCCAAAATTATTTATTTGAAACAAAGAACTTAGGTCACAGCTTTGGTGGCAATAATAAACAAATAAATAAAAGAATAGTTCTCAGTTGAGAAAGTTATTAACTGTGTTGCAGTGAAAGCATAATTACAGCAGGACCTCTTTAATCCGAACTCTGAAAATTTACCCCCTGTTCGGATTCGTGGAGCGTTCGGATTATAGTGCAGAAAATTTCTTTGGTATTTTTTATGAAATAAAACAAATAGTATTGTGAAATTTTAAATGTATATTCATCTATAAACGTTACATTAATTAATCTTTTTTAAAGAAATCCAATATTTTAGTTTGTCGAGAGGTATTTAATGACAAATAAAAAGCTTTGTCTCGCAATTTACCTAAAACGGCGCGGCGGGGGTGTGGCGTTCGGATTACAGAGGGGTTCGGATTAGAGTAGGTTCGGATTGAAGAGGTCCTGCTGTATAGTATGCAGATAGTTATATTTAGCTACATATATGTAATTAAGAATTAAACAAAACAAACAGTAGGTGAACTAATCGAAAAACGAAGTGTGGTAATTTGAGATGAGATGGTTGAAAAAACCATTAAAAAATCTCTTCTCTTCTCTCTTCTCTATGTCATATTAGTGTAGTGTAGATGAATGTTTCTAGGTAAATAACCAATTAACTAAAGCCATTTACTGCTCATTGTTCTTTAGGATGACAAATTAATCTATTTACTATAACACAGGTAATATATACCTAGGTTGGAACCTACATTGATACATAATAGAACTACCTGTGCCTTGCGGTTTCACCTGCGTGAGTCCCGATCCCGCGGGAATTTCGGGATCAAAAGTATCCTATGTCCATCTCCATGTCCGAAACTACCACTATGCCAATTTGTGAGTGTAAAGGAAAAAAATAAAAAATAAATACTTTCGGGTTTATAACAATACCCAGTTAGGTAGGATAAAGAAAAAGTATGAACTTTACTGAACTTATTTAAAACGTGATATTTACCATGTTTTTGTTTTTATTCTGTGGAGCTCGATATTTTGATTCTGTTTCAAGCATCATTTTCACTGTAGTATATTCCTACACTTCACAATAACATACCCTCCAAATTTCATACCTCTAGGACCAGTGGATTAGCTGTGCATTGATATATAGTCAGTCGAAACTTTTCATTTAATTAAAACATTTTGTATCTCATTTCTATTGTCTATTGTATTTCTGTACTTATAAATAGATAGTTGAACTCATTATTGTACTAACTGAATTCTAACATAAATTCCTGCAAAAAAAATGACACAATGGGCGGACTTATCGCTAAAAGCGATCTCTTCCAGGCAACATCACCAGTCCTTCCTCACTTATCAGTTTTGACTTAAAATTATTTGGTCTTAAATCAGCCGGATTTAGTTTACACCTACCTACTACCTACCACAAAATACCTACGAATGTGCCCATTTCCGTTTTGCCACTGAAATCCTTATGAACTCAATACTTAAATCACACATGAGTCACCCTTTCTTTACTCGCGCCTTGATAGATAACATTATCAAACCGTCATATCCACCGTGAGTCAAGTAGACACCCAGTTAGTCTACTTATGTGGGTAGATGTCAGGTTATTTCAATTACCTTGACAAAATTGACTTAAGAACGCAGACAGAGATGTTTTTGTCCACCAAAAAACCCTGACTTTTATCCCATATAACTTTTAGACGGCTGAACTGATTCCGATCAAACATAGCTAAGAACACACCCGATTAATCCACCTTTAAAACAAAAGAAACAAGATCAAATGCGGTTTAACTGTTCGGGAACAAGATGCCACAAACAGACACACACGCACAGTCACGGGAAACTTATACCACCCCGTCGTCGTTTTATTGTCGGGCGTTAAAAACATAAATAAATGGAATCAGTTGCCTGCGTCTGTCTTTCCTAACGTGTACCAATCTTAAACCGCATCGTCATCATCAGGCAGGTGTGATAGTAGTCAATGGCTGACTCTTATCTTCTTCTTCTCAAGGTGCCTCTTCAACTAGTGAAGGTTGGCAGTCAGCTCAGAATATTTGACCCGATTTCTTGCGAGGCTAAAAATTTGTGCGGCACTCGCTGTCCCTGTCCACTCTCTTATATTCCGCAACCAGGATTTTTTCCTACGACCGACTTTCCTTTTTCCAGCAACTTTCCCCATCATTATCAATTGCAGGAGTTCATACCTCGGATTCCTCAAAAGGTGTCCTAAATAAGCAACTTTCCTTTGTTTGATGGTTTTCAAAAGCTTGCGTTTTTGACTAACTCGACGTAGAACTTCCTCGTACTTAACTTTTTTGCGTCCATGAGATCGACATCATACCTACGTCTATATGCCCACATTTCGAATGCCTCTATACGTTTCCTGAGCTCCTCCTTAATGGTCCAGGCTTCACGTCCGTATAGAAGTATTGGCCAAATGTAACATTGAAGCATTCGAATGCGCAAAAGGATCTTTAGGTTTCGGTTACAAAGGACCTTTTTCATTGTTTCAAAAGGCACTACGGGCCACTTTTATGCGGGTTTATATTTCTACATCACTATCCCAGTTTTCAGTGAGATGACTCTTATACTCACGGCTTATACTTCAGTCTCTTGAAAATGGTGAAAATATCGGCTCATTCCACTAGGATCCACCAACGACACTCCACCGCACCGGTGTATCTATGGATATTTTTTCCTCTTTAATCCACCAGTGGATCTATAAAATAAAAACATGTTAGGTAGGTACTTCCCTTAACAATGCCTAAATATCTCGTTCCAAATAACTTTAGTAGTACCAAGTAATTTTTACAGACTGGTAAAGAAATTCTATGTTTAGTGAAAGTTTGTGTTACAATTTTCACGCAAAACTACGGAATCGGTTACGATGAAACCTGAAATAAGGGTATGTTCTAACTAGGTCCATTAAGGAACTGTCCCTTGGAACTGGTGACATTTCTTATTCTCACTAGATCCTGGTTTTAGAATGGAACAATTGCAGCTATTTTTTCTCATTATAGTCAAAAAGTCTTTCGTTTCTGTTAAAAACAATTACTATGAGAGAGCTCCATGATGGATCAATTAAGAATTTACTTACCGAAAAAGGACAATGTTACGTATTTTGTATTTTTTGTATTTGTTATAATTTTTTTTTCAATTTGGGGGTCTTCAAGTCGCGAGTGAATAGATATCTTCTAGGAAGGCGTGTTACATCTTAGGCCGCATCGTCACCTACCATCAGGCAGGTGTGATAGTGGTCAAACGCTGACCTATCATATATAAAAATAAAATAAATAAATAAATCCCGAGATTCCCACGAGATCAGGACATGAGCGGGTAAAACTGCGGGGCTTTACTAGTTTATAACATAGACTTTAGTTACATTTAATTCCTTAAACAGAAATGATTCATTCAACCAATTTGAGGAACATTATTTTTACATGCCACCGATCGTAACCAATTGTCACAAACCAGGCACTGAATTGACGATCATTAATGGAGTGACTAACACCAGAATACGCCGAAATCGGGTCGACAACACACATGTGCTATGATTTCAAATGAAATATATATCTAGTTGATTAAGAACTGTCTTCTATGATCATTGATCTCGTCTGGTTCGTCAATTGTAATCAATTCCGGATGATTTTTGAATGACGTTCGTACTTTCGTCTTAAATTAGAAACCAATATGAATCATTTAACATTGTGGTATGCCATATGTAGGAAGGTACAATACGTACTATGCATGGTAAAATGAACAAAAATAAATTACTTACAAAGAAAAAAACTAAAAAGTTTAAAAATATATACCTACAATAAACTAAAAAGTTAAAAATAAATTACATAAAAAAGAAAAACTAAAAAGTATGTGTAATGTCGTCAGATGTTAATGAAGAAAATGCAACACTTATTGGCACACAAAGAAAACATCCAAGTTTCTCATATTATTTGGATTTTCCTCTAACTCTTTGAAAAATAAATCTGTTAAATCTTAAATACTAGGGATTATCGCAAAAACACTACAAAGTCAAATATAAATAGAGTTTATTAATGAAAACATCGTCGTTTCGGAGGTAAAGCAAAGTTGCACTTCGTCGTATTACTGAGCCAGCGTACTAAAAAACGTGGGTAAGTCGGAAGTCGGACTAGGTTTGCTTGAGAAAACCTTACATGGTATCATCCAGTCCGACTTCCAAATACTTACCTACGTTATAAAATACGTTTTAGCCTTTTAGTGCATATTTTTTTGTAAGACGTCTAAAATACGTTTCGGCAGATAGAAATTGAAACGCTTTTGAGGTGCAATTCTGTTAATCACTCCAAAGATCCTCGTCAGATCTTCACCAAATTTTTATGGGACCACCCTTGAGGTAGACCCTGTCCAACAGAAAAAGATTCATCAAAATCGGTTGGAATTGAGAACCTCCTCCTTTTTTGAAGTCGGTTATAAATAGGTACCTCTTAGGTCTCTGAACATTTCATCTCTTTTTAGGGTTCCGTACCCAAAGGGTAAAAACGGGACCCTGAAGACTTCACTGTCCGTTTGTCACCAGGCTGTATCTCATGAACCGTGATAGCAAGACAGTTGAAATTCTCTGATGATGTATTTCTGTTGCCGTTATAATAAAAAAAAGGTAGCACTCCGGGAGTGCCGACAGAAGTGAAAACTTAAAAATCTCATCTGTCGCGAGAACGGCTGAAAATGCTCACCCACAAAAGTGCCCAACGCGCCATAAGAAGTTTTCACTTCAAAAAACTAAAACAGAAAAAGAAATGTGGTGCTCCCATACAACATGGTACGGAACACTTCGTGCGCGAGTCCTACTCGCACTTGGCCGGGTTTTTTTTTAACATAGTATAATAATTATTTTCATATATTATTTTTTAAATGTTTCAGGACTCTTTGCTTTTCATATTCTTTCGCGACCACAAGAAATCATGATTTTGTACTTAGAAATACCTAAGTAAGTAGTAGGTACCTAGACCTACGAGCTATTTTAGTTTACGTAATGTTTTATGTATACAAGTGTTTTCAGGAAATAATAATAGAAGTAGTTGGGTAATTATTTCTGTAGTTTTTTCTTGCTATTATATAACCACTGCTAGTGCATCCGTAGTTAGATTTAGTTAGGGTAGCCATCTTAAAAGTCTACCCGAATTTTGGAGCTTAAACCCGGACAACCCCGCAAAAATCCAAACTTTTTACTTACAACTTTTTATTTATTTTAAACATAACATGTAAGAAATTATTAGTAATTTAGTCAGTCTTATATTTTTATACAATATAAATCATAAACTGGTCAAGTGCGAGTCGGACTCGGCACGAAGGGTTTCGTACCATTATTATATTCTGTTTTGAACCCCGCCCGGATGGCCCCCAGACGCCCTCTAAACTAGGACAAATCCGGGGAAACCCGGACGGATGGCAACCCTAGATTTAGTTGCCAGTCATGTAAAAAAATAACAGCAACATTATGTTAGCATAGCGAGCATAGCTCGGGACTACCAAAGTAGTATCCTTACAAGCAGCCCAAATAATTACACTGCACGTCTCTTAGCTCATCGCCATAATAAATAAACTAGGGCAACGACGTTATCTACGCATATTGGTCAGTAAAACAAATAAACCTGCCATCATTACACGTAAGGAGTTCAATCTTATCTTAGTTCTAGCTGCGCCCACGGCTTCACCCGCGTAATAATTTTCTTAATTTTCTTTCATAAGAACCTTCTCCTGACTATGACAAACACAACAAAAAAATTATTAGCGAAATCGGTTCAGCTGTTCTCGAGATTTGCGCTTAGCAACACATTCAGCGATTTATTTTTATATATAAGATTATTAGACTACTAGCGCCCTGTGGTTTCATGCGCGTAAGTCTTAATCTCGTGGAAATATCGGGATAAAAGTAAGCTATGTTACTGCTAAGGATTCAATGTATCCTCATATCAAATTCCATTAAAATCGGGCCAGTAGTTTCAGACCGAACCTAATATTTCGAGCGAAAAGCCTTCATCACAATTGATCAGCCTTATTGTTACAGACAAAAATGCAAAAACAAATATTTTGTTTATATTATTAGTAGGTAGGTAGAGATACACTGACTACCTACCTATATATTACTGTAGTTAGATACTACTACATCTATTGAATTGTGTTAAGAATGAAGAACTCTGATTTGTTTGGTCTTCGGCAAAGTCAATCTTATTCTAGTGTATTCTTTTTATTTAGCTATGGTCTTAATTTAGTGAACAAACTTTGAAAAATCTAAATTTGCCTGTAGCTTTTATCGTGTTGTCTGAGGACCTTGATATTATACACTTAACCCAGATAAGCCTACTGTCCTTTATATAGGTCAGTGAAAATAAAAAAATATATCAGTCTACCCACTTATTTTTTTTATTTTTTTTTTAGGTTTTACGTAAGAAGGATATTGTAGGCTGTTAAAAAAAAATATAAACTCTTAGTTATTTCAAGTTTTTAGAATTATATTTAGATATAAAGTGTACAATAAAAGTGTGCTGCTGACATGGCTGAAAGAAGGTATGTATAAAAGTTGTTATTTATTTATTTTTTACATTGTACTGTATTTATTGGTTACAGATAAAGGTGTTTTTACATTTTACCTACATTTTTTTGAATTTGGACTTCTTACTATTTATATAATTGATTTGAAATAGTGGTGTCCTACATATAGGCCAGTAGGATAATAGGTGGTAATTTTTTGTTTTCAGATCATTGCCTGCTCATGAAATATTAGACCTCTTGGAGAATATTTCTGATGATAAAGATAACCGGGACAGGGTGATATGTATTTTACCTCCTCCTATAAATCTGGATTGCCCTACTGATAAAGATTCTGGAGACGAGGACAATGTAACGATCAACAACTTGCCCAGGAACATTTTACTTCAACCAGCTGAAATATCGGTCCAAGGAGAAGATACAGCTAGTGATGCTGAGGAGGAACCGACTGCTCGTCGTGCTAAACGAAGATGTACTTATTCGTGGAGAAAACGAGACTTACAAAAACCGCCTGTGGTATGGCCTAGTTTTAGGTGCGGTTCATGAAAAGTGTCCTATTGAATGCTTTGAAGATTTTATTGATGGTGAGGCTATTTCATTATTGATATTGGAGAGTAACTAGTACGCCATAAAAAATAATCTTGCTGGAGATATTACCCCTGAAGAAATGAAATGTTTTATTGGTGTTTTACTAGTAAGCAGGTATTCATGGCTGCCAAGAAGGCGAATGTATTGGGAAAATTATCCTGACTCGAAAAACGAGTTAGTAAGCTCTGCCATGACAAGGGATAGGTTTGATTTTATTTTTCGCCATTTTCATATCAACGATGCTTTGGATCCTCAAGACAAATACACAAAGATTCCTCCACTTGTGACACTTCTAAACAAAAAGTTTCAATAATGGGAAGCTGGATCATCTAGGTTTTCGAAGGAGGGTAGCAACTGCTTTGATTGAGTTAAACAGGAAAGAAGGAAAAAGAGGACCAAGTAGGCCTTCCCAACATGAACACGCAGATAGTCGAAAAGACAAAATAAATCATTTAGTTGTTCCTCAATCAAAACAAACACGTTGTCGTCAATGCCATAAAAAATGTTTGACCCGCTGCAAAAAGTGTGATGTTGGAGTTTGTGTTAAATGTTTTGAGAACTATCACTCATACATTTTTTCCTCTTATTACTTACTACATAATTGAAGTATAATTATTTTTTCATTTTTATAAACATTTTTATTATAGTAATGCAAATAAAGCTGATTACCGAACATTTGTAGTTTAATTATGAATACTAGAATTGACTATGTATTATCCTACTGTCCTACATATAGGACGGCCATTTCCTTGAAAGCCTTACATGCGAGATTTTTTTTTGTATTTTTTACGTGTTCTCTGGGACCCAAAAAACTAAAAAAATATAAATTTAACAAACATTTTAAGAAAAAATAGTTTCAGGCTTATCTGGGTTAATAGGGACCATAGACCTCAGTATCTGGTATAAATTTCAACTTGCTAGGTCCACCCGTTCCTGACAAAATCGGTAGTGACACGGACAGAAAGACGGACAAGAGAGTGATCTTATAAGGGTCCATTTTATACCTTTTGAAGTACGGCATCCTAAAAACCTCCGTAATATTAATATACGATAATTTGTATGTTTGTAGATCAGTTAAAAATTATCAAGGATCTGGTCTGGGGATTTCTTGCTGAGCAGAATACTCTCCCAAACTTTACACTCCTAAGCTCTACCACTAAAATCTATGTTAACGACATCTGCTCTGCATATTTGTTTCAGAGTCAATACCCCAAAAACCTGTCTCAACTTTCGTGCTCCTAAACTCTACCACAAAATCTTTCAAAATCTTTTCTATAACCTGCTCCTAAGTTCTATCTACCATTTTTATAAAGAATTCTGTTCTGATGTCGTAATTCTCGAAACAACACAAGTATTAAGGAGGAAACTGATATTATTTATTTATTTAATTAGAACGGTCGTAGCCAATTACACTAATTAATTACTTAAAGATAAGTACAAAAAGAAAAAAAAAACAGCGCACTCCGGGAGTGCAGGCAGAAGTGAAAACTGTATATCTGTGTAAAATCTCATCTGTCGCGAGAACATACGCAAAAAGAGTTTTAGATGAAAAAAAAAAATAGTCGGACGACTATTTGTCGTCCGACAAATAGTCGTCCGACATTTGTCGTCCGTCAATAGTCGTCCGACATTTGTCGTCCGTCAATAGTCGTCCGACAAATAGTCGTCCAACATTTGTCGTCCGTCAATAGTCGTCCGACAAATAGTCGTCCGACAAATAGTCGTCCGACATTTGTCGTCCGTCAATAGTCGTCCGTTAAAAAATACCATATGTACGTCTTAATACACTCACAGCCAAATTAAAAAAACTGTATATCTGTGTAAAATCTCATCTGTCGCGAGAAAATCTGTCGTCTGTCGCGAGAACGGCTGAAAATGCTCACCCACAAAAGTGCCCAACGCGCCATAAGAAGTTTTCACTTCAAAAAAATAAGAAAAATATTTATATTATTACAATGATTTCTAAATAAACAAACAATACAAAACATTCATAGATATAAATAAACAATACATTCAGATGTAACGCAACGATGAATATTTCTAAACAAAAGTGAATACTTCCATATGATATTTGTACAATTATTTGTTAGTACCTATACCTACCTGCGTAACCCGTAAGTAAGGGATGATTTACATTAGACTGGACCGAGTCCGGAGCGGAGTCCGTCCGTGCTGCACGTTTATATTACACGGGGTTATCAGCCGCCGAGGGGACGGGGCGGATCCGTGTCCCGTCCGGGCCACGGTAATGTAAATCATCCCTAAGTCGCGATCCCGTGGAGAAATCGGAATAAAGCGTAGAGCGGTTCTCCTCAGAGTCTCTAAATTCATTCTCCAATTCATGTTTTGCGATAATACTCCTCAATGGTTCAATATTTTTCTGCAAAGAGTATTGTTTTGTAAAACTAAATGAAGGCAACATTGTACCCACATCATCTTCCTGCCTTTATCCTAATTTATTTGGAGTCGGCGCAGTATGTCTTCTTCTTTCATTCACTCCTATTAGTCGTCATCTCATCGATCACATTCATCTCTCTCATGTCTTGTCTCACGCAGTCCATCCATCTTTTCATTGGTCGTCCTCTTCCTCTCCATCCCTCTACATTCATACTCATCAGTCTTTTAGTCACATGCGTCTCTTCTCATCACATGTCCATAACAACTCAAACGGTTCCCTTTTCCTCAAAGAGTTTTGTAATCCTAAATGACTACCTTAAAAGGCAACATTACCCACATTCAGTTTAAAATAACTAACAATAAAATAATAAGGTAAAACCGTAAAAAATACTATAATTTTGCATGTCGATCGCTTTAGCTAGTTTTCAGCAATTTTATCACAAAAAATATAAATGAACAAAGTAATTTTTATTTGTTAACTAACTTGTATTTAACATTGATATAATCACCTTCGTAAACAGTAAATCGTTTAATAAATTTATGTAAATAGAAATTAGTTAAAAACTGTTTGACTTAGCCTATGCTTTTCCAAAAGATTTAATATATGTTCATACCAAGATAAATCAGAATTGGTTCAGTAGTTTTCAAAGCCTATTCATACTTACATGACTCAAAATCAAACAAACTAACCTTTTAAGTGTCTACCGCGATGCCTACTTTCGCCCTTTGTTTCATATAATCAAGATAAAATGTTGCTCATTCGCAAAAAGTCCCCTCTAAAACTAATTTAAGATTGCATATTTTTAGTAATTCTGACTAAAATAGGTAATTTCTCAAAAATTCCCCATCCCGTAACATCCGTTTTTCAGCCGAGTTAGAGGTAAGATACTTTCATTCCGACGGACGTGGGTTCGAATCCCGGACGGCAGTGCACTAATGGATTTATCACTACATAGTTTAAAATAAAGTCACTTTTCGCCGTCCCTATGTCCCTATAAAGGCTTGATCTTTAAAACTACGCAACGGATTTTGATGCGGTTTTTTTAATAGATAGAGTGATTAAAGAGGAAGGTTTTTGATATAATACATGCATAATACAGCCGTGCGAAGCCGGGGCGGGTCGCTAGTGTGTAATATAATAACATTACGGTGAGGGAAAAAATAGTGATGAATTCGTTGGTTGGGAATTTATTGACAAGTTCTTTCTTCTGTGCACGGTTGACTAAGCTGAAAAGCAAGTCTATCCTACCTAATACACGTCCATGTCCAAGGTATAACTGAATAGCATAGTTTAAGGTTGCTAGGCCCTATTTAAATCACCAAGATTAGGTGTTTAAAGCATATTATTATTAGACACTAGCAGCACTCTGCGCTTTTACCCGCGTAACTCCCGATCCCGTGGGAATATCGAGATAAAAATGAATCAATGTATCCTCATACCAAGTTTCATCAAAATCGGTCAAGTAGTTTCAGAGCCTATTCAAAGCAAACACAATCAAATTTTTCTTCTTCATAATATTACTAGCGACCCGCTCCGGCTTCGCAGTATAAACCTTCCTCTTGAATCACTCTATCTATTAAAAAAAAACCCCATCAAAATCCGTTGCGTAGTTTTAAAGATCTAAGCATACAAAGGGACATAGGGATATAGGGACGGCGAAAAGTGACTTTATTTTATACTATGTAGTGATAGTGAAGTGATGATAAGTATAAATGACGGAAGAAAGTAGAATGTTGAAAACATGTTCTAAAATATCGTGGAATCATTCCGTAGGAGACTGCATCTTGGTTAGCGCATTAGAGAAATCGTTTAGCACATTATTTGTTCTCAATTAGCGTATATGTTTTCGCGAGTTCATAATATAAGACACTGCGTGCGCATACTCAGACTTGAAGATGGAATTTCTCATAATCGGTACACTCATCAAACCGGAACTGAGTAGTAATCTATTAGTATAATAAAGCTGATTGAAGATTTTTTGTGCGTTTAAACGAGCTAATCTAATCTGGTTTGAATTTTTTTTTTGCTTTCGATTACCTAAGTATTGCTCTTCAGGAAGGTTATTTTATTTAGATCCTAGACTTAAGCGGGTAAAGCCGCGTGTAGCGAATCTATCCTATCCTACTAATATTATAAATATAGGTTTGTGTTGGTGGTGGGTAATGTAGGTATACATGGTGTAACAAGGGGAGTGGATCATCGGTTGCTGGGGGGTGGGGGACCTCAGTACCTACACTGAAAAAACGTGAGGGTTAAATTTAAATAAAATACTGTTGAAAATAACCCATCATGTTTGTTATTATAGCACCTGCAAAGTTAGTTGCTAAAAACAAATAAGTCAAGTTTGTTATTATTTTTTGTTTAATATTAACCGTTATAAACGATTAAAAATACTTCGTTACTAATAACATAGATAGCTTCATTAGTAACAGCAGAGAAAATTGGTTACATTTAGCCAATTTTACTCAGTAGCCTGAGATATGTATTCAATCACGGCAATCCATCGCCTTAGTTAATTATAGCCGACTTACTCGGTACATAACATTAGTGTTACGCGGTATTTACAACCAGTTTGTTCGGTTACTACAACTGGTTTACTCGCTATCTACAGCCACCTTACTCGGTACTTGCAGCAGTGTTACTCAGTAATCTTAACCAAATATACTCGGTACCTAAAGCCAATCTATTTGGTAGTTGCAGCAGTGCTACTTAGTATTCTTAACCAAATTTACTCGGTACCTAAAGCCAGTCTACTCGGTAGTTGCAGCAGTGTTACTTAGTATTCTTAAGCAAATTTACTCGGTAACTACAACCGAATACATTTGTTAAGAACACTAAGTAACACTGCTGAAATTATTCGGTAACTACAACCAGCTTGCTACCTAGCAGGCTGGTTATAGTTTCCGATTTGGATGCCTATCTACTACAATGTTACTCAGTAATCAAACACAATTAATTCAATGGGCACATTTCAATCAATTTATTGGTAATATTATTAATAAAAACTGTTTATATTTCTACTTTTAAGTAGATCCACTTTCTGGGTTTGTTATATTATGTTTATTTAAAACCATATAGATACCAATCCTTGGAAGTAGATAACAGTTTATAATAATATACAATTTCAATTGAATACTAGTAACGTTTGAAGTAGACTAGCTGGAATTTTATCGAGTAGAGCTGGTTTGCATTGTTGTAAAGAATAACGAATAAAAAAGAATATAAAGTTAGGATTACCTACTTAATACTGTATGGAAAACTTAAGCCTATAATGACTAAATTAACTCTAGGTATAGAGAGCTTATTTAATTTTTTCTGGTCTAAAAGGGTTCTTATGAAATTAAAATACAAAGTATATTAACATGGTTTAATTTTTAAACATAGTGAGATCCCGCCACCAGCGGAAGGAATATGTTGATTTTATTTTTAAACAAAGTGAGATCCCGATACATTGATAGTAGAAGTTTCTAGTAGGTAATAGATACAACACAGTGGTAAGCTGGTACATAAACCTTTTGCAGTTTAGTCGCAGATCGTAACTTTCACATATTGTCACCTCAAATCGCCGGATCACGGCGAGCGTCGGAGCAGCACTGACATCACTAAACATCACTGTCACTGACCAGTACGGATAGTCTAGTACAAAAAGTATGAAACAATATCATTTTTCACTGACACTGATGGAACGTCACGGTACGGCACTGTGTCGTCACTGAGCTATGCGGATAGGCCTCTATTATATGTATGATTCGAGCTTCCAAGCGACGAGTAGATTACGAACTTCCTCAACACAGTTTGCTTGTTGAAAATATTGCAAAAGATTGCTTGCATCGAACAAAAACGCGTTACACACACTATTTTCTAGCTTTGTACTGGCGATTGCACCGGGGAGGCGATTGGCGAGCAAATGAACTATGGAGTGAAATGAAGCTATGATTTATGGAATGAACGGATCCACACATTATTTAAATTTCATTAAGCAAATCGGCTGTGACCAATTAAGTGTCTCGACTAATTTTACCACAGAACACTGTTAACTCTACCGAGAAACGGCGAAGGTAATCATAGCTAAGCAACTTTGCTATGATCAACCGATTAAATTTACTTATTTAAAAAGAAATATGTTTAGCTTAATTAAAAATAAATCAGTGATTTGTTAAAATCAACCGAATAAATACTCGGTTAAAATCAACCAATAGTCACGTTTCAAATTAAATAGTTCAACGTATTTATTTTTAAATTAGAATCTTTGTAATGTCAACCGAATAATTACTCTGTTATAAACCATAAACACTCAGTTTAAAATTAAATAAGTGTAACTCATTTATTATTAGATAAAGATGTTTGCTAAAATTAAACGATTAAAATACTTGTTTAGAAACAACTAAAATTCTTATTCAGAATTGACAAACGCACTTAATAGTTTCTGATCAAGTTCCAACTTATTTGAATTTAGCAATTAAATTATTTGTTATTAATTAAATTTCCATTTGTTATTAGCTAAGACTATTTAACAATGTTCACGTGGCTATTATATGCCAAGTTCACTTTGAGTTTTTTAGATAAGTCTTAGTTAAAATTAACCGATAAGATTTTAACCGAGCCAAAAAGGTACTTTGCTAAATTTTTATTTTTTCAGTGTATCGATTTAACCCTACAGAGGTGTTCTGCAATATTCACTGGTTCAAAAGTTTGGGTTTTAGTGAAATTTTAGTCAAAATCAGATTTTAGCCTGATCATCGTAATAACAGCCAAAGTATCAGGTCTGCGATTCTGCTTTTTTTGTTAAAACAAGTTCAATAGTAGACCTTTTATACCCCTACACCACTCAGAGTCTTAGATAAAAGCAACATTACTCCTTGTTACTCCTTCACGCGAAAACTACTGGACCGATTGCGATGAAACTCGGTATGTAGATAGCTGGAGACCTCACACAGTATCTATACTATAGTATTATAAAGCTGAAAAGTTTGTTTGTTTGTTTGAACGCGCTAATATCAGGAACTACTGGTTCTAATTGAAAAAATATTTTTGTGTTGGATAATCCATTTATAAAGGGAGGCTATAGGCTACTTTTTATCCCGATATTCCCACGGGATCGGGAGTTACGCGGGTGAAACCGCGGGACGCAGTTAAATATATTTTCCATACTGAATTTTCACCTTATCTTTCCGATATACTTATCGTACCACACGTCCATTGTTTAAGGTGTGTTAGAACATAGATAACACAAACAACGCCAACCGAATCACCATAATATTTGCGTCCGATAAACCTACATCTCTTTTAAAAGGAACCATTACTCATTTCTTATAATAGATGCTTTAAGATGTAGGTTTATCCATTCATATTTTAGCAACCATTTACCGAAAATAGCAAAAAAAATCATACATGCACAAAATATTAAAGGGGAACCTGGGTATAGTTGTACCTTTAATGGTGTTTGCAATAAATAATTTATCTATCTATCTGTCTTAAGGTTTATTAAGGTGAAAGGGTACCTGCGCTCTCTTCATATAATGGAGAGAGCACAGCACCATGGAAAATGAATTTTGGTGCATAAAACTTATAACTGCCATGACCATGCATATTTTTTTTTTTGTTTTTTTTTAATCTTAATTTCTATGATAATTAGAAAATGAAAAAAAAGTCATGGCAGTTATAGGTTTTATGGCACAAAAATATTTTTGCTAGTGTCATTATCCAGGGAGGAAACAGTCGACTACGTTTGTAATAGTTTGTATGGAGAGAGCCCCCGGTACCCTTTTCTTTCGTTATCTTGAAAATAGGAGGAGATTCCCAATTTGATGGTATATTTATATGTTTATCTTCGTATTTTTTGTTAATGATCCTATTTAAGTATAATTATTATTTCCTATAACAATTTAGTGAGGTTCTGGCGAGGATGAAGTGATGAACAGAATTGCACCCCGAGAGTGCAATAAATTACTCAGTTTAAAAATGCAACCAGTAGGATCGGCCCTCAACAAAATTACAGTTGATGGTGTACTGAAATGACTAAATAAAATAAAAAATATTCAAGGCCATTTATGAGCTGGCAAGGAAACTACAATCTATAAGGAAATCTATAGTGAACAACTCGCGATAGGCGATCAAAAATTTGATGACGCATTCGGGGCTTCCCTTAGAATAGTAGCTAATCAATTCTGTACTTCTAAATGAGTTTGAGTAAGTAAATGTAAATACTATAGGACTGCAATACTGTATGCCTACGCAGTGTAAAACGCAGTGTGCCTAAATCACGTTATGCCTAAACCAAACGAGAGGTTAAACGTATTGAGACAATTTCACTATCATCACTACATAGTATAAAACAAAGTCGCTTTCTCTGTCCCTATATCCCTATGTATGCTTAAATCTTTAAAACTACGCAACGGATTTTGATGCAGTTTTTTTAATAGATAGAGTGATTCAAGAGGAAGGTTTATATGTATAATACATGCATATTATAGCCGTGCGAAGCCGGGGCGGGTCGCTAGTATTTATATAAACGGCCTCAATACGTTTAACCTCTCGTTTGGTTTAGGCATAACGTGATTTAGGCACAATTCACTACATAGTATAAAACAAAGTCTCCTCACAGATAGAAATTATATCTTTATTTAAAACGTAAATATATCTTGAAGCATATTTTTTAAAGCAATTATTATATATCTTATCCAAAAATACTTTACTTGGTTCTAATTACAAATCCGCATTGTTTAAAAAAATTTAATTTCTTTTTAGGAATTTCAAAAACAATTAGTACAAAAAATACAGTTTTAAACTGAAAATGACTTTCTTCAATCTACTGCCTATAATTCTTAACATTAAAGTGAACATTCTTAACAATACGTATTTTAATCAAATAATTTTAATTTTAAACGAAACATTAGTGCATATTTAATTTAATAAATACCTGTCGTCTTTGATAAAGAACGTTGAGTTTCTCTGACCAAAACATTATTTTTAATTTAAAATTCTTGAGTCTTGATTCAATTTTTTTGATTCTAGAATCTAAATGCAACCTTGTCTTTAGCATCAAGAATTGTTCATTCTTGTTCTAAAACTGATTTTGTGTTTATATTTTCAATTAAATATGACCCTGAAATATATTTTGTATCAAGATTCAATGACTCTTGAATAGAAATTTAAGTTTATAAAATAAATCTTGAAATATTTCAGTGTTACCAGTATAATAGCTCCCCCTGAACTTATGGTAAATTTAATAATTAATAATATTACCGTATTAACAATTTATAACATTTTTTTTTCGTAATTATTAACAATTTTGACGCTTGAAACGCCGTCCAGTGTTGCTAAAGCCGCGTGACGCCCAGCCTTAACAAACTTATAAGTGACATTTGTAATAAATATGTCGCATAAACAGTTCTAAATATATTTTTGAAAATAAGAAAAGGGAAGAAAAGGACGGGTATAATCCTTTTAACACCGTTTTAGTTAGACGTATTTGCCGAATAAATAAAAAATCATGCGAGGAACGCAGCCAAACGTGCGATCAGTGTACCTATTATGTCTATTCTGCCAGATTCTGCCTTTTTAAGAAGATTAAACGACATTACCCTACCAAATTAAGAATACACGGATCGCAGCAGGTTTGGTTGCGTTCCTGGAGTAATTTTTTACAAAGTCGGTTGATATGTCAAACTTAAACTGTACTAAAATGATTGTTCCCGTCCTTTTCTTATTGAAATTGAAAAAAAGAGAGGTACCAGACCAAAAAATAGTTAAGTTCATTGCATATAATATATCGAATAAGCACCAATAGTCAACTCACAACAGTTTAAGGTCGGTTTTACACTACATCGTGGACACTACATCATATCTTTGATCATTTCAATTTTTATGTAATGTAATATCATTGAATCATATAAATAAACTAGTACGGTGGCTGGTGCGCTCGCTGCTGAAGCTGACCGCCAAACTTTGCGTAAAATTCTTTCTAAGATCTTTTGGTTGAGTGGGATTTTAATATTTTTCTTAGGGAAAAAAATATTCACAATTCGGCAACACTGATCACCACCGCTTGATTTGTGTAATGTGTCGCACGCGATAAATGGTTTATCTATGCGCACGCGTTTTAAGGTTTTATACAAGTGGTTTTCCTATTTTCTTTAATGTTACAACGTCCTTTATCTAAGGATTATATTATTCTCATTGTTACTTGAGTGGATAAGAACTCCAATCCAATGGACAAGTGGACATTACTCGAGTCTTGGTGTGTTCCCAGAGAAGTTATTGAAAAATTTCGCGGTAAGTCCACTAAACGACATGTATATTTGCTTATTTTATCTAGATATTTGTTAAACCCAGTTTATTTTTTGTATATAAATAAGGTTGGAGAGATCTATACAAAAAAGGTACGTTGTAGGTAGACAGGTACCTACGTTGCCGGTTGGAGTGCACCCCAACCGCAGCCGTCATAATATGCATTCCCCAACTTAGATGTGACCTTCTGTAAGTGCTTACTTCTGTATGGATTATGGGATCAAGCCAAGCCGACGCTGTCTTTTGCCATTGTTATAAGGTTCATGCTGATGCGTTAGTTTATTTCGATAAATCTGTGGCCTACGATGTAAACTAATTTGAATTTTGACAAAAGTATAATATTAACTTTGTTCTTTCAGATTAATTTGGATTTCGAAAAATTATATACACAACAGTCATTAAACTTTTACAAAAATTGGCAACGCTTTTTTGGGAAGCTGTTAAAACTAAAGGAACCCGAAATATCAAATGAAAGGAACTACAAATATTAAATGCTGTCACAGACAATGGTAAGATATCTTAATATATATAAATCTCGTGTCACAATGTTTGTCCTCAATGGACTCCTAAACCACTTAACCGATTATAATAAAATTCGCACACCATGTGCAGTTCGATCCAACTTGAAAGATAGGATAGCTTACATCTTAATTTATCCAGATATTTCCATCGGAAGTTACCCGGGTGAAACCGCGGAGCGCAGCTAGTAATATTTAAACAGTGGATGAACACCTGCTGGTATAATTTGACTTTGTTTGTGTTTTAAGACTAGCAGTTATGCTATACTTTTATATTTTTCAGACAAAAAAATACCACTTCAAATGACCCTGTGCGGATATTTGGCCCCACCCAAAAAAAGATTATCAAGAAAAATAAATTTTCATCTTCGGAGACTATTCAAGGATTAATTTCTCAAACACATGTAAGTAATACTTTTGCCAATTTAGTAAACAAAACTACTATTGTATAGATGACAATATATTCTCTAAAATAGTATAACATAGACGATCTATAAAATAGTAGTGTTGTTAGACGACCTCTGTGGCGCGCGTCCGGCGAACACCTGGCTGCGACACAGAAGGTTGCGATTCCCGCCGTCAACAAATGTTTGTGATAGTCTGGGTGGTTTGTCTATGTATAATATTTATTTACAAAAAAAAGGTATATAAGTATTACATCCGTTGTCGGGCTACCATAACACAAGCCTAGTAGCTTACCTTGGGGCCAGATGGCGATGTGTAAATTGTCCCGCAATATTTATTTATTTATTGTAGCTCCAAAGGCACTTATGACACGAGCAACCAAGTTTTCTTAGCTATGTTTTTAAAAAAACAGCCAGCTGTTCTGAAATTAATAGCTTTCTAGTAAAATACCCGTTGAAGGGATTCTGTTTCCATTGCACCTTTCCATTATGTTGTTGGTTTGCAGTACATCCTGTAGAATTAGCTGTTTTTTCGAAAGTGGATACAATTATTATATTTAAGTTATTTCTTTAAAAAACAATTTCATATTTTTAGTAAGTTGTATTTTTTTGCAATTAATCATAGTTTTTTTTTTTTCAGAATGCAAGAGATATTGACAATGTAATCCAGAAACAAAATCAGCTGTTTTTTTTAAATAAATGACAATAAATGACTAACTACTTGGAAAAAAATACGTAAAATCATAAGGTTAATGACCTCACCGTGTCAGTAACAGCTGATTTTCGAATAAACATAAACTCAAAATTTTCGATTTTTTTTTCGAATTTCCAAAAGTCGTAGAACAAAAGTTGCTTGTCTCAATGATATGAACCACCCTGCAAGACAGCGTGCGTATTTTTCAAATAACCTTTATAATGTTAAAGATGACGTAAAGTACGAATTTCAAAGCGCAGCAAAAGCGTTTTTATGGTGTCATTTACTTTGTTAAAAGTTACTGTCGGTAAAAACTGTTTTTTTTTGTTTTTATAGTGTCGTTTTCTTTGTATTATTATTTAAGCAACTGTCAGTAGTGACTGATAAATTTGTTTTTATGTTGTCATTTTCATTGCTATAGTAGATAAGTACTTAACTGAAAATGTTTGTTTTCAAAATTTTTCTTTGTAATGTTTATTTTTGTGTCTCTTTGTTATGTAAGTAACTGTCAGTAGTAACTGATAGTATTTATGGTGTATTTTTTTCGTCTTTAGGCTAAGAAAAAATGGTGTCAAACATCTAACGTGAGCATATTTAAAATAAAGAACTAATTGAATCTACTTTTTGACTTTTTACTAAGAAATATGAAATTAACCTTTAATCATTTGTTACTTGATAAGTGAAAGATTCTGCGTTTGCTTATTTATTCTATGTACCTACTTTTTGTAATATAATATTGTTATAGGTTACTGTACTGTGTGAATCAAATGCTAGTTAAGAAAAGTGTTGCTATTTTCAGATAGACCAATAGTATGTTTGATATCTTTTTATTTATGGTTAAATTTCAGCAGCGTTGGTGTCATTTTCAGAAATAAATAATTCATGCAAATATAAATCATTTTATGAATATTTCCTAAACCACGGCAATATGAAACAATACATAATAATGATATACCTTGTTGGTACTAAAATAATGGTTTGTTTCATTTTGACGTGGTTACGGAATATTTATGAAAGAATTTATGTTTGCTATGAATTTATTTATTTAAGTGGCGCCACTGCTGGTGCCGTTTAACCCTAAATTAAAAAAATATTTCAATCAAAGCATTGTAATTTTCAATTGAAATAACAGAATCTTTTATATTAAGTAACTATTACTCTTAATACAAAGAATTTAGAGAGCTTGGCTTAAATAATAAAAAAATCCAAAAAAGTAATATCTAAATGTTAGAATGAATTAGCCACATATTTAAGTCAAGAAATGACATTAATGCTGTCAAGTACTGTATATTTGGTCGCAAAATCATCGAGATCTTAGAATAAACACTTAAACATTAAATCAAGAAAGATCATTTCCTAATCAAGAAATAAGAAGTTTTGTTGCAAGATTGTGACCTCTCTCTATCTAAAGTTTTTCAAGCTAAGAATGAAAATAAGTAAGATCAAGAGTCAACAAATTTTATCTTGTAAACGGTACAAATTAAATGCAAATATTATTATTTTTAAACCAAAACTGTTGCGCTCTTGGATTCAATAATTATTTTTTTAAAAAGAGAGTTAACACGCTTTTGTCTCAAATACTATATTGGTTCATATAAACAATATACTTTAAAACATTTTATATCTTACTCCGAGTATTTTCTATTTTCCTTATATAGGAAACAGGAAATATCTTGACTCAAGTAAATTTATTTGACTGGAGAACTTTTTTCTTTCTGTGCTCTGTCTGTCTGTCCCTATGCTTATGCTTAAATCTTTAAAACTTCGCAACAGATTTTGATGCGGTTTTTTTAATAGTGGTTCAAGAGGAAGGTTTTAGAAATAAAACAAAACTACCACGAATAAAGTTGCAGGCAACAGCTAGTTATCAAATTGGATACGTTAGAAAAGACAGAACTGAATCGGAATTTATCACAATTGTTAAACAAACTTTATCTAAACTTGATTTAAATCTACATATTAGTAGTTAAAATATATCGCATTGGTATCTAGATACCTATGAATTAAGTCAATGACCGAGACGAGTCTCTAGTGTTTTCTTGGCAAAATACCAGAATTAGCATTATACTTATACTCGTTTTATGGAGTTCTAACCTAAATAATTTGCAAGGAGCAAGGGCTAAGGAGCCTAAAATATTTTAAAAAATTTTAGTGCTTGCTTATGTCCCAAATATAGAAACCCCAGCGAAATTTCAGACTTCAAGTTTTCAAAGAGTTTTCGTGATGAGTATCACCACGTGTATCACTACATAGTATAAAACAAAGTCGCTTCCTGCTGTCTGTCTGTTCCTATGTATGCTTAGATCTTTAAAACTACGCAACTGATTTTGATGCGGTTTTTTTTAAATAGATAGAAAATAAACCTACCACGCGTACGGATTCGCGGGCGTGTTGCCCGCGAATCCGTACGCATCCGTACTTTTTTCCATAATACATATACTAACCGAGCTATTAAACTTTAATTATTGCATCTTCTTTTCAGTACGATGGCGACAAAGACGGGCGGATCTCCTACGTAGAATTAAAAGGCATAATCGAATCACGCGAATACGCGAACGATCTTCCAGAGAATGTAGTCGAAAAGATCATGAAACTTGCTGATAGGGATAATTCAGGTTTG
Organism: Idaea aversata; assembly: GCA_907269075.1. Lineage (NCBI taxonomy): Eukaryota > Metazoa > Arthropoda > Insecta > Lepidoptera > Geometridae > Idaea > Idaea aversata. The sequence continues at coordinate 11,047,433 of OU026104.1, read as the reverse complement.
TTTCGGAATTTAATAAGCATTTTATCATATAACGGACTTGGTCACGAACTGCAGGCGAACCCGCGGGAGGCCCTTATGGAGATGGTGAGAAGAGTTGGACTCGCATCGTAAGGACTGGACTCAACTGGCACTAGACATGGCGACAGTGGAAAGTGGAAAGAGAGGAGGCCATTGCTTTGTAGTGGGATGGAATGGGCTTAAAATATATAATATGTACGGTCGGCAGCATAATTGCAGACCCACCATAGAGTTCCAAAATTACTAGCAGGTGTCTAGAATCTTGCTTGTGTTCGAAAACATTCTTATATCAGTCATTTTGGAGCTCTACGGTGGGTCTGCAATTATGCAGCCGACCGTAACTACTTAAAGTTTAGCAATAGTATATTGTGGCACAAGGGTGGAAAGTTAACTTTTTACAGAGTATGTGTACACGAGGTAAAATTATGCTCTTTCATTCACCCTTGTAGGTAATACCTACATAAATGCTTTTCATCATAATTACGATAAGAATCAAAAGATATAGTTTAAAATGTGATTGTATGCATATTATTGCACATGCCACGCAGTGATTTTACATCATCGAGTGGCATGTCCCAGAATATGGGACCCGTTTTTATCCTCTTGAGGTACGGAAACCCTAAATAATAAAACCCTAGCAAATTCGAATACAGATTGATTTTTGCTTGCTAAGACTACTCGATTTTCATTTTTCACCCATGGACAAATTTACTTTACAAGTGAAAAGCACCCGTTTTTGAGCAAGTATGAGGAAAATAATGATTAATTTTCCGCTTCAGGGTACCTGGACTTCAGAGAGTTTATAGACATGATGCACAATCCAGATTTCAAGGCTGTGTTCGGACACTTCGTAGCGCGATATGTATCGTCGATAGTGCCGCATCGGAACCCAATTGATACAACAGGTAACGTGACGTGGAAAGTTGCATTTTACAAATACCCTCTCTACCTGGCTTTATTTGCGGTTATTTCAAGTTTAGTCACACAGAAAAAAAAAATATCTTGAAGCAAGAAATAATCTTTTCCCTACAGATTCTAGAAAATAATTTCTTGTTTTTAGTGTCTAATTTTACATGAAAACGATAAGCAGTATTCTTAATTTAAAAGCAATATTCTAAATTATTGTTTTCAAGAAAATTTACTAAAAACAAGAAAAAATAATCTTGCGCTTTTAGGGAGAGCATTATTTATTGCTTTAATAAAGCTTTTTTTTTTCTGTGCAGCGTCCGGGTTTAAAAACCTATATTATTCCCAAAGATTAAATGTAACCTCGTATCAAGTTTCATCATAATCGGTTCAGTAGTTTTAGAGAAAAATAAAAACGAATCAAAAAAATAACTTTCCTATTTTTTCAATACAGTGTAGAGCTATTTTTATGCATAATTGCAGTGAAAATCCCTAAACAGGTTGATGTGTAATATTTATTTGCATTTGCTTATTTCCGGGAGAAAAACATCTTTTTCCGACTAGGTTTTTTAAAGTTTTTTTGTATCTAATAATTGCACTTAATTGTAGGTGATTGTTGTGTATGTATTTTTGATACTTATTTGTATATTTGTGTTGTATTTATTTTTATTTTATTTATTTTTTTGTATGTTTGTTTTGGTTTGAAAGGATTAATTTTGTAACAAGGTTTAACTATAATCTAAAAACTACTGAAGCTTTCTCTATAAATTCGCTTCGCAAGATTTGTATCCACGATCTTGGATCAGGCGACTACCGCTACGCTACTGTAACATTAAATAAGAACAGCGCCATTGTAGCCTCAAACTAAGTAGGCTAGTAAAATGGCGACTAGACTTGAAAAAATTAAAAAATACATACTTATTATACAAACAGAAATTCCTGTATCAGAAACAAATATCTGCATATTATTTTTTTTCGATGACGAGAAACGAATCCGCGATTTTCAGCCTTCAGCATCGCCAGCAAGTAACCACTGATTTCTACTGATCCAAGGTCGTGAATTTTACTTTTGCAAAGCCGAAAATGTAAAAAAAATGTAAGTACATATGTGTAAAACAGCTTTTATTAACTTTTTAGGAAGATGGTCAGGTTTCACACCAGTCGCGGCCCAAGATAGCGGTATAATACTTTTATAAAAATTATTTAAATGTTTTTCATTGGTTCATCTCATTGGCTGTAAAGCATCCAATCATACCGCTTCATTTTCATTCCAAATTCTAAATTTTAACGTAATTGTGTTAACATTTTCGACTTCAGATACTAGCAGTATAAAGCATCCAAAAATACCGCTTCATTTTCATTATAAATTCAAAATTTTAACGTAATTGTGCTAACATCTTCGGCTATAGATACTAGCAGTATAATAATTTTCATTCCATCAGGCAGGTGTGATGGTGGTCAAACGCTGACCTGTCATATGTAAAAAACAACATACAACCTTAGGAATAGAAGGTCTAGGTATCTACCAATATCTTAAACTTATCTTGCATCGAGGACTGACATAGCCAGCAACACTTCGACCCAGTTAGATCTTTTGTGTTTACCCTTACCTCAATGATTCTTACTCATTGAAGAAGTGGTCGATCCCACTAAGATAAACAAACCTTTATTCCTCCGGTTTGGGATACGCATTCCCAAGGTGGCTCATACTACGCTTCGCTGCTAAAACATCGCATTTATAATGTGCTCCATAGTTTCCCTGATGCATTCATTATCTCTGCAGTCATTATTTGAAGTTATCTTCGTTTTTAAAAGCATGTCATTGGTTCCGTAAAGCCCTGTCAAGGCACCAACCACAGCTCGTGCTTTGCCTCTTCCGTTGTTCAATATAAAAGCCCCTCTGGTGCTACCACCAGGCCAACACTGCTCTCTCATGGACAGAGTAGTAGGTACAGTCAACGTTCAAAAGTCCACCGCCACTGTAACGTTTACAATCCTGTACAGCGCTATTTGAACATTGTAACAACGGAACCAGTAAATCGATCCCACGTCGGTTGGTGTAGCGGGTGGCAAGTCCAATACTTGTTGATAGTATTACTAGCGACCCGCCCCGGCTTCGCACGGCTATATTATGCATGTATTATACATATAAACCTTCCTCACTCGAATCACTATCTATTAAAAAAACCGCATCAAAATCCGTTGCGTAGTTTTAAAGATTTAAGCACACATAGGGATATAGGGACATAGGGACAGAGAAAGCGACTTTGTTTTATACTATGTAGTGATAGTGAAGTGATGGTAGGAAACTGATAGTGGACTTATGACGTATACTGTACCTAATCAACATGTCATTGACCTCAACCCTCTGTGCAATATTTCGTAAGGTTCTCGAAATGCTCATTACCTTCAAGGTTTGTTTATCATTATTCCAAGTATTCTGACATCATGCAGCTATTGTCACGTATTTCAGATAATAACCGAATAAATCCTCCTTTGCTTTGTACTTTTACCTATTTTGTTTGATTTCGTGGAATAAAAATAAGTTATCTATCTATTTAAAGGAGTTTTTTTTTCATGGGCCCTTCAGGGCTATGTCCTAATCTATTAGCGAAATCTGCTGAAAGGAGTTGCGTGCCCGATTTTGACAAAAATGAAAAGTGCCTCATTAGATTTTTGTAAAAAATTACTCAAGCCAGGAATCGAACCTGTTTTTTTTCCCAAAAACCTAAATTAACCTAGCCAGGAATCGAACCTGTTTCATTCTAATCAGCCTATATTTTTCTACAAATATACATAAGAATATTTGTTTGAGGCGGGAATCGAACCTGCAACATTAGCAGATGGGTGGTCACCTACCACGCCACAGATAGTTCGTCTTGAAATACCTCAACATTTAAGATTATTAACACAAGCATTAAAATAATGATCATTAAGTTTTAACGAGTATTTAATAGGTTAATTTATTTTTATAAACGCTATTAGCCTGGCACAATAAAGTAGCGTAAATGTTTAATAGTAGTTTACCACACTAGGTATGTAAGCGAGCTATTACAGAACAAGATCCAATATGGCGCCCGTGCGAGCGCAGCTCGCAAAGGGCGCTATGGATCGAGTGCACCCGAGGTATTTAGACGAGGGTTATATTCGAGGGAGATAGTTCGAGGGTGTAATAGCTACTTACAACCGAGGTAAGTATACTACTTTACATCATTCATGCGAGGTAAATATAACATTTTTGTACGACATGTTCGGCTTCAAGATGACAGAAATCAGGCGTGCCTACCACTTATTCATCAGACGAATACTTGACATGATGAACTAGCATAAACTTATATGTTCTTTTTTTAAATTTTAATACAGTCGTCGCAAGTGAACAAACATTTAGTTCAAATGAAATGCCGCCATTTTGTATTTTTTTTATAATAAAAATCATTTTATGAAAAAAAAAATTTGACTAAGGAGTTTTGCATAGCTTGAACTGAAATAAAATGCCGCCATTTTTATGGTTTTTTTTTTAAGTAAAAAGTTTCGTCATTTTATAAGAAAAGAGATTGGTTAACCAAGGAGTTTGACATAGCTTGAATGGTAAAGTGAACTTTACAGTTCAAGCATTCACCCTGTGCTTGAATGGTAAAGTGATTTGAAAATGGAACGTCCCATCTAAACAATGCACTGTTTTGTAAATGACAACTTACACAGCCTCTTACCATACTAGTAAATCCTACTTACCGAGCAGTATGATGTAAAACAATTATTTTGCTACGTAAGTCAGGAGCTGATGAGCAAATAAAATCTAGATTACGCTAGCTGTAGGTCCATCACAATCCCAACTCAAACAGAACATTTCCCAATCTGCGGCGCTACAGCCCTAGGCCTAGCTTTCCTTACTATACCTAGTAAGGAAAGCTTCGGCTAGTCACCGCACGCAATTGCAATGCCCGGCAGGTCTCATATGTGAACTTGTATGCCTATTGTAACATCTCTTGTACCTACCATATGAAAGCAAATAAATGAAATGAAGGCCTTCTCTACCTTTTTGCGTCACTCAATCCCTTCAGTTTGCTGAAGGCTCACAGGGTCCTCAGGTCTTTCTCGCCGATGACGATGCCTTCTCCAAGGCGTATAATTTCCGTTGTTGCAAATTCTTAACAAACTCCCCACTCATCACCCACTGGACAAAGTCATGGTGCCAAGTGACTCGTCGCGTTCCATCATGTTGTCCTGGCATGCCGTTCTCTATCTACGCGTGTATGCTACATTCCCGAGACCTCATCGTCTCTTCCCAATGGGAACTAGGCTTGCCTAGTTAAGCTTTAATAAAGCTCTTGATTCATGCGAGACCGAATGACATTCTCGTCCTTGATTGTGTTCTTATTAATTTTTAAGTGCGTAAACCGACACTTGGCATTTTAATCTGTAGTTTAATTATATTCATAAGTACCGAATAAAATGTGTTCCAACTAAAGGCTTATAAGAAAAAGGTGAACTTTTTTTTAAATTTTCGAAAATCAGTTGTTTTCGGCAAAGAGGAAAGGGTACCGGGGGCTCTTTCCATACAAACTATTACAAACGTAGTCGATTGTTTTCCCTGGATAATGACACTAGAGCAAATATTTTTGATGCATAAAACTTATAACTGCCATGACCATGCCCCTCTTGTTTGTTTGTTTTTTAATCTTAATTTCTACGATAATTAGAAAATGAAAAAAACCAAAAGATAGCGGCATAGTCATGGCAGTTATAGGTTTTATGGCACAAAAATATTAGTGCTAGTGTCATTATCCATGGAGGAAACAGTCGACTACGTTTGTATGGAGAGAGCGCAGGTACCCTTTCACCTGAATGTTTAAAATAAAAATATTAAATTCGCAGCTTAGTAGGTAGTCAAGTCGTATTGACGTGTCATTTTCTCTGGATGTCATACGTAGTTCAAAAAACTTAGCTTAGTGGTTCTGGAACAATAAAAAGCAGCTTCTTGTGTCGAAAGGGAGCATGAGTTTTATTTATGAATTTCCACGGGATTAGTATGATGCAGGTAAATCCGTAGACGCACAACTTGTATTAAACTATGTTGTGTCAAGGAGTTGTCTCAAACTTTCCTGTTGTCAATTATTTTGTTAAGAGGAAAATAGGCAAGGACGGTCTTATGCAATATAGTGACATCAGCGCTTTTTATTTTTATATTTCTTTTGTGATTTGAATAAATATGACCAATTGTGTCTTTATAAGACTTGATTGTCGAATTATCCTTGATTTCGTGGGATTTGTTAAATAATTAAGGTCATGTTATTTTGAACTTCAAGGGCTTAGTATACGGATTAAAGAAAACGTCAAGTTAGTCGATTAAGAGGAAGGAGGTACCTGGGGCTCTTTCCATACAAACTATTACAAATGTAGTCGAGTGTTTTCTCCCTGGATAATGACACTAGAGCAAATATTTTTTGGTGCATAAAACTTATAACTGCCATGACCATGCCCCTGTTTTTTTGATTTTTTTTTATTTCTTTATTCTTAATTTCTATGATAATTAGCAAATAAAAACAACCAAAACATAGGGGCATAGTTATGGCAGTTATAGGTTTTATGGCACAAAAATATTTGTGCTAGTGTCATTATCCAGGGAGAAAACAGTCGACTACGTTTGTATGGAGAGAGCGCAGGTACCGTTTCACCTTTATATCTCACTGTACGATAAATACGCCTTTCAAAAGGGACTTACAAGAACAATAGAGAAATTATTCGTTTATTATCTCTAACAAGGAACTAACAGTAAAACCGCAATACAACTTAATGACCAATAAAACTCACATTAGCTTATTAAATGGGTCATTCTCACACAAACTAAGATACAATTCGAATTACGTAATCGCTCACTGATGCATAACGCTGTCCTTTAAGGTTTTTCATAGTATACTGTGGTCACTGTAGCAAAGTGCACGTATCTATCAACAAATAACCAAAAAAATATTAGAAAACGTAAAGAAATTCGCGCAAAATGCAACAAAAATAGGGGAGGTTTGGGTTAAGAGTTACCTAGAAGCTTTTAATAGAATGTAGTTCGAAAAAAATGTGGTCAGAAGTTTATAAATGTACGCTAAAGTGTAGATATAAAGTTATAAATGATAGTGGTCTGAAGAAACCTTGGGATAAAACTGTTGGATTTTTAAAGGATATCAAAGAATGTTTAGGTATGTTATTTTTTCTTCTATTTATTGACATATTTCAAAGGACCTATTACCCTTTATAAACATGCTTTACGAAAAAAAAACGGTGCACTAGGAATATTTATATATTTTACCTAACTAATTATCTGTTACATGGAATTGATTATTTAATAAACAAATGATAAGGTCTCGAGAAATTAATATTTTATCGAAAAGTCAATTTCCGAAGGATTATCGGTATATTTAAGCTAAACACATATTTAAAATGATTAAGATATTATATTAACATGGTTATTTTTACTACTAACATGTCCCTATTTCCCTTTGTATGCTTAGATCTTTAAAACTACGCAACGGATATTGATGCAGTTTTTTTTAATATATAGAGTGATTCAAGAGGAAGGTTTATATGTATAATACATGCATAATATAGCCGTGCGAAGCCGGAACGGGTCGCTAGTTTTAAATAACTTTAAAACCTTACCCCCTTATTCATAAATAATTAGTAAGCGTTAGTTATTTCTTTTGTCACTTTCGCACTTTTACAGATGACAGGTGTGAGAGAATGACAAACACATTTTAACTAACGAAGGCATGAATAATAATGTTAATATCTATTTTAGCTTAGTTAGTTCTAGACCACTCCAGCCGTATTGACAAGTTTTGTCCTCTGGACTAAGCTAATAGGGTAGGTAGTATGAGAGCTGAGCAAGCCTACTCCATCCTCACGCAAAAAGGCCCCAAATAAAGACGTCTTATCTATTTTATGACAACAGCACCCCCAAAACACGTGGATTAGTAATGGAAGGCAGTTAGATTCAATGAATGATTATCTCTCATTATTACTCTCAAGGTCTTCGTTTCATGGTTCATGGGCATTGTTTATTTAAGTTTCACATAACAATAATACAAATCATTTTTTTTTATTAAAAAGAAAAGGTAAACCACCGAATGAATGATGATGTCCACCAGATGTTATTTGGCCCATAAAACTACATTCGATTATAGAACCTCCTTCTTTTTTTGAAGCCGGTTAAATAGTAGCAATATGAGTCGGATCAAATTTCATTGCATCCGTAACTTTTTTGTACGACAATGTACACGCTATTTAGCCTCAAAGTAAGCAAGGCTTGTAATATGGTGACCGGACATCCAATTAGTGAACAAGTATCTGTAGTTTATACATATACCTACATACATATTTTACTTCATATTAACAAGGACTGGCTAGATTGAACCTTATTCATAAACTTTTCATTATCATACCTTCTCTGGTTTTGTTCCTTTAGCACTTTGAAAGATGATTAAGGGTTAGTCTTTACATAAAAAAAACGTCAAGTTTATAAAATTATTTGTTCTGCGGCTGGAATCGAACCCTTAACATTCTGCGTCACATATGTTTGCCACTATGATTGTCAAAATATGTCACATTTATGCTTGATGAATTATCCGATTTATCAATCGACTCCACAAATAATATTAATGCAATCGATTGCCAGATAAAAATTGATAAGATATCAGTTTTTTGTTGGCACATGTTTAGTAGGTAAATAAACTTAAATGTTTGGCTAATTATCGATATTCATAATAAATATACATACGAATAAAATATGGAAGTAGATTAAAAACTGTTGTAGGTAGATACGTAGCAAAAAAAATAGTTGCTTTAATAATACTTACTTATGCTTTTTGCTGAGGTACTTAGATACCTTGATTTCTTTTGTAGTTTAGAAAATGAAATAATTTAAAAAAAAATTAAAAAAATAAAATCGAGATTTTGAAATTTTGCTGTCTTAGTAGTTTTTTTTATCATAAAAAATAAACACTTTAAAAAACGCTGGCCCCTATTTGGCCCCGAAAATAAGCATCGCAATGTTACCAGCGAATGGACTCTGTTCCTTTTTGCATCGATTTGGTGTGAGTAGAGTAACTGATTTATTAGTTAGTTATTATCTAAAACAATATTATATAACGCTTTATAGAGAAATAATTTTGTTTTACTTAGTTATTATAGTTTATTTTTAGTTATGATATCTCCCTAACTATACTAAAGTCCACTTCAATTCAACCAAACCTAGATTCATACATTTTTTAGAGAAAGCTAAAATCTAGTTTCAAATTGTCAAAAGTTGGATAAGTCTTGATTTAACAAAATTTTGCTGCAACTGGCCCCATAACGCTTAATTAAATTGTTTTGTCTGCTTATTTAAATATTCATTAATCACCACATACTAACAGCATCTTTAGTGTTATACTATTTATTATGTAGATAATAACAATGGTACTAACTTGATATTTTTATTTCTCTTTTTGGTCCTTCTGTTGTGTTGTTTTATCCAAACTCCTCCGTTACCCATACAATTAAAATTAACAAAATATACACAATAAAAACTAAAAATAATTTTGAAAATGCGACTGTTGATTACTAAGTATTAGTTGGTAATTATACTATTTTATAATATTTATTTAACCACAAACCCTATAAATTAAATATTCATAAAACACTTTCTCTTCCGTGCTAAACTATACAAAAATATTATAAAAAAAACACAAATATCTTATACTGGTTATATCCGGTGTTTAAATCGGTTAAATCCTAAAATTTAAAATCTAATAATCCAAACACACACTTTCTCTTTCGTGAAAAACAAAAATTAATCTTAAATTGGTTATATCCGGATTTTTATATCGTGTGTTTAAATCGGTCAACTCTCCTCTATTTTTGTACTAAAAACACTTTCATTTGTACCGAAAAAAACATCATACTTTGACGAAAAAAAAAATACATCCGTAAAAAATTGTACATCGTAAACTGGTCAATTTACCCCTCTTTGAATGCATTGTGATTGTAATTGGCTAATAACCCTATTACAATTGGCTTACCTACGGCTACACAAGCAATGTCGTAACTTGCCACTCTCTGCACGCGTGATCTATTCTCGTTCTATTGTTGCTGGGTCTATTTTTAAACTGGAAATAAATGGACATTTCAAATAAATATTTCGATCGGTTTTGTGGAACTTTTTATATAAAATATAACTGATAAAAAATGTAAAATAATTTAATAAAATTAAATTTCGCGTTTCACATTTTGATAAATACTGTTTTAATTTCACATGAATAATCCAAAATTGTACGAAAACTAAACAAAAAAAACCTAAATAACCTTCTTTGTTATATTTGTTTATTCCTACATCCTCCTCGAAAATATAAACTAAACTGTAAATAACGGGTTCGCGTTTATTTTGTTCAATAAACCAAAATAAAAATCTACCCTTTGTCCATCTACCCCCACTCTCCCCTACCTTCAAAAAAAACAGCTTCACCAGCAGCCCAAACTCGAAGCCACACAATCTTTACCTACTCAGATGGCACATACGAGGAGGAATACAGCTGTTGGCCGCCAGCTGTCTGCATGATTCTGATATCTCTAGTGGAAATAGTCCTGTTCTGCTACGACGCAGCCCATGGGAGCACACAGGCTAACGGACCGATCGCACAGCTGTTTATCTATAACCCGCATAAGAGGCAGGAGGCTTGGAGGTTTCTTACTTATATGCTGGTTCATGTTGGGTGAGTTTTATCAATCACTAACAGCGCTTCGCGATTTCACCCGCGTAACTCCCGATCCCGTGGGAATATCGGGATAGAAAGTAGCCTATGTTACTGTCAATGAATCAATGTATCCTCATACCAAGTTTCATCTAAACCGATTCGGTAGTTTCGGAGCCTATTCGTTACAAACAAAAATCCAAAAAAATCTTTTCTCTTTTTAATCACTACTTAGTATAAAACAAAGTCGCTTTTTCTGTCCCTATTTCCTTTTGTACGCTTAGATCTTTAAAACTACGCAACGGATTTTGATGCGGTTTTTTTAATAGATAGAGTGATTCAAGAGGAAGGTTTATATGTATAATACATGCATAATATAGCCGTGCGCAGCCGGGGCGGGTCGCTAGTATTTTATAAATAAATAATAAATATTGGAGGATATACGCTTCGAATTGAGAACCTCTTTGTTTTTGAAGTCGGTTAAAAAGGCCCTTGTTATGAAAGATAGTTTTTAGGGTTCCGTACCCAAAGGGTAAAAACGGGACCATTTTACTAAGACTACTGTTTGTACGTCAGTCTGTCACCAGGCTGTATCTCATGAACCGTGATAGCTAGACAGTTGTTATTTTCACAGATGGTGTATTTCTGTTGCCATTATAACAACAAATACTAAAAACAGAATATATTAATATGAACCCCTTCGTGCGCGAGCCCGACTCGCACTTGGCCGGTTTTTAATAATTAAAATACATAGACCAAACAATCATAAACATACTTTAGTTTTTTGGTGTCTTACTGCTTTGAGAGCGTTTTTCATTTCTGTTGACGATGCGTTTTCCCGCGTTCTCCAATATCTCTAATCTTTCTTAATTCCTAATAATTCAACCTTCCAGAGTGGTCCACCTTCTAGTCAACCTACTGGTCCAACTATTCCTCGGTGTACCACTGGAGATGGTCCACCGCTGGTGGCGTGTGACCCTGGTATACCTGGCTGGGGTTGCGGCCGGCTCTCTAGCGACCAGCCTCACTGATCCGAAGGTGTATCTAGCTGGAGCTTCGGGGGGTGTCTACGCGCTTATAACAGCTCACATTGCTACTATTATAATGGTAAGTGGATTAAGCACAAGGAGTTTACATTATGGTACATCATTTATTTCCATCATTATCATCTTCCTGCCCTTATCCCAATTTATTTGGGGTCGGCGCAGTATGTCTTTTTCTTCCATTTACTCCTATTAGTCGTCATCTCATCGTTCACATTCATCTCTCTCATGTCCTGTCTCACGCAGTCCATCCATCTTTTCTTCGGTCGTCCTCTTCCTCTCCATCCCTCTACATTCATACTCATCACTCTTCTAGTTACATGCGTCTCCTCTCTTCTCATCACATGTCCATACCAACTTAAACGGTTCCCTTTTACTTCATTTATTTCCATAGGCACACATATTAATCCTATCCTAGCCTTCTCTTTCACGCAAAAACTACTGAACTCTGCAAACTGCAATGAAATATAGGGTTTTTTTTACATGGGCCTTCAGGGCTATATCCTAAACTATAAGAGATAGCGAAATATGGTGAAAGAAGTTGCGTGCCCGATTTTGACTAAAACTAAAACTACATCATTAGATTTTGGAAAAAGTCATTACCCTAGCCAGAAATCGAACCTGTTGATTTTAAAAAAAACACCCTATATTTTTATACCAATCAATAGTGTTGCTGATAGAGATTAATTCCTGAAAACAAACATAGACTGGCAAATCAAAGGAAATATAGCCCTGAAGGCCCACGTAAAAAAATTCAGCCTGTATAATATAGAAATAGATAGCTAGAGATAGGGATTAACATTATAGGTTTATACCGAAATTCCCACGGCAGCGGAGCGCTACTATATTTTTTTTATAAAAGGTTTTTTTTCTAAAACTTTCTAAAATCTGTAAATATTTTTAAAGGATGAGTGCGACCCCCCTGTACTGTACTTATACTGGGGGTGGCAAGTTCAACTCTCATCCCGGTGCAATTTTTGTACACATATCCTTAAAAAATATTTGCTAATAAAAACGCAATAGCCACGCACTATAATGAAATGAAAATGAAATGAAATAGTTTATTTTTCCAGACTACTGTCCACACAAATTACAAACTTATTTTTTAAAAACCAATCAAACACACACAAAAATATTTTTTACAAAATAATACAACTTTAAATTATTAGAAATATAGGAATTAAAAATAAATAAATTAAAATTACTATTACAATATCGCCGGCCTAGGTTATGGGGGAATGATAGAACTGCCAGATCCTATGAAGGGGGCTGTCGTTCCAATCCCGTACCGCTATAAAATAATAGTAGGTACATTACGACATAAGTGTGGTAAATAGATCATTACATAGAGGCGGTTTATGACGAGATGGATCAATATCCACATGTGTATTGTACGAAGTTTTTTTTATCACAGTTGCGAATAAAAGAAAATACTTGAAAAAAAAAGAAAATAAAAATTAACAAAATATTTGTTAAAAGTCTATGTTTACTATTTTTTTAGGCAATATTTTTTGTTTATTATACTCCCGAAAGGCCAGGCAAAAGACTTTTAACCTATACAGCCTCGCCTGACATACAATATTTTTTAGGGTTTTTGAAGTGAAAACTTCTTATGGCGCGTTGGGCACTTTTGTGGGTGAGCATTTTCAGCCGTTCTCGCGACAGATTTTGACGCGACAGATGAGATTTTATTTGTGTTAGTCTTTTTGTTTAACTTATACTGCCATCTATTACACAAATTGAGAAACTTAGTTTCTAGAAAGACCGCTATTCGAATGTAGATGGCGCTGATTTAAAATTTTTACTGCCATCTAGCGAATAAAAAATAAACTATATTTGTTTAAGTGAGTGCTAATAGATGGCAGTAGCAGATCTTTTCAAGAAATATTCTATGAGAAATAACAAGTTTATTGTTTTCACTTCTGCCTGCACTCCCGGAGTGCGCTGTTTTTTTATCCATTTGTTTTTGCGTCGGGGGTTAAAAACAGAATATAATGGTAAGGAAAAAAAAAATTATGTAAAGGAAAAACAAAATAAAAACAAAACTCAATTTTTAATTGTTTCTGACGTTATCACGTAAAATTTTCGTTCATAAACCGACTTTAGAGACAACCACTTTTGCTAGCTTAAAACCTCTATGTTGGTACCTACCTTTTTTATAATCAAAACAGTATAACCCAGATAAATTAAGAATGTTACATCTACCTAACATGTAATTAGCAGTAAGATACGTATTTAAGGGGGGTCCATACGCCAACGACCTTGGTACACAGCCTACTAAATAGTTACTACTGGCACCGGTCACCTTCCTTGGTGAAAATTGTTGATTGTTACGAATGTGTTTTGTTTTTCTCAAAAGTGCTAAGATGGAATTGTAGGTTAGATTTTTACCGACATTTTGGTGTGATTTTGAGCCAAAAATTTCTTATAGTTTTGAAGCTATCTTAAAATTAAGAATTAAAACTAGTCTAGCTTTGAAATGACAAAGAATTTTCGCCTCGAAATTACCCCAAAATATCGGTAAAAATTTCACCTACAATTCCATCTCAGCACTTTTGAGAAGAACAAAACACATTCGTTACAATCAACAATATTAGTTGTAAGCGACGGGTATTTCTGGCGCGTTGCGTTTGGCAGCATAAGCAGCCTTAACTTATCGGGATAACATTGTAGCACTAGTTGTTTATATATAACTCACGCATGCATAATACGTTGCATTACCAGCCTAAAAGCGGTTTAATAAGATTTATGAGCAACTGTGATAAAAAAAATATTTTCTAAATTTCATTACAGAATTGGTCAGAGATGGAGTTCGCAATAATCCAGCTGTTAGTGTTCCTGCTACTGGCTGCAGTAGACATCGGTACAGCTGTCTACGACCGGTACTGGAGACATTTAGACCAGAACATCGGCTATGTTGCGCATTTAGCAGGCGCTATCGCTGGTAAGTCTTTTACTACCTGATTTATACATCAATTTTTAATTCATGCAATGAACGCTGCAATGCTGAGACTGATACTGATATGAGTTAATAGGGTTTCACCTCGAACTCCTCGGAATTCACAAGGCCAATTTTTTTATTTATCGTATGGCTTATAAGCACTTGTAAGTACAAAAAATAACACAAACGAAAATAAATGACCGCGTTGTACAAGTGGCAGTCGTGAGGTCCGTGGTGTGCGCAATAGTACGCATGTGTGCAATTTTGTTGGTTTTACTATCCGAAAAAATGGTTCCAAACTTTTTCTTCATTTTGTCATGTCTAGGTCATCCATTACATCTATACTAATATTATAAAGCTGAAGAGTTTGTTTGTTTGTTTGAACGCGCTAATCTCAGGAACTACTGGTTCGAATTCAAAAATTCTCTTTGTGCTGGATAGTCCATTTATCGAGGAACGCTATAGGTTACTCTTTATTTTGATATTCCCACGGGATCGGAACTTACGCGGGTGAAACCGCGGGGCTTAGCTAGTTGGTCATATAAGACTGTTTCCATGACAACCCTCATCTCAATATTTCAGGTCTGCTAGTCGGTATTGGCGTACTAAGAAACCTAGAGAAGAGAAAATGGGAGAAGCGACTTTGGTGGGCGGCAGTTGTAATATATTTCTCACTTATGATCGCCGGTATATTAGCTAATATATTCTGGACTGAGAGATTTCAACTTCATTGACTTAGTCAATAGACCATTGTATTATATGCCTGGTAAATAGACCATTGTATTATGTGCCTGGTAAATAGACCATTGTATTATGTGCCTGGTAAATAGACCATTGTATGAAGTGCCTGGTAAATAGACTGTTATATTTTGTGTCTGGGTAATAAACAGTTATATTATATGTCTGGTAAATAGACCATTGTAATAAATGCCTGGTAAATAGACCAGTGTATGAAGTGCCTGGTAAACAGACTGTTATATTATGTGCCTGGTAAATATACTTTTGTATTATATGTCTGGTAAATATACCATTGTATTATGTGCCTGGTAAACAGACCATTGTATTACGTGCCTTGTTAATAGACCATTGTATTATGTGCCTGTGCCTGGTAAATAGACTGTTATATTCTATGTCTGGTTAATAGACCGTTATGTTATATGTCGGGTAAACAAACCATTGTGTTACGTACCTGGTAAATAGAAGACCATTGTATGAAGTGCCTGGTAACTAGACTGTCATATTTTGTGTCTGGTTAGTAGACCGTTATACATACAGGGTTATTGGAAATTATACTAGCAAGCCGTTGAGGGCTACTTCTGTGCACCTTAACAAACAACTTTTGTTCTACGACTTTTGGAAAACAATTTACACAAAATTTATCCTTAAAAAAGAGCCTTCTAAGCGAAATATAAAGTGCCTTACGTTTTGGTAAACTTTTTAAAACATTGCCGTTTTGTATGACCGAGCGAAGCGGGGTCTCAGTATTGAGAAGGCATGACACTTTGTTAATTAATAAGTAGCTATGTTCTGTTTTTAGTATTCTATAAAACCGTCCCTTTGTTTAGCTTCTGATAAGTCTTAGTTTTTTTACGACTATTAACCTAAGCATTTATTATTAAGTAACTAAAAATAAATAAATAAATATATTAATAAATAAATAAAATATGTATTTATATTCTAAGTTGTACTCTTTGGAAAAACGGATTAATTAAATAAATGATAATTTTCACCATTTTTTGCCCTGGCAACTGTAAGCGGGGGTGGGTATCCAAATGACAGTTATGATGTTGCTAGAGTGAAAAATAATGCCACGTTTGGTAGAAATTAATGAGTAGGAAAAAACAATAATAATATGCATTGTATTTTAAGTCCTTATTTAAATGCACAAGGAGTACACACCACTTCCAAATCTAATTTAATTATCCTAATAATATACTATAAATGAGAAAGTTAGACGAACGGCTCAACCGATTTTGATAAAATTTTGCACAAGTGTAGTCTATAATCTGAGGAAAACTATAGGCCACTATTTACAAATGTGAAACCGCAAGGGTGCAGCTAGTCTTGAAATAAAAAAACAAGGTAATTTTTTTTTTATAGAAAATGTATTTTTATTGATGAATATTTTTAGAAAACACTAAGTTTGAGAGAATCGAAAATGTCACAAAAAGTAAACAAAGGGCTTATGAAGGGTCCATTCATAATAATTAATGCTAGATTATGTATTATTTTTTTTAAATGTAAGTGAAATGTGTTCTATACTAATTTATTTAAGTTTTTTATGTCGAAAATAGAATATCTGCTATCTGTAATTTTACCTTAAATTATTTTGTTACTATTTTAGTATTACTTTTTCATACAATTTAAAGCCATTTTACACCATGCGTTTAGATAATAAACAAGTAACAGAGTGAGATGTCAAATTGGCGCGTGTAGGTGCATTTTTATGATATAGAATGTGCCTTTAGTGGTTATTAAATTTGAATACATAAAATATTATCTAAAATACCTAACTGTGCCTTCTACATATTTCATTTCCAAAGTAAATCTGCCTTCTTAGACAGTGTTGCTTTCCATTAGCGATATCGTCAATCGACACATTTTTTTTGTAATAAATTGACATTTATAAACCAACTAAAAGTGTTCTTGCGTTAGAGACAAAGAAAATATCCCGACGAATTGAGGACCTCCTACTTTTTTTGAAGTCGGTTAAAAATGGTAGACAAGTTTCATCTTCTCTCAATTTCATACAAAAAAATCTGTTGATTAGCGATATCGCTAATGGAAGGTATACTTGTCTAACGGGCCGAATTTTACCAAGCCCAGGATCAAGGGCGTAACAGAGACTTTTGCTCAGCTGTGGGACAAAGTAGGTTATTTAAAAAAAAAAAAATATTTATGTAGGTAGATGTGTAAATGTTTAGTATTTCTATGCTATAAGGTATTTGTATATTATTTAAGCACAAAATGTTGTCTGTTAGTTTCTGTTACATCTTTTTATCAATGATTTGATAAAATATGAATAAATGATTACTATTTTAATATGAATTGCTTTCTTATTTTGGTAAATGGGTAAGTAAGTCTGACTGAGGTCGGTTATAAATTAACGCTAACCCGCTGAACCAGTCTTGATGAATTTTGGTAGAGATAGGACCTTGGGGAAGACCATAGACCATTTTTTTATCCTGATCCCAGGTGGGTGAAATCGCGGAGCGCAGCAAGTTTTACTTAGACTAATTTCTAAATTAGCTATAGTTTAGCGTTGCTTTCCATTCATACTTCTGCGTAAAATGAAACGTATTGGCTGTCACTTTGACAATGTTGCAAGTGTACACCAGTTTTCCTTAAAAGAGGGGGGAAAACCCTTAGCCTTTAGCGTTAAATAAAAAAGCTTGTTAAATGCATCATAGCAGAATATGTTTCTTTGGTAGTAATTGTTTGGTCTTCCTTTATAATCACTAAACCGAATGTGATGAAACTTAATATGCAGATGGCTGGCGTGCTGGAGCAGTACCTACATAATAAGTAATATGCTACAAAGATAAAAAGTAACCTAATAACCCGACTCCAGATAATTGACTGAGAATTAATACGAAACGAAACGTTTCAACTGCTTTGCAACGTTTCGTTATCGCAGTGTTATCGCAAATTAAATTCAGGCTGGCAACATTGGAACTGTCAAATGACGTCAAACAGCTGTCAGTCAGTGTCGATCTGTCATGGTGTGATGGTGATTCAATAAATTACCAAATAAAGTATTATTTTCAATCTTATCAATTAATTATTCACTTTCCAGACAATGTTAATTAAAATTAAGTAGTGTTTATATTCCCGCACGTTACAGACGTGTCGATACAACAGTACATGTGATAACCGATAGAACAAATCAAAAACATGGGTCTATACTTTCACGCGAGTGTTCTACTGTTGTTTTCTTTATTTATTAGCAACTGTGCACCGAGATCTGTCGAAGAAAATGACGAAGACTTCCTCAATAACCCTAAATACACTAAATACGACGATCTAGTGAAGTTATCACGAGAATTAGAGTCATCTTATCCGAACTTGGCGGAGGTTTACTCGATCGGGAAATCTGTAGAAAATCGAGATTTACTTGTGATTAGGATTAGTGGAGACATAAAAGGACATCATCCAGATCGCCCTGCGTTCAAATATGTCGCAAATATGCACGGAGACGAGAGCGTGGGGCGTCAACTAGTAGTTTACTTAGCGCAGTATTTGCTCGTGAACTATGGCAAGAACAGCCGTGTTACCAAGATAGTCAACAATACGGATATTCATTTGATGCCGTCACTGAACCCTGACGGATTTGAACATAGCGAGGTTAGTGGTTTTACAAAAATAACTGCATTATGACTAATTTTTCACTTACAAAGAGATTTTAAATCACACACCGCTTCGCGGTTTCACCCGCGTAACTCTCGATCCCGTGGGAATATCGGGATAAAAAGTAGCCTATGTTACTGTCAATGAATCAATGTATCCTCATACTAAGTTTCATCTAAATCGGTCCAGTAGTTTCGGAGCCTATACAATGCAGTCTAACAAACAATCAAATCTCTCCTCTTAATAATATTAGTATAGAAAAGAGAGGACAAAAAGTCTGTACTTGAAAGCAAAAAAAAAAGTGTGGCACTCGGGGACTGCCGCTGTAAAGCTATTGCATTGTGCGAGCTTCGTACAGTCGTACCATATACATACACGTTAAGCGAACGCCCGGCCGAGCTACATGGTAGGTGGAGTGGGGTGTGTTACGTTTCATTTTCGTTACGCAATTTCTTGATTCGGTCGCTGCGCTCAAAGCCCGCGATAAAAGCTATGCAATAGCTTAAAAAACGTGAGTTTATGGGACATAGAAAAAGTATAAAACTAGGTAATAAAAGTTGAATGTCTTTGTTTAATTTACTTTCTTAGAAGACAAAGAGGAAAATTTAGAACAAAAACTAAAAATTTACACAAAATAATAATCGTGTTTGCTCAGTGACATACTTATTACATTGTTCATGACCTTAGATAATAAAATTGGGTTTATTTTGTAAACAAAACATTTGGGGAAATACCTACTATGTGCCCAATTTCATCTTAAAATGTTATGATTTATGAATGAGTAACACAACAAAGATATAAAAAAATAGATAGTAGGGGCTTCCCTCAGCTCTTTCTTTAATTTAAGCTTTAAAATATTGTAAGACACTTCACATCACCATCTAGCTTAAAGTTAAGAAACTAGGCTTGTGTTATGGTAGCCAGACACTGGATACAATACTTAAATACTTTCCTTTTATATAACTTGTATCGTTTGACTTACATAGCTCAGTAGTTAGACTAAGACCACAGCTAAGGTTAGGGGGAGATTGTGGGTTCAAATCCAGCTGGGGCATTGAATTTTGAAACGTTTTTTAATGAGAAATGATTACGTAGGTAATTATTGCTTTTAATGTAGGTCCTTATACTTGTACTTGTATACGGGCTGTTTTCCGCGATTACACCCTTTTTAATTGGGTCCTTTTTGCGTGAAGATGGAGTAGGCTTGCCCAGCACCTACTACCCTCTCAGCTTAGTCGACCATGTCCAGAGGAGAGAACTTGTCAATACTTCTGGAGGCAACTAAGCCGCAGGTTTTATCACGATGTTTTCCTTCACCGTAAGAGCAATGTCAATTAGCGCACATAAATTTTTCTTAAGAAAAATAGATTAGTGCACGGCCGGCCTGCATTCGAACCCACGACCTTCAGAATGAAAGTCGAGATATCTACCACTAGGCCAACACCGATGTAGGTCCTTTTCGATCATAATATTTAGGAATTCTTTATCCTAATATTATAAATGTGAAACTTTGTATGTTTGTTTCTCCTTCACACTAAAACTACTGGACTGATTACAATGAAACTTAGTCTGTAGATAGCTGAAAACCTGGATTAACACATGGGCTACATTTTTTCCCAATATTCCCACGTGATTGGGACTTACGCACGTAAACGAGCGCGCGAGCGCAGCTAATGCTAACTACAAAGTTTTATAAATCAGTTTTTCCAAAGATAAACTCCTATAGAACATCCATTAAAACCTTACATAATATTTTTTTTATAAAACAGCCAATTCATTTAATTAACTGAAAACGGATAGGAAAAAAAAGTAATTGTTGTTATTACAAAGTAGGTACCTACGTGCAATCAAGGTTTATAAAACAATGTGGAAAAAAACCCATTGGATTAGCCTATTTATAGCTTGTTGGAATGGAAAGATGCTCTGTTCATATTAAATCTATTGATCTGATCAATCAATCATTTTATTAACTAGCTTAATATCGCGGCTTTATTCGGAAACCTAAATCCATGGAAAAAGCACTTAGGGTGATCTCGAAGTAACAACCCACAATTTTTCTTATAGTAAATTTCAGAAATTCCTTGCCGGATTCGTCTCATTTATGCCGCTAATAATTGCATCGTTAAAAGTTATATTATACAGGGTATTCGGTAAAATGGTGGGCTAAATTGATCACAAGTAATTGTATTGAATGGGACATGGTGAGCTAATTTGAAAAGTGTGATAGGAGAATCTTCCCTCTAGCTACTGGCGTGTGTTTGGCTGGGATCCGACTCCTAGCTGCAGAGTTATGCTATTTTACTTTTTATTTCATAATTTCCAGAATCTGGCACTCAATGTCTTAATAAAGCTCATCGTTCTTTTAACAATATTTCTTTGGATATCTAATCATGGATTACTCTAATAATTCAAAACTATTGTCACATTTAAGCTCTTAAAACAATAATTTTATTGTGGTTATTCAAAGCTTCAAAAACTAGAAAAAAATATTTATTCAAATATCTACTTGCATTTTACACTGAAAAATTTAAGGAAACAAAAGACGATTAGGAACTTCCAATATACTAAAAAACATCTTCAGTTCAAGACCTTTCTGATGGTTTACCACGTGGCTTCAACTCCTTACATTTACCTACTATTTTCGGTCAAAGTGTTTAGGAGATAGGTAGACTCACACATGGTAGGTGTGACACATGTCAAAATGGCCAACCATCTACCAAATACCCTGTATATGTATATCGTTATAGCGCGAAGTCATATTACCGAATGCTTTTATCAGTTGCAGATACTGGTTCGAAAATTACATAAAGTAATTAAATTCATGTCAATGTGAAATAAAAACCGTTCAAATCGATCGCCCTAGTTTTAACAACACAGCGACTCAGGCGGTTATCGCGAGATTGCTTTCTATTTCACGATTATTTTGTTGGTTGTTGGACCTACTTTGGAAGGAAATTAAAGAAAGTGGGCGTTTTTCAATAGGTTTATTAACATTGCTTTTACGGTAAGGATAAGATAACATCGTGATGAAATGCGGCTTAGTTGCGGAAAACTTATCGAATAGTTCTTTTTGGACACGGTCGTGGGTGGTGGGAAAGCCTACTACTTACGTCTTTACGCAAATAGGACTACTACCGCCAACTAATCTGAACAGAAAATATTTATTGAAGAACTTCGTAGAATATGGTGTTGGGGTTTTTACATGATACAGTGCCTAGCAGTTTATCCTGTACGGATGTACATTGTACAATAATAAGTAAAATTATAAATACCTATAGCAAACGCTAAACCAAGGCTGCGGTCCGAATACAGGTGATAGCGCTGACAGTGATAATGATGAAATCTCCCGGTCAGATATTGTGAGCGTACTCAAAATGCTTACGGTGCTATCACGACGGTTAAGATTTCGGACCGGGTTTTAGCTCGCCAACTATCAACTAAAATGTGATTTTAATACTTTTTACTTTATCTAGTTAAATGGTCGAAGGTTTGAAGTGTTGTGTGCAAATACGATTAATAAATTGCTTCTTCGTTCTTTGTAACACATAGGTATTCACATTTATAAACACAGAGAGATAAATAAATAAATATTGCAGTTTATTCCACAAATCGTCATGTAACCTAATTAACTAGACTTGTGTTAAGGGTGCTAGACAACGGATATACTTACTACTTATATACTTTTCTTTTGTAAATATATATTTATAGTACATAGAAATAACCAAACTACAGACGGATTCTAAGCATAAATACTTGTCTGAGGCGGGAATTGAACCCACAACCCCGTGTTTTGCAGTCCGGCATGGTGACTATTGTGCCAACTGGGTCGTTAATTACTTTTAAACTCATGATAAAATAATTAAATTCTAATTTCGCTCGCAAAAGAACGGATGCAAACATCAATTTGACAGTTCTACGGATTTCTGTATTTCGGATTCTATCACGTAGAGAAACTCCGAGCATAGCTCTCTCCATAGCCCGCTGAGCGACTCTGAGCTTATGAACGAGGCCTATAGTCAGCGACCACGTCTCGGATCCGTATGTCATCACTGGTAACACACATTGGTTGAAAACTTTCGTCTTGAGGCTCTGTGGTATTTGTGACGAGAAGATATTGCGAAGCTTCCCGAACGCTGCCCAACCGAGTTGGATTCGTCGGCTGACCTCTTTATCGAAGTTGGATTTACCTAGTTGGACCATTTGGCCTAGGTAGACATAGTGATCAACAACTTCGATAACATCGTTTCCAATGTGAACAGGTATGGGTACGACGTGGGCGTTCGACATGATCTTTGTCTTACCCATGTTCATTTTAAGACCCACCTGTCCGGAGACGGTGTTGAGGTCTCTCAGCATCCTGCTGAGGTCCTCCAGCGATTCTGCCATGATGACTATATCGTCGGCAAACCGAAGATGAGTGATGTAATCGCCATTGATATTGATGCCATATCCGTCCCAGTCCAAGAGCTTAAATATATCCTCCAATGCAGAGGTGAACAGTTTCGGAGAGATAACATCTCCCTGTCTCACCCCTTTTTGCAATGGGATCGGATTTGTGCTCTGGTTCTGAAGCAAGATAGACATAGTGGCGTTGCTATACAAACACTTCAGCACTTGGATATACCGATAGTCAATTTGGCACCGCTGGAGGGACTGCAGCACTGCCCAGGTTTCGACTGAATCAAAGGCTTTCTCGTAGTCCACAAACGCAAGACATAACGGCCGATTATACTCCTCTGTCTTCTGTATAATCTGCCGGAGCGTATGAATGTGGTCTACGGTACTAAAGCCTTTTCGGAACCCGGCTTGTTCGGGAGGCTGGAAGTCGTCAAACCTTCGAGAAAGACGGTTGGTGATAACTCTCGAAAACAGCTTATAGACGTGGCTCAACAGTGAGATGGGCCTATAGTTCTTTAGAAGGGCTTTGTCACCCTTCTTATGGAACAGCACCACCACGCTCCTGTTCCACGCCTCTGGCGTTTGTCCCTCGAGGATGACGGAGTTGAACAGCCTCTGAAGGACTTTAAGTACCGGTGATCCACCTGCCTTCAGAAGTTCTGTCGTTATTCCGTCATCACCCGGTGCCTTATTGTTTCTGAGCTGTTTGAGAGCCGACCTTATCTCGTACAGGCTGACGTCCGGGATATCTTCGGTATAGTATCGGGTTAAACGGGCTCTTGCATCGCCCGCCGTGTTGTTTGCAGGGCATTGCGATGAGGTGTACAGCTGTCCATAAAACTTTTCAAGCTCTCTCAAGATCTCAGACTTAGAGGATATGATGCTGCCGCTATCGGTCTTCAGCCTTGTCAACCGGTTTTGTCCCATAGACAGATCTCTCGTGAACACCTTGGAGCCCTTGTTCCGCTCTATTGCGCTCACAATACAGTTAGTACTGTAGGAGCGCAAATCGCGTCGTATGGACTTCGAGATCTGTCTGTTGAGCACACTGTACCTTGACATATCTGCCGAAGACTGCAGCCTCATTTCACTTCTCTCTGCCATTAATTGCAGAGTGTGATTCGAGAGTCTCTGTGTTTTATTTCTGCGGCGGGTCCTAAAGAACTCCGATCCGACCGCTTGGACAGTTTCCACCAGCCCATTATTCAGCTCGTCCACTGTTGCGCATTCCGCGAGGTATTCAAAGCGGTTTTGTAGCTCCAACTGAAAGCTTTCGGGATTTTGTATTTGGACAGGATTTGGGCGTACCGTAGACTTTACCAGACGGGACCGTTCCAACTTAACATTGATATTCAATGACGCTCTTACTAAGCGATGATCGCTGCCGGTTTTCACCCTGTTGATCACAGAGACGTCATTGAATATGTGCTTGTGATTCGTCATGATTAAGTCTATCTCATGCTTGTTACCGCGTGGGCTCAGCCACGTCCATTTCCTGGACGACCGCTATTAATTAAGTAATGTATGTACGATATTAATTAAGTAATGTATGAAAAATTGGCCCAACTATGCTAGCTAAGCTAAACTAACTTAGTTTAGTTGACGGTGGACTTGTACTTGTATACGGGCTTCCGCAATTAGACCCTTGGAGTAGGCTTGCCCACCACCTACTACCCTCTCAGCTTAGGCGACCACGTCTAGAGGAGAGAACTTGTCAATACTTCTGGAGTCAACTAAGCTGCGGGTTTCATCACGATGTTTTCCTTCACCGTAAGAGCAATGTCAATTAGCGCACATAAATTTTTCATAAGAAAAATCTATTGGTGCACGACCGGCTGAGATTCGAACCCACGACGTTCCGAATTAAAGTCGAGGTATCTACCACTAAGCCAACACCTTATAAGTATAACTTATATAATGACTGCAGAGCCTGCGGTGATGTTAGGGAAACTATGGAGCGCATACTATGTGAATGCGACGTCTTGGCAGCGAAGCGTATGGGCCTCCTTGGGAATGCGTATCCCAAACCGGAGGAATATAGGTTTCTTCTTCTCAGTGGGATCACCGCGTTAATCGACCACTTCTTCAAAGAGTAAGAAACATTAAGTTAGGGGTAACCACAAAAGATCCCATTGGGTCGAAGTGTTGCTGGCTATTTGTCAGCCCCCAATATATAAGATACTAGCGACCCGCCCCGGCTTCGCATGGCTATATATGCATGTATTATGCATATAAACCTTCCTCTTGAATCACTCTATCTATTAAAAAAAACCCATCAAAATCCGTTGCGTAGTTTTAAAGATTTAAGCAGTCAAAGGGAAATAGGGTCAGAAAAAGCGACTTTGTTATACTATGTAGTGAAGATAAGCCAACACCGCTCAGCGGCTTGGCAGTGGACAAACGGCTTTAGTTGCGGAAAACAGCCCGTATACAAGTACAAACTAGGTACCTACCAATGTAAACTAGTAGTTCGCCCCGAACTGAGACCTCACGAGTTTTTTTTTCGACCGCTACTTAAATGATATAACGTCGAAAGATTCAAAATACGATAGGTCTATCTAATTTAAATGATAGGTGCCTATCATCTCAATCGCGTATTTTTTTATTTCACGTTTTTATCGGGACAATAACAACTTGAAATACAAATTGTGTGAGTTTAAAAAGCTCCTATGCCTTTTTCTGGCTATATCGCCAGATTATCAGTACCTATATTACCTACTCATCTAGACGATTTTAACGAGTCCATACGCGATAGGCCTATCTTACTTATAGACTTATCACATCTAGGAACTGTCGCATGCCGTTTCGTCGGAATTTATGCTGTCGACACAAATAACTGACGGAACGAAAATCTGTCGAAACGGAAATAACCCACATCTTGCGTAGAATACGAGTTCCTATAGCTCTATCACCAGAAACCAAATATCAGCTGATTCTTCAGTAGACACCTAGAGTACTTAATCCTCAAGACGACTTTAATGAGTCCAAACGCAATAGGCCTATCCTGTCTAGGACTTAGGTTACTATAGCATTCTTCCGGCTTTATCACCAGACCAAAGATATCCGCTTATTTTTCAGTACCTAGAGTACCTACTCTAGGTACTCTAGATACAAGAGTACTTACTTACTCGGATACTCTAGCGCGATGGCGTCCTGACGTAGCCACAGTAGCCAGTAAAATGTATATTTTACCGACCTAGGGTTAATAGAAGTTTAGCCATGAATACGTAGCCAACGACGTCGCCACTCGGCGTCCCGGTGAGGTAAGGCCCTTACTCCGGTTCTGTGTTCTATCACCTAATTCCAGATATCAGATAATTCTTCAGTACCAAGAGTATCAACGAGTTTTAATGTGATTTATACGAGTTCAACAAGATATTAATATCTTGCTCGGAAGATAAGTTCATAATATGGTTATTGGTTACCTTTCTCGTCAGGGTTTTTATAATCAGACTAAACACTCAATTATTTAATACCTATGTACCTACTCATCGTGATCTTAAAACGAAAAAGAAAAAAAGGAGACACGCTTCAATACAAATATATTAGAGAAGTTTGAGACTTATGTCCTGTTATAAGTAAATAAAAATAATAAAAAGACAAGCTTATTATTTAAAGTCTTTGTGTCGGCTAGCACTGAAGCAAACAGAGGTCGAATTTAGGAGAAAGTAGAATAGAAACTTTATAAAAACCACAGTCTTCAGCATGTCTTCACACAAGGTACATCCCGTAGTACATTACGATCGTTGGATGATCGTTGATACCTACAACTTGAGTGGCCCAGACGACGTCAACCATAGTAGGGTTGCCCAGTTATCGCCTTGGTTTCCTTTCAGCTTTCATCAATAGCTGGTTCCAGCATTAGCTTCTTTATAGGATTATAGAAGTAAAATTACACCTTCCGTGCATAACTTTACACTATCAACTTTTACGCGAATATTTGAATTTATTTGGGATGACCAAATATAATATGGATCATATTTCAATTAAAATATCACGAAGATATTGAAGATTTTTTGAGATGGTTTCTATGGTTCTGAGAATCATATTCTTTTCAATAATGACAGAATAAAAACCTGACATTGTCATTTCTTACGTAGTTTTATCAGAGAGTTTTATTTGTTGTCAATTCTCTTTGTTGTCATTTTTGAAGTTAAAATTCAAAAGAAGTTTTTAATTATTTGCCTTTTAAAAAGGTAGATCCCCTTTTGCACCCCCTACCTCCGTAGCCCCCTAACCGATCCCTCTCATGTTAGAACTTAAAAATTCTATGGGCCTCAACTACTCGTATACCAAAAATCATGAAGATCAGAGCAACGGCACTCGAGTTATCGTCGAACAAACATACATAGATACATAGGTACAGCCGACCGACCGTCTCGCCACTAGACCTCTCTCGCTTCGCTCGTTCGGTCAACTAACCCTACCTATGCATAGGTCAAGTGAACTGTGATAAGATAAGGGTGTATGTTATTGTGTACTTAAGGTTAACTTAGGTCATTCACAGAAACCGTATCCTCGTACAACAAAGTTTAATATTCCGTTTGACTATTTGATATTGAGCGCAAATTACGACTTCAGCAATCGAGTTTATATTAGAAAATATGCACGGAAAAAAGATATAAATAAATGAATAGACTCTAAATTAGGTATATACGTATGTTAACTGCTTAATAAGAAATAACCATGCTGAGTACCTACTCATATTTTAGGATATAGTCTAGTTTAAAATTATTTGTTATATTTATCTTATGTAAGTAATTGATATGACTGTATTCTGTTTTGTGTTCCATTAAATAAATAAACAAATAAATTTATATATACAAAAGCCAGACCATTTTTAGCGATAGTGTGTAATTTTTGTTAGAAATATAAAATATATGTATAAAGGAAACATTAATGATTTTTACCGTGTTACACTGAAACGTCAAGTTTGCGTGTGCAGTTAGTTGAACTCCTCTGATATATTACCTATTTCTTGTTGTCTCAGATTGATTATGGGCCCCGATTTTCAATACCCCAGGTATTGAAAATTCTTAATTCTTTAACGTGGGTATCTACTTAAATATCCTGCTTGAATGAACTCACAACCTACCATAAAAGCTAAATCAGTTCTTTTCCATCCAAAGGTTGCCTGAAAGAAATCGCTATCAGCGATAAGGTCGCCCATTTGTGCAACTTGTACTTTCTAGCTATTACTTTACTGTACAAATAAAGTTATCTATCTATCTATGCGTGACAGGACTCTGGTTGGTTAATGCAAAGGTGCATCTGGGAAGATGAGACTTGATCGATCTCCCGAGCTACACCTCTTATTCTGTCCCTCCAGCCCTAATAACTGCATTGGGTGGCCTAATGACAGATAATCACTAGTAATCACAAAGCCAAATAGACCTGATAGCAAACTGGAGTGGGCGGATCTGCCCCCCCCCCCCCCCTCTTTTATTTGATGCCATCGGTACAAACACGACAATGGAAGTAAATTTTACTTCAAAATAGCCTCTTTTACGAAATCCTAACCCAGCAACCAATCAAAACCGTGGTCACGACTTTTTTTATTTTCATCGAATCAACAGCTCTCTATTTCTAATTTAACAAAACAGATTGAAAACACCAAAAGCCATATACCCCATATTTATAAAGCGTAAATCTTCATTTAAAAACTTGTGAGACAAACTAAAAGCCTTTATTGTAAACTCCCCAGGAAGGCAACTGCGAATCTCTAGCCGACTACGTAGGCCGGAACAACGCGCACGGCGTCGATTTGAACCGAGACTTTCCAGACCAGTTCGACAAGAACCGGACCAATGATGAGGAGTATCTGTTCAAGAACAGACAGCCGGAGACTGTGGCGCTGATGCGATGGGTCATGAAGAGGCAGTTCGTCTTGTCTGGGAATCTGCATGGAGGTGCTATCGTGGCGAGCTACCCGTACGATGATTCCAAGTAAGTAGATTTACCTTTGAACCGAGACTTTCCAGACCAGTACGAAAAGAACCGGACCAACGATGAGGAGTATCTGTTCAAGAACAGACAGCCGAAGACTGTGGCGCTGATGCGATGGGTCATGAAGAGGCAGTTCGTCTTGTCTGGGAATCTGCATGGAGGTGCTATCGTGGCGAGCTACCCGTACGATGATTCCAAGTAAGTAGATTTACCTTTGAACCGAGACTTTCCAGACCAGTACGACAAGAACCGGACCAACGATGAGGAGTATCTGTTCAAGAACAGACAGCCGGAGACTGTGGCGCTGATGCGATGGGTCATGAAGAGGCAGTTCGTCTTGTCTGGGAATCTGCATGGAGGTGCTATCGTGGCGAGCTACCCGTACGATGATTCCAAGTGAGTAATTTAGCTATTAATGGGTTGTTAAAAGGAAGTTCCTTACGTTCGCGGGTTCGCGAGGGGACCTAGCCGAGAATAAATGTAAATGTAACGCGTTACAAAAACCGTAAGAGAAAGAGAGAATGAAGGAGACCGATAACTAATCTTCTTCTATCTTATACATCTAAAATGCTTTGTCCTGACTGACTGACTGACGGATCAACGCACAGCCTAAACCGCTGATCGTAGTAGAGACCTGAAACTGGGAGGGTGTGTGCTTTGTATGACGAAGGCATCCGAAAAGAAAGAATTTTGAAAAATTCAAATCTTACGCGGACGATGTCGCGAGCGAAAGCTCGCTGCTAGTCTACACTGATATTATAAAAAGAAAAGATTTTGTGTTTCTTTGTAAATAATAGGCTCCGCAACTACTGAACCGATTTAGATGAAACTTGGTATGAGGATACATTGATTCATTGGGAATACACAAGCTACTAGTTTATGCCGATATTCCCACGGGATCGGGAGCTACGCGGGTGAAACCGCGACTCGCTGCTAGTATTGAAATAAAATCAAAACGATATTTTACTGTAAAACCACGTTTTATGCTGTTTACCGAGCATATTATTATGCTATTGTAATTCAATCTATTGTTAGAAATTATACGTTTACAAACAGACCAACCTGCCTTCGTAATTACTTGTATACATACCCAAGTTTACAATTAGAGTGCACGCCAAAAATGTTTGCGCGCAGTCAGTATTGGAACTAATCGGTGATGTTTCAGTTTTGGTCGTTTAAAGAAGGCTTAATAATGTGTGTGAGGTTTTTTCATTCTGTGTTAATAAATAGACAAATATTGCTTAACATTGCAGACAGCGCTATCAAGCCCCAAGTTGATGAACTAGGCTTGACGACCCAGTTGGCACAATGGTCACCATGCCGGACTGCCAAACACAGGGTTGCGGGTTCGATTCCCGCCTCAGACAAGTATTTATGCTTAGATATTTGTCTGTGGTCTGGTTGTTTGTGTGTATGTAGGTATTATAAGTATATATTTACAAAAGAAAATTATATAAGTAGTATATCCGTTGTCTAGCACCCATAACACAAGTCTAGTTACTTAGCTTGGGGCTAGATGGCGATGTGTGGAATGTCCTGTAATATTTATTTTATTTATTTGTATTATGGTCTTCTTCTTTTCGTGTCAGGGTACAGCTTTTCAATTAATTTACATCCGGAGACCCACGTCGGTTGGTGTAGCGGGTGGCGGCTTTTACCACTCGGCCAACTAAAGACTTAGCTAACATGTTGAAAATAATAATCACACTGAGTACTTTTAGTTCAAGTATTTAGGTTTGTGTGTAACGTCTATTAGAAGAAGGTCGTAAGTCCAATACTTGTTGATAGTATTATTGTAGCAAACTGATCATTTACTTATGACCCTTACTGTACATAAATATTTGTTTAAGGCGAGTATCGAACCCCAATATTTTGCTAAAATTGCGAAAACAAAATGCGACAAAACACCAATTGCGCTCAGATTTATCTGGCACTCACTCTAACTTGCCCAGTAAATTAGTCATCATGGTGTGGTTCTGTATGTTTCTGTAATAAAACAAATGTAATTTCATTATTTTAACGTGGACTGATGAAGTCGACATGTTAAATAATATGGAATTTATACGGTTAATAAATTGATAACAAACTATTTATAATACCGTATAATGACTTTATTAAAACGGTACGCGGGTATTTTTACCCGACTACGCGACGCAAAGGAGTGGTAATGTGTTCATCAGTCTATGTATGTATGTTTGAACCTATAATGGCTCTCTAGAGCCCAAACGTGTGGGCCGATTTTGATGATTTCTACGTAAATATTTCTATGGTTGTACCTATAGAAAAAATGATTCTAATTTATTTTTCTGTATCCGTCCTAAATAATGCCTCTAGAACTCTAGACTCTAGAGCAATAATTTTCATAAAACGTTTTCTTTACACGTAACAGGACAAAATCGCACTGATTCTGATTCATTGCTTTCAAGAGTAAAGATTACAAGTGGTTTGTCTTAAATAAGTACATTCATGATACCCGTTGGGCGTAGCATATTGATACGTCATGTTAACTTCACTATCACATCACTACGTAGTATAAAATAAAGTCACTTTTCACCGTCCCTATGGCCCTATTTCCCTTTGTATGCTTAGATCTTTAAAACTACGCAACGGAGTTTGATGCGGTTTTTCTAATAGATAGAGTAATTCAAGAGGAAGGTTTATATGTATAATACATGCATAATATAGCCGTGCGAAGCCGGAGCGGGTCGCTAGTTACATATAATTTTTAGTTAAAATTGATGTTAAATCAAAATATGTTGTAAATTCATTTAAATCTATTCTTATTGAGCGTGAAACATGTAAGTTTTTAATTATGATTATTGTATGTACGTCAAAGTAAGGATTGATTGTCTGTACTATTGACTATTTAATAAAGAGGTTTGTAACATTTCGATGTTTGAAAGAAAATATTTTATAGATAGAAAGCTACATTATCAGGACGTGTTATATAGTCTACTTTTAGCATTTGTGTCTACTTTTAACATTTATTCGCGATTTCGTCTACGTAGGGGAATTTCATACGTTTGTATAGAAGGTATTTAGTTTGATTGAATCCGGCGCGGGCGTTACGTTTCGGAACTCCGTATCTGTAATGGAAGTAATAATATTTAGTTTTTAGTTCCGAGCCTAGTGCCAAAACACAATATGCAATGTGCACCGCCCTCCCGCCCACTTGAAGAGGCATGCAATGAGGACAAGCAATAATTAGTATTAGTGACACAATTCATAATTTACGACTCGTGTTTCGCGTCTTCAGGACTCATCATCAGGATTGGACTCCGACCGCGGTATTTGGGCGACAAACGTTAGATACGACGTCGCTCTTCGAGATGTTGCCTCGCTGAACGCTGGAACAAGCAGTGTCGTGGTTTAGGAATGGTGTCACTAATACTAATTATTGCTTGTCCTCATTGCATGCCTCTGCAAGTGGGCGGGAGGGCGGTGCACATTGCATTTTGTGTTTTGGCACTAGGCTCGGAACTAAAAACTAAATATTAAAACATCCATTACATATTTAGTTTAATTGACAAGGTAGACACTGATATATGCCGTATGTCTCTCTTCTTAGGCACTATCATTGTAAATTAAATAGTTTCGTAAGTGAGTACCGAGGCTAGGCTTATTTGTGACGATTTTGACTTTGACTATATTTCCCCCAGATCAGGCAAAGATTGTTGCGAAGACAGTCCATCGCCAGACGACGCTCTGTTCAAGCACTTGGCATCGACGTACGCGTCTCGCAACTCCGACATGAAAGCCGGCAACAAATGCCCGCCGGAGAACTTTGAAGGTGGACTCACTAATGGCGCTAAATGGTATTCTGTACAAGGTAAAACCTAATATTTTCAAAAATATAAATAAATAAATAAATATTGCAGGACATTCCACACATCGCCATCTAGACTAGACTTGTGTTATGGGTGCTAGACAACGGATATACTACTTATATACTTTTCTTTTGTAAATATAATATACTCATAATACATAGAAAACAAACTCATAATACATAGAAGCAACCCTGCGTTTAGCAGTCCGGCATGGTGGCCATTATGCCAAATGGGTCGTCATTATATTTATTAATATCATGTACAATTATTATCTTAAGAATATAAAAATTAAAACACCAATAAAACATACACAAGAAAAAAATATGAATAGGGTAGATAAGCCTATTTTCTACCTTATTCGCAATTTTATTTTAATCTCAGTATCTGGTATAAATTTCAACTAGCTAGGTCCACCCGTTTTTTGACAAAATCGGTGGTGACACACGAACAGATAGACGTGATCTTTAATGGGTTCCAGTTTTTTACCTTTTGAGGTATGGAACCCTATAAACATCCTAAAGCGCGTCTCCCCGAGGCATCGTTCCGAGAAGGCTGGCAACATTTCCCTTCTGGATGACCAGACTGATCCTCCGAGCAAAAAAAAAAGCCAGTAACTGTAATAGATACCTAGTCGGTAAACACCTGACTCATTAGGTCCTAAAATGCTACAATCGTATCATTATCAAACAAGAAAAAAACAGGTTCGTCTTATTATGGAAATTCAGTTATGAACGTTTTATGTACACTTGAATATTTCATGTAGAATATAAACACTCCCGACTAATTCACCTTTCAAACAAAAACAAAACTAAATCGGTTCATCCATTCGGGAGCTACAATGCCACAGACAGACACACACAAAACACGTCAAACTTAGAACATCCTTCTTTTTGCGTCGGGGGCTTAAAACTCATGTTAAGGCTCGTATCATGATCAAACAAGGAAAAAAGTAATTTTGGTCTGACGATTGAAATTCATGTAGAGAAACTCATGTTGGCTAGCCGTGCTCTAGGCTGGCTTCAGAATGCAAACTTACGAACTTCAAATTGAAAATCGAAGTATGAATATATCATTTTGATATAGATACTGCCGACCCAGTTGGCACAATGGTCACCATGCCGGACTGCTAAACACAGCGGGTTCGATTCCCGCCTCAGACAAGTATTTATGCTTAGGTATTTGTCTGTGGTCTGGTTGTTTCTATGTATTATACGTATATATTTACAAAAGAAAAGTATATAAGTAGTATATCCGTTGTCTAGCACCCATAACACAAGTCTAGTTACTTAGCTTGGGGCTAGATGGCGATGTGTGGAATGTCCTGCAATATTTATTATTATTTATTATATCCTTTATTCACTTGTGAATGTTCATAAGCACCCAGGTACTCAAAGGCGTGAGACACTTGGACTAACTTTATTTTTACATTAGAAGACTTTTTCTTCTTATCGTGCCAATGGCCGCTTTTTTTTTCATTTTATATCCCAGACCTAGCGAGATTTAAGGCCGCGTCTGTGGCTCCCATCAGGCCTTCTCTTGTGCAAAAGGGCACGGGGTATAAGACTGAGAAGATAAAGTAGAGGATGAAATAATAATGGCGAAACTTAAAACAAAAATTACTTGTTTGCAAGTAGGTTAGGTTTTTGAAGTTCCTATATGTGTAATGGCGCACACTGGTCCGGATTCCGAAAATCAGGGACTTAGGGGTCGAAGTCCGAATTAGGGTTTCATATTTTAAAATTAAGGTCTTTAGGTGATTCTAAACCACTTTTATAGAATAGCTTTTTCTTATATCGGGGCCCGTTTCCAAGAAAAATAATGTTGTTAAAATTTTTGTATGGAAAAATTTAGTTTTTAGTACTTATTTTGTAAGCGGGCGGAGATGTTAAAACGAAACTTACTAGGGATCATAGAGGGTATATTACTGCACATTATTGTCTGAGACACTTGCTTCATATCTCTGCCCGTTCAAAAACGGCAGGCGTTCGAAACTCATATTTATATTTCGCGATTTATAAGGTACCTAATGTCATTTTTGACCCTACAATTATAATATTTAAATGAAATTACAGTATTGTATTGTAACACACACAATGCAGTATTGTATTAAAAAATTGGAAAAAGTTGCTTTAATTCCATTTAAATGTACCTTATAAATAGCGAAATAAAAAAAAATTGTTTAGAACGCCTGCCGTTTTTGAACGGGCAGAGATATGAAGCAAGTGTCTTACACAATAATGTGCAGTAATATACCCTCTATAATCCCTACTAAGTTTGGTTTTTACATCTCTGCCCGCTTACAAAATGATTAGGAAAAACTAAAATTTTCCATACAAAAAAAATTAATAACATTATTTTCTTGGAAACGGACCCCGATATAAGTACCTATCCAAATTTCCTATCCAAGAAAGCCAAATACCTATCCATGAAAGCACAAAACGTAACAATCGAATGTAGCCTAAACAGTGACTTGGTATATTGGTATGGAAGGAAGGGATATTAAAGAAAAGGGTTAAAAACAAGTGTCAAACGCTTACTACCCGCCAAGGTATGTAATGAGTGCCATTGTCTAAAAACAGTAGCAGGTATAAGGTAAAATAATCAATATGTATGCATCAGGTACTTAGGTAGTATGACACCTAATGTTCGACTTTTTTCCATTTTTTTTTAAATAGATTTAGGTACCTAATTCCATTTAAATATTATAATTGTATTGTCAAATAAAAAATAAATTTAAAAATTTAAAAACCGACTTCATAAATGAAGTTAAAAAATCATCAAAAATAAATTACATAAAAAAAGAAAAAGGTAAACTAAAGAATTATAAATAAAAAACTTAAAAACTACGAATTATCAAAAAACACTTCAAAGTCAAAAATAAATAGTTTAATTAATGAAAATAACGTCGTTTCGGAGGTAAAGCAAAGTTTCACTTCGTTGTATTACTGAGCCAGCGTATTATAAAACGTAGGTAAGTACTTGGAAGTCGGACTGGGTTTGATTAAGAAAACCTTACATGGTCCAGTCCGACTTCCAAATACTTACCTACGTTTTATAATAAGCAGGCTCAGTAATACGACTTTGAAGTGTTTTTTGATAATTCGTAGTTTTTAAGTTTTTTATTTATAACTTTCTAGTTTACCTTTTTCTTTTTTTTATGTTATTTATTTTTGAAGTCGATTTTTAAATTTTTAAATTTATTTTTTATTTGACAATAAAGTTATAATAAGTATTTAAATGGAATTACCTAAATCTATTTAAAAAAATGGAAAAAAAGTCGAACATTAGGTGTCATACTACCTAAGTACCTGATGCATACATATTGATTATTTTACCTTATACCTGCTACTGTTGTTAGACAATGGCACTCATAACATACCTTGGCGGGTAGTAAGCGTTTGACACTTGTTTTTAACCCTTTTCTGTAATATCCCTTCCTTCCATACCAATATACCAAGTCACTGTTTAAGCATCATTCGTTAAAATCATCATTCGATTGTTACGTTTTGTGCTTTCAATACATCTTTCTTATATATCTTAATTCATTACAAATTTGGATAGGTACTTATATCGGGGTCCGTTTCCAAGAAAATAATGTTATTAATTTTTATTGTATGGAAAATTTTAGTTTTTCCTAATTATTTTGTAAGCGGGCAGAGATGTAAAAACCAAACTTAGTAGGGATTATAGAGGGTATATTACTGCACATTATTGTGTAAGACACTTGCTTCATATCTCTGCCCGTTCAAAAACGGCAGGCGTTCTAAACAATTTTTTTTTATTTCGCTATTTATAAGGTACATTTATATGGAATTAAAGCAACTTTTTCCAATTTTTTAATACAATACAGTATTTTCATTTAAATATTATAATTGTAGGGTGAAAAATGACATTAGGTACCTTATAAATCGCGAAATAAAAATATGAGTTTCGAACGCCTGCCGTTTTTGAACGGGCAGAGATATGAAGCAAGTGTCTCAGACAATAATGTGCAGTAATATACCCTCTATGATCCCTAGTAAGTTTGGTTTTAACATCTCCGCCCGCTTACAAAATAAGTACTAAAAACTAAATTTTTCCATACAAAAATTTTAACAACATTATTTTTCTTGGAAACGGGCCCCGATATAAGAAAAAGCTATTCTATAAAAGTGGTTTAGAATCATCTAAAGACCTTAATTTTAAAATATGAGACCCTAATTCGGACTTCGACCCCTAAGTCCCTGATTTTCGGAATCCGGACCAGTGTGTGGCGTCAGATGCTGATGAAAAAAACGTGACTCCAAATGCTTATATCTTTTTCCACACCTAGTACACGAAATGCTTTCAATATGATTGTAATCTAGAAAAAAAACGAAGAATTTTATTTGTGTATATGCTTAAGTTTTGCCTTGCAATCATAATTTTAAACCAACACCTTGAAATTTTCCAGGTGGTATGCAGGACTTCAACTACGTAAACTCAAACTGCTTCGAAGTGACCTTCGAGTTGTCATGCTGCAAGTACCCCTCCGCGTCGGAACTACCTGATTATTGGATGATGAACAAACAGTCTTTACTGGCGTTTGTTGAGCAAGCAAGCTTGGGAGTCAGTGGTAGAGTCGTTGATAAAGATGGACTGCCTGTGAAGGTATGTGGAACTAGACTTTTAAGAGTTCTGTGATGTCTTAGGCATAATCATAATAAATCAATATTGCAGGACACTCCATACATCGCCATCTAGGCCCAAGATAAGTAACTAGACTTGTGTCATGGCTGCTGGACAACGAATATACTACTTATATACTTTTCTTTTGTAAATATATACTTATATACATATAGAAACAACTAGACTACAGACAAATGTCTAAGCATAAATACATGTCTGAGGCGGATATCGAACCCGCAACCCTGTGTTTGGCAGTCCGGGATGTTGACCATCGTGCCGATTGTTTATGCGACAGCCCGCTTTGCAGAGCTTGCCAGACAAAGAGACCATCACTCACGCAATCCTTTAGTTCGAGAGCCTGGCTGCATACCTGGCTGATATATTTGCCAACCCAGCAACACTCCAAGATGCATGCGAGGACTCTATGAGGATTCTGCACTTCTGATCGGAGCTGGGTTGACTGGAGTACCAGTCAACGATCACGCGCAATGGGCATAGTAATGCCTAAGTGCAGAAAATCGATGCCAATAAGAGTTCTGTGGTTTCACTCATGTAGGCTTTATTTATGGTGAGCGCACACCTACCCGCACCGCACGCGCCGCAGTCTCCGTTTGTATGCGCGCAGCGCATACTGGGTTGGTTACGTCATCAGCATCGGCCTTGGGGATTTGCGGCGACTGCGGTGCGTGCGGTGCGGCTAGGTGTTTGCTCACCTTTAGAGCCACCTGATTATTGAGTGATGAACAAGCAGTCTTTACTGGCGTTCGTTGAGCTTATGTATGGAATACACGAGCTCACAATTTTATGTCTCAAAAAATTCTTCCTAAGCTACGACATAAAATATGCGTCGATTCACTAAGGTTTAAGGTGTGGGATTAGGCAAGATTGCCATACAAAAACTGGAGCAAAATTTCAGTGGCCTACGTAGAAGTCACTCAACCGACTCCGGACTCAAATAGGCCGCTGCAGACAAAATTACCTATCATTACATAGTATAAATCAAAGTTGCTTCCCTCTGTTATTCCTATGTCTGCTTAAATCTTAAAAACCAAGCGGATATTGATGCGTTTTTTTTAATAGATAGAGTGATTCAAGAGGTAGGTTTATATGTATCTATATACATATTATTTAGCTGAAGAGTTTGTTTGTTTGAACGCGCTAATCACAGGAACTACTAGTTCAAATTGAAAAATTATTTTTGTCTTGAATAGTCCATTTATCGAGGAAGGGTAAGGCTACTTTTTATTTTGATATTCCCACGGGATCGGGACTTACGTGGGTGAATACGCGGGACGCAGCTTGTGCATAATAAGCCGTACGAAGCCGGGACGGGTCGCTAGTAACTTGTAAAACAAAATCTCAAATATGATATTTAGGTACCTAATTATGGTAATTTTGGTTTCAGGACGCTAAGATTTTAGTCGATGGTATAAACCACAGCGTGGAGACAAGTGAAGATGGTTATTACTGGAGGTTGTTACTGCCCGGTGAATATAATATAACAGCTAAAGCACCTGGGTATGTTAATATTTAAATAAGAACTGTAACAGGTCTGCGAAGCAGATGGTTGTTCTCCAGTTTCAGTAGCGAGACTAACGAACAGCAATTGATTTTGATATTTAAAAAAGTAGCCTGTTATTCCAATGAATCAATGTATCCTCATACCAAGTTTCATCTAAATCGGTCCAGTAGTTTCCCTGTTCTGTGTTTGCCTGTTCGTTAAAAAAAAGTTTCCTCTTTTTAGTAGTTCCTTTTCTCGTTTCCTCAGAAATATAGAAGAAGAAAATTTGAATTGTTTTTTTTTTATAAGTAAAAACATAATATTTATTTCATAAAATGTCACACTTAAAAATACCCTTTACTCCACGTTCGTAACTGATCTTTAATAACCAGATACGAACATGGATTTTTTTTCTTGTTCAATAACCAGTTATGCAAACGGAATTCACTTGTCGTTTTCATAACCATGGTTCATAACCAGCTACAAAAACGGTATTTTTTTTCTCTGTTCATAACCGGTTATTAATTTGGAATATTTTTTTATACATACATTTAATATTATTACATAACAATAAATTATGTCACCCGCTAGAAGAAGAATATATCCTTTCATACGTCCCAACCTTCAGCTACTTCTAGCCACTTTACTTTAAAACTAATAACATAAACCATATCATTCCAGCTTATCATCAACCCCAGCCTCAATCACCGTACCAACAAACCAAGCGTCTCCAGTCCAACTGAACATAACCGTCCACCGTACAGCCCGAGGCGAGCCTCTCGGTAAGTCACTCAGATACCACGATAACTCAGCCGTGACTGCTCTCACTCATGTCTCCGTTTTACTTGTCAATTTGGTACTCGTGTTCTTGGTTGAAGCTTAGGGCATGTAGGCACTAAATATGCCTTTCGATGCCAAGGGATGGCCAAGGGTTAAGAGGAAAGGGTACCGGGAGCTCTTTCCATACAAACTATTACAAACGTAGTCAACTGTTTTCTCTCTGGATAATGACACTAGAGCAAATATTTTTGGTGCATAAAACTTATAACTGCCATGACCATGCCCCTATTTTTTGTTTTTTTATATTATTATATTTTTTGAATCTTAATTTCTACGATAATTAGAAAATGAAAAAAACCAAAACATAGGGGCATGGTCATGGCAGTTATAGGTTTTATGGCACAAAAATATTTGTGCTAGTGTCATTATCCAGGGAGGAAACAGTCGACTACGTTTGTATGGAGAGCACGCAGGTACCCTTTCACCTTAACTTTGCCAAACAAAGCGTCGCATACTAGCGCCTGCTAGCGCAAGCGTTCTGTTTGACAGTCCAATGCCGTCATACTACTACGACTCTTTGGCCTGAAGGCCAATTCTCGTAAATAACATTGTTTAAATTACATTTCAATATCATCCCGATTGCATTTCGATTGCAAAATATACTTTCAAAGTCAGTTTTTTTTTACAAAAAGCTAACTTTGAGGTTGTCTTTAACTACTTTGAGGGTATTATTTGTGATCGAAATGCAATCGAAATGATATTGAAATGTAATTTAAACAATGTTATTTACGAGAATTGGCCTTCAGGACGCATAAGTACGTTTTCCGCATGCGGTTTTCGCATTAGTTTATCGTATTCGGGTCCTCGATACTTGTGCGGTAGGCTGAGCATTTTGTATAGATTTAAAGTATTCGGAAACCCGAATGCGATAACCGTATGCGGAAACCGTACGTATGCGCCTGGCCTTAGCGCGGCGTCAGGGCGTTAGCTTCTGTTGACGCGCTCTGTTTGGCAAAGCCTTAAGCGTAATATTTTTTAACCAACTTTAAAAAAGGAAGAGGTTCTCAATTTGGCTCGTTTTTTTATATTTATTCACCGATGACTCGGAGACGGCTCAACCGATGAAAATGTTTCTTTTTGTGTTAGAAAGGCGATATTTAATGAATGGTCATATAAAATTGCTGAAGATCTGATGATCTTAAAAAAAGCTCATAAGGCGATGAGACAGAAAAAAAAGTCAACTTTTATTTAGCCACGATTAATAACTTCATAAAAATCTACTATTTTTTTTCTGTGCCGAAGTTTGTTTAGTTACACTTACTTACTCCGCTGGCTCAGCGGCCCAAAATGGATTTTGACCTCAGAAACGAGAGTCTTCCATAGCTCCCTGCCCTAAGCTATTTCTTGACAATTGTTGACTTGAAATTCGCGCTGTCAGCTCCCACTTTAGTTATAAATAAAATTTATTTTTAGTGCCAAAATTAAAAGACTTAAAAATCGAAAAGTATTTGGAAATTGATCTCAAAATTATATACTAATTGTTTAAAATTATTTATTAGAAAAATAACTAAAAGATGAACTTGAATTTGCAAAATTGTAAATTTTGAAAATCGAAAAGTATTGAAAATTGATCCCAAAATTATCTACTTATTTAATTGTTTAAAATTATTTACAGATTAGAAAAATAACTAAAAGATGAACTTGAATTTGCTCATTTTATTTTCCATGAATTGTAATAAAAAAGGTTGTAAATGTAATTAATAGACTTATGTAAAGCAATATGTTTTTTTATATACTTGTTGTGGATAAAGTCTAAAGTACGGTTACGCCGTGGCTTAGGAAAATGGCTAATCGTTTAATACTAGATTTAGCTGTCTTTGTACGCCGATTAAAGTCAAAAGTACGATTACGCCTAGGCTTAGAAAAATGGGTAATAGTTTAATAATAGATTTAGGCGTCTTTGTACGGCATAATATTGGATTATTGGCGCAAACTATCATCGCGCGTTTAAGATCACCTTGTATAACTACCTATTTTTCGTTTTTATTTAAAGTAATTTGCCATAAGATAGGTTGTGGTTGAGTATGAACCAGTGGCGTGACTACGGGGTGGCAAATCGACAAAATGCCACGGGCCCCCAGCCGGAAAGGCCAGTCAGAGGAGAATCCCAACTCCTAACATTTATTATTGCAAAAGTAAAGAAAATAGTTGTAAATATTACGTCCATGTACTCGGGGAATCCCCGATTCAGAGAAAACTATACTCTGTTTTTTTACTTAAAAAAAATGGTTGGTTCAGCTTCTTTATATTGGAGGGGTTGGGGCATTATATGAATTTGCCACGAGTCTCAAACTGTATAGTTACGCCACTGATATGAACAATGAAAGCCTCACCTAGGATTCACCGAATGCTAGTAAGTGACTATACCGTGATTAAAGCGGTTCTACCTAGTTTAAACGGGTTTTAACTAGTTTGATCCGGTTTCAACTAGTTTCATTTGAGTAAAACTGGTTTATTCTAGTTAAAACCAGTTTGTTCTAGGATAAACCGGTTTTATCTGG
This sequence comes from Idaea aversata, assembly GCA_907269075.1. Taxonomy (NCBI): domain Eukaryota; kingdom Metazoa; phylum Arthropoda; class Insecta; order Lepidoptera; family Geometridae; genus Idaea; species Idaea aversata. The sequence goes on along the minus strand of OU026104.1, from coordinate 11,004,799 downwards.
TTTAAACAGGTTTCGTCTAAGTGTAACCATACTTTGGGCTTTAACACTGAGGTACCATCTAGGTTACTCATTTACAATTTTCTCTAATCTTAAGACAGCTTTTGTAAATAACTTAATAAAATATTAACAACAGCTCCATATTTCATTTAACATTTAATTTAGGTTTTTTTTTGAGTGATACCAGTGTCGCTCTTTTTTTTTGGTGTTGGTGTATTGTTTTCACCTGTTACATACTGTTGATTTGCCCGTTTTCTTTTCTACGGCTTATTTTTCCTTTTCCCTATTCTATAAGTTAAATTACTAATAAATAAAATATAAACCAAATTAACCCCCAATCCAAAAAGAGGGGTGTCTTATGAAAACAACAGCTGAAAACGCCCCGCGGGAAGCCGACCTTAACCTACTTGTGCCCTGTAGAGTATAGTATAAAAATTAAATTTAGAATTTAATAAACCCTCGACTTTTATACGGCATAATTTTCCGACGGCTAAACCGCTTTCCACCAAACATAGCTAAGAACACTCCCGACTAATTCACCTTTCAAACAATAGAATCAAAATCGGTTCATCCGTTCGGGAGCTACGATGCCACAGACAGACACACTCAGAGACACGTCAAACTTATAACACCCCGTCGTTTTTGCGTCGTCGGGGTTTAAAAACATAAAGGGCCATGAAAACCAATTAAGTAATTATGATTAATCTAACTATCACCCGCGTAGAGGTAAAACTTTCAAAAAACCTTGCTTAGCGGATGCCCACGTCATAAATACCTATTTGTTTGCCAAATGTTAGCCCGCTCCGTCCATTGACTTGAACTGTGGATTGCTATTATCAGTCAGTCAGTCAGGACTATTTAATATTTATAGATTTTAAAACTACTAATATTACAAATAAAGTTGGTATTTTTGTTCAACGGCTCTACAGATATTCATGTAAATTTGTACATGGGTAGTTTATGTGTAGAGAATACTTTTTCTACCGCGGGGCACAGCATTTAAAATAATAAATCTATCTAAAAACCTAACTATCTAAAAAGGTGAAGTGATAGTATTAAGAATTAAGAAGTAAGTAAGTTTTTCATATCTTTGCATGAAACTTTACTTAACGCCTTTCCTTTAAACTACTGTATAAATGCATGATTTGTAATTAGGACATATTTAAAAAAAAAAACATTATTTTAAAAGTAATTTCATTAGTTTTCTTAAGAGGAAACGCTGGTATTGATTTCTCCATACTTCCTTTCTAAACCCTATGATTGCTGTACACATGCTTACCTGTTTTTATTTTTACGGTTATGTTTTTCGCGCCTATTTTTGCAATATTTTTTATTCCCTCGTATCTTTCAAACCACTGGATGGATTTCCTTTTCTAACAACTAATTACTAAAAGATTGCATTATTTTAGTCCCATTGTTTCAATAATGGAAAAGAGACATGTTTACTTACATCAAACATAGGTTTTATGAAAGAGAAGTTTATTGCTCTTAAGGCTTCATCATTCAGGAATAATAATACATTTGGATAGAGAAATCAATGCGCGTCTACACTCTTAAGTTCTAGCGATTAAAACTCATAATAAAACGATTTTAAAGATTTTATTTGCGTTTATTTATTATAAAATAAAATTGTGTATAAATCTGATGTTTAGAAACCTTTTCTTCTTCCATGGTCACAAGCAGACTGAGGTGATATTAGTCTTATAAATTATTTGAATTGAAATTTTCCATAAGTTACCAGAACTTACAGACCTTTTTGCGTGAGGATCTACTTCTCAAGGGGAAAACCAGCTCAGCTATTCCATAAATTTTGCCAAGATAAGATGTAAATTTATGTCAATTTTTGGAAGGCTGTGACTATGATACGGTGTGTTTGATCGAGTACGTAAACAACTCGTGTTATGGGCACTGAACAAATGTAGTACAGGGTCTAAAACAGTTAAATCTGTTAGAATCGTTTTATTAGGTTTCTATTCCCATTCCTCTATTCACACATACCGCACTAACAAGCACCCACGCACGCAAAAACGCGCACTTTATACGCGCCAAAAGATTAAAAAGAAACGGGCAAATCTCCAGTTCCGCATCGAACAACACGTCACGAGCTGGATGGTATGTCTGCAGCTGAATTCCTGCATCACAACTACACCATGATGAAGAAAACTCTAGAAGATATCAGCGAGAAGTATCCTGAGATTACGAAGCTTAGCAGTATTGGAAAGTCGGTTGAGGGAAGGGATTTGCTGGTGCTGGAAGTGACGAGGCATCCTGGAGTCCATGAACCTGGTAATTCTTTTTTAATTATATCTGTGACCTGCCCAGAAGATTGCGGATTCGATTCCCGCCGTCGAACAAATAGTTCCAGTCTGGTTGTTTTTCTGTGAAGTATAATATTTATGTATTCACAAAAGAAAAGTATATAAGTATTCTATTTGTTGTCTGGTACCCATATTGCAAACTTATACCCAATAGTTGCGCCTAGATGGCGTTGTGTATAATGTCTGATAATGTTTATTTAATATTATTTAATGAGAAGGCTGCGGGTTCGATTGCTGCCTTTAACAAATATTTATATAGACACGGATATTTGTTTCTGATCTGGGGTGGTTTTATATGTATCACTATCACTACATAGTATAAAACAAAGTCGCTTTTTCTGTCCCTATATCCCTTTGTACGCTTAAATCTTTAAAACTACGCAACTGATTTTGATGCGGTTTTTTTAATAGATAGAGTGATTCAAGAGGAAGGTTTATATGTATAATACATGCATAATATAGCCGTGCGAAGCCGGAGCGGGTCGTAATAATTATAAAGTATAAAAAGTGATATCCTTTGTTTAGCTACCATAACACAAGCGTAGTTTATCGTGTTAACTACGCTAGACGGCGCTTTGTGCAGTATACTGCAATTTTTATTAAAGGTCTAATGATTAAAGCTGGTGGTTATACTTTAGACAGTGTTACAGTTTTACTTGCAACTGTCTTTAACTTCACATTCGAACTTTTTCCAGGCAAACCCGAGTTCAAATACATAGGCAACATGCATGGCAACGAGGTGGTAGGCCGCGAGATGCTCCTCCTCTTAGCCAAGTATCTGTGTGCCCAGTACTACAACGGTGACGATAGGATACAACGGATGCTGAACACCACCAGGATCCATCTCCTGCCAAGCATGAACCCTGATGGATACGAGAACAGCAAAGAAGGTAATGGAACGCAATAGTTATTAGAAACCAGCTCCTTTAGACAAGATCCCAAAAAATAAAAATAGTTGAAAATTAAAGGATGTCCCCATACATACATAGTAAATCAATTTAACTTGCCCGTTACATTGTATGCGCGCCCAAACGAAATAGGGGTCAAGTTAAATTGGTACCCACCATACCACTGCAAGGGTAGAGAAAGAGAGTTGAAACTAATGTCGGCGCGCGAGTACGACTCGCACTTTACCTTTTTTTATGTTTGAATTTGACATAAGCCGAAGGTCGTAGGTTCGAATCCCGACCGTGCACCAATAAATTTCTCTTAAGAAAAATGTATAAGCGGTAAATGACATTGCTCTTACGGTGAAGGAAAACGTGATGAAACCCGCGGCTTAGTTGGCTCCGGACGTATTGACAAGTTCTTTCTTTTGAACTCGGTCGACTAAGTTGAGAGCATAGTATAGGTGATGGTCGCCATGGCATCCCGGTGAGGTAGGGCCCAAGGTATGTGCTCGTGAGGTGTACCGTTCCCAGAACTGATGATGATGATGATTTGATGGTCACCATGCCGGAGTGCCAAACCAAGGTTGCGGGTTCGATTCCCACCTCAGACAAGTATTTATGCTTAGATATTTGTCTGTGGTCTTGTTGTTTCTATGTATTATAAGTATATATTTACAAAAAAAAAGAAGTATAAGTAGTATATCCATTGTCTAGCACCCATAACACAAGTTTAATTACTTGGCTTGGGGCTAGATGGCAATGTGTAGAATGTCCTGCAATATTTATTTATAACTACTAGTTTGTATTATAATTGCAGGTGCCAACGGTATGATCGGAAGGAACAACGCTCACGACACTGATCTCAACAGGAACTTCCCTGATCAATACGAGTCTACAAAGGTTAATGTTACATACTAAATTAACTTTAATCAACCGAAGCGTTCTAGGTTTCACTATAAATAAATATTTTGAAACATTTCACAAAGCGCCATCTAGCCCAAAGCTAACCAACGAGGCCTTGTGTAGATACATACTTAATGAGCACCCAGACTAGAAACAAATATCTGTATATAAAAATTTGTTTGAGGCGGGAATTCCTCAATGTTTCTGCGTCGCAGGTGGCATTTCATCTCCTAATGCCAACCGCTTGGAGACGTCGTTTGAAGTTCTCATTTTGAGAAGTTGGCATTATGAGGTCTTAAACTGGTAATGCTTTCCAACCATATTCTCTATTGAAATTATTATGATTTTTCCGAATTTACGTATTCACAAAGTATTTTTTTTACAATAAATTGGTCAGCGTTTTGCCTTTAGACGCATAACACCAACTACGCTAAACGCATGACTCGCAAAATATTGATCACTATTTCAGACGATGGTAAGTGACGATGGGGTCTAAGATGTAGCACGCTTTCCTAAAAGATACCTATACGCTCGTGACTTGAAGACCCCGAATTTATGAATCCACAAAGCATTTTTTAATAATAAATAGGTCAGCGCCAGACGTTTTGATTGAGACGTTTCTCTTTATTTGCCTCTTTTCCAGGACAATAAGATCCAAGAACCAGAGACGGCAGCCGTTATGAACTGGTCCCTATCGATACCTTTCGTCCTATCAGCCAACTTGCACGGTGGGGCGTTAGTTGCTAACTACCCTTATGATAACAACCCTCTGATGGTCACTGGGCAGGAAAACTTAGCGCCGGATAACGATGTGTTCGTGCATTTGGCGCATTTATACTCTGACGTAAGTTAAATAAATATTGTAGAATATTTTACACAACGCCATCTAGCCCCAAGCTAAGTAACTAGGCTTGTGTTATGAGTGCTAGAAAGAATTTTTTTTTTTTTAATTAAGGTTCCGCTGGTCGATCGTGTTTCCATACAAATGAATTTAGAGTGTTATCCATTTATTCTTTATGGAATTTGAAAAAACAAAAGTTAAATCTACATAACGAGTCTATATCTAGCCCATGTAGGCGACGAAATAGACAAATTATATTTAATTTAATATAATTTAATATAAATAAATAATAACACTCTAAATTCATTTATATGGAAACACGATCGACCACCGGAACCTTAAATAAGGTTTATTCGCAAAAAATGATAATTGTGAGGGGTTTCTAAAAAAACATTTGCAACTATTGAAATACTTAGTGAAAATCAGACAAGATCCCAATGAAGAATGTTGAATACCTATTAGCTCTCCAAATTCTTTGTCAAAAATAAAAAATACAAGTGAAAGAATTAATTCGATACGTCAATTAGTTTCCGATTTATAGAAGTAAACTAAGCGAAGCGTTATACAATGACGTCACACGCGGTCACTGTTAGCGGGACTCGATATTTATCGTAAGTTTAAACGCCTGTAAAATCAAAACTAATGGGTATTTTTGACTAGAACAGAAACTAGTGTATCTGTATACATACAAGCTTTACTGTAACAAACTTTCAATCGATTTGGCATACCTATTAACATTCTTCATTATTGTTTTTCAGGCACATTTGAAGATGCATTTAGGACAGCCGTGTAAGAATTTTCTCAAAGACAAATTCCCTGAAGGAATCACGAACGGTGCTAAATGGTAAGTTTTAAGATTTTTTGTGATGGCTTCGCACGTTTTGTGCTTGTAGCCAGTATTAAGTAACTAAGCAAGATGTCCCAAAAGTAGTTTTTCATTTTTAGGGTTCCATACCTACAAAGAGTAAGAAAAGAACCCTTACAAGATCACTATCTTTTTCGTCTGTCTTTCTGTTTTAAAATAAACAAGCCTGAGGTTTGCGGGGAATATTTTTGGATATTTTACAGTTACTGAGTATTTTTCCGAAGAAGACTGCATGTTGTGTCTTCGAGAATTTTATAAAAACCACTTCTTACGCTCCTTTCAACATCTTGCTAACGGATTAGGGTCTTTTTTACCCGAACAAACTGTGCAAAAAGATAAGTGTTATGAGTTTGTCAGCCATTTAAAAAAAAAACAGCGCACTCCGGGAGTGCAGGCAGAAGTGAAAACAATAAACTTCTTATTTCTCATAGAATATTTCTTGAAACGATCTGCTACTGCCATCTATTAGCACTCACTTAAACAAATATAGTTTATTTTTTATTCGCTAGATGGCAGTAAAAAATTTAAATCAGCGCCATCTACATTCGAATAGCGGTCTTTCTAGAAACTAAGTTTCTCAATTTGTGTAATAGATGGCAGTATAAGTTAAACAAAAAGACTAACACAAATAAAATCTCATCTGTCGCGTCAAAATCTGTCGTGAGAACGGCTGAAAATGCTCACCCACAAAAGTGCCCAACGCGCCATAAGAAGTTTTCACTTCAATTATGAAGTTTTTACCCTGTTTTTTGAGTTCCGTAGTCCTAGCAAAAAACCTTTATAGTTTCGCCACATCCGTTTATAGTTTCGCCACATCGTTTGTCCGTCCGTCCCCAGCTTGGCTCAGAGACTATTTGTATTAGAAAGCTGTATTTTTTAAAATATGTCTGACAATTGGCTTGTGTCCAAGGTATGTGTTATCCGGTGGTATGCAAGATTGGAGCTACCTCCACACCAGCGACATGGAGCTGACCCTCGAGCTTGGCTGTATGAAGTTCCCGTACCAAGCCGACCTCGCTGGATATTGGAAAGACAATAAGGAAGCTCTCTTGAGATATATTGAAGAGGTAAGTTTAGTGCCTTTGGTACGAAAGAAAATAATTGACTACAACTTTTTTTAGTTTTTTGCTGCCTGTTTTTTTATCTAAAAGCTCAATAAATAAATATTGCAGGACATTCCACACATCGCCATCTAGCCCCAAGCTAAGTAACTAGACTTGTGTTATGGGTGCTAGACAACGGATATACTACTTATATACTTTTCTGTTGTAAATATATACTACAATATAATACTTATAACACATAGAAACAACCAGACCACAGACAAATATCTAAGCATAAATACTTTCCTGAGGCGGGAATCGAACCCGCAATCCTGTGTTTGGCAGTCCGGCATGGTGACCATTGTGCCAACTGGGTCGTCAATGTCCCGAAAAGTGAACTATATTTCATGAAAATCGATTGAGTCTTTTACAAGTTATGGCTTTTTAATTTGTTATACACTAATATTATAAAGAAAAAAGATTTTTTGTTTGTAACGAATAGGCTCCGAACCTTTCAGACCGATTTAGATGAAACTTGGTATGAGGATACATTAATTCATTGGGAGTAACATGGAGTTTTATCCCGATATACCCACGGGATCGGGAGTTACGCGGGTGAAACCGCGGAACACTGCTAGTAACAAATAACTTGTCTTGAATTAGGTGCACCGTGGTGTCCACGGGTTCGTCCACTCTCACATCGGCCACGGGTTACCAAACGCGACGATAACAGTCAATGGTATCAAACATGCAGTCAGGACAGCTGAATATGGGGACTATTGGAGGATTCTGATGCCGGGGACCTATAATATTACTGCTACTAAACATGGGTAAGTTGTTTTAAATTTACACGATTTTTAAATAATATTATTGCAGGACATTCCACACATCGCCATCTAGCCCCAAGTTAAGTAACTAGACTTGTGTTATGGATGCTAGACAACGGATATACTACTTATATACTTTTCTTTTGTAAATATATAATTATAATACATAGAAACAACCAGACCACAGCCTAAGCATAAATACACAGACCTAAGCATAAATACTTGTCTGAGGCGGGAAATGTCCTAGAATTAATTATCATTATTACTTGTACTTGTATACGGGCTGTTTACCGCAATTAGACCCTTTGTAATCGGGTCCTTTTTACGTGACGATGAAGTACACTTCCCAGCACCTACTACCCTCTCAGCTTAGTAGACCATGTCCAGAGTATAGAACTTGTCAATACTTCTGGAGCCAATTAAGCCACGGGTTTCATCACGATGTTCTCCTTCACCGTAAGAGCAATGTCTATTAGCGTACATAATTTTGTCTTAAGAAAAATCCATTGGTCGGGATTCGAACCCATGACGTTTAGAATTAAAGTCGAGGTATCTACCGTTAAGCCAACACCGCTCTTTATCATTAATTTTTTTAGTTACGAAAGTGTGACGGAACAAGTGACTGTACCTGAAACCGGATCAATAAGCGTCAACTTCACACTGATGGCGGATGATCCGCAACATTGGTCATCTGCTTACGACTTCCGGTGAGTTTTACTTTACAACCTTATTGCCGAGGAATAGAGTCTATATTTCTGTTACAATATTTATTTATCAGTCTCTTGCCAAAAGGGTTCATATCTTCTTTATGAGGCCTTTTCTATTGCGAGGAGACCTGTTAAGTGTTTATCATATATATTATTTGGTTTCTCTTTAATAAGGCCTTATAAGTGTTTATCATATATATTATTTGGTTTCTCTTTAATAAGGCCTTATAAGTGTTTATCATATATATTATTTGGTTTCTCTTTAATAAGGCCTTATAAGTGTTTATCATATATATTATTTGGTTTCTCTTTAATAAGGCCTTATAAGTGTTTATCATATATATTATTTGGTTTCTCTTTAATAAGGCCTTATAAGTGTTTATCATATATATTAAACCCCTGTACCGTGATTTGAAGCATAAACAATATGAGATAGTCGTCTCTCTTTGCCTCTCTTTCTTTCCTGTATACCTAGCGTGTGTATCTATCTCTGTCGCACATCCCCACTCCACGGCCTAGGCAGCCAGGCGCTCTGCGCGCTTGGGATCGTCATTGGCGTCTTTTGCCTCGGCGAGTGAACACCTCAGCAAAAGGTATGTGAACAATTCTTTTAAAAAGTGCATATAATACCTAAATCTTTCCTGATTTATTAATATTTTACCTTTATAATCATAATTCATTTGATTTTCAAAGTGAATCTTACATTTTAAATAAAATAATTTGTTATTGTAAATTATCTACCCTCAATTATTTGAGTGATTTTAAAAAATTTAACGGTTTTTTCCGTTCGTGTTTAACTTAATAGTGTTCTGTTTCGAATTTGCGTGTGTTTAAGGATTTTGTTTTAGTTGAGTGCCATAATGAGTAACCCAGAAGTGATTAATAATGACCAACAACCTGGTCCAAGTAAACCGTGTAGTAATGGCCCACAACCCGGACCAAGTAAATCGCGAAATGACCCAAAACCCGGTCCAAGTAAACCACGATCAGCGCAATCTGATTCTTCTACATCCTCCGATTCATCCACTTCTTCTGATTCTTCCGCGCCACGTAGGAAAAAGAAACATTATAAGCGTAAGCGACGCAATCGCCAGCGTAATTTGCTTAAAAAATTGGTTAGTGAAGTGCACGAATTACGAAGTCAGGTTCAAATTCCAAACGAACAATACGCTTGTTGTCCGGAAATAGATTGTAACGTTAGCGGTGACATGTACGAAACTTTTAGTGATGGTGAAAATAAATCTCATGATTTTATTTTTGATGTGGGTACCTCTTTAAAAGAGGGTACAATTCCTAAAACCACAGATGAACATATTAAAACATTAAATCGCCTTCAAAGGTTCGATCTGCCAGAATGGACCGAGGTTCGCTTTTCCGAGGTTCAAAAACCATACCTTAGCACTCCGGGTTATACAAGTTTAGACTGTAACGATGAAATTACTATGTTTGATAATGCTCCTGACTTGGCATATGCGGAAAGAGCCTACGCTGCTCTAACTAAGGCTATAGTGAAACAACAAGAGACCTTACAAGAAGGTTTTCGTGAATTCCTGACCTGGACGCGCAGTCCAGAGAATTTAAGTCATGATATGATATGTGACAAAATTAACAGTATTTTTAAAGGTGATTACTACAAAATATCAAACGATTTATTGCAAATGACTTGTGGTCGTCGCGCAGACTTTATTGAGCAGAGACGTTCAAAAATTTTGGCTTCGGTTCGTGACCCCTTAGTAAAAAACGTACTGCGAAAGATACCACCCTCAAATACGAATCTGTTTTCGGCACAAGGCTTTACAAGTGCCTTAGAAAAAGTAGGCGGCGTTAGAAGGGCGTTTAAACAAAGACCCCGTTATCAATCTGCGCATACTGGTAATTACCCATCTGATTCCTGTACTACACAACCTGCGCAAGGTTGGGTAAACTATAATTATAACGCACCCGCGCAGGGTGGGCGTAACGGTCCAAAACCGCACAATTACTGTCATGGTAACGGACAGAGATTTAACTCCGCGCAGGAGCAACCATATAATGCAAGTATGCACCGTTCGACGGCTCAGGCTGGTCGTGCGAATTTTCGTAACCGTAGAGGAAATCAGCGAAACACAGCGCCTCAGAAAACTCGAAAACGTGACGCCTCGCCTTCCTACCGAGAAGCACAGAATAAACGAAGGAAATTCTGACTCGAGACCCTTCAGAGCGGGACAACTGCAGCATTTTATAAACAACTGGGAGAAACTGGGGGCCCCAAGACACATTCTGCAAATGATCAAAGGATATCGCATTCCTTTTGTACTAAAACCACCCCTAGTGGATCCAAATCGGTCCAGCTCTGCTTATCGAACTCCTGTCTCGCCAGAAATGACAAAGATTATTACTCAAATGGAAACCGACCATGTGCTCGAGGTTGCGCAAACCGATCCAAGTTTTTTGTCCAAAATATTCCTAAGACCAAAAGGAGACGGCACTTGGCGCCCGATATTCAACCTAAAAGGACTGAACAATTACGTTTACACACCGAACTTTCGTCTAGTATCCGTTTACAAAGTTCCAGATTTTCTACAACGTCAAGATTGGCTTGCAAAAATCGACATTTCTCAAGCGTACTTTCACGTAACCATTTCACCAAATCACAGAAAATTCCTGAGACTTATTTACAAAGAAAAAATAATGCAAATGACATGCCTTCCGTTCGGACTAAGTTCTGCTCCAAGCGCTTTCGCTTCTATCACAGCTTGGATTGCGCAAATCCTAAGAAACAAAGGCATACGAATTCTTGTTTATTTAGACGATTTCCTATTGGCAAATCAGTCCAGGTCTATTCTGATCAGTCAGGCACAATACGCAGTTCACCTCCTACAACATCTGGGATGGCAGGTCAATATGACGAAATCAATTATCAATCCGCAGAAAGAGCTCGAATATCTCGGCATAACTTGGAATCCCTGGGCCAATCTGAAAAAGTTACCCGAGAAAAAAGTAAGGACTATAAAAGAAACAATAGGGGACACGCTGATTCGTCAAAAGATGAATCAAACGGAAGCACTTTCCCTCGTTGGACTCCTAAATTTTGCGAGTTTTGTAATCCCCCAAGGACGACTACACATACGGAATCTTCAAAAGTACTCCGTGTCATTACCGGAAAACGATCAACGGTTCCTCATTGCTCCCGATGTAAATATCGAACTCGAGTGGTGGTTAACGAGCTGCGAACTTCCATCAACAATACACGTGAGCCCACCTACATACTCCCTAACAACGGATGCAGCAGAAATTGCTTGGGGCGCTCGCCTCAACAATCAGGATATGTCCGGCACATGGCTGCCACACGAAAATCAGCTCCACAGCAATCAAAGGGAGTTACTGGCTGTATACAAGGTTTTACAGCTCAGATGTGTCGAACTGGCCAACCAAACTGTTCTCGTACAATCAGACAACAGATCATCCCTAGCATACCTCCGGAACGAGGGAGGGACAAGATCGGAATCACTCATGGAAATAACGTACAAAATTTTTCAAATCTTAGACATTTACAAGATCAGCCTGATCCCTTACTACATACCGGGCATGTACAATTGCGAAGCCGATCATCTATCTCGGCACAAGACCTCACCGGAGTGGCATCTCCTACCAGAAGCTACCAGGATCATATTTGCCAAATGGGGCGTCCCATCAATAGACTTATTCGCATCCCAGAAAGCTCATGTAGTGGAACAGTACTGCTCAATAGACCTAACAGACAAGAAAGCTCACCTCTACGATGCGTTCTCTCACCATTGGAATTTTCGTCTAGCTTGGGTATTTCCGCCTCCTTGCCTGATGCCCAGGGTATTGAATCACCTGAACAATGCCAAAGGAATATATCTGATAGTGGCCCCGAGATGGGAACGAGTGTTTTGGAGGCCGGACATCAGGAATCGAGCGCTGGACAAACCTTTCACGATACGAGATCCTCAGAGAGTTTTGATCGATGCGGCGACGGGACAACCTCTTCCCAGAGCCAAGGACATGACCTTAGAAGTATGGAAGTGTGGGGGTGGACAAAGGAATTGACTGGATGGTCGATGGAACAAATAGACTTTCTTAAGACTTCATGGAGATCCTCCACCTTACGCACATATAAACCAGCATGGACAAGATGGATTGCCTGGGCGAACAAACATAATATTGATGCCTATAGTCCGTCAGGACCTCAGCTTGCCCAATTTTTAATAGACCTCCATACTACTGAAAAATTAGCCTATAACACAATTCTGCTTCACAAATCAGTTGTAGTTACTATGTGCGGGTCGGATTCAGCAAGGCTATCAGAAAACAATATAGTAAGGCATGCATTGAAAGCAATATCGCTACGACACCCCAAACTAACTAAACCCCCGATATGGGACTTGGACATTGTAGCAACTCACCTAGCCAAAGCTAATACTTTAACCAAAAGTCTATACGAGACATCTAAACATCTGGCTACGCTTTTAATGTTATGCTCCGGAAGAAGAGTCCACGATCTCACACTTTTGAGTATCGACGAAGAACATTGCATAATAGAAGAAAATCAAGTGATCTTCTGGCCCGAATATGGATCGAAAACAGACAACGCCTCATACCGTCAATCTGGTTGGAAACTGTTACATAACGAGAATAATTCACAACTCGACCCTGTCTTTTGGATCAAAAAATTGAGGACACTGTCGTCGGAGCGACGAGAGTTAGCGAAAGTGCATAATTTGTTTTTGACTGCCTGTGGTATACCGAGACCAGCATCGAAGTCCATCATAGCAGGTTGGATTAAGTCCAGTCTCAAGTCAGCAGGTTTGTCTGCTACTCCAGGAAGCATTCGTGCTGCAGTCGCCTCAAAAAGTTGGATAGATAATGTACCAATTGATGATATCCTGCTGAAAGGTAACTGGAGAAATGGAAATACATTTGCTAAATTTTATAGGCGACAAGTAATGTCAGCCCAAAGCAACCCGTTGAACAGATTGTTCGAACCAGTTGATTAAGGTTGATTCTTTATTAGCTAATTAAATTCTTATATACAAATTTTATTACATCCTTACCAATCACTTGTTTTTGCAAAAGTAAATAACTTTTAATTTGTTAAGTACTTATACTTCATTTACAATCTGTTTTTTTTTTTTTTTATTGATTTACCTACACAGGTACCTACTTTATTTACTAGTATGAATAAAACAAGTTATATAATTATACTCTTATATTTTTCTTTTAATAATGTTAACCTGTCGCACTCAGACAGTTATATCACATTGGCGTCTCCCACGGCCAGGCGATAATAAACACTTCTCATATTGTTTATGCTTCAAATCACGGTACAGGGGTTTAATAAACGTGTTTTACCTACCAATAAAACACATATTAAACCACTTACCTGATTTGAAGCATAACTAAATGGCTGCCTGCCTTTACAAAAGAGCCAATGACGATCCCAAGCGCGCAGAGCGCCTGGCTGCCTAGGCCGTGGAGTGGGGATGTGCGACAGAGATAGATACACACGCTAGGTATACAGGAAAGAAAGAGAGGCAAAGAGAGACGACTATCTCATATTGTTTATGCTTCAAATCAGGTAAGTGGTTTAATATGTGTTTTATTGGTAGGTAAAACACGTTTATTATTTGGTTTCTCTTTAATAAGGTCTTATAAGTGTTTAACATATATATTATTTGGTTTCTCCTGTCAAAAGTTTTCATAAGTGTTTAACATATTATATTTATTTAATTTCTCTTGTCAAAAGTTCGCATAAGTCTTTAACATATATTTATTTAGTTTATCTTGCGAATATATCTTTAAGTGTTTATTATATTATGTATAGTATACATATATTTAAATGTTTTCTCTTATTGTTACAAGCTGCCTTTGCAACGTAGAGAATGTAATACGTAAGGCGTTTTAGTGTGGTTTTGGACAGATGTGTACGTTTTTCATAATTGTGCATGCGCATGTTTATAAATATGTTTTTCTGTGTGTTTTTACTAAATAAAAGTCTATAACTAAGACTTAATTGTCAGTCTGTCTGTCACCAGGCTGTATCTCATGAACCGTGATAGCTAGACAGTTGAAATTGACATGTGATAGATGATGTATTTCTGTTGCCGCTATAACAACAAATGCAAAAAATATGTATTATGTGGGGCTCACATACAACATGGTACGGAACCTTTCCCACTCACACTTAGTCGGGTTTTTGATCGAATACCAAACTGGTGCCGCCACGCCATCTTTTGAGCAATAATATGTTTTTTGCTCATATCTTATTACTAGCTACGCTCCGCGGATCACCCGCGTAAGTCCCGATCCTGTGGGAATATCAAAATGAAAAGTACCATATAGCCTTCCTCGATAAATGGAGTATCCAACACGAAAATATTTTTTCAATTTGAACCAGTAGTTCCTGAGATTAGCGCGTCCAAACAAACAAACTCTTCAGCTTTATATGATTAGTATAGATTATTTTCACTACGAAAGTTATTAAAAAAGGGATATTTACCATGTTTATTGTTTATGCTGCTCAATAATACGATACTGTTGCAAGCGTCATTTTTACAAGTTTGAGAGTTATTGCGAGTAGATAGTTAGAGGCGACTGTAGCGGAACCTTCTTTCATGTGCGTTTGCTGCAAGGGATGATTCTCATTAGACCGGGCCGAGTCCGGAGTGAGGCCCGTCCGTGCTGCACGTTTATATAACACCGGGTTATCAGCTGCCGAGGGGACGGGGCGGATCCGTAGAGTAGACGAGCGTCGTCCGGGCACGCGGGGGACACGGATCATGCACTGTGTAATGATAATTTTTTTCAGTTAATCTTTGTCGGTCAAAGCTAAGTCAAAGCGATACGAATATAAATTGCTTCATACAAAATGTATGTCACGTTTCAAATCCGTGCCCCGTCCGGGCCACGTACAGTCGGAATACCAATTAGCTGAACCCCACGTGACCCAGAGCTCACTTGCACATCAGTAAAAATGTAGTATTTACCGATTTTGTTATTTTTTTTTAATATTGTATTGTATAGTATACTGTTAATCAGGTAACATTACTTTACAACCTTACAGATTTGCGAGTGAGCTCTGGGTCACGTGGAATACCAATTAGCTGAACCCCACGTGAACCAAAGCTCACTTGCACATCAGTAAAAAATGTAGTATTTACCTATTTTGTTATTTTTTTAAATATTGTATTGTATAGTATATATGTAGTCTTAAAAAAAATTAAAAAAAAAAAACAGAATCAGGTAACGTTACTTTACAATCTTACAGATGTGCGAGTGAGCTCTAGGTCACGTGAAGTTCAGCTAATTGGTATTCCGACTGTTCGTCCCCGGGCACAGTCCGGTCTAATGAGCATCATCCCTACTATAGATTCCAAAACACTTGGTAATTATTCCATTTTTAATAATTTTACTAATATTTAATCCATTTTTTATTTCAGTGTTTTAGACAATATAGTGAACACGCGATACCACAAGCCATTGGAACTGTATGCGTCTCTCGCGTCCCTAGAGAACACGCACAGCGATATAGCAGAGTTCAAAGCTGGGGAGTCTACTGTCACATCTCTCTTCCATCAGTTGAAGATGACTGACCAGGTATGATTATGCATTTAACTTGTTTGTTATACGAATTAAGGTTCTATTACTATGTACGGTCAAAGCTGGGGAGTCTACTGTCACATCTCTCTTCCATCAGTTGAAGATGACTGACCAGGTATGATTATGCATTTAACTTGTTTGTTATACGAATTAAGGTTCTATTACTATGTACGGTCGGAGTCAGAATTGCAGACCCACCGTAGAGCTCTTAAATTGTTGTTATTGGAATGTTTTAATTCTAATAAATTCATGAGTTGAAAGGCTTTAAAATTGAACTCGAGCAAGATCTTAGAATCTTGCTTGGGGTAAAAAACATGCTAATAGGATTTTTGAAGCTCTACGGTGTGTCTATACTTCTGACTCCGACCGTACCTGTGAATTACTCGATAAGCTGAAATCTGCAATTTGTTCTACAGATTGGATCCCCAGAAGAAACGAAATTCCATATAGCTCTAATAAGCAGCCTTTACGGTTCCCAACCTTTAGGCCAGGAAATGCTCCTAAACTTCGCTAGACACATCGCCACAGCGTACTCCCTCGGCGAACCAATCCACAGGCGATTACTACAAAACGCCGTCTTACATTTCATACCGAACTTAGACCCTATATACATGAAAATATTGAGCACCTATGACCAGACAGAAAAATGTGATATACAACCTTTGGAAGAAGAATTCGGTGATAGTCTTTACACTTATTTAACTAAGAAAGATTTGAATCCGCTAAGCAATTATACGAGAGAGAAATCATTCGTACAGATGCTAAAAACTGAACAATACGACTTAGTTCTGGAGCTTGCTAGTGGTACAGAAGACGTTTCATACCCTGAATTATCGAAGAATATCTTCGAAAAATTAGCCCAAGCTTACCAGGATAATAGAGAGTTTAGTGATAAATATACTTGCGGTAAATTTTCTGATGTTCACGGTGATTTGATTGATTTGATAAATGAGAGATTTGGTGTTCCCATCGTGTCTGTCGGGTTGAGTTGTTGCAAGATGCCGGTTGAAGAAGATATAGCTATGGTTTGGAGGGATAACCTTAGAGGGATTATGAAGTTTGTTGAGCAGGCGAATACGGGTGAGTAAGATAGTATTTACAAGCGTTAAATATCGGAATACCCTAGCCTATATTAGCCGTACTGTAGCCTATATGTTAATCCAGGTCTTCAGCTATCTAAAACAAGTTTCACGATTTATAATATTAGTGGGAAGTAGGTTTATGGTCTAAAATTGTTATTTTTAATCACTAGTAATGTTATTTAAAACTCGAGATTTACTAGTGCCAAAATATCGAAATCCACAAAACAAAAAAAATGGCATATATCACATTTTAATTAACTTTAGTAAGATTTTTTTTCTTTTCTTTTTTGTGTTAAATTCGTCTATTATTTACTTTTAACCGAATTTCAATCGTTCTAGGCCACACGTGTCTTATTGTCATTTTCGTTTGTAATTAAATAAGCTTTGAAACTACCTACTAGATACATTCAATCCTTAGAAGTAACATAGACTTTTTATCTCTATCTATTGGACAAACTGTTGATACCTACCTACTATAATTTTTTTTTTTTTTTTCCGCGCTGGCAACACTAGAGCGAACAGCTGAATTGAATTTGTCCCAAAATATTTTATTAATTTATTGGTTATTTTGTGTATTTATAGCCCAATTACAATTTCATCGCAACTATAATTATAGTTAAATCAATATCTAATTGTTAAATAGTGTGAAAATACGTAAATAATACGTGAAACTTATGTCGATCAGTTATCGGATTGTCAACATTGTTTACTTGTGTTCTTTTGAATATTTTGTGGAGATATTCAAAGTGATTTAGTGTTTGGTGGATTTGTTTACCGTTTGTTCTCCTGGATATATGTTATAGTATATCCTACGCTGATAACAGCCAGGTAATTAATACAAATTCCATGTAAGTACAATAGTTTGACATACCGGTAACCTATCTACCCACTTGCTTGGGGAACTTCCTGCTCGTTTTTCCAGACGTATTTTACCTGTTATTTCTTCAAAATGCAGACTAGGAAGGGTTTCGCTGTCGCTTCTCGTCAGGAAGCGACGAAACTGCAAATGACTTTGCAACAATTAAAGACCGCAAATGAGCAGGTTGTTCAATTAAACAGCGAACGGGACGATAACGAAAGAGAACTTATTAGTACAATAGAACAAAACGGGAAATTAAAAAACCAATTGTCACAAATTAATGTTAAGTTGGAAGATGTGACTACAGAGCGGGATAACCTCCAACTATTGTTAGATAGGTTTGATAGTTGTAGTGCAGAGTACGAGCAGGCTTTACGACGCATATCTGACCTGGAACAGGAGCTCTGTGAGGCCCATCGACATATCTCACACCTTGAAGCAGCCACCCAGGAAATTACCACACAACAAAATCAATCATTATTTGACGAGCTCGTAGGGAGGTCCCCGCAGTTGGTTGCTGCTCCAAGGCCTATGCACACAGACATTATTGATCTCACTAACGACACTCCCCTACGCCATTCAGTGTCAGCCAAGGTGCATTTGGACTTTTGCAGCAGCAAAAAACTTAAAAAATTTGTAAAAATTAATAAATTTATTAGAAAAAATAAAAATTTAATCAAAAATCATAAAAAACTATCTAAAAACGTTAAAAATTGTAAAAATAGATTGGAACTATTAGATAAATTGAGTTTATGCACGTTAGAATTAGAAAATTATCAAAGGCAACATGCAGCCGATACGAATAAATTTCAAATTAAGCTTAGACACTTGCAAGACTCACTCGAATCAGTGACTATCATGTATGATAAATCAAAGCAAATTATCAGGGAATATTCAATGGCAATGGGTAAACTTATTAATTCAACATCTGACTATGTGGACCGTTTTGACTCTTTGGCAGACAAAACAAGTTATGGCTGTGACCGCTGCAGCCAGCCCGAGCCTTTGAATACACCTTCCTTATCGAGTGAGCAGCTGTGTGACCGTTCACAGCTATTATGTAAATCTTCTAATTTAAGTTCTCAAATAATTAATAATAAAAATCAAACAATCATGTTTAGCGATGAAATTGGAATGGACATGGGCTCAAAATTAAACTTTTATTCAAAGGGACAGTCTTTTATAAATTACTGTATGCCTTCTGCATCCTATCACCAAATTATGAAAAGAATAACTAGCTATAAATTTGAAAAAAATGATAATTTAATTATTTTTATTGGAAATAGGGGAAGTGTCAACAAACAGGAAATGTTGAAATATTGTGATACTTTGTGCTCCTTGAACATAGACAATATTGTAATGTTTACACTCCCCTACTGTAAAAACTTGCCAGCTGCGGAAAATACACTTAGACATAATTTAAATTTAGCATTGAACACTATATCATGTTATAGTAAAAAGTTCAATGTTATTGACACTAACCCTATTGTTAGTAATACTTATTATTTGACGAAGGGAAAGCACAAGCTTCCGGATTCAATCAAAAGACAGATAGCAACTTCGCTATGTTATTTTTTTAATTTTACAGCCAAGAATTTGGCTACATATACTGCGCCTTTTGCGCAGTTAAATGACATAAATATTATTCAGACTGCGGATAGTTGTCTTTATCCGATTAATTTAAATTAAATAATCAGACAAAAGAGGTACGCTCTTGCAGTAGTTTTAAGACAATGGAGATATCCTCTAGCACATTACCAAGTAATAATAATAAAAAAAATTGTTCAGATAACAATATAAGCCAATTATTGATTTCATTATCTAACGAGTCAAATAATAACGATTGCTGGAATAAATGCCCTAAAATAAATAAAGTAAATAAAAATTATGATAAAAATATTACCCTGGTGCATCAAAATATCAGAGGGATGACAGAGGGCAAAATACTAACACTGGAATTGTACATGAACGCTGAGGATATTGACATTGTATGCATAACCGAACATCATCTCCGGGCTCACCAGCTCATGTTCAATTTCAGCAACCACCGGGTTGGCAGCGCATTCTGCAGGGTAAACACGGCAAAGGGGGGGTCTCTTATAATACTGAACAATAAATTAAAATATAAAGAAAGAAAAGATGTCGTGTCTATGTCTGTGGAATGTGTAACGGAAATATCTTGTGTAGAACTGGAGCAATTAATAGTAGTATGTGTATATAGACGACCTGTTTTTGAAAATTTTAAAGAATTTATTGAGATATTGGATGAAATGCTAACAAAATTAACTAAATCAAAAAAACAATTACTTGTATGTGGGGATTTTAACGTAGATTTACTGAAAATAAGCACCTTTTCCACGAAACTTCTGAATTTGTATAAATCACACAATTTATCTAACGTGTTTCTGGAGCCTACTAGAACCACTGACACTACTGCGACATGTATTGATAATATTTATATTACCGATAATATATCCACGATTAGCAAATCTATCATTAATAAATTAGAATCAGACCATAGTGGTCAGTTTGTCAAATTTGCTATTGTCATAAAATCGATACCAAAAAGGAAAATAAAGTACGTACCGGTGACTGCTGCTCGTCTGGAGGAACTTAGATTGAATTTAGCTAACGTTTTACCGTTTCTGCCTTGTGATACGGATCCAAATGTATTATATAATAACTTTTTTTCGGTTCTTAATAACCAATTTCAGTCTATCTTTACATCCAGATCTATGGTAGTCTCCGACAAACGCGAGTTTAGTGACTGGGCAACGGTTGGTATTCACCGCAGTAGACATAAACTATATGAGTTATACGCGGAAAGACAGAGTAATACATCAGAAGAGTTTGGAGCCTACGTTAGAAACTATTCAAGGATATTTAAAAGAGTGTGTATTTTGGCAAAATCTCTCTTCATTAAATCTGTGATTAAAACTAGTGATGATAAAATAAAAGCTACATGGAAAGTAATTAACGCTGAAACAGGGAGAGTCGCAGCCAAAAACACCGAGTTTAAATTGAGTATTAATGGAAATATAACTAATAATGATCAAGATATC
Source organism: Idaea aversata (assembly GCA_907269075.1). NCBI lineage: Eukaryota > Metazoa > Arthropoda > Insecta > Lepidoptera > Geometridae > Idaea > Idaea aversata. Next base: position 10,983,803 of record OU026104.1, on the reverse strand, counting down.
GCAAACTAATTTGAGATTTTTTTCGGTAATGTAGCTATTACTTTGACGAGGGCTTTAAATTCTTCTACCCCCATTGCAGAAGCTTTGCTAAAAACGAATGTACCAAATTGTAATAAAACATTTAAATTCCAATATGTTAAAAATCATGACATTATTGTAGTGCTTAAGCAAATAAATCTCAAGAAAACTAAAGATCTATGGGGGATGTCTGTCCCGATTGTTAAATCAATTATTGAACTGATTATACCAGAACTAGTCATTATATTTAATCGATGTATAGATTGTGGTGTGTTTCCTGATTTAATGAAATTGAGTAAAGTAGTTCCACTGTTTAAATCTGGTAGTACCTCAGACCCCTCCAATTTTAGACCAATATCAGTACTACCCACGTTAAGTAAAATTTTTGAAAAACTTATTTTAAAGCAACTACTGAAACATTTCCATGATAATAATATCTTACATAATAAACAGTTCGGGTTTAGTAAGGGGCGCTCGACTACTGATGCGGGTATAGCGTTAATTAAAAACATATTTGATGCTTGGGAGGAGTCACATGATGCGTATGGCATATTCTGTGACTTATCCAAGGCATTTGATTGCGTTCAACATAATACATTGATCATGAAACTACACCACTACGGTATTAGGGACGGCGCCCTGGATCTTATCTCTTCTTATTTGAGCGGTAGGATCCAGAGTGTTGATGTTAACGGGAAACGATCCCCCGGATCTGCGATAGCAATGGGGGTTCCTCAAGGATCCATATTAGGACCTTTCCTGTTTTTAGTTTATATAAATGACTTACCTTACCTTGTAAGGGACAACCATGGGATAGTGTTGTTCGCAGATGACACCTCCTTGGTGTTCAAGGTTAAAAGGCGTCAGTCCAACGTTGACGATGTGAACAATGCTCTCTCTAGAATAGTTGATTGGTTCAATTCCAATAATTTATTACTGAATGGATCCAAAACTAAATTAATTCGGTTCACACTTCCAAATGTAAAACAAGTAAAAACTGTTGTAAAAATTAATGATGAGGAAGTTGAATTAGTCAGTAAGGCTGTCTTTCTAGGTATAACTTTAGATCCTAAGCTTCAGTGGGGCCCACATGTGGAAGCATTGTCCAATAGACTTAGTTCTGCCGCTTACGCCGTTAAGAAAATTCGCGAATACACGGACATTGAGACTGCTCGCCTAGTCTATTTCGGCTACTTCCACAGTGTCATGTCGTACGGCATCCTACTGTGGGGGTGTGCTGCAGATATTGATGCTATTTTCATATTGCAAAAGAGAGCTGTCCGAGCTATCTACAAAATGGGCCCCAGGGAATCACTTAGAGAAAAATTTAAAGAGATAAATATATTAACGCTCTATTCACAATATATCTACGAAAACTTGCTCTACGTTCACAAAAATCCTGATATTTTCCGTAAAAACAGCGATATTCATAATTTCAATTTAAGAAATAAGGGTGAACTTACCGTGCCCGGTAGCAGGCTCCGGAAAATAAACAGGTCGTTTAATAGTACATGTGTGCTCTATTATAATAAATTACCTAAAGATGTATATGACATGTCCATTAACAGGTTCAAAACTTTTATAAAGCATAGATTGTGCAGTAAGGCATACTATGATACTTCGTCTTATCTTAATGATAAGAACCCATGGACATGACTTTAGTTGCTCCATTTCAAATAATACTTTCAAATACTGTAATATTGACCTTTGTGAGCGTGACCACATGAAAAAAAAAAACCCCATGAGTTTCTTGTGCCTTCTTCTCATTGGTGGGCGCGTTCCGAAGGCACACATCCTAACTTAGTTTTTAAGACGTTTTTATGTGGTCCTGTATACTTTTAAGTATTAAGTATCCAAAGAAAATAAAGATATTTGATTTGATTTGATTTGATTTGACATCTTATGTACCTACACAGTTTTTATAAATATTCTTAATTCTTGATTCTTGATATTAATTTGATATTTAAACCATTGTTTTCTCCTATGAGAAAACCATTGGATGATCTTTTTCTTCACTTTTGTTCAGGTGTCGTAGGTTTTATAAAGAACGAAGCTGGCGCTCCGATCCGCGACGCAACATTGTCTATATCAAATATAGAGAGATTGTACAAAGTGACGAGAAACGAGGCTCATTTCCACCTGCTGCTACCGCCCGGTGAATATAGGACTATTGTCAAATCTCGAGGGTATGAAGATCAGGTAAGATAATCTTATGTAATTTACCTATTATAAGTTATTTTTATTTACTATAAATATCCTGCTTGAGTAAATTTACCACCTACCACCTAAATCAGTTCTTTTCCATCCAAAGGTTGCCTTACACATGTTAAAAAAGTACCTTTTCACATTCTACTCGTAATGTAGGAAGTTTGAAATATAAAAGATTTTTTAACAATCGAATAATCAGAGGATTCATTTAATTCGATCCTTTCAAACTAAGAATCTCTTGCATAATCTCGATTTAATAAATCTAAATTTGGTCTATACATAACAGAAAATCAAGTGTTAAATTGTGACAAAAATATGCGGTCAAGTCTCGATTTAATCTGTGAATCTAACTACCCTTCGCCATAAACACCACTAGTCACAGAATTACACTTTTCCGCCCTCTGCTCACAATATAAACTTTCCCTACAGGTCCTAAACTGGCAAGTGATAGACGGTGTACTAAAACACAAGGATGTAGTGTTGAAACGCGAGAACTCAGACAGCCTCCCCGGAGGGCAGTATGAAGAGATACAAGTCAATGATGATTCTAAACTTTATATTACTGGTATGATTTCAATCGTAGTTTTTATATCAAGGGTTCCGTTAGGGGGTTATTTTGAATCCAAAGAAGAGTGAAGGATTCTTATTAATAACTAGCAGTCCCGTCAAACGTTGTTTTGCCCTTTATGTGATAAATGAAGAATCGCTCGACTGATTTTGTGCAAACTTCACATAAATCATCTACTAAAAAGTCTGAACAAAGTTTAAACATTTGGTTTGAATAGGTGAGCCCGTTCTTGAGTTATAAAATTACAACGAAAAGTAGCATTGATTTTTATATAAGTATATAGATCTTAAACGCAGCGAGGGATTCAAAGTCAGTCCGAGGAAAAAGTATTTTAATCCTGAGTCTAGATTAATCAATAAATCTCTGAAAGAAATAGAGCTACGAGTCTGAAACTTTATATGTGGATTTTTTAGGACGAATTTCGACCTGTGGGTAACAAAGGCTGTTAATGTAGTTTGTAGTTCATAGAAACTATTATTAATTCTGTGTCAGTAGAAAATCAATATTACTTTTATACGGGCGCAACGCTAGCAAAGCTAGTTATAAATACACAAAAAAAAAAGTGTATTAGTATTATATTCGTTGTCTAGCTACCATAACACAAACGTAGTTGCTAAGGTTGCTAAGCTTGGGGCTAAATGATGCCGTATAATATGATCTATAATATCTATATATTTTCCATCTCCTAGGTCTAACCCTAGACCACGAAAGCCGTCCCCTCCAAGGCATCATAGTAATCCGTCCGGTCGGCTCGAAGATGGAACTGGCTCGGAATACGTCCGACTACTCCGGAAGGTTCGCCCTCTCGCTCCCACTCACATACAGAGGGAGGGAGATAGAAGTCACGGCTGATGTCGACGGGTATATTAGTAAACGGAAACATGTTAAGGTGAGTCATCTTATGGCGCATAATATTCAAGGTAATTATATAAAAAAGCGTGTTAAAAAATGGTTTAGCACGGTTAGTGCATAGGTACGACCAGGTGGCAAGTAGGTTTTTGAGTGATTTCTCGGAAATCAAGATAAAACTTAAATTATTTTAAACTTAAAATAACCGCGTGTTAAAAAAAGCTGTTGAGGGCTACTTCTGTGCACCTTAATAATCAACTTTTGTTTTACGACTTTTGGAAATTCAAACATTTAACCGAAATTTTGAGGTTACATTTACCCGAAAATCAGCTGTTACTTACACGGAAAGGTCCTTAAGATCATACTTTTTTTTTTCAGTTTTATCGACTGGTCTAAGTCTGAAAGACTTTTATTTAATTTTATTTTAAAAAATCTACTGATTTTTGACTCGATTTAATCACAGTTGGTTTCGATACTTTGACAGTTGGTTTATCATGTTAAAGTTCTTAAACCTAATTATATTTATACAATTTAGGCTTGTTTTCTTAATGTTGTTGTATTTTAGGTTGGAACAGTGGCTAACTTCACACCGAACGTGTTGTTCAAGCTGGAAGCTGACGACTACGTGCTAGGCCTGCCCAGGCTCGTCTTTGTTATGTTAGCTGGTGAGCTCTTTCACTGTATAAACTGGGTTATTTTTTGGAACGAAGAATTTTATGGTAAAGGGTCTTCATTTCAAACGCGTTTCCCGACACATGTTTTTTAATATAACTACATAATAGATGTAAGGAAAGATGAAGTAACTAATCTAGCAGAGATTGGATTAGCTACATCTGCTAGAATTTTATCGGCTTGACGTAAGATGAGACGTTTCATGAACAACTGCGTTCCTGATTCAACTTTTTTTTTTTACTTAAAGGTCATCGTTTGACCACTATCACACCTGCCTGATGGTAGGTGACGGTGCGGTCTAAGATGTAACACGGTCTAGAAGATACCTATTCACTCGCGACTTGAAGACTGAAAAAATATTAAAATAGGGCTCCCACTTTGCCGGTTTTCGTTGAATTTTTTGATTGAATAGATATTGTGATTATAAATCGTGTATATTGTTATAGGTGTTGTAGGCGTAGCGGTGATAGTTCTCGCAGCGTGGTGCTTCAGCTGCAGGTCGTCGGTTCGCGAGTCGAGACGCGAGTACCTCTTCACGCAAATACCGGCCGATGACAAGCGGCCACTTGTCACTGATGATAATTACGGTAACGAACAGTCATATGTCAACCAGCAGGGCAAACATGGCCGGAGACATTTTATCCTCAGAGAAAGGACAAAATAGTCTTTCCCTTTGTCTGTTTTGTCCACCCCCGAGCATAGCCGCAAGGGTGGATATACTATCCACTGTAGACAAAACGGGCAAAACGCTTATCCCCGTAATTATTGCCATTATAAGAAAGCCACAGAGTACATAGAATGTCTTTATTACAAATCAATCTAATTAATTCGTTTTTTAAACGTCTGTGTTTGTCATTCTTGTCAATGTCATTTGTTTGGACTTAATTTTCCATAGGAAGAAAAGAAAAAAAATTCTATTGTTTTCCTTATGTCACGATGCTTTAGGCGGGGAATAGATGTCCAAGTGTTATGTCAAATGGGGATATACTTATCCTTTCCCCCTTTGCCGTGCTTTGGCAGGTGGACAAAATAATTATCTCCCTTGACAGAGAACATAACGAGTGGACATAATTTTTATCCTCGGCCCATGCTTGCCCTGCTGCGAGGTATCTACGTCTTTGCGAAATAAACTTGACCACACGAAAGTAAGGCAATTGACTCATAATTCTGTGGGTGTTTTCCTATATTGCATGAAGACACGTCCAATTATTGTGTCACAATAAAGGAATGCGAAGTTCGGAGATCAATGGTTTTCCCCGAATTGTGCATATAACCGAAGTCTAGTACAGTCGAAATACTAATTAGCTGAACCCCACGCGACCCAGAGCTCACTCGCACATCTGTAAGGTTGCAAAGTCATGTTACCTGATTCTGTTTTTAAACAATATACTATACGATACAATATAAAAAAAAAATAACAAAATAGGTACTTACTACATTTTTGCTGCAGCCACTTATTAGGCTGGATACTGTATATAATAACAATAAAAAAATAAAAAACCAAATACAAAAACAAAAAAATAAAAAAACCAAATACAAAAACAAAATATTAAATAATATAACGAAATCGACACGAAAAGAAGACTACATTTTTACAGATGTGCGAGTGAGCTCTGGATCACGTGGGATTCAGCTAATTAGTAATCCTACTGTACATTGTATTGAATTGAATTACCTGACATGAGCTATATTATTTATATAAAATTGTGTAATTATCTTGCTAAATGTTAACGTAAACGCTACAAACCTAAATTGCATCCCCTATGGTTGAGTAAGGTGATTATTTAACTATTCTGTAACACCAATACTATGTACCCTTATCTATTCTATACATATAAAATCCTTTGTCCTGACTGACTGACGGATCAACGCACAGCCTAAACCGCTGATCGTAGAGACCTGAAACTTGGAGGGAGTGTTCTTTGTATGACGTAAGCATCCGATAAGAAAGGATTTTCTGATATTATTATGCTACTCCTTAGGGGGTGATAAAAGGAGGCAAAGTTTGTATGGAACAACGTGATGATTTGGTCCAATCATATTAGAATCATTGACTTCTACGCGGTCACTTTTGACACAAGACTACGCGCTTTTTTGAAACGTCAGAGATGAGAAAAACCTCTGGATATGACCGGTATATTTTACTGCTCCAACTTAAAATAATTATTTTAAGTTTTGTTGCTGCGTAGTCTGTGTGACAGCAAACTGACGAAACGAGGAGGATGCGTTCCGAACAATAAAATAAAATATATGTGTCCGAAAATTAAAAAAAGTTAATATTACTAAAGTAATATTTTGAATTGTTTGTTTGATATTTTATTTATTGTTTTTTTTTATAGAAATAGTACGTAAACCTTACTACGATGAGGAGGAACTGCCTCTAACGGAGACGGACTCTGAAGATGAGGTCGTTTTGTTGCGGAGCGATAGAGATTGGAGACCGGTAGTGCAAGATGATTAGACTTTTATGTTCAGAGGGGGCTTTAGACGTTTAGGCGAAGTTTTACGGAGTTCTACGGAATAATTTTAGAACTTTTTTTTACGAAAAGAAAAGAAAAGAGAAAAACGGTTTGTTATACTTTGCCGTAGTAAACGAGATGTCCAGACGAACTTTTGTTTTACGCCTTTTGAAATTTTGAACTTTTTTTCGAATTAGTTAATCATATTTTGGCACAGTAAACTAGACGAATTTTTGATTTTAGCATAGTAATCGGTCGTATATTTTTATTTTATTTTAGTTACACTGCCACCTTTAATTTATCACCTTTTATTTAAATTACCAAGAACCTTAACTTAACCTAATAATTATCAAAAAAAAGTTGAAATTTTCAAAAGTCGTAGAACAAAAGTTATCGTCTAACAAAACGTCTAGGTTTTCAATTTTATAAATAAATAAATAAATAAATATTTCAGGACATATTACACATCGCCATCCAGCCCCAAGCTAAGCAACTTAATGCTTGTGTTATGGGTGCCAGATAACGGATAAACTACTTATATACTTCTTTTTTTTTTGTAAATATTTACATATTGGAAACACCCAGAACCAGAAACAAGAATTTATGGTCAGCATAAATACTTGTTCCCGGCGGGAATCGAACCCGCAACCTTCTGCGTCGCAGTCGGGTGTTCGCCCGACGCGCCACATAGGTCGTCGTATAGTTGTATTATATTACCCTCGCAGATTCACATAGAGATAGATAGATAGTAAACTTCTTGTCACGAGTCGCGAGCAAAGGTGGTTGTAGAAAAAAAACATAGATTGCAACAAATCCTTTTTTTTTATAAATGTGAAAGTTACTGTCTTTGTATGTTAGTCTCTCCTTCGCGTAAAAACTAAATCGGTTCAGATTGCGATGAAACTCGGTTTGTACTTTTTATCCCGATATCCACGGGATCGGGACTTACGCGGGTATAACCGTTAGATAAAAAAAACGATTCACTGGGAATATAAATGATTTTTTTTAAAGCCAAGTCTAGCCCAATCCGTCCATTTGAGCTGTGTGTTGATTTATCAGCAGTCTCATTTTCTTTTTATATATTAATACAGGGTTATTGGAAATTATATTAGCAAGCCGTTGAGGGCTACTTCTGTGCACCTAAACAAACAAGTTTTGTTCTACGACTTTTGGAAATTCGAACATGTTTTCGAAAACTTTGAGGTTATGTTTACCTGAAAATCAGCTGTTCCTTACACGAAGAGGTCAGTAACCTTGAAATTTTACTTATTTTTTAAGTTTCACGTACTGTTCTTGGTCTGAATGACCTTTGTTTTAAAAAATCAGCTGTTTTTCGAATTTACATAACCTTAAAATGTTCATTTTTTTTTTTCGAATTTCCAAAAGTCCTTGAACAAAAGTTGTTTGTTTACGTGCATAGAAGTAGCCCTCAACGGCTTGCTAGTATAATTTCCAATAACCCTGTATATTTACTTATTGCACCACGACAGACGAGGATAATATTCAAATACTAGCTCTCCCGGCAAACGTACGTTGTTTTGCCATATACAAAATAAATAAAAAATAAAGGCATAATAATAAAAAAAGATGTTGTTCGATTCTCAGACCTAACGAATAAACACAAAAAAGTTCATACAAATCCGTTCAATTCAACCGTTTAGGTGACATTGGTAACTAACACCGTGAATTTTATATAAAGATTGAAATAAAAATTAAGTTAAAACAATTTGCAAGATTTAATGACAAACATCGGGATAGGTGAACGAAATAAAAGCTTGTAAAAACGCAAGCCATTGATTCGTACGCGTGAACCGTCCAGCAAAACGACCAATGAAACGTGTGCTCGCGTCTCGTGACAAGACCTGTAACGTCAACCAGTTTAGTATTTTTTTTTAATTTGCTTTCATTTAGGTACAGACTTTTGTTTATTTCTTTTATTAATTTCATAATTATAAGCATAATTTAATTTGCTTTCATATAGGTACAGACTTTTGTTTATTTCTTTTATTAATTATAAGCATAGATAATATAAAACAAAAACTATGTTTTGTAAGTTAATATGGGCTTTCATAAGATTCGCTTTTTTTCTCAATTGATTCCGAATCTTTCAATAGACGGCGGATCTAATTCCAGGATATTTAAGAAAATTCCCCAAAAAAAAAAGGGTGAGAAAGTGGTCAAACGCTGACCTATCCTACTAATATTATAAATGTGAAAGTTTGTGTGTGCATGTTTGTTACTCCTTCACGCAAAAACTACTGGACCGATTACGATGAAACTCGGTGTCTAGATAGCTGAAGACCTGGATTGACACATTGGCTACTTTTTATCCCGATATTCCCACGGGATCAGGGTGAAACCGCGGGGCGCAGCTAATTATATTATAATACTAGTAATAAAATCAAAAGTCAACATTTCTTTATTCATTTGAAAATATGTAAGTATGCATGAAATCTGATTGAAACGTCCTAAAAAGTAAGTTAGGATGTGTGCCGTTGAAACATGCCCACCTAGAGAAGGAAGCACAAGAAACTTTTTTTGTGATCATGCTCACAAATGTAGATGTATTTTTTGTTTTAGTAGATCTCTTTTTTAATAATATTATTTATTTTAAATGTATTTGACAGTATTAATAATTGGCGTTGTGTATTTTTTTTTAAATTATTTTACGTGCATTTTACAGAATATTTCTGCCTTTTGTAATTTAGACATTCCTTTCTATTCCATTTTATGTTTATTTTTTGCTTCTATTTTACTAAATGAAATAATTACAAGTGCTTTTACGATCAGGGTTTAAAAAAATAATTCATTTTTTAATTTTTATTATATAAATAGCTATAGGATTTTTAACTAAAATGGTTATATTCATTACTAAAGTTATCAAAAACGGGATTTTGGGATTTGTAGAGCTCGATATTTTGATGCTGTTACAAGCATCAATTTCACGAGATTGGATTTTGTGGGATCTTAATAGTTAGACTCGACCGTATTGGACTACCTCCCTTTGTTTGCGTGTGGTGGGTGTGCATTCCGATACGTTCGACTCTAACTATTAAGATCTTTCCGAGCTCCACAAATGTAAAAAAATTAAATATCCCAGTATACATAAATTTATGTAAACATGTTTAAAATAGTAGTTAGTTATATAAGAAAGTACAGTAATATTAAATAGGATGAATCTCTATGTATGTATTTCTACAAAAATACCTGTCTAATTCAAAACGGTAACCTACCTATTTTCTGAATTTTTTGGCAATAATAATGAATTTCATACAATGGTGCTGATAAAGAACCTATTTATTTGTAAGTGAAAATATTTGATGTGATAGTTCTGATATTGTAGTATTTTTTATTATTAAAAGTATTAGTGAGCATAGTAATTGTTTTTATTTGGCACCATACTATTATTAAACCGCAGTTTATTTATTGTAGTCTGAGCACATGAGTATAAAACTCTTTTTTTGGTGCCCAAACCAAAAAATTGTTTAAAAATTTAACTTTCTTTAAATTTAGAAAGTACTTCGCACTTCGCATCGTACGATTTGCAAAGCATAGACTAACAGAAAAATACCTATGTTGCAAAGCCAGTGTAAAAATTATTTACATCTAGTTTCGCTAAATAATTTTAAAATGGAAGAATTAGGTGCCATGTACTAAATAAAAACGTATAAATAAAGGAATCGCATGTATTTTATTATAAAACAAACTTAACAAAACATGGATCATCATGGATGAAACCTTCTTTCACCAGGTTGTGACAGTTGAATTTGAGTAGAATTCAAAATTCGCGGTATTCTTTCGGATAGACCGAATGATTGATGAAAACTTTACGAAGCCAATATGTCTAGCATGAAGACCAAAACACGATACGATAAAGCGATATAACTACATCAACTCTCAAAATATGATAGATAAAGCCGCCATGTTGAACTTTTATCATAATTTTTAGCGCAATTTATAATAAAAATTCAACATGGCGGCTTTATCTATCATATTTTGAGAGTTGATGTAGTTATATCGCTTTATCATATCGTGTTTTGGTCTACATGCTAGGCAGGCTGAAACGGATAGTGTCAAGCACTTTTTAGTTTATAAACTGGCAACTTTTTAATTGGGTTTCTTAGGTTGCCTAATCAAAGAGTCAAGTGACTTTTTTGAAGTCTGTCAAAGTGACAGCTAGTGGTCTATCAGACGATTGTTTTTCTTTGATTTCACGGTTTTGTTGCAATTATTATCCGTGTAATAAGCTAAAATGCAATGTAAAACGCTGTAATTCCAGTGTAACTAAGAGTTCTTATAGTATATACTACTTATGGCGCTCGTATTGTTATGGATAAAGTGAAAAACTTTACCGAAATGGGCCGACCTGCCGGAGAATTTATGAGGCGAATTTACCGAATATTCGACGGTCCTATGACAAGGAAGAAGACTGTAATACTAGGTCTCATATCTGTCTTTCTAATTCTATACGTAGGACCAACGATATTGCATAGTATATTATCCAGATACGAGAACTTAAGAAGTCCTGAGAATGTGTGCCAGAAGAACTTCCTATCACCTTTTGAATCGGCGCTCAGTGAGTACGACGTGTACTTGAGACATGAATCGCAGGCCTCAGTGTCCTCTCTTAGTCATAATTACGTGCCTTACGTTGGTAACGGACTAATAGGACTATCCTTAGAACATGGTGCCCACTTAAACATAAAGTATGGACGTACTCTGTCCTTGCCAGTCTATTACCACCCACTCTATATCGTACACGACAACCAAATGAGTGAATTCACCGTCGCAGAATACAAAAGAGGTATTATAAACAGGTACCAGTGCTCAAATACTGGGCATCATGTGTCTTATCAGTACTACGCCCATCGAACGATTCCATCCCTTTTCGTACAGGAAATTTTAATAAACAACCCTACTCAGTATAAATCGAATATATATTTATTGACACCGAGAATATCTGATTGGCCGACAGCAGTAAAACAAACTGTAAAACTCCGGCAAGAGGTAGATACTGTGGAATATGAAGTCGTAACAGGAATGATACCTATACCTGATAGTGAGAATGTCATCGCTGCATCTGTAGTGTGTCGGAAACTTAGCGACTCAGTCATCGTTGAACCGAGAGCCACCCTAAAATTGCTTGTACTATCAACAGTGCAGTACAGTCGACCGATCAAGAAATCTGACTATGCAAAGCATAAGGATATAGTTGAAAAGAAAGCCATCAATGAAATGGAGAGAGTTATAGCGTTAACAGCAGACAGAGCATCGCTACAGCAGCTTAGAGAGAACCATGCTCGAGTTTGGCAAGGCCTCTGGTACACTGGTTTTTATATCTCCGACTCTAAAGCCGAAGGTATCATCAATGGTGATCGCATCAATGCAACAATATATGCAATTCTATCACAAGTACGAAGCTACGAGCATGAAGAGCACATCAAACCTAACACAAAGGCAGAAATATTAAGAACTTTAACATACTCTGAAGGTTGCTACGAAGGTCATTCTACTTTGGATGCTTTCAATCTGTGGAAACCTTTAAATTCACTTGAAAATTTGAATGCCGTAGCCAGCGTTTGGCTTTTAACTTTAGAAAAACTAGGCTGCCATAACTTACTGAAAGCAGGAGCAAGTGGAGTCAACCAGGCTATGATACTGAGCTTCGGAAGCCTACGATTCAGTAATCAGCATCTCGAATACAATATCCATCCGTCGAAACTACATCGAGATTTCTTATTCCGTCGTGTGAATTACGGTAACATGACTCATGTTAACATAAGTGTGATTGTGCAAGAGGATAACAAAGCGGCAATTTTTGTTGCTTTAGATCGATCAGATCGGACTTATTATGCTTGTGATGCAGGGTGCCTTGACTCTCCGGTCCAACTCGGACCGTACCGAAAGTATTTCCCCGTTAAAATGACTGAACCACTAACAGCTATACTGTATGTAACAGCTGATAAGCAACACATGGAAGATCTAAGACATGCGATCCATGTGAAAGAAGTTATCGAAGCTCCACCCCACGAACACCATGTCATAGCTTTACATAAGCACGGACATAGTCTCGGTGGTCTAAATCCTTTATTCTGGATATCGATAATATTACTAATAGTAGTCTTCCACCTATTCCTATGTAGGATTATTGTAAACGAATTCTGTGACAGTGGAGTCAGTTATCGAAGGCTATATAATAAGCCCTGAAGTTGCCTTAAAGCAGATTGCTTGACTGATTGCATTTTGAAAGGCCTCGGCAATTATCAAAGGAACAAGCCTCGAGCAAAACACTGTGCAAGCTTCAAAACCTACTTGTATACGGGCTCTTTTCCGCAATTTAACCCTTTTTTATTGAGCCTATTTTGCCTGAGGATGGAGTATGCTTGCCCAGCACCTACTACCCTCTCAGCTTAGTCGACCATGTCCAGAGGAGAGAACTTGTGAATACTTCTGGAGGCAACTAAGCCGCGGGTTTACCAGGATGTTTTCCTTTACCGTCAGAATTAAAGTCAAGGTATCTACCAGTGAGCCAACACCGCTCTTGCGTCAAAACCTATTATCGCTTCTTTTTGTGCGTTATGCTTGAGGCTTGATGCTTGATCATGGCCGGAGCTTTTTTGGTAGTGACTAACCCAGTGCTTAAGATTTTGAGGCTCATAAATAGTTCTGGAGAAATTAATTGAATAGGTTCTATTTTTCCACAGTTTGACATTAAATTTTCCTTATATTGCCTTTTTTATCATTGTTAAGTATCAGTATAATCATCACAAGGGGAAATAGGTACAGATGGTAAAAAAAATCTTCTAATTTACTATTTTTTATTCAAAAATTTTAAAAGACTAGAACAGCTTTTAAAAAAATTAAGAGGTGTTTACCACAGAGGCGTTTATTTAAGATTTTTTTTGCTTATTATTTGATCTCGGATTCTTGAATAAACAATAAATAAATTGTATATTAATGATAGTCTTGCAAACCTTTTTGTGTTTGTTTTGGAGCTCTTAAAAACTAGTATTATTTTTAGGACATGTTCAACGCACAAATAAATATAATTATATAGCCCAATTTAGTTTACAAAGAGAATAATAATCGATGTCGCGAATTGAATTTCAAAAAAAGGGGTTCTCGTTTTTGTTTAATTTATTTAAAACGTAGGTACGAAGTCATAATTGCAGACCCACCGTTAGAGTTCTAAACATACTATAATTGGGATGTCTTAAACTCGAGCAAGACCTTTACCCAATCTTGCTTGAGTTGAAAACATTCTAATATCAGTTTTGGAGCTCTACGGTGGGTCTGCAATTCTGACTCAGACTAGTAAACTAATCGAGAAATACTATTTAAACTTACACGATGTGTACCTATTTATAGTAATTATTTTCTCGGACCTAAAAATACGCGTTAACACCCGGAAAAATAACTGCAATCGATATAATAATATGTGGTAATCGATAAAATACTAATTTTGACTGTTTTGTATAATTCCAGTTTTTCCTGTCTGTAGATATTTTAATTATGTCTTAAGGTTCCGCTGGTCGATCGTGTTTCCATACAAATGAATTTAGAGTGTTACCTTTTATTCTTTATGGAATTTGAAAAAACAAAAGTTAAATCTACATGACAAGTCTATATCTAGCCCATGTATTATATCTATATTTAATTTAATATAATTAACCGACTTCAAAAAAGGAGGAGGTTCTCAATTCGTCGCGTAGGTATATATATATTTTTTTTATGTATGTTCGCCGATTACTCGAAAACGCCTGAACCGATTTGGAAAAATCTTTTTTTGTATGAAAGGGGATAACTCAGAGGTGGTCCCATAAAAATTGAATGAAGATCTGATGAGGATCTTCGGAGTGATGAACAGAATTGCACCTCGAGAGTGCAGCAAATTGCTCAGTTTTTTAATATAAATAAATATAATTTGTCGCCAGCGAAACCTTAATTGACTTTTATTTATTGTTTTTCTGCTTTACGGCAATAATTATTGATAACAATACGCTGTGTATATTGTTAATAGTTGTATTAAATAGATAATTTTTCGTGTTTAATTAATAAGAACTCTTGTTATAAGTGGTGTATATTTTTGAATAAATGGAAAGTTGTATGTTACACCAATGTATTTTATTGATATGTTTTTTAGGGTTCCGTACCCGAAAGGCAGAAACGGAACCCTTTTACTCCACTTTCCGTCTGTCATCAGGCTGTATCTCGAGAACCGTTATAGCAAGACAGTTGACATATTTCTGTTGCCGCTATAACACCAAATACTAAATAAAAATATAATAGTACGGAAACCTACGTACGCGAGTCCGACTCGCACTTGGTCGGTTTTCTAACCATACCTAACATTCTACCGGCTATGTGAATCATATAATGTCATGCATTTCTAATCGCAAAATGTCAAATTCGCAATGCCAAAAAGTAGGTATGTGATGGGATGGCCATGAAGGAATTGAAAATGAAAAATTAGAAGTCTTGCCTGCCCTTTTGGGAGTATTTTGGGGATTAACAAAAAAATATTGCCTAAAAAGAAATAGTAAACATAAAAATAATCTCTTAAAAACATGCTCAAAAAATTGCAGAAATAGTAATGACATCATCTGTGAAAATTTCAACTTTCTAGCTATCATGGTTCATGAGATACAGCCTGGTGACAGACGGACGAACGGACAGCGAAGTCTTACTAATAGGGTCCTGTTTTTCCCCTTTTCCCCTTTAGGAATCCTAATAAAACTGGAAAATTATTCAATTAACTCGAGCATGATTTCACATTAGATATTTGACAGTTTTTTTGTAGGATACCCTCTACTGAGTTCTGATTGCCTGGTACTTACAGACCAAATTACTATCAAACAATTAACACGGTAACAGAAAGAGAGCAGTTGAAGAAAGAGAGAGATAGCGTTATAGATGTGATTTAAACTACCCTCTACTGAGTTCTGATTGCCTAGTACTTACAGACCAAATTACTATTTAACACGGTAACAGAAAGAGAGCAATTGAAGCAAGAGAGAGATAGCGTTATAGATGTGATTTATACCCTCTACTAAGTTCTGATTGCCTAGTACTTACTGACCAAATTACTATCAAACAATTTATACAGTAACGGAAAGAGAGCATTTGAAGAAAGAGATAACGTTATAAGTTTGATGTTTGAAATTATACCTTTTACTGACTTCTGATTGCCTATTACTTTTTGACTATTTTATAGAGCAAATGGTTGAACTAAGCTGGTATTATATGCACGAAGATGTTAACACTACTGGCGAGTAGTGTGGAAGGGAAAAAACGCTACGAGCAGCATTCACAAAAAAAGTATCAATGACGGCGTCATGGTAAACATCACGCGTGTTTGTTTAATAATGATATCGCTCATCTGGGCTTGTGTAATGGTGACGAGTGACGAATAGAAGACTTATTTAAAGAAAAAAAACTCACTTTTTGATAATTTTCTTATGACTTTATCACGTAAAATTATCGTCCGTAAACCGACTTTACAGACCACCATTTAGTTTTTTAACCTTTATTTCTTTGGAAAATAAAACGAAATATTTTAAATAAAGTAGTATATATTTACAAAATAGGTACTTGCTTACATCTTTAAAAAGGCACATACATTGTCATAATACAAACATTTCATTTAGATTTCTAAACACTTGAATAAATATGTGGATAAGTAAACTGAATTATAACTTTCAGAACGAATATTATTATCCTATCATTTAAACTTAGGTTTTTACAACATTATTTAATCCTACTATAATTATAAATGTGAAAACTTGTGTCTCTGTTTATATGTTCCTCCTTTACGCAAAAAATACTGGACCGATTGTGATAAAACTTTATATGAAGATAGCTGGAAATCTAGATTAACTGGACTACTTTTTATCCCGATATTCAAATGGGATCGGGACCTATGCGGGTGAGACCGCTTTTTTTGCTTGTTTTAGGCTTTTTATATTATACTGTGTCGGGGTTTTTTTAATTTTTATTTCATCCTTTTTGTAGGGAGGGACTTTTTAATTTTCTTATTCCATTTCTTTTTTTTTCTTGCGATTTATGATTCAGGTACTTAATTTGGTGTATAACAATTATTAATTTACAGTTAAATAATGGGGAAATGCTAGTACAAAAATATGGATCGGTAGCTGCGCCTGCGCAATTAAGTCCCCATTCCGTACAAATATCAGGATTAAATGTAGCCTATGTGTTAGTCCAGGACTCCAACTATCTAGATACTTACCGAGTTGCAACGCAATCGGTTCAGAAGTTTTAGCGTGAAAAAATAACAAATATACACACAAACTTTCACGTTTTCATTATTAGTTGGATTATTACTAAAAACCTATTACTATTAATAAAAAAATATTTATAATTATTGTACGGGCAGGCAACAAAAATGCAGAACCACCGTAGAGCTCCGAAATTACTATTATCAGAATGTTTTTAACTCAAGTAGGACTCAAGGTCCTGCTTACTAGTAGACATATTATATAATCTACCTCTACATATTATAAAGAGGAAAGATTTTTTTGTTTGTTTGTAAAAAAATCTTTCACCAATAGAAAGCCACATTATCAAGAAATAACATATGCTATAATATAAGTAAAAATAGGGATTCGTAAGATTGCAAATCCCTATATATATAAAATTCTCGTGTCACGGGGTTCGAACTTGAACTCCTCCGAAACGGCTTGACCGATTCTCATGAAATTTTGTGAGCATATTCAGTAGGTCTGAGAATCGGCCAACATTAATTTTTTATTTTGTTTCCTTTAGTTTTTTTTTTAAATGGCAAAACAACGTTTGCCGGGACAGCTAGTAATTAATAAAAACATCCTAAAGGCCTGTCCGCACAGCTCAGTGACGACGCAGTGCCGACACAGTGACGTACCGTGATTTTCTATCAGTGTCAGTGAAAAAGATATTGTTTCATACTTTTTGTACTAGACTATCCGTACTGGTCAGTGACAGTGATGTTCAGTGCTGTCAGTGCTGCTCCGACATTGCTCCGACGACGCTCGCCGTGATCCAGCGTGAATTTGTAGCGGACAATATTTTGCCTGACACGGTCGCAGTGTTTTAAGATGGCCGACGAAAAGTTAATTGAATTGGTCCGTGTTTTGCCCGTATTTATCACGTTTTTTGACGATCGACCCCTAGGTACATTCATTTTCCTTGTAACCGCAGTCAAAATATCGGAATTTTGCGGTTGTTATCTTTGCTAGCTCTCGTTTTTTTACATAATATAATTAAAAAAACCGGCCAAGTGCGAGTTGGACTCGTGCATGAAAGTTATGGTAACCCTTGCGATAGAGTACTAAAAATCACTGTGTCGTCACTGAGCTGTGCGGATAGGCCTTAACGGCACGGTACGGTACGGAACTGTCGTCACTGTGCCGTCACTGTGTCGCCACTGAGCTGTGCGGATAGGCCTTTACTCTGTACTTTTGTTGCCGACTGTAAAAAACGTATACATTTGTTTTGTACAAAAATCTATATAAAAACCTAAGCCTAGAGGACCATGCCTGTCTCGCGGCATTGTATCACAGTGACAGACAGACAGGGGCTAGCCGATATACTTATTAGTCCATTGAAAAGTTACATTTGGGGTTGCATTTGTCAGAGGACGCAATTTTTTTTTTAGATGTCCAAGTTTGAGGGATTGTATCCCTTGTCCCACGGCCGCCATCTTGAAAAAATGGGTTAAAATTATTTTTATGGTTTATCAGACGAACCATTTTAACCCTTTTTCCCAAGGTGGCGGCCGTGGGACAAGGGCTACAATCCCTCAAATTTGGATTTAACTTTAAACTGACCCCTTGATATCTAAAAGATAAAATTGCGTCCTTTGACAAATGCACGCTAAGCCCAAAAAATTCAACGTTTAAATGGACTATATAACTATCCACATATTTATTCAAAAAGTATATAATCACATACAATCACAGCAACTATTCTATTTTGAAGACATACAGTCGGCAACAGAATTACAGACCCATCGTAGAGTTCTAAACGAACCATTATTGGAATGTTTTCATTCTAGTTTGTCTAATAAATTCATAAGTTGTAAGACTTTAAAATTCAACTTCTTAGAATCTTGCTTGAGTTGAAAACATTCTAATAAGCAGTTCTGGAGATCTACGGTGGGTCTGCAATTCTGTTGCCTGATTATACATTTGTTTAAACACGCTTATCTCTGAAAGTACCAGTCGAATTTGAAAAATATTTTTTGCATTTGATAGCCTAATTCGTGAGGAAGGCTTTAGGCTATTTTACGCGATCGGGACTTACGCGGGGCGCAGTCAAAACCGAAACGCAATATTTTTTATTTTATAATTACAAAATTTGTCCTTCTTCTCCACGTCTTCCTTTCGCTTAGTCACAAAATGTTTCCTAGTCGTAAACTGTATATTTCTCATAAATTATCCTTCGCAGAATGTACAGTCACATTACCAATTAGCTGAACCCCACGTGACCCAGAGCTCACTCGTAAATCTGTAAGGTTGTAAAGTAATGTTACCCCATTCTGTTTTTTTAAACAATATGCTATGCAATACAATATAAAAAATAACAAAATAGGAAAACACTATATTTTTTACAGATATGCGAATGACCTCTGGGTCACGTGGGGTTCAGTTAATTGGTAATGTGACTGTACATGGCCCGGTTTAATGAGAATCATCCTTACCTAACGCAATCCTTCTATTCCTTAAGCCTTCCTCTCAATCTACTTCCCTACTCGTCAACTTGTCTGTAATTGCCGCTTCTTTCATATTCCCTAAAGGTAAAAAACATATAAAGCTAATAATGATAGATTTTGATAATTTATTTCTATCAAAAATATAAAAGTTTATTAAACAGTCGTTTTTTGCTAATAAAATTAAATACTTATTTGATTTTTTTTAAACTCACATAATTTTTATTTCATAGTATTATGTACCTACCCTACCTTTTCAAACACTAGCAAACTTTTTTTTAAAATAAAAAATGGCGGATCACTTCGTAATTTGGATTCTATCCTAAATATTTAAAGAAAGTTTGTGCGTGTTCTGTTACCTCTTTACGCCATAACTACTCAACTGATTGCGATGAAACTTGGTAAGTAGATAGCTAAAATAATGAAATAATACATAAGCTACTTTTTATCCTGGTTTACGCGGATTAAACCACGGGGCACGGCTAGTCACATAATACTATGAAAATAAAATAAAATTTCAGGACATATTACACATCGCCATCCAGCCCCAAGCTAAGCAACTTAATGCTTGTGTTATGGGTGCCAGATAACGGATAAACTACTTATATACTTTTTTTTTTTTTTGTAAATATATACATATTATACATATAGGAAACACCCAGAACCAGAAACAAGAATTTATGGTCAGCATAAATACTTGTTCCCGGCGGGAATCGAATCCGCAAACCAAAAATATTGCATTGGTTTTAACTTTTAGCTATTTTTGATAAACCTAACTACCTATGATATTCTACAAGCAAAATTAATATCTATTAACTAACAAAGAAGGTACTTTATAGAATGATTAGGTCAGAGTATTTGAACTATGTTGGCACAAATCGGTTAATTAAAAGCTAGCAAAACGCTTTCAATGGTTTGGAACATCGCCTCAGAGATTCTTAGTAAAGCTGCGTTCTAAATCCACGATCGTTAATCTGAAATTGCAGTAATTTATTTGACCATATTCAAGGGTTTAGAACGCAACTTGATTGAGTTTTTTCTTAGTGAAGCTGCGTTCCAAATCGTTGATCTTCTATTTCACTGTCCCACTAATTTAAAAGACGAAGTTTACCCCTACCACGAATTGTGATTACATAAGCCAGTCCGTGCGGCCGACGCGACGACGCGGGCAGGACAGTACAACTTCTACCGATTGTGCCGAAACATTGAAATAAAACTATTATAAACTAAAGCCGAAAACGGCTGAAGCAATTGAAATTATATACTTAAGTAAGTTATTATTTAGGTCCATGGTTTCAACCTTAAAACATGGCCATTGAACAATATTAGAAACTAATCTTCCAAATATAGAGATAAAATATACTTTAACATTAAGGTAAAACCTGGGTTACAAAAATCCACGTATTTTATCCATACAAATATAAATAGCACTTTTATTCCCTTAATATTGTTTAGTTAGAAGCTATAAGTTTGAGTTATTTTTTTTTTACATAATAAAATGACATTTTGTTGCTATTTAAGAGATGAAAACAGCTCAAGAACAACATTTCATCAAAATACCAAAAGATGTTAATGGTGTATGATCCTCTTATGGTTAATGACATCTAACTACAAGAAACAGCTGTTTTTCAAGTGAACTTATCCTCAATTTTTTTTAACTAAGGTTATAATTTTTAAACGTCCAGTATTTTATCTCTATACTTCGAATATATAAAAAAATATTAAGAAAAGTATGAGATTATAAAAAAATCTTGATTTATATATTTTAAAAATTAATATTATGCAATAATTTATTTAAAAAAAAAGATAGACTTCATAATGGTTTATTTAATTTGAATGTACGTAGATAAACTTTAGCGATATGTATCCCTAACACGATTTGTTAAACTTCTAAGCATATCTATTACATGCATATCATGCATGTATGTAATAGATAGCATGTCTATTTTACGTAGGTATTTATTAATATATGTGTTTCTTACACCACACGACCTACCAGCTAAGCTAAACAGACCTTCTCCATCCTAAGGTTGCCTGGAAGAAATCGCTTTAAGCGATAAGGTCGCCTGTTTGTACAATTTCGTAGATAATAAGCTTTCTCGTCATATTTGTTATTTGTAATGTTTTGTGTGTTGTACAAATAAAGTGTTTATCTATCTATCTATGTAAGCATATAGTGACAGCGCGCGGCGATCGAAAAGTACATTAATTTATTTATTTATTTTTTAGAAAAAACTCACAGCTAATAATTATATAAACAGTACAACAACAGAAAGCCAATTACAGAGTTCCACAAATATAAAACATAAAAAGTTAAAGAAATTTTAATAAATTAATCGTCAATTAAAGTAGAACTATTGTAGTTTCAAAGCCTAATAACAGTTTTAATATTTTAGATTTTTAGTAGTGTTGTTTTTTATTTATTTTTTGGGTTTAATTTAATGTGAGAAAGTTAATATTTTAATTTGTATTTTGTTTTAATAGTCGGGAATTTATAACAATGTTACAATTTTGATCTCTTTATGAAAAACTACAAAAAAAGTATTTTGCCGGCCGTTAATTCGACATTAAACTTAACATTTATTGAATATTATGACAAACCGTGATAGGGTTACTGAAAAGTATGGCGCGAAGCTCTTTTTACACTTTTTTAATATCTTTTTTAATTTAAATATCACTTTCGAGTATGTTAATGGCACATTTAATGGTTGATTGAATTATTGGTGATTTGCTTTTATTTTAACTTTACCGATGATAAATAAACTGTAGTTCATAGAAAAATTAAATAGAATTAAAGCCAGAGCGCACCGGCGGAGAGCAGTTTAGCATAGTGATATTATTTGCACGGTAGCGCACTTTGTAGATATTTATCGATAGAGGGCATCAAAACGAAAAAAAATTTGTCTTAGTGACACAATGACGGGTCACTAACCTTTTAGAAGTCAAAAGTGTAAAAAAAACACTATGCCAATCTCCCATACTAAATTTTAGTATGGGAGCTTGCTTGAGCTTTTTTTTTGCGCGGTGATTTTTGAGACTCATACCTATAGATAGAGAGCATTACGGCGAACAAATAATGCTTTTACACCAAACTTCTAAAGCATCTCGGAAACGGGATATTTAACCAAACCAAATAAGATTTCCAAAAGTGCGCGGTTCACTTTGAGATCGATACGATACTGTCGATGTGCACTTTGGAGGTTTGGTGTAAAGGCATAATTTGTTCGCCGTAAAGCCATCTAAAATGGGCCTCAAATTGCACCGTGGCATTTTTGGTTACAATACCTGTTCTGTAAAAAGGCCTTTGTTTAATATTGAGTGAATTTCAGTGGTTATGTGGGACATCACGTTTCATTGAATATCCTGTTTCCGAGACGCGGGCATTATTTGTTTGTCTTGATGCCCTCTATCGATAGGTATGGGTCTTAAAGTGCACCGAGGACTTTTTAAGTTACTATATCAGTTCTATCCAAAGGCTTTTGTTAACTTAAATTCATACGTATCTATTCCAAAGCTCAATTGTTTGTTTTTTATGGTTCCGTACCTCTAAATGGTAAAAAAGAAACCCTTATAAGATCACTTTTTGATGTTTTGATGCGCCATGAATCTTATAACAATTTATAAAGTAAGAATTAACGTTAAGTTTAAAATGCTGTCCGCCGATCTGCGTTGGCCTTTGTTCACCCCTTTCTTATAGCGACATTTGGCGGTATAAAATTATGTACTAAAATTGAAAAAAATGACCTCAATTTCAAAGCAATTCTCTAAAAAAAAATCAGTAGCCACTAAAATTAAAAAAGGTTGACTTAGTAAAAAAAGAGGTCATTTCATTAAACTTAAATTAAATAACAAATAAAATATCTAAGTATAACTTATTGTCAATGTTTTGTCAGTGTGCGTTGTATAAAGCTGGCTTTTACACCTGGAAGAAAAGGAAACGAACATAAATTACGTTATCAATGCATAAAATTTATGTTAATATGCGTATAATTTGTCCCAACGCATGTTATTTATGTCACGATGCATATAATTTATGTTCCGATGGTAGAAATTATGTCCCGATGCATATAATTTATGTTAAAATGGTGCAACTTATGTCCCGATGTGTAGATTTTATGTCACAATGGTAGAATTTATGCGTAATTTATGTAATAATGCTTAAAAGTTGTACCATTCGTATCATCATACTCTGACACAACATGGTTTGTGTTAGAGTGCGTATAATTTCTATCAGTAGGTGTATATTTACGCCCATATGCATATATTTTTTGTCCAATGTATGCCAGAATGCGTTTACTTTCCGCCTCAATGAATTTGTTTTGTCCGAATGCGTTTAATTTACGCCCCAATGGATTTATTTTTTGTCAGAATGCGTATAATTTTTGTCAAAGTGTGTAAAGTTATGTCAGAAGGCATATAATTTACGCCCGGCGCCCTAATGCGTATAATATATTATATGTTTAATTTCCGCCTCAATGCGTATGTTTATGTGAGAAGGCGTAAAAATTTATGTCGAAGTGTGTAAAGTTATGTAAGAATGCGTACAATTAATGTCCTTAAAAGTGAATCAACGGACCTCATAGTTCCTCATAGAACGCTAGCCTCGTGTTAGTGGATCCCTGCTTCAGCCGCCGCAGCGTGGAGTACTTGTTGTCGCCGGCCTGCGCCTGCGCCTCGTGCAGTCGGTCCAACGTTGCAGTGCTCTGTTCCACACGTAGCACGGAGAACTCGCAGCGCAGCTCGTCTAGCTGGCGTTGGAGGTGCTTCGATTTGGCTAGGTATTCCACTCTGGGTGAAAAAAAATACAAGTATAATAATAAATAATAATAAATAAATAAATATTACAGGACATTCCACACATCGCCATCTAGCCCCAAGCTAAGTAACTAGACTTGTGTTATGGGTGCTAGACAACGGATATACTACTTATATACTTTTCTTTTGTAAATTTATACTTATAATACATAGAAACAACCAGACCACAGACAAATATCTAAGCATAAATACTTGTCTGAGGCGGGAATCGAACCCGCAACCCAGTGTTTAGCAGTCCGGCATGGTGACTATTGTGCCAACTGGCTCGTCATACATAGGGACAGACAGAAGCTACTTTGTTTAATACTATGTAGTGATGGTAACAACGGTAGAAGCAAAGCACGAGCTGTGGTTGGTGCCTTGACAGGACACTACGGAACCAATAACATGCTTTTAAAAATGAAGATAACTTCAAATAATGACTGCAGAGCCTGCGGTGATGTCAGGGAAACTATGGAGCACATACTGTGTGAATGCGACGTCTTAGCAGCGAAGCGCTTGAGCCTCCTTGGGAAGTCGTACCCCAAACCGGAGGAATATAGGTTTCTTCCTCTCAGTGGGATCGACCACTTCTTCAAAGAGTAAGAAACATTAAGGTAGGGGTAAACACAAAAGATCCCAATGGGTCGAAGTGTTGCTGGCTATTTGTCAGCCCTCGATATATACGATAAGATAAGATGAAGTGATGATAATAAATAAGTACAACTCACCTTTCCTTCTCAATTTCAATAGATAACCGGTGTATGTGAGGGTCGGCATCGTCAGGGACCAGCTGGTAGGAGTCGTGTTCCGCTTCCGTTCCGTTCACCTGATCCGTTCCCAGTTCGGCGGGGAGCGAACACGTTGATGGGAAGAGACTTATCGTGTTCGGCGGCGTTGTGGGCGACTGTAATTGAGGTATCTATAAATATTAAATTACTGACTGACTGATATACCAATGGACGGATAAAATAAATAAATATTTATTTATTATATTTATACTAGCGACCCGCCCCGGCTTCGCACGGTTATATTATGCATGTATTATATATATAAACCTTCCTCTTGAATCACTCTATCTATTACAAAAAACCGCATCAAAATCCGTTGCGGAGTTTTAAAGATTTAAGCGTACATAGGGATATAGGGACATAAGGACATAGGGACAGAGAAAGCGACTTTGTTTTATACTATGTAGTGATTTAGTCTGTCTGTCACCAGGCTGTATCTCATGAACCATGATAGCTAGAGAGTTGAGAGTTGTTTGTTGTTGTTTGATGTTTGTAACGAATAGGCTCCGAAACTACTGGACCGATTTTGACGAAACTTGGTATGAAGATACATTGATTCATTGACAGTAACATAAGCTACTTTTTATCCCGATATTCCCACAGGATCGGGAGCTACGCGGGTGAAACCGCAGAGCGCGGTACATCTATACTAATATTATAAAACTGAAGAGTTTGTTTGAACGCGTTAATCTCGGACACTACTGGTTCGAATTGAAAAAGTATTTTTGTGTTCGATAGTCCATTTTTCGAGGAAGGCTATAGGCTACTTTTTATTTGACATTTCCACGGGATCGAGACTTACGCGGGTGATACCACAAAGCGCTGCTGGTACGTAATAAACATAGAGAAACACAAAACAATTAAACTTACAATATTATTGTTAGTAGGTGGTGCGGCCCTCGCCAAGAAATCCAGCAGTTTCTCCTTAGCACGTCGCTCGTGATGCCGCGCGGCCGCCAGCTCGCCTCGCAGCCGCTCCGCCTCGGCCGCGCGCTTCTCTGACTCTTCCACGAGACGGACTGTTAGGTATTCGGCTTCGCGGGTTTTACGTTCTAATTGCACCTGGAGATTTAAAGAACATAGTTAGAAAAAAGTTTTAAAAAAAGCTTACAAAACGTTGTAGTCAATGTTAATAAAATGTCATGGCTATTCAGTTCTTGTTATGGCTCTTTATTTATTGGGAGAACCAAGAGGTTTAACAAAGAGGTGACTTATACAGGGTTATTGGAAATTAATTGACACGGCGTTAAGGGCTTCTTCTGTGCACCTTAACGATCAACTTTTGTTCTACGACTTTTGTCGAAACTTATTAATACATATCCCAAAAAAAATATTTAAGTGTTTCTCGTACTGTCTGGTAATTTTCTATGTCTATGCGGCAAGTGCGCGCGCGCGATCGGCACGGGGCGCACTGCGTGCGACCCGATCGGGTTGTACCATACCTACTATGATTGATTCTGTGACGTAGACGTAGAGTTGAGTATTATTTGAACTGTTGGATTTAATTTTTTATTTTTGTATGGAATATTTTTATAATGAACTAGCTGCGCCCCGCGGTTTCACCCGCGTAAGTCCGATCTTTAAATTCTCACCTTTTAAACCTTCCCTAGACCTCCACGAATAATTCAAGACCAAGATAAGATAAATCCGTTCAGCCGTTCTCGAGTTTTAGCGAGACTAACGAACAGCAATTGATTTTTATATATATAGATTTCCAAAAGTCGTAGAACAAAAGTTGATCGTTAAGGTGCACAGAAGAAGCCCTTAACGCCGCGCCGTGTCAATTAATTTCCAATAACTCTGTATATAAAAAACGGAAAGCTAATTATAGGTTCCCGCGTTTAAGAATCAGGATAGAAAAAAATGAGTGAGGTCAACACATAACTTTAACGTAACATTATAACTTATAAAAAATAATCTAGCTATAAAAAGATATAAATAAAAACAACAGAAAAACGAATAAAATAATTTTACGAATCAAACTAAACACTATAAAAGAAACCGCCGCCTCGCCGTTGCCACGCTGAACAGAATAAGTCCAAATTAATTATCTTCATGTCATGTTAATGAAATAAAGAAATAAAGATGAGTGCGTTTTGTTACGCAATAACAATAAAATTGGCCTTTACTGTAGTGCCTGGGACATAATGTAACGCAAGGGTATTCTTCTTCTTCTCGTATAGTGGTGTGGCTTACCTATTGTTAGAGTTTTCAGATCGTCTTAAGGCCTCTAACTAACAAGGCAAGGGTATTGAAACATACCTTTTCCTCTTCAGTCTTGATGGCGGTGAGCCTGAGCCTCGCGTTCTCCCGCTCCGCGTCGGCCGCCTTCTGTGCGAGCAGTGACGCCTCTTCCTCGGCGACGCGACCCTTCTCCGCAAGAAGTTCCGCTGTCTCTTCTGAACGACGCTGTTAAATACAACAATAGAATACAAAGTCTTGATTTTTTTATGGTATGTCAGCATTTGACCAGTATCTCAACTGATGTTAAGTTACGATGCGGTCTAAGATACAGCAAGTTTTCCTACAAGATACCTATACGCTCGTGATTTAAAGACCCTCAAATAAGTGAGGGCAATCAAAGGATGCGAGTGAAGGCAGAATGGCATTAGTGGAACTAGACTTTTTCTAACCCGTCCAGTTCAAAGGCCGCACCAGCTTTATGACTGACTGATATATGGATGGTGATAGTGATGGTGGTAATGGTGTTTGCAATAAAGAATTTATCTATCTATCTATCTATATATCAACGCACAACCAATGGACGGTTTAGGCTAAAATTTGGCACATGCATACGCTAAGGATTTTGGAAAACTTAAACGAGATTATGGGCAAAAGCTATATATACCAATGCATCGTTGGCGAGCCGGATTTCTTCCTGGTACTGCAAGAGTCGTTGCTCCATCGCAGCTCGCTCCCGTTCCGCAGCTTCCCGGAGCTGCTTCTCTCGAGCTAACTTATTGCGTTCTATTTGACGACGCTGGAACGAACACACATTTATATAATTAATTGTGCAAGCTCTTGAGCATGAAATTACTGGATCGATTATAAAGAAGCCTTAGAAGTAACATAAGCTATTTTTTTATACAGATATTTCCATATCTGGCATCTTTTATTGCAAGCACACAGCGTCGTCTAGACCTTTTTAAAGTGGAGAAATGCAGCCTTATGCGCTGTCCTGCCATCCCGGGGGTGGCAGCGGGGTGTGGGGCTCCCTTGGCTTAAGGTGGTAGACAACCAAGGGTTTACCCAATAAAACTCCACCGGGTTCTCTATCTCGCCTATTTTATATACCTGTTTCTCCTCTTTGGCTTGCACCTTCATCTGTTGGAACTCCATGGTGTCCGGTTTCCTCCGTCTCATGTATAGATCGTGGTTGCCGTGGTCTAGTATCTGGAATTATATACCTGTTTCTCCTCTTTGGCTTGCGCCTTCATCTGTTGGAACTCCATGGTGTCCGGTTTCCTCCGTCTCAAGTATAGATCGTGGTTGCCGATGCATAGGTCTAGTATCTGGAATTATATACCTGTTTCTCCTCTTTGGCTTGCGCCTTCATCTGTTGGACCTCCATGGTGTCCGGTTTCCTCCGTCTCATGTATAGATCGTGGTTGCCGATGCATAGGTCTAGTATCTGGAATTATATACCTGTTTCTCCTCTTTGGCTTGCGCCTTCATCTGTTGGACCTCCATGGTGTCCGGTTTCCTCCGTCTCATGTATAGATCGTGGTTGCCGATGCATAGGTCTAGTATCTGGAATTATTTATATATATTTTATAATTTGTTAAGTGCGAGTAAGCATACAAAATTTACTTTAATTAACTTTTTTCAAAATATCAAGCTGAAATGTATATTTATAAAAATTAAAAATGTATCCCTATCTTTGTTTTATTTATTTTTATCATAAAATCAACAGCTCATAAGTCTAATACAACAAAAAACAGATAAGAGAGCCACGTCATAACTTGAGAAGGACTTTAACGATTGAAAAAATAATAATACGCGGGTGACACGGCAGGGCGCAGCTCGTATTCAATAAAAATATCAACCTTTTACATTTAGTATTTTTTTTGGATCGTCATGAAAAAAGATAAAAAGAACTTTTGATGATGCTGTCGCATTTCAAAACTTCGTTTTTTGCATTTGTTAGCCTAATTAGGCAATTTTTTACCTAATAAAGCATATTATTAACTTACCAATTTATTCATCCCTTTAGGCGAGAAGAAAATGAAGTTATTGACGCTCTTATCAACAAATTTGATGACAAACTTCTTATCATCGAAGGATATATGTTTGATTTCTGACCAGGGGAAGGTCGTCTTTGGTGTAAGCTTGTTGTCTTTCTCGTATATATTGAGGCCTAGGGCTGTTACACCGAGGTACAGTTCTGTGTCTTTCTTATTCTGGAATTTTAATTGTTAATTATTCATTAAAATCTATACATATAAAATCCTTTCTCCTGACTGACTCCTCAGTCAGTCAGGAGAAAGGATTAACAATTTAAATTTCAGAATAAGAAAGACACAGAACTGTACCTCTACAGTTCTGTGTCTTTCTTATTCTGGAATTAAATTGTTAATTATTCATTAAATATCTATACATATAAAATCCTTTCTCCTGACTGACGTTAATTTTATGTTAATTATTATAATTATATGCTATGTCCTGAATGACTGACTGACGGATCAACGCACAGCCTAAACCGCTGATCGTAGAGACCTGATACTTGGAGGGTGTGTTCTTTGTATGATGACGTAGCCATCCGATAAGTAAGGATTTTCCGAAATTCTACCCCTTATGGGGTGAAAAGCGGGGGCAAAGTTTGCATGAAACAACGTGATTCTTTGGCCGAATCTACTAATTCTACATCTACACATCTGGTCATCTAGTCCCAAGTTAAGCAATAAAGCATGGGAAAGTTGTTATTAAATAGACAAAGATTAAAATAAGAATTTTTTACCTTAATAGCGAAGTAATTAACTCCATACATGTCTAAATCCTGTGCGATCTTGAGGTACTCCATCTCCGCTTCGTCGCGAGACATTCCTTTATGGTCCGCGTACCTGTAGGAAGTCCTAAAGTTTTATTTTAATGTAAGACTCCAGATCCCGTTGGAATATCAGGATAAAATGTATATCCTATAATATCTGGATAAAAAGTAAAAGTCTATGTTACTTCCAATGAATCAATTGACGACCCAGTTGGCACAATGGTCACCATGCCGGACTGCCAAACACAGGGTCGCGGGTTCGATTCCCGCCTAAGACATGTATTTAAATATTTGTCTGTGGTCTGGTTGTTTCTATGTATTATAAGTATATATTTACAAAAGAAAAGTATATAAGTAGTATATCCGTTGTCTAGCACCCATAACACAAGTCTAGTTACTTAGCTTGGGGCTAGATGGCGATGTGTGGAATGTCCTGCAATATTTATTTTATTTTTATTTTATTTTAATCAATGTATTCTCATATCAAGTAAACAAAAACATATTTTTACTTTATAATAGAACTAGCGACCCGCCCCGGCTTCGCACGGCTGCATTATGCATGTATTATATCACCCTATCTATAAAAAAAACCGCATCAAAATCCGTTGCGTAGTTTTAAAGATCTAAGGATACATAGGGACGGCGAAAAGTGACTTTATTTTATACTATGTAGTGAAAAAGAATAGAAGTACTCTAGCTGTTCAGGCAAACGTTGTTTTGCCATTTACAAAAAAAAACTAAAGGTTAACAAAATAAAAAATAGATAGTAGCCGATTATCAGACCTACTGAATATGCATATAAAATTGTGAATAAAAATAAAAATATAAAAATAAAAAATATAAAAACGTGACACGAGAAATTTATATATTAGATTAGCTGCACCTGTAAGAAAATCGAGATAAAAGTAGCCTATGCGTTAATCCAGCTCTCAAATACTAAAACTACACGACCTAATTTTGCCATATCCAATCTTCCGTCATACAACCAGGCAAACTGATATACGGCACCGATTCATGGTGGAATTACATTGCAAGTTACATAAAACCTTTAAACAAAAGATTCTTACTAAAAAAAGAAAAAATAAGATTCTTACCATATTTTGATCCTATCCTCCCACATTTCTGGCGTCATCTGATATTGATCTATAACCCTCTGAGGCAGCAAGTCTTCACTCGCGAGCATACCAGGCTTGTATGCACTCTCATCGTAGTCGCCATACTGAGAATTTATCAATATATACTTTAAAACACATTTTATAAATGTTCAACTACTGAAAACATTTCGGACACAGCCCGGTCTAATGATAGTCATCCCTATAGCTGTTTAGTTCGCGGTTTAAAATGGGTCCAGACTCCAACGACCTTGCTACACAGGTTAATAAATAGTTACTGCTGGCACCGGTCGCCTTCGTCGGTGAAAATTGTTTATTGTTACGAATGTGTTTTGTTTTTCTAAAAGTGCTGAATGGAATTGCAGGTGAGATCTTTACCGAAATTTTCGTGTGACTTTGAATCAAAAATTTCCTATAGTTATGAACCTATCCTAAAATTAAGAATTAAAACTAGTCATATTCATCATCATCATATCAGCCCATACACGTCCACTGCTGGACATAGGCCTCCCCCAAACGACGCCACAAACATCCTGAGCCTCCTCCTTCCACCGACTACCCGCGACCGCCACAATGTCGTCGGTCCACCGGGCAGCTGGTCTCCCAACATTCCGTTTCGCATTACATCGCGGCCGCCACTCGAGAACCTTTACTCCCCAGCGGTTGTAAGTTCTGCAAGCTATATGACCTGCCCTGCATTGCCACTTGAGCATACCAATCCTGAGAGCTATGTCGGTGACTTTGGTTCTTCCACAGATTTTCGTATTTCAGATTCTATCACGTAGAGAAACTCCGAGCATAGCTCTCTTCATAGCCCGCTGAGCAACTCTGAGCTTATGAACGAGGCCTATAGTCAGCGACCACGTCTCGGATTCGTATGTCATAACTGGTAACACAACTTGTATAACTTTCAAATGACAAAGAATTTTCGTCTTAAATTACCCCAAAATATCGGTAAAGATCTCACCTACAACAAACTATTTTAGACTTACTTTAGCCTGTACAGCATAACTAGCGAGTAGAACTGACGCCTCAGGGGGACAGTATATATCCATGCTGAGTATCGCCTGCTTCACCTGCAGGAACAGCAGGTGCTGCGTCACCTCCTGTATCAGTTCCTCGGCCACATCTTCTGGGTACAGCTTGCAGAGTAGCATGAAGGGAGTGCCAGGCATTTGTGAGACGCATTGTTCTTGGACTGCGAGGGAGATAATTAACGTATTTTGACTTGTCTATAGGATATTAGAGCTCTTTTTGCGACATTCTATTGGTTAAAGGTTAAACCAGTTCTATAAATTTTGCCACAAGGTGTGGTTTAAAATTTGTAGAAGAATTTTGACGCCCCAAACATAATAAATCTGATTCCTGCCAGTACGTGCGCAGTCGTCATTTCAGCCCCAACTAGCAACCATTTCTGATGGACGGGATTTTCACTATTACAAATGTGGTTTGCATAAAGCGGATGAAATAAATTTTACGGAACATATTACGCTACAAAAAAAAACAGCTCAATGGTTACCTGGAAGAGATTGGCCCTAAAGGTCGAAACGCACTAGAGCGACACGGCAGCGGAGAGGCGAGGCGCGGATAATGCCGCCCTTTGTGCCATTTTAGAATCTATCCCTATATTTAAGGGTTTTAGTTTGTATTTTATGATGCAATAAAGTATTTATTTATCTATCCTTTTTGCACTCAAAATTAAATAAGCTGTAATTAACCTCTTTTATCCAACTTGAGCCAGCTGATGAAGTGTTTGGTGTCCTCGAACTGTAGCCCAAAGAACCATGTTTCTCTCAGTCCTATAGTCCTGCATACCAAGTCAAACAGCTCCCGGCCTGTCGCTCGCCACTGCAATACAAATATATAAGGAATTTATTTACTTGTACTTGTATACGGGCTGTTTACCTTTGATTTTTATACACCTAATAGGAAGACCTTAGTATCTGGTATAAATTTTGACATGTTAGGTGTACTCCTTCCTGATAAAATTGCTAATGACACACAAACAGAGAGACGGACAAGAGAGTGATCTTTTAGGGATCCTTTTTTTACCTTTTGAACCCTAAAAAGTTCAATTTGTTGGGTAACATAAGAATACGCACAAAAACGAAGCTATAAGTAGTATTATAGTAGGATACCTAACAGGCTGTGAGGTCCTTTTATCTCATAAAGTTCAATTTTGTTATCAAATACAACAGATATTTGTATCAACTTTACACATTGTTATAGTGAATCGTTTGCTGTCTAAATCTCAATCATACTATCTATAAATATAAAACTCAAGAGTTCTGACTGACTGATTTATCAATGCATAGCAAAAACCAATGGACGGCTCGGACTGAAAGGGGTCCGGACATTTAGTACGGGAGCTTCGCATCATGATATTTTTTTTGTCTGGTGCGGTTCGAAACCCATGCTAATCGATAATGGGTATTACGGCGAACAATCATGTTGTTGAACAAATCACATTTTTTTGTATATGTTTTTCCGAGATGCTTTAGTTAGAGGTTGTATGTATTTGTTATTCCTTCATGCAAGAACTACTGGAGTGTTTGTGATGAAACTCGGTGTACAGATAGCTGGAAACCAGGATTAACGCATTGTCTCCCACAGGATTGGGAGTAATGAGGGAAACTACTGGGCGCAGCTAGTAATATTATAAATGTGAAAGTTTGTGTGTTAGTATGTATGTTTGTTCAAAAACAACTAAACTGTGATGAAACTTGTTGTAAGTATAGATAGCTGGAGTATTGGAATAAAACATAAGACTAATTTATGATTAAATAGCTTTATCCTCAAAAGAACTTACAAACAGGTCACCTAGTGAGAACTCAGTTTTACAATAAAATTTTATACAATTAGAATTAATCCTGCCTGATATTAAAAAGATTCAGGAGTTATGCTTAGAAACTAGTTTATACAAGACTTTTTTTACATTATTCATATAGGTACCATCCTATATGAATAATGTAAAAAAAGTCTAGTTTCTAAGCATAACTCCTGAATCTTTTTAATATCAGGAATGGGATCAAACCAAAAAACATTGCTTTATTTATTTTTTTGGCTAAACCGTTCCATTGCAGGGCAAAAGCCCCTTTTTCCGCTGCTCCAACTGGGTATTAGTAGGGATTATATAGATAACATTTAGATTAGTATGTCTTTCTGTATTGTAATATTATTTGAAATAATGATAATACTTATCAAATTCATGAAGTTTAAAGAGATTTGTTGTTAGGCAGTTTGGTTGATTACATAGTTTTAGGCATTTTAATAATCAAGGATTAAAGAAATAGGCATGGATTTGAAGATAATTAATGAAATTTTGCCGTTATCATATTGATTACTTTATCATTTTGAAAATTTTCCATGATGAACATTGAAAAAGTCTTTTGTTTCCCTTAAAACAATGCATTCCAAATAGCCTGTAATTGGTATTACAAATATCATTTAATTAGCGAGTTAACACTTTGGTCCTACGAACCTGTGACTCATAAAAACAAAGTACAGTCCAGACTAAATACTAACTCAATAGAAGCAAGGTATGGATGTATTTTTAGCATTTTTTACCTCAAGGTTGAACTCCAACTCCGCATCCAAAGTGCACACCTTAACAGGGAAGGATTTAGTAGCTTTCTTCCTTAGAAACGGAGGCATTATCCAATCTCATAGCATAGTCATCACAAGAAAACAATAGCGAATACACCACCGCGAGGTTATGATAGTTACACTGCCATTTGACTAATTAATTCGCAATGTGTTTCGTTTACGTAATGTGCGATCGATTGAGGAATGCGAGTATTTTCACATTGCGTACTATTTCCAGAGTTACAGCAGTTATTATTTACAAACAAGGAAAACGTCAATGAAACAAGTAGGAATCCGAAGGTGAATGAAAAATCTAAATTTTTAACGTTCCGTTCTACGTGGACTAACAATGGATATGACAGTCAAATGAAAATTAACCAGAAAACGTCAAAAACACCAATTCAATCATGTAGGTACCGTGAAATGAAACGTTTTATGGGAAGTTTACACGATCAATCCTTCAAACAACCGGAAGTTTTGGTTAAATATTTTTATTGCTGGCAACTCTAGAGATGACAGTAATTTTCTGAAAGTTGGCTAAACAGCTGACAGTGACATTGACTTGACAGCCATTAGTGGCTAACTTCACTTCAATTTTTCCACTACCACGTGTGGTGTGTTTTCTTACGAATTTTGATATGAAATAAGAAAAAATGGGGAAATTCAGATCTAAACTCAAAGGAAAATCGAAAGGGAAGAGATGGCAGAAAGGCCAATCCTCCAACTCCAATCCGAAGATACAAAAATACCGAGAAATGGCGAAATCCCGGTTCTTCCAGGAGAACCTAGGTTTGGTTTTATAATTTCACTTATATCTTTGTATTTTCACAGCTCCCACAGTCAAAAACTATAAAAACACTGAACTAACTAAACCACCTTTCAAATAAAACTGATAATAAGACCCCGTAACGATCCTACACAATTATCCATACATTTTCATACAGCAATTTGTGACTAAAATTTCCTATTTTTAACCTTTATTTTTAGGCAGCACCGGGTTGACCCAACAAGCCGTATCGAAGCACGATGCAATGATGACATACGGGCATAAGAAACAAACCTCCGAATCGGAGAATGACCTCAATATTTCAAAGGAATTTGAGAATATGTCGGTGAGATCTGTTGATGAGGGTACGGAGTCCGAATATACTGCGAGCATGAGATCCGGGACGTATAAGACCTTCCAGACGTTCGCTTCCGATTGGAGTCAGTGCTCCAATATCAGTTTTAGCAAGTATGTTTAATAATTATTAGCTATAATTGCCATGGGTATTTTTAAAAATTTGTTCTTATTGCTTAAAATAAGAAACAACTGTGCAAAAGTTTTTAAATCAAGCAGCAAGTATGTGCAATATTTACCATACAAAGTGTTGGGAAAATTTTCCAGCTCCAGTTTCGACTGACAGCATTTAGCATTGATATATGGATGAGCAGGCTGCTACTGTAGAAAAGACGTAGGATTTGCGCTCTTAGCGCCTACACCCTTCCCCGATGGCTATAAAAATGAAACTAAAAAATGTTTGGTAGCTGGGTATAAAACTAGTGCCCAATGTGAAAAAGTCTTCTTCCTAAAACTAGTTAAGAAACAGTGAAGAAAAAGTCTTCATATGTAGTATGTAGTTAGTCATAAAACTCTGTTTATACATTTGGCTCAACAGACCTATGTTTAGTTTAGTTTTACGGGGCTGTTTCCGAACTTAGCCTCATGATTTGGGCCATTGTGCCCTATGATTTATCCATGAGTTTTTTATTTTCTGATATGTTGAAATTTCGGCACACAAGCATCATATTCGCAAGATCCTAGATATCCTGTTTCAAATAACTTTAGTTCTTAAAATAATTTGAAATATTACAAAAGCCCTTAATTTTCAGATTATTAAACCGCTTTGACTCAAACAATGCTCTTCACAAGGAGATGCTTGCAGTTCTGGCTGCAGTCACTGAGGTGATCAAAGAACAAGGGGGGAAAGAATCTACCACTGAGTACTTTGCTGCATTGGTTTGTATACTACTAATTCCAACTAATATTATCGTATGTGGCGTGGTGGAAAAACACCCACCTGCGACGTAGATGGTTACGATTTCCATTCCTGCCTTTCGTGTATCTATTGTCTGCCTGTTTGGATGTTTGTTACTTATATCAAGCAATAAGTACGGAACCAATTTTGATTTAAACAAAAAATTTGACCTAATTTCTAATACAAAATTATTAATGGCTCTATTTTCGACTTCTGCGCCCCGCGCGTGCTTAATTTGGAGCTCGATAGCGCTGTGTGCAATGTTCAGTAATATCTATTCTCCGAGCGAGCTAAGCGAGGATTGATGGAGTACTTGGTACCACTTCTGCTTCAAGTCTGACAAAAGAATAATGGCAGAACTTAGAACAAAAACTACTTGTTTGCAAGTAGGTTATGTTCTTGAAGTTCCTATATGTGTAATGGCGTCAGATGCTGATGAAGATAATGAAAAACATGTGACTTTAAATGCTTATATCTTTTTTTCCACATCTAGTTCACGAAATACTAACAATTTCGGAACGGACGGCAAAACGGAGAATTTGATCAATTTTTTTTCTATATTCTATTCTATCTATCTTTGTGTATATTATTATTATTAAGAGCC
This sequence comes from Idaea aversata, assembly GCA_907269075.1. Lineage (NCBI taxonomy): Eukaryota > Metazoa > Arthropoda > Insecta > Lepidoptera > Geometridae > Idaea > Idaea aversata. Next base: position 10,946,435 of record OU026104.1, on the reverse strand, counting down.
TGTAGTGTCCTACTGCAAGGCAAAGGCCTCTCTACTCCGCTACTACACACTGATCGCGATCTTCTGCGACGGATTGCCAATGTGTCATAAATTTGTCCATATCGTCTCGCCACTTTCCTCCTACGTGCTCTGGATTCCAGCGACGCTAAAGGACTTGTTCTTCTCGGCAGACTTCTGGCCCGCTGGCATTGTATACCGACGCTATAGGGAGGCGAGACCGAAAACAGAAAACCCTAAAACCTAACTTAAATTTATTATAATATTATCTATATGTATGTTAGTCTGTAAGGTATATATTTTATATGGGTCCGTACTTATTTAAAAGACCTGAAATAAAAAAGAAAATTTTATTATTACTTTCGACGGGTTCAAAAAGTTTTTGATTTGGCCCAAAGTCGGCAAATACGGCAGATATGGCCGGCCCACCTCTTCAGTGTGGCAGCTTTTTGGGTGACATTGACTACTTGGGTTTTGGAACGTATTTTGGTATTCCGAATACGGTCAGTAAGTCTGACCCCGAGAATACTACGTTCCATCGCCCTTTGGCATACCCCGAGTGCCTTGCCATCATCATTTGCTTTTTTATGTCAGTATGGTATGTATATATATATGTACGTATGATTGTATCTTGGTACTCCTCTACAGGTCATATTTCCCAACCAATCTGGACGAAACTTATTTATTTGTTTCAGATGGAGACTCTAAAAGCTTCGGAAGTAGAAGAGAACCTAGTCGCAACACTAACTCTTCTATCCATGGGTATAAAATCAGTCCCCCAAGCCGTCCTACGCAAGCAATTCTCCGACTGCGCGACCACTTTCACTAATATACTAGAACATAATATAAATACAGAGAATGGTGCACTGTTGCGAGGTGTTATTGGTTGTCTATCTGTGTTGTTACGGGCGCAGGAGTATGCCTTGTGGGGCGATTCGTCTACTATGAGGGTGTTTGATTCGGTGCTCGCGTTTGCGCTGCATTCTAAGCCTAAGGTAAGAATGAAAATTTTACATTTAATGATTTATTTTGTCATTTTTAGTGCACCATCTAACCGTATATCTTAGTTTAGTTTATTGACCGAACGAGCGAAGCGAGTGAGGTCTAGTGGCGAGACGGTCGGTCGGTTGTACCTATGTATCTATGTATCTATGTATGTTTGTTCGACGATAACTTGAGTACCGTTGCTCTGATCTTAATGATTTTTGGTACACGTGTAGTTGAGGTCCATAAATTTTTTAAGTTCGAACATGAGCAGGATCGGTCGTGGGGTTACGGAGATAGGGGGTGCAAAAGGGGATCTACATATATGGCAGGCAGACTATGGGGCAAATATACACGAGTGGGGTATCAAATGAAAGGGCGTAACTTCGGTGACAATAATATGGTACTATGGAACTGATATGATGATGGAGCTGGAAGGAATCCACAGGAATTTATCATCTCAGCGGTCATGTTTATATCAAACTCATTTGTATCAAAAAGGAAAAAAACGATTAGACCTTCTTTTATGATTAAAAAATGACAATGTCAGGTTTTCTTTCTGTCATTGTCGTAAAACATATTATTATGATTTCCAATTTTCAAAACCATTAGATAACTTTCTAGTATTTAAATTCTCTTTGATAACTTTAACTTCGTGATATTATAAGATTAAAATGGATGATCCATATTAGGTACCTACATAATAATATTATGGTTATCCTAAATTCAAATAATTCGCAAAAGTTTATAGTGCAAAGTCATGCACTCTTGGGTTCGCTCCCGATGGTCTTTGAAGGAGATGCTTGAACCAGCTATTAATCAGCAAAACTGAAGCCGAGGCGAAAATTGGTCGAATAGAAATGGACAATTCAACACACAAATAATTTTTCAATTCGAACCAGTAGTTCCTGAGATTAGCGCGTTCAAACAAACAAACAAACAAACAAACAAACTCGTCAGCTTTATAATATTATAGTAGGTATAGATTATTAATTTATTTCTTAATCAAGGGTTGGTTAACAATTGTGGTGGATAATATTAAATAGTATAGCTAGCCGATCTAGAGATTCTAATTAAAAAACTTGTGACTTGTGATTATTTTTATTATTTTTATTTACTATTAAATAGGGACTTATTAAATTATAGGACATAATAGTTCCACCGATAATATAGGTCTCAAACTTCTGTAATATATTTGTATCGAGGTAGGAGCCTCTCTCCTCTTTTCTTCGTTCGTTACGTTATGATGAGTACATAGGTACAAAAAATTTGACAATAAGAACTCAAAATTATCTTGGTAGCAAGATAGTCATATCATATTTGGACTCGTTTAAAGCACCTTAATAAGTAGGTATTCTAGCTTCTGAAGAATCAGCTGATATCTGGGATCAGGTGATGGAGCTGGAAGAAGGCACTCAACTTCAAAGAAATATGAACTCGTTGTCTTGATAAGTAGGCACTCTAGGTGTTAAAGAAGCAACTGATATCTGGGGTTTGGTACTATAGCCGGCGGAAGAAGACTATAGGAACTTATCTTTCGAAAAGTAAGGTCTATCGTGTTCACTTGATGAGTAGGTAGGTACTCCAGGTACTGACGATATGGTGATATAGACGGAAGGAGGCTTTAGGAGCTTTTTAATCTCACGCGATTTACATTCATAGTAGGTGCTTAGGTATTCCCCCGAGTATCTTATCTTCTTATCTTATCTTATATAATGGGGGCTGACAAATTGCCAGCAACACTTCGACCCAATGGGATCTTTTGTGTTCACCCCTACCTTGATGTTTCTTACTCTTTGAAGAAGTGGTCGACTAACGCGGTGATCCCACTGAGAGGAAGAAACGTATATTCCTCCGGTTTGGGTTACGCATTCCCAAGGAGGCTCATACGCTTCGCTGCAATGCTAAGACGTCGCATTCACACAGTACGTGCTCCATAGTTTCCCTGACATCACCGCAGGCTCTGCAGTCATTATTTGAAGTTAACTTCATTTTTAAAAGCATGTCATTGGTTCCGTAATGTCCTGTTAAGGCACCAACCACAGCTCGTGCTTTGCTTCTACTGTTGTTCAATATAAATTTAGAAGCCTCTCTGGTGCTGCTACCTATGAATTTCCTCGAATGTAGCAACCCTTGACTGATTTCCCACTCTTGCGTGTGTTTCTTATCAGCGTAATCCTTTACGGCCTTTATGATTGTGCATGCTGGAAGGCCCATACATGGTTTAGGTCCAAGCATAGCACTTGCCGATCCTGTCCTTGCTAGCTCATCAGCTTTCTCATTTCCTGTTATTCCTACATGGCCTGGGACCCATAGTAGTCGTAGTTTGTTCCTGCGGCCCAACTTGTTTAGGGTTTTTACCGCATTCAGGACCAATTTCGAGTTGACCTTGCAGGAATTTAAGGCCTTTAGTGACGCTTGACTGTCGCTAAGAATGTAGATAGTCTTATATACTCTTAGATACCCCCGAGTATCAATAAAACGCGAAATTAAAAATACGTGATTTAGCAAATTATGCTATGGAACTCATTTTCTAGACAGGATATGCCTAACGCGATTAGATTCGTGAAAAATATGTTTTGAAAGTATAATAGAGTCAGTGATGTCCAGGGTCTGATGATAGCGATACTAGACAAGACACCTATCATTTAAATAAGATACTTACACCGAAGTATTTGGAGTCTTTCTTCGTTATATCATACTTTACGCTGAAAACTAAAAATCAGTAAAAAAAAACTCGTGAGGTCTCAGTTCGGGGCGAACTACTAGTTATACTGGTAATAATTTTGAACTGAGCAATATGTCTCTCACAAAGCACTCTCAAGGATCAGTAATAAAAATGAGTTACAAAAAGAATACTTAATAATAATACCCCTATTATGAGTATTTGCACAGACATAACCTAGTAGCTAGGATCATCCACCAGCAACTTGCTCTTAAATATGGACTCGTGGACCAAGAGGTGCCATACTATCAATATGCACCCGCGCCAGTTCTAGAAAACGGCCGTGCCATGCTCTACTGGGACCGGTCTATCATCACGGACAGGACTATTGTCGCCAATAAGCCTGATATCGTGATAGTAGACCGGTCGGAGCGACGGGCAATACTCGTCGATATAACAGTTCCACATGACGTTAATCTCGTAAAGGCCGAAAAGGACAAAGAAACTAAGTACTTGGACTTGGCCCACGAGATTACCGCCATGTGGGACGTTGATTCGACGAGTATTGTTCCGATAGTTGTATCGGCAAACGGACTGATAGCGAAGAGCCTTGATCAACATCTGAAGAGGCTCTCGCTGGATGGTTGGGTCAAGGGTCAGATTCAAAAGGCAGTCGTTCTGGATACGGCACGTATCGTAAGAAGGTTTCTGTCTTTGCAGCCCTAACCATCGGTAGCCTGGGCCTTGCTTCGCTGCCGACGGTCTTCTAGGTTTAGGTTTTTATAATAATTTACTGTTTTATATGCAAAATTTATACGTTATTGTTAAGACTTGTAAATTTAATTTTATTTAGGTACCTAGTATGTAAGTGCTTAGATGGAATTTTTTTATAAGTTTATATAGTGATGTATATATTTTGTATTCAGTTTGTTTTTGTAAAAACCTAAATTTAAGAAAAATAAATTAATGAGTGAAAAATACCCCTTATTCCTAGATGGCGTTACCGTGTTTATATTTTACCTTTGTTTTTTTACATGAATAGTGTTATAAACATAAATAATGCTCCTGTGATCGCTCTTAATTACAATTACAACAAATTACAATGCCCCATCTTTTTTTTTTAATAATATCTGCTATCAGTCTTTCGAATATGATCAGATGTTGTGTAGGGAAATGACGGGCAGAGTGTTCTCCCTTCACTAAAGAAGACCCTCTTCATTTAAATGTCAGCCAGTTGCATGATGTGCTTTCTCTTAAGCCTTTTTTAATCTTAGGCTCGACTAGTTGGCTTGCCAGTAAGTTTGGGTGACTATTTAGTCTCTCTGTACAGTTTACAGTCTACTTTACAGTTTACTCTGTACTATTTAGTCTCTCTGTGTACAGTTCAATGCCCCATCTGCGTAACTTATTTTCAAAAGTTGCTGAAGGGATATTTTGTAGTATGTTTCCTTTAATTTGCCAGACTATGTTTGTTTCCAGGAATTGATCTCTTGTACATCGATTGGTATAAAAATTTAGGAGGAATATTTTTTTGGAAAAGATTCGATTCCCGGCTAGGGTAGTGACTTTTCCAAAAATCGAATGATGCAGTTTTAGTTTTTATTAAAATCGGACACGCAACTCCTTTCAGCATTTTTCGCTATCTCTTATAGTTAAGGCCCATGTAAAAAAATCACCTGTATACTGAATCTTTTGTCTATGGTATAAGTCTTGTATAGGTACTCGCTTATATTCCAGGTACGTAAAGCCGGTCAACATGCAGTCACATCAATATTACGTGGTAGCTGCTTCATGATACCAACAGAAGATCAAAAAACATCAGTAAGTATTCAATTAACCTTGTTATTACGTATCTCAAAAACTACTAAACTAATTTGGACATATTATAGTATGGAGATAGCCAGAACTTTAGAGACGTAGCCTACTTATGTGGATAAAACTGTAGGACGCAACTAGTCTGCATGAATTATCACTACATTGTATAAAAGAAAGTCGCTTCCTTCTGTCTGTCCCTATGTTAGATCTTTAAAACTATGCAACGGATTTTGATGCGGTTTTTGGAAGTGAAAACTTATTTTTAGCGCGGTACGCATATTTTTAGATGAGATAAAATCTCTGAACTCGCGACACCGTTACGAGACGCAGCTACAGTGTGTGCATATATGCATTACATATATTTTGTAGTTGTTTAGTAAGTTTTAAAAAAATTAAGTTTTAAGTTTAAAGTTTTTTTTTAATGAGTTTTCACTTCTGTCGGCACTCCCAGAGTGGAAGGTTTAGATGCATAATATAGCCGTGCGAAGCCGGGGCAGGTCGCTAGTCTTATATACTTAGCATGTATGTATTATACAAGCTCTACGTTGGCATGTAAATAAATGGTAATTTACCCTGTGTTTTTGTTTAACAGATACCTAAAAACCATCCGGCGGCGAACCGCGTAGCAGAGTTCTGCATCTCACAAATTAAGTCTGAAGCCCTCCTAGCGGGGCACAGGACTGTCCTACACACGCTCACTCTGCTCAGAGATGTCTTACCTGTCTTCACTAAGGAGTATATTAAGGTAAATAAAGACATCACCTGGCAGTAAACCTCATAGCATAATTCTATATTTCACAAATTAAGTCTGAAGCCCTCCTAGCGGGGCACAGGACTGTCCTATACACGCTCACGCTGCTCAGAGATGTCTTACCTGTCTTCACTAAGGAATATATTAAGGTAAATAAAGACATCACCTGGCAGTAAACCTCATAGCATAATTCTATATTTCACAAATTAAGTCTGAAGCCCTCCTAGCGGGGCACAGGACTGTCCTATACACGCTCACGCTGCTCAGAGATGTCTTACCTGTCTTCACTAAGGAATATATTAAGGTAAATAAAGACATCACCTGGCAGTAAACCTCATAGCATAATTCTATATTTCACAAATTAAGTCTGAAGCCCTCCTAGCGGGGCACAGGACTGTCCTATACACGCTCACGCTGCTCAGAGATGTCTTACCTGTCTTCACTAAGGAATATATAAAGGTAAATAAAGACGTCATCCGGCAGCGAACCGGGTAGCAGAGTTTTTGTTTCACAAATTAAGTCTGAAGCCCTCCTAGCAGGGCACAGGACCGTCCTACACACGCTCACTCTTCGCATATATGTCTTACCTGTCTTCACTAAGGAATATATTAAGGTAAATAAAGACATAACCTGGCAGTAATTCTATATTTCACAAATTAAGTCTGAAGCCCTCCTAGCGGGGCACAGGACTGTCCTACACACGCTCACTCTGCTCAGAGATGTCTTACCAGTCTTCACAAAGAAATATATCAAGGTAAATAGAGACATCCTCCAGTAGCAAACCGCGTAGCAGAATTCTCAATCTCATAAATTAAGTCTGAAGCCCTCCTAGCGGGGCACAGGACCGTCCTACACACGCTGACTCTGCTCAGAGATGTCTTACCTGTCTTCACTAAGGAATATATGTATAAAGGTAAATACAGACATCACCTGGCAGTAAACCTCATAGCATAATTCTGTATCTCACAAATGAAGCCCTCCTAGCGGGGCACAGGACTGTCCTACACACGCTCACTCTGCTCATGATGTCTTACTGTGTTTACCAAGGAATTTATGAAGGTTAATAAAGACATCACTCGGCAGTGACCACATAGCAGAGTTCTGTATCTCAAAAATTAAGTCGGAAGCTAACTTAGCAAGCCACAGTACCGTCCAACATGCTCAGAGATGTCTTTACATGTATTCAGCCAGCAGTAAACTCGTAGCAGAGTTCACAAATTATTTTTCTGTGTTAGTATTTACTCCACCACGCAAAATCTACTGAACCGATTACAATTAAACTTGGTATGTAGATATCTGGAGACCAGTTCCCCGATCGCCGTAACTTATGACGCATTAGTCGAGTGCACGTCCTATGACGTGCACGCAAACGATAATCGGTATTGCCGTAAAATGAAGCTACGCGTAACCGTCACTTTAACTGTACGTCTACTTCATCTACGCGAGTAACAAGCTGTTGCCGTACGTTTTTGACTAATCTTCCTATGTGACAATTAATTTAACATTTATGTCACGTCAAAATTTAGCGCGATACGGGAGCGCTCGAGGTTTAAGTTTGCGTGACGTGTGCGTCTTAAGAAATTAGGGCAATACGAAATCTATAGTTATGACGCAAACGCAGTCAAGACGCGCTGCATAAGAATACGGCGATGGGCATAGACTACTTTTTGTCCCGATATTCCCACGGTATCCTACTAATATTATAAATGTGAAAGTTTGTGTGTGTGTATGTGTGTGTGTATGTTTGTTACTCCTTCACGAAAAAACTATTGGACCGATTGCGATGAAACTCGGTATTTAGATAGCTGGAGACCTGGATTAACACATAGGCTACTTTTTATCTCAAACTTCCCACGGGATCGGGACTTACGCGGGTGAAACCGCGGGGCGCAGCTAGTATATATATAATTCTGCTATATTGTCAACAGTCAACTTGTGAAGCTATCCTGTCTCTAATGACACACAACAACGTCTACATAAAGACCTGCTGTCTTCACACTCTCCATGCGCTGTTCACAGCGGGATGTACTGGCAACGGAGGTCAGTATACTTCTTCTTCTTCTTATCTATACTAATATTATAAAGCTGAAGAGTTTGTTTGTTTGTTTGAACGCGCTAATCTTAGGAACGACTGGTTCGAATTGAAAAATTATTTATGTGTTGGATAATCCAATTTTCGAGGAAGGCTATAGGCTACTTTTTATTTTGATATTTCCACGGGATCGAGACTTACGCGGTAGTATATCATAATTAATTACTAATATTATGATTACAGGATACTTTACCTGCACCATAGTGCCATATTGTTTTACTGTAATTTCATGTTTGCATTTTTAGAATAAAATGACGTAACGTTGTTCGGTCTGTCCCAGTGGCTTCATAACACTTTAACCGTTTAGTTTGCACCCAACTTTTTTGTATCACTACTAATTTAAGAAAAAGGTTGTATTACTTTATCGTTAACTTTTACCTTGTCGTAAAAATATATAAGTGATTTTACTAAAAGATGTCTTGTATAATACCTAGGTGCTCCGGCGTCGCTAGTGTGTCAGATATCCCGCGCCCTGGTAGCGGCTCGACCTGCGAGCGGAGACGCGGGGCAGATACTACCTTGGACTGCTGTACTGCAACAGTCTTACGCGTGTTTAGCTAAGTATGTTCTCATTCTTATACTATTATAAATAATAAATAAATATTGCAGGACATTCCACACATCGCCATCTAGCCCCAAGCTAAGTAACTAGACTTGTGTTATGGGTGCTAGACAACGGATATACTACTTATATACTTTTCTTTTGTAAATATATACTTAATATACATACAGACACCCAGACCACAGACAAATATCTAAGCATAAATACTTGTCTGTGGCGGGAATCGAACCCGCAACCCTATGTTTGGCAGTCCGGCATGGTGACCATTGTGCCAACTGGGTCGTCATTATATATATACTAGCTTTTGTCTGCGACTTCGTCCGCGTAAAAGTCGAAAATGGACCAAGGAATCACGTTGTGCCACCCTTTTCACCACCTAAGGGGTATAATTTCGGAAAATCGTTTCTTATTGGATGCCTACGTCATACAAAGAACACACCCTCCAAGTTTCAGGTCTCTACGATCAGGGATTTGGGCTGATCAGTCAGTCAGTCAATCATTCTGTACAATTTTCGTTTCGAGTCATATATTTTAATCTCTTAAATTGCAACGAAACTTAGAAGGAGAATACATTTATTTATAGGGAATAACATAGGCTACCTTTTTAACCGACTTCAAAAAAAGGAGGAGGTTCTCAATTCGGTTGTATGTATGTTTTTTTTTATGGATGTTCTATTTTAATTTTCCCACGGAATCGGAACTTACAAGGGTGAAACCGCAGGGCTCAGCTAATATTTTTAGGGTTCCGTAGCTCAAAAAGTAATAAAAAGGAACCCTTATAATTTGTTTTTATCTTGTAGAGCTTGTTATTTCAATATTTCTCGCATTTTTTATTGAAATTCGTAAGTATAATATATTTTTTTTTATTGTTTCAGTTGTGATTTGAACCTGTGCGTCCCAAACTTACCTTTATTTGTGAATATATGTGTGTCTGAACTCTGGTTGTCTGATGTACAAGATATAAATAATGCAGCGACTAATGCTTTGAAGGTACGTTTACAAATATTTGAAGGTATATTATAAACGGAGCAATTAAAGTCACGTCGTTCTTATTAGCTACGACGAAGTACGGATCGGAAGAATTTTTAGCAACAATATTATTTAACTTATATAAATTACTAGCGACCCGTCCCGGCTTCGCACGGCTATATTATGCATGTATTATACATATAAACCTTCCTCTTGAATCACTCTATCTATTTAAAACCGCATCAAAATCCGTTGCGTAGTTTTAAAGATTTAAGCATACAAAGGGATATAGGGACAGAGAAAGCGACTTTGTTTTATACTATGTAGTGATAATAAAAATTAAAAAAAACATTTTTAAATTAGAATAATTTGTACTTGTAATAATGGCTCCTCAGGCGTTTTGGCATGGGGCTGTAGGCCTGAGAGAGCAACTGTTTTAAATAAAATAGATAAATCATTTATTGCATCACATAAAGGCAGATACATACATAATATGTATCACCACCATAATACTACTGAATTATATAAAAAAGCAAGTAACACATGGTAAAAAAAATGCAAACAGCAAATGTACATTGAAAGCGTGGTGAGCAGTGTGCCGCAGTGGTGCAATTGGGCAGTAGCTCGGTGTTGGGTTTGCTTATCAATCAACCATTTTTTTTACAGGTAATTCTAATGGATTGTGTTAAACCAGCCATAGAATCTGAACTGAATTTGAGCAAACACAAGTCTCATATTGAGAATATTTTCAAAACGATCGGCACAGGACTGGACAATCCCTTCAATCAGGCCATCAGGCATGTTATCATGACTTGCGCTGTTTGTTTTGAGGTGAGTAATATAAAAATTGGCTCAGCCGATACTGCCCCCTCAGACAAGATTGCTTTTTATTATTAATATCGCCAATCGCAATTTTTTCACAATGTTTTCCTTCACCGTAAGAGCAATGTCAATTACTTAGCGCACATACATTTTTCAAAAGAATAATCCCAAAAAAATAATGTTTTGTGTAATATGACAGAAATAAATGTAGGCATAATGTTCTGTGACCTGTGCAAAGCCGGGGCGAGTTACTAGTTGTAAATATGCAGCAATACAAATTAACTTCAGTAAAAAATATTAGTTGACATCAAAATTCTTAGCTGATTTTTTCCTTTAGACGCATAAAAGCAACTGCGCAAAACACCACCTCTACAAAAAACGCATAAGTAGCAAAATACCACATACGCATAATACCAACTACGCATAGCACCAACTTTTTTTTATATTGCTTACAGATAGCAAACGAAAGGGTAGCATACATACTCGGACCCCTTCTAAAGAAATTAAACGAAAGACGCGAAAGCCACAACTTCCATAACGAGAAAGAAGTGGAATTCGCGACCGGGTGCGCTGTAAAAACACTCGGCCCGCAATTTGTACTAAAAATAATACCTCTGCGAAGTTCACCGGACTCAATAAACCTAGAAAGAAGTTGGCTACTCCCAGTTCTGAAAGAAAAAATACAAAATTCGCACTTGAAATTTTTCGCTACGGAAATTTTGGAAATGGCAACTTTTGCACGGAAGAAATCTAGGGAATTGCAAAATAAGGATGTTGCCAGTTCGCATACTTATGATTTACTTTGTAATCAACTATGGGCGCTGTTGCCTTCATTCTGTAATGGCCCGAAGGATATTAAAGATGGATTTAAAAATATAGCTCGAGTTTTAGGGAATGTTTTGAAAGATAATCCGGAGTTCAGACTGTCTGTTATGCAAGGTTAGTATGTGGTTTTTAAAAACTTATTTATAAAATTTTGGTATAATTCGTATAACTGTTCCTACTAAGATCCCCCGTTACCCAATAACAAGCACTTTTCCCTGCCTCGGTCCAGAACCAATCTTGGGCGTCATCATTTTATCACAAGGGCTTGCTCGGAATTTAAGGAGATTAACTCTAGAAATTCTGTCATTGACATCTTCAATGACTGGTTACAGAAGTTTTTGAAGTGAAAACTTCTTATGGCGCGTTGGGCACTTTTGTGGGTGAGCATTTTCAGCCGCTCTCGCGACAGATTCGTAGCAATGAGATTTCGTAGCAAGGTCTACGGGCTGTAATACCTCTACGAAATTGTTATTTTTAACGGACGACTATTGACGGACGACAAATGTCGGACGACTATTTGTTGGACGACAAATGTCGGACGACTATTTTTTTTCATCTAAAACTCTTTTTGCGTATGGTTAGATACTCGTACTTAAGGAGTAAACTCCAGATATACAGATATACAGTTTTTTTTTTGTTAGCCTATATCGTCCCACTGTTGGGCAAAGGCCTCCCTAACATCTTTCCAAGCATTTCGGTCCTGGGCAAGGTGACTGAAAAGCTTTGGTTAGTCCTAGTCTTCAACTTACTTTAATTTAGTCCCTCAGTTAAGCCTTTAGAATTTGTTATTTTAACCAGAAACTAGAATCTGTTAAGTCAAAGTTGTGTATACCTATTATTGGTAAACACACTTGAATATTATTTCAGTAATGTTTTTCTTTATTCTTAATAAAGTCACGGGTGTATAGATATCTTCTATGAAAGCGTGGTACATGTTAGACCGCATTGTTACTACCATCGTGTGAGACTGTGTCAATCAATTATGTATTAAAAAAAACAGCGCACTCCGGGAGTGCAGGCAGAAGTGAAAACTGTGTATCTGTGTAAAATCTCATATGTCGCGAGAACATACGCAAAAAGAGTTTTGTCGTCCGACATTTGTCGTCCGACATTTGTCGTCCGTCAATAGTCGTCCGACAAATAGTCGTCCGTCAATAGTCGTCCGACATTTGTCGTCCGTCAATAGTCGTTCAACAAATAGTCGTCCGACATTTGTCGTCCGACATTTGTCGTCCGTTAAAAAATACCATATGTACGTCTTAATACACTCACAGCCAAATTAAAAACAGTAGGCCCAGGCATACATTTTCGCCGCGCCGTAGAGAGGGGATAGCTGTCTACTCTCCATCCGTCTTACGCTTTTTCGATCAGGTCAAGTGTCCTGACGCGAGTTTAAGATTTTATACCCATTACAGAAAAAGTGCTCAACGCCGCTAAAGAAGTTTTCACTTCAAAAAATTCAAATTTGTTTTTATTTGTAACAAATAGGCTCATTTTGATGATACCTACAACGATGTAACTGAGATGTAACTATTAACTGAATAAATCATTATTTCTTTTATTTATTTAACGGTATTAGTATACTTTGATTAGTGTGATTATTGATTAGTTGTTCATTGATTAGTTACATTGAGAGTGTTATAGGCTCCTTTTTATCTCGATATTCCCACGAAATCGCGTGAACCTCAAATTTCCTTTTTTCTAACAACTAATTACTAAAAAACCCTCTAAAAACCTTGAATTTTTAAATATATTTTTTTATTTTAGCTTTGAGAAAGTTAATAACTGGTTGTGACAATGACGAGGACAAGATGGAGTTGGCTCGGTTCGCAAAGAACTATCTACCTATATTGTTGAATGTATATATGTCGCCTGTGAAGGGCAGCACGGCTGAGGGTCAGAGGCTGGCGGCTTTGGAAACTATACAGGTAAATATATGGTTTTATAGTTTAAGACATTTTCTCTAAAATAATACTAGTAGTTCGCCCCGAACTGAGACCTCACGAGTTTTTTTCAGCGTTTATTATATTTCAGCGTAAAGTACTAAAATGTATAATATAACGACGAAAGACTCCAAATACGACAGGTCTATCTTATTTGAATGATAGGTGCCTAGTATCGCTATTATCTGACATTGGATGATTTAGAGAATCCAAACACGATAGGCATAACTTGTTGTTGTTAAGTTCTAAAAGCATAGGCCAGCTCAATCATCACACCCTGGACATCCGTTGACTCTTTATTTTTACTCAAGACATTTTGAATGTGTCCAACATAATATCCAGAAGATAGTAATTCCTTTCCTTCCTTCCTTATGTATCTACTTATCATAATGTTACGTAAGAGGAAACGAGAAGACAAGCTCGAGAACGAGAATATATTAGAGAAGTTTGTGGCCAATATGTCCTGTAATAAGTCCCTAAACTAAAATATAACAAGTCAATAAAAATTATAAAAAAAATTGTCACAAATTTTATAATTATCAGAGTCTCTAGATCGGCTAGAACCGAACATTCCTACTATTTAATACTATCCACCACTATTATTGTAAAACAGCCCATGATTATGAAATAAATAATTATAGGAAATGAAGCAAAGAGAGTTCGGACGATTTGGGGCAAAGTAATAAATTTCTATAAATTTTAAATTTAAATAAATTTGGATTAAGAATATTGTAAATAGTAAGCGTGTTACATTGTGAATTTGTGATGCTACACCTTCGTTATTTTTCTTTTGCAATCACAATGTAACACGCTTACTATTTAAGTACAATATTCTTAATCCAAATTTATTAGATTTTATTTTCTATTTTTTAGTTGGACTTTTTTTATTAAAGCGTGTTTTTTTTAGTTTTTTATTCTATTAATTTATTTTATACTTTTTGGTCTTTGATAACTTAATATGTTAGATCGGACCCTGGTTACTATTGAAAGACAAACTACTCGTCAAGACGATTCTAACGAGCCTAAACTCGATGAGGTTGTGTCGTTTCATTGCGAAGTTCCTATGACCACCTTCCAGTTCCATCATCAGACCCTGGTTACCATTGAAAGACAAACTACCCGTCAAGGCGATTCTAACGAGCCCAAACTCGATGGGGTTGTGTCGTTTCATTGCGAAGTTCCTATGACCACCTTCCAGTTCCATCATCAGACCCTGGTCACCATTGAAAGACAAACTACTCGTCAAGACGATTCTAACGAGCCCAAACTCGATGGGGTTGTGTCGTTTCATTGCGAAGTTCCTATGACAACCTTCCAGTTCCATCATCAGACCCTAGTCACCATTGAAAGACAAACTACTCGTCAAGACGATTCTAACGAGCCCAAACTCGATGAGGTTGTGTCGTTTCATTGCGAAGTTCCTATGACCACCTTCCAGTTCCATCATCAGACCCTGGTTACCATTGAAAGACAAACTACCCGTCAAGGCGATTCTAACGAGCCCAAACTCGATGGGGTTCTGTCGTTTCATTGCGAAGTTCCTATGACCACCTTCTAGTTCCATCATCAGACCCTGGTCACCATTGAAAGACAAACTACTCGTCAAGACGATTCTAACGAGCCCAAACTCGATGGGGTTGTGTCGTTTCATTGCGAAGTTCCTATGACAACCTTCCAGTTCCATCATCAGACCCTGGTCACCATTGAAAGACAAACTACTTGTCAATACGATTCTAACGAGCCCAAACTCGATGGGGTTGTGTCGTTTCATTGCGAAGTTCCTATGACCACCTTCCAGTTCCATCATCAGACCCTGGTTACCATTGAAAGACTAACTACTCGTCAAGGCGATTCTTGACGAGTAGTTTGAATGAATGAACTATGAAGTATGGATAATGAGATAATTCCTGCAGATTCCCTCCAGCTCTATCATCAGATCAGTTCCATGGTACCATATTATTGTCACCGAAGTTACGCCCTTTCATTTGATACCCCACTCGGGTATATTTGCAGTATAGTTTGTGTGCCATATAGGTAGATCCCCTTTTGGACCCCTATCTCCGTAACCCCCTGACCGATCCTGCTCATGTTCGAACTTAAAAATTCTATGGACCTCAACTACTTGTATACCAAAAATCATGAAGATCAGAGCAACGGTACTCAAGTTATCGTCGAACAAACATACAAACATACAAACATACGAGCGACCGACCCTTCTCAACACTAGACCTCTCTCGCTTCGCTCGTTCGGTCAACAATTCGCTTATAAGAGAAAACAGAAAATAATCATATAGTTATGAGTAAATGTACGGTACTTACTTAAATACAAACAAATATGTACTACCTACTCCTACGTACAATCCACGGTCAAAAGTCTCTACCCACCGTAATGTTTAAAATCCTGTGCATCATCACTATTTAAACATTATAACAAGGTAACCTGTGGATCGAACCCACGGCAGTTGGCGGCTTATACCACTCGGCCAACTAAAGACATTGCTAATAATGTTGAAAATAATAATCACACTGAGTACTTTTAATTTAAGTATTTAAGTTTGTGTGTAACGTGTATTAGAAGAAGGTCGTAACTCCAATACTTGTTGATAGTATTATTGTAGCAAACTGATCATTTACTTAAGACCGATACTGTACTTATAGTCTAGGCAAGTAATTATAATGCGATTAACAAATCAAATACTGCAATTTATTGAATGTACGAAACTCAGATGCAAGTAAACGATAGGTTGCTATAGATACGCAAATAAACGAATGCTAAGCCACTTACCGAAACGAAATCGTAGATATATTTTTTTACAATAATTTAGCACACACTCACACATAATAAGGTATGTAATATATACTCAGGGATATATCACTTATATACTTTTCTTTTGTAAATAATACACATGTAATATATATAAAAAAACCAGGCCAATACAACACACGAAGACAAATATCTAAGCCTAAATACTTGTCTGAGGCGGCAATTGAAACCCGCAACCCTGTGTCTGGCAGTCCTGACCATTGTGCCAACTGGGTCGTCTTGTCTTATACTACGTAGTGATAGTAGTGACGACTTAGTTGGCACAATGGTCACCATGCCGGACTGCCAAACACAGGGTTGCGGGTTTCGATTCCCGCCTCAGACAAGTATTTATGCTTAGATATTTATCAGTGGTCTGGTTGTTTCTATAATAAATAAATAAATAAATATTGCAGGACATTCCACACATCGCCATCTAGCCCCAAGCTAAGTAACTAGACTTGTGTTATGGGTTCTAGACAACGGATATACTACTTATATACTTTTCTTTTGTAAATATATACTTAATATACATACAGACACCCAGACCACAGACAAATATCTAAGCATAATTACTTGTCTGTGGCGGGAATCGAACCCGCAAACCTATGTTTGGCAGTCCGGCATGGTGACCATTGTGCCAACTGGGTCGTCGTTCTATGTATTATAAGTATTTATTTACAAAAGAAAAGTTTAGAAGTAGTATATCCGTTGTCTATAGCACTCATAACACAAGTCTAGTTACTTAGCTTGGGGCTAGATGGCGATGTGTGGATTGTCCTGTAATATTTATTATTTATAGTGATTATTTTTCCTTTCTAGATATACCTAACGATAACAGACAAGAATCTAACAGAAGAATTATTTAACAATGCCCTAACACAACTAGAAAGTTCAAAAGAAAATCACTTCCAACGAGAAGCCGTCCTAGACATAATACGCCTATTAGTCCTATATCAAAACAGCGATGCAATAGCTAAACTATTCGACGATTGGGTCTATCCATTATGCGAAACGGTCCTAGAAGACCCGAGGAAATTCAAAAAGGCCAAAAAAGACCAGAAAAATGCCGAAAAAGACCAAGAGAAAATGGAAGATGATACAAATAAATCTTTGAAATACAAAGAAAAGGTGAAATTACTAGAAATGGAACATAAGAAGGCTTATAGGATTTTAGAAGAGATATTCAAGAGTGAAAATGAATGTTGTAAGGAGTTTTTGAAAGAGAATTATAAGAAGATTAAAAAGTTATTGATGAATTCGTTGAATAAAGTTGCTGATAGCAGTAAGGCTGCTAGATTACGGTAAATCACTACATAGTCACTACATAGTATAAAACAAAGTCGCTTTTTCTGTCCCTATTTCCCTTTGTATGCTTAAATCTTTAAAACTACGCAACGGATTTTGATGCGGTTTTTTTAATAGATAGAGTGATTCAAGAGGAAGGTTTATATGTATAATATAGCCGGGCGAAGCCGGGGCGGGTCGCTAGTATAAAATAAAGTCACTTTTCGCCGTCCCTATTTCCCTTTGTATGCTTAGATCTTTAAAACTACGCAACGGATTTTGATGCGGTTTTTTTTTAATAGATAGAGTGATTCAAGAGGAAGGTTTATAGATAACACATGCATAATGAAGCCGTGCGAAGCCGGGGCGGGTCGCTAGTCTATACTAATACTAGATGTGCCCCTCGGTTTCACCCGCGTAAGTCCCGATCCCGTGGTAATATTGGGATAAAAAGTAGCTTATGTGTTAATCCAGGTCTCCAGCTATCTAGATACCGAGTTTCATCGCAATCGGTGCATAAGTTTTTGTGTGAAGGAGTAACAAACATACATACACAAACTTTCACAATTATAATAATATTAGTAGGATTATAAAGCTGAAGAGTTTGTTTGGACGCGCTAATCTCAGGAACTAGGAACTAGGTTCGAATTGAAAAAAATCTTTTTGTGTCGGATAGTCCATTTATCGAGCAAGGCTATAGGCCGTGGAAATATATATTTGATATTTCCACGGGATCGAGACTTACGCGGGTGAAACCGCGGGGCGCAGCCAGTTATAAATAATGTCCCCAAAAATAAATAATACCATAAGAACGCCCGGCCGAGCTACATTAGGTTTACTTTAGATTTTATTTTCGTTACGGAATTTCTTGATTCGGTCACCGCGCTCAAAGCCTGCGGTAAAAGCTATGCAATAGATTAAAAGTATTGGCGTATTTATCAGTTATCTGGCTACCATAATACAAGCGAAGTTACTTAGCTTGTGGCTAGATGGCGCTATGTGAAATCCCATATATTAATTTTTATCTTATCCCCCAGGTGTATAGAACATCTAATAAGTTCAATACCATCTATAAACCCGGACAGCAAGCTGCTGAAGAGTGCCATTGCTGAATCAGTGATATGCACTAAGGACATCAACTCTAAGTGCCGACAGTGCGCCTTTAATCTTATTAGTACTGTGGGCAAGATTTTAAAGGATAAGCAAGGTGGTAAGTGGAATTCGGCAAGTGATCGGACCATGTTGTATGGAAGACTAACTTAATTTTTTTTGTTTTTAGTATTTGTTGTTATAGAAAGAAGAAAGATAGAAAACATATATTTGGACAAGCACACGACATAAGACAATCAGAAAAGTAGTAACAAACATAAAAGCACTAAAACAAAAGTTTAAAATAAAATAAAAAATAATAATAAAAACAAAAAAAAAATTAATAGGAAAAAAGATTTATACAAAGAAGAAATAAGATCTAAGGAGCCGTGTGCCTCCAAAAAGGTTCTGCCTCAGCAATGATAGCTGCACCAACATTTAGCTGACACAGCCGCTCTGGTCTTCCGGCAGGACCCTTTACGGATGACGTTTCGCAAATGTCACAAATAAAAGAAGCCACTTATAGCGGCAACAGAAATACATCATCTGTATTTCTATTTGTGTATATGCTTAAGCCTTGTCATTATTATGCCAAACACAGGGTTGCTGGTTTGATTCCCGCCTCCGAAAAGTATTAATACTTACTTAGATGTTAGATATTTGTCTGTAGTCTGATTGTTTCTATGTATTATAAGTATATATTTACAAAAAAAAAGTATATAAGTAGTATATCCGTTGTCTAGCACCCATAACACAAGTCTAGTTACTTAGCTTGAGGCTAGATGGCGATGTGTGGAATATCATGTAATATTTATTTATTATTTCTTTTCTTACCAGGAATGCAGGCCTACGTGACCTTACTAACATCAGGCCTTGCAGCGAATGTACCTAGAATCACCAGCGCCACTTTGCGAGCTATCGCCTCTGCTTTGTTCAATTACTCCGAGGAAATGGGCTTGGAGACGGTCCAGGGTCTGATGGAGAAGGTGGCTGAACAGCTACTCACAAATAATAGGGAGATTGTTGCGGCTGGACTTAGTTTCTTAAAGGTAAATATTTAAATAGAAATAGAAAACATTTATTCGCAACAAAAACTTACCATATAGACTAAATAAACTACTAATAAACGTGAAAGTTTGTATGTATGGATGTGTGAATGTATGGATGTTTCTTACTCTTTAACGCAAAAACTACTGAATTGATTTTAATGAAACTTTACAACAATAATATAGCTTATACATCAGAGTAAGACATAGGCTATAATTTATTAAGATATTGTGTGAATTGTCCAAAATATAACGCAAAATGTCGAAAAAATTGACAATTTGACAACTGTCTAATGTCACTTTGATATCTGCCAAATGTCACTTTGACATCTGCATCTTAATTTTCCTCATATATTTTCACGGGATCGGGACTAACGCGGGTGAACACTAGCCGCAAGCTAAGTCATATACTGCATATGGTTGTCCTGCGATGTGTGGAATGTCCTGCAATATTTATTTACTAGCTGCGCCCCACGTGTTCACCCGCGTTAGTCCTGATCACGTGGGAATATCCAAATGAAAAGTAGCCTATAGCCTTCCTCGATAAATGGACTATACAACACAAAAATTTTCAAACCAGTAGTTCCTGAGATTAGCGCGTTGATCTCTTCAGCTTTATAATATGAGTATGAATTTATTTTTCCATAGGTATACACAAAAGTCCTTCCCACAGACGTCCTAGCAGGAAGTCTTCCCCTAATCTTCAAGACTCTCTCAACAATGTCTGAAGACTGCAAGCGTAATTCGAGACTCGAAATAGGGTACTTCCTTAACAAAATGCTAAGGAAGTATGGATCGGATACAGTGGAGAAACTGGTGCCTGCTAGCGATGAGGTTATGCTGAGGAGGTTGAGGAATTTGAGGAAGATTGAGAATAGGAAGAAGAGGATTAAGGATGGAGAGAAGTAAGTGCTTATTTATACTATACTAGCGACCCGTCCCGGCTTCGCACGGCTATATTATGCATGTATTATACATATAAACCTTCCTCTTGAATCACTCTATCTATTAAAAAAACCGCATCAAAATCCGTTGCGTAGTTTTAAAGATTTAAGCATACAAAGGGATATAGGGACAGAGAAAGCGACTTTGTTTTATACTATGTAGTGATAGTGAAACCCATTTGCAAGGTACGTTTGTTGTCCTGCCATATTTATTTTATTTTCGTATCGCTTCTGCAATATACTTCATTTTTTTATTTAATAAATTTTATGTTAAATGTTTTTCTTATTAAATTAATTTAATATTTTTAATATAGCTCTTCCTACATTTCTCTTAGGCCTTATTTTCTGCGCTAACATTCATTACATAAGTTCACTAATTGAGTTTAATTTCAACTATATTAACACTTTAATTTCTAACTACTCAGAGAACAAGAATCAGATTCCGACACGGAACAAATACGCGGTACATCGAAGACTCTCGAAGAAATCCTCAAGGACTCCGACTCGGAGATGGAATTCCTTGACGAAGAACAGCCTCAGAGGAAACCCAAGAAAGGCAAGACCCAGGCGTGGATACAGGACGACCCGGACAATATTGTAGACTTGGCTGATGTATCCGCTGCTAGGAAAATTACAGGTAAAGTCATTTATTTTGCATTGATAAAATACTGTATAAGGAATCCTCAAATACTCCAACACTGACATGGTACTCCTTGAAGAACAGCATCAGAGGAAACACAAGAAAGGCAAGACTCAGGCTGCTGATGTGCTGCTAGGAAAATTACAGGTAAAATCATTTAAATTGCATTGATAAGAGACTGTAGAAGAAAGCAATCCTCAAAGACTCCGATTCTATGATGGTATTCCTTAAAGAACAGCCTCAGAGGAAATCCAAGAAAGGCAAGGCCCATGCGTGGAGACAGGCCGACTCGAATAATATTGTAAACTTGGCTGATGTATCCACTGTTCAAATCCTACGAGAGTCAAAGACTTTTAGAAAACACTTCAATATTTTATTGCATTTCTTACAGCAACTGACCCAACCAAGAAACAGAAAACAACCGAAGCAAAAATTCAAAAGAAAAAAGATGGCGGTTTCAAGACCGCGCCGGACGGACGACTGATCATCGCTGACGAGAGTGACGACGAAGCTGACGATGCTGTCAAGCCGAGCGGAGATATTGATACGGATACTGACGATACTGGTAACTACTAACAAATTGGTCTCTATTCGCTGATATTGGCTTGATCGGCACTGTATTTTGGTCCCATGGTCATACTGATGTTGGTATGATCGGCACACTAGTTAGATCTCATCGGCGTACTGATGTTGGCTTCATTAGGACATTATTGGTCCTATCGGCACACTGATGTCGACTTGATTGGCACACTATTTTAGTCCTATCGGCACACTGATGTCGACTTTATTGGCACACTATTTTAGTCCTATCGGCACACTGATTTCAGCTTGATCAGCACACTGCTGTAGCCAGACTGTTGACTGTTTATGAAACTGATGATGCTTTCCAGCCGAGCAGTAATATTGATACAAATACTGACTATACTAGTAACTACTAATATGTTGCTCCCTCTTCAAATTATAAACTACATGCCTTGTTGCTATACTTTAGATTTAAACACCCGAATTAAATAATCAGCAATTTATTTTCTCTAACGAAAGCAAGAACAATCGTGACAAGATAACGGACCGTCAAGTGTTACCACATATAAAAACACACACATATTATTATATTATTATTAAAATATATTTTTAACACTTCTCATATCGGCTTGTCTGCAACACTGATGTTGGGTTGCTTGGCAAACTGATGTTGGCTTAATCGGCACACTATTTTCGTTCTATTGACACACTAAAGTCAGCTGAATCGGCCCACTGACGTGATTTGGCACACGGGATGTCAACATGTTCAGCCCATTGAAGCCAGGAAGGCACATTAATGTTGACTTGATCGGCTCAGCATACTAATGATAATTCAAACTTATAACAGATAACGAAGAGAAACCGTCAAAGCTAGTAAAGCCTGGTACGAAACGCCGTTACGATGACATCCTGAGCGTGAAGAGCGGGAAGTCCTCTCGGTCTCGAGCTTCCACAGTCACAGTCGGCTCCAAGTACAAGGCAGGCGGGAAGGGGATACACAGGTAATATATTAGCATCACTACATACACACAACACATCCCTACACTCGACACTCATACTCATTAATATTTACACCCGACAAACATACACACTCACTCACTTACACAAAGTCACTTTACAATAATAAATTTCATAGTATTTAATAGACATAGTAGGCATAATCAGTTTTAGCATTGTAAATTAGTAGGTATATTATAATCCCAAAGCGAGTCGCTGTAACCCCGCTGTACAGGCTCGTTAGAGACCTAGTGTGGGGGACAGAGTTCCCTAAGGGTACTTGCTCAATACTCATGTCATCATACATGACAAAAGCTGTATTGATTTGTTTGTTTTTATTTGCTGTTACCCAATTCATTGTATTTTATAGAAATAAAGATTTATTTATAATGTTTTCCGATATGCGGCGTCTTAAACTCTTCCTGCCACTTAGACACAGGTTTCTTCCATATGAAGTAACAGGAGTTGCACATAAATGCTTAAGGACGACGATTTCCTGGTGTAGCTGTGAGATTTGTTGTTTTAGTTGCATATTATCTAGTATTACATTGTCTAATTCATGTTGAGTCGAGTTAAGTTGCGTTTTTAAATCATTAATTTCCTCTGTCATATTGCTGGAAAAAATGTTTGTCGATAAATCCAGACTTTGTCCATGCAAGTCTTCTGACAAGGAACTATTAAAAGAATTTTGTCTTATAGATTCCATTGAGTTAGATTTAATTTTTTGTTGTTTCCGAAGTGTAACGTATTTCATGGTAATGACTCCTTTCTGTTGGTACAATCGGTAAGAACTAGTAGCGACCTCTAACGTCCACTAGAAGAAATTAATATCCAAACAAAGTACCAGTAGCGAAACACAGTGAGTAAACGATTAACTGTGACTGCGTCGGTGAAGTCATTCACAACATACTGCCAGCGACATCTAATAGTGAGTAGACGAACTATTTTTTTTCTTTAAATCTGATGTCGGTTGTTTTAAAAATAATGTGAATAATAAAGTAAACGGTCTTTATTGCACAATAATTCCAAAATAATAAGTATTTTAGAAGGTTCACAGTTTGTAGTGTCTTGAGTGAAAAATTAACGATGATAATAAGTGATCGAAGTGTTTGTTTGGATTAATAGTGCACTAATGTAAGTGTTTAAACTCACTGATTGTTGTCCAGCATTATTCACACATAACAGCTCACAGTTTTAACACTTTGCCGAGATAACAGTTTTAGTTGATTGTTGTATTTAAAACGTACTCGTAGAAACAGTTTCTAAGTCTTTTACACTAGTTTGACTATTTAACAAAATATAATTATCAAGATCGCGATGTTGTTGTGAGATGTTGTTGAGACGAATTAAAGCACGAGCTGTGGTTGGTGCCTTGACAGGGCATTACAGAACCAATGACATGCTTTTAAAAATTAAGTCTTCAATAATGAATGCAGAGCCTGCAGTGATGTCATAAAAACTATGGAGCACATTATGAATGCGAGGTCTTAGCAGCGAAGAGTATGAGTCTCCTTGGGAATGCGTATCGCAAACCGGAGGAATATAGGTTTCTTCCTCTTAGTAGGTTCACCGCGTTAATCGACCACTTCTTCAAAGAGTAAGAAACATTGAGGTAGGGGTAAACACAAAAGATCCCACTCTGATGTAAGATAATATGTTACTTTAATCAATGAAGAATCAAATCTGCCAACTACTAAGAGCTTTCCTAGATTAAATTTGAAGGGAGCGGAGGTGGCTCGCGAAACCAAACTTTGTTTTTAAGTTCTTTTGCAACAAGGAGCGGTGTTGGCTTAGTGGTAGATTCCTCGACTTTTATTTCGAAGGTCGTGGGTTCGAAGCCCGGTCAATAGATTTTTCGTACGAAAAATGAATGTGCGCTACTTGACATTGCTCTTACGGTGAAAGAAAATATCGTGATGAAGCCCGCGGCTTAGTTGGTTCCAGACGTTTTGAGGAGTACTTTCCTCTGATCACTTGTTATAAAAAAATCTAATTTAAGGTTATACGTTTTCCCTACTAAATGTTTTAGAGATTCCTACGTTTTATACTGAGATATTTAACTTATTATGACTTAAAGTAGGCCTAATTTAAGCTATTGTAGGGGCAGACCAAAAATATCACTGTTTAACATCCAGGAAGTACTCTGTTTCAGCGTGAAAAAAGAGACCAATTTTACGTATGTGGTGGTGCACGGTTATATTGACATATGGTCATAGTGTGAGTGACGCATAGATGTGTGGAAACACGCGACGTTGTCGCGTTGTGTGTGGAAGCAGGAACACGCAATTACGCTAGAGCAGAGCCGCAATACAGTTTGCTGGATAAGGGCGACGTTGCCTCTCCGTCTAATCTGTCTAATAAAAATCAAAATATTTTCAATTGCATGATATTCAACTCAGTGCTGCCAGACCTACACCTGCAAGATTTTATGTAACTTTTGGCACTGTCGCGTCACTTTTGATACTTGAATTATACATTATTTTGATAGACTTATCAAATTATCACTTTACGTATATAATAAATAAATAAGCATTTATACTTGTTTGCATTTAATTAATAGTATAAAAATATAATAAAATATAAATGAAGTATAGTAATTCGCGAGAAAAAAAACCAAGCAGTCTTGTTGTTTTTTTGGTACTGTTTGTTGTACACACTGGCAACATACACCCAGTCGATACTTTGCCTCGCACTAGATGCGCGCTTGTTACCTAGGTAACGGAGAGTCAACAGAGATGTCAAGTAGTCAATAAATAGAAAAACCAAAAATAAAATATTATAATCATTTATTATATTCCTACTATTGTGTTTAAAGTGTCATCCATCTGAGCACCTACTGAAAATAAACCTTGAGGGAATTTTAGTGTCTTGTAAGTGATTGAATTATTAAACACAAGTTGGGCCGTAGGAACAAACTACGACTACTCTGGGTCCCAGGCCATGAAGGAATAGCAGGAAATGAGAAGGCTGATGAGCTGCAAGAACAGGATCGGCAAGTGCTATGCTTGGACCAGAACCATGTACGGGCCTGCCAGCATGCACAATCACAAAGGCCGTAAAGGATTACGTTGATAAGAAACACACGCAAGAGTGGGAAATCAGTGAAGGGCTACTACATTCGAAGAAATTCATAGGTAGCAGCACCAGAGGGGCTTCTAAATTTATATTGAACAACGGAAAAAGCAAAGCACGAGCTGTGATTGGTGCCTTGACATGGCTTTACAAAACCAATGACATGCTTTTAAAAATGAAGATAACTTCTAATATTGACTGCAGAACCTGCGGTGATGTCAGAGAAACTATGGAGCACATCCTGTGTGAATGCGCCGTCTTAGTGTCGAAGCGAAGGAGACCCATGGGCCTCCTTGGGAATGCATATCCCAAACCGGAGGAACATAGGATTTTTCCTCTTAGTGGGATCGCTGCGTTAATCGATCCCAAGGGGTCGAAGTGTTGCTGGCTATGTCAGCCCCCGATATAAGATAAGATAGAACTAATTTTAAATAAATAAACCTTTTTGTACATTACTTTGTCTTTATTTTTCTCTTTTCATTCAGACCTAGTACAATTTGCATAGTTCAGAATTCGTCCTAGTTTAAAAAAAAAAGATTACTAACAGTACCTACCATAAAATTGATCCTGTTTTAGAAAATTTATTCAAAAATATATTTTCATAAAAAAAATCTATTTGTATCGAGATTTGAACCGGGGCTCTTCAGAACACTACCCCGCCGCTCTAAATGACTACACCAATCGGTATCTGTAGGACTACGTCAAATATAGTCTATAGTTGCTACAGTTTATTGTTTTGTATGTGTGCGTGTCATTTATATCGTGACAAGAGTTAAAAATTGTACTCTGGAAATACATTAAAATGTGACTTCCAAAAAATTAAATTATGTTTGAAATATGTTCAGAGCAAACTAGAAAACAGGCAACATATATACAAATACTTTAATTCCACGTCAATTATAGCAAAATAAAATAAAAATATACTTTCGGGAAAACAAGCGCCTTCTAGCGGAATACTTTGCTTAGCGATACGAAACGATCAACCTTAAGTAAAAAAAATATAAGTTTTTTTAACTTGTTTTTTTTCCATCCTCAGGCCTTTAGGATCAGCGGCATCAGTCAGCTCGACGATCGGGACAGAATTCAAATCTAAAAAGGCTAAAGGAGACATCAAGAAGAAAGGGAAACACGATCCCTACGCGTATCTACCCTTGTCTAGAAAGAATCTTAATAAAAGGTAAGATTTTTTCAATTTCAATAAAATACGAAGCACGTCTTCCATTAGTTCTGTTAACGAATGTTTATGCAAAATTTGAAGAAGATTGAACCAGGGAATCACATTGTCCCATATAAACTTTGCCCCCTTTTTTCACCCCCTAAGGGGTAGAATTTCGGAAAATCGTTTCTAAGCGTATGCCTATATGTCATACAAAGAACACCCCTTCCAAGTTTCAGGTCTCTACGATCAGTGATTTAAGCTGCGTTGATCCGTCAGTCAGTCAGTCAGTCAGGACAAAGCATTTTATATATTTTATATATGACTAGCTGTCCCGGCAAATGGTCACCAAGGTGTCCCTCAGGGATCTGTTTTGGGGCCTTTGTCCTTTCTCATCTATATTAATGACAGAGTCCCGCGGTTTCACCCGCGTAAGTCTTGATCCCGTGGGAATACCGAAATAAAAAATATCCTATATTACTTCCAAGGATTTAATGTATCATCACACCAAGTTTCATCAAAATCAACCCAGTAGTTTCGGAACCTAATCGTTCAAAAAAATATTTATATATCTCTTTATAATATAAGTGTACTAGAATAATGTAAATAAGTACTATAATTTATATTAAATTTTACAGGAAAAAGGCAGTCACATCGAAGCAATTCAAGGGTGTAGTCAAATCCAAAACGAAAGTAGGAAAGATCAACAAGAGAAAATGAAATAACTAAGGAAAAGTGTATTTAAAAAATAAATTCTAACTTATAAATACTAAAGATTGTTTGTTTCTTCCTCTTTCACAGTCAAACGGCTCGACCGATTTTGGTGAAAATTTATACAGGAATAGTTCATAGTATGGAGAAAGACTTTAGCTACTTTTAACTCGGCTAAAACAGCGAGGCGCAACTAGTATTATCAAATATATTATAAACATTTTTTAGCTACTTACTTGTTTAATTAAAGTTACTAATCCCTTAATAATTAAAAAAAACCCAAAAGAAACTTAGGTTCATTTCGAGATATGAAGCAAAACGCATTTTTGCTTATTACGTTCATGTTTCTAAATGAATTGTTGTAATGTTTTCAGATTATAGGACAAAAATTCTCAAATCAAAAATTTTATATCTTATTACTTCTACGAATAGAGTTTTAATGTAGTTTTAAAACTTAACTAAATTTTGACCAAATGTCAGTTGAATCACTTTGCTTCTACACTATCGACTCTTCTAGTTTCAGAGTTTTCGTGATGAGTATTTTTCTATTAGATAAGTAATTTGCAATGCATGCCTTTTAAAAAAATTACCCTGTATACTTATCAGGGTTCGAAAATATCCGATATTTATAATAAATATCAAAATGTCGGATTTTTTTTTATATATATTCGATTTAAAGGTATAAAAAATGTGATATTTACATGATATTTATCCATTTTGTATGACAGCCATATTGTTATTTTATTGTATTATTTATGTATACTGTTTGCATACCTATGTTTTATAAATATAATAAATTAATGATAAATTATTTTAAAAAATTGACTTAAGATTAACTCAATTTTGACTAAAATGTCAGTTGGATCACTTTGCTTCTACACTATTGACTTGTAGTTTCAGAGTTTTCGTGATGAGTATTTTTCTATTAGATTAGTAATTTGAAATGTATGCCTTTTAAAAAAATACCCTGTATACGAATCAGAGGTAACTCCTTGAAACACCTAACGCCAAACGATACAAATTGGACCAGAATCGATTACTTCCGTTTTCGACTACGCCTGCCGTCCAGTCTTATTTAGGTCACACTCTAGCCTTCAACTCTCCCTGCCTATCTAATACATACAAAGAATAGGTAGTTACGTACAGTATAGGTCGTAAGTCTATTATCAGTTTGCTACAATAATACTTTCAACACGTATTGCACTTACGACCTTCTTCTAATAGACGTTACACACAAACATAAATACTTCAATTAAAAGTACTCAGTGTGATTATTATTTTCAACATGTTAGCTATGTATTTAGTTTTTGTGAGTGGTATAAGCCGCCACCCGCTACACCAACCGTCTCGTGGGTTCGATCCACAGGTTACGTTGTTATAATGTTCAAATACACAGTAAAAGCACAGGATTGTAAACGTTACGGTGGACAGAGACTTTAGACCGTTGATTGTACCTATTACATTCTTGTATTTAACATCTTACTTCTGAATAGCTCCATTGTCTTAGTTCCCACAGATAACTTGCCTTCTTTACAGTTGAGTAATTTAGTTCTTTTTATGGTAATTATGTTCACTGTTGCTATTTTCTTACGAAAAATGTATGTGCATGACACACGGCTCTGGCTCTTACGGTGAAGGAAAACATCTTGATGAAACCCACGGCGAAGTTGGCTCCACACGTATTGACAAAGTCTTTCCTCTGGATATGGTCGACTAAGCGGAGAGGGTGGTATATAGGTGCTGGGCAAACCTACCCCATCCTCAGGTAAAAAGGATCCAACTAAAGAAAAAAAAGCTGCGCTCCGCAGTTTCACCCGCGTAACTCCCGATCCCGTAGGAATAGCAAAATGAAAATTAGCCTATAGCTTTCCTCGATAAATGGACTATCCAACATACAAGAATTTTTCAATTCGAACCAGTAGTTCCTGAGATTAGCGCGTTATAACGAACAAACTCTTTTCAGCTTTTTATTATAATACTAGCTGTCCCGGCAAACGTTGTTTTGCCGTATAAAAAAAAATGTGATAAATGAAGAACCTATCGACCGATTTTGTGCAAACTTCACATAAACCATCTACTAAATAGTCCGAACAAAGCTTAAACATTTGGTCTGGATAGGTGAGCCCGTTCTTGAGTTATAAAATTACAACGAAAAGTGGCATTGATTTCTATATACAGCAAATAAAAAAAGGGTCTGTTGGACTTCGAAAAAGTAATAGAACAAAAATAAGTATATCTGTCTGTCTGTTTGTTTGTTACATAATCTACAATTAAAAACGCCTAAACCAAGTGAAATCTGAGGAAAGTCGTGGTACCTATACTTTACATCAAAATCCAATTAGTAGGTGCTGAGTAATCAACAAAAAAACTGCAGCCGCTCGAGAAAACCCCCCGGTCGAACGCCTTACAACAAAGACGAACGTCACAGAATACATAATAGTGTATATCCCGATATTCCCACGGGATCGGGACTTATGCTGGTTTGAATATGGAATAATTCGTATATTTAATTTCACCCGCGTAAGTCCCGATCTCGTTTGAATATCGAAAAAAAAAAGAATATTTCGTATATTTTATTTCACCCGCGTAAGTCCCAATCTCGTTCGAATATTGAAAAAAAAAAGAATATTTCGTACGTATATTTAATTTCACCCGCGTAAATCCCGATCTCGTTTGAATATCGAAAAGAAAAAAAAAAGTAAGTATCCTATGTCCTTCTGGTTCTAAGCTACCTCTCCATCAATTTTCAGCCAAATCGGTTCAGCCGTTCTCGAGTTATAAATAGTGTAACTAACACAACTTTCTTTTATATATATAGATAAGTGTACATAACTCATTATTTTATTTTGCAAAATTATCAGGGTTGATTCCTGGCGTGGGTATGACTTTTCTAAATATCTGACGAAACTGTTTTCATTGAAATCGGGCACGCGGCTCTTTTTAATATTTTCCTAGAGTCCAAGAATTTGTCTCGTAAGGCCCATTAATTTAAAAAAATCACCCTGTATTCTTTGATGTTAACATTCTTTCACAAATACAGTTTTTTATAAAGTATATTTTGTACACTCGGCAACAAAAGTGGTGGTCTACCGTAGAATTCTAAAACTTATTATTAGAATGTTTCCAAAAGTCTTGCTTGAGTAGAACTTTAAACTTAAATAATAACTAGAAAAACTTAAATGATTAATAGCAGTTTTTTAAGAACTCTAAAGTGACCCTGCACTCTGCTTCATTGTCTTACATCTGTTCTGTTTCGTTTGAATGCTGCACCTTTGTCTACAACGGAAAGTAAAACGAACTTATTCAGTTATTGAGGTATTTGCCTTTATTTTCAAAAGGAGGCGATTTACTATTACGGATATTACTTATTTTAAACGTATTTATATTTTTACATGGAAAATTTCAATCATCACAATAAAAACCATCATTTATCCCTAGGCCATTAATCATTAATTCAAATTCAGTAAGTATCAACAATGAGTAACGTCATTTCGAAAAAATACAACCATTCTGTAATATTCTACGTTTAATTATCGATCGATACACAGTCGTCGGCGCTATCGGCGCTACCGGTGTTGTCGGCGTTATCGGCCGAACTCCGGCTACGTATCGGCGAACGATTGAAAAAAACATCTTACAAATAATATACAAAATAATACAAACATTAGTTCGCTTCTAGTCGCGACGAACACGATTCAGATTTAACATTATAGTTATTACGTTTGTTTCCCCGTAACACAAACACAACGCGCCGCCGGGACACCGCGCCGGGGGCTAGGGCGCCGGGGAACGATTCACTACACCGAGTCAGATTTGATTCATCAGCTGTTAATAAATATACAAATGTAAGGATTCTAGTCGGCGCGAGACGCTCGAGCGACGTAACGTTCAACACTTCTCGTCGGCGAGGAGCGGGTCTAGTGCGAACGTGAGGTCTAGGGAGGGCGGTTTGTGTCTCGCCGGCTTGCCGACGTGACCGTTGACAGGCTGCAGCAGCGCGCCCCCGCTCCCGGCGCCGCTCGCACCGCCGCACACCACCAGCCGGCGCAGCTCGGGCCGAGCGGCGCGCGCTCTGCCACCGCCCGTCCCGCCGCCGCCGCCGTACGACGACTCGCCCGCCTTGCCCGAGTACCCGCGCGACCACGCCGACTTTATGTTGCTGCGGACGGTCGCGTACCGCTTGCCGAGCGTTACCGCGCCCGCCGCGTGCGACGCGTTCCATGTGCAGAGCGCGAGCGGGCGCGGGCACGACGAGTACCAGCACACTTCAGCGGTGACCGGCGCGAGCGACGGCGGCGGCTCCGCTGGCACCGACACCGTCACCGGCGCGGCGACCGGCGTGTGTGTCGCCGGCGCCGCCACCGGCGTCGTAGGCTCCTCCGTCAGCAAGCTGTACAGGTCGGGTCGAGGCGGTGGGGCCGGGGTCGGGGGAGCGGGCCGCGGCGGCGGTTCGACAACAGGTGCAGGTGCAGGCGCGGGCGCGGGCGCGGCGGCCGCTTCCCGGTTCGCCCGGTGCTCCGCCAGCAGCGTGTCGAAGGGTTTGGCACGGCCCTCGACGAGCCGCCGCAGCGAGAGCGCGTGCGCCTTACATGTAAGCGAGCGCGTGCAAGGGCGCGGGTTCTCGCCGGTGACGACGCCACAGTGTTTGTTGGGATCGTATTCGCGCATGTTGATCGGTTTAGCCTTGTTGGAGCGCGCCCGCTGCGGCGGGGGCGGCGGACGCAGCACCGGCTCGGGGGGCGCGAGCGCAGCCAGCTCCGCCTCGCCGAGCGTGAACGCGGGTAGCGCGCCGACATCGCTACCACCGAATGTGAGATCCTGAATCAGAAACAGAATCGTTTATTGCTAGCACTGTCTACATTGGTAAAGTTTTAAAATAATGGGACCAAAAGGGTACAATACAATGATTAAAATATTGTATTCACCTGCAGGTTACCAATGTCGCGAATAATATTCTTCCAGTCGGCTGAGTTGGCGATATCATCGGCGGTCTGAATACCCTCAGAGTTCATAATTGCGAATATATCGTCAGTAAGGGTCTCGCCGAGGGGCAGCTCCTCCGTGTCTTGTATGCTGACGACGGGGAGCTCGCCTGTCTCGACGCGGATCTGGACCTCGGGCGTTGGTGCGACAGGTGCGAGCGCCGGCGCAGGCGCAGGCGGCGGTAACACGACCGGCGGCGGCGCGAGCACCGGGGCAGGCGGGGGCTCGGCGGGTGGCGGCGGGGGCGGCGGAGCCTCCTTCTTGTGCCGACTGCGGTGTCGGAGCGCGGGCGCAGGCGGCGGCGGGAGCGGCTCGGCACCTGCGTGCGCCTGCATCAGGTGCCGGTACGCGGCGCTACACTTCACTATAACACCGCACATGTGACAGACGGCTGCGTTTAGATCGTCCATCTGCGGGAAGAGGCCGTGCAGGCTCATCGTGTTGTGGCGCAGCCGGTGTAGACCGGTGCGGCGGTAGCGCGGCTTGGCGCGGTCCGGACGCCGCGCCGCTCCCTCCTTGGCCGCGGCTTCGCTGGCGGGCGGCCCATCGTCGTCCCGCAGCGGCGACTGGTGCCCGATCTCGCTCACCCAGAGATCCCATGGCTTCTCGTGGCACTTCGCGGGACTGACCGTCTTCGACGAGAACGGGTACTCGCCGGACATCTTGAACGACCAAAGCTAGGACCCTCACGGGAGCCCTGCCATAGCGTATCCACTGACCAGCCTCGCTCCTCGGTTAGGTTATTAACCCATATCTGCCGCGAGAGTGTTCCCGTCGCGAGATTCTCCAGGGTCACATGGTTGCTCGCTGGTTTACTTCATAATTCACTCTTTCCGTACTAAAACGTGTCGCGCTCGTCTTAGCTTTTATATTTACAGGTACAGATGATCTCTCAATGACAGCTGATTATGCAGATCGTAAGTTTTTCTCGACCATGGAACACTTCCATCTGCTGAATGTGGTATTTAAATTTCTCACTGAATTCACTCAAAATGAAAGACTAGATATTTCAGCACTATTTCATTGATATTATTTACGTTTTGCACAAAATAAAATGTATAAAATTATGTTTGGTTGGTTGTAATTTACTGTAGAAAGCATCAACACTTTTTCGAGTTTTTTTTATTTGTGAGTGAAGTTTCGACAGTTGTTGTCTATACTCGGTCTTTAGTGAATGAAGAACAAAGAAACTCTATTCTCGTTCGGAAAGTGTTGCAAGTAGTATTTTTGATTCGGACCATTTGTTCAATTGTCTGTCACTGTCACCTCATTCCTCAAACTCAATGATCTTTCAAATTGGTTGAACATCAAAGTTCCGTTGTGCAAAATTTACAAAAAAAATGTTTTCAAAATAAATCAAAGCAATTTTAAACAATGAAGTGAACCGAGCGGCTATGTAGTCTCATTAATTGCTGCTCAGTCACGTACCGGCATGTTGCTCAGAAGTTTAGGCAGGTCCGTCGTGTTTGGTGTACCCATCGGCATAACCTTTCTGGATACTGTGGGCTATGTGGCCCGAGTTGAAGGTGTTTCTATGCAGCCAGTGTTGAATCCTGGATCGAAGAACACGGATTACGTGTTCCTATCACGATGGTCGGTCAGAGACTATAAATTAAGACGCGGTGATGTGATATCATTAGTGTCGCCTAAGGATCCCAATCAAAAGATCATTAAACGGGTCGTGGGGCTCGAAGGGGACATAGTGACCACTCTGGGCTACAAGAACCAGTATGTGCGAGTACCTGAAGGCCACTGTTGGGTGGAGGGGGACCACACAGGGCACACGCTCGACAGCAATACATTCGGCCCCGTCTCAGTAGGGTTAGTGAATGCTAAGGCTATCTACATCGTATGGCCTCCTCACAGATGGCAGAGCCTTGAAACCAAGCTGCCAGACCATCGGAAACCGGTCAGCTCTATGCATTAGTACCTACAATGACTTATAGATGTATTTCATAGCGAATAGGGTACAAAAGTGAATTTAGTAATGATTGTAAAATAGAATCTTCATTTAGCTCAAATGTTACTTAATTTAATCATCTAACCTGATCTCTTACTAGTCTTCTTTGTTATTTTATTTTCAAATCTCTTACTATCTAGTATCTATAACTTGAGGTCATTTATTATGCAGAAAAATATCTCTTGATTTATTTCCCTGGGAGAGGGCTTTTGCCAAAATTTTATATAATAATTTAATAAGTTTGAAATCAGAGTTCCTGTTGTTTCTACTTATAATGAATAAAGTTTTGTTAAACATTCATTGTTTTGTAAATATTATTCAATCATCAATAATACATCATTGAACATGTCTGCAAATGTAAACAAACATCTTCCACTTCAAACATCAAGTAGCCATTGCCAATGTTGTGGGAAAGGTTTATAATTTATTAACAATGACACTCAGCTACCCCAAACTATCTCTATTCAAAATTTCATCCAAATTGGTCCACTGATTATCCTCTTTAAATAACTTCTTAAACTTTACCTCTTTATACTATTAAGTTGATACAATAACTAAAAACACCATTGATGACAGAAACAAAATAACTTTATTATTATCACAGTAAACTAATACATAACACTCTTCAATCCACAACTCTCAACAATACTAACTACTTTATCATACGATATACCCTTCCTTATAACATTATATTGACCAATCTCGGACAAATCAATGACTGTAGACCCACTTCTACTTTGATCCAACCCTCTGTTGAGCAGACCTCCGTCAAATACCGCTCCTAAATGGGAAAATAAATCCTCAAATTCTCTAACAGATAACGTAGAAGGTTCATTACTAAAGTTAGCACTAGTAAGTGCTATAGGCTTATCAAAAATCTTAGTAACACTATTTATAAAAGTATTTCTAGGTATACGGATACCTATTTTAGTAGTACTAGGGTTTAAATATGGATTGTCTAAATGGTGAGTTTTTTGTAAAACAATAGTAACAGGTCCAGGAAGTAAACTATTTAACAAGTTATCCTCTAAATGCTCTGCTTGTCCCCATTTTCTCACATAGGAAATATGAGTTACACAAATCGCGACTGGTTTGGCCGAGTCCCTTCCTTTTATAGTGTAAAGTTTCTTTATGGCTTCCGGACAGGTAGCACTGCATGCTAGACCATATATAGTGTCAGTTGGGACTGCAATAACATGTCCTTTGGTCAGGAATTCAGCTGCTTTTGAGCTCGATAACTCATCCGAACATTGTATGACAGGAGTCATTGCGTCGATCTTCATTTTCGTGGCACTTTTATAACGAACTACACTACGATAAAGTTTCATTAAATTCATAATATTCTATAAATTAATCGCGCCAGTTATGAGCACATTCGTGGTTGCAGCACCGGTAGAATGTGGTCATAGGCTCATCAGCCGAGCGTGTTTGTAACTGCATGAAGAATGCTCGGTTGTGGCTGCATTTGGGGCAGACGGCGTCAGTTGAGTCTACGTTCTCCCAGGCGGCGGCTCCGCCCATAATATAGTCCAGTTCCTGAGAAAATAAACAAAGTTTAGAAAACTTAGTAACAATAAAAAAAGCTTAGCCCTGCAGTCCTAATACCATGGGAATATTATCGTGATTAAATGTAGCTGTGGTTTTTCAGGCCTATAGCTGTCTACATACCAACTTTTATTATAGAAGGTTCAGTGCGTTTGGTGTGAAGCAGTAACAATAGTAGTAAAGTAAAAGCCAATTGAGCTTTAAGAAGTATTGAAAAATTGCCACGAGATCAGGAGCTTGACAAGTCCTTAGAGTGCCTCAATTTAAGTTGATGTTAATTTAAATTACCTTTAATTTAGGGAACGTCCGTGACGATACTTTCTTCTTGATATTATACACGTAAGGGCACGTGTTGCAAGCGTATCGGAGCACTGATTCAGGGCCTTCTTCTACCATAAGAATATTGGCACACGTTGGACAGAACAACATCTCTGCATATTAGGTAGACTTATAGCAACAGAAGTAATTAATTAGAAATACATTATTTCTTGGAATTATAATAAAGAATACGAGTAAATAAATTGATTTACGCTGTTTTTGAGGTTATATCACGAACTTCAGCTAATTCGCTGTTTGACTGACAGATAAATAAATGTTTAATTGCCGTCAAAGTCACTTATTTATCATTTTGGCGTGTTTACACGATCAGTCCGTCAATTTATTTCCGTTCTTTGATTCAGTTTCCGGTTAAGTAATCTGTATTTTGCCGCAGTCCATGAGTGAATGAAAAATTAAAACATAATACTTTTTTTTATCTGTAGTCAGTCAAAATTGTGTCATATTGACTGCGGGACGGTTGTGTTCGTTATTTTTTTGGGTGTGTTTATATCACGAAAATAAAATAAAAACTAGGGATGAACAATATTCACTTACTGCAGGGAACAAATAGTTAATGTTACAAAATGATTCGCACAGTGTTAGACACATTTTGGAGTGTAAATGTGTGGTTACCACCGAACACAACTTGGGAGGACATAGCGCCGGGTCCTGAAAAAGCAGTGGCTTATAATGACTACCGGCACCTGCTGTACCCTCTACCCTTGGCCCTGGTGCTGATAGCGCTGCGGTCTCTCTTAGAAAAGTAAGTAACGAAGGCCATAATAGAATAACCAGCGGAGTGTATCCATCTATACTCACGCTTGAGTAAGTAGTCTAATGAATTGCAAAAATATGACTCACTGCTTATCTATTTCACGAAAGTGCAGTGAAGATAAAGTACATCCGATATCTTTTTTTCTAAGAGCAAAAACATTTTTTTTTTATTATTTTTTTATTCCTCAAACATATACATACAATCTATACTATTTAAAAATCAAAGAATTTCCTATTTTTTGATAAACCTTAACAGAGGGCATATTATGCGACCAATCGCTCTGGAAGTCTTCGGGGGATTCCTATGTACAGCAGCGGATATGATAATGACGGTTTTATCTAACTGGGGATTTACCTATTTTAAAAATTATTGCCATAAATTTTATTTTTCCGAAATACCTACTATCAACATGTTTGATAGTTTCTATGGAGCGTAGTATGAACAAATAAATAAATATTGCAGGACATTCCACACATCGCCATCTAGCCCCAAGCTAAGTAACTAAACTTGTGTTATGGGTGCTAGACAACGGATTTACTACTTATATACTTTTCTTTTTTGTAAATATATACATTTCTTTTTTGTAAATATATACATTTCTTTTTTGTAAATATATACTTATAATACATAGAAACAACCAGACCACAGACAAATATCTAAGCATAAATACTTGTCTGAGACGGGAATCGAACCCGCAACCCTGTGTTTGGCAGTCCGGCATGGTGACCATTGTGCCAACAAATGGAAACAGTTCATACTTCTGTACATACTAATATTAAGCTAAAGTATTTGTTTGTTTGAACGTGCTAATCTCAGGAACTACTGGTTCGAATTGAAAAATTCTTTTTGTGTTGGATAGTCCATTTATCGAGGAAGGCTATAGGCTACTTTTTATGTTGATATTCCCACGGGATCGGGACTTATGCAGGTGAAACCGCGGGGCGCAGCTATATTATATAAAGATAAACTTTTTTGTAATTGGCTCGGAAACTATCTAATGGAACGATTTTAATAAAACTTGGTATAAGAATACTCAATGTATTCTCATATACCAAGTTTTATTAAAATGCTGTTATTTTTTTATAATCTTCAAAAACTTTCAATTTGCTTCCTAGGACAGACAAAAAGTGTGTAGGTACTTAGAAGCTTTATAAAATACAAGCAGGCAGTGCTCCGCGGTTTCAAGCGCGTAACTTCCGACCCCGAGGGAATATCGGGATAAAAAGTACCCTATGTTATTCTCAATGAACCAATGTATCCTCATACCAAGTTTCATTACAATCGGTCCAGTAGTTTCGAAACCTATATGTTGCAAACAAAAAATTTAAAAATTATTTCCTATTTATAATATTAGTATAATAATAAAGATGAATCTAGAGAACTTATCTATCTATATAGATAAAAATCAATTGCTGTTCGTTAGTCTCGCTAAAATTCGAGAATGGCTGAACCAATTTAGATGATTTCGGTTTTGAAATGTATGTCGTAGTCCAGGGAAGGTTAAAACGGTGAGAAAGATCGGACTTACGCAGGTGATACCGCGCGGCGCAGCTAGTATTATTATTTAAAAAAAGAATCTTTTGTTCATACTAAACTACTGGATTTTGATAAAATTTTGTAATAAGGTACATTAAATCCTTAGCAGTAACTTATGCTACTTTAAATCCTGTTTTTCAAGACTTACACGAGAAAAACTTGAACTTTCTAATAAGTAATTATATTGTTTTAGATTATGGTTTGCACCGTTCGGACAATCACTAGGTATTAAGAACACAAGACCAAAGAAAACACTGAATATTCCTAAACTGGAGGCTGTGTACTTATCATCTACTAAGATTAAACATAAGCAGGTAAGAATAGAATAGATATTTATTAGAAAAGCACACAGACAAGAAAACAAATGAATAAATATTGCAGGATACTGCACACATCGCCATCTAGCCCCAAGCTAAGTAACTAGACTTGTGTTATATATACTTTTATATACTTTAACTTATATACTTTTTCTTTTGTAAATATATACTTATAATACATAGGAACAACCAGACCACAGACAAATATCTAAGCATAAATACATGTCTGAGGCGGGAATCGAACCCGCAACCCTGTGTTTGGCAGTCCGGCATGGTGACCATGGTGCCAACTGGGTCGTCAAATATAAAATAGGTAGACATTAATTACACAAAAAATAAAAATAAATGAAAATAGAACAGACACAATCAGAAAAAAATCTATAGAATTAAATAAAAGGCACATAATAAGATAAGAAGATAGGTAAGATTAAAAATAGACAAATATTGCAGGACATTGCGGGCAGCGCCATCTAGCCCTAAACTAAGCAACAAGGCTCATGTTATGGTGGCCAGACTAAAAATAGAATACATATATACTTTTCTTTTATAAATATATGCTTAATAAACAACCTAACCAGAAACAAATATCTATTATACATAAATACTTGTTTGAGTCGGGAATCGAACCCGCAACTTTCCTTCTTTGTATTTAGATAAATATCTTGAAAGTTGCTTTTTATAATAGGTATGTACCCAGACTAGAACAAAAGTGAACAAAATTCGTGGCGGGAATCGAACTTGTAACTTTCTCTGTCATTCCTAGTTCCTCAGTGTCCAATCCACAACCATCCCATCACAATAGATCAGTTTTCTCTTGAAATTTATCCAAAAGGAGGTTTTCCTTGGCTGCATTTTATAGTACAGACAGGTATAATCGCCGTTTTAGTATCCACATCATACTTTGCTTGTTACTGTAAAGGGCCTCTACTCTACGTGTTGGCTTCGGCTCCACGCACGCCTTCCAAAGGTCCGAAAATCTATAGCCTCATGATATGGGACACATATAAATTAATCATTAGAACACCTAATACACAGTCATTCATCACCTGACTAAATAACAATTATCCCCTTTCAAACAAAAAAATAAATTTCTTAATTGCTCCAGGCGTTTTCGAGTAATCGGTATGTACGCGACGAATTGAGAACTTCCTTCTTTTTTGAAGTCGGTTAAAAATCGATTGGTTTAGATTTTGACTACGCTCGCAGTCTGGCGTTCACTCCAGTACTCTTGCACTAAACTTACCTAGGTAGATATCTCACCTTGCGTTTATATTTTTTTCCTTTACCTAAATTGATGTCAAAACATTTTTTATTGATTCTCGAGGCCGCAATATAACCTTTGATTGAATAATCAGTCATTTAGAACAATCAGATTTATAGCCAACATCGTTCATAAAACAAAACCGGCCAAGTGCGAGTCGGACTCGCGCACGAAGGGTTCCGTATCATGTTGTATGGGAGCCCCAATTTAATATTTTATTTTCTGTTTTTAGTATTTGTTATAGCGGCTACAGAAATACATAATCTGTGAAAATTTCAACTGACAGCTATCACGGTTCATGAGATACAGCCTGGTGACAGACAGACAGACGGATGGACAGACAGACAGTGGAGTTTAGAAATAGGGTCCCGTTTGGTTTGGGTACTAATTAAGAAACCATAAAAACATCGAATCGATGTTAAAAATTCGATGTTTTCATCCCTACCTGCTTGCAAAAATCTATTTTTTATCTTTTTTTGCGGGCCAAGGGTGTTAGTAATACTACTTATTTTAAATTACAAATACCAAATTAATCCAAACATTCTATTCAAGAATTCAAGATTAATCATTATTATTAAAAAATACAATCACTATTTATGATTCATTCTACATAGTTGTATTAATCTTTTAATTATCAAATCCAGGCACAAAGTCTCCTATTAGATAGCTACACATACTAGCTGCGCCAAGCAGTTCCACCCGCGATATAGTAGCATATATCCTTCTTCAAAGTCTAATCTAAAAATTCATCAAAATTGGCGGTTTAGTTGCTCTTACGGTGAAGTCTGCAAAATAAATTAAAAACACGCACGAAGGGCTACGCGTACCATTAAATTATATTCTTTTTCTAGTATTCCGTACTCAAAAGGTAAAAAAAAAGAACCCTTAAAAGATCACTTTCTTGTCCGTCTGTCTGTTAGTATTTGTTATAGCGTCAACAGAAATACACCATCTGTGAAAATTTCGACTGTCTAGCTATCATCGTTCATGAGATACAGCCAGAAGGCCAATTCTCGTAAATAACATTGTTCAAATTACATTTCAATATCATTTCGATTGCATTTCGATCACAAATAACACCCTCAAAGTAGCTCAAAATACCCTTAAAGTTAGCTTTTTGTAAAAAAAAAACTGACTTTGAAGGTATCTTTTGCAATTGAAATGCAATCGAAATGATATTAAAATGTAATTTAAACAATATTATTTACGGGAATTGGCCTTCTGGTGACAGATAGACAGAGAGATAGTGGAGTCTTAGTTGGTAAAAGGGTCAAAAAGCACGGTAAATATTCCGTTTTAAATAACTTTAATGGTTAACAGACAGAGTTTATTTTTTATAATATTAGTTAGGATTAACTATCTTATCGACTGATAGGGTACCTACTACCTAACTAATAGATAGATATTGTTTATCCTTTTTCAACTGATATCGATTGCAATACCTGCATCCCGTTCATATTATTAAATCTGTAGGCAGCAAGTAGTAACTTTTATCTTGTATTTATCTACTTTATTGATATTTTCAAAATGCGTTGTACAAATATTTTATAAAGCATACATTTAGTTAAGAGGATAACGTTACCAATGACATTTTCTGATGGAATTTTCGGGGCATGTCTATTTACATCCCTTAAATTGCAACAAAATGTTATGTTATTGATTTACTCTGGGCTTATGTTTGGGGCCAGACTGACCATCACACCAGCCTGTCACACTAGTGTGGTGGTTAGGAATTCTATTTCTTAACTGTCACATGTTTCATTATTTTAAAAATTATAACTTTTACATTGAAACTTTAAGTACTAACTAAGTAAGTACTAAGTAAGTTTAAGTAACTTTTAGTAGGTAGTAGAAAAATAACTACAAGCCTTACAAAAAAAATTAGAATACTATAACGAAATTGATACAAAAAGAAGAATAATGTATAGTATAGTATATAAAAAAACACCGAAATCAGACAATGTTATGGAGGAAAAAGAACTATTTATTTTTGTATGAAAAAGTAAGTATGTATCCCTCTTAAAGTCTTGCAAGTTCAAGCGCACACTAAGGAATTTTAAATGTTTACACTTTACACAGAAAAAAATCAAACAAAAACCGCCTTGATGGGATTCAAACCTGCTAGAGTAGGTACTCAAGCAAAACAAGCCACTTCAAATAGGAGCCGTGGCTTCATTTCTGATGCATTTATTTAAATATTTTTCTTTAGTAATTTATTTTACACTAGCTGCGCCCCGCGGTTTCACCCACATAAGTCCCGATCCAGTGGGAATCACTACATAGTATAAACTAAAGTCGCTTTCTCTGCCCCTATATCCCTATGTATGCTTAAATCAGATTTTGATGCGGTTTTTTTTAATAGATAAAGTAATTCAAGAGGAAGGTTTTTATGTATAATATAGCCGTGCGAAGCCGGGGCGGGTCGCTAGTGTCATAATAAAAAAATATTTTTTCAATTCGAACCAGTAGTTCCTGAGATTAGCGCGTTCAAACAAACAAACTCTTCAGCTTTATAATATTAGTATAGATTACAAAAAATACCTTGTTGCAGTTAGCATAAAAAATAGTATACTTAGATTGTTATTATTCTATCAATTAACCCTAAATCAACTACACAAAACGAAGACAACCAATCGCATTACCTTAACTAATCACGATAGCAATCAAGTTACATGGTAGACCAGTTTTGAAAAGCCACAACGTTAATATGTTTCGATGTTTCTATTAATTTAATGGCATTCTTTAGTTAGACAATTGACGAAATGGAACTAGACCAGTGACAATTGGTATTCATTAAATGTAGTAAATAAGTGTTGATTTGGTGATGTAAGATGGTACCTATTAGATGATTTAAACGTGTAAACAAATCGGATTTATGAGTAAGGGGAGTCACTTGCAAAAATCAAATGCGGCTGTAACGTATTACACAAGTAACAAGGTTAATTAATCTTGTGCTTTAATGTCAAAAATATTGGTTTCCATACATTTATATACTTAGATATTTTTTTAGGAAAGCGTGCTACAACAGCTATATCTTACATCGCATCGTCAGTTACCATCCTGTGAGATACAAAATAAAAAGTTGTGTTTACTTTTAATTTCAATGTAGGTACAGAAAGTACTAGCTGCTAAAGTGATTTTACCAGCGTTAGTTCCTTTTGGGGAAAATCGGTATAAAAATTAACCGCTGAGCGCATTCTCGTTGCTCGATTTTTTCGTAAAATACACCTTTGCTAGACAGAGCTATATTTTAATTGAATAAATCGTCTTTAATTGCATGAAGGTAAAACGATAAAACAAAAAGATGAATAGACAAACAGACAGTCAGGTGTGAATCTCCATACTAAACTGAAATTTTCAAAAAAAGGATTAATAATAATAATAAACAGCAAACCGGAGGTTGTCCTTGGTTGCACTTTATAGTGTAGACAGGGATAATCGCCGGTTTAGAATCCACTCCATTGTTTGCTAATGATGATGATGATGACGAACTTCGATGTTCAGCAGCTCGTCTACTTGTTATTGTAAAGGGCCTCTACGTATTGGCTTCGGCTCCACGCACGCCTTCCAAAGGTCCGGGGCTCCATAGACAGATATAGGCTTTAAATAATAAGACCTCGACACTGGAGTTTTTAAATGGTTTCCAAAGGTATTTAGATATCTACTTGGTGCTATAACAAGTGGCTCTAAAATGGTGGTATTCTCCAACATTTTAGTTAGGAGTGTAATAGACAAACATGCCTCACACTAAAGTAGGTAACACTAACACGTCTTGTGTGACAAATTAAGCATTTCTCTTGGCAAAGCTTTGTCTTCTAACTGTAATGTGAAAGGACATGTCCGTACTTGGTATTAGTAACATTGTGCATTTCAAATTAGAGACTAATGAGCTGGAATGGCATAGTGGACTAAAACTTGACTTTTCATCCGATTGTCGGGGGTTCGAAGCCTATTTGTAACCTCCGACGACGACGCAAAAACGACGGCGTGTTATAA
Source organism: Idaea aversata (assembly GCA_907269075.1). Lineage (NCBI taxonomy): Eukaryota > Metazoa > Arthropoda > Insecta > Lepidoptera > Geometridae > Idaea > Idaea aversata. Next base: position 10,902,053 of record OU026104.1, on the reverse strand, counting down.
GTTTGACGTGTCTGTGTGTATGTCTAGCTCCCATACGGATAAACCGATTTTGATTTTGTTTATTTTTTTGAAAGATGAATTAGTCAGGAGTGTTCTTAGCTATGTTTGATCGAAATCGGTTCAGGCATCTGAAACTTATCTATACTTTAATATTATAAAGCTGAAGAGTTTGTTTATTTGAACGCACTAATTTCAGGAACTACTGGTTCGAATTTAAAAATTATTTTTGTGTTGGATACTCCATTTATCGAGGAAGGTATAGGCTCCTTTTATTTTGATATTTCCACGGGATCGGGACTTACGCGGGTGAAACCGCGGAGCGCAGCTAGTAGATGATAAAATTTAAGTTCTTTTATTATTTAAAGCCTATATCTGTCCCACTGCATGGCAAAGACCTCTCAACCTTTCTTCCATTAATCGCGATCTGTAGCTATTGCACACCAGTCATTCGTATAGGAGTCAAAATCATCTCGCCATCGTCGCCTTGGTCTTGGATTTTATATTTATAGGTTTTATTTAATTTTTGCAAGTAGATAGGCTCTGTAACTACTAAACCGATTGTGATGAAACTTGGTATGACGATGAATTGATTAGTTGGAAGTAACATACTTTGTATTCAAAGTCCTGACTGACTGGAAAATTCAAATCCTACGCGTACGAAGTCACGGTCAAAAGCTAGTCCCCTAACAAAAGGATTAATAAACACTAATAAGTAAAAAAAGAAATCAATTTGAACCAATATACAAAACTGCGGGTGTACAATTATGGCCTACAGACAGACTACACTATGGTTGTATGATATATGCTAATGTAGAAAGAATGCTTGGATTATGAACCCGCCTCTGATTGAGGTTAATTGGTCAGTTTGGTTAGTAAGTGTTGGTCAGGAAGCAAGACGTGTCGATAGATGGGTGCTAATGTTTATGCTAGGTAATGTTTTTGGTATACAAAAATGATTGATCCAGACTCCGGATATTGATTTCTCCAGAAGCATTAAGCTGGCAACATATTATCGGACGCGTCCGACAGCCGCGACCTACAGCCGCGACTGATTAGTGTGCACGGTCATTCGGACGCACTTGCAAATCAGGCGACAGCGTGACCACTATTAGTAGATTTCTACTTTTTGGTAGATTTAAGGCAAAGAGAACGATGACGGTAAGTCAGATAATTTAGAAACACGGTACATAGTTTATTAGATTTGTCTGAAAATCAGTATTTTTGACAATTCAGAAAAATGGTATTCCAGAATGAATTTGGAACAAGGCTTGATAGATTCTAGTAGATTTTATTGCACGCACAGGCAAACTTCTGTCCTTCTGACGCGTGGGCGCATCCCGCACCCCGTGCACACCATCCGCGGACGTCCGCGGTCGTTTTCGGCTGATAAAAACATCCGGCTGGCCAGATCGCTGTAGGACGTCCGAACGCTCAAGGGTAGACCAAGGTTACGTCCGACAGTGTGCACACTTACATACATTTACATTACACAGATGCATATAAGTCGCGGCGAGCAATGTGTCCCCAGCTTAATTCTCGAAGGAAATAGGGGAGTACATTTTGTACTTGTTACGGGCTTATTTTCCGCAACTAGACCTCTAAAATTGTGTCTCATATGTCTGACAGTATGTATGACAGTCAGTTTAACTTGCAGTTTTTCAGTTTTATGTAGCTAGCTGACATAGTTTGCGGTGGACGCAAATGTATGAAAAATTGCCAAAACCATGCGAGCTAAGCCAAACTAACTTAGTTGGCAGTGGACAAACGGCTTTAGTTGAGGTTTTACGTGTTAGGGAAAGAACCATGAACTAACCCAGCTCTTCCACAAATGCCACAAAATGTGGTTTCATGAAAATTTGTTGAAGGCTTTTTACTAGACAGTTCAAGAGCTTCAGTCTTGTCCTAGAGCAGTCAGCTTCTATGCAACCTTTGCATAAGGAACTGTCCGTTATACCATTATACCTACGATGAATGCTCGCGCGCATTCTCATCCCGACATCGTCATAATAGCGAGCTTTGAACCAGTGGTGTTTTATTGGGTAAACCTCTGCCAGACTACCATCTCTAGGCCAGAGGTAGCTCCACCCACGTACAGTCACATTACCAATTTGCTGAACCCCACGTGACCCAGAGCTCACTCGCACATCTGTAAGGTTGTAAAGTAATATTATATGATTCTGTTTTTTTAACAATATACTACACACAATACAAAAAAACAAACAAAATTAAAAATAGGTGAATACTACATTTTTAACAGATGTGCGAGTGAGCTCTGGGTCACGTGGAGCATAAAAGTCATCAAACATAAAAGAAAGCAGTACATAAGCAAAACCCGCTTACCCGGTTGTGTGTAAATTGACTGAAACATGCCAAAACAAATGTAGGCAAAGCTCTGCTATACCTAATACCTATGCAAAGACAGGGCACATGAGTACACACGGAATATCAATTAACTGAACCCCCATGTGACCAGAGCTCACACACACATCTGTAAGGTGCACTGTGTCACTACACTACGACCTACACATAGACCGTGTGTACTCATGTGGTCAGGGTGCATTTCGTAAGTACCCGACGAGTTAGCCCCCCGAAGTTACTTTGTAACTATCAGACTTGTGTTACAAGACACCGAAATTATTTCTGAATCGTCTCAGACTAATGCATCAGTTATTTTGTTGTAAAAATTCGGCCAAGTGCAAGTCGGACTCGCACAATAAAGGTTCCATACTATGTGTATGGAAGCCTGACTCAATTTTGTTGTGTTTTTAGTATTTGTTGTTATAGCGGCAACAGAAATACATAATCTGTAAAAAATTCAACTGTCAAGCTATTTCAAGCTACCACGGTTAATGATACACAGCCTGGTGACAGACAGCCAGACACACCGACGGACGGTAATATGGGCCCGGTCCCTAAAAATACACGCTACCCTAATAGAGTAAAATAGGTAGAATTTCGTTCTGGCGATTTCTGTTTCATGGAACAGAAATGGCTTGGTTAAGGATGTGTGGTTTAGGTTGCGTTAGAACTACCACTAGAATTATACCTAACAGTTTTAACTGCCATAGATTATTTTATCTTACGACTTTAGAGATTATATCTTTTATTGTATAGTTCACGTTAATTTGAGTTTTAACGTGTGTGTCGTGAATTGTACATTAACTCATCATTTAAGTTTGCTATTGTAAAATGATTAACAGTTCGCTTCAAGGTTTCATGGATTAAGGCGCAAATATGAGCCGAATAACATGCCTTTCTTCTTTAACTAATAATATTAAACTTTACACCTAATTACTCGACTATGGTGAAGCCAAAAGGGAGGGTTATGTTTTTTTTAGATTATACAGGGTTATTGGTAATTATACCTACTAGCAAGCCGTTGAAAGCTACTTCTGTGCACCTAAACAAACAACTTTTGTTCCACGACTTTTGGAAAAACGATCATTTTTTTGAAAATTTTGAAGTTAGGTTTACCCGTAAATCAGCTGTCCCATACACGGAGAGATCATTAACCGTTAAATTTTACTCTTTTTTTTAAGTTTTATCTACTGTTATTAGTCTGAATGACCTTTGTTTTAAAAAATCAGCAGTTTTTAGAGTTTACATAACATAAAAAAACGAAAAAAACCAGATTTTTTAAAACAAAGGTCATTCAGACTAATAACAGTAAATGAAACTTAAAATATAAGTACAATTTTAAGGTTAATGACCTCTCCGTGTAAGCAACATCTGATTTTCAGGTAAACCTAACCTCAAAATTTTCAAAAAATATTCGAATTTCCAAAAGTCGTAGAACAAAAATTGTTTGTTAAGGTACACAGAAGTTGCTCTCAACGGCTTGCTAGAATTATTACCAATAACCCTGTATATACAGCGCTAGCAAACTTTAATCCATTCATTTCATGGTGCAACAGAAAAAAAATCTTGAGGTAAGAAATAATTATCACCCTATAGACGCTAAAGAATTCTTTGTAGTACCTGGAACATTGTATTTCATGGAGTAGGCTTACTAATATTATAGCAATCACTATCACTACATAGTTTAAAACAAAGTCGCTTTCTCTGTCCCTATATCCCTATGTATGCTTTAATCTTTAAAACTACGCAACGAATTTTGATGCAGTTTTTTTAATAGGTAGAGTGATTCAAGAGAAAGGTTTATATGTATAATACATGCATAATACAGCCGTGCGAAGCCGGGGCGGGTCGCTAGTAGGATAATATAATAATAGGAAAAATATATTAACAATAGGATAATATAATGACGACCCAGTTGGCACAATGGTCACCATGCCGGACTGCCCAACATTTCGGGTTCGATTCCCGCCTCAGACATGTCTTTTTGCTTAGATATTTGTCTGTAGTCTGGTTGTTTCTACGTATTATAAGTATATATTTATATATTATATATCCGTTGTCTAGCATCCATAACACAAGTCCAGTTACTTAGCTTGGGGCTAGATGGCGATGTGTGGAATGTCCTGCAATATTTATTGACGTGACAACGTCTTATAAATTGGTTTGCCGGGTGACACTTCAAGAAACTGCGTTACGCTCCGCTCACGTTATGCGCTCACAATGAGAGCGAGTGAGAGGCACGCGGGCATGGTTAGCCCGCCTAAGAGCGAGAGAGACAGACATAAAAAGTGAAAGGCACGCGTCCCTTCCACTCGAGCACAGTTGTTGTCACGTAAAACTTTCGCCCGTATACCGACTTTACAGGCAACCAGTTTTTTTTATTTATAATAACAATTTTTAATGCAATATTTAATAATTTTAGTTAGCGGCAATAGAGGTTTACTTTAAAAACTTGTCTGGAGTTATTTTCCCTGTAGCTATAGAAAATGATCATTATTATAATCTATAGTAATATTTTATGTTTCCTTCCTTATTTGCTGTTTGCTTGTTTTTTTTCTGTTTTGACGTGACAACGTCTTAATCGATGAACACAACGGCATTCACAAAAAGTGTGACGTCATCGCTCACGTTCCGCTATTGACAAATGTTTTCTTATGACGTTATCACGTAAAATTATCGTCTGTAAGCCGACTTTACAAACAACCAGTCTTTTTTAGTACTATTTGTTAAAGCGTCAACAGAAAAACATCATCTGTGAAAAACTGTTTAATCACGGTACATGAGATACAGCCTGGTGACACAGACAGTAGAGTCTTTAATAGGGTCCCGTTTCTACCCTTTTGGTATGGAACCCTAAAAACAACCCCCTCCTAACCTACAATCTACAACCAAAATAAATCAGTTGATTGTTTTCGTTCAGCTTTAACTTAAAGAGCACTTAGAAGAAAGTGTAATGCCGTAAATCGTGACCACTTGATTGACAGCCTCCGAACCATCGTTCGTATTGATTAGCGGTAAACATAGAACATAAGTAGGTACATTTTAGGTAAAGCTTTTTGAAATAATACGTCTCTAAATAACACATAATACATGTGGTGAAAATTATAATAAAACTAGCTGCACACTGAGGTTTACCCACGTTAGTGTCTCTTTAAAAGTGATATTGATTTCCTAAAAACACAAAAAACTTTATAGTTACTACGGACTATAAACTTTAACAGTATAGTCCATTGAAATGTTACATTTTTTTGGGCTTAGCGTGCATTTGTCAGAAGCATAGAGGTCAGAGGACGCATTTTTTTCTTTTAGATATCAAGGATGCGTCGCGTTTAAAGTTAAATCCAAGTTTGAGGGATTGTAGCCCTTGTCAAAAGTTGAATGCGTGACGCTTTGTACGTGAAAAAACTTTTACCATGTATGAATATCATTTGAGTAAGTACCTCGTTATCTTGTGAAGGAAAGGGCAAGATGGAACGAGTTCATGGAGTTCCTGAAAGCACTTACCGAAGTAAAACAAAACTAAACATAACTCTCTCTCTTCCGGAGGCCTGTAGCAACTTTAAAAGGTTGCTAGCCTTCTGGGAAGACCTGGGATGGTTGGAGTGACAAGTAAGATAATCTCACACCCACAATGACCCAAATGATGAGGCTAAATGTGGAAACAGCCCTGTAAAACTAAACTAAAAAAACTCTCTCTTTTGGCTTCACCATAGTTGGGTTCTTGCAAACTTATCTGGCGCGAACTATACTAGATGTATTTCACAAAACAAATCACAATTAGTAATCTCAAGTATGTAGGTACAAAGCGTTATTCTTACGCGTTCCCTTGCCCCAATTCCGGGCAACAAGTATGATCTCATCGAGATTTTTATCAACAGCATACTGATTCTGAGTCAGTAGAGATTATATCGATGGCACTGATCATGTTAGAGAATATAGTCAACATTCTTAATATTATCACTTAAGGCTCTTGGTTAATATGAACCCAAAAAAAGCTGAATAAGAATCGATAGAATTGATGGCAACCGCAAAAGGTAGTTTGAAGTTTGAACGTCCTCCTTTGTTTGATTCGAATTGCTATAAAAGTAGAATGTCCTGGTTTTTAAAGCTTTTAGAAAACTTTTGATCATGATTCGAATTACTTTTAAAATAGCAACTTTATTATATTCATGACTACCTACTATCTTTACAGACATTTTTGAAGTGAAAACTTCTTTAGCGGCGTTGAGCACTTTTTCTGTAATGGGTATAAAATCTTAAACTCGCGTCAGGACACGTGACCTGATCGAAAAAGCGTAAGACGGATGGAGAGTAGACAGCTATCCCCTCTCTACGGCGCGGCGAAAATGTATGCCTGGGCCTACTGTTTTTAATTTGGCTGTGAGTGTATTAAGACGTACATATGGTATTTTTTAACGGACTATTGACGGACGACAAATGTCGGACGACTATTGACGGACGACAAATGTCGGACGAATATTTGTCGGACGACTATTGACGGACGACAAATGTCGGACGACTATTTGTTGGACGACAAATGTCGGACGACTATTTGTCGTCCGACTATTTTTTTTTTTTCATCTAAAACTCTTTTTGCGTATGTTCTCGCGACATATGAGATTTTACACAGATATACAGTTTTTTTTAAATTTGCTTCTTATATGCAGACCTTTTGTTCTGCTAAAAAACTAGTTCCAGGTGCCTCGATAGATAGCAGACCCAGTTTGCTACAGGATAGAAAAAATGAAAAGATATCCAGTAACAATCGCCTTATCGTGTAACGAGGCTGTGTAGGCTAAATATTAACCCTTTGCCTGCCCTGTAGTAGACCCAGTTTGCTACAGTAGTTTTAGAACGAAGTTTCGTATCGCGGGTTAGCGAGGGGACCTAGCCCAGAATAAATGTTACGCGTTATGAAAAACCGTAAGTTAACTATCTCTCACTTATAAGAGAAACTGTAAAAGTTTGTACAGTCAGAAAAGGACTGAGGGTAGCAGGTGCATATTTTGTGCTATTAAAACCAAAAACTGTATATAAAAAGCTCTTGTATTTAAAAAATCTAAGTTTAACCTCATCTACATTAATATTATAAAGAAGAAAGATTTTTGTTTGCCATATTTTTAAATTGATTTAGAGGTCTTTCTGCAATAATATATAGTCCAGTACAATTAACCTCGAATCAAATACATCAATGAAGTTAAATCAGTAACAATCAGTCCGTCTGTTGAGACTAGTACTCCGAAATACTTTCAATTAGCACGGCCTTCTTGCTGTGACCTAGTTTGGGTGGCAAACGCCACGCCCGTCTGCGGGATTTACTTTGCTTAGGTAATTCCCCTCGCCCTTTTAGTTTAGCCACATTTGACCTACAGCTCACTCGCAAATCTGTAAGGCTGTAAAGTAATGTTACCTGATTCTGTTTTTAAAACAATCTATACATATAAAATGCTTTGTCCTGAATGACTGACTGACTTGACGGAACAACGCACTGCCTAAACCGCTGATCGTAGAGACCTGAAACTTGGAGGGTGTGTTCTTTGTATTACGTAGGCATCTGATAAGAAATAATTTTCCGAAATTCTACGCCTAAGGGGGTGAAAAAGGGGGGCAAAGTTTGTATGGGACAACGTGATTTCTTGGTCCATTTTCGACTTTTACGCGGACGAATTCGCGGGCAAAAGCTAGTATACTATAGGTACAATACAATATAAAAAAATAACAAAATAGGTAAATACTATATTATTTTCATATATGCGAATGAGCTCTGGGTCACGTGGGGTTCAGCTAATTGGTAATGTGACTGTACTTTCCCTCGCCCTTTTAGTTTACCCACATTTGACCTTAAGACATTGAACTGATTGTAAAATATTTAAGGCCTTTTTACCTAACCTAGAATTAGATCATACATGTTTTACAGAAACCTAAAATCAAATCGTGTCAACAATGTATGGGGAAGTCTTTCATGGAGTTGTGCTTAAACAAGTTTAAAATTAAATTCTATTTTCATATCCAAGATATTATAAATCAAAGACACTTGGAGAGTTGGTTAAACATGTATAGGGTCTTAATAAAACAATATTTTTTTTTTTGTGAAAGTCAACCTTAAGTTAAGAAAACCTGGATTTAGCTGCATGAAACCCTCAGTCATACGTTATTTGTTATTTTCTTTACACAAAAATAAAATAATTGTGAGCCAGCTAGCCTAGCATGAAGACCAAAACACGATACGATAAAGCGATATAACTACATCAACTCTCAAAATATGATAGATAAAGCCGCCATGTTGAATTTTTATCATATTTTTTATCGCAATTTATAATAAAAATTCAACACGGCGGCTTTATCTATCATATTTTGAGAGTTGATGTAGTCATATCGCGTGATATCGCTTTATCGTATCGTGTTTTGGTCTTCATGCTAGGCAAGCTGGACTATGAAATATAATAATGGAAAATAGACCTCAGCATCTGGTATAAATTTCAACTTGCTAGGTCCACCCGTGCCTGAGAGAAAATTGATTTTGACACACGGACAGACAGATGGGTAGATGGACAAGAGATAGATAGATAAATTCTTTATTGTAAACACTAATTTCAAATAACATCACTACATAGTATAAAACAAAGTCGCTTTCTCTGTCCCTATGTACCTATTTCCCTTTGTATGCTTAGATCTTTAAAACTACGCAACGGATTTGATGCGGTTTTTTTAAATAGATAGAGTGATTCAAGAGGAAGGTTTATATGTATAATATATGCATAATATAGCCGTGCGAAGCCGGGGCGGGTCGCTAGTTAATAATAAAAAACAAAGCTTAAAAGAGAGTGATCTTATAAGTGTTCCTTTTTTACGTTTTGAGGAACTCTAATAATGGTTTTGAAAACCTTGTGCCATAGAACTAACCACTTTTTGATGGCATGGGAGCTTCGCCAAGCCTTTGGGTCATAAGGATCACTTTACTTTCTGGTATCTACTACGCGTGCTGTTTACGAGCCTTCCCTACATAATTGTACAAATAAAATGGGTCTGTATGTTAGTATCGATCACACAATGATAATAAGAGAGTAGCATGTACTGTTGTCTCCATACATATTATGTATATTTCCTTACTGAATAATGCCTCTAGACTGTAGAGCGATTTTTTTTTCATTCAACCTAGTTACTCTGTAGTGTACATTTATTATGCCTTAGTTTTTCTTTTATATGGAAACTAGCGACCCGCCCCGGCTTGCACGGCTATATTGTGCATGTATTATACATATAAACCTTCCTCTTGAATCACTCTATCTATTAAAACAAATCACATCAAAATCCGTTGCGTAGTTTTAAAGATTTAAGCATACATAGGGATATAGGAACAGAGAAAGCGACTTTGTTTTATACTATGTAGTGATACTATCTGCGCCCCGCGTTTTTACCATAGGTCCCGTAACAATATCGGGAAGAAGTAGCCATCAATTAAGGTTTCCATACCCTACTAAATCGAAACACTAACTTAGTCAGACTGGCCTTTATTGAAGAGTTGTGAACAGCAGAACTTTAATGCAAAGTCGTCTAGAACATATAAAACTCCTTTTTGTCGGTAAACCTTGTTTTTATAAGTACCGTAAAACACTGCAACATTGCCAACCAGTTGCAAAATTGCCTATTTCGGTTTTATTAAAATATCTCGCGTTTGCTAAGGTTTTTCTTATTTTTTACCATTTGGTACTAATTTTGCATTATTATGGGACCACCTTTTTTACTTTTTTTTATAACTCTGTGGTTGTACGGTCGGCAATTGAATGACAAAAGTCAGCGCGAGTGGCAGTGAATTTTTGGCGTCTTGGAACTTTTGCTGTGTGAGCCGTAGGATATGTGTTTTTGTGCGGTTATAACACTCAGGGGTAAGAGATTTGTTTATTTAAGCCGTATTGTTTTATATTTTTACGATAAGAGCATTATTTCCTCAAAATAACTTAGTAAGCATAGATGCACAGTGTTTTGCGAACATAGGTGATGCAACTTTACCTGGGGTTAGGGTTGACCATAAAATCTGACAATATTAAAAAAAAATACTACATCTTCTTACATATAATATAGTAACTACATACGTGTAGCATACTTTAACATGTATCTACTTTTCCTACTGCTGTACTAAGGAATGTCAAAAGTTTAAAATTAGGTTACCTTTTGCGTGATAATTATTGTTAAGAATACATACAACTTAACTAATTATATTACAGTTATTAAACATGGACAAAAGCAAAAGGCGAAGCAGAAGAAGACCAGGAACAATTGCATAATTTGCAGTATTTTTTGTTTTAAAATTTTATATAAAGATACCATTTCGTTGTTGAGATGCCAAAGTGGTTATTATTTGTACATTAAAAAGTGATATCTTTTTAAGCATGTACTTTATGACATTGTTTGAAGTTCTATTTTCTTTCATAGATTATAAAAGATAATTTTTATTTATCAAACATTTTTATAACATCAATATCAATATATTTTGACAACCCTATTTTTTGTATGAAAAGTTAGTGGAACCTGATACAACATTACCTAATGGCTCTGAATTGTTTTTCATTGTCATTTTATTAATAATTTTAGTGCTGGGACCGGGTATAATGTTTTATGCATATGCTGAAATGAAATTTTAAATGATCCACATATTATTTATTGAGATATCCTTCTAGGCAAAATTGCATTTTTTGCCTACAACTTTGCCTACGACTTTGAATGTCTATAATTCGTAGAATTTGCATCTGTTACACAAAATACTACCTTAAATATCAAGGCAAACAGTATATTATGTGTCTTATGGACTGAAAAAGGCATAAAAGAAAAAAAACTGGTTGCCTGTAAAGTCGGTATACGGGCGAAAGTTTTACGTGACAACAACTGTGCTCGAGTGGAAGGGACGCGTGCCTTTCACTTTTTATGTCTGTCTCTCTCGCTCTTAGGCGGGCTAACCATGCCCGCGTGCCTCTCACTCGCTCTCATTGTGAGCGCATAACGTGAGCGGAGCGTAACGCAGTTTCTTGAAGTGTCACCCGGCAAACCAATTTATAAGACGTTGTCACGTCAAAAGTTGTAGCGTTTTACGGTAATTTAGAAACCTTTAAAAAACCGATTTATCGTTAGTGGATATTATAGTTTGTTTTGATGTAGATCAAATGATATCGGTACCATGGACAGATCAATGGATATCAATTATGTATCGTCCATGAAACTGTATTATAATTATCTATATATCAATACATAAGTATATAATGCTTTGTCCTGAATGACTGACTGATTAACGGAGGGTGTGTTCTTCGTCAACACTCTAAAACTACTAGAGCTACGAATCTGAAACTTCGCATGGGAGTTCCTTTTAGGACGTAGGCAGACACTAAGAAAGATTAAAGGCCTATCCGCACAGCACAGTGACGGCACGTCATCGACAGTTCCGTACCGTACCGTGCCGTGACGTACTATTCGTACATGTCAGTGTCAGTACCGGGTTAAGCGACGCCGTGCGTGGTCATTACTTCGATGGGTGGCCAATTAGTAGTGTGGCAAAAATGTGTTTTCGTGAGCCCCTCCGTGATTCAGAAGGCACGTTAAGCCGTTGGTCCCGGTTGCTACCTCTAGTAGCAGTCGTTAGGTCAAGTTAGAGGCCATAAGGCAATCTGAAAACTCTAACAATAGGTGAGCCACACCACTATACGAGAGGAAGAAGAAGAAGTGTCAGTACCGACACAGCGCACTGATTTTTAGTACTCTATCGCTAGGGTTACCATATCTTTCGTGCGCGAGTCCAACTCGCACTTGGCTGGTTTCTAAATTATATTATGTAAAAAACACGAGAGCGAGCAAAGATAATGACCGCAAAAATTCCGATATTTTGACTGCGGTTATAAGGAAAATGAATTTACCTAGGGGTCGATCGTTAAAAAAAACGTGATAAATACGGGCAACACACGGTCCAATTCAATTAACTTTTCGTCGTACATCTTGAAACACTGCGACCGTCTCAGGCAAAATATTGTCCGCTTCAAATTCACGCCGGATCACGGCGAGCATCGGTGCAGCACTCTGACATCACTGAACGTCACTGTCACTGACCAGTACGGATAGCCTGGTACAAAAAGTACGGAACAATATTATTTTTCACTGACACTAATGGATACGTCACGGTACGGCACGTGTCGGAACTGTGCCGGCACTGTGCTGTGCGGATCGGCCTTTACTCGGAAAAAATACAAAACCTTAGGTAGATAGATAAATTCTTTATTGCAAATACCATTTTTAAATTGACATTAAATAAATATAAAACAAAACTTAAGTTTAAGCGTTACAAAGAGTACCCTTAACGCTCAAAGCGATCTCTTCCAGGCAACCTTTGAATAGTCATGAAGTTGAGGAAGGTGAAGGGAAAATATTAGTGAGGTTATGGCAAAAAAAAATTGTAAGGGGTATTTAACATTTGCGACTTTACTTGAAAACTTTTAACAAGTTAATTGTACTCAATACTCGACTAAAACGAAAGTAATTATTGTATGAACCTATAAATTATCACGACAACTTAATTGTAAAAATGTTAGAAACATTTAATAATACCCCGTAGTCATCGCCATCGCCTATAGAAGCCGTGACCTTAATTGTGAAGAAATAACCTATCCCTTGTAAGCTTCACTACATAGTATAAAACAAAGTCGCTTTTTCTGTCCCTATTTCCCTTTGACTGCTTAAATCTTTAAAACTACGCAACGGATTTTGATGCGGTTTTTTTAATAGATAGAGTGATTCAAGAGGAAGGTTTATATGTATAATACATGCATAATATAGCCGTGCGAAGCCGGGGCGGGTCGCTAGTTTAGAATAAATTGGGTACGGCTATTCCGAAGATGCACCGCATATCACATATCGCACGTGTCGCCTACATCCATGTAAAAGAAATGTGTTGGAATAGAGGCGCACGCACATTATGTCCAAAATGCTTCACTGCGATACATCTTGACGAAAAATATTGTGTTTCTTTGGAATAATTTGGATCTGAAACAACTGCATCGATTTAAATATAACTTTATCTATAAAATGGTTGTCTGTAAAGTCGGTATACGGACGATAATTTTACGTGATAACGTCATAAGAAAACGACGAAAATTGAGATATTTCTTGTTTTTCCTTTTTTTTCTTTTTTTTGCTCTTTTAAATAAGTCTTATTATTATTGTTAATAAGTCTTCTATTCTTCACTCGTCACCATAACACAAGCCCAGTTGAACGATATTATTATTAAATACGGACGATAACTTTACGAAACATTGGTTGCTATTTAACGTGAGCGTTTCGGGAACGTGAGCGATGACGTCACACTTTTTTGTGAGTGCTGCCGGTGTTCATCAATTTAATAGACGTTATCACGTCAAAAATACATTAAATCCTTGGTACTAACGTACGTTAGTTTTTATCCCGTTATTCCCATGGGATCAGGACTTATGCGGGATAATCCACAGGGCGATATTGAGACTATATACCTCCACTTTCGGTACAAAATGATTAGGACTGCTTACAGACCATATTTACGAGGTCTTAATGTGAAAGGGTACCTGCGCTCTCTCCATACAAACGTAGTCGACTGTTTCCTCCCTGGATAATGACACTAGAGCACAAATATTTTAGTTGTATAAAACCTATAACTGCCATGACTATGCCCCTATGTCTTTGTTTTTTTTTTTCATTTTCTAATTATCATAGAAATTAAGATTTCAAAAGCAAAATATAGGGGCATGGTCAATATGGTCATGGCAGTTATAAGTTATAGGCAACAAAAATATTTGCTCTAGTGTCATTATCCAGGGAGGAAACAGTCGACTACGTTTGTATGGAGAGAGCGCCCGGTACCCTTTCCTCTTAACCTCGAAAATATGTCACACATTATCTTGAAGATTATCACAATATCCATGTTTACTTGTACTTATCATTATCTGATTAAATAAGTATTTCAAAAAGGGGCTTGTCTTATCTCCATTATCAAAGTTAAAAATAAATAAAAATGCCTAATTATTTTCTTCGCATTTACAACACGGAACAAACTAGCCCGCGTAAGTCCAGATCCCGTGGGAATAACGGGATAAAAAATAGCCTATGTGTTAATACTGAATTTGAACGCAATCGGTTCAGTAGTTTATTTTTTAAGGAATAACAAACATACGCACTTAAGAAGAAAGGGTACCGGGCGCTCTCTCCATATAAACGTAGTCGACTGTTTCCTCCCTGGATAATGACACCAGCACAAATATTTTTGTGCCATAAAACCTATAAATGCCATGACTAAGACTATGCCCCTATGTTTTGTTTTTTTTTTCATTTTCTAATTATTATAGAAATTAAGATTAAAATAATAATAAAAAAAAAATAGGGGCATGGTCATGGCAGTTACAAGTTTTATGCACCAACAAATATTTGTTCTAGTGTACCATTATCCAGGGAGAAAACAGTCGACTACGTTTGTAATAGTTTGTATGGAAAGAGCCCCCGATACCCTTTCCTCTTAAGGCCCGGTAGTACCCGAAAAGACCCTTATCAAATTAATAAATTAAGCAACTTCTACCACAGGCACAACACAAATTTTTATTTAGAATGTATCTTAAGATCTTTGAGTAGTTTTTCATTCGGTAAAAACATGATAGCATTAATATTTCTCGAAAGATTAAAAAAAAACTGGGCTTTTTAAAAATTATTTTTTGTTATATCGTTAAAACTAATGACTATTAACGCAAAACTCTTGTTAAGATGGGCATTATAGTATTCTAGTTTCTGATACGGTATTTTGTATTCATTTATCTATTGTCAATTTTGTTAAAAAAGTGAAAACTGTATATTTGTGTAAAATCTCATATGTCGCGAGAACATACGCAAAAAGAGATTTAGATGAAAAAAAAAAAATAGGCGGACGACAAATAGTCGTCCAACAAATAGTCGTCCGACATTTGTCGTCCAACAAATTGTCGTCCGACATTTGTCGTCCGACATTTGTCGTCCGTCAATAGTCGTCCGACAAATAGTCGTCCGACATTTGTCGTCCGTCAATAGTCGTCCGACATTTGTCGTCCGTCAATAGTCGTTCGACAAATAGTCGTTCGACAAATAGTCGTCCGACATTTGTCGTCCGTCAATAGTCGTCCGTTAAAAAATACCATATGTACGTCTTAATACACTCACAGCCAAATTAAAAACAGTAGGCCCAGGCATACATTTTCGCCGCGCCGTAGAGAGGGGATAGCTGTCTACTCTCCATCCGTCTTACGCTTTTTCGATCAGGTCACGTGTCCTGACGCGAGTTTAAGATTTTATACCCATTACAGAAAAAGTGCTCAACGCCGCTAAAGAAGTTTTCACTTCAAAAACGGCCATCGCGCGGCGCGCCTGGGAAAGGGATAGCTCTGAGTTCGATCGAATATACAAGCCTTAACTTACCCTAATAAATCATAAATATTTCGCGATTATCGCTATTATATCTTGTTCACAATAAGTTATCTGTTAGACTTGCAAAAAAATGCGGTTGAAAATCAGTTGATATCATTTATTATCGATTGACAAGAAAACACTTCAAAACATTCAGCTTTCAGAAAAAAAACATAGATAAACAGTGAAATGAGTTATACAGGGTGAATTTTTTATATGTGCCTTAACGTTTCAAATCCGGGCCACGTACACGGCACGCCCCGGGCATGGTCCAGTCTAATGAGAATCATCCCTAAATCTCTATGCCAGGTGTCGGCAACCATTTGAGTCGGTAGAGTCCAAAATTACAATTTCCAAAATATCAAAGTTTTTAAAGATTTTTTTTGGGCAATAATAAATAGTAGTTACTTGCGTAAATAAAGTCTTTTGAAGATAGTCAGCACTCCAAATGATTACTTCTTCACCTCACTGTAGCAATCGGGAAGACTATTCTAAGCTTCGATTAAAAGACATTAGACTGTATATACATAAGACATTGCTGTGGTAGACATGCCGTGGTTCCAATGCCGGGGAGAAAATATTGACAATTTTGTTTATTATTATTTTTATTTGTTACTGACATTGTTTTATTTTATTTCATTTTTGCTGACTTGATTTGAATTTCTTTATTTTATTTGTTTAATGAAGCTTGATTTTATTGACATTAATTTTCCTATTTAAATATCTGACACATAATTTTATTAGTAACATTGATTGACTTTTTAATTCTTTTATTCTATTCTTAGTATTATTGTAAATTGAATTTTCTGTTTGTGGGTCCATGTAACCTGAATAAAGATTTTTTTTTATAAGTGCCTTAACTCGCGGTATTATTTGCATATGTAACTAAAGAGCCACGTTACATCCAAAGAGCCGCATGTGGCTCGCGAGCCGCAGGTTGCCGACCCCTGCTATCCTATGCCAAACCAAGCTAAATGCCTCCCCCCCTTTTTAAACGGCTACCTCACGCACGTGCACCTTTGTAAACTATAAACTACCTCGCGTCGTGTTCAATGGAAAGTAATTTACTATAATTGCCTATTCTAATGTTTGTATTGTTTACGATTATGACCCAAATGTCTTTTAACTTATTAATGTACAAAGTGGTCTAAACAGTGACATCAAAAGGAAAAAAATATGATTGTTAATAGCTAGGGGTAATGAAATATACTCCATGTATATTTTTCGAATATCTTCCATGTATATTCTTCGAATATCATAAAGCGATGTCTTCCATGCAACCTTAATATATGGAATATTTGTGGTTTAAGTCGCCTTTAGGACCTGGGTTACGTTGAAGAGTCGCCTTTAAGAACGTAGGTGATATCACCCAGAAGGCAAATTCTCGTAAATAACATTGTTCAAATTACATTGCAATATCATTCCGATTGCATTATGATTTCATTCTTTTTTTTACATATGATAGGTCAGCGTTTGACCACTATCACACCTGCCTGATGGTAGGTGACGATGCGGCCTAAGATGTAACACGCCTTCCTAGAATATACCTATTCACTCGCGACTCAATTACAAAAATCCCTCAAAGTAGCTCAAAATACCCTCAAAGCTTTTGGTATTCTGAAGAATTTTATATATTTTTTTGTAATAAGTAGAAACGTAATCGTAATGTAATCGGAATGATATTAAAATGTAAATTGAACAATGTTTTCATAGAGCTTCAGATCCTTAAACTGGAATAGATCTACTAAAGTGACTGTGGGACAAAAAACTTGACACTGGCTATATCCGCAAGTTTTGCGACGCCCATAAAAATGTAAAAGCCCCCAACTACTTATGCCGCGACACCGTAACTTACTGATACTTGCTCCAGTAATGCTCGAATACTCCAACGTTTAAGGGTCCCCTCAATGTTTAAGACGCTGCTATCCTAGTCAAACATGACACTTAAATGTCAAATTAGTCGTCACTTAAGATAAGTAGGCTTTCAGTATTCGGGCTTATATCTTTTTTTAACCGACTTCAAAAAAAGGAGGCGGTTCTCAATTCGGATGGATGTATTTTTTTTTGTCATTTAAGGATACGACGCACGGTGGGCTGAAAATCGGCTCCCATAGACTTAGGAATTTTAATTTTCAAGTGGCGGTTTTTTTGCCGGATATTGCTTCTATTAGTTATTACTATATACAAAAATGACATCCGAGTTAATTCTGCACGAAAACGAAGGAATTATAATTTTTTTACGAAAAAAGCTATTTTTTTTTAATATTATCTTGTTTTTTATATTATTTTCATAATATTTCCATCAATAACACTCTTTATAACGATATTCTGATACACTAAAAGGAAACATTTTATAGTAAAAATAAATAAAAATATTTCGATGATTTTTTTTAAAAAATCGGCATCGATTTCTGTTTTCTGGAGTATGCCAAAAAATCATAAATAATGAGTACTATAACCACCTGTAAGGATATTACGGTTATCCTTGCCGTTTAAGAGATAATTAGCTTTTTCATACAAGTTTCATACAAATTTTTCGTAAAAAAATTATAATTCCTTCGTTTTCGTGCAGAATTAACTCGGGTGTCATTTTTGTATATAGTAATAACTAATAGAAGCAATATCCGGCAAAAAAACCGCAACTTGAAAATTAAAATCCCTAAGTCTATGGGAGCCGATTTTCAGCCCACCGTGCGACGGTCTAAATTAGATGAAGAGCGCTTTTGTAATTTTGGAGTGGTGTTTACTTGTTCAAAAGGTTGCCTGGAAAAGATCGCTTTGAGCGATAGCTTAGGCCGCTCTTTGTAACACTTAGACTTAAGCTTTGTTTTTTATATTCAATTCCATTTAGAAATGGGGTTTACAATAAATAGTTTATTTATCTATCTATCTTGTTCTGTCTTTCTAGCTAATACCTTACTAGTTCAACTAGTTCAAGCGGCAATTCAACAAAAAGTCCTCTAATTTTAGAGTTTCGTGGTCACGAGCTGTGTATAACTTAACAGGTTACGTTGGATTCCTTGAGATCTCTAGATGACGAATTAGCCTGTTTCTGTACTTTAGATATTTGCATAAAATACGATTTTACTTTTGTAAAAATCTGCTCCCGCCGCTTAACTATACTTTGCTTACACAAATAAATATATATAAATACACAAATTTATATGTT
The DNA here is from genome assembly GCA_907269075.1 of Idaea aversata. Lineage (NCBI taxonomy): Eukaryota > Metazoa > Arthropoda > Insecta > Lepidoptera > Geometridae > Idaea > Idaea aversata. The sequence continues at coordinate 10,883,091 of OU026104.1, read as the reverse complement.
CCTTACTGTGTTGTACAAATAAAGTTATCTATCTATCTCTCTTGTTCATATGCAAGTGTCTGAAGTGGTTCTCAATCAAAGAATGGCATGTCGCCTTTTACGGAACCGCATTGTTTCTTATAATTTGTATTCAATAACGTTTATAGATGTATGTCGGGGCAATAACCGTCGCAGTGACTTAATTAGAAGCTTTAGAAATTATTGTTTACACTTGGTATTCATTTATGGGATGCAATGTTTATTTCGTCCACCTATCTCCTTCTTTAATTCTTGTCCATCCAGTGGTTGCCTGGAAGAGATCGCTTTTAGCGATAAGGCCGCACATTGTGCCATATATGTAAAAAAAGGAATATTTATAAGATCACTTTCTTGTCCGTCTGTCTGCCTGTTTTTAGCAGGAATTTATGTTAGAATTAAGCTTTAACGTCGTCACTTTGAGGCTTGATGAATGTGCTTATAATTTCGGCATGCAAACAATTCTTTATGTTTTGTTCCAGATTTTAGCATTAGCAAAACAGCTAGACATGTCAGAGCGCCAAGTAGAACGCTGGTGGCGTCTCCGCCGCTCCCAGGACAAACCCTCAACCCTCGTCAAGTTCTGTGAAAACATGTGGAGATGTACATTTTACTTCTATAACTTTTCCTACGGTCTCTACATCCTATGGGATAAGGAGTGGCTTTGGAATATAGACCACTGTTATATTGGATACCCTCATCAGGTAAACAGACGACTAACCATAACTTTTCGATCACGATCGCTAGCTGTCAATAACATGTTACAAACGCCATACTTACTGCAAAGTTTAATTTGAGAAAGAGATGTAAAATTTGCAAATGGCTAAAGCTGGGGAGTCTGGGGACACATTGCTTGCATTGGGCGTTGGACACGTCCGCGGACGCGTCCGAGCAATGTGTCCCTAGCTTTAGCCATTTGCAAATTTTACATCTCTATCTTAAATTAAACTTCGCAGTAAGTATGGCGTTTATAACATGTTATTGACAGCTAGTGACCGTGATCAAAAAGTTCAGGTCAGCTTTACGTTGACAGCTAGCAATAGTGGCGAATCTTCCAGAAGGAACATTATTTTTATAGTATTTTCTGAGGGTTTCGCAAACTAATTTAACGGATATAATCGCTTTCATTTTCTTTTTGTTAAAACTTGACGTTTCAAGACCTCTGCAGATCACATGGTCACATGAGGACTGAGGTGACAATAAGTCTACGAAATAAACGCGATTATATTCATTAAGTTAGTATTTTTATAGTTCTCCGAACTCATGGCTTCGTTATTCCTTTCCAGGGTTTCACAAACGATATATGGTGGTACTACATGGTCTCATCAGCTTTTTATTGGGCACTAACCATATCCCAGTTCTACGACGTGAGACGTAAAGACTTCTGGCAGATGTTCGTCCATCACATAGCAACGATAGCCCTGCTGTCGTTCAGCTGGGTGTGTAATCTACACAGGATCGGATCCTTGGTGCTGTTGTTGCATGATTGCGCTGACATATTCTTGGATGGAGCGAAGGCAGCCAAATATGCTAACTACCAAAAATTCTGCGACTGTATTTTCGCTGTGTTTACTGTGCTGTGGATTGTTACGAGATTAGGATTTTATCCGTTCTATATTATCTGGAGGTATGTTCTTTTTCTACTCTAAGGTTTTATAGAGTTTCTTGGTTTTCTGTTGAAGAAGTAACTAGGTCTAACAAGTATCAGCGATCGCTTACGTACGCATGGAGTAAGCAGCGTCATGCACCATCACTATTTCGATGGGTGACTGATAAAAATTGTGACAAAATATACTTTTGCTCAAGCTTGTGCTTCAAAAGGCACGTCAATCCTGACTGCTATTATGAGTAGCAGTCGTCACGTCAAGAGTCTTTACGACTGCTTCAAAAATCTAACTAGCGACTAGGACCTGAACTTACCAACCTGTATATATTGCCTCTTCTCAGTTTAGGTGGGACTCTTCTAATCTTTGGGCAATAGACATTTCTTAGGTACCTTCGACGGATACTGTCCAAGTTTGACCCAAGACTGAGATGCTTAGAAGAGTGTGAAAGAGACTTTTGCCCGGAAGTGGCACAATATAAATTTACTGAAAAAAAAAACTACATTTTGCCCTGGCGTCTATCTTCTATACATATAAAATAATTTGCCCTCAATTACTGACTGACAGATCAATTCACAGCCTAAACCGCTGATCGTAGAGACCCGAAACTTGGAGGGTGTGTTCTTTGTATGACGTGGGCATCCCCCCCCTTGGAGGTGAAAAGGGGGGGGGGGGCAAAGTTTGTATGGGGTCAACATACAAACTTCAAAATACAATAGTCGCAAAAGCTAGTTTTTAATCAAAACCTCTTACCAATTTCCAGCACGTGGATCCGCGCTCCAATGTTACTGCCCTTCTTCCCTGCGTATTACATCTTCAACTCTCTCCTGTGCCTGCTGCAAGCGCTGCACCTCGTCTGGACCTGGCTCATACTCCAGGTCGCTTATAAGGCTATTAGTGCTGGACAGGTTAGTTCCTAACATCTGGATTGTTGTAATTTAGTATCAATGTCTTTGACACGACAGAAGGAGACTCATATTTTATCTGCAGCAACCTACTTGGGCCCGGATTCGGTTAACCAACTTCCACGCAGACCACTTCAGATCATGTCCTGGAGGGCTTATTCTATGGCTGAAACTTCATAACTTCTGAAACTTGTATTAATCTATATTCCAGATGGAAGGTGACATTAGAAGTTCAAGTTCAGAAATAAGTGACAGTTCGAATCAGTCTAACCACAGCACTCCGAACAAGGTTAACAATAAAAAGTAAGTATAGGTATATTGCAGGACATTGCACACGGCGCCATCTAACTTCCAAGCTAAGCAACTACGCTTGTAATATGGTCACCTTAGTGCTCGCCCACGTTCTAAAAGGAACCCCTATACGAAGTTTCGGACAGAGTTTCAGAGATTTTGTGGTTTTTTTTTTAAATTTGTATAAGTACAGGGTGATCTTTTTACATGGGCCGTCAGGACTATATCCTAATCCTAAACTATAAGACATAGCGAAGAATGCTGAAAGGGTTTCCTTATTTTTATTACAACATCACTTACTTTTGTCCTTTTTCTTATTTTCGAAGTTGTCCACCTGTCTCGTAGCCTAATGTTGAGCATGCTTCGTTCCATGTTATACTATGTAGTGATATATAATTTGTTTTGTTTGCAGAGATACATAGGGCAGGCCGAGAAGGTCAGCTCTACGTCACAGATCCCGGTCGCGGGCGAAAGAAATGACCTCAAAGAAAATATCCTGAGATTTAAGTACACTCTTTATACTTAATTACTTATAGATATTTAAATATCATGGCCTTTTTCGTGTTACAACCTAAAACTTAAGGTGTCATTTATTATGACATTTTTTAATGTTAGGTCCTAAAACTTAAGGTCTAATTAATTATGGCCTCTTTTATATTAGGTCCTAAAACTTTAACCCCTGATTCCAAAACGAGGTTTAAGAGGAAAGGGTACCGGGGGCTTTCTCCATACAAACTATTACAAACGTAGTCGACTGTTTTCTCCCTGGATAATGACACTAGAGCAAATATTTTTGGTGCATAAAACTTATAACTGCCATGACCATGCCCCTATTTTTTGTTTTTTCTTATTTAATATTTTTTTTAATTTTAATTTCTATGATAATTAGAAAATGAAAAAAACCAAAACATAGGGGCATAGTCATGGCAGTTATAGGTTTTATGACACAAAAATATTTGTGCCAGTGTCATTATCCAGGGAGGAAACAGTCGACTACGTTTGTATGGAGAGCGTGCAGGTACCCTTTCACCTTAAGGATAGTCCAAAATGTGGATTTAAACCTTAGATTTGGACACAGATTTACTCGTCAACTATAGCGCCTAGAGACACTATCCTTATAAATTTTATAGGGGTAGTGTCTAGACTATAGTTCCCTATATAATCTACTAGCGCGGCTATATTGTGCATGTATTATACATATAAACCTTCCGCTTGAATCACTCTATCTATTAAAAAACCGCATCAAAATCCGTTGCGTAATTTTAAAGATCTAAGCATACATAGAGATATAGGGACAGAGAAAGCGAGTTTGTTTTATACTATGTAGTGAAGTGATAGGGATAGTTCCCTATATAAGCTATAGGGATAGTGTTTAGTTCACGAGTAAATCTGTCTCTAAATCTAAGGTTTAAATCCACATCTCGGACTATCCTTAAACCTCGTTTTGGAATATGGGGGTAAGGGTTTAATGAATTACAGCCTATTTAATTTAAGGTTCTAAAACTTAAAGGTCTTATTTATTATGACCTTTTAGCTCTAATCTATGAATGACCTTTACAATTTTAGGTCCTAAAACTTAAAGGCCTTCGTTATTGTGGCCTTTTTAATAGTTCTTATTTAAAATGACTGTTTTGATGTTAGGTCGTAAAACAAAGATAAATTATTTATTAATTGACCTTTATAATTTTAGGTCCTAAAACTTAAAGGTATAATTTTTATGACCTTTTTGATGTTAGGTCCTAAAAATTAAAGGTCCTATTTATTATGGCCTTAATAATGTTAGGCCCTAAAACAAATTAAAAGGTCCTGTTTAACCTTTTTAATATTAGACAGGACCTATGATAATATGTTGTCGTTTTAATATTGAAGTTCTAAAATAAGTGGCCGTTGAATCTTTAAAATCCAAAATTGCGGCTTTAATATTACGCATGCCTTGTAAAACGCTGAGATTTGGGGGCCTTTTTATTTTCCTATTGAATAGGCTCTAAGAAATTGGCTTTTTTAATATAATTCAGAGCCAGAGATACATATAAGTCTTTTTATATTACTAAGGCCCTGAAATATTAGTCCTTTTTATATTACTAAGGTCCTGAAATATTGAGCATTTTTAATATTACTAAGGCCCTGCAATATTAGGCCTTTTTAATATTACTAAGGCCCTGAAATATTAGGCCTTTCTATATGACTAAGGTCCTGAAATATTAGTCCTTTTTAATATTACTTAGGCCCTGTGAAATATTAGGCCTTATTAATTACTTAGACCCTTAAATATGGGGTATTTTTAGTATTAGGTCCTAAATTATCATGGGACGCTTTCGCGGTGTAACAAGCAATTAAAATGATGCTAAATTCGTATCATGGGTGTGTTTAAACTCTTATGAATATTATTAAGAGGGTATGGGGCACAATTTGGCGGGAATAAAAAAGTTTAACTATTTTTTCCTTCAGTAACTTTTTAAATGACAATTTTTTCCCCCTCAGATATCAAAATATTTTTTTCTGCCGCACTAAGTAAATTTTTAAGTGACACTTTTACGTTAATTAATACATTTGTCTCGCTCTGTTTAGCGTAAATGCGACAAAGCATTGCTTAACTAAAGTTTTACTAAGTAACGTCTAAAAGACTGTAATTAGGAATAAAAACTATTAAATAGATTTTGACAGATTTTAAAATCCGTTTTTCTATCTATAACTGGGCTAGTTTTTTGTTCCTGCCTTATTTCGTACGACCCACTCTTAAATGTTTACAATTATCACTTAAAAAACTCTAGCATTTTCACCAAATATTTAGCGTGCCACAGAGTATGTAATATGCATTTATTTAAGGACGTACTTAATATTATTTTTAATTAAAAAGTACATTCTGATTATTTATAGTAAAAAGAGGATTGTTTATTTTATGATAGGAAAAAATATGCATTTTATTATGAGAGCAAATTTTTAATTAGTTGTATTAATATCAGACCGAGAGGTCGCTGCAAAAAAAATTATAAATCGAGGCTATGAAAATATTCGAAAATGTGACATTAAATGTTAGTTTCGTACATTTCCATTGTTATTACATTTTAAAACCGGTTCTAAAATATAGACAGAGAGATCACTGCAAAAAAAAGTAAGTACATATTATAAAAATTTGAGGCTATGAAAATTTTACAAAATGTGACATAAAATTTTAGTAAGTATTGTAATTTGTACATTGCCATCGTGGTTCTGGAAAAACACCGAGTGATCACTGCAACAAATAATCTGTAGCTAAGAACATTTTTCAAAATGTGACATTTTTTAGTTTTTATCGTACATTTCCATTGTTGTTACAATTATTATAGTATTTGTATTAAAATATTATTTTATTACGTTACGTTGTTGATAAATAAATATTTTATTCAAATGTTAAACTTAACAGTATAAAAACAACAATTTTATTTAATGTTATTTTTCTACAAGAAAGCCGTTTTTGTACATTTTAAAGACAAAACTTTTACATTTAGCTTTGGTAATCATAAAAGTGAACAAAGGTTGTTATGTAATTCTAATTTTTACAATATATCGTTTAAGATATAATAACCTATGTACGTAGTATTATATACATTCTACATTTAATATACAGATTATTACAGATATATTTAAAAAATGTACAGCCGATTAAATGACTAATGGTGCATCCACACCGCGGTTACTTTTTGTTGAGAAACATTTAGGTATAATTTGGGACCAGTTGTTGCTATTTTTTATAAACCAACTTCAAAAATGGATTTCAATTTTATATATTTTTCGTCTTAATGTTAAGATGTTTTTGCTATCTATCAGGACTGGTCCTTCTTTAGTAAGCATTATTTGTTACAAAATACTATATTCGTAAAAAAAAAATGCTTGGATTAAGTCATATAATCGGCTGTACATTTACATTTGTACAGTCGGCAAGAAAAATGGAGGCCCATCGTAGTTTTATATATTTGAAAGTTTTCAACACAAGCAGGTCTTTGAGTTGAAGGACTTCAAAAAACTCTATACGGTGAACTTCCACTTTTGTTTTTTGATTGTACATTCAATTACTAAAGTACATTTTGTAATTTAATACTTATAGTATTAGCTTTTAAGCGGGGTTTAAACTATACAAGTGCATAATAAAAAATTAAACTATGTAGGTTATACGTATTTATTTAGACATAAAATGAATAGAACCGACCGAGTCAACTATAATCGAACGACAACGTCCGAGTGCGCTCGTATAGTGAAAACTTCGCTTTAGCGCTTAGGATCCTACTAAAAAAACAATCTATAAGTACATATTAAAATTAACATTTAGCATGGAATTGACGGAAGTTGTGACATATCAAAGGATGAACACCAAAAATTGATTAGTATGTATTCTAATTAAAAGCTAGAAAAAAATTACTGACATAATCATAAAATATTACAAAACCTTCACCTTTCACCTACTTTCAGTATTATTATAATGAAAGAAAAATGTCACGCCTAATTACTTAAAACGTATTATTTTACAATTTTGCTATTTATAATGTTCTATTTATTTTTAACTAAGGGAATAAGTATTCTTTTTTGTTTGAAAATTCGAAGTATTAAACAAAATTACAGTCACCTCTTGAACTAATCCATAGACCAGTAAATTTATTATTTCCACTTAATCGAATTCAAAACCTGAGTTTAATATCCTGTTTTTTTACCATTCATTACCCAAGAATTCCTGGGATTTTGAATCCAGGATTTCCCCGATTTTATACCCTAATCCATACAAATATGAAATTATTTCAGGGACCATAACTAAATAATATATAGTCAAAATAAGTACTTATTATAATGGATAAAAGTACCTACCTACCAATATAATTTAATTTATTTTTCTCTTATTACCCTTATCCCAATTTGTAGCCCAAAAATTAATTCAAAATTAATTAATTTCCTAAATAAAATTTAATTTACTTATATTATTTAAAAATCCTTGTCGTTTCAAGCCTATCCAAAAAATAAAAATAACGCCTTGACTGAGTCGGTCTGAGACCAAATTTCGGCCGCGACATGGAGATAAACTTAGAATAGACAAAGAATTTTCGTCCTTAAATTCTATACCAAAATGTAGGAAAATATTACAAAAAAACAACAACAATTATTAAGCGAAATCCTTTTCGCTTTTAGCTCCTTTTTAGCGCCTTAACCACGTTTTTTTTTAAAAGAAAGAGATCGATCACCCTAGTCTTAATTTCATTCTATACATCGTAATTTAAAATACCTCTGGAAATTGAGTAGCTTAGTTATAATAATAGTTATATAAGTTAGTGCCTAAATACATACATCACTTAGGCTAGTAGCGAATAGAGGCTTTGATACGGTGGGTGCTAACCCTTATAAAAATAATATTATAAGGTGTACTTATTATAAAACTTAATTAGAAAGCAAATATCAAAATTTTTAAATATAAAAAATCATAAATATTTTCTAAAGTCTGTATAACATACAATTGCGTTTTTTGTTTAAAAAATGGACTATATAAATCTTAATACAGATTTCTATAGTCTATTTAACAAAAGTTTATAACTGTTTTTTTTAAACTAAAGAAATGTTTCTAAAATTTGCTGTAAAGTAAAAGTATTTACGCTTAAACGCATTTTTATTTTAAAAGAAACTATAAAAATGTTTTTGAAATTTTCTAGAATAAAAGGTTTCTATAAATTAAAATTGATCTGTGTTTATTCAAAAAGAAACTGTAGAAATGTGTCTAAAATTTTCCAGAACATAAGGTTTTTATAAAAACTTTAAATAGCTTTGTTTTTATTTAAACATAAATTATAATATTGTTTCCAAAAGTTTTTAGACCAAAAAGTTTCTGTAAATTAAAAGTTTCTTCATAAAGTATCAAATTTCTAAGTAAAACTTTAGTATATTGAATGCTTTGTCTCGATCTTTTGATTCAACGCGAATATGTGACAAAGCATTGAGTAAAGTTTCACTTAGGAAGATTTATGTGTGCGAAGCCAATTACAAGAGTTCTATAAAAAAATATTTTTAAAGTACCTTTTAACTTTAAGGCCCGTATTAATAAATCGCTCTCAATATCGATCTTGAGTGCGTATCAATCGAGTGAGTCTTGAGATGTGGTCACTATCTTAAGTTAGGCGTTAATTAATAGATAAAACTCAAGTTTTAACCAGGCTGATATCGCTCTTGAGATTTGAGACTGATCTTGAATGACAGTAACGCTTTGTTCTTACCTTAAATGATATGTTCTTACCCTATGGTAGGTAGTGTCGTCATATTTTGCTGTCAACTTGTTTTTAATGTGAAAATATTTAACAAAATGTAAGATTTGTATGACCCGCAATCAGACTTGAGTTCACGAAACTACATCTTGAGACATATTTTGAGAGCTGAGTTTGATTTATTAATACAGTATGACTCAAGTGATACGTCGCTCTTTAATGACGTCTTAAGATAGGTTTATTAATCAGCGCAACAACTCAAGAGCAAACTCAAGATTGAAATCGATATTGAGTTCGGTTTATTAATACGGACCTAAGAAATCCATTGAGTTTAAATTGTATTTGAAATAAATTTTAAGTTTTGAAATTTTAGCATTTTATATGCTTAAATCTTATACCTACATAAATAAGTAGCTTAATTCCAAATAAATCTAGTTAATGCACATTTTATAAGAAGTTATGATAAAAACTTATGATTTAATATGAAAATAATAAAAAGTGTTATTGGTAATTATGAGAAAGTAATTGGGGGCTACTTTTGTGCAACTTGACAATCAACTTTTGTAATTTCGAAAAGTATGAGGTTATTTTTATATGAAAATCAGCTGTAACTTACACGGAGAGGTCAATTACCTTAGGATTATACGTATTTCTTAAGTTTTATCAACTATTCTTATTTCTTAGTCTGAATGACTACTTTATCAAAAAATAACTGATTTTCAAAGAGTAATCGTATTTGTTGTAAGTATTTGAAATTAATTTTAAGTTTTGAAATTTTAGCATTTTTATATGCTTAAATCTTATACCTACATAAATAAGTAGCTTAATTCCAGAAAAATCTAGTTAATGCACATTTTATAAGAAGTTATGATAAAAACTTATGATTCTTAGTCTGAATGACTACTTTATCAAAAAAAAAAACTGATTTTCAAAGCGTAATCCAAATGGCCCAAATGATGAGGCTTAGTGCTAAAACAGTGCCGTAAAACTAAACTAAACCTAAAAAAATTACAAACAATGTTCGAATTTCCAAAATTCGTTGCACAAAATTTATTGATAAGGTGCGTAGAAATAGCCCTCAACGGCTTAATATAATTACCGATAACCCTGTATAGGTAAAAAAAAGTCAATTTTATGTCTTTTTTTAAGTATGTAGTTTTCTTTTATAATTTTATTTATGTTGACTCGTTCAATAAGTAAATTTGTTTGTCATGAAGTTCACCGTTTTATTTACGAACTAGACTAGCAACGCTCCGCGGTTTCACCCGCGTAACTCCCGATCCCGTGGGAATATCGGGATAAAACGTAGCTTAAAGGTAGCCACTCCCAATGAATCAATGTATCCTCATACCAAGTTTCATTAAAAGCGGTCTAGTAGTTTCAATGCAAACAGACAAACAACATACAAATCTTTATTCTTTATAATATTAACTAGCGACCCGCTCCGGCTTCGCACGGCTATATTATGCATGTATTATACCTACATATAAACCTTCTTCTTGAATCACTCTATCTATTAAAAAAAAACCGCATCAAAATCCGTTGCGTAGTTTTAAAGATCTAAGCATACAAAGGGACATAGGGACGGCGAAAAGTGACTTTATTTTATACTATGTAGTGATACCTATAGAAAAAATCAACTTAGAAAACAAAAAACCTTTTTTTTACTTTTTATCATCTCCAAACTCCAACTTAACACTCAGTGATTTTACAGAGTTTCCTTTACCTTTGTATACAAGGCGATGAGAATTCTAAATAGTAATAATGAATGGCTTAATTGTCTATGACCTATTTTTAATACATATATAAGTTATTAACATTCTGTATGTTTATTTGTAGCGTAATTTTTTTTCCGTCATTACAAACAATATGTTGTAAATAGTTTAATACTAAAAATTGAAGTCTATCTATACATATAAAATGCTTTGTCCTGACTGACTGGCTTTGTCCTGAGGAAGTCGCGGATATACATTTAAAAAATCCTAATCTTAACTAATATTAACTTACTATCTTCGGTAAATAAAATAAAAAAACACAAATAAAAATTAAATTACACAAATAAAAACATACATACACACACATCACAAATAAAAAACATTCTTCTTGACAAACATGGCCTTCTGAGCGTTCTCTACGCGGCATCGTCAGCCCTCCGGTCACCTGATGCCGCATTGAGACGCCCCGCCAGGTCCTTAAAAGGGCACTAGGGCCCTAAGCTCCTAGAGTTTCTACCCCCACGGGAACGAATATTATAAATTTTGAAACTTGGAGTCTTCAAGTCTAGAGTGAATAGGTACCTTCTAGGCGGCATACATCTTCGACCTCATCTTCGCTTCCCACAGGTGCCTATTTTAAGCCTATTTTATTTAAAAAAAAAAACAAAAGTTTGTTTGTTTGTTCCCCCTTCACGGTCAAACCACTAGACCGGTTTGGATAAACAACTGCAGTGTTAGTTTAGGGGGATGGAGAAGAATATAGGGTTGATCCCGAAATTACCACGGGATCGGGACTTACGCAAGTGAGACCGGGGGCTGCAGCTAGTTAAGACTAGAAACATTAATTGTATTTAATGGAGGTCAGTGTAATTCAATTCCATTTTATGAATTCATCTAAATATAAAACCAAAATATTCTATTTTAATTAAATTAAATTCGTTCGTTTTGAAACATTGAGAATAATAATTATATAAGGTAGACTTGCACAATCAAAAATAAATATACTTATTTAAGACCTTTTAAACATGATTAACAAAGGTTTTAAATAAATATCTACCTTGTAGTTTGTACTAGGTACATTTAATTTAATTGTTAACTTCACTAACTACTTAGAATGGTACGTAACATACCGCGAATCCAAATAGAAATAGCTTAATATTTTCAAAATTAAAAAACACTCAATTTATCTTATCTATACATATATCTATACTATCTAAGTACCTATCTTCTATAAATTTATTTATCTACTTACATAAAAAATGCTTTGTCCTGAATCCTGAATGACTGAGTGACGGATCAACGCACAGCCTAAACCGCTGATCGTAGAAACCTGAAACTTGGAGGGTGTGTTAATGAACACACACCCTCCAAGTTTCAGGTCTTAACGACGGTTTCAGGTCTCTAGGTCTCTACAATGGTATGACGCGTAGGCATTGCATCCGATAAGAAAGGATTTTTTGGGTAAAAAGGGGGGGTAAAGTTTGTATGGGACAACATAATTCCTTGGTCAAATATTAAATAAATATTGTACAACATTTTTGTGGAGTACAAAACAAAACTTAGTAAATATCTTGAAATAACTTCAGTGGGTATATTATCTATCTGAATATCACTTATCAATAACTTGAAAATAACTTTATTACTCATTTCCTAACCAAACCAGTCCAATATCGGTTATTATTACTAATACCTACAGATTAGATTAAAATATAGTGTTGGACCGTCTTATAGCAGCCGATACCGAAACCGAATCTTTGGCCTCGGTCTTAGTTTCGGCCGAAATCGTAACTGATTAAACATATAAAAAACTACTATTGTATTGACAGTCCTTTAAATAAATTAATATTGCAGGCCATTCCACACATCGCCACCTAGCTCCAAGCTTAGTAACTAGACTTATGTTAAGATAACGGATATACTTACTTATATAGGTACCTACTTTTTTTTTGTAAATATCTAAGCTTACATGTCTGAGGCGGTAATCAAACCAGCAACCCTCTGTATAGCCGGTATAGTGACCATTGTGCCAACTGGGTCGTCCTTAGACCCCCGCCCCGTAGCGGTCGAATATTCTCTATGGTGAGGCCATTGCCCAGCAGTGGGAGGGATCGGGGTTTTCCATTATCCCCTAATGGAATCACTAGTGGCGAGATATGGTGGTCAATTGGTCCAGAGCAAAAAATATTTCTGAAACTAATAAAACGATTACCTTCCTTCTTCCCTCGATCAAAGTCCGGGGAAAGGTGACACGAAAATACCTATTATCCCCCATTCAGGGGAAAGCATTCTAGTTAAGGAATACTTCGGATGAAAATGCAACATTGAACTCCCATTAACCCTCAAACATGGTTGAACGTAGTACATAGTACGTCCATGCCCTCAAATCACTCAAACATGATTAAAGGGAAAGATGCTACATCAAAATCCCATTTCCCCCACGGATCGAGCTAAAGTTAGCCGACCGAACACCTACGAGCCCTATTTTTGAATCGTTCGCCCCGCGTCGAGCGCTCGATTTCTACTGATATTCGTTCGACATCGGAAATTCGCTATTTTTGAATCGCTCGATCGTAACGAGTGGCCTCCACCACTCGTCGCCGACAGGCGAGTGGTAGAATAAACGTCAAACAATCATAGTCAACCGTCATTACCGGTTTTCAATTTTCTGCGTAAAACGAATAAAATTGACATTTTAAATTTCGACGACGAACGATTCAAAAATACAGAAAATTGGTGTCATGCTACTTGGAAGTCGAGTATGACTTGTAGGCGTATACGACGAAGCTATGTCACACGAGCGATTCAAAAATAGGGCCCCTGATTTGAACCGAACTCAGACAACTCACAATCACTGAATTTCAAGGCAATTATTTAGCCCGATACCCGAAGCCGAATAAGTTTCGGTTTCTGTGCGAAACCAAAACTGACCTCTCACTTAATTAAAAATGTACTAAACAACCTCAATACAACGTGAAGTTTACCTTGTTTAGTATTATTTCAAGCGTGTTATTTTTATATAAATAAGCATAAATTATTTATATTTGTTTTTCGTAAAACGTATTCAGTTTTTAATGTGAAGTTTGTCACGATCGGAGGTTTCTGTGTTTAAATATTACAGTTTATAAAAGGTATTTGTCTGGCCACCATAACACAAGCCTATAATTGCTTAGCTTGGGGCTAGATAATGTCCTGCAAAATTTATTTTAACTCCGACCCAAAAAAAGAATAGTTTGATGTGTGTTAACAGTGTTTCTGTGGCTCAATTTTTGAGTATCTCCCAAACGGCTGAACCGGTTTCGATTTAGTTTGTTTTGTTTAAAAGGTGACTTAATCGTGAGTGTTCTTAAATTCGCTATGTTTGATGATAATCGGTGCAACCGTTTTAAAGTTACGAGATTTTTTTTTTTGTGAGGTGCAGTAGTGCAGGTATTTTTTTGTTAATTTTTTTTTGGCATTTCAAAAAGCAAAGCTTAACTCAATTAGATAAATAAATAAAATATTCAAAAGAAATATCCGTTTCTTTGTATAAAAAACTTCGCGGCTCGTGCTTTTACCCGCGTAATTCGTTTGGTAATAAGTAGTCGTAGTACAGACAGTTGGCCTAGACGTCACAATACTCTTATTTAAACACATTGCATAAATTCGATTCCTAATATACGTCAGTAATAATATTACTTATATACCTATGTACTTACACTTGACATTAGAAGTCAAATATACAGGGTAATTGGTATTTAAGAAAGCGGTCGAGGGTTATTTCTGTGCACTTTAAAATCAACTTTTGTTCTACGAGTTTAGGAAATTCGAAGACTTTTTTCGAATTTTTTTAGGTTATGCTTACTCGGAAATCAGCTGTTACTTACACGGAGAGGTCAATAACCTTAAGATCGTACTCATAACTGAATCCTTACTTAATATTATAAATCCTAAGTTTGTTTATTTATTTGTTTGTGTGTTTCTCTGTTTACGGTCAAACTACTGAACGGATTTGGATGAAACTCGGCATAACGGTAGTTTAGGGGATGAAAAAGGATACTTTGACCCCGAAATCCCCGCAGGATCGGGACTAACGCGTGTGAAACCGCGGGACCGGATATTATGTATATATTTAAAAAAAAATGCAGTAGATTCTCAAATAAACATAACGCAAACTTTTTCGTTGAGGAAAACGTTCTGTTGAGGAAGTTATAAGGAAAACAATTAATATTTTCCTCTTTTATAATGTTGTGTGTTTGTCTAATAAATGGTTAATTTTAATATTCTAATTTAATTCTTATTATAAGTAGGTACATATAATTTAATAAAATTAACATTCTATTATATCATCAATATAATAATAACAGCTATAACACACTGTTGAACACAGGCCCTTAAAAGAGCGATCGGTCGCGTGCTCTCTGCGTCCAACGACTTCCCGCCACCTTAATTAAAGGTCGCTGCATACGTAACGTGATTTTTGAAAAATCACGTTACGTATGTTTATAGTCCACGAACACCTTATGAATGTCACGTCCCCGTCCCGTCGGAGGATTTTCCCGTTACGCATACAACTACCTTTAGTCGTCTGTACTTAATCTAGGACTTTTCGGCACAAACGACCATCATTCTACGAACCACATGCCCCGCCTATTACCACCTCAGCTACTTTTGGCAATATCGGTAGGTTTAATTCGCCTAAGAATCTTTCTTGTATGATTACCAATGACCCTGTATGTTTTGAATGATTTTAGCAACAGCTGTTCCATGTGTGCATACATAAATACCTAAGTATACGAATTTAATAGCTAGTTTTGATTGAGTTATAAAAATATACATAAAAGTCAAACAGTATTTATTAACCTATATTTATATCTGTCTGTATTACTTGTAAATATTGCTTGTAAACGTAACAAACAAACACAGAAACGTTCACATTACAATAATATTAGAAAAAATATTGAATTGTTTCGGTTCTCATGAAGATGATAATAATGATTTAGGTATGTACGAACAAGTAATACCTATAGTTTCTCAATTAAGTACAGTGTTTTAGGGTTCCTTACTCAAAGGATAAAAACGGGACCCTATTACTAAGATTTCACTGTCTGTCTGTCACCAGGCTGTATCTCATTAACTATTAAATAGCTAGCAAGTTGTTTTTTTTCACAGATTATGTATTTCTGTTGCCGCTTTAACAAATAATAACAACAAAAAAAATTAGTGGGTGCCCCATTCGAGCGCAAGTCCGATTCGCACTTGGCCGGTTTTTTTTCTTAAGTTTTGTTAGAACAAATTTTAAGTCGTAGGTACCTATAACATTTAACAACTATTTTTAACCCCGCCCCGACGCAAAAACGACGGGGTGTTATAAGTTTGATGTGTATGTGTAATATAGCTCCCGAACGGATGAACCGATTTTGATTTAGTTTGTTTTGTTTGAAAGGTAAATTAGTCAAGAGTGTTCTTCCATGCACAATTTACAATTACAATAGCCATATCTTTTTAATATGAATTTTACATTTTATAGGGGACTGATATTTTACGGGCCAATCGCTCTAGGGCTCTATTTTTTAATCGCTCGTGTGACAAAGCTTCGTCGTATACGCCTACAAGTCACGCTCGACTTCCAAGTCGCATGACACAAATTTACTGTATTTTTGAATCGTTCGTCGTCGTTTAAAATATCAATTTTTATTCGTTTTACGCAGTTATTTGAAAAGCGGTAATTACCAGCGGACATCCGAAATTATCCCAAAAGATATAAATATTTTTCGAAGACCGTTTCTGAATGTTTGACTATGATTGTTTGATGTTTATTCTACCACTCGCCTGTCGGCGACGAGTGGTGGAGACCACTCGTTACGATGGAGCGATTCAAAAATAGCGAATTTCCGATGTCGAACGAATATCAGTAGAAATCGAGCGCTCGACGCGGGGCGAACGATTCAAAAATAGGGCTCTAGATCCCGAAGAAAATGCGCCTAAATTGTCACTTAAAAAGGTAGTCACCACAGCGACATCTGAACGAAGCTTCTAGTTTCACACGTCAACATAAGCTACGGTTAAAAAGCCTGCGCAAGTGGCCCTAATAAAAAAAATCAATCAAAATGATAAGTTTTTGGGAAGAATCATTTTGGTTACCAATGAACACTAGCTGGAGAGACATCGAAAATGGACCGAATAAGTTAGTTGTCTACGGTAGTGTTGAAGATTTTTCCGTCCAAGTACCTTTGGTGGTCATGATATTCGTTCTGCGATATTTTTGTGAAAAGTAAGTACCTAGATGCTTTATAATACATAAATATTGTAGGACATTCCACACATCACCATCTAGCCCCAAGCTAAGTAACTAAACTTGTGTTATGGGTGCTAGACAACGAATTTACTACTTATATACTTCTCTTTTGTAAATATCACTACATACCTACTTAGTTTAAAACAAAGTCGCTTCTCGCTGTCTGTCTCTTTGTATGCTTAGATGTTTAAAATTAGGTAGGTACATAACGGATTTCGGTACGGTTTTTTTTAATGGATAGAGTGATTCAAGATTTTTAGTATATAAAACAAAACGACGAACGAAGTCGCGGGCAGCAGCTAGTATACTTATAATACATAGAAACAACCAGACCACAGACAAATATCTAAGCACAAATACTTGTCTGAGGCGAGAATCGAACCTAGCAACTCTGTGTGTGATAGTCCGGCATGGTAGCCATCATTGTGCCAACTGGGTTGTTTTTTTAGTTTATTTTGCCGCGTGTCGGACGAAATGTGGGTTAGAATTACAACTATGGTCTCACGATGTTAAAACGACCGCACGAAGATGGAAAGAAGAACTTGACGCCTATTCAAAAGACTGGCCCAATGTCGCTATTGACCGAGGTGTGGGAAGGGACGAAAGAGAGGCCTTCGCCCAGCTGTGGGACAAAAACGGCAAATTAATTAATTATTATTATTCCGAAGAGGTTGGCAAAGAAGTTTTATACCTTATAGCCTTGCCTGAATTGTTTTTTCTTCTTTGATTTATTGATTTTCTTTCTTCCATCTTGTTTCGTCAAAGTCAGTGACAACGAAACCTCGCCGTAGTGTTCTTGCACGAAAAAATGCGTTTCGTTTGTATTTTACAAATTCAACAAAAAAACAAGGGCCAACTTTTCCACTTGGCGGCTAAAAAACGTTTTAAAACGTCCTATCCATATGGCCAGTGTCAGAATCGTAATTTTTTTCTACTTTTTTTAACTTTTAAATAATTATGTGTTTACAGGTATTTCTTCAGGCCTTTAGGTAAATATTTAAACATAAGTGATGGGAAAAGGAGAAAAGCGCCGGATAATTATGTTTTAGAGGCTCACTACAGAAAATCTACGAAACTTAAAGATGTAAGTAAACCATAAGTAAACCACTAAATAAACCTCTGCCACCTGCACTGCATCGCAGGTTCGATTCCCGCCTCTAACAAAATATTTATGCATTTGTTTCTGGTCTGTGCATTTCTTTTAGTTTCTGGTCTAGGTATTATAAATATGTAATCACTACATAGTATAAAACAAAGTCGCTTCCCGCTGTCTGTCTATTACCTATGCTTAGATATTTTAAACTACGCAACAGATTTTAACAGTTTTTTTAATAGATAGAGTGATTCAAGAGGAAGGATTTCGTATAAAACAAAATTATACCAACGCGTACGAAGTCGCGAGCTACAGATCAAAAGTGTTTTATCCTTTGTCTAGCTACCATAATACAAGTTTAGTTGCTCAGGTCAGGGCTAGATGGCGCTGTGTCATTGTCTTGCAATATTTATTAGCTGCACTTGCAGCAAGGTAGGAATAAGGAATGAAGCAAAGCGCTTAGTGCGGACGTCTGGTATTTCCACCATGAATCGGTGCCGCATATCAGTTTGCTTGGTTTTATGACGAAAGAAAGTTAGGTCGAGAACATACTTTGTTATGGAGAATCGATCGTAATACTAATAATATAATAAAAAAATTAAATTAAAAATTTAAAAAACCCCCGACACAAAATAATAAAAATAGTATGAACGTAAAAAGCCTAAAACAAGCAAAAAAAAATGTATAAAAAGAAAAAGCCACAAAAAGAACAAAAAAGGTATAAACGTGAAACCCTACAAAAAGAAAAAAATAACCTCGAAATTATGATTCTACTACGTAAGTACATGTGAATTTTTTTGATTAAATATTGTCGCGTCGGGGGACCGCTCTTTTTCGAGTCAATTTAATATAATGTTAACATTTTTATTTTAGCATTTTATCACTAGTAATTCTTAATACTTTAACATTTTCGTTGAAATTTTAATATCATTTTACTTAGGAAGGTGTTTCTATAGGTAAAGAGCGGTCCCCCGACGCGACAATATTTAATCAAAAAAATTCACATGTACTTACGTAGTAGAATCATAATTTCGAGGTTATTTTTTTCTTTTTGTAGGGTTTCACGTTTATACCTTTTTTGTTCTTTTTGTGGCTTTTTCTTTTTATACATTTTTTTTTGCTTGTTTTAGGCTTTTTACGTTCATACTATTTTTATTATTTTGTGTCGGGGGTTTTTTAAATTTTTAATTTAATTTTTTATTTCATCCTTTTTGTA
Organism: Idaea aversata; assembly: GCA_907269075.1. Lineage (NCBI taxonomy): Eukaryota > Metazoa > Arthropoda > Insecta > Lepidoptera > Geometridae > Idaea > Idaea aversata. The sequence continues at coordinate 10,863,763 of OU026104.1, read as the reverse complement.
GGGAGGGACTTTTTAATTTTTTTTATTTTATTTCTTTATTTTCTTGCGATTTATGATTCAGATAATTTGGTGTAAACAATAACTATTATTAATTTATAGTTAACTAGCGACCCGCTCCGGCTTCGCACGGCTATATTATGCATGTATTATACATATAAACCTTCCTCTTGAATCACTCTATCTATTTAAAAAAACCGCATCAAAATCCGTTGCGTAGATTTAAAGATTAAAGCATACAAATGGATATAGGGACAGAGAAAGCGACTTTGTTTTATACTATGTAGTGAAGATTATTTTTAACCCTAAACAGTTTTTTTTATTAAAGGTATTCTTTTTCAATTTTTTCCTTTAGATATTCAACTTTTACAACTACAAGTAGGTATTTCATAGCTATTAAATATTAGAACTACCTAAGTATACATAGAAGAAGACGTCTAGATCTAGGTTATCTATACATCTTCTCTAATATATATAAATTACGTGTCACGTTGTTTGTGCGCGATGGACTCCTAAACTAGGTACTTAACCGATTTTAATGAAATTTGCACACCGTGTGCAGTTTGATCTAACTTGAAAGATAGGATAGCTTACATCTTAATTTATTCCGATATTCCAACGGGATCGGGAGTTATGCGGGTGAAACCGCGGAGCACAGCTACTAATATAATAAAAAATGGAAAGAAAAGTAAAAAAGATCCAAACGAAGCCAAAAAACTCAAATTAACTTGATACTCGGGCATATCTACTAACATTCGGTTGTTAATCTTGAGTATTATCCCCCATAACTTTTAGACGGCTGGGCCGATTTTGATCAAACATAGATATTTGTAATGTACGAGTCATGCCCTTTCATTTGATACCCCACTCGAGTATATCTACTTACATTCGCTTTTTGATCCTGACTTTCATCCCCCATAACTTTAAGACGGCTGAACCGATTTTGATCAAACATAGCTAAGAACACTCCCGACTAACTTATCTTTCAAACAAAAAAAACTAAATCAAAATCGGTTCATCCGTTTGGGAGCTACGATGCCACAGACAGACACACACACACACACATACACACACACACACACACACACACACACAGACACGTCAAACTTATAACACCCCGTCGTTTTTGCGTCGGGGGTTAAAAAATGGAAAGAAAAGTAAAAAAAAAAAAACGAAGACAAAAAACTCAAATGAACTTGATACTCGGGCATATCTACTAACATTCGGTTGTTAATCCTGAGTATTATCCCCCATAACTTTTAGACGGCTGGACCGATTTTGATCAAACATAGATATTTGTAATGTACGAGTCATGCCCTTTCATTTGATACCCCACTCGAGTATATCTACTTACATTCGGTTTTTGATCCTGACTTTCATCCCCCATAACTTTAAGACGGCTGAACCGATTTTGATCAAACATAGCTAAGAACACTCCCGACTAACTTATCTTTCAAACAAAAAAAACTAAATCAAAATCGGTTCATCCGTTTGGGAGCTACGATGCCACAGACAGACACACACACACATACACACACACACAGACACGTCAAACTTATAACACCCCGTCGTTTTTGCGTCGGGGGTTAAAAAATACGACCCAGTTGGCACAATGGTCACCGTGCCGGACTGCCAAACACAGGGTTGCGGGTTCGATTCCCGCCTTACACAAGTATTTATGATTAGATATTTGTCTGTGGTCTGGTTGTTTCTATGTATTGTATAAGGGGTTATCATTATATTTACAAAAGTATAAAAGTAGGTAGGTAGTATATCCGTTGTCTAGCACCCATAACATAAGTCTAGTTACTTAGCTTGGGGCTAGATGGCGATGTGTGGAATGTCCTGCAATATTTATTTATTTATTACGTAACCTCATTTAGGTTTATTGAAACTTTGAATATACATGAGTTAATCTGATATTCCCACGTGAAAATATGATATTAAAACACTTACAACATCAGTACCTACCTAGGTTAATTACACGAATTAAACAAAGAACAAAAACACATTATAAAAAAAATGGGTGCGTGTACTTATGTACGCGCGTGAGAAGTTATACTTCTTTGGCATTATTAAAAACTAGCTGCGCCCCGCGGTTTCACCCGCGTAGTTCCCGTTCCCGTGAGAGTATTGGGATATAATATAGCCTATGTTACTCGTGGATAATGTAGCTTTCGAATGGTGAAAGAATTTTTAATATCGGTCCAGTAGTTTTTGAGCCTATTCATTACAACCAAACAAACAAACAAACAAAGTTTTCCTCTTTATAATATTAGTGTAGATATAAATTAATTATGTAGTAGTAGTACCTCTTTGTACTTATCATCTTGTCATCTTGCGGTTTGCGGACAACTTCAACATGGTTTTATGACAGCTGTCATCTTGCGGTTTGCGGACAACTTCATGGTGAGAATTTTGTGTGACGCTTTTGTAAAATTTCACTCTCATCATTTTTTCATAACGCGCCTAAAGAAGTATAACTTCAAAAAAAATATATATTTTAGTTTTGATTTTGGTATTCGCCCTCTACACTACAGAAGTCGTCAAGAAAGCGGCCAAGAACGAATCGGGCACGTGGATGAAGGGTTCCGTACCGTATTTATGCTTCTACGATACTTTTAGTATTTGTTGTAATAGCGGCAACAGAAATACATAATCTGTGAAAACTTACAACTGTCTAGCTATCACGGTTCATGAGATACAGCCTGGTGACAGACAAACAGACAGTGAAGTCTTAGTAAAAGGGTCCCGTATTTACCCTTTGGGGACGGAACCCTAAAAACTAATCTAGTATTCCTTATTTCCAGTTATCTCTTATCGCAAAGAAAGTGGACATGTCAGAGCGTCAAGTAGAACGCTGGTGGCGTCTCCGACGTTCCCAGGACAAACACTCGACCCTCGTCAAGTTCTGCGAGAACATGTGGAAAGGCAGCTTTTATCTGTGTAAGGAATGTTACGCTGTCAGCGTTCTGTGGACGAAGGATTGGGTGTGGAATAATGACTTGTGTTACGATGGATATCCACATCAGGTATGGACATTGATACATCTCGTATATCATACCAATTTTTATCAAAATTGGTTTAGTAGTTTAAGAGCTTATTTATTACATATAAGTACCGACATATAAAGGGTGAATTTGTAAATGGGCCTTCAGGGCTATATCCTAAAATCCTACCAATATTAAAAATGAGAAAGTTTGTACTTATGTTTGTTACTCCTTCACGCAATAACTACTGAACCGATTGCGATGAAACTCGGTATCTAGATAGCTGGAGACCTCACGGAACAGAATTGTTCCATGGGAGACCTGAATTAAACTGGATCATTAATGGTAAGTCACTACTACAAATATCGAACCTGATGATTTTGCAATAATAAATATCATCTTACATTTTTATACCAATCGATAGTGTTATATATATAGATCAATTCTTAGAAACAACCTTATTAATGGTAAATCAAAGGAAATAATAGAAGGATTATTTTTTATTAAATTAATTTTAGGTAGGTACACACACGCAGGATGAAAAATTAAGGAATAAACAGGAGAAAAAGTAATTCCTGTTTATCTAATGCCTCTTTATAGATTACGACCCGCCCCTGCTTTGCACGGCTATAATTATGCATGTTTTATACATATAAACCTTCCTTTTGAATCACTCTATCTATTAAAAAAACCGCATCAAAATCCGTTGCGTAGTTTTAAAGATCTAAGCATACAAAGGGAAATAGGTACATAGGGACGGCGAAAAGTGACTTTATTTTATACTATGTAGTGATAGTGAAGCTGAAATCTCAAGAGCTACAAGTCTGATTTGTAAAATTATTTCAGCGTTTGACACCCCAATTCTACCTATAATAATCTTGAAAAGATACAAAAAAATCGGCCTGCACACTTTTTAAAATAATCCAAATATTAGCGCATATTACTGAACTCTTCGGCCATGGTCATCGGCTTTATTAAATACTAGCTGCGCCCCGCGGTTTCACCCGCGTAATATTTTTCTACGCAATTTTCTTAATATTTTCTTCCATAAGAACCTTCTCCTGACAATAACAAACACAACAAAAAAAGAATTGGCCAAATTGGTCCAGGCGTTGTTGAGTTATGCGCTTACCAACATATTTTGCGATTCATTTTTATATATAAGAAGAAGATGTATGTAGGTACCTATTATGTTGGAGATTTTAAAGCAACGAGAAAAATCCATAATCAACACTGATTTTTATTTATCACGGAACTACTTCAATTCAATAATGAATGAATAATCGACCATTTTACATTTATTTCAATTCGATTTATTTCTAAATCAAGGACTAAATAAAGAACTGCAGCACATTGAATAGATCGATGCTGCAGCACGCCATTTTGTTGACTCGTTCCCGCCAAAAGTCCATAACAAGTTCCTAGTCCGAGCGGTAGCCGCATGAAAACTACACGTACCTAATAACTACGAAATACGATGGCACCACTTTAAACTCCAATGCTGCCAACCTAAATTAAGTCTCAAGTATTGTTATTTTCCTTTGTAGGGTATAACAAGTGATGTGAAATGGTATTACATGATCTCCTTAGCCTTCTACTGGTCGCTGACAATGTCCCAGTTCTACGACGTTAGACGTAAGGACTTCTGGCAGATGTTCCTCCATCACTTAGCAACTATAGTTTTGCTGTTGTTCAGGTATATTTACTTTTAATTAATTAGCTGTGTCATGTGGTTCACCTGTGTAAATAGCGATACCATAGTAATAAAGTATTAATTAGAGAATTTTATGGAGGGTTATTGATAATTATACCAGAAAGCGGTTGTGGGCTACTTCGGTGTACCTTAACAACCTACTTTTCATTTACGACTTTTACAAATTTGGAAAACCACTTGACCGATTGCACTGAAACTCGATATCTAGTAGTTAGAGACTTGAATGTACACATAAACTACTTTTTATCCCTATATTCGCATGAAATCAGATCTTAAAAGCATGAAACCGCGCAGTCAGTATAATAATATGTTGAATAGAATTGTTTATTTGAGATGAAGCACACTACAAACATAGTTACAGAAGAAAAATGTAGGAAGCTCACAGCTAAGCGACGCTCGCTGATCGTTTACGGTCGTCGGGTTAAGCGACGCCTGGCGCGGTCATTACTTTGATGGGTGGCCATTAGTAGTGTGGCAAAAATATGTTTTCGTGAGCCCCTCCGTGCTTCGGGAGGCACGTCAAGCCGTTAGTCCCAGTTGCTACCTCTAGTAGCAGTCGTTAGGTCAAGTTAGAGGCTTAAGGCGATCTGAAAACTCTAACAATAGGTGAGCCACACCACTATACGAGAATAAGAAGAAGAAAAATACTCAAAAATTGACAAGGACATAAAACAACATTAAAATTTATATGAAAAGAAAGAGAAACCGTGTGCTGCCCTTAATAGGGCGACCTCAGCTATGAGCGGTGCTGATCTTCCAGTCAGACCCACAATATTACACTTTATGTTGCTTTTTTCAGCTGGATATGCAATCTACACAGGGTGGGCTCATTAATCCTAATTTTACATGACTGTTCGGATATATTCCTGGAGTTGGCGAAAGCTGCGAAATACGCACGAGCGGAAAATCTAGTCAACTTTATATTTTGTATATTTTTACTCGTATGGATTTCTATGAGATTGTATGCTTTCCCAATGATTATATTGTTCAGGTTAGTATTTCTTCAAAGCTTAAACCAAAACCAAATTACGGATATGACGTCATAAATAATCTAATAATACCTTGGATAATTAAGTTTACTGCATTACAATGGGAAATCTTTGGTTTAAATGGCTGATTTCGTTAAGAGTTTGAAGCATTATCAGTCGTTGCCGTTTCAAACGTAACGTATTGAATATTTCCCATAGTACCTACTTCTTAGAGATATTACTTGAAAATGCATAAGCGGCTAATACGCGAGCAGAAACAGATTATTTAAATGCGATACTTTATATTTGATATTTAATAATCTTCGTTGATACCTTAAATGTGAAGTCACAATCATGGCCGCCACATTTTATTTCTTGTAATCCATACTCTCAAAAATTTAATATTAAATTAGATAATCTCAAAGAATTGCAAAAATTTAAGATTCTTTGACTGATTCGTTTATACCTATTTTATTCAAACCATTGGAAACAACCTAATTTAAATCATTTTAATGGATTTCATGATTGTTCAATGGTAGTCTGATGTAGCTTTCTAACAAGGAGTTATTACTTGACTTAAAATGAGACGTGTCACAAACTCCACAGAGGCAGAAATTTTTATAGCTATACTAGCTGTCCCGGCAAACGTTGTTTTGCCATTTAAAAAAAAACTAAAGGAAACAAAATAAAAAATAGATGTTGGCCGATTCTCAGACCTACTGAATATGCTCACAAAATTTCATGAGAATCGGTCGAGCCGTTTCGGAGGAGTTCAACTTCGAACCCCGTGACACGAGAATTTTATATATACAGGAAAAGTATTTTTGTAGTGCACTTTCGGTATGTTTTAAGCACATTAAAATAAAAAATACTGTTTTTTTTATTTTGGAGCTAACTCAAAAACTCTCACGAGCTATAACCATTTAAGTGTTTCTAACAAAACGACGAAGTTCATGGACACAATACTAGCGCCAGCGAAATTAATAGCGCGCTCTAAATGAAGGTAGGTACCTACGTGTCACTGTGTGTATCAATACTGAGATACCCAATAATTTTGAAATTGCAGGAAGTTTTTCACATTAAGTTTTGGTTTTTTTTTTTATTTTTTTTTTTGCGTAAATGTACTCCACTGCCGACATATATTCAGCAGAAAAAAAATGTGCACTACAAAAATACTTTTCCTGTATAGGGATTTATGTTTTATCAAAGGCGTTTTATTTACAGGATGTTTAAAGCGATATTATATAGGAGTACACAATTCTACTACCCGATGTTAATCTCCTTATACGTACTGCTGTGTTTCTTAATGGTGTTGAATTTATTTTGGACTTGGATGATTTCTAAATTGCTATTTAGAATGTTGTTTTGTGGCGAGGTAAGAATTATCTAAAACATAGTAACTAGTAGTTCGCCCCGAACTGAGACCTCACGAGTTTCTTTTTTACTGATTTTTAGTTTTCAGCGTAAAGTATGATATAACGACGAAAGACTAAAATGTATTATCTAGTTTTCTAGTATACGTACAGCTGTAACGGGCATACGTACACTATGTACGTTCAAAGTACATCATTGAAAGATATAATTTATAGGTATTTATTACGGTGGCTCTGCTGCAGATCATGACATTAAGTGTCTTGTCTAGTATTGCTATCATCAGACCCTGGACATCGCTGACTTTCAAAACAGATATTTTTACGAATCCAATCACGTTAGGCATATCCTGTCCAGAAAATGAGTTCCATAGCCTAATTTTCTTGGTCTCAATCACGTATTTTTTTATTTCGCGTTTTATTGATATTCGGGAGAATAAGCACCTACTATAAATCGTGTGAGATTAAAAAGCTCCTATAGCCTCCTTCCGTCTAATCACAATATCGTCAGTACCTACTTAGAGTATCTACCTACTCATTAAGTGAACACGATAGACGTTACTTGTCTAGAAATTAGTTCATATAGCCGCCGCCTATAGTACCAAACCCCAGATATCAGTTGCTTGATTAACACCTACAGTGCCTACTTATCAAGACAACTTTAACGAACTTTAACGATAGACTTATCTCGTATATAAGATGAGTTCACAGTTCTTTGAAGTTGAGTGCCTTCTTCCAGCTCCATCACCAGATCCCAGATATCAGTTGATTCTTCAGAAGCTAGAATACCTACTTATTAAGGTGCTTTATACGAGTCCAAACATGATATGACTAATTTTCCATCAAGATAATTTTAAGTACTTATTGTCACCTTTCTCATCGGGTCTTTATCATCAGATTATAAACACTCAAATTTTTTGTACCTATGTACTGATCATAACGCGATAACGTAACAAAAGAGGAAAAGAGGAGAGAGGCTCCTACCTCGATACAAATATATTACAGAAGTTTGAGACCTATATTATCGATGGACCTATATGTCCTATAATTTAATAAGTCCCTAATCTATTAGTAAATAAAAATAATAAAAAGAGTCACAAGTCACAAGTTTTTTAATTAGAATCTCTAGATCGGCTAGCTATACTATTTAATACTAGCTTTTGCCCGCGACTTCGTCCGCGCAGGAGTCGAAAATAGTTAAAATAGGATTATTTTTTGTTGATTTCAAATTAGATTGAGTTTGAAACATGTGTGTCAAAATAAAATGTACTTACTTAATTTAATCAAAAGCACTAAGGAGTTCGAGTCGAAGTAAATCGCCTAAAATAACTTTCTACTCTTTTTTAAACCCGGTAGGTAATTAATTTCGTAAAATCCTTTCTTATCGGATGCCTACGTCATACGAAGAACACACCCTACAAGTTTCAGGTTTCTACGATTTAGGCTGTGCGTTGATCCGTCAGTCAGTCAGGACAAAGAATTTTATATGTATAGAGAAGATAGATTTTGAATGAGATGTATTTTAACTTGGAACACGAAAACCTCGGGTGCACCCAATTCTCTTGGGATGGGATCCAAAATGGGTATACGTCTAAGTACCTAAAGTTCTAAACCAAAAAAATGAATTCTTCTATTTCTGTCTTTCTAACACAGAGCCAATAATGCACAAAACTCTACGATTACCACATGAGTAAATCTTTAATCATATCGTGCTAATTAGTAATTACCTATCTATCATAGTCATCTTTTGTGTTTTTAGGGTTCCGTACCTTAAAAGGTAAAAAAGGAACCCATATAAGATCACTTTCCTGTCCATTTTAAAAATGAAAAAGGTGTAAAAGTCCTATTCATTTGTTTAGGTATTTTCGTATTCATAACAAAAGATATTTCTTTTAAATTACTTAATAATTAGTATCTACTAACTTTGGGAACTGTGACTTTTGGCAAATTGTTCAAAATTTTATTATTAGGTAGGGCTGAACAGTTGCGCAGAGAGTAATTTTGGCGTATCCTAATAAAAATATAGAGTTTTAAGTGATTCAGTGGCTATCCTATAACAGTTCTATGTTTTAACAAATATCCCGTCTCCGAGATGGTTTAGAAGTTTGGTTAGAAAGCATTATTTGTGCACAGCGCACTTTTGATAAAATCTTAGTCATAACGTTTGGTCAAATACCCCATTTCCGAGACACCTATGAGATTTGGTGTAAAGGCATATTTCATTTGCCGTAATGTCCTCTATCGACAGGTATTAGCAAACGTATCGCGCAAAAAAAAAATACTATGTCAAGTTCCCAGTAATAAATGGCAAGACACCTTTTTTCAGTTCAATGTTCAAAGTTTTCAACCTCTTAGGTTTTACGTTAACGCTGTCAGCTTGAAGTGACGTCTTACCAATCATAGATTAATGAGTATGTTACCAATCTAATCAAAAGCACTAAAGAGTATTGATATCAACTTCGAAGCAAATCACTCCCAAAATAACTTTCTTCCCCTTTTTAACCCCGTTAGGGGATGAATTTCAATAAGATACGAAACACGTGTTCCATTAATTCTGTTAAAGAATGTTTATGCAAAATTTGAAATAGATTGGACTAAGGAATCACCAATACAAACTTTGCCCCCCTTTTTCACCCCTTTAGGGGTAGAATTTCGGAAAATTCTTTCTTATCGGATGCCTACGTCATACAAAGAACATACCCTCCAAGTTTCAAGTCTCTACGATCAGCGGTTTAGGCTGTGCGATGATCCGTCAGTCAGTCAGGACAAAGGATTTTATATGTATAGATAAGAAGATAATACATGCATAATATAGCCGTGCAAAGCCGGGGCGGGTCGCTAGTACTTTGATAAAAGAGATCCAATCAAAGAGTATTTAAGTTTTTAATAACCCCAGCACGCCGCTTCATACACATGTTCATACAAAATTGCTGGAGCGTTGTAATGTTCCAAATTCAAAAAACGCTCCTGCATTGGATTGAATTTTCTTTTACCGCGACACTGGCTTTATGCGCGATAGTAATAATGCGAAGCCATAATAAAATTATAAATAAAAAAGAGATGGCGCTAGATGCTTCTTTCCGTATGTCAAACTGACAATTTTGACATCATCCCTACGTTCTGTACGTTTTCATGCAAAAATATTATGGTTTATTTTTTACGCCAAGAAATATCAAATTTTAATTAGTAACATAAATCTACTTGAAATACCTAAACCTCTTCTGATATTTTCTGAACACATTCGTGAAGATTATGTTAAAATCTGTTTCCTAGTTCCCGAAATTAGACTGCACAAACAAAGGTAAACAAATAAAATCAACATTTTCTGAGATGAATGGTAGTTTCGCGAAAACGAAGAGATGGCGCTAGTTACTTGAAATTAAAAAAAATATCTTATTAAATTAATTACTTTATTTTCTAGTTAAAAAATGTGTATATTGCTATGTTTTCTTAAAATACATAAGTGTACAAAATTTTTAAGCAGAACAAAAAGAATAATCAACTAATTTGTGATTTTATAAATTTAAGAAAACCTGAATCGCGCATGCAAGATTTTTTTCTACCGGAGCTATATAAGGTTAGCGAATTCTATAGTGCTAAGATCATTATGGACGTAGAACGCTTACTTCCAAAACTTCGAATTTATTATATGTAGAGATTATCCACCACAATTGTTAACCAACCCTTGATTATGAAATATATGAAAAATCTATACCTGACTACTTAATATTATAAAGCTGAAGAGTTTGTTTGTTTGTTTGAACGCGCTAATCTCAGGAACTACTGGTTCGAATTGAAAAATTATTTGTGTGTTGAATAGTCCATTTATCGAGGAAAGCTATAGGCTACCTTTTATTTTGATATTCCCACGGGATCAGGACTTACGCGGGTGAAACCGCGGGGCGCAGCTAGTTATGAAGCAAACAGAGGTCGGACGATTTAAGGGAAAGTAGAATAGACGCTTTTAAACTGCAGTCTTTGCCCAAGGTAGGTTGAGTGGCCCAGACGTCAACCATAGAAGTATTGACTAATTTTCGCCTCGGCTTCAGTTTTGCTGATTAATAGCTGGTTCAAGCGTCTCCTTCAAAGACCATCGGGAACGAACACAAGAGTGCATGACTTTGCACTATAAACTTTTGCGAATTATTTGAATTTAGGATAACCAAATTATTATGTATGTACCTAATATGGATCATCCATTTTAATCATATAATATCACGAAGTTAAGTTATTATGTAATGGTTTTAATATTTTCTGAAAATCTGGAAATTCTAGTATTATGTTTTACGACAATGACAGTAGGAAAACCTGACATTGTCATTTTTAATCATAAAAGTAGGACTAAGTGTTTTTTTCCTTTTTGATACAAATGAGTTTGATATAAAAATGACCGCTGAGATGGTAAATTCCTGTGGATTTCTTCCAGCTCCATCATCATATCAGTTCCATGGTACCACGCTTACTATTTAAGTACAATATTCTCCAAATTTATTAGATTTATTTATTTTCAATTTTTGTTAGTTGTACTTTTTTTATTAAAGCGTGTTTTTTTTAGTTTTTTACTGTATTAATTTATTTTATACTTTTTGGTCTTTGATAACGAAATATGTTAGATCAGACCCTGGTTACTATTGAAAGACAAACTACTCGTCAAGACGATTCTAACGAGCCTAAACTCGATGAGGTTGTGTCGTTTCATTGCGAATTTCCTATGACCACCTTCCAGTTCCATTATCAGACCCTGGTTACCATTAAAAGACAAACTACCCGTCAAGGCGATTCTAACGAGCCCAAACTCGATGGGGTTGTGTCGTTTCATTGCGGAGTTCCTATGACCACCTTCCAGTTCCATCATTAGACCCTGGTCACCATTGAAAGACAAACTACTCGTCAAGACGATTCTAACGAGCCCAAACTCGATGAGGTTGTGTCGTTTCATTGCGAAGTTCCTATGACAACCTTCCAGTTCCATCATCAGACCCTGGTCACCATTGAAAGACAAACTACTCGTCAAGACGATTCTAACGAGCCCAAACTCGATGAGGTTGTGTCGTTTCATTGCGAAGTTCCTATGACCACCTTCCAGTTCCATCATCAGACCCTGGTCACCATTGAAAGACAAACTACTCGTCAAGACGATTCTAACGAGCCCAAACTCGATGAGGTTATGTTTCATTGCGAAGTTCCTATGACAACCTTCCAGTTCCATCATCAGACCCTGGTCACCATTGAAAGACAAACTACTCGTCAAGACGATTCTAACGAGCCCAAACTCGATGAGGTTGTGTCGTTTCATTGCGAAGTTCCTATGACCACCTTCCAGTTCCATCATCAGACCCTGGTCACCATTGGAAGACAAACTACTCGTCAAGACGATTCTAACGAGCCCAAACTCGATGAGGTTGTGTCGTTTCATTGCGAAGTTCCTATGCCAACCTTCCAGTTCCATCATCAGACCCTGGTCACCATTGAAAGACAAACTACTTGTCAAGACGATTCTAACGAGCCCAAACTCGATGGGGTTGTGTCGTTTCATTGCGAAGTTCCTATGACCACCTTCCAGTTCCATCATCAGACCCTGGTTACCATTGAAAGACAAACTACTCGTCGAGGCGATTCTTGACGAGTAGTTTGAATGAATGAACTATAAGGTATGGATAATGAGATAATTCCTGCAGATTCCCTCCAGCTCTATCATCAGATCAGTTCCATGGTACCATATTATTGTCACCGAAGTTACGCCCTTTCATTTGATACCCCACTCGGGTATATTTGCAGTATAGTTTGTGTGCCATATAGGTAGATCCCCTTTTGGACCCCTATCTCCGTAACCCCCTGACCGATCCTGCTCATGTTCGAACTTAAAAATTCTATGGACCTCAACTACTTGTATACCAAAAATCATGAAGATCAGAGCAACGGTACTCAAGTTATCGTCGAACAAACATACAAACATACAAACATACAAACATACAAACATACGAGCGACCGACCCTTCTCAACACTAGACCTCTCTCGCTTCGCTCGTTCGGTCAACAAAAACTCTGTAATCCTTCCTAAGAACTAGTAAGCACTATTAATTAAGTTTTTTTGTTTAAATAAAATAAAGAATTTCGAAGATGTGGCAACACCATTATTTGCAGCGAACCTTTACAAACACCATAAAGTGCCAGCTGCCAATAATTGTGTTGAAAATTACTAAAAATTTAGTAAATTAGAGTAATTTTCCCAAACTGTCCCAAATTATTTTATTGCTATTCAATTTTTTATAAATATATAGTAGAAGGGATAGTAGAAGTAGGTACCTACCTTATTTATTTATACTTACTATAAGTAGGTACTTAAAATTCTACAATAAATGAAGTAATTTTTTTTGCTGTGACCACCTCTAATGGTTTTTCTGTTTTTCAGGCGGCCGATGACGTCAGAAGCTCATGCAGTGAAACCACGGCAACTGATAACGAATCAAGTAAAGAACATAACAATAACAAATTAAAAAGTAATTAATTATTTAATTGTAAGTTGAATTATTTAAGTACTTACCATATTAACATTAATATTAAAATATGAAAAAACAACGCATGCTTTTTTCTCTTTTTTTTCTTTTCAAGTTAAGGATGTGCGTTTACATGCCAGTGTCAATTATTTGTATTCCCGCCAAAACATTTCTACATTACCTACAGCTACTCAAACATAGATGGCACTACTAACATGTTAAATAAATTCTGTTTGACAAAATATAGGTACTATCATTATCCAATTTATTTCTAATTATTATAGGTAAGTACCTACCTACTTGTTTTTGAAGTGAAAACTTCTTTAGCGGCGTTGAGCACTTTTTCTGTAATGGGTATAAAATCTTAAACTCGCGTCAGGACACGTGACCTGATCGAAAAAGCGTACGACGGATGGAGAGTAGACAGCTATCCCCTCTCTACGGCGCGGCGAAAATGTATGCCTGGGCCGGGCCTACTGTTTTTAATTTGGCTGTGAGTGTATTAAGACGTACATATGGTATTTTTTAACGGACGACTATTGACGGACGACAAATGTCGGACGACTATTGACGGACGACAAATGTCGGACGACTATTTGTCGGACGACTATTGACGGACGACAAATGTCGGACGACTATTTGTTGGACGACAAATGTCGGACGACTATTTGTTGGACGACAAATGTCGGACGACTATTTGTTGGACGACAAATGTCGGACGACTATTTGTCGTCCGACTATTTTTTTTTTTCATCTAAAACTCTTTTTGCGTATGTTCTCGCGACATATGAGATTTTACACAGATATACAGTTTTCACTTCTGCCTGCACTCCCGGAGTGCGCTGTTTTTTTTTAAATAATTTTTTTCTTTATATTTCTGGTAAATTAAAACAAACTTATTAAAAGAAAATAAAACATACACAACTACCCAGCTACTCGAAACAAGATGGCGCTACAAGTATCTCAACAGTTTGGAAAATAAATAATTTTAGGTTTCTCTATTCTGATTCTGAGAATTTTGTATCAACAAAGTCCAGTAATTAGGTATCTTTATCTGTAGTAAATATAATATTGATAACATTGTAAAATATGTTACAAACAAGAAATATACTTACATAATATTAATATCGGTTTCCAATATCATCCACAATTCGTTAAGGCCCTGAAACAATCTTAATATATATAAATCTCGTGTCACAATGTTTGTCCTCAATGGACTCCTAAACCACTTAACCGATTATAATAAAATTCGCACACCATGTGCAGTTCGATCCAACTTGAGAGATAGGATAGCTTACATCCCGATATTCCCACGGGATCGGGAGTTACGCGGGTGAAACCGCGGAGGGCAGCTAGTACATATATGAAATACGTACTATGCCTAGCTGTTTATCTACATTGTGTCTCTTTAAAAGATACTTCTCTTTTAAAGAGACACCTCGCCTACCTCTTCTTCGAGCATAGTTAAATAGTCGAAGGCCTACCAAAATAAATACCTACGTTTGATCGAGTGCCTAACTAACTCGTTTAACTAAATACGTAAATAGCTCGAGTGCGTAAACAACTCGGTTAACTCATTTCACCACGTTAGGTATGTTTGATCAAGCGCGTAAATAATTCGTTTATCTTATTGCGTAAATAACTCGAATGCGTAAGTACGTTTAATCGAGTGCGTAAATAACTTACCTATGGTAAAGCCTCAGAAAATAATATCTGTAATAAAATCTTACAATTAATATTTGTTCCCGCGACCCATTTCAGTTCGGCTCAAGCAACTACATTCGGACAAATGGACAGATTAACAACTGGACAAATAAGCAACTTCAGAGTTTGACTTACATGCAACAAACAATCCTCTTGATCCTGCAATAAGACAATTGCTATTTTGTAAAAGTTGAATATAAATAAAGTATTATTTATATTAAAAATTATTATTATTAATATTTTATTTTTAGGCAATTCCGTCCCACTACAGGGCAAAACTTCCTCCCCCCTTTCCACTGTTAACTGTCTAGTGCCAGCTGAGTCCAGTCCCTACGATGCGAGTCCAACTCGTTCCTCCATTCTGGGCCTGCCACGGGGTCGCCTGTTTTTATCACGATATTACCATGGGATCGGGACTTACGGAATTCTTACATTTTTAGGATAATCCTTTGAAAGGTACCATAGGTACCTAATTCTTAAATTAAAACAAATATTTATAGTTAGAACAACAATTTATTATACTCAAAATATTATATAACCGCAAATCGACGATAAAAATAACACAATTTCAATACTTCTTTCAATCCAATTTCTTAAAACATTTTCGAAAAACACATCGAATCTTAAATTCACTATATTAGTTGATGTTTCAGATTCTTCTCGTATTTCTTCGATTGTTTCACCCACATCTCTGACTTCAATTATTTGTGACTTCACTTCATTTTGTGTTTCAGTTTTTGACGATGTACGATCTGCATGTCGGGTATTAAGTTGAGTTTCAGGCGTAACACGAATTATTAGCACCATTTTTAAGCTTTTTTAAAAATTATGTATAAGTATTTAGATTTTAATTATGTAGATTTTTCTAAATACCGCTACACGAAAATGCATGATATATCAACTTCCTCTGATACAAAACTGAGTGTTTACAAAATAAATACTTTAAATATTTTTCAATATTGACCTCGGTTGTTTTTATTATACTTATTAAAGGTATAAATAGAATACATTGACCATGCAGTTGAAGGGTAACGTGCCTGCATTTTTCAAACTGCATTACTAAGACATGCGAAAAAAAAATACGCAAACATTACCAATACAAATTAGAAATTGAATTGAATTGTAACATTATTATTTTAATTTGATTTTTCGATTTATTGTTTGTTTTAATATCGTTAACCTACTAATGTGGGTACCTAATAGTAAAAACTCATAATTGCTCTTTTATTTTATTATATCGAATACTAGCGTTTTATGCATGTATTATATCTAAAAACTTGACTCTATCTATTAAAAAAAACCGCATCAAAATCCGTTGCGTAGTTTCAAAGATCCAAGCATACCTACATAGGGACATAGGGACGTATACTGACTTATTATACTACTAGCTGTCCTCCGCGGTTTCACCCGCGTAACTCCCGATCCCGTGGGAATATCGGGATGTAAGCTATCCTATCTCTCAAGTTGGATCGAACTGCACATGGTGTGCGAATTTTATTATAATCGGTTAAGTGGTTTAGGAGTCCATTGAGGACAAACATTGTGACACGAGATTTATATATATTAAGAAGAAAGATGTAGTGATGATAATTATTGTTTAGTTTTTTTAACATGCTGTGTTATTTGTCGTAGATACTATTAGCGCCCCCGAATTGCTGCAGTGTTTACTGCTGAACCCAATTAGTTACTTAGCTTGGGGCTAGATGGCGATGTGTGGAATGTCCTGCAATATTTATTTAATTTTCAACTCCGACAACTCACAATCACTAAATTGCAAGGCAACCGAGACCCAATATCCGAAAAAGAACAAGTTTCGATTTTTAATACAAACCCGAAATTGACCTCACAAATTAAATAATATACTTACCTACACTAAATAGAAAGTGAAGTTTACCTTGTTGTGTTATTTTTATATAAATACTAGCTGCCCTCCGCTGTTTCACCCGCGTAACTCCCGATCACGTGGGAATATCGGGATGTAAGCTATCCTATCTCTCAAGTTGGATCGAACTGCACATGGTGTGCGAATTTTATTATAATCGGTTAAGTGGTTTAGGAGTCCATTGAGGACAAACATTGTGACACGAGATTTATATATATTAAGATTAGTGCAAATAATTTATAAATATTTGTTTTTCGCAAAACGCATTCAGTTTTTAATGTGAAGTTTGTCACGATCGGAGGTTTCTGTGTTTAAATATTACAGTTGATAATTTTTTTCGTGTCGCCGTAATTACCACAAGCCTAGTTAATAAGCTTGGGGCTTAAATGGCGCTGTGTGAAATGTCCTGCAATATAAAGTCAAAATGATAAGTTTTTGGGAAGAATCATTTTGGTTACCAATGAACACAAGCTGGAGAGACATCGAAAATGGACCGAATAAGTTAGTTGTCTACGGTAGTGTTGAAGATTTTTCAGTTCAAATCCCATTGGTGGTTTTGATATTCGTTCTGCGATATTTTTGTGAAAAGTAAGTAGATGCCTGAAACAAGCAAAGCTGAATCAGTTCTTTTCCATCCAAAGGTTGCCTGGAAGAAATCGCTTTCAGCGATAAGGTCGCCCATTTGTGCAACTTATACTTTTGTTTCTTCCTGTGTTGTACAAATAAAGTTATCTATCTATCTATGCCTGAGTTTTCCGTAACTAAAAGGTAAAAACGGGACCCTATTACTTTACTGCCTGTTCGTCTGTCTATCACCAAGTCACCAGGGGCTCTATTTTTGAATCGCTCGTGTGACATATCTTCATCGTGTACGCCTACAAGTCACGCTCGACTTCCAAGTCGCATAAAACCAATTTTCTGTATTTTTGAATCGTTCGTCGTTGAAATTTAAAATGACAATTTTTGTTCGTTTTACGCAGAAAACTGAAAATCAGTAATTACCGATGAACATTCAAAATAATACCAAAACATATAAATATTTTTCAAAGATCGTTTCCGAATGTTTGACTATGATTGTTTAACGTTTATTCTACCACTCGCCTGTCGGCGACGAGTGGTTGAGACCACTCGTTACGATCGAGCGATTCAAAAATAGCAAATTTCCAATGTCGAACGAATATCAGTAGAAATCGAGCGCTCGACGCGGGGCGAACGATTCAAAAATAGGGCTCCAGGTTGTATCTCATAAACCGTGATAGCTAATGAGTTGAAATTTTCACAGATTATGTATTTCAAACAAACGGTTGTGTTATGGACATGGCCGTTTGTTATACGTGAATACTTCTCGTAGTAGTTTCTTTATAAAATATTATCTATTATTTATATATCACTATTAATACATAGTACAAAACAAAGTCGCTTTCTCTGTCCCTATATCCCTTTGTATGCTTAAATCTTTAAAACTACGCAACGGATTTTGATGCGATTATTTTTAATAGATAGAGTGATTCAAGAGGAAGGTTTATAGGCACGGCTATTTTATGCATGTATTATACATGCATAAAATAGCCGTGCGAAGCCGGGGCGGGTCGTTAGTGTCATAATAATATGATGTCCTCCGAGTTCACATGTTTTTTTATGATGGCAACTGTTTAAAATGTTGCCGACACTGCTTGACTTGGTCATATGGTGTTTTATTGGTATAGGTAGACCAGCGAATGATGGCCGTCGGCTTAAATTGTTGGGGATGGTTTGCGCATGTACAATCGCGCACAGAATTACTACAGCCTAATCGTCATACTTTACTCTCGTTTAATATTTTGCCCAACCCGAAAAACATTCCTTTATATCAGAAAATTAGGCATAAAATGACATTAAATTTGAATGCATTATAATGTATCATTTGTACTACTGGTACTAATAGAGAAACAATAAAGTATCATTTGCACTACCAGTTGAACTACTCAGTAGGACTACTGATCCAGTGCGATTAGGTTTTCCAATTTTTCAATTTAGACTTAAGCAAAGTTAGTTGTGTGTGAGTTTTATGTGCGCGACAGTACTTAGAAGACTAAAGACCCTCCCTTCACTTCATTTCCCCCTTGCCAAACATACCCATAAATTGAGTTCTGCGCATACCCTTTCCACTTTACGCCGGCGCACACACGCACGGCATCATTCGCTGCCTATACCATTTGATTACTTTTGAGATGCCCTGTCCAACCGTATGCGATCTCTGTATTTCGATTTGGCTTTTCAACGCATATAGATAGACCGACATTGAATATTTTTTGCTATTATTTTTTTATTTTAACACCTTATTTTATTTACAGTCACAATTTTACATTAATGTTTTATATACAGGGTTATTGGTAATTATACTAGCAAGCCGTTGAGGGCCACTTCTGTGCACCTAAACAAACAACTTTTGTTCTACGACTTTTGGAAAGTAAAATATTTTTTTTGAAAATTTTGAGGTTAGGTTTTACATAAAAATCTACTGTTCTTAGTCGGAATAACCTTTGTTTTAAAAAATCAGCGGGTTTCTTCAAATTTTGGTAACCTCAAAATTTTCCTATTTTTTTCGATTTTCCAAAAGTCGTAGAGCAAAAGTTGTTTGTTAAGGTGCACAAAAGTAGCCATCAACGGCTTGCTAGTATAATTACCAATAACCCTGTATAACCGATAGATTTTACCGAGTCGAAAGTTATACTAAACTGTATTCTCGATACCTACGCAGCAGAATGACCTTCAAAATGGCAGGGCTACCCCAAAGAGTAAAGTAATATATTTGGGAAAAGAGAGCCCTCTCGTGTGAAATTTGTGCATGTCAATTTGAATCAGCGCCGCCTGTACTTCTTAACTTGAAAACTATACCTATATAGGTGTACCTATACCTATGTATCTATAGATGCGTATAATTTGAAACCTACCTGAGTTATTTTATTCCATTTTTCTTGAATTAGGTATAATCAAAACTGTATGAGTTTCAATTACCTACTTACAACAAGAAAAATGAAACAAAATAACCCATTACTAAAAAATATGTAGTTCGGGTATGTATCTATGAGAATAATTAAAAACAATGGTAGGTATTGTTAACATTTATTTTCGTTTTTATAATTTTTTAACAAACACAACACAAGAAAGCGTCTATATCGCACTGCAGGAATAACCCAGGAATCTTAACACCCGAAACGGAGGAGAAACAAGGCTCGAGTCGACGTTTGGGATAAGAAAATATCGCAAAACCAGGAATAAACACAAATATACACAAACAAGCGCTAGCGCAGCTGCGGCCATTTGTTTATTATTGCCAGCGCTAGGTAATGGGGGTTACTATAATGGCCGACACTGGATTGTACAACCCAATAATTACCAACACCTTATTGCACGGCATATAATTTGCGTACTGTGCTAGAAATTATCATGCTGTACAATAGGGTGTCATACATTATCAGCCTGTGCATTATCATGACGTGTAAATATTGCTCGCTACGATTTTGTACAATCCACAGTCAAAAGTCTGTGCCCACCGTTACGTTTGCAATCCCGTACAGCACTATTTGAACATTATAACATCGTAACATGTGGATCGACCCCAAGTCGGTTGGTGTAGCGGGTGGCGGCTTTTACCACTCGGTTAACTAAAGACTTAGCTAACATGTTGAAAATAATAATCACACTGAGTACTTTCAATTCAAGTATTTAAGTTTGTGTGTAACGCCTATTAGAAGAAGGTCATAACTCCAATACTTGTTGATAGTATTATTGTAGCAAACTGATCATTTACTTATGACCCTTACTGTACACCCCTATAATGCACGACCTGATAATTAGAAGCACTGGTGCGAAGTTTTATCAGGCTGAGCAATAAGACAATATTGTACGGCACAATACCTAATTGTGATCACCGTTCTATTGGCTAAATGATATTTCCGCTCTTATTGGTCTTTTGGTGCTATCCTCAAGTCTATGCACTTGATGCTTTGTTTGAGGAAGGTTTAGCAGGCAAGTAGTCTATGCTATTAGAGGAGAAAAACTGACCAGGTTATTGTTTTTGATGTTTAATTTGTGAAAGATATATTTTTTTTCTTATATTCTTTAAAGCCACTCTAACCAGTAATGTAAAAGTTCGAATATGGATAGAATTTGGATCTGGCACTCGCCGGCCGCTGCCGCGGCACCGCTCGGTTCGCTCGCTCGGCTCGTGCGTTGTGGTCGCAGTTCTAACATGAACCTAACCTATCCATGTCGGTTCTGTAACAGTTCACTTAAAAATTGAGTTTGGGGTGGTACTTAAAAAAGAACACTCACCGTCAGAGCGACTTGACTGAAGATCGAATTTGTAACTAAACCAACGAACGATCTTCAAACGAGGCATGAGTTTGGCATTCAGCGAGGTGTTGCTAATTATCAGGGTGCATTACAATATAGTGTCGGAAATTATTGACCCGTGTAATTAATGTTTGACACGTTATTGTACACCCTTATAATGTCCGCCCTGATAATTGTAAGCACTGGTGTCACAGATTAGAGGCCCGTACAATATAGGTCTGTGTTTTATCACCCCGAACAAAAAATGACCACCCTGATAATTTGCGACACCTTATTGTACGGCCCGATAGTCATTGACACGGTGCTTACAATTATCAGGGCGGACATTATAGGGGCGAACATTAGAGTGCTGTGTTTTATAGGTGTTGTGCATTATTGGCTCCCGGCAATGGACATTTCAGGTGCTGCCTGACTAAATATTTACAATACAATAAAAATTAAAACGATGGTTAATTGTTTCGTTCAGCTTTATTTAAATATAAGTAAATACATAATAATATTAATAAATATTATGATAAAATTATTCGATAAATTATAATGGTTCGTACAGTGACATCTATTAGAAACCAAAAACACTAAAACACATTAGGGTTCAGCGTTAGTTAAAGTAGATGGAGCCTCTTTCTTTTTCAAAAGGCATCTATAAGGTAACTGTCACCCCCCTGGGCTACCCCCTCCGCCGTGCGCGATGTGTTACTGTATTTCATTTTAAACATTTTTTAACTTTTCAAAAATATATGTTTTCAGATATTTCTTCAGGCCCTTAGGTAAATATTTAAACATAAGTGATGGCAGTAGGAGAAAAGCACCAGATAATTATGTTTTAGAGGCTCACTACAGAAAATCTACGAAACTCAAAGATGTAAGTAAACACAGGTTCGATTCCCGCCTCAAACAAATATTTATGCATTTCTTCTGGATATTTCTTTATGTAGGTATAGGTAATAAGAATGTACATATTTACAAAATAAAAGTAATTAAGTTGGTTGCGCCAGTAAATGATTTCTTCGATTTTTGGACTGTATTAACATAGGCTCGGTACACGACAAGTGGGAAAGGAAATGAACATGCGCACATACCTCGAAACTCCGAGCAGCAGCGTTTTGGGCAGTGCCAATCCTTTACACCACACTTTCAGCACAACACATTTGACAAAAGTACCAGGATACAATATCCGGGTCGCAATTAAGACGACAGTGCACACAGGTAGATGTGTTCGCGGTTGAAGATGGCGGATAACTGATTGTTCTCGCTCATGTCACGAGAGGGCGCGCGTGCGAGTGGCGACGCGCGATGATGTAGTGCTTTGCATGTAGGTGGGAAATAAGGGTAGGTAATCAGGAAAAAGGGATTGTACCGCCGTGATAATTTTAATCATAGTATATTAATAAAATATATAAACTGGCGTCACCAAAGTGTTATAATCGTTGTCAAGCAATAGCTTCCATAGTAAAAGCCTAGTTGCTATGTTTGGGGCTAGATGGCGCTGTGTCATTGTCCAGGGTCGTAATTATGTAAGGCAACTTGATGTGTGCCACATGGTCAAATATTTTCATGAATATTTCATAAACTTACTAGCTGCCCTACGCGGTTTCACCCGCGTAACTCCCGATCCCGTGGGAATATCGGGATAAATTAAGATGCAAGCTATCCTATCTTTCAAGTTGGATCGAACTGCACATGGTGTGCGAATTTTATTATAATCGGTTAAGTGGTTTAGGAGTCCATTGAGGACAAACATTGTGACACGAGATTTATATATATTAAGATTAAGAAAATTTGACACAAACTATATACACGTTACTCATGTGCTATCGATAAACTTAGTCCGTTAGTGGCTTTTGTATATAAAAAAAAAGAAAACGAAAAATATTATTAACCTTAACCTAATGTAAGAAATAAAACCTCCTCCTAAAATTATATCCATTTTGTGTGGTTTCCATTCATACTTTCATAAATAAACGTTATAATATCTGAAATCGTATTTTGCGATCCACATTATCAGCTAGTCTTACGGAATCAGGGTCCTGCAATATTTATTTACTATACCTACTTTGCAGTACCTACCTACTTTGTCGGTAGAATAGATTTAAGACTACTTAGGTACAATCGACGCTTAAAAGTCTACCGCCACCGTAACGTTTACAATCCTGTGCAGCACTATTTGAACATTATAACAACGTAACCTGTGGATCGAACCCACGTCGGTTGGTGTAGCGGGTGGCGGCTTATACCTACCACTCGGCATATAAAGACATAGTCATTGTTGAAAATAATAATCATACTTTTAATTCAAATATTTATGTTTGTGTGCAACGTCTGAAGAAGGTCGTTAGTCCAATACTTAAAGTAATATCGTAGCAAACTGATAGTGGACTTAATTATGACGCATACTGTACTTGGTCCGCATTATCTTGATCGGAGATTACCTATGATGTTTATAGAGCGCGCCATTTATCGAGCGATTAGGAACTATGGTATAAAAAAAGAATCATCTCAATCGGTTAAGCCGTTTTCGAATGATCGAGCAACCTATACATACAAAAACATACAGCCGAATTGATAACCGCCTCCATTTTTAAAGTCGGTTAAAAGCGTATATACAATGTGTTTTAGCGAAGGGGAACAAAAGTTGTTCGCCTAGACGCCTAGAACAACCCCTTTTCGTATTAATACCCCTTCGCTGAAACACATTGTATAGTATTCCTCATTTTCAGGTGTCTCAGATCGCGAAGAAAGTGGACATGTCAGAGCGTCAAGTAGAACGCTGGTGGCGTCGCCGACGATTACAGGACAAACCCTCAACCCTTGTCAAGTTCTGTGAAAATATGTGGAAAGGCAGCTTCTATCTGTGCAAGGAATGTTATGCTGTCAGCATTCTTTGGACGAAGGATTGGGTGTGGAATAATGACTTGTGTTTCGATGGATTTCCACATCAGGTAAGGACAGTAGCGTAGGGGGGGCGGAGGGTTAGAACCCCCCCCGGGCGCCACCATTAGGAGGGCGGCAGAACTGGAAAATAATATTTTGTGCGGTCACTGGTGGTCAGTCACCTGTTTTTGACATAAGTAAATATTTTTCGCTCAATTCTTTCATATCGTTACATTTTTCATGCATTTTTCTGACAAACACCAACATTATTATTTTTATGACGTCATTAGGGCGGAAAATTGCAACCTTATTATTACTATGACTAAGTATATTAATATATTATATAGGGTTATTGGAAATTATACTAGCAAGCCGTTGATGGCTACTTCTTAACGAATAACTTTTGTTCTACGACTTTTGGAAATTCGAACATTTTTTCGAAAATTTCGAGGTTAGGTTTACCTGAAAATCAGCTGTTCCTTACACGGACAGGTCATTAACCTTAAAATTTTACTTATTTTTTAAGTTTTATCTACTGTTCTTAGTCTGAATGACCTTTGTTTTAAAAAACCAGCTGTTTTTCGAATTTACATAACCTCAAAATTTTCATTTTTTTTTCTCGAATTTCCAAAAGTCGTAGAACAAAAGTTATTTGTTCAGGGGCACAGAAGTAGCCCCCAACGGCTTGCTAATATGATAACCAATAACCCTGTATAGTTAGCACAATACGTTTAATGGTCGTGGTCCGATCGCCGGTGGTCACCATTCCGGACTGCCATACACAGGGTTTCGGGTTCGATTCCCGCGTCAAGCAAGTATTTATGCTTAGATATTTGTCTGTGGTCTGGTTGTTAACAAAAGAAAAGTATCTAAGTAGTAAATCCGTTTCCTAGCTCACATCACAAGTCTAGTTACTTAGCTTGGAGCTAGATGGCGATGTGGGGAATGTCCTGCGATATTTATTTATTTATTTAAAAGGGCGGCAAATTGCCTAAATTATTATTTTTATGACGTCAAAAGGGCGGCATATTTTGTCTCCGCCCCGGGCGACAGTGACCCACGCTACGTCACTGGGTAAGGACGTTATAATATTGTGGCCTTTTACATATATCTAACTAGCAGAGCTCAACGATTTCACCCGCGTAATTCCCGATCCCGTGGGAATATCGAGATAAAACCTAGCCTATGTTACTGTCAATGTATCGAGTTTCAGTTCTAAGTATGGGGAACCCTAAAATTTATTGTTTTTTTTTTCTATTTTTGTGTGAAAATCTTGCGGTTCACAGAATAAATAAATAAATAAATATTTCAGGACATATTACACATCGCCATCCAGCCCCAAGCTAAGCAACTTAATGCTTGTGTTATGGGTGCCAGATAACGGATAAACTACTTATATACTTTTTTTTTTTTTTTTTTTGTAAATATATACATATTATACATATAGGAAACACCCAGAACCAGAAACAAGAATACATCTAAGTACTTACCAAGTTTCAACAGTATAGTTCTTATAGTTTCGGAAAAAAGTGGCTGTGACATACTATTACGGCAGACAGACAGACATGACGAATCTATAAGGGTTCCTTTTTTTACCATTTGGCTATGGAACTCTAAAAATCATGTTCAAAAACTGATTTTAATTTTTCACTACACTTCTGCACTTTCCCGTAACTATATTGAACAACATTCCACAATTATTCATTTAATTAAGAGGCAACTTACCCTGAGAGACTTTAGAAAAATAGGTATTTGAATAAAATGTTCCTGTCTCGATGCATGCCGCCGCGCGCCCCGCTCCATCCCCGCTCTGCTTTGTCTAAGTGTGGGTGTCGTGGAGTTAGTGTGCGTGCGCCGACGCCGACGAAATTCAATCGTTTTGTTAGTTTTCGTTTTATAGCGCATAGGTAGTGATCTCTTTTTTCTGAATTTAGCTTGTGGTATTGTATTGGTATTGAATGCTTCCTACTCATGTGAATTGCCTTACGTTTATTGGATTTCTGATAGTAAGGTACCGGCGACAAAGAAGGCCACCTTAATTTTATTGAAAACGAAATATTTCGTAGAAATAGGGAAAATTATTTCATCCCTATTTATATAAAATTCTCGTGTCGCGGTGTTAGTTGCCAAAATCCACCTAAACGGCTGAACCGATTTGTATGATTTTTTTGTGTATATTCGTTAGGTCTGAGAATCGAACACTATTCTTTTTAATTTTTTTTCCTTTATATCTTTTTAGTAAATGGCAAAACAACGTTTGCCGGGACAGCTAGTTATTTATAAATATTTGCTTAATTTATAATCGGAAAAACCTTATTAAATGTTTGTTTTCTTGTTATTTTGTCACTAATATCGAGGTTTTTAAAAAACCTTCTAGTGGCTCTTGTTAAATCACGGTATTTTAACAAGAGCTACCTTAAAAAAAATCGATCAAGTGCGAGTCGTACTCGCGCGCCGAGGGTTCCGTACAATAGTTTCAACTCTCTTTCTCTACCCATGCAGTAGTATGGTTGGTACCAAATTACCTATAGGGTATTTTCGGTTGACCTGGAATTGTCAATTTCGGTTAAAAACTAGGCACAAGTAAAGGGAAAATTCCAAAATATTAAAAAAGTTTAAAATTAAGGTAAACTTTGGTAAGTACTTACAAGTTTTTGTGAAAATGTAAATTTGCCCATATCTTTATATCGTGTTGACTTAGAACCTTGATTTTTATACACCTAATAGGGACTATAGTCTACAGTATCTGGTGTGAATTCCAACTTGCTAGATCCACCCGTTCCTAAGCAAATCGGTGGTGACACACAGACCGACAGACAGACGAACAAGAAAGTGATTTTATAAGGTTTAGTTTTTTAAGGTTCTGTAGCCAAATGGCAAAAAATGGAACCCTTATAGATTCGTCATGTCTGTCTGTCTGCCGTATGTCACAGCCACTTTTTTCCGAAACTATACTGTTGAAACTTGGTAAGTATGTAGATGTATTCTGTGAACCCATTGTGAACCGCATTAAGATTTTCACACAAAAATATAAAAATAAAACAATAAATTTTAGGGCTCCCCATACTTAGAAACTGAAACTTAAAAGATTTTTTTTCATCAAACCCATAATTTTTGGGGTATCTATGGATAGGTCTTCAAAAATGATATTGAGGTTTCTAATATCATTTTTTTCTAAACTGAATGGTTTACGCGAGAGACACTTCCAAAGTGGTAAAAAATGTGTCCCCCCCTGTAACTTCTAAAATAAGAGAATGATGAAACTAAAAAAAATATATGATATACATTACCATGCAAACTTCCACCCAAAATAGGTTTGAATGAGAGCTGGTAAGTAGTTTTTTTTAATACGTCTAAACCATAAACCGCCATTTACCCTTCATTCATGTATTTTTACCACTAGCGCCATCTATTTTTTATTATGTGATGATAATAGTACGGAACCCTTCGTGCGCGAGTCCGACTCGCACTTGACCGGTTTTTTTACATTTTGAGCTACGGAAACCTAAGACGGCGGATATTTATTTATTTTTATATGTGTTAGCTTTTCTAATAGTTCTATAAAATTGTGCGTCAGTTAAATGGAAAAAAAGCTGTTAAAAGTGTGTTTTAGATAGTTTAGGCCTTGTTACTCGCCGGCTATTGTCGCCGGTACTTTAATTAATATTTTGACTCGGATTGTCTTTACTGGACTTTGGATATTACCTACTCTATACTAATAAAAATGTATAGTATTACCCATTTAAATTATCTTTTTTTATATGTTAGGTAATTTTGATGAAACAAACACTTCGTTACCCCAGGCATGCCACAAAGTAACAATAAAATTCGCAATCAAATATGCTATTATTGTATGAAGAGATACATTATTTAATTTTGTTAATACAAATGTTATTCCTACTTACAATATCCAAATAATTACAATACGTATCCGACGAACTTCACTTATAATATTAAATCCGAAGAATTTGAATAAATATCGAATAACAAATACATCACTAGTGTATCGATATAATTATCGACTATGGGGCATCACTTCGCTGGCAGTATACGTATGGCTCCGACCCTCTCCTCCCCCAGACCTCTCCACAAACAGCAAGAAAGGGACAGCTGCAGCTCAGCACCGTTTTAGGTACATAATTATTGACAAAAACAGCATTTCGTAGTCGACTGTTTACACCCCTAAAAAATGCTTTTTTTGTTTTAATTTTTTTTATATAACTAAATAAAACCTTCAGCTACGCTCCTATGTTCTCCTTTTCTCGTAAATATGCGTAGTTTTTTTTGGGTGAGTGTCTGAAAATGTGTGAAAAATTTAGGCAATATTTCTAGTTTTTAAAGACGTTTATTTCCTACGTTAATTAGAATATGAAAAAAATCAAAACATAGAGGCATGGTCATTGGTCATGGCAGTCATATGCTACCAAAATATTTGCTCTAGTGTCATTATCCAGGGAGGAAACAGTCGACTACGTTTGTATGGAGATAGCGCAGGTACCCTTTCACCTTAAACTCAATACTTGTATGTATAATATGTATAACTAATCTAATTTCATGAAAATTAAATTGCATCTTACTTCATCGATATTTTGTTAATTCGTTCCCGCCAACCGCCAAAATTCCTTATTATCCAGTTTCTAGTCCGAGCGGTCCCCGCATAAAAACTACAAGAACTTGATAACTATGAAATTCAGATTATTACAGATGGCACCACCACCCACCAAAAAAGGCTTCCTACGTTTCATACATACAGTCTCAACTATTGTTGTTTTTCTTTTTTAGGGTATAACAAGTGATGTCAAATGGTATTATATGATCACCTTAGCCTTCTACGGCTCGCTGGCAATGTCCCAGTTCTTCGACGTGAGACGAAAAGACTTCTGGCAGATGTTCGTCCATCACATAGCAACTATAGCTCTGCTGTCGATCAGGTATATAATTTACCTTTCAGATTCAGGTAAATAATCACCTGCGTAAGTAGCGATACCATAGAAAAAAAGTTTTATTTTGCATTCTTAAGTTAGATAATTTTATGCAAGACTAGCTGTGCTCCGCGGTTTCACCCGCGTAAGTCCCGATCCCTTGGGAATATCGGAATTAAAAGTAGCCTATGTGTTAATCCAGGTCTCCAGGTATCTACATACCGAGTTTCATCGTAATCGGTCCAGTGGTTTTAGCGTGAAGGAGTAACAAACAAACATACACATACACACACACAAACTTTCACATTTATAATATTAGTAGGATAACAAAATTGATTAGTCTAGCAAGCGGCTGAGGGCTACTTCTGTGTAACTAAACAAACAACAATACACTACTATTTGAACTACTGCAAAACTATTTGACAACTATGAGCCACTGTCAAATATGCTTGACTGCGGCGCTGATTTTCCGGCCAAACCCACTATGTTACACAATATGTTGCTTTTTTTCCAGCTGGATATGTAATCTACACAGGGTGGGGTCATTAATCTTAATTTCACATGACTGTTCGGATGTATTCCTCGAGTTGGCGAAGGCTGCGAAATACGCTCGAGCGGAAACTCTAGTCAACTTTATAGTTTGTATATTTTTATTCGTATGGACTTCTATGAGATTGTATGCTTTCCCAATGGTTGTTTTGTTCAGGTACGTATTTTTTCAAAGCTATTAACCTGTAATGTAATCACAAGAGTCACTTGCAAAAACGAAATGACGGATATGACGTCATAAATAATCCAACCTCTTTGGATAATTAAGTTTAGTGCATTCAAATAGCTTATTTTTTAAATATTCTGAAGCTTTACTACGACTCGTGGTCGTTTCGATCAAACGTATTGAATATTTCCCTTAAATATGCACAAGAGGCTAATACACGAATAGAAATAAATTATTAAAAAAACACTGATTTTAATTTAATACTTCGTAAATTAAAATGTGAAGTCACAGTCATGGCCTCTGCATTTCGTTTCTTGTAATTAAGATTAATAAAACTTGAAAACTTTTCCTTCTTGTATATGTAAGGTTAACATTATGTGAATGAGGGTAGGCGTTCATTATGAATAAACCAGTCAGTGTCCGACCTCGGTGTTTTACTTACATGTCACACTGGCGACGAGGCGATTTCACGCGAATTTCGAGTGTATAAGTGCATATTTTGATTATTAAAAGATGCCTATCGGTAAAATAGAACCCTTTAATCTCGAATCACAAAAGTGGGACGTGTATATTCGACGCGTTAAACAGTTTATTCATTTAAACGAGATTAAACCCGAGTTGCAGACATCTTGTTTAATTACGGTAGTGGGAACTGACACGTATGATTTAATGTGCGATTTGTGTTCACCGGCCGAGCCGGAGTCTAAGACCTTCAATGATCTCGTGAAGCTGGTTGCCGATCACCTCGAACCGAAAAGATCGGAAATTTCCGAAAGACATGTGTTTAGGTTACGTAAGCAGCAGGTCGGTGAACCTCTCTCCGAATACCTTAAAAGCTTAAAACATCTGGCTAAAACCTGCAACTTCGGTGCGAGTTTAGAAGAAAACTTGCGCGATCAATTTGTTTGCGGCCTCTCGGATGATACGATGCGGTCACGTATCTTTGCTGAGAAACGGGTGGACTACAAAAAGGCGGTGGAGCTGGCTCTGTCGCTGGAGGCGGCAGATCGGAACGCAACAACAGCAGGGGGAAGCACGGCCCCGGTTGTGATCGCCAGCTCCGGCAACATCATGGCGGGCGAAGGCCTGCACCAGGCAAACGTGAGACGTGGACAGCTAGGCGGCGGCGGGCCGGGCGCGCCCCGCAATTTTGGTAGCAGTGCGGGCGGTTCCGGTGGCGCGAACGGCCCCGCTGCACCGCGCGGCGGCGGCGGCGGCGCTGGCTCCCGCGCTGCTGGCGATGCGGCAAGCCGCATCAGGCTAGTAGGTGTCGGTTTGCGAATTATAATTGTGACGAATGCGGCGTGCGTGGTCATTTAAAGGTGATGTGCAAAAGTGGTCGTAATAGTGGTCGTAGGGCTCAGCATAATTATGTGAGTGATGACGACAGTGAAGGTGAGGACTTCTTCAACATCCATGTGGACGGTACAGGTGACAAACCTTATATTATATCGGTGATGGTGGACGATCGCTATTTTGATTTCGAAGTCGACACAGGAAGTCGTATTTCGACGATTAGTCAGGACTTTTACAATCGTAATTTTAATAAGAAAACCATTGTCTCAGATAACATAAACATACGTAGTTATGTCGGTTCAAAAATGGAATCACTGGGTTTTATTAAAGTTAACGTAGTTCTGGGTAACTTCTCTGTGTCGGGCTGCAAATTACACGTAATTAAAAACGGGGGACGGCCGTTGCTGGGTCGTGAGTGGGTCCGCGCTCTGGGTGTTAAAAATATCATGATCGATTTAAATCAAAATACTGATCGTATTTTTTCTAGTGATCCATTTGTGAACAGATTGTTACAAGAGTATCCAGAGGTATTTACAGATAAGTTAGGTACATGTAAAAAGACAATTAAGCTAGATGTGACCGATAAAAGCCCGGTGTATGTGCGAGCGAGACCGGTACCGCTGGCGCTGCGCGCGCGCGTCGAACGCGAGCTGCAGCGGCTCGAGACCGAAGGTACTATATATCGTGTCGAATCATCTGATTATGGAACACCTATTGTTCCCGTAATAAAGGAATGTGGCGATATACGTATATGTGGTGATTATAAAATTACGATTAATCCGAAACTTAAACGCGATCCCTACCCCCTCCCACGAATTGAAGAATTGTTCGCGACTCTTAGTGGAGGGGAGGAGTACTCGAAAATTGATTTAAAAAATAGTTATCAACAATTATTGTTAGCGAACGACTCACAACAATATACGGCTATCACAACACATATGGGTACGTTTGTATATCGCCGCACTCCATTCGGCTTATCGTGTATACCCGAGAAATTTCAAAAAATTATGGAAGAAACACTCAGAGGCATCCCAAACACTGTTGTATTTTTGGACGATGTATGCGTCACGGGGTCCAATAGGATGTGTCATTTAAATAATTTACGAGCTGTGTTAGAGCGATTACGTAACATGGGATTCACCGTAAAACTAAGTAAATGTGTATTTTTACAAGCGAGTGTAAAATATCTAGGCTTTATAATAGATAAAACCGGTTTGCGTCCCGATCCCAAGCGACTCGAGGCTATTGATAAAGTACCGAGACCGAGTGACGTCACTCAGTTAAAGAGTTTTCTAGGCATGTTAAACTATTATGGTAAATTCATACCTAATTTAAGCATTTTGTTGCACCCGTTACATGAATTACTTAAAAAGGGGGCTACATGGAAATGGTATGACCGGTGTGAAGATGCTTTCTTATCAGCAAAAAAAGCACTAACAAATGATAAAGTACTCGCGCACTACGAAGAAGGGCGACCGCTCGTCCTTTCGGTCGACAGCAGCGCGTACGGTCTGGGCGCGGTACTTGCTCATACATATTCTGATGGTACTGAGCGTCCCGTCAGTTGTGTATCGAGAACGTTAAATTCAGCTGAGAAAAATTATAGCCAATTAGATAAGGAGGCACTTGCAATTTTTTTTGGAATAACTAAACATCATCAGTATTTGTATGGTAGACAATTTATTTTACGGACGGACCATCAGCCGCTCAGTTTTATTTTTGGTAAAAAGGGAGGTATCCCTCAGACGGCAGCCAGCCGCTTACAAAGGTGGGCTGCTCGCCTATCAGCGTATGATTTTACGGTACAATTCGTTAGATCGGTGGATAATGGTCCGGCTGATGCGCTGTCTCGTTTACCGTTATCATATGAGCGCGAGCGTAGTCACTCGGAGCCGGTTAATTATGTCAACTTAGTAGAAGATACGATGCCTGTTAATTATAAAGAGATCGCGACGGAAACTGAAAAATGTAGGATACTATGTAAAATAAAAGGTTATGTTTTGTTTGGATGGCCAGCCGGGATTAGCTGTGTGGAGGAGAAGCCTTATTTTGCACGTAGGGATGAAATAGTATTAGAATTAGGGTGCCTAATTTTTAAATATAGATTAATTGTACCACCGTCCTTGCGAGCTAGGGTCCTAAGGGAAATCCACGAGGGTCACTTAGGAGTGAATAAAATGAAGAGTTTAGCGCGTAATTACGTGTATTGGCCTAGTTTAGACAGCGAAATTGAGTCGTTATGTCGGTCGTGCGAGGCGTGTTGCATTGTGCGCGATGCGCCTCCGCATGCCTCCTTGCACCCCTGGGAGTTTCCACTAGGTCCCTGGCAAAGAGTGCACGTAGATTTTGCCGAATGTGGTGGAAAAAAATACATGATATTAGTAGACGCTTATTCTAAGTGGATCGAGGCGATAGTTATGAGTAGAACCGACGCTGAATCCACGATTACCGTGCTAAGATCGTTGTTTGCGAGATTCGGCCTCCCTACCCAGCTGGTCACCGATAATGGGCCACCATTTTGGTCAACCGATTTTAAAAATTATTGTAGTAAGAATTGTATTAAACATGTAACGTCGGCACCATACAGACCCCAAGGCAATGGGGCCGCAGAGAACGCGGTTAAAACAATAAAAAAAGTGATCAAAAGGGCCCTCCATGAGGGTGAGAATGTACCGAGAGCATTGTCTAAATTTTTATTTCAATACCGAAATGTTGAGCACGCGACAACGACTGTCGCGCCCGCTGTCGCGTTGCTAGGGCACAGACTGCGTGGACGCCTTGACGCGCTACGGCCAGACGTAGCGGCGGTCGTGGGCGAGGCTCAACAGAGACAGGTGCGTAATAAGGGCGGTTCCGATAGTGACATGGCTGTAGGGGACCCCGTATTAGTACGGGCGTATTCCGCTAAGACACCAAAGTGGATTGAAGGCAAGATTGAAGAGAAAACAGGTCCTGTATCATATAAAGTTAAAGTTGGTCAGGATTTGCAATGGCGTAGACATCATGATCAGATTATTTCGTTAAACCCAAAGCGTAAGAGTCGATACTCCATGTTAGGCACGAATATAAATTCAAAATCTGACAATGCTGATGGGGATGGTGATGCCGACGGTAAATTTGAAGATGCGGTGGAGGAGGTGTTGGATAAAGGAACGGTCAATAAACCGGGTACAAGTGGGGCCGTCGAGGAACTCGATATTAATGAGACTGCTCTGCCCCCAGCTTCCGAGTCCAGCCCTGGATCGGAACCAAGTTCCCCGACCCCGCCGCCACTAGCCGCTTCGGCTCGAGCTCTGCGAGCGTTAAATCGTAATAAAAAGGCTTAATGCCTATTTGTATTATAATAAGATAAGAAAGACGACCTACCTACCTACTATGACAAACTAATGATTACCTACTGTGTCATACAATAATAATGTCCATAGTTAGAGAGTAAGTTTGTAGTTTTAAGAGGGGAAAAATGTAAGGTTAACATTATGTGAATGAGGGTAGGCGTTCATTATGAATAAACCAGTCAGTGTCCGACCTCGGTGTTTTACTTACATGTCACAGTATAATTAAAACGACCGAATTAAGATTTTAAATTATAAATGGATCATAGTTCAGTTTTTGCCTGATGTCGCTATTCTAACCTCTAATCTGACCTTACGAAGTTTTAAGGTCGTTCGTGCGTTAGAACCACGCTGACGTCAAAATCAATGATTTCCGACGGGCAATAAAACAATAATTTGTTTAATTTGTCGTTAAGACATTGACTTTAGATTATTGAGAATTTCATAAGAGAATTTCATAATTTCACGAGAGAGAATTTCATTTCATAAATTTCAAAGAGGTTTGATTAGATATTCTACAAACTTCACTGAGGCTGCGCGCCCGATTGTTTATACTTGTATTTTATGTAATTGTTGAAGGCGTTTTATTTTCAGGATGTGTAAAGCCATAGTATACAAACAATCCTACTACCCGATGTTACTCTTGTTGTATGTACTGCTATGTATCTTGATGGTGTTGAATTTGTTTTGGACTTGGATGATTTCTAAAATGGTATTCAGAATGTTGTTTTGCGGCGAGGTAAGAATTATTTAAAAACACAGTAACAAAAACTTTGGCACTAGAAGGCAGGCACTACTATGTACCCCCAGAATATTACAATATATTTTTATGCATGAAAATAAAATTAGGAATTTCGAAGATGTGGCAACACTTATATTTGCAGCGAACAAAATCTTACACTAATATGTACTAAAGTGCCAGCTGCCGATAATAGTGCTGCAACAACTTTAAAATTACATAATATTTTAGTAAATTAGAGTAATTACTTATCTTAAACTTTTAATATTTTATTTCTATGCAATTATTAGGTAGGTAAAGGTACTATTGTTTTGGGATAGTAGAAGTACCTTCCTACAAATATCTATAGAGAAATAACAGCGTGTGCAACACACGATGCGAAAATTTTACGATTAATTAAGTCTAAAATATTTTGCATTGACCACCAGAACTATTTTTTTTCTGGTTCTCCAGGCGGCCGATGACGTCAGAAGCTCATGCAGTGAAACCACGGCAACCGATGACGCATCAAGTAAAGAACTTAACAATAACATAATGAAAAGTAATTAATTATATACCTACTTACAATATGTAATAAAATTAATATTAAACTAAGAAAAACTAATCAACGCATGCTTTTTTCTATTTTTTTCTTTTCAAGTTAAGGATGTGCGTTCGCACGCCAGTGTCAGATCTATCTATCTATCTATCTATCTATCTATCTATCTATCTATCTATCTATCTATCTATCTATCTATCTATCTATCTATCTATCTATCTATCTATCTATCTATCTATCTATCTATCTATCTATCTATCTATCTATCTATCTATCTATCTATCTATCTATCTATCTATCTATCTATCTATCTATCTATCTATCTATCTATCTATCTATCTATCTATCTATCTATCTATCTATCTATCTATCTATCTATCTATCTATCTATCTATCTATCTATCTATCTATCTATCTATCTATCTATCTATCTATCTATCTATCTATCTATCTATCTATCTATCTATCTATCTATCTATCTATCTATCTATCTATCTATCTATCTATCTATCTATCTATCTATCTATCTATCTATCTATCTATCTATCTATCTATCTATCTATCTATCTATCTATCTATCTATCTATCTATCTATCTATCTATCTATCTATCTATCTATCTATCTATCTATCTATCTATCTATCTATCTATCTATCTATCTATCTATCTATCTATCTATCTATCTATCTATCTATCTATCTATCTATCTATCTATCTATCTATCTATCTATCTATCTATCTATCTATCTATCTATCTATCTATCTATCTATCTATCTATCTATCTATCTATCTATCTATCTATCTATCTTCTGAGAATTTTCCGACCATTCCGAAGTTGAACTTCGTATATCTCGTGCTTCCTGAAAAAAAACATAGAAGGTGTGTAATCCTTACTTGACCCAGTCTCCCTTTTTGTATCCTTTTAGGGGAAGTAGATATCCTTTCAATCAAAACGCCCCAACTACAAAAAATGTATTAAAGGTGAGCGCACACTTAGCCGTCACACGCGCGCCGCAGTCGCCGCAGCGAAGGAAATCCCCAAGGCCGATGCTGATGACGTCACAACCCGGCGCATACAAACCGGCGCGTGCGGTGCGGCTAAGTGTGCACTCACCATAAAACATCAAAATACCAAGTTAAAATAACGACCTTTATTTTATAACTTTTAGTACTTATCTATACTAATCTTTCTATTTATGTCTTCTAAACAGGAAAGATTTGATAGTGTGTGTTTGTTTTAATTGAATAGGCTCCAAAACTACTGAACCGATTTAGATGAAACTTGGTATCAGGATTAAATGATTCATTTACAGTAACAAAGGCTAAATTTTTATCCCGATATTTCCACAGGATCGGGAGTTACGCGGGTGAAACTGCGGAGCGCTGCCAGTGACTAGTGTAACAATAAAATAGTATTTTATTACCTTTGTGATTATAAAATTGTATACAACACGCAGTATCAACAAAGTCCAGTACAACTGTAGCAAATAAAATATAAATAACATTGTAAAATATGTTACAAATAAGAAATAGATATCGGTTTTCAATACCATCCACAATTCATTAAATGCCCTGAAACAAATACCTATATGAAATACATACATACTGTGTCTCTTTAAAAGGTAAATATGTAACTCGATTACCTACCTAAATAAATACGTTTGATCGAGTGCGTAACTATTTCGTTTAACTAAATACGTAAATTACTCGAGTGCGTAAACAACTCGGTTAACTTATTTCACCACGGTACGTTTGATCAAGCGCGTGAATAACTCGTTTATCTTATTGCGTAAATAACTCGAATGCGTAAGTATGTTTGATCAAGCGCGTAAATAACTCGTTTATCTTGTGGCGTAAATAACTCAAATGCGTAAGTACGTTTGATCAAGCGCGTAAATAACTCGTTTATCTTGTGGCGTAAATAACTCAAATGCAACAGTACGTTTGATCAAGCGCGTAAATAACTCGTTTATCTTATTGCTTAAATAACTTGAATCAAACTCGGATCAAACGTACTTACGCACGTTTGATCGAGTACATAAATAACTCGCTTTAAGACCTTAGTCAATTGCAAAATAACCAACTTACCATTGTAAAATATAAGCAGGGTAAATATACAAACGCGTGACAAACCAATTAATAAAAAATGCGATGAACGCTATCCAATACCATAGTTTTAGGTTTGCACTTCTCATTGCTTTTACCAACTGAAATAAAACGCAGTTATTGAATCTACTAGCTGACCCATGCCCACTTCGTTGGGCATTTATTTTATTAATATTAAAAATTAAATTATCTATACTAATATTAAAAAAAATACTATAAAAGTTAGACATATGCTGTCGTTGACTTTTTTGTAGGCATTTCCAAGCTCCACATCTTTTCTATAGAACTCAAAAATATATCTTTCATAGTTAAGGTTGATCGTTTCGTATCGCTAAGCAAAGTATTCCGCTAGAAGGCGCTTGTTTTCCCGAAAGTATATTTTTATTTTATTTTGCTATAATTGACGTGGAATTAAAGTATTTGTATATATGTTGCCTGTTTTCTAGTTTGCTCTGAACATATTTCAAACATAATTTAATTTTTTGGAAGTCACATTTTAATGTATTTCCAGAGTACAATTTTTAACTCTTGTCACGATATAAATGACACGCACACATACAAAACAATAAACTGTAGCA
Organism: Idaea aversata; assembly: GCA_907269075.1. Taxonomy (NCBI): domain Eukaryota; kingdom Metazoa; phylum Arthropoda; class Insecta; order Lepidoptera; family Geometridae; genus Idaea; species Idaea aversata. The sequence goes on along the minus strand of OU026104.1, from coordinate 10,825,206 downwards.
ACTATAGACTATATTTGACGTAGTCCTACAGATACCGATTGGTGTAGTCATTTAGAGCGGCGGGGTAGTGTTCTGAAGAGCCCCGGTTCAAATCTCGATACAAATATATTTTTTTTATGAAAATATATTTTTGAATAAATTTTCTAAAACAGGATCAATTTTATGGTAGGTACTGTTAGTAATCTTTTTTTTTTAAACTAGGACGAATTCTGAACTATGCAAATTGTACTAGGTCTGAATGAAAAGAGAAAAATAAAGACAAAGTAATGTACAAAAAGGTTTATTTATTTAAAATTAGTTCTATCTTATCTTATATCGGGGGCTGACATAGCCAGCAACACTTCGACCCCTTGGGATCGATTAACGCAGCGATCCCACTAAGAGGAAAAATCCTATGTTCCTCCGGTTTGGGATATGCATTCCCAAGGAGGCCCATGGGTCTCCTTCGCTTCGACACTAAGACGGCGCATTCACACAGGATGTGCTCCATAGTTTCTCTGACATCACCGCAGGTTCTGCAGTCAATATTAGAAGTTATCTTCATTTTTAAAAGCATGTCATTGGTTTTGTAAAGCCATGTCAAGGCACCAATCACAGCTCGTGCTTTGCTTTTTCCGTTGTTCAATATAAATTTAGAAGCCCCTCTGGTGCTGCTACCTATGAATTTCTTCGAATGTAGTAGCCCTTCACTGATTTCCCACTCTTGCGTGTGTTTCTTATCAACGTAATCCTTTACGGCCTTTGTGATTGTGCATGCTGGCAGGCCCGTACATGGTTCTGGTCCAAGCATAGCACTTGCCGATCCTGTTCTTGCAGCTCATCAGCCTTCTCATTTCCTGCTATTCCTTCATGGCCTGGGACCCAGAGTAGTCGTAGTTTGTTCCTACGGCCCAACTTGTGTTTAATAATTCAATCACTTACAAGACACTAAAATTCCCTCAAGGTTTATTTTCAGTAGGTGCTCAGATGGATGACACTTTAAACACAATAGTAGGAATATAATAAATGATTATAATATTTTATTTTTGGTTTTTCTATTTATTGACTACTTGACATCTCTGTTGACTCTCCGTTACCTAGGTAACAAGCGCGCATCTAGTGCGAGGCAAAGTATCGACTGGGTGTATGTTGCCAGTGTGTACAACAAACAGTACCAAAAAAACAACAAGACTGCTTGGTTTTTTTTCTCGCGAATTACTATACTTCATTTATATTTTATTATATTTTTATACTATTAATTAAATGCAAACAAGTATAAATGCTTATTTATTTATTATATACGTAAAGTGATAATTTGATAAGTCTATCAAAATAATGTATAATTCAAGTATCAAAAGTGACGCGACAGTGCCAAAAGTTACATAAAATCTTGCAGGTGTAGGTCTGGCAGCACTGAGTTGAATATCATGCAATTGAAAATATTTTGATTTTTATTAGACAGATTAGACGGAGAGGCAACGTCGCCCTTATCCAGCAAACTGTATTGCGGCTCTGCTCTAGCGTAATTGCGTGTTCCTGCTTCCACACACAACGCGACAACGTCGCGTGTTTCCACACATCTATGCGTCACTCACACTATGACCATATGTCAATATAACCGTGCACCACCACATACGTAAAATTGGTCTCTTTTTTCACGCTGAAACAGAGTACTTCCTGGGTGTTAAACAGTGATATTTTTGGTCTGCCCCTACAATAGCTTAAATTAGGCCTACTTTAAGTCATAATAAGTTAAATATCTCAGTATAAAACGTAGGAATCTCTAAAACATTTAGTAGGGAAAACGTATAACCTTAAGGCAGCGTTCGTAAGAAACGCTTTCATTCGACCGTTTTTTCTCCGATTCACTTTGCAAAACGGACTACCACGTAAAAGCCTTTTTATTTTTCGGTTTTTTATATAACCTATGACACTCAGCAATAATGTGGCTTTCTATTGGTGAAAGAATTTTTAAAATCGGTTCAGTAGATCCCGAGATTACCCCTTACAATTTAACAAACTTTACTTCTTTATAATATTAGTATAGATAAATATTGTAGGACATTGCACACAGCACCATCTAGCTCCAAGCTAAGCCACTAGACTTGTGTTATGGTGGCCAGATGACTTTAACTTTACTCTACTGACTTTATAAACATACAACACCCAGAACTAGTCCCCAGTTGTTTACGCACTCGATCAAACCATATTGGGTATTTACCATGAAAATTAAAGATTAGAATCGGCTAATACGCGAGAAACCAGACATAGCTTAAAACACTATATTTGTCTCTATCGTGCCGTCTATTTCAGTTAATCTATTCAAAATAATATTTGGTTATTCAAAACAGAAATACCTACTGTTGTCAGCTATTTGTCTCGGTTTCTGTATTGGCCGATTACAGTTTTTGGAAAATACTCAATTTCCCGTTTGTTCGAGTGCGTAAACAACTTGTAGTAAGGCCTCAGAAAAAAATATCTGTAATAAAATCTTACAAATATTTGTTCCCGCGAACCATTTCAGTTCGGCTCAAGAGCAACTAGATTCGCAAATGGACAGATTAACAACTGGACAAATAAGCAACTTCACAGTTTGACAGTTTGACTTACATGCAACAAACAATCCGCTTGATCCTGCAGAACCAATATAACAATTGCTATTCTGTAAAAATTGATTATGTAACTTGTAACACACATGAAGATAACAAAAACATGGTGCGTGAGCATCAATAATACATCCCTCCGACGCGTGTCCTTGGATAGGTTTAGTACCACGTAGAAATAATATGATAGTGCTAACATGTAGAAACATTTTAAGTCAGTTTCTGTCTTCTGGAATAAGAAAATTATTATTATTTATCTTTAGGCAATTCCGTACCACTGCAGGCCAAAGACCTAACTTTTTTTTATTTATTAAAAAGGACATATACAATTTCTTACAATAAATTAGTTAAACAAATGCGAGGAAACCTAACTAGGTTTGTCTTGGCACCTCCCTTCCCTCTTTCCACTGTTCCCTGTCTAGTGCCAGCTGGGTCTAGTTTACAATGCGAGTCCAACTCGTCCCGCCATCTGTTTCTGGGCCTACCACGGGGTCGCCTGTTTTTATCACGATATTACCATGGGATCGGGACTTACGGAGGTAAAACCGCGGGGCGTATCTAGTTCTTACATAGTGAGGATAATCCTTTGAAAGCAAGCTCAAGTTCCAAGCCCACTCCTTATCCCAGATGAGGTACAATCCAAGTACAGAGGTGAGGAAATAGAAGCAGGTTCTGAACATGTATTCCGTGAACTTGATGAGGTTCGAGGGTTTGTCCTGTGAGCGGCGGAGACGCCACCAGCGTTCTACTTGACGCTCTGACATGTCTAGCTGTTTGGCTATTCCACATATCTAGATAGAAAAATAAATGCGTGTCAGAAGCCATGCCATAGGTAACCTTAGGGATTAATATCTTTTGTTAAGCATCTTTTTGTTATGTTTATGTATAAATAAAAGCTAATCCCTTTTTCGGAAAGGTACATTTAACAACCTTTTTTCATATTTAAAATTAAATCGATTCCAGTAAAAATTCAAATTAATTGAAAATGCCTATTATTTCATATTAAAATTTGGGAATTGTCTTCAAGCCTCAACCTCGAAGTAATGGGTGAAATTTGCAATGCAACAACCTTTTGGTAGGGAGTACCTATTTATTAAATTAAAACAAGTAGGTACATTTACGGTAGTCAACAATTTATTATACTCAAAATATAATATAACTGCAAATATTCGATAAAAATAGCACAAATTCGATACTTCGTTCAATCCAATTTCTTAAAATATTTTCGAAAAACACATCGAATCTTAAATTCACTATATTCCTTGATGTTTCAGATTCTTCTCGTATTTCTTCAATTGTTTCAACTATTTCTTTAAAATCATGTCTGACTTCAATGATTTGTGACTTCACTTCATTTTGAGTTTCAGTTTTTGATGATGTACGATTTGCTTTTTGGCTATTAAGTTGAGTTTCAGGTGTAACACGAATTATTAGCACCATTTTTCAAGCCTTTTTAGTTATTATGTATATTTAGATTTTAATTTCTAATGTAGATTTTTCTAAATCCCGCTACACGAAAATGCGTGATATATCAACTTCCTCAGATACATAACTGAGTGTTTACATAATAAATATCTACTCAAAATATTTTTAAATCTTGACCTCGGTTGTTTTTATTATATTAAAGGTATAAATAGATTACTTTGACCATGCAGTTGAAGGGTAAATATTCCAAACCGTTTATATAAGAAATTCGGAAAAATTATGTTGTTTTTTGTAAAAATTACCAACTTATATACTATCAAAATGTATTTTGATTGTTGGTTTAGGTATTTTTATATATTGTCATCTACACGCAACTCACGTTAAAATCCTCACCATCCTAAGGTTGCCTAGACCTAGAAGATATCGGTAACTTCGGTAAGGCTGCCTATTGTGATAGATAACTTTATTTGTACAACAGAGGAAGGAACATAGAACACGATATACACAAATAAAGTAAAAGCTAGAAAATAAAAGTTGCATAAATTGAATTTTATTATTTACCTACTAGCAGCGCGGTATCAATATCGGGAGAAAAAAATAGTCCATATTACTTCTATTCAATCCATGTATCCTCATACTAAATTTCATTAAAATCAGTCCAGTAGTTTCGGAGCATATTGGTAACAAACAAAAAATCTTTCCTCTTTAATAAATTTGTGTCGATTTTTCTTTGAGTGTATAATAAAGCGTTCTATCTATCAATATAATTTTATTCATTCTTCAATAAGAGAAGATTAAAAAATGAGATTTAATATAGAGTGGCATGGTTAAATAAAACAAATGAGCTTTGTCCACGGCCAGCAGACCGCAAAGAATGTTGACCGTTATGCTTCTCTTGTTTTGTTTGCGGAAATAATTGTTTTCCTATTTTTACTAGCACTAATTAGAGTAGGTACCTAACACATTAACTAACTCGATCTCGATCTTAAATTCAGACATTAATTTAATATCGAGATCCGCCTATCTTTACATATTTTTATGTAGTAAAACAAGTAGTAAAAATAATAAGCTGTAGGTATTCTTATTTGAATACTGCTTTTCATAATTAGGAATAAATATTGCTTATTATTTTAAGATTTTTTACTTAAGGTTCCGCTGGTCGATCGTGTTTTCCATACAAATGAATTTAGAGTGTTATCCATTTATTCTTTATGGAATTTGAAAAAAACAAAAGTTAGATCTACATAACAAGTCTATATCTAGCCCATGTAGGCGACGAAATAGACAAATTATATTTAATTTAATTTATTTTATATAATTTTATATAAATAAATATAATTTGTCTATTTCGTCGCCTACATGGGCTAGATATTACTTAGATTTAACTTTTGTTTTTTCAAATTCCATAAAGAATAAATGGATAACACTCTAAATTCATTTGTATGGAAAACACGATCGACCAGCGGAACCTTAACTAAGAAATTATTCTGTTGCGTATAGGGAGAGGATTTAATCTTGCTTCGAGAAACCTTTTTTCTGTGTAGGTATAATAATGTTTATACGTAGATACAAGCCCCTCTTTTCCACCGGGCGCACTGTGGCTGGGCCCAGGGGCCCCGGAATCGATATAGGCTAGTTCCTACCAGAAGGCCAATTCTCGTAACTAACATTGTTCAAATTACATTTCAATATCATTTCGATTGCATTTTGATCACAAATAATACTCTCAAAGTAGCTCAAAATACCCTCAAAGTTAGGGTATCTTTTGCAATCGAAATGCAATCGAAATGATATTGAAATGTAATTTAAACCATGTTATTTACGAGAATTGGCCTTATCACTCTTTTCTCAATTTTATTACAAATACTAAAATAAATAAACACAAAGAAGAAATTTTGTATAAAGATAGTTTGGCGGTAGTTGAGTGTCATAGGCTATTTTTCATCCCGGAATTCCCACGGGATCGAGACTTACGTAGGTGAAACCGTGGGACGCAGGTACTCAATAAGGTAAATTTGATCGAGTGCGTAAATAACTCGTGGTAAGACCTCAAAAAATTTACGCACATTTTTTCTTGATCTCCAATTTCTATAAATCTGTTCCAGTCTGTCATTAGGCGGCACACTTCTCAACTTTTTCTCCTTTACACCCAAATATTTGCCAAATGATAGTAAATACCTGAAAATATAGAATAATTATTATTATCTTATAAAATTCTCGTGTCACAATGTTAGTTACTATATTCCTTTAAAACGGCTTGACCAATTTTCATGAAATTTTATATGCATATTCAGTAGGTCTAAGGCCCGTATTAATAAATCGCTCTCAATATCGATCTTGAGTGCGTATCAATCGAGTGAGTCTTGAGATGTGGTCACTATCTTAAGTTAGGCGTTAATTAATAGATAAAACTCAGGCTGATATCGCTATTGAGATTTGAGACTGATCTTGAGAGCGACCTTGAATGACAGTAACGCTTTGTTCTTACCTTGAATGATATGTTCTTACCCTATGGTAGCTAGTGTCGTCATATTTTGCTGTCAACTTGTTTTAATGTGAAAATATTTTACAAAATGTAACATTTGTATGACCCGCAATCAGACTTGAGTTCACGAAACTACATCTTGAGACATATCTTGAGAGCTGAGTTTGATTTATTAATACAGTATGACTCAAGTGATACGTCGCTCTTTAATCGCGTCTTAAGATAGGTTTATTAATCAGCGCAACAACTCAAGAGCAAACTCAAGATTGAAATCGATATTGAGTTCGGTTTATTAATACGGACCTAAGAATCGGCTTTATTTTGTTTCCTTTAGTTTTTTTAAATGGCAAAACAACGTTTGCCGGGACAGCTAGTGTTCTATAAAATTGTATATTATTTTAAAAGAGATGGGCGATTAAACCGAGAATGTATGGGCTTTAGTAGCCCTAAAGGGCTATTCATTGTTTTTATTACTTACTTATATAAAAATTATAAGTTAAGTAATGTCTAATAACCAATATCATAACATATAAGAGATGAAGACGTTTCAATGTGATTTCATGGGATTTTCAATTACTTTCAAAGTCAAATTTCTTTATAATTTGTAATCATACCTACAATTTGCATGAAATCACTTTGAAATGTCTTGAAAAATCAAAGTGCGTACGGAAAGCTCTCACCAATAAAAAGTAGGCACAAGAATCTCGGGATATTTTTTGTGATCGTGGTCACAAACACTTTAAAAACAGGTTAGAAATCGAAATTACCACTAGGTTATTTATTAAACCAAACTTTGAGACCGAATTTCCCAACTATTGAAACATTTATTCTTGCTTTAAACTTACTTCTGCACAAACACCCGCAGCACATAAATGGCTCCCAGAAATGGTAGAATCCACAATAAATGATTTGCATTATTGTGTTCTATGTCTTCCCATCGTACCTTCGGTTTTAGCCAGATATGTTCCGCCCAGAATAAATTATATAATCGGTTTAGCATTTTTACCGTTTTCAATGGAGGTGACTACCTACGACTGTTATGTAGGTGGGGTTAAAACCTAATATGAAAGTTGAAATAAAAAGTGATTTAAACATAAAAATATGATTTACGACGTACGTTAACCTACTTATAAACTCATAACTGCTCTATTTTTTTTTATTAAATTGAATAATATTATTGTTTGGATTTTTGAACATGCTGTTTTATTGGCGTAGATACTAGCGCTCCCAGACTGCACAGCGTTTAACTTTTGAACTATTTCAAGATATATTTCAAGATAATTGTTCTATTCCCCAACAGATGGCAGTAAAACAACAATTGTTTTTGCAGGGCAACATTGTCATTCGGTCTATCCGGTCTCAAAAGACCCTTGGGCAAGCAAGACAGAAAAAAAATTAAAAAAAAAACTTTCATGAATGGGGCCGTGATTCGTTGCGCTTTCCGTGTTTCGCGTTTTATTTATTTTTAGCAAAATTCGGTTCTGCTAATGAGTGTTTGAATCAGTTACTGCACAAAAAAAGTATGATTCGCGAATTTCTCAACGCTTTCTGGAACGAGGATGTGTGGTTACCGCCCAACACGACGTGGGAGGACATAGCTCCAGGGCCGGACAAATCGGTGGCTTACACCGATTATACCCACGTTTTCTTCCCGATCCCGCTGTCCATGGTATTCATCGTGATACGGTGGGCGTTAGAAAAGTGAGTTTTTGTATAGTTTCATTAATGTAAACAGATTTCACCTGACGTACCATTGATAACCTCCAACCTGCCGATCTATCGCACCAGACGCCTCTCTCCACCGATAATAATTAATAGGTACCAAGTATCTATGATTTACGTTATTATAAACAAAACGCCCGTATTTATATAGCTACTGTGGCCTATCCCAATAATCCCATCTCATTACAAAGTTTGATAGTGATTGTTTCCTCACTCAAAACCTATTGAACCGATTAGGTACATTAAAACTTGGTGGAATAACAAGCTACATTTTATCCCGACGTTTTCACGTGATTTTGGATTACTCAAGCTAAACAGCGGGTCACAATTAAAGAGGAAAGAGTACCAAGCGCTCTCTCCATACAAACATAGTCGACTGTTTCCTCTCTAAGTACCAACAAAATTGCATGTTTAATGTAAAGAAGTTACTAAGTACTAAGGCTGATTTTTAAACCGAATTTTATTTTGAAGTTTCAAATTTGCAATTTTGAAAATTCCACAAAGCTCCAGAAATGTTGGTGATTTATTAAAAAATAACCAACCAAGCCTAGTGACTAGTAGTAGATACTTCAACTTGCATTCTGACGGTTGTGGGTTCCAATCCCGGCCGGTCGTGCACCAATGGATTTCTCTAATATATGATTTACTAGCGACCCGCTCCGGCTCCGCACGGTTATATCATGTATTATACATATAAACCTTCCTCTGGAATCAATCTATCTATTAAAAAAACCGCATCAAAATCCGTTGCGTAGTTTTAAAGATCTAAGCATATAAAGGGATATAGGGACGGCGAAAAGTGACTTTATTTTATACTATGTAGTGATGTGCATTAAATGTCCTTTCTCTTACAATGAAAGGAAAACATTGTGATGAAACTCGTGGCTTAGTTGTCTCCAGACAAATTGATGAGTTCTTTCCTCTAGACACTGTCGACTAAGCTGAGAGGGTAGTATAGGTTCTGCAAACAGTATATAAATACACTAGCGACCCACCCCGGCTTTGCACGGCTATATTATGCATGTATTATACATATAAACCTTCCTCTTGAATCACACTATCTATTAAAAAAACCGCATCAAAATCCATTGCGTAGTTTTAAAGATTTAAGCATACATAGGGACATAGGGTCAGAGAAAGCGACTTTGTTTTAGACTATGTAGTGCTAAATACTTGCTGTACAGTTACTGAAGTAAAATTCAACTTAAAAAATGTACTTACATCAATACCTTATAAGTTATGTGACTATATTACTTTCCTAATTAGGAATAAGGAATTTCCGCTCAACTTCCTGTCTTTCCAACATACAATAAAAAACTGGCCATGTTTTTTATGAGCCTTTTATATATATATATTTTTTATCTATTTTTAGTATTTATTGTTATAGCGGGAACGGAAATACATTAGACAAGGCATTCCTTAACATAAGTATCTCTTTGGCACATCTCCGTGAGCGGTAGTGACAACCTTAGAAAAGGGACTGCTCTTGATGCAAAACATCTTGGCATAGTTTTATTGTTTTCGAATAAAAAAAACTCGTTTTTGATATCATATCAGGAAGTATTTAACATAATAATAAATAATTGATAAATAATATCGAATTTGTATCATTTTAAATTTTAATTTGGCAATTTATATTCAATACATTTAAATTGGGCGATATTGAATAAAATGTTTTGAGACCAGAGAATGCAGTAAGACTGTAAAATTCTTAAGAGCAGTGGTTCCTAACCTTTGCTTAGTCACCCCTATGACTTAGCTAGGGAAATTCTTCCAATCATTACCTAGATATTTGTATGATAATCATTTTCAATGAACAGGAGCCCTATTTTTGAATCGTTCGCCCCACGTCGAGCGCTCGATTTCTACTGATATTCGTTCGACATTGTAAATTCGCTATTTTTGAATCGCTCGAGTGTAACGAGTAGTCTCCACCACTCGTCGCTGACAGGCGAATGGTAGAATAAACGTTGAACAATCATTGTCAAACATTCGGAAACTATCTTGGAAAATATTTATATCTTTTGGGATTATTTCGAATGTTCATCGGTAATTACCGGTTGCTCAGCTTTCTGCATAAAACGAATAAAAATTGTAATTTTATATTTCAACGACGAACAATTCAAAAATACAGAAAAATGGTGTCATGAGACTTGGAAGTCGAGCGTGACTTGTAGGCGTATACGACGAAGATATGTCACACGAGCGATTCAAAAATAGAGCCCCAGTATCCGAACAGATTTTTCTTCTAAAGACCATAAAAATTTGAGAAACTCTACAAGCATTATTCAGGAAGGAAACAGAAGAATAGTTTTTTTTTGACGAATTTAACAATTTTATTCAGATAATAAACAAAGGAATAAAATATTCTTTATAACAGTTAGATAGATAGATAGATAAATTCTTTATTGTAAACGCCAATTTGAAATAACATAAACAATAATAAAAAAAAGCTTAAATCTAAGTGTTACAGTAAAATAATAAGTGAAATTAAATGAATTAAATAAACTATCTAACATACAATTCGATTCCCGCCTCAGACATGTATTTATGCTCAGATATTTGTCTGTGGTCTGGTTGTTTCTATGTATTATAAGTATATATTTACAAAAGAAAAGTATATCCGTTGTCTAGCACCCATAACACAAGTCTAGTTACTTAGCTTGGGGCTAGATGGCGATGTGTGAAATGTCCTGCAATATTTATTTACATTTAATAAAAATTAAAAGATCAAATGGTGCCTAGGAAGTGTGCCCAAAAGGCTGGCAGCGTTACCTCGTTGGATGGCGATGCTCATCCATTGTCCGAGGTTGGAGCCAGCCCTTTGGTCAGCCGAAGATAAAACTAGTAATTTTTAAAATAAAAACAAGAAAAAAATTTCCAAATTGGTCCAGGCGTTTCCGAGTAATCGACGTGCGAACATACATAAAAAAAATACGCGACGAATTGAGAACTCTTCTTTTTTTAAAGTGTTGTTTTTTTGTTTATTCTGTGGAAATTATTAATAAATATTGTAGGACATTCCACACATCGACATCTAGCCCCAAGCTAAGTAACTAGACCTGCGTTATGGGTGCTAGACAACGGATATACTACTTATATACTTTTCTTTTGTAAATAAATACTTATATAAAACATAGAAACAACCAGACCACAGACAAATATCTAAGCATAAATACTTATCTGAGGCGGGAATCGAACCCGCAACCCTGTGTGTTTGGCAGTCCGGCATGTAAGACCATAGCACATGAGTAGAGATGACCAGAGGCTAAGGTTGTTCGGAGCTGTCAAAATGAATACGTAATTGTGACGTAATCATGTAGGGTTGGCACAGGTGGATTATATTAAATAAAAAAAACTTGAGAGGTGTCAAGGCACACCCGGATAGAACGAAGTTCCTTTCGATTAATTAGTTAAGGAGTTGTAATAAATTAATGTTTTTCGTTTTTTATATTTTTTTGTAAATAATCGTCGCGACACCACACTGTTCAATGCGAAATAGAAAGACGAAACGAAAATAACTGGCTTTCTTTTCTATGCAAAACGTGTCGTTACATCTTTTGGTCTTAACTTTTTCCGTCTCTTTTTTCGCAACGCAAGATAAGGAACTTCGCTCCAAAAAAAATGTGTAAATTTAAGTATCAGTGTCTTTTATTATGGGCGTTTATTTTAACGCGGTAACAATGTAATCTGAATTGATGATTAATCTATACTTACTAATATTATAAAGCTGAAGAGTTTGTTTGTTTGAACTAAGGAACTACTGGTTCGAATTGAAAAAATATTTTTGTGTTGGTCAGTCCATTTTTCTAGAAGGCTACTTTTTATTTTGATATTTCCACGGGATCGAGACTTACGCGAGTAAAACCGCGGGGTGCAGCTAGTAGATAAATAAATGAATGATGATCATAATACCTAAATTAGAAATTTTTATGGCTTACCGGGAAACTTTGATGTCACAGAATTGAACGTTAAATAGATAAACGTTGACATACTAGAATTCACAAGTAGTATGCAATACATACCTACATATAACTATGCTTTCCGTCGTGTCTAGTCACTATAACACAAGCCTAGTTGCTTAGGCTGGAGCGCTCACTCACTAAATCGTTTCCATTCTTCCTCCCTCCCTCTCTATAAAAGAAAATCTTCTATCCGTGGTCTAGTCATGATAGCACAAGCCTAGCTGCTTAGGTTGGGGCACTCACACACTCAATTCCCACTCAGTAAAGGTACATATTTAATATTTATAACTATTATATCTGTCGCGTTTAGTCACTATAACACAAGCCTAGTTGCTTAGACTGGAGCACACGCTCACTCACCCACTCAATCGTTCCCACCCTTCCTTCGAAAGAAAGAAAATTATTTAAGTCTTCTATTTCGTCACTCGTCACCATAACACAAGAATGGTCCACACTCACTCCCTCCCTACTTAAGACCAAATTAATAACACTATATTTTATTAAACAATATGAAACAAACATGCGACGCGTGATGTTTACCGCTCGCATGCGAGTGTGACAGCCCTGAACTTGGGCACTGGCCGAGCCAGTATAGACCGGTTTCTCTCCGTACATGATGTGCCGCCAGTGCTCACGCACACACGCGCGTCAAGCTTGTAGTAGTGGACTTGTCATAGAGCCTTGTATGACACATTAGTCTCTGGTTGTATTATTTACTCATGTGACGACCATAGTGCCAACTGGGTCGTCAAAAACACCCTCTTACGGTAAGACAATTTAAAATACACCATGCTCATAGCTTCATTCCTAGCAAAGTGCGCCAGTGCAAAAATCCACCAAATTAGGTAAAAAGGTTAAAGATAATTGATAACTATAGTGATAACAGCTGATAACAGCTACCGTAAGATCTTCTTATCATTCTATTTTAATTAAATTTAAATATAACAACTCTTCCAAAAGATAATGTTAGCTAGATGACTGCCTAATTTTAAACCATGAAATTTCTTTCACAGAAAAATAATACGTAGGTGTTTCTTGTGCCTTCTTATTGGTAGGCGCGTTTCAAAGCCACACATCCTAACTTATTTTTTAAGATGTTTCAATGTAGTTTCTGACAGCAAGATAGATAGATAAATAAATTCTTTATTGCAAACACCATTTGTAAATTACATTAAATAAAAAACAAACCTTATGTCGTAAGTTAAAGAAGTTTAAGTTTATAATAATTAATCGTCAGAACTAGTAAATTATCTATAATCTATGCTTGAAATAGAGAAAGATAAGAATCTTTTTTCCTCTATTTTTATCCCTACTAGGAAGATAATTAAAAAAAAATACCAAAATCTGTTCAAAAACAAAGTAGGTACGGTCTTCTGCATACTTGCTGACCGACCATAGAGCTCCAAAATGGCTGTTATAAGAATTTTGTCAACACAAGCAAGATTCTAGGCACCTGCTTTAGATGAACTTTAAAGTCTTCTAACTCAACAATTAATCAAATGAAAATGATTAGAATGCAAACATTCCAATAATAGTCATTTTAGAACTCTACCGAGGGCTGAAATTATGCACCCGACTGTCCCTACCTAGTTATGCCCGATTCTGTTGCATGATTGCTATTGCTATACGTATATTGTTAGATAACATTTTCTAACATTCTTATGTTTTATGGCGAAATTTTCTAAATAATTTGATATAAAAATATATATTTCTAGCCTTAATTCTTTACATTGTTAACTGCTCAGGTTGGTTGGTTAACCTCGAGCGTCGCCAGTAAAAAACAATTAACGATGAACCCGCGACCCTTTTATCTTGTAATTAATATTTCATTGTGATTTAACACCAGGTGTCGCTACTAACCGTTAAAGTTAGCAGCTAGACATTCTGTTTTTAGTATTTGTTGTTATAGCAAAATACATTATCAGCTGTGAAATTTTTCTATCTAGCTCTCACGGTTTGAGATACAGCCTGGTGACAGACGGATAGACAGACAGTGAAGTCTTAGTAATGGGATTCAATTTTTAGCTTTGGATACGAAATACGGAAATCCGTAGAACCAAAGTCACTGACATAGCTCTCAGGATTGGTAAGCTGAAGTGGCAATGGGCAGGTCATATAGCTCGCAGAACTGACAACCGCTGGGGAGTAAAGGTTCTCGAGTGGCGGCCGCGATGCAACGCGAAACGGAGTGTTGGGAGACCAGCTGCCCGGTGGACATTGTGGCGGTCGCGGGTAGTCGGTGGATGGAGGCGGCTCAGCCCCCTTAGACAAGATTGCTTTCTATTAGCGATCTCGCTAATCGATAGATTTAATTGTATGAAATTGACATAAAATATTGTATAAAATTAGCATAAGATTGAACTTATCCACCCTTTTTTTAATCTAACGCAAGACTACGTGACTTTTCATTGGCTTACGTATCAATTTCAAACAAAAAAATAAAAATAAAGTCTCGCAATTGGCGATATCGCTAATAGAAAGTAATCTTGTCTAAGGGGGCAGGACCGCTGTTTTTGGCGTCGTATGGGGGAGGCCTATGTCCAGCAGTGGACGTGTATGGGCTGACATGATGATGAGGTCAGCCAATGTATAGCTATTAGGGTGTTGGAGGGGCAGGTCAAGAGGTGGACCATAGTTTGCTCGCGGGCCCCGCAGTCGCACTGAACCCGGGATCGATCATGCCCCATCTTCCCAGCAACGCAGCTGAAGCCGCGGTATGAAGCTAGTAATAAATAACCATATACATTCCTCCGTTATCAGTAAATAACACTTCAATACTATATGTTGGCTATTACTTCGATAGATATCGCTTGAATAGTTTATGCGATAACGATTGTTGTCAGAGTTAGGTATCATATTTTGATTATAAAATACTAGCAGCGCTCCGCGGTTTCACCTGTGCAACTCCCGATCCCGTGGGAATATCGAAATATAAAATAGCCTATATCCTTCCTCGACAAATGGTCTATACAATACAAAAATATTTTTTCAATTCGTACCAGTAGTTCCTGAGATTAACGCGTTCAAACAAACAAACTCTAAGCTTTATAATATTAGTTTATATTTGTTGTTTTTCTAATGTTATATGCTTGTAAATATTTATTTTTATATTTTTTATCGGACTTCTTAAGACGAAAGGGTACCGGTGGCTTTCTCCATACAAACTATTACAAACGTAGTCGACTGTTTTCTCCCTGGATAATGACACTAGAGCAAATATTTTTGGTGCATAAAACTTATAACTGCCATGACCATGCCCCTGTTTTATTTTATTTTTTATATTTGTTTTCTATAATAATTAGAAAGAATAAACCCAAAACATAGGGGCATAGTCATGGCAGTTATAGGTTTTATGGCACAAAAATATTTGAGCTAGTGTCATTATCCAGGGAGGAAACAATCGACTACGTTTGTATGGAGAGAGCGCAGGTACCCTTTCACCTTAAATTGGAAATTATTAGATACTTGTTTACGGAACTAGATCTCTTTAGATTGGGTCCTTTTTGCGTGAAGATGGAGCAGGTTGGTCCAACACTTAGACTCCCTCTCATCCAGAGCCTAGAGCTAACTCGTTGTAGCACGATGTTTTCCGCGTACTGTAATGCAATGTCAATTAATACACATACTTTTTTTTGTAACTTTTTTTGGAAAAATGGTTTTTTTGGTAAGAAATCGCTATGTCCTTATAATTACAAAAATTACATTTTAGGGAGGATAGACTGTCCAATATTGAGGCACTGGAACTTCCTGCATAATAATATAGAGGATAGACCTGCACTATTTAATATAAAGTAATTTTTTTCCCATTTGTAATGCAATTTAATTTAAAGAACTTAATATATTTTAATTTTTAATAATTTATTTACTTTTTAATATAATTTTTAATAATTTAATTTCAATTTTTGGTAATGTTATTTCAATTTTAATTTCTAAAACATTATGTACCTATGGATTGTTATAGTCCGAAACAAATGAATATTATTTTAATTTATTTATTTATAATAATGTTCCTTCACGTTTCTTCGAATATCCCGTTTCTGATTTGGAGTTTGGATGTTTGATGTGACGGCATTATTTGTTCGTCTCAAACCCGTCTATCGATAGGTATGGGTCTCAAAGTGCACCGCGTAAAAATATAACTACGCCAACTCCCATACAAAATATTATCAGGTCTCCTTTCTCTCCCATACAAAATCTAGCTATTATGACGTAGCCATTCACTGAAAAAGTATTTTGAAGTATTCAACCTTTACACAGACGAAGTCGCAGATAAAAGATTCTAATAAGTTTAAAACCAACTAGCGACCCGCCCCGGCTTCGCCCGGCTATATTATGCATGTATTATACATATAAACCTTCCTCTTGAATCACTCTATCTATTAAAAAAGCATCAAAATCCGTTGCGTAGTTTTAAAGTTTAAGCATACAAAGCGATATAGGGACATAGGGACAGAGAAAGCGACTTTGTTTTATACTATGTAGTGATAACATATATTTTTTCCAGATATTGGTTCACGCCATTCGGTAAATCACTCGGCATAAAGGACACTAGACCTCGGAAAGCAGCTAGCAATGCCAAACTGGAGGACGCATATCGGGCAGCACCGAGGACGAGAAATGTAAGGGCATATACTAGCTTTTAACCTTTAAAATAATTACCTTAATTCTGCAATGAGGCATACTCAAAAATGGACTAGTTCTTCATCACTCGCAACATAGAAGCACTTTAATATCACTAGATACTGGAAAAAAATTTTTTATGTAAGCATTTTATATTTCATTTATCTGGCCCACATTCTCTTGACTAGAGCTTCTTCTTTTTGTGTGAGGGTCAGCGAGTACGTTTCAGGTGGACTGTTAATTGGCCAATCATAGTGCTCGAGATCTCCATTCTGCATTCGTGGAAACAGTTGATTGGCCAATTCACGGTCCACTCTGCCCATCTCCGCGTCAGTGGAAGCTACGGCCGCATCTTTGGCCTTTAGGTCATCCAACTTATTTGTGCTAGAGAATATAGAACTTATTTGTGCTAGGCGCCATCTATCGAGGGATTCGGGACTATAAAAAAATAAGCGATTCTAGTGTTCCTCATTTAATGAATTTCTTGTGGCTTCTCATTTGACGGCGCTTTCCGAAGCCAAACATCTTTACTTACTTTATTAGCTATACATTTTAAGATTTTTAAGACTTCTTGGTACAAATTAAATTAAACTATCACGTTTTTAATCGACTTCAAAAAGGAGGAAGTTCTCAATTTTTCGCGGTTTTTTTTATTAACAAAAATGCGATGACAACGGATAAACACCCGCCTGCGATGCAGAACGTTGTAGGTTCGATTCCCGCCATCGAACAATTATAATTGCAAAGATTGGTTTCTGTATACAGATATTTGTCGTCTGGATCTTTGATGTAAAAAATTATAAAAACAAATCAACCTGTCCACCCTTTCCTGAGAAAATCGGTGGTGACACACGGACAGACGGATAAGAAAGTTATCTTATAAGGGTTCCTTTTTTACCTTTTAAAGTACGGAACCCTAAAAAAGTATATAAGTATTCTATCCTTTGTCTGACCACCATAACACAAGCGTGCAAATTAATGTGAAGGGTACCTGCGCTCTCTCCATACAAACGTAGTAGACTGTTTCCTCCCTGGATAATGACACTAGCACAAATATTTTTGTGCCATAAAACCTATAACTGCCATGACTATGTCCCTATGTTTTGGTTTATTTCATTTTCTAATTATCATAGAAATTAAAATTCAAAAATTCAATAAAACAAAAAATAGGGGCATGGTCCTGGCAATTATAAGTTCTATGCACCAAAAATATTTGCTCTAGTGTCATTATCCAGGGAGAAAACAGTCGACTACGTTTGTAATAGTTTGTATGGAGAAAGCCCCCGGTACCCTTTCCTCTTATCCTTGTCCTGCAATATTTATTTCAGGTTTTTTTTAAATTTTGTTATTTTTTTCCAGTTATCCCAGATCGCGAAGAAAGTGGATATGTCTGAACGGCAAGTGGAACGCTGGTGGCGCCTCCGACGGTCCCAGGACAAGCCCTCGACCCTCGTCAAGTTCACTGAGAACCTTTGGAAGTTCACCTTCTATTTGTGCAACTTTACCTTCGGCATCTTCGTTCTATGGGATAAGGAGTGGCTTTGGGATATAGACCAGTGTTATATTGGATACCCACATCAGGTACGTTTGGTTGGGGGGGGGGGGGGGGATCCATAAAATCACGAAATATCACAAGGGGGAGGGGGGTGTAGTAATGATAAAATAAATAAATAAATATTGCAGGACATTCCACACATCGCCATCTAGCCCCAAGCTAAGTGACTAGACTTGTGTTATGGGTGCTACTTATATACTTTTCTTTTGTAAATATATACTTATAATACATAGAAACAACCAGACCACAGACAAATATCTAAGCATAAATACTTGTCTGTGGCGGGAATCGAACCCGCAACCCTGTGTTTGGCAGTCCGGCATGGTAACCATTGTTCCAACTGGGTCGTCAATATATCACGTGTATTTATTTTTTCGGCAAACTCGCGATACTCAACCGAAAAACGGCGAAAAATGTTCCATAATAAAATAATTAGACGATATTTATACCGGTATTTTAAAAATATTTAAAAAAATTAAGATTCTTTCTAAAAAAATACACGTGATATAGAGGGGGGGTTAGTCTTAAATCTCACCATCTATCATCAAGGGTGAGGGGCTAAAAATGCCAACAAAACATCACGTGATTGATGGACGGCCCCTAACTCCTGATCCCATGGGAATATCGGGATAAAAATCAGCCTATGTCATTTCCAATGAATCAATGTATCTTCATACCAAGTTTCATCAAAATCGGTCCAGTAGTTTCGGAGCCTATTACAAACAAACAAACAAAAAATCTTTCCTTTAAATAAATATAAATCACTACATAGTATAAAACAAAGTCGCTTTCTCTGTCCCTATGTCCTTATGTCCCTATATCCCTATGTATGCTTAAATCTTTAAAACTACGCAACGGATTTTGATGCGGTTTTTTTTAATAGATAGAGTGATTCAAGTGGAAGGTTTATATGTATAATACATGCATAATATAGCCGTGCGAAGCCGGGGCGGGTCGCTAGTAATATAATATAAAAGTAAATAGCCTATGACACTCTACTTGCCCCAAACTATCTCTATGCAAAATTTCCTTCAAATCTGTCAATTGGTTTCGGAGATTACCCCCAGAACTTCACAAACTCATAAACTTAACCTGTTTTTTATATTAGTATAGATGTATTTATAAAATAAAAATATTTCAGTATTCTATCTTTTGTCTGGCCACCATAACACAAGCCCAGTAGCCCGGTTATTCTTCTGAAATTTTATTTTAGTACTTTTAATAAGTACTTATTGCATGGGTAAATTTTGTAATATATTTTAAAACTACCTGCTATCCATTGTACACAATTTATGCAAAAAAAAAAAAAAAACTATTATAATTCTTAGAAAAAGTCGTAAATAACATGAATTATGTTAAGCTTAACTTAACAAGTATTTATGCTTAGATATTTGTCTGTGGTCTGGTTGTTTCTATGTATTATAAGTATATATTTACAAAAGAAAAGTATATAAGTAGTATATCCGTTGTCTAGCACCCATAACACAAGTCTAGTTACTTAGCTTGGGGATAGATGGCGATGTGTGGAATGTCCTGAAATATTTATTTTATTTATTTAATCTGGTTGCTTTTTAAGAACCCCCTCCTCGGGTGAAGGCTTCTAAATATTTCCATTGTTCACTATTTTGAGCTTTCCGTATTGTGACGTCCTGTCGTCACTTGTGATATAGGGGTAAGTAAACTGAAACACGCTAATGATCTTTAGGTAGGTAGTAGCCATATGCACCGAGCCGGCGCGACCTCTCACGTTGGCTGCTTGAGCGTAACTCACTCTCGCTCCGCTCGAGCGCATACGTCACACGTATCCAATAATGTCCAGCTGTCTTGACAATGCGATCTACTTCTATACAATAATTTATGCATTAAACATTCTTATTCTCAACTGATTTGTTACATTTCCAGGGTATAACCATCGACATATGGTGGTACTACATGATCTCCTCAGCCTTCTACTGGTCGCTGACCATATCCCAGTTCTACGACGTGAGACGTAAAGACTTCTGGCAGATGTTCGTCCATCACATAGCAACGATAGCCCTGCTGTCGTTCAGCTGGGTGTGTAATCTACACAGGATCGGATCCTTGGTGCTGTTGTTGCATGATTGCGCTGATATATTTGTTGAGGTTAGTGAAATTTACTCAGGTAAACTGAAATGTCCTAAACTTACAAGGCATAATTTCATTAGACATCACTACATAGTATAAAATAAAGTCACTTTCTCTGTCCCTATTTCCCTTTGTATGCTTAAATCTTTAAAACTACGCAACGGATTTTGATGCGGTTTTTTTTAATTGATAGAGTGATTCAAGAGGAAGGTTTATATGTATACATGCATAATATAGCCGTGCGAAGCCGGGGCGGGTCGCTAGTTTGTACATAAACTACTTTGGTATAATAACGAATAGCATAAACTTAAAAAGCCTGAACACCTAAAACATTATAACTAGCAAACTAATTACATAAAACCTAACCACATAAAAAATATCTAACGCATAAACGGTTCCAAAAGCACATTCTAAAATTTTAATATTTTTTAAATAAAATAAATGTCTGAATCTAAATGCTCGCTTCGCTCTCGCATGTTGTTTACTTTGTATTAGTTTGTCAAAAAAATGTCTATTAAGGCAAATCATATTATGTCATTAGAAATTTGCAAAATGAAATTTTGTGAAAGTAGTTGGCAGACATTTGATGGCCCCAACGGCCATCAAATGTCTGATAGATAGATAGATAGATAGATAACTTTATTTTTTTACTTTTTTTTTTTTTTTTTCTGATGGCCTTTGGTTGTATGTATTTTAAGTATATATTTACACAAGAAAAGTATATAAGTAGTATATCCGTCGTCTAGCACCCATAACACAAGTCTAGTTACTTAGCTTAGGGCTAGATGGCGATGTATGGAATGATCTGCATTATTTATTATTAAATTTTTAACTATAAATATTTTCCATTATATTTTCAGTCAGTGAAAGCAGCCAAATACGCAGGATATCAGAAGCTATGCGATTCGTTGTTCCTTGTGCTGATTGTGACATGGATATCGACGAGGGTTCTGGTATACCCGTTCTATATTATATGGAGGTAAGGAAGGGTTCTTTTAGGGTTCCGTAATAAAGGGACTCTTTTACTAAGAGTCTACTCTCTGTCTGTCACCAGGCTGTATCTCATGAACCGTGATAGCTAGACAGTTGAAATATTCACAGATTATGTATTTCTGTTGCCACTATTACAACAAATACTAAAAACAGAATAAATATTTAAGTGGCCTTCGTGCGCGAGTCCGACTCGAACTTGGCCTTTGTTTTTAAGTAGATAAAAAAAAACACCATGTTAAGGGGAGAAAAGAGCTATAATTTTTTGTGTGAAACGAGACTCTTTTACTTAAGATTCCACTGTCTATCAGTCTGTCTGTCTGTCACCAAGCTGTATTTTATGAACCGTGATAGCTAGACAGTTGAAATTTTTACAGATAATGTATTTCTGTTGCCGCTATAACAAAAAATACTAAAAACAGAAAAAAAAGTGAGGCTCCCATATAACATAATACGGAACCGTTCGTGCGCGTACAACTCGCACTTGGCTGGTTTTTTTATAACTCCTCCGCACTAAGGATCGATTTTTTTATTTTTACACTAGCTGCGCTCCGCGGTTTCACCCGCGTAACTCCCGATCCCGTCGGAATATCAAAATAAAAAGGAGCCTATTTAAAGCCTTTCTCGATAAATGTTCTCGACTATCCAACACAAAAATAATTATTCAATTCGAACCAGTAGTTCCAAAGATTAGCACGTTCAAACAAACTCTTTAGCTTTATAATATTAGTATAGATATGGTAGTTCAGCGTTTGACCAGTTTCACACTTTTGTTTATAATTACCGGACTATCGCGAAGCCAAAAGGGAGGGTTATAATAAACTAGCTGCGCTCCGCGGTTTCACCCGCGTAACTCCCGATCCCGTGGGAATATCGGGATAAAAAGTAGCCTATAACCTTCCTCGATAAATGGACTATCCAACACAAAAATAATTTTTCAATTCGAACCAGCAGTTCCTGAGATTAGCGCGTTCAAACAAACAAACAAACATACTATAGATAAATCGTTTATTTCAGGTAACAGCCTTATAAATAAGTACAGACCCATATAAAATATATACCTTACAGACTAACATACATATAGATAAGATTTTATTAAAAAGTTAAGTTTTAGGGGTTTCTGACTTCGGTCTCGACTCCATAAAGCGTCGGTATACAATGCCAGAGGGCCAGAAATGAGCTGAGAAGAACATGTTATGTTTTTTATATTCTTTATTTATATTTTCAGATTCAACTACTTTTAAAGTATACACACACATACAAATACTTAAGTACTTACTACACACACACATACACACTTTTTTGTTCAACTTTTGGCTTCACACGATCTGTGCATTATAACAAGTTTCAAGTAAATACCTAATATTTAGTTTTTTCTTCTATCTTTAATTTATTTTTTTGTTTTGCTAAAGTCAGTTACTGATGAAGCCTTGCTGTGAAGTTTTATTTTATCATTATTTTTTATTTTTACGTTAATTATGGTCCCAAAAGGGCAGGCAAAATAAATTTTAACATATAAGTACAACCTCGTCTGACATACAATATTTTTTATTTTTTAACCGACTTTAAAAAAAGGAGGAAGTTCTCAATTCACTTGTATCTATTTTTTTTTATGGATGCTCCCGCATATCTCCTTTGTTTATCAACCGATTTTGATAGTTAATATTATATTCCCAAAAGGGCAGGCAAAAGACTTTTAATCTATATAGCCTCGTCTGATATACAATATTTTTTAGGGTTTCTTGCTTTTTTAACCGATTTCAAAAAAAGGAGGAGGTTCTCAATTCGGTTGTATGTATGTTTTTTTTTTATGGATGTTCCCGCATATCTTCTTTGTTTATTCCTATTGATTTTTCTGTATTATACTATGTCTACTATAAAATATCCGTGTTTTGTTCCAGTACCTCGATCCGTGCGCCGATGCTTCTCCCAATGTTCGCGGCGTACTATATCTTCAACTCCCTGCTTTGCCTGCTACTTATCTTACATATAGTTTGGACGTGGCTTATATTGCAGATAGCATATAATACTATTAAGGCTGGACAGGTATGTATGTTTTTGTACTACTGCAGGGCAAGCTTGGGCCGAGGATAAAAATTATGTCCAACCGTTATGTCCTTTGTCAAGGGAGAAAATTATTTTGTCCACCTGCCAAAGCACGGCAAAAGGGGAAAGGATAAATATATCCCTATTTGACATTACACGTGGACATCTATTCCCCGCCTATAGCATGGGGACATAAGGATGACAACAGAGTCAAATTAAGTCAAACAAATGACATTGACAAGAATGACAAGCACAAATGTATAAAAAAAACAAATTAAATAGGTTGATTTGCGACGACATTGAATATACTCTGTGGTTTTTTTAATATTTGTACGCATGACGTCACACAATATTTCGTCAGACATTTTTTTGTGAATGTTGCAGGTGTTTCATCAATTTATTAGACGTTAAAAAAATGTACATATTATATAAAAGTACCTATATAAATATTCTATCTGTTACCATAACATAAGACATACATATTTGACACATAATTTTATTAGTTCCATTGATTGACTTTTTAATTCTTCTTTCTTTTATTATTATTGTAAATTGAATTTTCTGTTTGTGGGTCCAGGTTTACCTGAATAAAGTTTTTTTTTATTTTTTATTATAAGCCTAGCAAGGACTAGATGGCGCTATGTATATCCTAAATTTTTTTTCTAACAGATGGAAGGTGACATAAGGAGTTCAAGCTCGGAACTGAGCGATAGCCCACACAATTCCAACCACAGCACGCCCAAAGTGAAAAACAAAAAGTATGTATTATTCTACCACAGAACAAAAAGACCTATAAACAGGTCGAAATGGTATTCAGTGTTGGACAACTCTAAAGAAATTATATATCAAACTCTGGTGTGTATTTGAAAAATATATTTGGGGGTGGTTTTAAATTTAATATTGAGTGTTGTTTTGTCTTTGCTTTATTTATCACTATCACTACATAGTATAAAACAAAGTCGCTTTCTCTGTCCCTATTTTTCTTGAACGCTTAATAATCTTTAAAACTACGCAACGGATTTTGATGCGGTTTTTTTTAATAGATAGAGTGATTCAAGAGGAAGGTTTATATGTTTAATACATGCATAATATAGCCGTGCGAAGCCGGGGCGGGTCGCTAGTTAGAGTTAAATAGCAATTTTTCATTTATTTATCGATAAAAGTATACAACTCGTTCTTTTCCAATTCTTCTTTTAGTATTTGTTGTAATAGCAGCAACGGAAATAGATCGTCTGTGAAAATTTCAACTGTCTAGCTATCACGGTTCATGAGATATAGCCTGGTGACAGACAGACGGACGGACAGTGGAGTCTTAGTTATAGGGTCTCGTTTTAACCCTTTGGGAACGGAACGCTAAAAATAATAAACTTGCCGTGACCAAGGAAAATGGGGATTAATTTTCATATTTATAGACCCAGTTGGCACAATGGTCACCATGCCGGACTGCCAAACATAGGGTTGCGGGTTCGATTCCCGCCTCAGACATGTATTTATGTTTATATATTTGTCTGTGGTCTGGTTGTTTCTATGTATTATATTATATATTTACAAAAGAAAAGCCTATAAGTATTATATCCGTTGTCTAGCACCCATAACACAAGTGTAGTTACTTAGCTTGGGGCTAGATGGCGATGTGTGGAATGTCCTGCAATATTTATTTTATTTATAGATTAAAACATTTGCTCTTTATCCACAGGGTCACATAAAAAATTTAAATCAAGATGGAGGAACACCGAAATAGAATAAAAACCAAAGTCACAATTACATATTGGATGTCACAAACGAAATGGCGGGAAAACGGAGAATTTTTGCGCTAAAAATAGATAAAACCAGTTGAATTTACCATAGAGTTTGAATACTTATTTTACAGAGAGTACATCATAGTGATTTCCTTAGGGTGTAGGATTTTATACCAAAACACACGTATTTTAACTACTGAAGTTATTTAATATTGGCTATTTATAATAGTTTTTTATATTATTTTTAAATCGGTTAGTTACTTGCAAAAACTAACTGTAACGAGTTAAATATGATGTCATAAATATGACAACTTTGCGTTATCAAATGTATTAAAATGAGAAGAACTAGTAGTAGTTACAATCACGCAACAAACTTTTACTGTGAATAATTAATTATTTTAATCCGTTCTTAAAGTCCGTTTTTAGAAGGCCCTCAACCAATATGAATTTTTTCATTAATTCATAAATAACATAGAATTTTCTTGTCGTTTTGAACATGGTCTACTTCAGTGTGTTATTTTTAGTATTTGAAATTAAATTAAAATAATCGCGTACGAAATCACAAAGTTTTGGGAACTAGCCACTTTGACAGTTGTCGACCCCATTGCTTATCGGTTTATTGAGAATAATTTGATGTACGCTCTAATAGTATAAGTATTTAATCTCTATGTAATTTTTTTATATAGCCATGCGAGGTTATTTCAATTTTAGTGTACAGATATTATGTACAGATTTCTTTTTACAACTATGTTTTCCTATTTTATAGATTTTTTCTAATGTACAGGTAATTTGCTATCTCGAAATCGCGTTTTTTTTGTCTGTACAATTTTTTTTCTAATTGAGATTGACCAGAGATAAAAAATGACACCGAATCGTTATTTTTATTTGGAATTTATTCATTTTGAAAAGTAAATCGGTAGTTTTTATGTCAGGTTTTTGTATAAAATGAATTAAAGAACATATTCTGAGCATTTAAAATACTGAAACACGAAATTAACTTTCGTTCATTTAAGTTCGCCGGCGTACTGTGGGCGTAGACTCTGGAAATAAATTTAAATGAGGAATACTAGATTTTTTTTCTAAACTAGTTCTGAACCGTCTCGATAGATGGCGCGCTTTACAACCACTATAATTTCTGGTCAAGAGAATGCGCGATAGATAAATGATAATAAAACTAAAATCTTGAAATTTAACTTAACACTTGAATTTAATTTAACTTAAAATTAACTTTATCTGGTCGAAGACATCTTTCACCTATTTGACGACCTCTGTGACGCCACGTCACAGAGGTCGTCAAATAGGCGAACACCCGTCTGAAAACAGAAGGTTGTAAGTTCAATTCTTAACCCAAACAAATATTTTTGTTAAGATATTTGTTGCTGGTCTCGGTGTTTCTGTATTTATATCATCACTACACAGTATAAAATAAAGTCACTTTTCGCCATCCCTATGTCCCTATGTATGCTTAGATCTTTAAAACTACGCAACGGATTTTGATGCGGTTTTTTTAATAGATAGAGTGATTAAAGAGGTAGGTTTTTAGATATAATACATGCATAATACAGCCGTGCGAAGCCGGGGCGGGTCGCTAGTTTAGTATAATTTACAAAAGTATAAAAGTTTTCCAGCAACTTTATAAGTCATATAAGTAGGCGTGTGTTATGGCCGTTGTCTGGCCATAACACAAGCCTAGTTGCTTAGCTTAGGGCTAGATGGCGCTGTATTAAATGTCCTACAATATTATTTATTTTATCCAGTAGATAGTGGTGCCATCTATCGAGGCAAAAGGAACTAGTCGTTTTTTTAGGAATCCTCATTACGGAAATAATGTGAATATTTTCCTGGTCGCGTCGTATGTAATATTACATATATGTGGTTAATGTAAATTTTAGTACATAAGATATATACATATATATTCTGTGTAAGTGTATAGGTGTTTATTGATGTGCAAAGTGTAGCTTCAATGCCAAAACTATATTCAGATTAAAAAACATAGTTTGAATGGCAGAAAATGTCGTTGACGATTTTTTTTTGCACTAAATACCAGTTTAAAAAATGCGAAGACTTAACCAGTGTTAAAAGATTATATTTTTTTAATAATAGCTAATTTTAATATTTTTTTTTTGAATTATTGATTAGAATAGTAGTCCGAATTGAATAAATATATAAAATTGAAGGTTAATGACCTCTAACTCCAAGAAACAGCTGTTTTTCGAATAAATAATACTTCAACTTTTGAATTTTTGAAAAAAAAAAGATGCATCAAATTTATACGAAAATGTTCTTATTAAAACACTAAATCGAATTTAGGAAAAATACCTTTTTAATAATATTCGAATTTTATTAACTGTTTCTCGAACAGGGACCATGTAGATTTTTTTTTACTAAATGTTACCGTTTAAAAAAATATTTGTGTTTTTAATGTTGGCAACACTGCTTTTGAGATTTGAAAATGCAATTAAGATTTCTAATTTATGTCTTTTTCGATTTAAAAATGAAAAACTGTAATGCTGCCAACCTTTTTTGACTTGATAAGAAGAGGGAGCTCTTTATAAACTGGTTAGTATGTTTTCGAGCTATTTGCAAAAATTTTTTGTAAAAAAATAAGCACTAATTCCTCTAAATGCGGGTGTTTTTTTTAAATAATTTAAATAATACAGGGTGAAATTAAAAACGTATTTGTTGCGGATTTGATTCCAGCCTGTATAATATCTTAGGAACGGAATAATCGAATCGATCAATAATAACTAGTTAACTTTTTTTATAAACATATTACTAGCTCTTTCCTCCGGTTTCACCTGACTAAATATCTATTAAATAGTAATATTAGAACAAACAAACATTGCATTTATGATATATAGTAGTATATTTACTCTTCCACTAATTTCCGTAGCTTTTACAGATTTTTTATAACTATTTTTTTTTACAAAAGATAAATGACAGTAACCATTTTCCGAAAACTCTTAAGAATAACACTAAATAATTAGACAAATTAAAAAAGGTTTCGATTTGTAACTATTTTTTTTATCTTTATATTCTATCTTACTTGCTCCATTCAGTCGCTAATACGATCTGAAGTCCCAGGGATTCAGCAATTCATAAAAAATAGAATAACTTTATTTTTGATTTGTTACTTAATTATTGAGAACGATTGTAATAATGCAATACGAATTAATAAATACGGCCCGTAATGGACATAATGCCGCGCGTGTCCACCGTTAGCACCTATTTATTCACGCTAGTTTAAAAAAGCGCTGTACGGTCGGCTGCATAATTGCAGACCCACCGTAGAGCTCCAAAACGGCTGTTATAAGAATGTTTTCAACACAAGCCATATTCAAGGCACCTGCTTTAGTTGAAGTTTAAAGTCACCATCAATTTACCAAACAAAAATTATTAGAATGAAAATATTCAATTTTATAACTCTATCGGGGGCTGCAATTATGCAGCCGAGAGTGAAAATAACAAACGAAATTAGCGACTCACAAATCTTTATTTATTTTAATTTTCATAAAATCACATTATAACCTCTTAACAACTAAGTTACAAATATTTGAAAGCAATATTTGAAATGGTCAAGTCCATGAGTTCTTATCATTAAGGTACGAGGAACTATCATAATACACCTTACTGCACAATTTATGCTTCAAATTGAACTTGTTAAGGTAAAAGGGTACCGGCGCTCTCTCCATATAAACGTAGTCGACTGTTTCCTCCTGGCTATTGACACTAGCACAAATATTTTTGTAGCATAAAACCTATAACTGCCATGACTATGCCCCCATGTCTTGTTTTTTTTTCATTTACTAATTATCATAGAAATTCAGATTTAAAAAAGAAAACATAGGGGCGTGGTTATGGCAGTTATAAGTTTTATGCAACAGAAATATTTGCTCTAGTGTCATTATCCAGGGAGGAAACAGTCGACTACGTTTGTATGGAGAGAGCGCTCGGTACCCTTTCCTCTTAATGGATGGACATGACTGTCATATACATCTTTAGGTAACTTATTATAATAGAGCACACATGTGCCATTAAACGACCCGTTTATTTTCCCAAGCCTACTATCAAGGCATGGTCAGAGCATCTAATTTCTTAAGTTATTATCTATTTAAAAACTGGAGCAAGTAACATAGGGTTTATTGATTGCAACTCTCAACGATTTTCATTAAACATAACTATAAACACTCACGAAACAGGAAACTGAATCCGAAACGGTCAAGCAGACAGAGAAACAGACATACGGTTTTTAAAACGTAAAATGATGTCTACTTTTTTGTATACATATATTGTAAATGGAACAATTTAAACAACCGTGCTCTTACTACGACTGGCTTACGCGCTCGATCAAACCGTATTAAGAGGAAAGGGTACCGGATGCTTTCTCCATACAAACTATTACAAACGTAGTCGACTGTTTTCTCCCTGGATAAAGACACTAGAGCAAATATTTTTGGTGCATAAAACTTATAACTGCCATGACCATGCCCCTATTTTCCGAAATTCTACCCCTTAGGGGGTGAAAAAGGGGGGCAAAGTTTGTTTGGGACAACGTGATTCCTTGGTCCATTTTCGGCGAAGTATAAAAGTTTTGAACCTTTTAATGGACAATACAATGAAAACATTCCAATAATAGTAATATCTATGGTGGATTCATAGCCGTTTGATCGAGTGCGTAAACAAACCATGGTAAGACAGCTGTATATTTTTCTATATTTTTTTTTATACATAAACTTTAATTAACAGACTATTTCTTATACATTATATACTATGTAGACATACTTCCAACATTTTTTTAGTAACTTTTTTATTATTCGATTAACTGACTTCTAAAAAAAGTAGTTAGTCATATTAAGGTGCAAACAGGAACCAAACGCAAAATGCCTGGTGCTGATAACTAAAATTGTTGATTATCGCATGGAAATTGTTATTATGTGAACCGTTTGTAGTTCTTTACCTAGTATAATGTTTTGTTAATTATTTCTAAGCTTATCCAAACTTAAGCCAATAAAACGTTGCAGGGCTTCGATTCCGTATGACTATTTGATGCTATCGATTGCGAAATAAGACTGTAGAAAAAAATAGATAGATAAATTATTTATTGTACCTAAATAAACCTTTATCTATACACTAGCTGCGCTCCGCGGTTTCACCCGTGTAACTCCCGATCCCGTGGGAATATCGGGATAAAAAGTAGCCTATAACCTTCCTCGATAAATGGACTATCCAACACAAAAAGAATTTTTTAATTCAAACCAGCAGTTCCTGAGATTAGCGCGTTCAAACAAACAAACTCTTCAGCTTTATAATATTATTAGTATAGATATAAAATGCTTTGTCCTGACTGACGGATCAACGCACAGCCTAAGCCGCTGATGGTAGAGACCTGAAACTTGGAGGGTGTGTTCTTTGTATGACGGAGGCATCCGATAAGAAAGGAAAGGGGGGTCAAGTTTGTATGAGGCAGCGTGATTACTTGGTCCAATCTACTAATTCTACGCGGACGACGTCGCGGGCAAAAGCTAGTTCTAACATAAATTCCTACTGAAAAAATAATATAAACCAAATAATGGCACAATGGGCCTGTTTGGATAGGCTTAGAAAAGTCAAGGAATTATCGTTTTTAAATTATACCAACAAAAATGTAGGAAAAGAACTCACCTACAAACAGCAAACAGAATTAAGTGGAAAGGGTACCGGCGCTCTCTCCATACAGACGTAGTCGACTGTTTCCTCCCTGAATAATGATACTAGCACAAATATTTTTGTTGCATAAAACTTATTACTGCCATGACTTGATTTTTTTCATTTTCTTATTATCATAGAATTAAGAGTTAAAAAAAAAATACATACAACCGAATTGAGAACCTCCTCCTTTTTTTGAAGTCGTTTAAAAAATAAGACATAAGGGGCATGGTCCAGGCAGTTATAAGTTTTATGCTGCAAAAATATTTGAGCTTGTGTCATTATCCAGGAAGGAAACAGTCGACTACGTTTGTATGGAGAGAGCGCCGGTAACCTTTCCTCTTAACAATACTTTTCCATATAATATTTTCAATTTTAGTTATTGCTTTTGCTCCTTTTGCATCATAACAATCTTCGTCTTTCCAATATGCATTTTCTACTTCTAACTTTCCATAATACTAAATTATTTATGATGATTTCTTAGTTATCTAAACGTTAGATATAATTTTTTGTATTGATATTATAATTTAATATAAGGATGTTCTTGTGAGTCTCATACACATTGTTATTTAGTAGTAACTAGCTAAATACCGCGGCGTCACACGGGTTTCAACACAGACAGTATCTTAAGAGGAAAGGGTACCGAGGGCTCTCTCCATACAAACTATTACAAACGTAGTCGACTGTTTTCTCCCTGGATAATGACACTAAAGCAAATATTTTTGGTGCATAAAACTTACTTATAACTGCCATTACCCTATTTTTTGATTTTATTTTTTAAATCTTAATTTCTATAATAATTAGAAAATGAATAAAAAAAAAACAAAAAATAGGGGCATAGTCATGGCAGTTATAAGTTTTTATGGCACAAAAATATTTGTGCTAGTGTCATTATCCAGGGAGGCAACAGTCGACAACGTTTGTATGGAGAGAGCGCAGGTTCCCTTTCACCTTAATTTACCTAAAAAAATACCCAGTTAGAAATCGTAATGTGGAATTATTGAGTAAACCACGAGTAAACGCATGTAGAACATAATATTTCCTACTAAATTTTTTATTTGGCTTTAAAATAACAGTAATTAACTATATTTGACGGTTAATTCAAGATCGACGTTTTCATGTCATTTTGAAATTGTTTCTTTCATAAAGAATTTAGTAGTTGAAAAAATTATGGTTCAGATTATGTATTTACCATTTCGATTTCTAATTTTGTCATTTTTACTTTGAACTGAAAAAAATGAATTTAGCGGGTTTTTACTTCGACATTACCTACCTATTTTTTTTCTATTTAATTATTTTTATGGCTTGTGACTTGAGTGTGATCACAGTTTCGCCAAAGTAACGTAGTCGAAAAATTACACGCTGAATACCGCGAACTGTCTAAACTTAAATTGACGTTGGCATAATACGCAAGCAGTGGGCCTATATTCACTAAGGTTCAAATCGTTGGGCGCGCGTGATTAGGGGCGGAGGGGGGGCGGTTTTTGTATGGAAATCTCGTCCTAATCACGCGCGCCCGACGACTTGAAGCTTAGTGAATCAAGGCACTGCGTGAAACTAAGATTGAGAAAAAAAACCGGTGTAAGTGGCGCCCTCTAGGAAAAATTTAAATTGAGACTTTTCTTATTGAGATTTTTCTCATTGATTTCCTTATAATTTGTTTGTAAAATTGAACATCTTGAGAGCCTTTTTTTTGCTCTAATATTTGATATTAGCTATCTAGTCTCAATGGTGTATGAGATGGCAATAGTTGTGAGTTTTTTCGAGCACGGGAACTAATATGGCGTCGACGTAGTGGCGAAGTTTGTAATGAAACGTTTATTTTGAAATAAAATAAAATATATTTGCTCTGTATGATATTAACAAGATTTATGAACGCACGCAGACGCTATAGTTTAATTTATTCGCAAAAACTCACACTATGCACTGTTTGTTTGTATATTTGTTAATTTATTTAGAAATTAATTGTGGAAATGATGATAGGGTTTCGTTGGTTTTATTGCAAATTCAAAAAATATTTTCTGTTTTGTATTTTAAAAAACCCATTAATCCCTCTTAGGTAAAATGTAGATAAACCAGTATTTTAATAAAAAAAAATAATTGAAAAAATTACCCAATGTTTTGGAATATTTTCAAAATGTGACAACATTATTTTTTACCAAATAGCCCGCTGATGATAAAAGTGTTGCCACATCTTAAAAAATTTCAATAATTAGGGTAGTTTTCCCGAACTTTCATAAATCTTTTGATTTTCATGCAAATATTTTTTTAGTAAAATCCTGGTGATACCTCCAAGTACCTAACAGAGATTGCATGGTTTGTTAAACACTGTCGCCCTTATTCATAAATATTTAATCTTTTTTTGTCACTGGTAATTATTTTCCCGGGTCTTAATTGCGAATTTTTATTTTTATTTCTCTTACCTCGACGTTTCGATTATGTTACAATAGTCATGGAGCCCTATTTTTGAATCGTTCGCCCCGCGTCGAGCGCTCGATTTCTACTGGTATTCGTTCGACATCGGAAATTCGCTATTTTTGAATCGCTCCATCGTAACGAGTGGTCTCCACCACTCGTCGCCGACAGGCGAGTGGTAGAATAAACATCAAACAATCATAGTCAAACATTCGGAAACGGTCTTTGAAAAATATTTATATCTTTTGGGATAATTTCGGATGTCCGCTGGTAATTACCGCTTTTCAAATAACTGCGTAAAACGAATAAAAATTGACATTTTAAATTTCGACGACGAACGATTCAAAAATACAGTAAATTTGTGTCATGCGACTTGGAAGTCGAGCGTGACTTGTAGGCGTATACGACGAAGCTTTGTCACACGAGCGATTCAAAAATAGAGCCCCTGGTCGCGAGGAGACTCAAACGTCGGTGTTAAATAAATTTTTTTTAAAAAACAGCGCACTCCAGGAGTGCAGGTAGAAGTGAAAACAATAAACTTGTTATTTCTCATAGAATATTTCTTGAAACGATCTGCTACTGCCATCTATTAGCACTCACTTAAACAAATATAGTTTATTTTTTATTCGCTAGATGGCAGTAAAAAATTTAAATCAGCGCCATCTACATTCGAATAGCGGTATTTCTAGAAACTAAGTTTCTCAATTTGTGTAATAAATGGCAGTATAAGTTAAACAAAAAGACTAACACAAATAAAATCTCATCTGTCGCGTCAAAATCTGTCGCGAGAACGGCTGAAAATGCTCACCCACAAAAGTGCCCAACGCGTCATAAGAAGTTTTCACTTCAAAAAATACGCGATTATCATCTGGGAAAATAATTACTATGAATACAAATCGTGTGAGTTTAAAAAGTTTTTTGTCACTTTCGCACGCTATGTTTAATTTGACAATCTTTAAAGTGACAAAACACGTTTTAATAAAAGCAGGCTTATAAAGATATAAAGAAAAACATTTATTTGGTACAGGCACACGACAACTTATAAATTAACACACACAAAGAAATAGGTAACTTATACAACGAAGAAATAAGGAAAAAACATATATTTAACTACATAAATGTTTATTCCATTATCATAATTGCTCTTGCGGTGAAGGAATCGTGCGGCTGCGGCTTTGTTGGCTCCAGACGTATCGACGGAGTTCTTTCCCTCTGGACACAGCCACTACAGAGCGCCCTAAATAGCATTGATAAAAGTAGCTGGTGCTGGATAAGTAATTAGATGTAAAGGTTAAATGTTTATGAACGAGGAGTGTTGTATAAAATGTCATGCTTTTTATGCTAAGAAAACGCTTGCAGTATGCATGTTAAATGTTGTAATTCCACATTAATGTGTCTTCTATAAAATATTCTATGGGTCAATAACGCGGATTTTCAAGTTGAAGGATAACGCTACATCGAAATATATCTTGGTCGAAAAAAATATCTTAAGAGGAAAGGGTACCGGGCGCTCTCTCCATACAAACGTAGTTGACCGTTTCCTTTCTTTTTATTTTTATTATTAGGAATGGGTTTGCACTTGACCATAATATGCCTGATGGTAAGCATCATTATGGCCTACGATGGAGGGTGCTTACCCAGTAGGAACCGATTCACTCTCGCTTTGAAGATCGCTAGATTGTAGTTCGTGGGGAACAGGGAGTCAGTCAAGGAGTTCCATAACTTTGCGGCTTTCCTTCCTGGATTATGACACTAGAGCAAATATTTTTGTTGCATAAAACTTATAACTGCCATGACCTATGTTTTGTTTTTTAAAATCTTAATTTCTATGATAATTGGATAATAAAAAAAAAATCAAGACATAGGGACATATTATAGTCATGGCAGTTATAGGTTTTATGCAACAAAAATATTTGTGTGTCATTATCCAGGGAGGAAACAGTCGGCTACGTTTGTATGGAGAGAGCGCCGGCACCCTTACATTTTAATCTTACTAGCCCGTGTCCCTACGCTGGGCAAAGACCTCCCTCCACACATCACGGTGGTGTTCTATCCATTACTACTTTTCCATGAGGGGCTATCACAACATGGTAGGAGTATCTACTGTTTGTGACTCCGGATAGTGGCAAAACTTCGAATAAAAATAACTTGATTGCAAGGTTAGGTTCTTGAAGTTCCTATATGTGTAATGGCCTCAGATGTTGAAGAATATTAAAAAAAAACACGAGACTTTTTCCACATTTTTTCATGAAATATGTAATAAAAAAACGTAGAATTTTATTGTTTCTATTTGTATTTGAAGTATTGCGTTACCTTTTTCGCATTGCCTTCTTTCGCACTATAGAGATTCGACCTAGCGTTACCTTTCAATTTTCTCCGTGTTATCGACCAAATTTTTATTGTTATTATTAAGAGAGTTTCTCTTATGACCAATAACATTATAATACACAGTGTTGGGTTTGAATAATAAAACCACGAATTTAAAAACGACACGTTTTATTTCAAATAAGTACCGTATTTTATAATAACCTAACTTAATTCTAACTTAATTAAGTAAAGTCCGTCTACGATGAAGTAGAAATTAAACGCAATCAATTATCCCAGTGTTGTCAACACACAAATTAATTTGAAATATTTACACAATTGCAAATAGAATTGAATTTAATGGTGGCTTTGAAGTTTTAAAAAAAAACTACGAGCCACAGGTTTGCAAATATTAACATTGCGGCATTTTCTATTTATAATAAGAGACCAAGTCGTGAGCAACAACTAGTTTTATAATTACTCGCTATTGCGCAGCGGCTTAAAAACTTCAAAGCCGCCATTAAATAAAATTATCTGTACACAAAACATTAATAATCTGAGAGCGAGCACGAGCTCGAGCGCGAGTACGATGACTCGTGCGAACATACCGGCGAGCAATTCTGCTAGAGAATAGTCAATGTGATACGTCGATCGTGTATAGTATTCATATGTCTCGTCTTGACAGCTCGTTGGGCGTCGAAAGGTGTCCGGAAGGCGACCCTCGCGTCCCCAGTGGGTTGCCCCCGCTCGTTATACCTGCGTATAACGTCGTCTTGCGTCAGCTCGAACTCGGTGAAGAACTGCAGGATCTCATCGATGGTCGCTCGGAAGGGTACATTCTCCATGGAGACGACACAGCCGGGCGCGCCGAAGTCATCCAACGCTGGATCTTGATCGTCTAACCTCGATCCGTTGTCGAATGTGTTCCTCCCGACGCCGGTGGGGAGACCTCGGGGAGCACCTCTTCCTCTATCGAAACCACCCCGTGGAGCGCCTCGTCCTCTAAATCCACCTCTACCTTCGAATCCCCCCCGTCCACCTTCAAATCCCCCTCGCCCCCCTTCGAATCCCGCTCGTCCTCCTTCAAAGCCCCCTCTTCCTCCTTCGAATCCCCCTCTTCCTCCTTCGAATCCCCCTAGCCCACCTTCGAATCCCCCTCGTCCCCCTTCGAATCCCCCCCGTCCTCCATCGAAACCCCCTCTTCCCCCGCGTTCGAAACCACCTCGCCCGCGGAAGGTATGCGAGGTAGGACCGCGACCTTTGAAGAACTGAAATAAAAACAAATAGTTTTTCAAATACTAAGTATTTACTAAAGTTTCCCCTCATGCATGATGATCTACTACTTTATTTTATTTCTAACAAAAAAAAACTCTATTACATCCGTTATAATAATGTACTATAACATACAATCATACACAAACATAGGTCTAAAAACAGGCCAAGTGCGAGTCGGACCATAACATTATATTCTGTTTTTAGTATTTGTTGTTATAACAGCAACAGAAATACATCATCTGTGAAAATTGTCTAGCTATCACGGTTCATGAGATACAGCCTGAAGGCCAATTATCGTAAATAACATTGTTCAAATTGCATTTCAATATCATTTCGATCACAAATAGTACCCTCAAAGTAGCTCAAAATACCCACAAAGTTAGGTTTTTGTAAGAAAAAAACTGACTTTAAGGGTATCTTTTGCAATCGAAATGCAATCGGGATGATATTGAAATGTAATTTAAACAATGTTATTTACGAGAATTGACCTTCTGGTGACAGACGGCGGAGTCTTAGTAATAGGGCCCCGTTTTTACTAAAAACTACGAAGGTTTGAGTAGATTTTTCTTACAGTTAGTATATTAAGGCATCGGATGCCAGCCTACTTCGTCTAGGGCCCGATAAAAATTTACTTTCCCCAGCGCCACTTACGCAAATGCGCGTCATGAAAAAGCTTAAAGATTAAATCAGGTGGTTACCTGTGGCATATGTCCATCCATGTCCGGCTTATCGGGTGGTTTAGGACCTTCGAGAGCAGCTTCCACGACGGACCTTGGAACCGGGTCCACAGTCACCCGGCACCCTTCCAGGTGAGTACCATGTTTAGCCGCGGCACGGCGAGCCTCGGCTGCCGTTTGGAACTGAAGTCAATTGAATACATTAGGGTGATTTCCAAGTAAAGTGATAGTTAGAAAGTATAAGTTGCACAAATGGGTAGTGAATTTCTTTCAGGCAACCTTTGGATGTAAAATAATGAGGAAATATTTGATTGTTTGAAAAGGAAACTCATGGGGTCTCAATGAATTTTTTTTTAAAGTGCTTGGCCTGCACTGGGCTATCTGAAAATATTTGTTAAGGAAAAATGCGTCTTCAAAAATTGCGACTGAGACCAGACTCGAACTCGAATCCCTTGAATACTATACGGTATTCAAGGGATGCGACTTCGAGTCTCTATATTTTCATGGGGTCTCAGTTCGGGGCAAACAACTTTTTTATTTTTATAAATAGGTTAGCGTATCACATTATGGTAGGTGACGATGCGGTCTAAGATGTACCACTCTTTCCTAGAAGATACCTATTCGTTCATGCCTTGAATACTGGGAGTAAGTTACGAGCGAATAGGTATAATAAACGGGGACCTTCGAAGGACGCGAGTGAAGGTAGGAAGGCTGGAACAAAAGCTTTTCAACCCGTTCTCATATTGTAGCTACTAGTAGACCAAATGAAGTGTATTTATACCTCGCAGAAGCAGTCACCGGAGGGCATCCCGTGTGTGTCCAGCATGAGGTGTATCCGAGCGGGAACTGCTCCAGTTGGCTGGAGGAAGTTCACGATAGTACGGTCTGTCGCGTCGCACGGAAGACCCTGGGAATACATCACATAATTATTACATAGTATAAAACAAAGTCGCTTTCCGCCGTGTCCCTATGTATGCTTAGATCTTTGAAACTACGCAACGGATTTTGATGCGGTTTTTTTTTAAATAGATAGAGTGATTCAAGAGGAAAGTTTATATGTATAATACATGCATAATATAGCCGTGTGAAGCCGGGGCGGGTCGCTAGTAATAAATATTCTTACCAAAAGCGGACTTTGAGGGTATTTTGAGCTACTTTGAGGATATTTTTTTGTAATCGAAAGGCAATCGGAATGATATTCTTATCTTATCTTATATATCGGGGGCTGACAAATAGCCAGCAACACTTCGACCCATTAGGGATCTTTTGTGTTTACCCCTACCTTAATGTTTCTTACTCTT
Source organism: Idaea aversata (assembly GCA_907269075.1). Lineage (NCBI taxonomy): Eukaryota > Metazoa > Arthropoda > Insecta > Lepidoptera > Geometridae > Idaea > Idaea aversata. The sequence continues at coordinate 10,786,314 of OU026104.1, read as the reverse complement.
TGAAGAAGTGGTCGATTAACGCGTTGATCCCACTAAGAGGAAGAAACCTATATTCCTCCGGTTTGGGATACGCATTCCCAAGGAAGCTCATACGCTTCGCTTCATAATGTGGTCCATAGTTTCTCTGACATCACCGCAGGCTCCGCAGCCATTATTTGAAGTTAACTTCATTTTTAAAAGCATGCCATTGGTTCCGTAATGTCCTGTCAAGGCTCCAACCACAGCTCGTGCTTTGACTAAGTTGCGAGTGCAAGTTAGTTTAATTGAAACCAACCTTCATGAGTACACAATCGAGGGGCGTGTCGTCGATCCCCGGGTCGGTGCGGTCCGGGAACGGTCCGGGGGCGACCGGCTGGCGCGGTCCGCCCCAGCCGTTGGAGCGTGGGTCGAGGGGCGCTTGGGTCGGGGCCGGACCGGGCCCGCCGGCGGGGAACCCACCGGGCCCAGGGAATCCGGCCGGATTCTGGAACGGCGCGGGGAATGGAGCCTGCTGATAAATATACACAAATGAGATAAGATGAATGACCAAGAGGTATTTATTCTGTTTAGTTTTAATTCTTCACATACTAACGAATATTTTGGCAAAGGAAAAAAACATTGGCTTTTATGTTTTTTTCCTTTTTTTAATACTAGCAGCACTCCGCGGTTTCCCCCGAGTAACTCCCAACCCCGTGTGAATATTGGGATAAAAAGTAGCCTATAGCCTTCCTCGATAAATGGACTATCAAACACAAAAAATATTTTCGAACCAGTAGTTTCTGAGATTAGCGCGTTCAAACAATCAAACTCTTCAGCTTTATAATATTAGTATAGATAACTTACATTGAAACGTCAGGCAGGTGTGATAGTGGACTAACGCTGACCTTATCATATGTAAAAAAAACACTCGGGGACTGCCGCGGTAAAGCTATTGCATCCCGAGCTACATGGTATTCGGAGTAGGGGGGTGTTAGGTATTATTTTCGTTACGAAATTTCTTGATTCGGTTGCCGCGCTCAAAGCCCGCGATAAAAGCTATGCAATAGCTAAAAATGTATTACCTGATTCGGATTGAATTGTGGTACGAAGAAGTTGGTAGGCGGCGCTGGTGCTTGCAACATCGAGTTTTGGGATGTGACCGGGTCGAAGGGCGGCCGCCGCTGGCGCGGGTCGCGGGGCGCCGCCGGCTCCACGGGCGATGGCGACCGGTTCATAGCCGCCAGCGCCTCCGCCTGCTCCGCACGTAACTTCTCCATATTCTTCACCTGAATGTGTACAAATTTACATTATTATTGGAACGAAAGTTGACGAAAGTTAAGACCAAAAGTTGTAACGACACTTTTTGCATAGAAAGCAAGCCAGTTATTTTCGTTTCGTCACAGTGTGGTGTCGCGACGATTATTTACAAAAAAAAAATACATTACACGTTAAGCGAACGCTCGGCCAAGCTACATGGTAGGCGGAGTGAGGAGTGTTAGGTTTTATTTTCGTTACGGAATTTCTTGATTCGGTCGCCGCGCTCAAAGCCGGCGATAAAAGCTATGCAATTGCTAAAAAAAAAACATTTTTACAATTCTAATTAATCGAAAGGAACCTCGTTCTATCCGGGTGTCCCTTGACGCCTCTCAAATTTTTCTTTTCTTTGTTTGTAACAAATAACTCCGAAACTACTGGACCAATTTTGATGAGACTTGGTATGAAGATACATTGAACCCTTGATTGTAACATTGGTTACTTTTGGTTCCCTTATTCCTACGGGAACGGGACTTATGAGCGTACAACCAAAGACAGCTGCTAGTTAATATTAAATTGACTTTATTTTAGATGGAACCCGTACACAATATTTGTCAACTACATATTGTTTTGTTTGTAACATATAACTCCAAAACTACTAGACCAATTTTTATGAAACTTGGTACGAAGATAAATTGATTGATCGGGAGTAATTAACCGACTTAAAAAAAGGAGGAGGTTCTCAATTCGTCGCGTATATATATATATATATATATATTTTATTTTTTTATTTTAGACTTTTTATCCTTTTGGTCCTAAGTTTTTTTAACACGCTTCTATTAGGTCGACCTGTATGTAACTAACTATGTAATTTTAAGATAATTGACGACCCAGTTGGCACAATGGTTACCATGCTGGACTGCAAAACACAGGGTTGCGGGTTCGATTTCTTCCTCAGACAAGTATTTATGCTTAGATATTTGTCTGTGGTCTAGTTGTTTCTATGTATTATAAGTATATATTTACAAAACAAAAGTATATAAGTAGTAATACCTATCCGTTGTCTAGCACCCATAACACAAGTCTAGTTACTTAGCTTTGGACTAGATGGCGATGTGTGGAATGTCCTGCAATATTTGTTTTTTATTTTAATTAAAGTTTTATCTTGATTTTTTAGAGTTTTTATTTAAGTTTCAGAGTTTCTTCGTCAACATTACCTGTTCGAACTCCTCATCACTGACAGCAACAATGGTAGGCTGCCTCCTACCGAAGGCGATCCTCTCTCGCCTCTCGAACGCGAGCCGCGCGTCGTCCGGCTTAGCGAACTGGACGTACGCTGTCTTGGACCGCGTCAGCCGACAGTCGCTCAATGTTATTGAGAGTAGGGAGAATTCGTTGAATGTCTTTATTATGTCGTGCTCCTGGGGAAATGCAAAAAAAAATACAGTCGTACCTACACACATACACGACACGCTCGCTTAACACATACACACACATGTACATGTACAGTCATACATACACGTTAAGCGAACGCTCGGCCGAGCTACATGGTAGGCGGAGTGGGGGGGTGTTAGGTTTTATTTTCGTAACGGAATTTCTTGATTCGGTCGCTGCGCTCAAAAGCTATGCAATAGCTTAAAACGACTTAGCAATATTTTTTTTTGAAAACTACCTAGTTAACTTAAGTAATGTATATTTTTTACGGATAATTGAAATTTTTAGGATAAAAATGTCAGTGACAAAAATAAAACGACTGAAGGAAGTCAACAATACAGTGCTTCATTTGATGTATACGTCAGGGCGCTGCCATCTTGACTACTGTTTTGTGTCTATAAATAGGAATAAAATGACGGAACGTGGTTCATTCTGTCGCAGTAGCTTCATGATGTCTGAACTTTTTCATGGTCGCACAATTTATTTAAGTTAATTAGTTTAATACCTTTTAGTAAGTGGATTAGGCGTTGTAGTAAAATAACGCTGATGGGTATGTAATTTATATGATTAAAATATGTTCTGATGATAAAGTGCCTTTAGATTTACTAAATTATTATTACTAGATTAAATAATTATATTTATTTAAATAATAAAATTATATTTAGTAGATTAAATAACTGGTCCTTTATAAAAAAAACTTTAAGTAATTAGTATGACGGCCAATGTTATAGACATTATGTAGCTGTTTGGGACGCAGAAGGTTGCGAGTCCTTCCTCATAAAAATTATGTAGGTATTCTTTAAGTTGAATCGCTGCCATAATACAAGCCTGGTTGCTAAGCATGAGGCCAGATAGCGCTATGTGAAAAATCCTACAATTTCTTTTTGTTTAGTTAGTTAGTTACAACTCAGGAAATAAGGAAGAAATAAATTATGCAAAAAGCATTACCCAAAAGAATAAAATAAAATTAGACAAACCGAAGTTAAACAATTTTAAAGGGTTCCTTCTGTACCTCAAGACGTTAAAACGGGACCTAAGTGATCAACTCTCTTGTCTATCTGTCTGTCAATCCCTTTTCCCTTACCTTAACATAGTACGGTAGTTCAGTCAACTTGAGCACGGCGTAAGCTGGCACGGAGACGGGCAGCACGAGGGGCACTGGAGGCGGGGGAGCGGGCACGGATGCGGGCACCTCGTCGGTCGTCGCGTGCCTCACTAGCTCCGTCTCGTCGTTGTCCTCGCGGTATGGCAGGAACGAGTCTAGGGCCGCTTCGTATGTATCGTCATCCAGCTCTTCTACTAACACCTGGTGATAAACAAATTATTCATCTTAAGAGCATTGTTAATTGCACTTATTGCTTATTTTTATGACATTATTTTATTATTTTTTTGACAATTATTATTGAAGTGAAAACTTCTTATGGCGCGTTGGGCACTTTTGTAGGTGAGCATTTTCAGCCGTTCTCGCGACAGATGAGATTTGACAGATGAGATTTTACACAGATATACAGCGCGACAGATGAGATTTTACACAGATATACAGTTTTCACTTCTGCCTGCACTCCCGGAGTGCGCTGTTTTTTTTAATCTATTTTATTTTTGACTTGGTATTTTGACATTTTAATTAACCATTCACTCTTTTTGAAATTAATTTTATAACTAGCGAACCGCTCCGGCTTCGCACGGCTATATTATGCATGTATTATACATATAAACCTTCCTCTTTAATCACTCTATCTAATAAAAAAAAAGCATCAAAATGAATAATGAATGTTAAGTTTTTCTCCGAAACTACAGGACCGATTTTGATGAAACTTGGTATGAGGATAGATTAATTCATTGGGAATAACATAGGCTACTTTTTATTCCGATATTCCCACAGGATCGGGACTAACGCGGGTGAAACCACGGAGCGCTATTAGTACATAACATATTTACCTGTGCTCCCTTAAGCTCATTATTCTTCCTCTGCAGAGCCAACTGCTTCGACCTCGGCTCACAGAACCTCACGAATATATTCCCCGTTCGCCTACCCAGGTTGTCATTGATCATCTTGATGCCGTGCTTGTCTATCATGAACGGGAAGAACCTGCGTACGTCCCCGTAGCTCGTGTGGTTCGGTGCGTTCCTAACCGCTACGCAGCAACCGCGCTGTTGGTCGTCGAATCTTGAACCGCGGTTCTCGCGTCTGAAGTTACCTATAAATAAATAAATATTGCAGGACATTCCACACATCGCCATCTAGCCCCAAGCTAAGTAACCAGACATGTGTTATGGGTGCTAGACAACGGATATACTGCTTATATACTTTTCTTTTGAAAATATATACTTATAATGCACTAGCTGACCCGTGCCCACTTCGTTGAGCATTTATTTTATTAATATTAAAAATTAAATTATATATAGGTACTAATATTTAAAAAAATACTTTTTGTAACTTAAATATAAAAGTTAGACATATGCTGTCGTTGACTTTTTTGTAGGCATTTTTAAGCTCCACATCTTTACTATAGAACTCAAAAATATATCTTTCATAGTTAAGGCAGCGTTCGTAAGAAACGCTTTCATTCGACCGTTTTTTCTCCGATTCACTTTGCAAAACGGACTACCACGTAAAAGCCTTTTTATTTTTCGGTTTTTTATATAGCCTATGACACTCAGCAATAATGTGGCTTTCTATTGGTGAAACAATTTTTAAAATCGGTTCAGTAGATACCGAGATTACCCCTTACAATTTAACAAATATACAAACACACAAACTTTACTTCTTTATAATATTAGTATAGATAGAAACAACCAGAACACAGACAAATATCTAACCATAAATACTTGTCTTAGGCGGGAATCGAACCCGAAATCCAGTGTTTGGCAGCCCGGCATTGTGACCATTGTATCAAATGGGTCGTCAAAGTCCTAACTGACTGATGCTGGAAACCTGGATTAACATTCAGCTATTTATTATCCCGATATTCCTACGGGACTAGAACTTACGCGGGTGAAACCGCTGGGCGCACCAAGTTTAATGATATAGGGTGATTGTTTTTATAAAAAAAACCTATTCCTCATTTATTAAGTAACTTTTGGTTTAGGAATTATCCCTCATTGTCCATTAAAAAAAATCAGCCTTTTATTGTTTTCATCACATTTTAATGGAAGCCTTGACTGAAAGGCATACCAACACACAGGATTTAGAAAAATTCAACGCAGGCGAAGTCGCAAGTAAAAGCTTTCTAATCTAAACTAATACAATAATGAGAATAATAATCTCATTACTAATATAATAATGAGAAGATTTTTTTGTTTGTAACGAATAGGCTCCGAAACTTCTCGACCGATTTAGATGAAACTTGGTATGAGGATACATTGATTCATTGGCAATAAAATAGGGTACTTTTTATCCCGATATTCCCACGGGATTGGGTTATAAATAAATGAAATATAATTACCTCCACCGCGGCTGCCACGGTGTGAGTTCCCAGCCTTATTATTCCCATTCTGTTGATCACCTTGAAACGCGTTAGGGTTACGTTTCTTTACCAACTCCTGCATCTTATTCATTGCCTCAAATATCGATGGATCGTTGAACCGATTGACCGGTGATTCATTACCGATCGGACCATTCGGTATAGCGTTACCGGTAAGCATCTGTTGTAACGGCATCGGTATACTGCTGGAGTTAGTGAATGGGAGCTGCATTTGTGGACCTTCGTTGGATATCTCTTTCTCTTGGGAGTTGGTTGGCGAGCGACGTTTGTCCCGCGATCGGCGCGATGGGGAACGATCGCGCGATCTGCTGCGTTCCTTCCTGTCTCGCTTGCGGTCCCTCCGGTCTCTACTCCGGCTCCTGTCTCGCCTACGACGATCTCTCGACCGCGATCTATCCCGGCGGTCGCGCTTCCTATCCTTACGATCCCTATCCCGATCGCGCGATCTGGACCGCGATCGGGTACGCCTCCGATCCCTGCTCCGTTTCCGTTCGGGTTTCTCGTCGTTCTCCTCTTCGATTGCTAGGGGCATCTCTGAAGGGCTGATTAGGGGAGCCGGGGGTTCGATGACGGCGGGTTGGGGGATCTCTTGGGGGTTTCCTATCCCGGGGATACCGAAGCTGGATAGGGAGTTGCCTAGCGCGGCTGAGAAGGGTGTTATGATAGGTAGGGTGGGTTGAGGGGGTGGGATAGGGACCTGGGAAGATATTATTGGAGGTGCAGGCGCTGGAGCCAGCGATAGCAAGGGTACAGTCTGCCTCGCAGCTTCGATGACCTTGTGCATCTCGGAGCGGCTGCTCAGCAACAACTTCACCTGGATCTCCTTGATCTTCCCGCCGTCTAACATCATCGCTTGACGCGCGTCCTCGTCCGTACTGGAATAGATTAGAGACAACGTGTCTTCAGACTACATGGCATTTATTTGTACATTTTGGTAAGTTAAGTTATACCTACTTAACTGATTTAATTTAATAAGTACTTAGTACCTAGACAAAGCTTAAAGATTTTTGGCATTTTAGATCTAGTAGCTAAGTATACTTACCTACCTAGATATGTATTTTCAAGTATGATATATCTAAGTACTACTTATGCAAAAAATATAAACAATATCTAGTGCTATTATCTATAACACTATCGACTAATTAATAGATTAAGTAGGTACAAGTAAAGTTTTTTTCATTACTCATACTCCGAAAGTCGGTCTAAATATGCCTGAAGAGCGTGTAGAAAATAAAAGGGACGCGTGCCTTTCACTTTTTATGTCTGTCTCTCTCGCTCTTAGGCGGGCTAACCATGCCCGCGTGCCTCTCACTCGCTCTCATTGTGAGCGCATAACGTCAGCGGAGCGTAACGCAGTTTCTTGAAGTGTCACCCGGCAAACCAATTTATAAAACGTTGTCACGTCAAAATTTCCAGCCCTAGGCTGGCTAGGCTTTTCACTTTCACTGACAGCTGTCATGTCAAATTATGGCTTCGCACGACTTGTGCAATCTGCATGTAGCCAGTATCAGTATCATTACGCATTAGGAACTTCAAAAACCTAACCTCCTTGCTTTTTTTTTTACACAGAATAATAATTATGGCTTGGCACGGATCATGCATACTGCCAGAGTTTAGTACTGATTAACTTTTTTCTCATTAATCAAATTCAAGTAGGTATATACCTATATTTAGTTCAAGATATCTTATTTAATAAAATAAATGTAAAGACGAAAATGATCAAAGCGACCTATGACCATGCCGCGCCCGCCCGCCCGCGCCCTGTCGATGTTGCTGATGTCGTACGTTGAGTAAAAAATAAAACTAGTGGGAAAACATTTCCAAATTATTTTAAACGATTTAATTAGTACTATTTTTTGTTATTTTATTATGTTTTTGTGTTAAGTTTAATCTGGTTTTTCATTTATGATTGTGTATTTTGTGTAAATAACATTTTCTAGACAAACCGTGTTGCAAAAACTGTAAGTTAAATCTACGAACTTCGCGTCATTTCCCAATGTTGGATTAACTCATTAATAAAAACTTCTTCGGTAAGTACCGCCGTATTTAAGTATAGAATACAAATAGCAGAAACCTAAAAAAACACTACATAATGTATAACCTCTTTGGTCCCAACCTTATAAGAGGATCAGGTAGTATGGACACATGAGTACCTACTCATGTGGTATGGAGTCTCATTCACTCTCGTTGTTATGAAGAATTTTATGTATTATTCGTAATGAAAAGCACAGTGTTTACCTCGGGTGAAAGAATCATTAAGTCCCTCGAACTATTAGCGCCCTCGCTACGCTCGGGCGCCAAACTCCGTCTCGGGACTTGTAATGAGTGACTTTCACACCTAGGATAACAATGTACTATTTTGTTTCTCTAAGATAGAGCTTGATGAAACTTTGTATGAAGATACATTGAATGCTTGTGAGTAAACCGGATTACATTTTATCCCCATACTAGCGACCCGCCCCGGTTTCGCACGGCTATATTATGCATGTATTATACATATAAACCTTCCTCTTGAATCACCCTATTTATTTAAGAAAAACCGCATCAAAATCCGTTGCGTAGTTTTAAAGATTTAAGCATAGGTACATAGGGCTATAGGGACAGAGAAAGCGACTTTGTTTTATACTATGTAGTGATTCCCATCACCATTTTTATAAAGTTGGAGTTCAAACCTACTATAACTTACATTTAAATCAGTAAGTAAGTAGATTTGGACCTTTTATGACTTGATTAAGTCGCTAGTTTATATCATTCTGCTGACAAAGTCTAGAGTTCTGAAAATTCTAATAGGCACCTACCTACCTACTTAACTAAAGTGGTCAGTTTTCTCTATCGTGTACAGATTTTACGATTAGGAAAACTTTAAGTAGCTACTAATTACTAAAGCAGAGTTTACACTATACAAGTTCCATTAATCCGAGCTCTGACTATAATTTTAAGAGCTAGTTTTCATACTTATAGAACATTTACAGAATAATAAAATATACCTAACTACCTACCCGAAGTAATGTGATTGCAAGATATTTTTTGAAAGATCATTCCTAATTTTGAGCAGATGTTATAATTTCTCAATTGGACCAACTGCTGGTTGCTCTGCTTAACAGTTCAATTCCTTGACATTAGCTGTTTGTACATACAATATGTGATTCTTGAAATAAGCAATTTGTACAAATTATCATTAACCTATAGGTAAGTAAGTAGGTACCTACCTGACTTAGTTCAAATTCTCGTTTTGTTCAGATGATACATTTTGTTTTAATACAATCTTAAGTTCCATATAACGAGGCTATGAGGCCCCAGATCTTTATAAGGCGTAAGTGGAGCCGAAGCCAATACATAAGTAAGATAAGTTTAATAGCAAAGTATAGGTACCTACTACCTATGATAATCACATTATTTGTTAAAATGTTTGGTAAGCAAGTCACCGACGAGGTGTACCTATGCTACGTTTATATACAATGACATACACCATCCGAATAGCGTACGAAGAACCATCCGCGCCAACTTGTATAGTGTAAACCCGGCATAAGCTACAATCACAAACAGTGTGCACTCGCTGCTCGTAGCATGAATTCGTTGTCTGTCTGTCACATAGCAAGTAGAACTGTCATACCTCCTACAATAGAATTTCTAGTCTGTTGGTGCCTATCATCATACCGCCCACAAGACGTACGGACTGCTGAACATAGGCCTCTCCGAGACTTCCAGAGCGATTGGTTGCATTACGCTTTCTGCGTCTAACAGCCGCGACCTTAATTAAGTCGTCTGTCTAACTGAGACCGTCTTATTTTTGGTGCCTAATACGTCTCCAAATAATGTCGACTAGTCCCTAACCTGTCAGGGTTACATATCATAATAACCATAGAATAATAACTAAGTTCAATATAACTATGTTCGAAATAACTACGGTCATAATACCTACTGTTTAAAATACCTAATGGTCGTTTCAAATATTTTTGTTGTATTTGGCACCGATCGCTTCGCTCGCTCGGCTCGTGCGTTGTGGTCGCAGTTCTAACATAAACCTAACCTATCCATGTCCGTTCTGTGTAGGGATTTTTCCGGGTGGACCTTTATATGCTGCCCTAACCAAGTCAAATAGGTAAAAATCGGGGCAACATATAAAGATCCACCCGGTCCAACGCACGAGCCGAGAAGCGAAGCGAGCGGTGCCGCGGCAGCGTGCTAGAAATGAATTCTACCTATTTCACTTGGTTAGGGGGGGTGTATTATAAAATTGGATTTGTTTTATGCATTAGATCAATCGCTTGTTAGCTCAGATTAGTTGAATCAAACTTAGGTATATTAAACAGTAGTTGAATCGACCGTTGCCGTTGGTATTATGAACATATTATGTGAATCGACCGTAGTTATTTCGAACATACGTTTTATTGAACTTAGTTATTATAATGTGTAGCCGAATCGACCGTTAGGTACCTATTATGAACTTATGTGAATCGACCGTAGTTATTTCGAACATAGTTATAATGAACTTAGTTATTATGTAACCCTTGACACAGGCTCATTTGCGGCGAGCACAATTAAACATGCGAATCAGTTGCGAATCGCCGCCGCCGCCGCGAGAACTCGCTGTGTGTGACCGTAGCTTTACAGGTAGCTTTACATTTTTTCTGAGAGCGGCCTCAAACCACAACGAAGGTAAATGAGCTACCTAACGCCTAACCAGTAGATATAAGAAGGTTAACCTAGGTTCTCAATTTTGTTAAGGGGACATCCATAAATTACGTGAGGTGTTTTTTTTTTATTTTCTGTCATGGTGAGATGTCGTGAGATTTTATTCAACCCCCTCCTTCATCCCCAATCTCACGTGAGATTTTTCAAAATGTGGGTTTCTTACGTGCGTTGGATTGTTATTGTAAAAAGAAAAAAAAATGCTTCGTGCTTTTATTTACGACTAGTTAAGACTAGTAATCAATATTGCTGAAAGTTTTAAGTGTAATAAAAATTTACCAATAGAATACCTACTTACTTACTGTGATTAAAAAAAAGAACATCTTTATTAAGTAGGTACATGGAGAATCATGCGCGGTCTCAAGAGAGACTATTGGTGGAACTAACATGTCCATATGATTTTCAGTAAAACCATCTGATCCTTCAACTTCGTTCTGATCTAGTCACTCTAATCGTATGACGATATACGCTTAAGATTAAATCTGGATTAAATGGACCAAAATAGTTATTTTTTTGTTTCAAACAGAAAAAAAAATCGCGTGATATTGGCCGAGACCCTCTCTCCAACGTAAGATTAGATGACATTTTACTCGACCCCCTCCCCCCCTTAAACATCTCACGTAATTTATATACGCCCCCTAAAGTAGGTAGATTAGAACACCATGAAACAATAAATTAAATACAACGCAAAGCAAGCACAGTGGAAGAGTGAAATTCAACCCTAAAAACCTTTATAGGTAATAGGTGAGTACCAACAGTCAGGAAACAATAGGTACCTATGCAGATATCCCAAGCAATTATGGTTACTTTACATTTTTTTAATTTTACATTATTTAACACTTATTTTAACAATTTCTGGCAATTTTTTACTTTATTTGCCATTTTGTTGTTGTATGGAGAGTTCTGACAGATTTTTTTACCAGAGTGTTTGTTTCCGCCTTTAAAGGCGGACGAACAGTTGCAACAACCAAATGTAACGTCATAATTTGTAACCGATATAAGAGGATTTAGCTAATCTAACCTCTTTATTAGAAGGCTAAAAATCAAGGGGCTCCGCTTCGCTCCCCTAGGGACCTTCTAACAAAGAGTATGGGTTCGTTTTCGTTATGTACATTATTCAGAATTGTGACGACTTGACGTACAACATTTACGAACTTACTGCGGCTGAGTCTTTGATACGGTATCCGATTTTTCAGGTACAATGTAAAACGAATAAAACTTCATTGCATCAACTTCTTATTGCATGTCCGCAATTAGGGCCCTCGCCCACGGCGACTTTTTGTAACGATGCAAACGCGCGTTTCATAAACGCGCGACAGCATCACTACTAACGCGCGTTAGTCGCATTTGCAACGCGCTACATACGCAATGCCAACGCGCTACAGCATCGCGACTGTATCGACGCAAACGCGCGACCGTGTCGGCAAAACTTCAAATAAGTCATACAAACCGTACTGAATCGCGTTTGCATCGCGACAGAAGCGCGACGGTATCGCGTTTGCATCGCGACTGAATCGTGGTTATGTGGGCGAGGGCACACAGCTAGCGATCGCATCGCGACTGTATCGATGCGAACGCGCGACAGCATCGCTACAAAAAGTCGCCGTGGGCGATGGGCCTTATTTATTAAGAGCCTAAACTGTCCCACTGCAGGGCAAAGGCCTCTCTACCTTTCTTTCATTGATCACGAACTGTTATAAATATACTTAACCTAATTTTAAAACTACCTACCATTCCTTGTACACAATTTAAGAAATACATATTTTTTAGGTAAGTATCAATGAGGATTTAAAAAAAATCGTTTCACGTGCCTTGGTTTGGTAGTCTGATGCTGCTTGCGCTCTTATACCTAGCGGTCAGAAGTGCAGTAGCGATCTAACAAAGTTGTAGCATAAACCAGTTCTCGTTTAACATTAAAAGACCCACCGTACCACCAGAGGATGGCCAGGGGTACAGTGAGTACCGTGCCCCCGGAAGACTTCTTATATAGACAGGTGTGAATACTTTTGATACCAATATGATACATACCTACATAGTTGCGCTTATTATTTCTCTCCTATTCCATATATCCTTACTAACATATCCCTATTGGTAGAGATACTTGGAGTTTGTTTTCCAATTATCGCTACCGGTGGGATAAATGAAACGTTTTACTCCATATTATTATATCCATACTGATCAGCACGGGTAGTTTCTTACAACGACACCACGTCAGCCAATAGTGGTGCGACGCTACGTCAAGAGGGATTACTTACCGTGTAGGTTCATTTTCCGCGATTTTGTGCGAAACATTAGATTATTTTGTTTTTAAACTACCTACCTAGATATTTAATGTTAATAGAACTAGAATGCATACTTGTCATAGATATATATTTCAGTGTTTTATGCAGTAGCTAATGATGGGTAAGTGCTGCTATCTACTGGCGCATAATAAAACTAATCCTTTTTTTGAGAAAGCCCAAACTAAAAAAGTACCCAACGAATTGAGACCCTCCTGCTTTTTAACCGACTTTAAAAAAAGGAGGAGGTTCTCAAAATATATGTATATTTTTTTTATGGATGTTCGCGAATATCTTCTTTGTTTATCAACCGATATTGATGAATCTTTTTCTGTTGGAATGGGTACCTCAAGGGTGGTCCCATAAAAAAATTAAGTCGGTTTAAAAAGACAACGACACACATTTTATATAGGTAAGTATACTTATTTTCCGGTCAGTCAATGTCTGGCATAAGGTACCTAAATGGTTTCGTATTGGTAAATTCACGTTTTTGACCATAGATAACATCATCAAATATTTGTGCTCTCTTGGACTATGTCGATCGGGAATAAAGACCTATCCGCACAGTGACGGCAGTGCCGTGAAGGCCTATCCGCACAGCTCAGTGACGACACAGTGACGGCACAGTGATTTTTAGTAATCTATTGCTAGGGTTACCATAACTTACTCGCACTTGGCCGGCAGAGCAAGCAAAGATAACAACCGCAAAATTTCCGATATTTTGACTGTGGTTATGAGGAAAATGAATGTACCTAGGGGGAGGGGTCGATCGTCAAAAAAACGTGATAAATTCGGGCAACATACGGACCAATTCAATTAACTTTTCGTCGGTCATCTTGAAACACTGCGACCGTGTCAGGCAAAATATTGTCCGCTACAAATTCACGCCGGATCCCAGCGAGCGTCGGAGCAGCACTGAACATCACTGTCACTGACCAGGACGGATAGTCTAGTACAAAAAGTATGAAATAATATCATTTTTCACTGACACTGATGGAAAATCACGGTACGGCACTGTGTGGGCACTTAGCTGTGCGGATAGGCCTCAAGTCTAAATTTTTTTGTTTGAGTTTGTTAAAGTATGTTTCTTTCCAGGAATTAATCCCTATCGGCAACACTATCGATTGGTAAAAAAATATAGGTGATTATTTTTTTGCAAAATCAACAGGTTCGATTCCTAACTAGTGTAATGTGTGTAATTTCAAAAATCTAATGATGCAGTTTTAGTTTTTGTCTAAATCGGGAACGCAACTTTAGCTTTTTTCGCTATCTCTTATAGTTTTGGATATAGCCCTGAAGGCCCACGTAAAAAAATCACCTGTATTTAAGTAGGTATCTAGTAGTAGGTAGGTACACTCTAATAACGAGGGTACCTAATACCAGAAGGGATAATTCTCAATACCGTGCCGTGTACGTGGTCTGGATGGGGCACGGATTTTAAACGTTACATACATTTTGTATGAAACAATTTATATTACACAGTGCATGGTCCGTGTCTGGACGACGACGACGCTCGTTTTCTTCACGGATCCGCCCCGTCCCCTCGGTGGCTGATAAACCAGTGTAATATAAACGTGCAGCACGGACGGGCTCCGCTCCGTCATCATCCTTAACCAGGCGATTTGGCTTGGGGCTCTACCAATGATATTTCGTGCCAAGCAAACGGTACCAACACGATTGCTTTCATTTCTCTTACCTCAACGCGAGCCGTTGCGACTATGTTACAATAGTCATGGTCTGTCAGTCTTGAGGAGAATACGCGATTAAGACCCGGGAAAATAATTACTATGAATAGGTACAAATCGTGTGAGTTTAAACAGTTTAAAGTCGATAGGTTGTGTTTTTAGAGTTCTGTACCTTAAAAGTTAAAAAAAGGAACCTTTATAAGATTCTTTTTTTTAATAAATCCGGGGCGCGAAGAGCAGAGCAGCCTCACCCCCAGTAGGCTGGTGTGACCACACCCTACATCCCAGACGTACCACAGTTACAAAGTGGTAAAGGAATTGTTATAAAAAATTGCCGCCAGGCTGACGTCGTTCAGGCCAGAAGTTTTCTTTTAAGTATTTCTTAAAAATGGTTGGAGGCACAAATTGAAGACCTCCATATACAAATTACAGACTAACGCGTTTTTTCTAGGCAGAATCTTCCATTAGGAAAATAAGCGTAATTGTATAACTACAGTATGAGTCCATAAAGTTTCACTGTAGTTAACTATGCTACTTCTTGACCTGCCCCTTCAGCCCTGATAGCTGCACATTGGCTGACCTAATGTCAGCTAACAACAACGCCAAAGACCTGGCAGCACACTGGAGAATTAATTTGTGCTATCGATACGAAAAAGACTGTAGTTGAGCATTGTGACTTGGGCCCTACACAAGCCTATGAAGAAGATCTTCTATTGCTCATTGAATTGGCGAGACAGACAACAATAAACTTTCCTAGCGAGCATGGTCCTCTACCTAACGGATATTAGGACCTGATTATGACCATGGAAGATTCGATCTTATAGTTAATTTTGCTAAAGTCCATTGACGAGAAAAGAGTACCTACCTAACTAAGTGTTTTGCGGAATTTCGACGAAAAGGAGCTAAATGTAAAAAAAATCACATACTTAATAAGAATACCTACTTATTAACAGCATGAAAGATGCACAATCGCATTGGCGCCTACCTGCTCCTAAAATTAATATATTGACTCCAGTAAACACTTAGGAAACACCTACATAAGAACAGAGCTGAATCAATGCAGCTCACGAGAATAGAAAATAGTTTACCTACCGCTTCCTAATTTGGCATTGAGATCCCTGAACGGCTATGCCCGAATACATTCACAATGTCCCTGCACCAAATCCAAGAATCATTGCTGACACGTTCAACCAATATACAGGGTGAATTTCTTACATGGGCCATCAGGGCTATATAGACCTATCCTAAACTATAAGAGATAGCGAAAAATGCTAGAAGGAGTTGCGTGCCCGATTTTGATAAAAGCTAACACTGCATCATTCGATTTTTGAAAAGTCCCTTGCCAGGAATTTTACCCGGGGAATTTATCTCCATCAGCAACACTATTGATTAGTATAAAAATATTGACGATTATTTTTGTTTCAAATCAACAATAAAACTTTTTTTAAAAATCGAATGATTCAGTTTAAGTTTTTGTTAAAATCGGACACGCAACTTCTTTCATAATTTTTCGCTATCTTTTATAGTTTAGGATAGGTGTAACCCTAAAGGCCAATGTAATAAATTCAATTCCTGTATCCTTATACCCTATTATTACCAATAGCGAAATTAGGGAACGACACTTCGAACATCAAAATGTAAACTTATTTAAAAGGACATGTCCATCCAGCGTCCACGTAGTCTGCGGTATTAAATAGAAGTACCTACTCCTAAAGGCGGCTAAAGGATTTGTGAAAATGGGACTGATCATCGTACCGCAGTGCCGTATAAACCAACCGCAAAAATAGCATCCCAAGGACGCTTGGTGTCAGGTTCAACATGGCCTTCGGTTCCAAAACATACCTTTCCATAAAGTCAGTTTCTCAAAAAATTTGATGATCGTTTCCGAATGGTTCTGCACCACAATGTGATAATAAACAAACATCCTGGTATTGTAGGTCCTCGGTATACCTATTAATATCAATATCGTACCAACTAACAGATTTTTTTGATATCTGTTAGTTGGTACGATATAGATAAAGTAGCCTAACTGAAAAAGAAAGTTCTCTAATTATAGAATGCTTTCATAATCATCCGTTTTCATTAGGACGTGGAATGGGACAAAGAACATTTCGGGAAAGGACAAAGAACAATGCGAACTTTTTTTTTGGGTTGAATAAAATAGAGGGAAACGCTTAGGTGTAATGGGTCTACTCCGATCCACGCCCCTTTTGGAAGAGAGAAGAAGAAGAAAAGAAATAAATGGATGACAGGCAGTTTGCTTGGGCCGACCCCAAAGACCAAGATGGTGTTAACATTTTAAAAGTTTAGTTTTCGATGGGCCAGTGCCCATCAAAAAGATCGTCTCAGATATTAATGGCAAATCACCTTCAGAAGCAGAAATATTTAGTCATCCCTAGTCTAGGAACCTATTTTATTAAATTGAAAGCATTTCCAGTTACATTTCCAACAACATTCGAGAATTCCTTTGCCCGCAAAGTATGCAGAATGCCATAAAATAATTGATAAATAGGAAGTTGGTAAGGTGTTAATTCAACCGGAACCACATTCTTTGGCACCGGAGTCGGTAATAGGTATAGTGTGAATAAGTGTCGTGATTTATCGAAATTGTCGGTAGGTAGCTAGCTAGTCCAGCTACTAACAACTAGCAGGTGAAAGCAAATGGAAGCCATACACGCTACACACGAGCATAACCTAGCGTGTATAGAACAAAACTGCACGGTTTTCTACGCATGTACAATGTACATGCTGCAAAAGAGCAAATATCAAAAATGGTATTTTTTTTATATCAATTCTTAAATATTTTTGGAATCTGTTGGTGTAAATCTCAATTCATTTATCAAGTTTACGTGAGAGAACTGCTTTCTTTTTAATAACCAGCATTTACACTATTCAGTGCGATCTTTTCTTCTTTTCCTGTTCTGTAGAACAAGTGTTAAGCCAAGTTTAGCTATCACATCGTCGGTCGTCGTCCATTGTTAAGTTAGGTATGGGATACCTACGTCACTGCGAAAAACTTTTCATCGAATTTTGTTTCTTCGAATACTTTTCATCGATATCTCTATACTGCGACGCCTTATTAAATCGATGTATTGTTACTGCGATGTAACGTTACATTGAAAAACTATTCTGCGAAGAATTTGTCTGCGAAAATACCCTACTGCGAAGACTTGTTTAATCGGCATCATGTTACTTCGAACTTTACATAAAATAATTACTTAAATTTAATTTAATATGTCGTGAAAAATACAGGGATTGTCGGAGAATACCGAGGAGTACCTAATTCACCCCCAAAATATACACGGTTTTTTTTAGATTTCGCGTTATAGTTTTTTAGGATCTTAAAAATAGGTATTTATTTTTGCATAGTACACATTTTTTTATTTTTTTTTGTTTTTCAACCTTTATTCATTGCACATTAATTAAAAAAATAGGACTTCACTTTTCGACTATCCTGTATAATAACAAAAATGCAATCATCTTACAGCACGACAAGCATGATTAATACGTGCCTCATTATTATTTTAATTATACTATAAGTACTAATATTATAAAGCTGAAGAGTTTGTTTGTTTGTTTGAACGCGCTAATCTCAGGAACTACTGATAGATACTCCATTTATCAAGGAAGGCTATAGGCTATTTTATATTTCTATATTCCCACGGGATCGGGCGTTACGCGGGTAAAACCGCGTAGCGCTGCTACAGTGTACAATAACTGTTGTAAAATAAAAAAACCTAAAAAAAATCTACACTGCAAATTTTTTTTTTATAGATAATAACCATAAAAAAATAACGTAAAAACGAAAAAAAAAACCGCTAACGTTTTGGAGGTGCATGAGATACCCCTCGGTATGAGGTACCTACCAAATTTTTACGTCACTTGTCTGACCACCCTGTATTTTTCATGACATATTTTTAACTTATTTAATTTTTGTAAAGGTCGCAGTAACAAGATGTCGATTAAAAAAGTCTTCGCAGTAAAATCGTTTCTCGCAGAATAGTTTTTCGATGTAACGTTACATGGCAGTAACAATACATCGATTTAATAAGGCGTCGCAGTATAGAGATATCGATGAAAAGTATTCGAAGAAACAAAATTCGATGAAAAGTTTTTCGCAGTGACGTAGGTATCCCGTGCACAGAACTTTACTTCTGGCAAAACTGTGCATGCAAACCCTAACGTGTATGTGTAGTATGAAACTCGGTTATGCGTGTCGGTTTTGCATGTAAGGTTATAACCATCGAGCATAACCTAGCGTGTATGACCTCCATAAGTTTTTAATTTGTAATTTTTTAAAAACAAGTGAAAGACAGAATAAGTTAGGTATCCATATTTTTTTAAAAGGAGTCTATAAGGTTTTTTATTATCACGCTTCGAGATCATTGAATATTTCTCTTCAATTAGAAATAATTGATTTATAAATAGGTAGGTAACAAATACCTACAAACCGCGCCATATTTTTTTGGACCTACATAACATTAATTATTTTTAACTACGTAGGTCTACATTTTTATACTTACTTTATATTTATTGTTGCACGACAATAATTTTGGAACCGAAAGTTCCGGGAATAATACTTAAAATCACGGTTGTTATTTTGTAGTGTCAAAGAAATACTTGGAATTCCTGGTATTTTCGGTTTCGGGATTTCCGTTATACAATTAGTTTCTACGAAGGTTTTGTGTGGTATTAGGAAATAGGTGCAGTTTTGTTTTGTTGTAGGTATCGTTTTTTTGGAAATTTTGAGGTTATTGGTGTGAAATCAGCTGTTTTTGGAAACAAAGACCATTAATGTTTCAAATAGAATGTAGTCCAAACTCTTATAATCAAAAGAAACCATGAGGTCTACCTTTAACTTCAAAAAACAGCTGATTTTCAACTAAACGTACCTAATCTAAAAAATTTCATACTTAGTAAGTATTTATAATGGCAAAAGTAATAGTTAACACAGAGTAACGTTATCAACGTTTAGGACTTTCTTCCTTTGACAAATTAGTCGGAAAAGTCCTTTTGTAACCGTGGTACACCCAGTAGTACCACTAGTGGTACTACGGTTACTTTTTCATTACCGTGGTACCCCAGTAGTACCTCTGGTGGTACCACAGTTATAAAAAAATAACCGTAGTACCACAGGTGGTAAAGTAGTACCAGGGTAATAACCGTGTTACCACTCAGTTTTACTCTTACTGTGAGTAGGACCAAGATAATTATTTTCAACCACTTTTCATTATTTAGTAAACTAGAATAGAATTTCCAAGGAAAACAAAAGACGATCGAAAATAATAAACAAAAGACGGTCGTAACGGAAACAAACGACGATCGAAAAAATAAACAAATGAAGATCAGAAAACAAATGAATTTGGATAACGGCGACAAATGGCAAGTAACTGTCAAAATGTCAATCTAGGATCAATAGTTTCTGAGCTATAGCAGTTTTAGGTTTGACAGCTGTCACTTTGATGTCTGTCATTTTGACAGTTACTTGCCATTTGTCGCCGTTATCCAAATTCATTTGTTTTCTGATCTTCAGCCACTTGCAAAAATGAAATGTCACTGATGTAACGTCTAACGATGTAGGAAAGGAGATTTTGACTTATCTAACAAAGAAGTTGTATTAGCTACATTCATCAGACTTTACGTTGGATGACACGTTTCACTCTTCTGGGGCCGGGCCTACACGATATAAACAAGATTTTTGCCTTTTCTGACACACGCCTTTGTATAAAAACTGTTCGATAAGACTAACTCGGTGATGCGGCCTCGGAGCACTGTAGATACGAGGTGGTATGGTGTCCCGCCAAAGAGAAGGTCTTCCACTGGGCAGGTGTTATACCTCAACAGTGGGACGCGGCCGCCGCAGCCCATTTGTTGTCAGACTTTCGCATGCAACGCAGCGGTCTCTATAGTATTTTATTGCTTTGGCATGAACTAATCCTTGGAAAAACTTAGTATGCGCGATTATATTCGGCTCAGGGACAAAGTGCCACAAAACCTTGAATTGTCGTCTCCACTGTGCCAAAAACTTCACAGAAAGAGCGTAGAAAGAAAACCTATTACAGCTTTAACGATTCCCAAAACAGCGCTGGTATGGACGGATTCACTGCTAAGAAGCAATTTGTCAGATATATTAAGAAATTCCCGTTTGATGGACGGGTAAACCGATTTTCATTCATCAGCTTAGATCATGGAACATTCAGCTTTCATATCAAAACTTAACACACAGATCAAAGAGATCCGCATTTAAATCAGTTCATTGGTTTCGGAGCTTCGATGCCATACCACGTACAATAGAATGACGTGGATATTCGAATCTCTTCGGATGAAATGTGTCACATGTACCGCGCCTGCATCTCCGATTGTGTAATTCTAAATAATTGGTAAAATGCAATTTCAACTTAGGTTATTTTCTATACCTACAAATATTATTAATTTGATGATCTGATCTCAGGAACTATTGGTTCGAATTTAAAAATTATGTTTGTGTTGGATAGTCCATTTATCGAGGAAGGTTATGCCGATATTCCCACGGGATCGGGATTTGCGCGGGTGAAACCGCGGAGTGCTGCTAGTAGTTTTATACAAGAAAACAAATATATCTTCATAATAGCTTTCGGCTACAGCGTCTGCATTTCTGCTAGTTTATTGTTTTCTTTTTAGGCTAGTTTATTGTTTTATTTCTTGGCTAGTTTATTGTTTTCTTTCTTGACTTGTTTCACCCATTTTAGCAGTAAAAGTGCGACAACAGTTAATATTTGCACACTTTTACACTTAGTTATACCTCGCGCAGCGAATGGTGACCGGAAGGGGTGTGCGCAGAACTCGATATTTATATGAAAATTGAGTTCTGCGCATACCCCTTCTACTTTCCATCAGAGGTCACCATTCGCTGCGCTACGTATACCGTAGTTAGTACAGCTTGGACAAAAAAGTAACACAAAGGCCCAATTACGTAACCCTGAGGAACACTGCAAACAGATTACGATTTAATACATATTTTTAAAGAGCGATTTTTAGTTTTTAGTGTTTTTATACGCGTTTTAGCGGATAGATTGAATATTAGTTGATGAAATAATTTACTAGTGTAGGTATATTCTCAGATTCTTCGATTTTTAGTGTCAAAGGCCTTAGACTATTCCTTGGAAATGAAACGCGGTAAAGAATATAACCTACCTATAATGAGATTCAGTGGTTTTCCTTCCTATCCAACATGAGGCAGTCTTTTTTTAAATCCTTCACAGAGAGTTCCTGAATTTCGTAATATAAATTGTAGTGATGACTTCGCTATCATCGTTCAGTACTTACTAAGGCAATAAATCTATTAGGTATTACGAGATGAAGATCTATGTGGCTGAATCGAGGAAAGAAACGCTTGTTAGAAGAGTTGTCATTGGTATCACGCAGAGTCGTGTCGGTGTCTGTAGCGAAAATGACGTAATTTCTTCTCCATGCAGAGAAGAATAGTTTTACTAAATGATTTATCTTTACATGAGACTTGTAAAGTTCCTAAAGTAGATGTTTGCAGTGTTGTCAAAAGTGATTTTGACCTGGAATCTGTTGTACTTATTCGAACTAAAGTGTAAAGTACTTACAGAGAAGAAAACCAATCAAATATTGAGCATGAAAAGAGAGAGAGAGAGTTTTATCACTAACAGTCACAGAAAAGTTAGCATCATCTACCTTGTGCAAATATGCAAAATCTTAAGAGTCCTCAGATTCTAGGATTAATAGATCAACTTCTTATACCTACTTAGCTACCTACACTTTTAGAACGTCAATAAATTAAGTAGCTCCTGTACTTGATGAAAGAATTGAATGTTTTATCACTAGTCTTTTGTAGGAAACACCTAACAATTATTACTGTAATTTCGAAAGAGTTTGGTATATTTATTGGTTAAGGGCAGAGGATCATACAGCTAAACACTAGGTAGTAGACCATCTGCTCGTTCAGTCACTTTTTACATCTTCCTGAATTTAGTAGTCTACATTAATTGTGGAGTAAGTAGATACTCTCAAGTACCCTATATCTAAAAGGGTAAGTAATGTTGGGTCTATTGTTCCTGCTGCTAACAGAAGGCTCAAACTTTGAGGACAATGTGGAATTATGGACAGTGCGGAACTAAATAGGGGAGTTAATCAGTTCAGAATTTTTGTTTACTTACGTAATCATTTCAGACGAATACCTATCCTAATGCAAATTATCGATGCTAGATTGGAAATGCAATTCGCTTTAAGAGTCGTAAGTCGAAGAGTCAAAAACACCAGCGCCTTGGGTCATTCATTTCATTCCTCTGCATGTACCATAAATAACAGAAGCGCAATAACTGTACCTTGTGGAACTCCGAGTTGTAAGTTACGCCTGACGCCGCACAATTTAGAGATAGCATTAATTACTTAACATACATCTTTGCTGTTGTTTAAGCCTGGCCTTAGTGGTAAGTCATTGTAGTTGATTATTAATAGTTATTTCCTAGGATCCATTAATTCATACTATTGAATTTGTCTTTGTAAGATTTAAGAAGATCCTTTTTCACAGTAGCGTTGTTGGTAAAATATAGTGCAGACAGTTATTAAGATGTCCGAAATATTTCTAGATATTTTGTTTGTAATGAAATTGAGTAGGTATATAAATTCCTAATAATACAGATCTGGTAATCAATTATTTTTTAAGCTAATTCTTGCAAATTTAAATATTTTTTTTAGAGACGTGAGCTCAATTATTTTTTTAGGTTGACATATTTACCTCTCTAGGCGTCCACAAGGCATCTTGAATTATTTTGTCCATTTATAGTCAGTTGTGTATTTCTACTTATTTCTAAAAGATCAAACTGTATTACTGAATACGTGAGAAATACAGAGTTGAAGAAGTTTCTATCAAATCTAGATTGTTGATACAGATATAGGCTGAACTAGAGACGCTTACACGACATTTTGCACAGGGTTTACTTTTAACTGAACCTGATTACATTTTGCATTTTATTATAATAGGTAGTAGTCGTTCAATAGTTTTCGGTTCTGAGCATTTTACTATTTGTGCTAAGAGAGAAGCTGTACCGACTTCTGAAGCGAAAGTCTTAACATGAAGTTTTAAACTTATTTTTGTTATTTAATGGCCTGGCAAGAGGTAGTGAGTAGGTCCCTAGTTTCAGAATAGGATGCAATCGAAATTTTATCCGTAAGTTCCATAATCGCAGTTCGTTGCTGGTGCTCGCCTACAGAAGTTCTATTTAGCTATATTCTAATCAAGTTTAGATTATATTCTGACTTTAGCAAAGCAGTGCAGGGAATCGTGGTCAATACTTAAAATTATTTAAGAACGTTGTTTTAATATTTGAAGATCAAACTCTAAAATCCTAGATTCATTTTCAGTAACGTTCACAGTATGGTTTTTTTACATGACAATGATTGTGTAGTTTTTTAGGTTTCTACTAGGTTCTATGTATCTCCAGAAGGCCAGTAGTCAATGTGGAATATGTTTAGAAAGGAATTATAACTAATATTGTGGAAATGTAACGGAATCGTAATTCATGGTAGCTCAAACGTGTTGAGTCAAAAGCTTATCATAAGTCGGTGAACGATCCCGGTAGCTGCAGGTTACGATGCACATTCGCAAACTTTACACCATTGCTTATAAGTAATGCAGTGTGAAGTTTGCTACGTAACATATTGCGAAACCGTAGGTAGAAGAACTATAACGAAACACAGTCAAAAGAGTCCGTTGCATAAGTCTACCTAGTATGTATGACGCATATTTAAATTAGCTTTGTATTGAAGTTGTTAGCGATAGATAAACAAGTACCTACTTTAGATAACCATCGTAGACTAATAAATTATTTAACAGCTCGGAATAGTAATACATTATAGAATACTCAAAAAGGCTTATGTTGTTGTAGGATCACTCGATTGTCCGTCCGTCAGTCTATATTTAACCAGAAGGTCGCCGCGCCGCGCCCCGATAGGTATAAAGTAATATCTACTTAGATCTAATAAGCACGTAGGTTGTCTCACAGTATATTTAACTAGAGTACCTACATAGTAGCGATGATATCTCCCTCCACAACTTCAGATATTTCAAGTTGTGGCAGTAACCGTTGTTCCAGGGCGATTAAAATTAGTTAAATAAGTTATAGATAAGTTCTATCGAATTCAATTTAAATTATAATAAGTTCTAACAAAATTAACGAAGGACACGGGTTTCCGTTTGTGTTTCTAATAAGCTCACATATAATACAGTCCATTTTAGTAACAAGAAAACTCAAGAGTCAAACAGAAACTAACTTAGGCGTAGGTCCTAGAGTACCGGAAATCAAACACGCATTCTCTCTCCATATGACTCAGCTACCAAGGAAGGGTATGCAACTATATTCACACCGATATTTCTAGAGGATTTTATGGTGTGAACATCGCCGCATGCCGGCTGAGTGATATCGTCATCAGTTGACCAGATTTAGCATGACTTGTTTTTGTGGTCAGTGGATTACAGAAACTGTTTAGCTAGTTACCTTCCGGTGTACAAGATAATTATCCCACACGCGACATTTGCATATCCACGGCTTTATTATTAGCCTGTAAAGAGCTATAACTACGGACCCCGGGATCCCGAGAGGGATGCAACCGGGAACCTCGCTCGGATGATGATGAGTGAGGCTATAACTTCATAAAGTTAAAGTCCAGAAAAATAAGCATGGCGATGGCGTCCGATCAAATTTATAAAAATGGCGAACAGTAAATTATCATATTCGTGGATAAATAGCGTAGCAGCAATTAGATTAGGTCTAGGTCAGGGAACCTGGACGTAACGACTAACCCTAATAATTCCCAAGCTGAAGTCATTCAAAGAATCTTTAAATCTAAGACTTACCAGAGGATGTTTTGAATACTCCCGACGTGTTCAGGTTTTGCAGATTGAATGACACTAGCTTGATGGCACTGAATTTGACATGGATTTGGGCCAAGTCAAGTCTTCCTTGCGCCGCGTACGGCAAGCTTAGACTAGGTATTAGATTTGGTTTTCATAATTAGTTTGTTGCATATTTTCTCTCGACTTTCACGCGATTTTATAAAACAGGAACAATAAATCGAGATCTGGTGCAGATCAGTCTTCAGGTTATTAACTTATTGAATATATCACATTAGAAATATGTAATTTTAGATGCCACATGTTTTATAATAAGTTAGCCGTTGGAAAGTTTGCAGCGAATGGCAAATGCGCTAGTGAGCAGAAGTACCTAGCTGCAACTTCACAGATCAGCCAACTCATTTGAAGCGTATTCTACCATCATTTTAATTTTTAACTGACGTTATCTTTGATCCTGCTCTTCCATTTTTTTTAAAGCACGTATCACAATAACTATTTGAATAAAATAACCTCATCGTATAGGTACCTACATACAATTTAAATTAAGCCAGACCTAGATAATGTCAGAAAGTGTGTCACAATAGATTTGAAAATAATAAGGCTTTCTAAATAAAAAAGGACTAGGTAGTTCAAGAAGCCTCGATAGATAGCAACAGCATCTTAACTTAAAGGAAGGTGAATAAACCGAAAGATGTCTATGGATAGTTAAAATCGACGAAGATTGTAAACACGAGGCTGTATGGGCTCCTTAGTAGTCTTTGCTGTCCCTGACCAGGTAAAAAAATCTCTTGGCCAGAGAAGATGGTGGTTAAAATTCCCGCCATCTATCGAGCGATTCGGTACTAACTGAGAAAATAAGCCGAATAAGTACTCCTCATTGCTAATATCATAAGCATTACAGACTGGTAAGTTTTCAATCTCCTTTATAGTGGTGTAAGTAGAGTTTAATTTTCTATCCTCTTGTCATCATTTTAAAGGCCTCCCAGCTCCACTGCATGCAATTTTTTTTTGCAGAATCATGTTTGCGTTAAAGTAAAATAGTGTTTCATGGGTTCTCATACACAAAATTATAATATTTACCTTTTATTGAAATAAATAATTAGGTACTAAGTACTAGGGCTAAGCATAGCTTATTTGTAATAGTAATTACTAAAATATCACAGTATGCTTTACAGTAGTTCGCAGTTTATTGATGGAACTACAAATACTTATGATTTGTATGTAATTATGTGGCAAATAAGATGGGAAAACGTTTCAGCATCGAGAAGATAAACTTGCAGATATCATCGTCTCGATTACCTTGACAATGCATACATTTTCCCATGTTATATGCCTTTATTTGAAATAATATACACAGACGAGTGTTTGTACTATGCTGCATAGTTATTAATTTTTTGAATGTTTTTAAAAGATTAAAGAACATTACCCGAATTACAATCTGTGCGGCAAGTGGAAGGGCTATGCATAAATGTGAAAATTAAGTTCTGCGCATAACCGTTTTACTACCCACCAGAGGTCTACATTAGTCGCACGGATTATACCTAAATATACTGTATTAAACCTAAATAATTATTAAGGTGCGGCGAGTGTAGAATGAGGATCATTTACTGCGAGAGCGTACTTAGTTGGCTCCAGATTTATTGACAAGTTTTTTCCTCTGGATATGGTCAACGAGAAGGTAGTTTAGTTGCTGCGTAATCATACTCTATCGTTATGCAAAAAGGACCCAGGAAGGAAAAGGTCTAGTTCCCCGCACATATATAAGTACAATTATTTTAAAAGATATGTACAGAATGAGTGTCATTACTGAAAGAGTTATATATTTAATGATATTGTCAGTTACTTAATTATTATAGCCGCCTAACAGGACATTACTTAATTACTATTTTGTTGATGTGGAATGACACTTAGTCACAGATGATTAAACTAATTGATAACTCGTTATGAAGTTTAAGTGCTTAATTAAAAGAATTTATGAATTATGAAGCATAGTACAAACACCAATATCTGTGTTTATCACTATATATTTTTATATGGGGCAAGTCGACATCTCGACAAGAGTGTTTATCAGAAATACGTTGCATATCTACCTGAACGCAATGAAAGCATCTCCGAGTTCTCCTCCTACGATGTGAACACCACCTTCGGGGATCGACAGACCCCGGAAATAGTTCCTAATGTCGAGGGCATTGGCCGACCACGGCAGATTCTGTAGTCTTATGATGACGCTCATGGCTGCACCTGTTGATAAAGAGATAACCTTTCCATTGCTTGATTTTAATAGATTCATACATCATTCTGCAGAATGATGGGTTTTTTAGGCCGAGTCTGGACCTATATTTCAAGATATTTATATTTTCCTAAGTTCCTAAAAGTGACAGGGTAGGTTTCTGTAATCCTATCTTCAGGATTGTTAAGCATAGTTACTGACACAAGTTATTAGTTCATCAGTAAATGCTCATTGTCTTTATGAGAATCAACGGACGAACCAATTACAGCATCCAGCAAATCAACCAATGAAATGTATGCAAATATTTTGTTTTATGAGACCTGTACACTTCCAGTTTTAAGAAACCTACCTAGTAGAGATAGACATGACTTTCGTTGACTAGTTTTTTAGGTGGTTTTTCGTTTATGTTAGGAACTAGTTTAGTTAGATTGGATATAGGTAATATATTGTTTTGAATGTTTTATTGATTGAATTTGACTGCTAGTTTCTACAGAATTAATCAATAAATAGATTAACTGGTACCCTTTAGGTAGTACCTACGTACAGTCAGATTGGAGAATTGGTATATTCTAATGTCTTAGAAAAACTAAAATTGTAACTAATCGGTATGTAAGTAGGTTAGCTAAGAACGTTGCCTAAGGTGGAAATCCTGCTTAGTAGGTAGGTAGTTGAGTTCACAATATAACAATAAAAATCACGATTAGTTGTTCGAAAATGGCAGAAATAGGTAGGTAGGTTGTGGTTGTTCGTCGTCCTGCGTTAGGTTGAAATTACGACATAATGTAGAGAGCAAATAGAAGCAGTTTACGAGTTTAAACCACGCGAATATCTACAGGATTGCACAAATTAACATTACGAATATGACGCCATGCCAAAATCGTGGCCGATGTCTTTACGGACTTACCCTAAGTTTTAAGCTAAAACTGAGCACTTATACACGATTTTATATATAAAAATACATTATAAATTGAAAAATATCACAGAGAAGCAAAAGTAACACGCAATAATTCCAAAATCATCCAATTTTTGCAGACACACGACGACACGCAAAGCTACCGGATGACAGAAATGAAATCAAAATGGCGCCCCCGAGTTGGCGTTGGCGCGGCGCGCGGGGTAGGTAGGGCGAGTGGTATAGTGGGAAAATAGTTTAGCCAACATTACCACCCAAACTTTCGCAATGGCAACACAGATAAATGCCTCAAAAGACCATATCGCAAACTTCATTCACTTATTATTCATTCATTTTTCCGTCAGTTAACTGAAGAAGGAGCTTATATTGACGAAACTGATAGACTGATGACAGTTTTGCTAGTGTTACCAAATGAGCAATAAATTGCTGGATTTGTTAATTATTTAACTAGCGTGGAATTTTATGATTTCGATTTAACTACGAAATTTATTTGTAGGTAGTTACTTAGGTACCTACACATTCATTTTAGAGAAGTAATTTTTTATACAATATTTTTTCTGAAATCCGTTTTTCTTATTAAACTCTAAACTAGATACGAAATATTCAACAAAGTGAATAATTATTATGATTTTCTAACTATTGGACTTGAACAGAGTTAGCATTGTTAGCAACACTGTCTAGTTCTTCTTGACTTCTTGTCGTCTCGTTGCTTGTCAATTTATTCCAACCAAAAATTGTAAATTGTGGAAAAGAATAGACGAAAAATATTAATTTATCTGCTGAAAGTATTAGAATTATATGTTCTTCGTTTATTTAAAACGTAAGTGTAAGCTACATTTTCTTCATTGCTTAAAATTTTGCGATTTCAACCTTTGCAGAAAAGCACCTATTCTGTGTAATTTTATTGTTATTTCCGTAAATAAAAACTCAATTTTATTAGTCCAGGCTCAATTGGCTGTGAATTATTACTGAAAATATTATCTTTCTATTGACTATTTATTTATTTGCATTTTAACTGCTTTACTTTTGCAAATAAGCCCACGCAAAAATTTTGTAAGGTTTCCCAAAAAAAAACATGAAAATATTTTGAAATTATGAAATAATTGAACATATTTCGCGCTAAATTATAGAATTTATTAAAAAACTTACCTACCTACTTCCATGTTTATTTGTAAAAATCACAGTAAGTATTGTAAAAAAACCTTATTTCAAAAAAATAATAAAAATATAAAGGTTATTGACCTCTGACCGGGGTCAACTACATGACCATCTAGAAGTAACCCAGACCATTAGAAATATAAAGCATAGAAGAAAATGCCATAAGGACCTTGACCCTTTCTTGACCTAATAAGAAATAGGAGAATCACTTTTGGCAAGAATAAGAAAAAACATTACATGCTGTTTCTCAATTTCGCTAGTTATTTTAGTTGATTCGTTTTTATTTAATTTAAGTCAGTACTTACTTAATGGTGCAATTATGATTTTTACTCGACTCAGTTTTGGTCATGGGTAATTGAAAAAAAAAAACTACAATTAGGTTTTTGACCTATTAATAAAAAAGTGAACTCATATTACACTTACATTTTGCTAAAAATGCAGAAATTGCTGTGTTCAATTCTTATTTATACCAATAAAAAAGACAGAATTTTGATAGAATGGTTATATCAACTTACACGGGTGAAACTGCGAGGCGCAGCTAGTAAAAAAACCTAAATTAAGAATTAAAAAACCCCTGACTTTTATCCCCCATAACACTCAGATGGCTAAACCAATTTCGATAAAACATGGCTAAGAACACTCCCGACTAATTCACCTTTCAAATAAAAGAAACAAAATCAAAATCGGTTCATCCGTACTTGAGCTACGATGCCAAAGACCCCGTCGTTTTCTATCAGGAGTTAAAAATAAACACATTATACCCTAGTAAATAAATATTGCAGGACATTCCACACATCGCCATCTAGCCCCAAGCTAAGTAACTAGACTTGTGTTATGGGTGCTAGACAATGGATATACTACATAAATACTCTTCTTTTGTAAATATCTTCTCTATATATATAAAATTCTCGTGTCACGGGGTTCGAAGTTGAACTCCTCCGAAACGGCTCGACCGATTCTCATGAAATTTTGTGAGCATATTCAGTAGGTCTGAGAATCGGTCAACATCTATTTTTTATTTTGTTTCCTTTTGTTTTTTTTTTTTTTTTTTTTTAAATGGCAAAACAACGTTTGCCGGGACAGCTAGTATACTTATAATACATAGAAACAACTACTAGACTACAGACAAATATCTAAGCATAAATACTTGTCTGAGGCGGGAATCGGACCCATGGTGACCATTGTACCATTGAGATTTATAAACCGGCCAAGTG
Organism: Idaea aversata; assembly: GCA_907269075.1. Classification (NCBI taxonomy): domain Eukaryota; kingdom Metazoa; phylum Arthropoda; class Insecta; order Lepidoptera; family Geometridae; genus Idaea; species Idaea aversata. The sequence continues at coordinate 10,755,154 of OU026104.1, read as the reverse complement.
CGAATCGAACTTGGGCACAAAGGGTTTCATACTATGTTGTATAGTATTTGTTGTGATAGCGGCAACAGAAATACATCATCTGTGACTACTAACTGACTAGATATCACAGTTCATGAGATACAGCCAAACAGACAGACAGACAGTGAAGTCTTAGTAATAGGTTCTTTACCCTTTTGGTATGGAACCCTAAAAATATTTCTACTGTAATGTATACTACTGTATATTACTACTGTTATCTTTACTAATTTTATATACTTACTAATGTATATAAAAAAACATATTACACCCTCCTTTCTGTTGTGCAGTCGGTTAAATAGATTCAAAGCTGGCAGACATGACTTATTTACAAAAATAAAACATGGTGAAAGGGTACCGACTGTTTCCTCCCTGGATAATGACAATACCACGAAATTAAGAAAATAAAAACATAATAAAAAAACAAAAAATAGGGGCATGGTCATGGCAGTTATAAGTTTTATGCAACAAAAATATTTGCTCTAGTGTCATTATCCAGGGAGGAAACAGTCGACTACGTTTGTATGGAGAGAAGGCCCGATACCCTTTCCTCTTAACTTAGAGAAAAAAATAGGATAGGTATTAATTTGATAATAATCTCTTCAGACAAAGCTTTAAGAACTTAGAATAAAGTGTGTGTTTCTTTTCAGATATACACTAAGGAAAAACAAAAGTATATAGATAATACCTAAATGTAATGACTATTGCTCAATCATCGTTGTATACAAAAGGAGACAATAATGTGTGATCGATACCCCGGAGGCTATTTGTATGGTGGGACTCCGGTCAGCAGTTGGGACCGAGGTTTCAATATGTTCGAGAATGTTAGCAATGTGAGTACTATGTAGAAATCTTATTAATTGTCCTATTAATTTTATACAATTCCTATTAATTTTGTCAACGTATTTTAGAGCCACCCGCTCTAAAATACGTTGACAAACAGTTTTAGGGATAATTTTATTGTTTATATTGATACAGTGCTGCGATTTCTAAATAATAAAAATATAGTATTATTTTATCTTGAATATTTATTTCTTTTCAAAATAACCGCTTTTTGGTTTGATACTCAGCGTTACACGTTTTCTTAAATTTTTAACGATACTCCGTACCTCCTCTTCAGATATTTTATCCCACTCATGAATAAGTGTTGCCTTCAGCGCGTCTATACTTCAGTGTGGAGTCGCACAGACCCTCGCCTCTAAGATAGACCACACACCGTAATCCATCGGGTTTAATTCCGGTGAATATGGAGGCCATTCCTTAGAACTTATGAACCCAGGAAAGTTTACCATACACCACTGCTGCACGCTTAAGGTCCTGTGAGATGGAGCAGAGTCCTGTTGAAAAATCCAAGGTTGGTCGCCGAAATACTGCTGGCTTCAAGGAAGAACTACACTCTCCAAAATATCCCGTCTGTATATTTCTTGGTTCATTTTCACACCTTTTTCGACGAAAACAAGGGGGGTTTTGCCTGTTGAGCAAATACCGCCCCAAACCATAACTGAATCCGGTTTTTGGCGATGAGGAACAACTGCTGCGGCTCCAGGGCGGCTAGAAGAGTAAATTCTATCATTTTTGCGTATAGTATAGACGCGCTGAAGGCAACACTTGTTTATGTGTGGGATAAAATATCTGCAGAGGAGGTACCTACGGAAAATCGTTGTAAAGTTCAGAAAACGTTTAACCCTGTGTATCCAAGCAAAAGGCAGGTTTTTTTTAAACTAATAAATATTCAAGATAAAATAATACTATATTTTTATTATTTAGAACTCACAGCACTGTATCAATATAAACTATAAAGTTATTCATAAAACTGTTTGTCAACGTATTTTAGAGCCACCCTGTAAATGTCAAAGTTTGTGTGATAGTTTGTTTGTTACACCTTCATGCAAAAACTATTGAAGCGATTGCAGTAGCGTAGCGATACGGAGGGGCGGACCGCCCGGGCGCATTAGGAAGGCGGCAAAGGGTGGCGTGGGCAGAGGGCATATTTTGTGCGGTCACTGGTGGTCAGTACAAACAAATAATTTTTCCTGAAATTAGCTCTTAGCCTGCTCTTAGCTCATAGGTTGCCTGAAAGAGATCGCTTTAAGTGATAAGGCCGCCCATATTTTTTTTCATGTTACGTTTTTATAATTTTCTAATTTTTATTTTACTTTATTCTTTTTTTAAATATTATGTAAGTACTTTGTTAGAATCGATTTTGTGTTTTGTTTTTATGGTGATATATAGATAGATAGATAGATAAAGTGTTTATTTATCTATCTTACTCACTTGCACATATTGGATGTCCCTCCCGGCCAATACAATAGTGCTAAATCACGAGTCGCCCCGTATCCTTCCTTACATGGTTTTAAATATTTTTTGGCTCAATTCTTTCATATCGTTACGTTCTTTCTCACCAACATTATTCTTTTTAAGACGTCATAGGGCGGCAAATTGTCAACATTCTTATTTATATGACATCAAAAGGGCGGCAAATTGACAACATTCTTATTTATATGACATCAAAAGGGCGGCAAATTGTCAACATTCTTATTTTTATGACATCAAAAGGGCGGCTAATTGTCAACATTCTTATTTTTATGACATCAAAAAGGCGGCAAATTGTCAACATTCTTATTTATATGACATCAAAAGGGCGGCGAATTGTCAACATTCTTATTTTTATGACATCAAAAGGGCGGCGAATTGTCAACATTCTTATTTTTATGACATCAAAATTTTACAGCAATTGTAAAGAAAGAACAAGTACAAAACTTATATTTTCATAAACTTTACATCAAATCCCATAAGGGAATACAGATGGTTTTTCACTAAAATAAATGTGAGTCTTTTAATTACATAAAACAGTTAAAACAGCCTTTACGCGGCGCGCGGGGGAAAGAGATAGAATCATCGCGAGGCGCGCGCGTGGGAAAAGGATAGGGGTTTTCAGGTCCTACTTAAGTATTATGTAGAAATAAACACCATCTATTTGGGAGGTCGTAGGTTCGAATACCGTCTCAGTGCACCAAGAAAATTAATTTATGTTATTTTGTTTACAATTGATTGTTACATAATATCCAAGCGGTTCCATATTTGGATTGTTATTAACTTACAAAATTCATAAGAATAAACGGTTATCTAAAAATGGATCATATTAATTACTGAAATACAATATTCTATTGTTTACTTTTAATTAAAGGTATTTAATCATCCTGGGTGGTATTGTAGTTACTATGGGGAAATAAACAGAAGGCCAATTCTCGTAAATTACATTGTTCAAATTACATTTCAATATCACTTCGATTGCATTTCGATCTCAAATAACACCCTCAAAGTAGCTCAAAATACCCTCGAAGTTAGCTTTTTGTACAAAAAACTGACTTTGAAGGTATCTTTTGCAATCGAAATGCAATCGGGATGATATTGAAATGTAATTTAAACAATGTAATTTACGAGAATTGGCCTTCAGGTCGTTTATTTGACCTCTTGAGTTTCTTGTCAAGTGCCTTCTCATTGGTGGGCGCGTTCCGAAGGCACACATCCTAATTTTAAGACGCATCAAAGTGATGTAATGCACTGGATGACTTCATTGATAAAAAAAATTGAATTTGACTTAAGAGGAACGGGTACCGGGCGTCGATGACTGCACACGGTGCGTGTGCAAATTTGGTTAAAATCGATTAAGTAGTTTAGGAGTCCATCGCGCACAAACAACGTAATAAAAATATTATGTGATAATTAATTACTCTAAATTACCCAGAGTTTGAGAACTCCTTCCTTTTGAAGTCGGTCAAAAAGTTCATATCCATCTCACAACTGAAACCTCGCTTCACTCGTCCAATAATACCGCGACCCGCGACCCTATAGATTTGCATTGAAAACCAGACGGTACGGATTCAGCGTTAGTTTTTGTTTAGTAGAACGTTGTGTTTGTTCATTTTTCCATTTGTTGTTACATTATTTCGTAGTTGATTTTTTTAACAAGCGATCTGAAAAACTTGGATTTTTCATGTAAGTTTATGTACGTTAGCTATTGTTTTAACAGAGAGGGCAAAGCATCTCTGTTTTACCCAGTATGTAGGTACACTCAGGGCGTATTTTACAACCAATCTGGATGAAATTTGGTATCACTACATAGCATAAAACAAAGTCGCTTCCCGCTGTCTGTCCCTATAAATAAATAAATAAAATCATTTATTTCAGGCTACGAAGGCCCATAGATACATACCTTATAGACTTACATACCTATGCAATGCTATGTATGCTTAGATCTTTAAAACTACGCGCCGGATTTTGATGCGGAAGGTTTATATGTATAATACATGCATAATATAGCCGTGCGAAGCCGGGGCGGGTCGCTAGTACAGGTTTAGACGATTTTTGACACGTGCATTAGCTACCAACCACAAACTTGCACGTGTCCTCTGAGTAGTGCTAAACGAGTTCGAAATCTACCAATATAAATATCATACGAATAAATAAATAATACATTTTTTGTTGTTAGGGATTTTTGTTTGGGTTACTCCCCACAAAAAGGGGCAACAAGAGGGCTAATGAATATGTGATTTAAAGATTTGATTTTTAATTATTTTTTTGTTTTACTTTTATTTGAAAGGCAGTAACTTCCAGGTGGTTTAATGATTTGATCCTATAAGGATGTTTTTTTTTACATATGGATAGGTTTAGCGTTTGACCACTATCACATTTGCCTGATGGTAGGTGACAATGCGGCCTAAGATGTAGCACGCTTTCCTAGAAGATACCTATTCACTCGCGACTTGAAGACCCCTAAATTGTACACGTCAGGAAAGACGCAGGCAACTGATTATATTCCCTTGATGTATGAATGACGAAGCAAAACGCTTAGTGCTAGTGTCTGGGATTTCAACAACGAATCGGTGTCGCATATCAGTCGTATGACGAAAGAATGAAATGAAATAGAAATGTAGTATTGAAGTAATTAGTAGAATTTCGGTTTTTTCACATGCATTATGGATGATAGTGATAGGATCTATTTGGCCATGGTTTAGTTAAACTTTAGCAAAAATGATGCTTTTTAATTATTATCTTTTCTTCAAAATATAATGCTGCAACCAAAACATTGCACTTTGTGTTCTCCGAGATTACACCATATTGTAAAAAAACAAACCTTATTTCTAAGTCTTACAAATCGGCTTTATCGTTCAAAGCGATCTCTTCCAGGCAGCCTTTTTGGAAGTTTTATAATACTTTGCTTAAGATTCCTTTTTATCCCGATTACCAGATCGCCTCAAAACGTATAACCAATAAAATGTCCAAAGCTTTTAACTTCAAATTAAATTCAATCGAAATGCCACCTCATAAACTCCACAAAATTCGAGTCCTTCCACTGCCTCCATTATCATGTAAAATTAACCCCAAACGCGATAACAATAAGACTTATTGTCGCATAACATTAAAACGATGCTAATGCCGTCATTTGCGATCCATTATTAATGAACCAAGTAATGGTTCTAAGGGGAAACCGTAGACTATACAATATTTTAAGGCAGAAAAAAAATACTTAACCATCTCTATATACGTCTGTCTGTCCCTATGTATGCTTAGATCTTTAAAACTACGCAACGGATTTTGATGCGGTTTTTATCTATACTTATATTAAAACTAGCGACCCACCCCGGCTTCGCACGGCTAAATTATGCAGGTAGTATACATATAAACCTTTCTCTTGAATTACTCTATCTATTAAAAAACCGCATCAAAATCCGTTGCGTAGTTTCAAAGATCTAAGCATACATATGGACAGACAGCGGACAGCGGCGCGGGCGTAACTAGACTTGCGCTATAGGTGCAATGAATCAATGTATCCTCATACCAAGTTTCATCTAAATCGGTCCAGTAGTTTCGAAACCTATTCAATTCAAACAAACAATCAAATCTTTCTTACCCTGCCTGCGTTGTAAACGTTAATAATATTTTAATGATTATACCTACTTCTTCACTTAATTTCACTTTTATATGAAAGAAAAACTAGCTGGGCAGCGGTTTCTTTCACATAAGTCCCGATCCCGCTGGAATTTCAGGTTCAAAAGTAGCCCATGTCCTACTCCATTCTCCAAACTACTATCATGACCATTTTCATCCAAATCAGTGCAGTCGTTTGAGACCGTGAAGGGATTCAAACAAACAATTAAGTAAACATACTTACGGATTTATTGTAGTAAAGTTAGGATTTATTACACAAAGAAAGAAACACATAAATATTGCAATACTATACGATAACTGGCAACCCACCCCGGTTTCACACGGCTATAATTTGCATGTATTATACATATAAACCTTCCTCTAGAATCACTCCATCTATTAAAAAAAACCGCATTAAAATCCGTTGCGTAGTTTTAAAAATCTAAGCATACAAAGGGACAGACAGCGGGAAATGACATTGTTTTATACTGTGTAGTGATAATGGAGTGATTTGGATGAAAATTTATATACTGATAGTTTAAGGGGTGAAGAAAGAAATAGGATACTTTTGATCCCGAAATTCCCGCGGGATCGGGACTTACGCGGGTAAAACCACGGGCCGCAGCTTATAGGTCAATAACATTAAGTACTTATTTGTTCGGTCGATAAATAATCAGTCGATAGAAAAGTCTGTAATTGGCGTATTTCCTAAAACGCGGACTCCATTCGCCTTTGGATGACTGCCAGAGTCTTATGTCGTCGCTATTCGATGCAAGATTGTATGTAGGAGTATGTTTCAAGTGCAATTAAGACTATACCACATTGGTAGAATCCAACACACTGATACGCATTTTCTTGAGGCATAGATGGTTTAGGTGTCTTAGAAAAAGTTCTATCTTTGTGCTTTCAGTAGAACAGTGCGTAGTTTGTAAAATTCATGTCTGTTACTTGTAATATTATAGACTAGCAGGGCTCTGCGGTTTCACCCGCGTAACTCGCTTTAAAATAAATAGTAGGTACTCTTAGAGCGCTAACGACCGCGGCGGATTTTCCTTGATAGATTTCTGAGACTCTACGTGTTAAATTTTTATATAGGAGAAAATAGAGCTATCCAACACTGAGTGTTTCTCAAGAAGAAAGAGTTTTCAGCAACTTTTGTTGGCCGAAACCTCGAATCGCAGCTTGTTAATTAAATAATCTTAGAAACTTCGTGCCCTCAACTCGTAGAAACAGAGACCACAAATTAAAATCACAACAGTTGTGAATCACGAACACTGCGGATCGATGGTTTCCGTGTAACCTGACCCCGGCTACCAATCTTTAACAATCTTACACTAATACTAGCAGCGCTCCGTGGTTTCACCCGGGGTACTCCCGTTGCCGTGGGAATATCGGGATAAAAATAAAAATATAAAGAATAGCCTATAGCCTTCCTCGATAAATGGACTATTGAACACAAAAAGAATTTTTCAATTCGAACCAGTAGTTCCTGAGATTAGCGCGTTCAAACAAACTCTTCATAGTCAAGTACAGATATAGGGAGGAAAGATGTTTTGTTTGTTTGTAACGAATAGACTCTGAAACTATTAGACTGATTTTTATGAAACTTAGTGTGATGATCCATTTGGGACTTTTTTATCCTGATATTTCTAGGGAATCGGAACTTAGCGTAAGTGCGTACCTAAGGTATGGCAAATCAAAGCTATTTCCTTTCATTTGTTAGTAATTATGTATTGATCACCAACACTATCAATGGATACAAAAATATAGGTGGTTATTTTTTCTGAAAAAATTAACTATAGGTACTTACTTACTTAGTTAGATTTCTGGCTAGGATATAGATATATTTTCCAAATCGAATAGTGTGTTTTAGTTCTTGTCTTATAGTCTAAAGTCTCACTATCACTTATGGTATAGGAAATGGCCCTGAAGGCTCATTGAGGAAAAAAAACCTGTATAGGCTAGTCAAAATGCAGGTATACCCAATTTCTTTATTAATTATTTACTAGCTGCGTCCCGCGGTTTCACCCGCGTAAGTCCGGGTCCCGTGGGAATTTTAGGATGAAAAGTAGCCTATAGCCTTCCTCGATAAATGGACTATCCAACTCAAAAATATTTTTTCAATTCCTACCAGTAGTTCCTGAGAGTTCCTGGAAGACGCCAGTGAAAGCAAAAACTTTTCCGGACCTGCCTTTTGTTTTGAGTTTTCATAAGAAACTATTTTAACAGATATAAGCGTGTTTTTTTGTGGTTAACAGTCAAGAAATGCGGCACATTTTCATCATATTTAACCTCTGTATTTGGTTCAAGAAAGCTGTTTTATTATTACTTTATTGCAAACAAACTTCCGCGATTTCAATAAAGTTGCAAAAAATCCAATTTTGCAGAGTTTCTACGACATTCAAAAGTTTTTATTTAGGTTCATACCGTATTTGAGTTTAACGTTTCACTGGCTTCTTCACGTGACTTCAGCCACGTTTTTTAAAATCGTACTGTATTAAGAAAGTAGGTTTAATTAAACCTACCTTCCTTCTTAGTTATACAAATATTACAATTTCAATTTTTTAAACGCAAAACACATTTGTTGACGTGACAACGTCTTATAAATTGGTTTGCCGGGTGACACTTCAAGAAACTGCGTTACGTTCCGCTGACGTTATGCGCTCACAATGAGAGCGAGTGAGAGGCACGCGGGCATGGTTAGCCCGCCTAAGAGCGAGAGAGACAGACATAAAAAGTGAAAGGCACGCGTCCCTTCCACTCGAGCACAGTTGTTGTCACGTAAAACTTTCGCCCGTATACCGACTTTACAGGCAACCAGTTTTTTTTTGTTTGCGGCTGAGCTCACGTTCAAAAATAATTATAAGTAATAAATACTAGCTGTCCCGGCAAACGTTGTTTTGCCCTATAAAAAAATGTGATAAATGAGGAACCGCTCGACCGATTTTGTGCAAATTTCACATAAACCATCTACTAAATAGTCCGAACAAAGCTTATACATTTGGTTTGGATAGGTGAGCCCGTTCTTGAGTTATAAAATTACAACGAAAAGTGGCATTGATTTCTATTTATTACAGCAAATAAAAAAAAGAGGGTCTGTTGGACTTCGAGAAAGTAATAGAACAAAAATATATCTGTCTGTCTGTTTGTTTGTTACATAATCTACAATTAAAAACGCCTAAACCAAGTGAAATCTGAGGAAGGAAAGTCGTGGTATACTTTACATCAAAATCCAATTAGTAGATGCTAAGTAACAAAAAAACTGCAGCCGCTCGAGAAAACCCCCCGGTCGAACGCCTTACAACAAAGACGAACGTCACAGAATACATAATAGTGTATATCCCGATATTCCTACGGGATCGGGACTTATGCGGGTTTGAATATGGAATAATTCGTATATTTAATTTCATCCGCGTAAATCCCGATCTCACTTGAATATCGAAAGAAAAAAAAAAAGAAAAAAAGTAATTACTATGTCCTTCTCCTGGTTCTAAGCTACCTCTCCATCAATTTTCAGCCAAATCGGTTCAGCCGTTCTCGAGTTATAAATAGTGTAACTAACACGACTTTCTTTTATATATATAGATTTCAGGACAATGTTGGTACACAACGCCATCTTGCCCAGCTAAGCAACTAGGCTTGTATAATGGTGTCCAGATAACGGAATACTTTTGACGTGGTAACGTCTTATAAATCGATGACACCTGTACTCACAAAAAAGTGTGAAATCATACGTTATTGACCAGTAACCATAGCAACGTTATTGACCAGTAACCATAGCAACGTTATTGACAATTAACCATAGTAACGATATGGACAAGTAACCAAAGCAACGTATATTAACGTTGCTATGGTTACCATCAATTTTTCTTATGAGACGTTATCACGTAAAATTATCGTCCATGTGCGAGAATGCGTAGCGAGGGATGTGTTTGTAAAGAACCAATAGAATAGCTGTACTGATCGACGCGAGGTAAATGAAGCGATTCTATTGGTTCAACAACTACGCTAACTCGCTACGCATCCTCGCACACCTCTGGTGGAAACGCAGCCTTAACCGACTTTTTTGTAAATACATACAGATAAACCTAGACCAAAAAAGCACATAAATAATATTTGTTTGATGCGGGAATCGAACCCGTAGTGCAATGCATCTTCGGGTGCCTATTTCAGATTGATGAGTCAGTTTTATCACAATGTTTTCTCTAATCAAAATCGGTTGTTAAACAAAGAAGATATGCCCGAACATTCATAAAAAAAAACATACATACAACCGAATTGAGAACCTCCTCCTTTTTTTGAAGTCGGTTAAAAAAACACTCAATGAGTACGATTCCTTTGAATAAGTATTAATTAAATTCAGTAGGTATTTAGTACCTAAAGTTTTACGTTACAAATGTTAATCTCATAATTGATCTAAATATTTTAATTGCTCTGAAACACGAGTTGGCAACTTTTAAAATTGATTTTTATACTTTTTTTTCTACGATTAATGGTTCGGCATGATTTGTGCGTATCATATAGCCAGTGTAATTTAATATGTAATTTAATATTTTTTGCCAAAAATTCGTACTTACGTACTTAAAAACACCGCTTGATTAGTTTACTGCTTTTCCGCATTTTCTAGAAAAAGCGGGTAAGCTAAAGGTTGCGAGTTTGAGTCTCGCCTTGAAAATATTAAATTCTTACATAAAAACACCGCTTAGCGTATGATTAGTTACTGCTTTTCCGCTTTTCTGGATTTTTTTTTAAAAACATGAAAAAGCGGGTAAGCGAGGGGTTACGAGTTTGAGTCTCGCCTTGAAAATATTTCTAGAAAAAAAACCACATGATTTTATTAAAATCAACTGAGCAACGATCCTGGCGCAGTGTAGGGATTTGAGTCTAATTTTGTTCTTGTTTTATTTTTCTTTTAATCTCGGCATCGTACAGTGTATGCATACAGCCAGAAGCAATAAATACACACTGCAGACCTTTCTGCATTCGGTTAAATATTCTTTTACAAGGTTAGTAGGTCATAGATATGCTCCATTTTAGGGTTCCGTATACGAAAAAACTGATACCTTATAGAATCAATAAATAAATATTGCAGGACTTTCTACCCATCGCTATCTAGCCCCAAGTTAAGTAACTAGACTTGTGTTATGGGTGCTCGCTAGACAACGGATATACTACTTATATACTTTTCTTTTGTAAATATATATACTTATAATAAATAGAAACAACCAGACCACAGACAAATATCTAAGCATAAATACATGTCTGAGGCGGGAATCGAACCAGCAACCCTGTGTTTGGCAGTCCGGCATGGTGACCATTGTGCCAACTGGGTCGTCAATCACCAGGTGGTTCGCCTATCTGTCTCCTGTCTGCCTGCGTCTGTCTTTCCTGACGTGTACAATTTTGGGGTCTTCAAGTCGCGTTTGAAAGAAAGCATGCTAAATCTTAGACCGCATCTTCACCTACCATCAGGCAGGTGTGATAGTGGTCAAACGCTGACATATAATTTGTAACAAAAACTTCAATTAATCTCCAATATTTAGTCATTTTCAAATTACCACCTACAAATAAGGTAGATGCTTAAATATCACCGCATTTTTAATGTAAATTAGCAATAATTCAAAAAAATTCTGCGCAATTTTCTTAAATTTTTCCTTCATAAGAACTTTCTACTGACAATGACAAACACAACAAAAAAGAATAAGCAAAATCAGTACAGCTATTCTCGAGATTTGAGTTTAGCCATACATTCAGCGATTCATTTATATTATTGAAGATGTTTACGGATCCCTCGTTGCGCGAGTTGAACTCGCACTTGACCTATTTTTTTCGAGCAATCGCAAGTTGGCCGGCCAACATTGTTTCAAAATTTTATTGGTATTTTCATGGCTACAAATGCTTTAAATCTGGATGTATTGTTTCGTTTGCGTGTGGAAATTTTACAGTCGTGGACAAATAATTAGTATCAGTACAATCCAATATTGGGAACGTCGAAGAACCGACTCGCCGACAAAAAGTTTAAAAATACCCAGAAAATATTATAACGTTATTTTGTAATCAGCGATTTTATATATATATATATATATAAATGATTTTATTATTTATTTTTAGTGTTTATGTATTTAATTGTTGTGATTCTTTTGTACTGTGTGGGTTTATAATTACCTGAATAAATGATTTATTATATATATATATAACTTATTTTTGCAACTTCTAAAAGCCTTTATTCACAAAAGCACATGCATGAGATAGATAGATAGATAGATAACTTTATTTGTACAACACAGAAAGAAACAGAACACGATAAACACAAAGTATAGTAAAAGCATGAGCATCGTTTTCATATATTTTTAATATTTTGTTTGATATAAAGATTGCTGCCACCTATCGTGGCGTCTGGAACTAGTCCTTTTTTACCCAATTGCGCGACGCAAAGGAGGGTAATGTGTTTATCGGTCACTATTTATGTTTGTTTCTATATGGCGTTCTAGAGGCCAAACGCGTAGACCGATTTTGTTCTTAAATAAGCCTAATTTGGTGATATCTGTCATTAAACGAAAGAAGGTGCTTTTTAATCCCACACGATTTGTAAATTCCTTTTCAATATTTACTAGTTTTTAGTTTTTAGTTTTCTAGAGAAAATGTTCTTCTTTTAGAACAGTTCCATAGGCGGTTGAAAGGGTATTTTTTGCGCCAACTTGTATTGCATTTTTTGCGCTGCTGTTTTCTTGCTGATACTAATTAACTGCTCGCCATTGTATCTTTTTTAATTTCCCGCGCTTTACCGCCGCTTTGGTTTCGTGTGATTGTGGTTTAACTGACAGCCCACTTATATTGTTTGTGACTTCCTATTTATTAGTCCGATCTTGATAATGATACTGTATTTGGGGGAGATTATCTTTTGTACCTTTTCAGAACTTTTTTTAAACCTTAGGGAGCCCTTAAGAGGAAAGGGTACCGGAGGCTTTTTCCATACAAACTATTACGAACGTAATCGACTGTTTTCTCCCTGGATAATGACACTAGAGCAAATATTTTTGGTGCATAAAACTTATAACTGCCATGACCATGCCCCTATTTTTTGTTTTTATTAATTTTTTAATTTTAATTTCTATGATAATTAGAAAATGAAAAAAAAAACCAAAACATAGGGGCATAGTCATCGCAGTTATAGGTTTTATGGCACAAAAATATTTGTGCTAGTGCTAGGGAGGAAACAGTCGACTACGTTTGTATGGAGAGAGCGCAGGTACCCTTTCACCTTAAAACCTTATTGTGTGAAAACTTGTAGTTTTTGCTTTTTTTGTTTGTGAAACTTAATTGCAAATTTCCAAAAATATGTGCTTTTCTTCGCCTCTCATCAGGTGAAATCGAAGTCTATTATATGTAAAAGAGCTTTTTTTGTGTAAAAAAAACTGTTAGGTATAGGTTTTTACTTTTTTTGTTTTGAAAAACCCCCGCACCCCGTGGTTTATTATGGTACAAGCTGCGCCACGGGTTTTCACCTGCGTGCTTTTTACCCTATTTTGAGGTCGAGTTTCCAAAAATCCTTGGCAACGTCTTAAGAGGAAAGGTTACCGAGCGCTCTCTCCATACAAACGTAGTCGACGGTTTCCTCCCTGGATAATGACACTAGAGCAAATATTTTTGTTGCATAAAACGTATAACTGCCATGACCATGCTCCTATGTTTTTTTTAGTTTTTAAAATCTTAATTTGTATGATAATTAGAAAATGAAAAAAACCAAGACATAGGTTCATAGTCATGGCAGTTATAGGTTTTATGCAACAAAAAAAAAACTGGTTGCCTGTAAAGTCGGTATACGGGCGAAAGTTTTACGTGACAACAACTGTGCTCGAGTGGAAGGGACGCGTGCCTTTCACTTTTTATGTCTGTCTCTCTCGCTCTTAGGCGGGCTAACCATGCCCGAGTGGAAGGGACGCGTGCCTCTCACTCGCTCTCATTGTGAGCGCATAACGTCAGCGGAGCGTAACGCAGTTTCTTGAAGTGTCACCCGGCAAACCAATTTATAAAACGTTGTCACGTCAAAATATTTGTGCTGGTCTCATTATACAGGGCGCAAACAGTCGACTACGTTTGTATGGAGAGAGCGTCGGTTCCCTTTCCTCCTAAAAACGTTGAAAGAAATCTAAATAAATCTAAAAGAAATGACGTAAACAGATTGTTCAACAGCAGTAACGTAAAATTCAATTCCATTTTATTGTTTGCCCTAATTTAATGATGAATCGTGAATTCTTTAACAGGATTACTATTTTTTTAGCGAATTTTCGTTCCGGGGCATTTCTTTCGACCAGTTGGGACAATAGCACCCGCAACTTGTGTGTGTTGTGGGTTCAATTCCCGCCTCAGACAAGTATTTATGCTTAGATATTTGTCGGTGGTCTGGTTATTTATATGTATTACTAGCGACCCGTCCCGGCTTCGCACGGCTATATTATGCATTTATTATACATATAAACCTTCCTCTTGAATCACTCTATCTATTAAAAAACCGGATCAAAATCCGTTAGGTAGTTTTAAATATTTAAGCATACATAGGGTTATAGGGACAGAGAAAGCGACTTTGTTTTATACTATGTAGTGATAGTGATAACTATATATTTACAAAAGAAAAGTATATAAGTAGTATATACGTTGTCTAGCACTTATTTATAACACACTAGCGACCCGCTCCGGCTTCGCACGGCTATATTATGCATACCTATAAGTAAACCTTCCTCTTGAATCACTTTATCTATTAAAAAAACCGCATCAAAATCCGTTGCGTAGTTATAAAGATTTAAGCATACAAAGGGATATAGGGACAGAGAAAGCGACTTTGTTTTATACTATGTAGTGATGAAGTGAAGTCTAGTTACTTAGCTTGGGGCTAGATGGCGATGTGTGGAATGTCCTGCAATAATTATTATTTTTATTTTGTTTCAGCAAATCCAACACCAATACACAAGGCGATCAGGACCACCTAGATTTTGGGGAAGCATGTCCGAAGGAGGCGGCATATCTTCAGCCGGTGGCGATACAGCCAAAACTAACCTCATCGTCAACTATTTACCTCAGAGTATGACCGAGAAGGACCTCTACGCGATGTTCATGGCTATCGGACCCATTGAGAGCTGTAGGGTCATGAAGGACTTCAAGGTAGGATCGTTAATGATTTTGAGACTGGCTCTAACTGATTTTAAAATAGGAAGTGTCTAATTTTGTGGTAGGACATGACTGATTTCACAGTAGGACATGACTGATTTCACAGTAGGACATCATGACTGATTTCACAGTAGGACATGACTGATTTCACAGTAGGATATGACTGATTTCACAGTAGGACATGACTGATTTTACAGTAGGACATGATTGATTTTACAGTAGGACATGACTGACTTCACAGTAGGACTTTACTGATTTTAAAGTAGAATATGACTGATTTTACAGTAGGACATAACTGACTTTAAGGTAGGATAAGACTGATTTTACAGAATCACATGACTGATTTTGAAGCGGTCCTAATGATTTAGGAGGAAATCCGTAACTTATGTTTAGATCCTTACTGATTTCAAGTTAGGAAATATAGAATAGAATAACACACGACATAATTTAGACACAAATAAGAAACAGTAAGAGATAGAGAATGTCTGATTTAACAGTATCACATGACTGATTTTAAAGAGATTTTGATGACTTGGGAGGAAATCTATGCTAATCTAATGTTTAGATCCTCATTGATTTCACGGTAGGAAATAACTCATTTCGCAGTAGGACATGACTGATTTTACAGTAGGACATGACTGACTTCACAGTAAGACATGACTGATTTTAAGGTAGGATAAGACTGATTTTACAGTAGGATATGACTGACTTCACAGTAGGACATGACTGATTTTACAGTAGGACATGACTGACTTCACAGTAGGACATGACTGATTTTAAGGTAGGATAAGACTGACTTCACAGTAGGACATGACTGATTTTACAGTAGGACATGACTGACTTCACAGTAGGACATGACTGATTTTAAGGTAGGATAAGACTGATTTTACATTATCACAAGAGTGATTTTAAAGAGGTCCTGAATGAGTTTATGAGGACATCTGTTACTTGTGTCTAAATCCTGACTGATTTCAAGGACATGGCTGATTTTAAAGCATGTCCGGAAATCTATGACTTATGTTGAGGTCCTGACTATTTTTAAGGTAGAACATGACTGATGTTGTGGTAGGCGCTTAAGAGGAAAGGGTATCGGACGCTCTCTCCATACAAACGTAGTCGACTGCTTTCTCCCTGGATACTGACACTAGAGCAAATATTTTTGTTGCATAACACTTATAACTGCTATGACCATGCCTCTATGTTTTTTTTTTTGGTTTTTGTTTTTTAAATCTTAATTTCCATGATAATTAGAAAATGAAAAAATAACAAGACATAGGGGCATAGTCATGGCAGTTTTAGGTTTTATGGCACAAACATATTTGTGCTAGTGTCATTATCCAGGGAGGAAACAGTCGACTACGTTTGTATGGAGAGAGCGCTGGTATCCTTTCACCTTATGAGAAAAAAAGTTGGCCAATGGGTACAACCGCACCGTTTGATTGTCTGCTCCATTAGCGCCACCTATTGGGTCACTTGTAGGACATCGAGGGCTAAATCCTACAGACGTGAGCTAACTTGAACCCCCAAAAAATGCCTTTATTTGTTGGGTTTTCAGACTGGTTACAGCTACGGCTTTGGTTTTGTAAACTTCACACGGGAAGAGGATGCGGCGCGGGCGATAGATACCTTCAATGGATACCAACTAAGAAATAAACGGTTAAAGGTAATATCACCTTATCATAATTGGACATGATGTCAATTGTCAAAATCTTCTTCACTTTTTCCGAATATGTGGGGTCGGTATTTTTAAAAACTACTTTGAAATTTAACTTTTTAAACTCACGATTCATAGTAATTATTTTCCCGGGTCTTAATCGCATTATTTTATTTTTCTTACCTCGGCGTTTCGACTATGATAATAATAAAATAATAATAAATGTTTATTTGCCATAATGGTTACAAAAACAAACTTATTAAAAAAACTACTTATTATGTAAAAAATAACATCTAAATAAATATTTTCAAAATTGACAAATATATAGGAGATTTATAAAAAAATAAGCAAGAAAGTAGTGAGTGTCCAATTGTGTAAGTCGGTAGTAACAGCGGCCCCTGCACTAAGCAATGCTTGTATCGCAAGCGACCAATACAATAATTAAAATACAAGATATTCTCGGACAAAGATAGATAGATAGATAGATAAACTCTTTATTGTACCACATTAAACCTTAATTCTAACATACATTCTGCTACAAAAACAATAATACCTTACAATATGGCACAATGGGCGGCCTTATCGCTAAAAGCGATCTCTTCCAGGCAACCTTTGGATGGACAAGAATTAAAGAAGGGGATGGGTGGGTTGTACATAACCTGATAGGAATATAAGGAGGAAAATAAAATAATCTGAATAATAATAATAATAAAACACATAATATTCAATAAAATACGTACCTACACATACATACATACATAAATATATATATATATAAATATACCTACACCTAAATATACGTACAAATAAATAATAGGACAGCTATATGTTTGATTTACAAGCTTCAGCGAGAGCAAGGTAATGCTTGTACACATTGGCTTTAAAAACAGCCAAAGATTTCGATTGCCGAACGAAAGCAGGCAGAGCATTCCACAGTTGTACACCGCGAGCGGTAAAGGAGTTGTGGTAGAAAGAAGAGGAGCGGTCAGGAACAGCTAGAAGAAGAACTTGCGGCTGGCTTGAAGATGCGGCTTTACAAGTTTGAATTTCACAATAAGCTGTTGAAAGTTAAAGAGAATTGGGAGAATTAGATGGGTGCGTGTGTGCGTGTGTGTGTGTGTGAGTGTATGCGTGCGCGCGCGCGCGTGTGTGCGGATGAGAAAAAGAAAGTATGTGTGTGTGTGTCTGTGAGAGTATGACAGGCGTAGTCCCACTGATACGTAATGTGAGCGTGTGTGAAGGGGGTGAGTGAAGGCGTTAAAGAGATTACGTCAAAGAATTGGGCAAAAGATCTTCGGTTTGAAAGTAATCGAGACTAGATAACCATTTCTCTACAGTTATCTTGAAATTTCTAAGTAAACTGTTGAACAGGTTAGGCAGTTTCCTGCAGACCGCCTCGTACAGGTAAGGGGATCTCGTACAGGTAAGGGGATCTCGTACAGGTAAGGGGAAGGGAAATTAGGTAATCTCTTAGCAAAGGCAGTGCGCACAGTTGGTACCTTTATGATTTGAACTCTGCGGGAAAGAAGGCGCTCATATTCCGCCGACGAACGGATAGATTTGTGACTATGTTACAATAGTCATGGTCGCGAGGAGACACGATACGCAAATACGCGATTAAGACCCGGGAAAATAATTACTACCTTAAAATTGCCAAACACCAAAGAGGCATATTACTGCCCATCTTAATCTACTTGCTACTCAGCTTATAGACTTTTAAAACAAGATACGCAGACTGAAAACTCTGTTAAAGACGCCAAAAAAACTGTCAAATTAGTCAAACTCAATGTCATACCTATTTTAAAAAAAAAATGATTTTGGTAGTATGAAAGCAATTTGGATTTTCTCTTGAGTTTCTTCGAAAATTCGAAATTCTCTGAGCAGCGCTTTATGAAACAAGTTGTTTAGTATCCCTCATTACCGATTCCCAGGTATCATACGCGCGTCCATCAGGCGACGACATCAAAGATACCAACCTATACGTAACGAATCTACCGCGAGCCATCAACGAGGAGCAGTTGGACACGATATTCGGCAAGTATGGCCGGATTGTACAGAAACATATACTGCGGGACAAGAACAATGGCACGCCTAGAGGTGTAGCATTTGTCAGGTAAGATATTTCAACTTTGAGGGTGTCGTCCTGTCAGGTCAGTCAGTAATGGCACACTTAGAGGAACAGCTGGAGACGATATTCGGCAAGTACGGCCGGATTGTATAGAAACATATACTGCGGGACAAGAACAATGGCACGCCTAGAGGTGTAGCATTTGTCAGGTAAGATATGGCAACTATAGGGGTGTCGTCCTGTCAGGTCAGTCAGTAATGGCACACTTAGAGGAACAGCTGGAGACGATATTCGGCAAGTACGGCCGGATTGTACAGAAACATATACTGCGGGACAAGAACAATGGCACGCCTAGAGGTGTAGCATTTGTCAGGTAAGATATTTCAACTTTGAGGGTGTCGTCCTGTCAGGTCAGTCAGTAATGGCACACTTAGAGGAACAGCTGGAGACGATATTCGGCAAGTACGGCCGGATTGTACAGAAACATATACTGCGGGACAAGAACAATGGCACGCCTAGAGGTGTAGCATTTGTCAGGTAAGATATGGCAACTATAGGGGTGTCGTCCTGTCAGGTCAGTCAGTAATGGCACACTTAGAGGAACAGCTGGAGACGATATTCGGCAAGTACGGCCGGATTGTACAGAAACATATACTGCGGGACAAGAACAATGGCACGCCTAGAGGTGTAGCATTTGTCAGGTAAGATATTTCAACTTTGAGGGTGTCGTCCTGTCAGGTCAGTCAGTAATGGCACACTTAGAGGAACAGCTGGAGACGATATTCGGCAAGTACGGCCGGATTGTACAGAAACATATACTGAGGGACAAGAACAATGGCACGTCTAGAGGTGTAGCGTTTGTCAGGTAAGATATGGCAACTATAGGGGTGTCGTCCTGTCAAGTCAGTCAATAATGGCACACTTAAAGGAACAGCTGGAGATGATTTTTGGCAAGTACGGCCAGAAAAGGGTCAAATTGAATATGGCTAGCGCATCCCTTGCTCGTCGTAATGGGCCATCAAAAAGGGTTCTGGTATGCGATAAGAGCGGGGGGAGCTTTAGTCGTCGGACGAAACGGACTTGGGATTAGCTGCAGTGTAGGAATCTGGGGGAAGACTGCCCAGAAATTAACGCGGTACAGGGAGGCTCCAAAGAGTTCAATCGGGATTTCCGACCTCCAATCTGCACTAACAATGGTCACCGAAGAGTTTTTCATCGTTTTGACTCCAACATAACTTGTTGTCACCATTACGCTCCGGGGCAGCGGGTATCCGTGAGGACTTTCTCACCAGCAGGCAGCTCTCCCGATGGCAGCTCTAAAACGTACCTTCGTTTAACGAAGCTAAGCTTTAAGCATTAAAAACGTCTAAGCATTAAGAAGATATTGCCAAAAATCCCACGCTGCCTCTTCGACCTCCATGAATCTCTACGCAAAAATGCAACAGGCATAGCTTGTATTAATTAATTTTATAGTATAAATTGTTGTATTTCAGATTTGATAAGCGTGAGGAGGCGCAAGAGGCGATCGCTGCGTTAAATAACGTTATACCGGAAGGTGGAACTGAACCGCTAAGTGTTAAGGTATGTCTTTTTCTTATTCCAGATTAATATCATGTCGGCCCAGGAAGTCTCTATGGTTTAGCTTATACTGTAACTAGCGACCCGTCCCGGCTTCGCACGGCTATATTATGCATGTATTATACATATAAACCTTCCTCTTGAATCACTCTATCTATTAAAAAAAACAGCATCATTATCCGTTACGTAGTTTTAAAGATCTAAGCATACATAAGCGGAAAGTGACTTTGTTTTATACTATGTAGTGAAGTGATTGGTTGGCAGTCGTTTTTTGAATTTGTACTTCTTTAGGCACGTTATGAAAAAATCATGAGAGTAAAATTTTAAGATGCGCGCGCATCACTGTAACACAAAAGTCAGAGGTTGAAGCTGCGTACCACTAAAGTAATAGATTGAAGCTGCCCACAAAATAAATATCAGACGGACGGACGAACGGACAGACATAACTTTTAAGAGCATAACTACTCAAGCGCGTACATAAGTACACGCACCCATATTTTTTACAAGTGATAGCTCAAAGTTTGGTCACCATCATACCTGCTTGATGGTAAGTGACGATGCGGTCTAAGATGTAGGACGCGCATCTAGAAGATACCTGATCACTCGTAACTTGAAGACCAATCACCAAATTATACACGTAAGGAAAGTCAGACGCAGGCAACTGATTCCATTTCTTTGCTGTACGAATAAGGAATGAAAAAAAAACGAAGCAATCAGTTTAATGCGGGTCTTTGGGATCATGATTTATAAAGATAGCAAAATTAGGTCATGCAGTTCTGTTCTTCTGCTTGATTCCAACACTCCTAGGTCCGTGACGGAGGCCTACAACCTCACCATACTTCCGCTTAATGCTACTCATCATTTTCCAAATTGTGCTCCTTCTCTGTTAGATCTTATTCTTGTCTCTTCTTCTTCTCACTCTGCAAAGCACGGCCAACTTTCGGCGGACTGCTTCTCTTACCATGACCTCATTTACCTTTCGTACAAGGTTCGTCCGCCTAAAGATAAGCCGAAATATATTTTTCAGCGCAACTTTAGTGGTATAAGTCTGGAAGACCTCCGCAAAGATACACAAGATGTCGACTGGGGGAGGGTTTTTGACCGCGACTCCATTGATGAGAAAGTTTTTCAGTTCAATAACTTTATAACACAACTTTTTGATAAACATGCTCCTTTAAAAGCTATAAAACTGAAACATCATCCTGCACCTTGGCTGAGTGACGATATAAAGCTACTCATAAATAAGAAATCTGCAGCTAAAACTAGACTTCGCCTCAATGCAACTGATGCAAATAGGGAAAAATTCATAGAACTTCGAAATCGCTGCAATAGAATGTGTAGGGATGCACAACGCCGACATATTCATAGCTCCATCGAAGCTGGAGATCCAGCCAAAGTATGGCAATTTCTGAAGTCATTAGGAGTTGGCAAACAAACACAACAACCCATTCCCACCGATCTAAACTTGGATCAACTAAACCAACACTTTTCCTCTTCTACTAGGCTTGATGGTTTCGTGAAAGCTGAAACTTTACAACGTCTCTCTTCCATTCCAACTCCTGACTTGCCATCTTTCAACTTTGAACAATTCACTGCTTGTGGTGTTAAACAGAGCGTGAAACACATAACCTCCAAGGCCGTTGGCAGTGACAACATTAGTCGCAACATGCTTATGCCCATTATTGACGAAATTCTTCCTATTATCCTGCACATAATGAATTTCTCCATCTCTCACAGTGTATTCCCTTCCCTCTGGAAAGAGGCTCAAATTATTCCTCTTCCGAAAAAATCAAATCCTAAAACCTTTTCCGAATATCGACCGATTTCAATCTTACCATTTCTTTCCAAAGTCCTTGAACGCCTCGTCCACCAACAAATTTCCAAATTCCTTAATAGTCATATGCTACATAATCCCTTCCAATCCGGATTTCGTCCGGGGCATAGCACAACTACTGCCCTTGTCAAAATCACTGACGACATACGCAAAGGCATGGATGATCGCATGTTGACTGTGTTAACATTGCTTGACTTCAGTAATGCTTTTTGTAATGTCGACTATGACCTCTTGCTTGGTATTTTGTGCTCTCTTAACATATCTCCAACGGTGATTGAATGGTTTCGTAGTTACCTGTGTGGTCGCCGGCAGCGTATACGTGTCGAAGACACCTACTCATCCTGGTGCGATGTGTCTGCGGGTGTACCCCAGGGCGGCGTTCTTTCTCCCCTTCTATTTTCAGTATTCATTAGCTCTATTACTTCCAATCTTACTTCCTCTTACCATCTCTATGCAGACGATCTTCAAATCTACTCACAAACTCCGTGGCTACAGTTAAATAAGGGCATTGCAACTATAAACAATGACTTGGCTAAAATTTGCAGCTGGAGCGATTCGTTTGGGATTGCGGTGAATCCGTCCAAGTCCCAAGTCATTGTTTTGGGAAGTTCTAGGTTATTGGCAAAAATTAGCTGGGAGGAGGTCGACCCCGTGGTGTTTGACGGAAACCATATCCCTTTTTCCAAAACTGTAAAAAATCTTGGTGTCATCATGGATGCGGAACTGGGCTGGCAGCCGCAAATAACTGAAACCAGTCGGAGGATATTTGCTGCTGCGGGCTCGCTCCGTAGACTGCGGAACTTCCTCCCGACTGCCACTAAAGTTAACCTTGCTCAGTCTCTCATGCTCCCTATCCTCGACTATGCCGACATCTGCTACCTCGATCTGACCGAAGAGCAACTCCAAGACACCAAGATTTTTTACAGTTTTGGAAAAAGGGTTTCCAAAACTGTAAAAAATCTTGGTGTCATCATGGATGCGGAACTGGGCTGGCAGCCGCAAATAACTGAAACCAGTCGGAGGATATTTGCTGCTGCGGGCTCGCTCCGTAGACTGCGGAACTTCCTCCCGACTGCCACTAAAGTTAACCTTGCTCAGTCTCTCATGCTCCCTATCCTCGACTATGCCGACATCTGCTACCTCGATCTGACCGAAGAGCAACTCGACAAACTTGAGCGACTTCAAAACGTCTGTATACGGTTCATATTTGGACTTCGCAAATATGACCATGTCTCTGAATTTCGCCATAAGCTCAAGTGGTTGCCAATCCGCCTTCGCCGGAATGTTCATATCCTTTGCTTCCTCTACAAAGTCCTATTCGCTCCCTCCTCTCCTCACTACCTCAGAGAACGTTTCAAGTTCCTGAGTGACGCCCATTCACGACAACTCCGTTCGACAGAATCCCTTCTCCTTCAAGCTCCTCTTCTCAACTCTTCTTTCTATAATAAATCCTTTTCTTTCCACTCTGTCATCCTCTGGAATTCCCTGCCTCAACCTATTCGTTCTGCTAAATCCCTACCCATTTTCAAGGCTATGGTAACTGATCACTACCTCAGTACTGTCTAATATCCGTATATATTCCTGTATTATTTATGTATGTATACATATATGTATGTATGTACTTATTTGTATGTATCTATGCATATAATTATTTGGTATGTACTTATTATATATAATTTAATATTTAAAAACCATAATTATGTAAATATTTTATATCATCACCTATTTATTCACAACCTACCATCTAAGCTAAATCAGTTATTTTCCATCCAAAGGTTGCCTGGAAGAAATCGCTTTCAGCGATAAGGCCGCCCATTTGTGCAACTTGTTCTTTCTAGCTTTTACTTTACTTTGTGTTTATCGTGTTCTGTTTCTTTCTGTGTTGTACAAATAAAGTTATCTATCTATCTATCTATCTATCCTAAGTCACCTGTGGCTGTGGACCCTGACCATCTGTGTGTGCTGTGGCGGACCTAGAAATTGGTACCGTTAGAAATCTCTTTAAACCTGAATGTTAATGTGTTTCCAGGTGGCAGAAGAGCACGGTAAACAGAAGGCTGCTTACTACGCTGGATGGACGGCTGGATTCCACCAGAATCGTGGTGAGTTGCATAACATTAATCCTAGCTTTAAGGGGTTTTAATTTACGCCAACGACCTTGCTAACCTACTAAATACCTTCGTTGGTGAAAATTGTTGATTGTTACGAATGTGTTTTGCTTTTCTCAAAAGTGCTGAGATGGAGTTGTAGGTGTGATTTTTACCGACATTTTGGTGTGACTTTGATCCAAAAACTCCCTATAGTTTTGAAGCTATCCTAAAATTAAGAGTTAAAACTAGTATAACTTTTGAAATGACAAGGAATTTTCGTTTCAAATTACCCAAAAATATCGGTAAAGATCTCATCTACAATTCCATCTCAGCACTTTTGGGAAAAACAAAACACATTCGTTACAATCAACAATGTTAGTTGTAAGCGACGGGTATTTCTGGCGCGTTGCGTTTGGCAGCATAAATAGCCTTAAGTCAATTCACCACAATATCCTTGGTCGTTTGGGGGATTCTGGTGACCCGATAAGTTCACCAGGATCCCCTAGGGGATCAGGGTAGGGTATCCTGGTGGACATCATAACTTGACAGGAATGAAAAGAAGTAGATTTTTGGAAACTATAAAAGAACGGAAATTCATGGAGTTTGATTTTTAAGAGATCAAATCTTACCTTTTTCTTGTCACTAAAAACATTTTTTTTGACTACGTAATTTTTACATTACTTTTCCTTTCCTTCAAGTTATAATACTACCCACTTTTAACTTGCGCTCCCTGAATGTTGACTCGCGGAGTTCCTTGTCAACTGATTATAGATCTATACAGATATTTCAACTGTCTCGTAAATATGTAGCTTTGATTTGTGTATCACAGACGAACATAAACAAAAATCTGCATGTTTACTATAAGTCGAAAATAATCGCCGTATCTTACTTGCTCACTAGTCACTTGATAGAATACAATATCATTTATTTACATATGAAACAAAGAGAAAAGTAAATACACAGCGAATAAATAATTAATATCTGAGAAGTCGTGTATTGCCGGAATGGGTAAAGCCTCAGCATATGCTGCAGATACGCACACACACCTGCAGCGCTGGTCTTCCGGCCGCACCCTGTGTATGACTTATGGAATAGATTTAGACTTCTTTTAGACTGCGGTCCAAAATGGACGACAGCCGCGCGAATGCGCTGTAAGCATTTTTAGTACGCTCCCGCTAGTTAGCACTGTTCATCTAATTCGGATCGCAGCCTTATACATGAAGCGTAGACAGAGAATAAATATAGACAAGCTACCAGCGTATACAGTGTGAGACAGCGAATATTCAACATACCCATAAGTATATAGTTGTCAAATTGCCACTAAACAGTAATTAACCATCACTGCTCAAGTGCACACTAATTAGTACTCTTTTTTTAATATCCTAAAAGTCATAAGTAGTAACACAAATTATAGTCTAACAGGATAAGAAAACAAAACTTTGATAGACACCAAACACTTGTTTGCCACCAACGTCGTTGGTGGCAAACAAGCAAAAAAAACCGGTACGCAAATAGAGACAAAAAACTTATACTTCGTCTTGCTCCCACTTACTCATTTGACGTTCAATCCTTCTCACTCTAGTAATTATTATTATTTTAGCAGAGCGGGTCTATATTTTTTCTTTGTCTACGACATGAAGCAAGTAAGATGGACCGAAATGACTTGAAATATTAATGATGCTTTAATCGAACCCCTTTAACGCACGCTGCCCGGACAAACAACTACCAAAAAGCAACTTACACACCCCAAAGGCACCACAGCCTGGACCAACTCGATTCCCTTCACCGCCTCGAATACCCGACCAACTACGGAATGTTCCCGAACACATCGACAAACTTAAATAACTTGAGTAATTTAAACAATAGATATTTGCGTCGCGACTTCTACAATCAGCCAGGTTATAACCATCATCGCCCGTTCTGAAAAGGGGTGTATTGTAAGAAGTTCCGCCTTGGTGATACGAGGATTTAGGCGGTCGACTGTTGTAGTTAGGGTTGTTTTTTGTGTGTTGCGGTTGTTTTTGTGGGATTACACCCTCCCCCCCCCCTTTAACCCATGAATCCATCCCCATCCTGCCTAGCATGAAGACCAAAACACGATACGATAAAGCGATATCACGCGATAAAACTACATCAACTCTCAAAATATGATAGATAAAGCCGCCGTGTTGAATTTTTATTATAAATTGCGATAAAAAATATGATAAAAATTCAACATGGCGGCTTTATCTATCATATTTTGAGAGTTGATGTAGTTATATCGCTTTATCGTATCGTGTTTTGGTCTTCATGCTAGGCTAGCATAACGCCTAACCCCATTAACCCCATTAATCACCAAACCCCCCTTTTTGTTTACTTTAAAATTGTACGGTTAAAACTGGAAATTCAACTTATTGTATTTATAAATATATTTTTCGTTTCTTTTGTAAAATTGTTTTAAAGAAATCTTGAAATACTTAAGAAAGTGAATGTTATCACTATAAAGCATTTTATGGCGCTTTATTGCACAAAAATGTGCGGCATTTTTGTGTTTTCACGCTTATTTGAATTGTTAAATCTATTTAACATAAATTATGCAAGCTCTTTTGTTAAGCTTTGAAGTAGAATTCCTTGGCTTTAAAATAAATACGTTTAAGACCTTAAACATGATTAACCAAATTGTCAAAGTGATTAAATAATATCAAACTTGTGGTTATTGAAACAATTTATTTTAGATTCCTCGTTAAATGCATTTAGCTAGTATTTAGCTAAATATGTTGAAGCACAATATCTCGCAAGCCGCCCTTAATCTGGTTGAAAAAAAAATACCGAAAAGATGACAGTTTCTTATTGTCATATAGAAAAAATATCTTTCAAGAGGCTAGAACTAAAAAAGAAGTCTTTAAGGGCTGAATTAATCTCTATAGAGGCTCACCTAGCCTCTTTAGAGGCTTAAATCCCATAAAAATTGTCCGCAATGCACTTTATTATTTCATTTGCATAGTTCCCCCTCCACTGTTGTATTCCTTGTGCTTTTTAATAAATTATAAGAAAAATAAGACTCGAATGTATAAAAGAAGTGTTGCCCGTGTGAGAATATGTTGCTAGATTTAAAAAAATGAAATAAAAATGTTTGATAATGTCAAAATCAATCTTAAATACAATGGGGCGTTTACATTCGATAATTATTATTGTTTTTAAATAGTTTATTTACTGTAACGGCTTCTATAAACAGGATGTTTTTCCGGTCTATTATTGTATTTATTTTATGAAATAATTACATAGAAAATGTGTGATAAGTACCTAATAATAATAAAAAAGTGCGGCGATGTGGAATAAAACCAAAAAAACTCGTCGTTCCGGCTGAGTTAAATCATTATTAAAGAAAAATTAAATAACAAATTGAATATAATTACCTACCATTTTTATTGGAATGCATTTCGGTCAAATCCCTGAGAGATTTTACCTTTAGGGTAAGACTATGTCAAAGATGCATCGCACTTCGCACATTGATGTCAACTTCATATAAAACAAAATGGAATTAGAGGCGCACCCACTGCGAATCATCGATGCTAGTTAATCGATGTGCGATCTTGTTATTGGTCAAATCAAGGTCACTGCGCTCCGTCTCGCTCGCATCGCATTCCTTCGTATCTACTTGTGCAATGCATCTTCGGCTTAAGAGGAAAGGGTACCGGGCGCTCTCTACATACAAACGTAGTCGACTGTTTCCTCCCTGGATAATGACACTAGAGCAAATATTTTTGTTGCATAAAACTTATAACTGCCATGACCATGCCCCTATGTTTTGATTTTATTTTTTATATCTATGATAATTAGAAAATGGAAAAAAAACCAAGAAGCATAGTTATGGCAGTTATAGGGTTTATGCAACAAAAATATTTGTGCTAGTGTCATTATCCAGGGAGGAAACAGTCGACTACGTTTGTATGGAAAGAGCGCAGGTACCCTTTCACCTTAAACGTACCCTTAGCCCACAATCGCTACACTATTCAAAACAACACCGTATACGTATAAAAGTTTTTTCAAATCGGTTGATTGTTAACAAAGGGACCCGGTCTCAGCACAAAATTGTTAAATAAATGTATCTAGAACATAGACCGTAACATATTAGATATAAACATAGATTACTGTGCACTAGTCTTGTTATTCTAAGATAAAAACTGTGTCTTTACATTTACCTATATGGATAAATATAACTTGAGAACTTGTGAACCACGAGTCGTTGACGCATTCGATCAAACGTTATATAATTAATAGGTAAGCGTTTGACCACTCTCACACTTGCCTGATGGTAGGTGACGATGCGGCTTCATCATCACTACATAGTATAAAATAAAGTCACTTTTCGCCGTCTCTATGTCCCTTTATATGCTTAGATCTTTAAAACTACCCAACGTATTTTGATGCGGTTTTTTTTAATAGATAGAGTGATTAAAGAGGAAGGTTTTTAGATATAAAACATGCATAATACAGCCGTGCGAAGCCGGAGCGGGTCGCTAGTAATATATAAATAACTAACGACCCGCCCCGGCTTCGCACGGCTATATTATGCATACATATAAACATTCCTCTTGAATCACTCTATCTGTTTAAACTCTATCTGTTAAGACTTTGTTTTATACTATGTAATGATATAAATAATGATGGCAAGGCAATAGATACTTAAACATATAACCAAATAGAAAATAGTCGTCCGACAAATAGTCGTCCGACATTTGTCGTCCGTCAATAGTCGTCCGACATTTGTCGTCCGTCAATAGTCGTCCGTTAAAAAATACCATATGTACGTCTTAATACACTCACAGCCAAATTAAAAACAGTAGGCCTAGGCATACATTTTCGCCGCGCCGTAGAGAGGGGATAGCTGTCTACTCTCCATCCGTCTTACGCTTTTTCGATCAGGTCACGTGTCCTGACGCGAGTTTAAGATTTTATACCCATTACAGAAAAAGTGCTCAACGCCGCTAAAGAAGTTTTCACTTCAAAAATATGATAAAACTCTAAGTTTCTTGTTTGCAAGGAGGTTCAAAAACCTAACCTCCTTGCAAACAAGTGATTCTTTATTTTTGAAATAATAAATGGGCAAGTCTTTGAGCACTATCTCACACGAGATGATAAGTAACATGCAGCACTCTTTCCTAGATGATGACTTTACGCTTGTGACTCAAAGACCCCCAAATAAACGGGGGTCATCGAGGGACGCGAGTGAAGGTTGAAAGACGGCAGCAAAAACTCTTACGATCCTTCCTCCTTTTTTGGCTGCACCGGCCTACGATACGTACAATCAACGGTCAAAAGTCTCTGCCCACCGTAACGTTTACAATCCTGTGCAGCACAATTTGAAAATTATAACAATGTAACCTGTGGATCGAACCCACGTCGGTTGGTGTAGCGGGTGGCCCCTTATACCACTCACACAACTAAATACATAGCTAACATGTTGAAAACAATAATCACACTGGGTACTTTTAATTCAAGTATTTATGTTTGTGTGTAACATCTAAGAAGAAGGTTGTAAGTCCAATACTTGTTAATAGTATTATTGTAGCAAACTGATAAAAGACTTATGACCCATACTGTACATGCCAAGTACTTGACAAGAGGGAAAAATTAACAAAAACAGTAAATTATTAAAACATTAAATTTTGATATAACACACACAGATTTGTGAGAGAGTGGACTTGTTTGTGAGACGCTATCTACCTGTCTCGGCGTATTACCCGATTTCAGCCGTTCAGTTTCATACGGTATGTTTGATCGAATGCTTAAACAACACGTTGTAAGGCATCTCTATCCTAAAAAATATGATTCTACTCGTATTAAACTCTGGACAAACAATAACCTTAGTATTTAGCTATATTTACCCGTTTCTGAGAAAAAGATGCCGTTTTTTCCTTTTTTTAAAGCTATTAACTTGCAATGTATGTATGTCGTTATTTGGTTTTTCGGTAACGCGCCCTCTACCTACTCTTTTGACGGTTTAAAAAAATGCAAAAATAGGTGGAAAAATCTATAAATTAAATTTCTTCGTCATATACAACGCAAATTGGTTGTGTCTTCAGCTTATATGCCGGTATAGTTCGTCTGAATAAAGAATGCACGTTACTAAATAATTAAACATATTTTACTCTGATTTATTTTAATTTTCAATAAGAGCGTTAGATAATAAAAATTATGTGGTGGCATTTTATTTGGATACACTATACCGATGTTTTAATGTAGCTATATGCCGGTATAGTTCGTCCGAATAAATAATGCACTTTACGACGAATAGAGCAGATTTTACTCTCCCTTTAATTTTCTCTTTTTTAATTTGATATTAAATCAATTAATTTATTTAATATTCTTTAAAGTGATGTCATGCATTTTATGATTAATAAAGGATTTGGATTTGATTTGACTTGATATAAAATTCTGCGGTGAAGTTTTTATTTGGGCGAACCATACCAATGTTTCAATGTAGTTTAAATATATTTACGTGAGTTGGTTGTCTTATAAAATAGTTCTGATTTCGTGTTATTGTATTACATTGACAATATAAAAGTGAGTGATTCGTTTGTTCAGTAGTTTGTTTTTTAATAGATGTTAATTTCTTCTCCTTACCGCAGTTTTACGGTCTCTTACAAAGTGATATTATGATATTCTATAAACACGGAATAATACTACTAATTTGATCAACCTTTTAGTGGTTGAATATCCAAAAATAATTTTCTCGTTTACGTCCCAAAGAAACCAACCCAATGCGAAGTTTCTGACTCTAAGTTGTAAGTTGTACGTAGATTGAGAATAATTTTATACTGTTACTCATGAAGAAAAACGTCAAAAAAATACCCCTTATATCTATACAGGGTTATTGGAAATTAATTGACACGGCGTTAAGGGCTTATTCTGTGCACCTTAACGATCAACTTTTGTTCTACGACTTTTGGAAGTTCATTACAAAAATATTCCATACAAAAATAAAAAATTAAATCCAACAGTTCAAATAATACTCAACTCTACGTCTACGTCACAGTCACAAAATCAATCATAGTAGGTATGGTACAACCCGATCGGGTCGCACGCAGTGCGCCCCGTGCCGATCGCTCGCGTGCGCACTTGCCGCATAGACATAGAAAATTACCAGACAGTACGAGAAACACTTAAATATTTTTTTTGGGATATGTATTAAGTTTCGACAAAAGTCGTAGAAGAAAAGTTGTTTGTTAAGGTGCACAGAAGAAGCCCTTAACGCCGTGTCAATTAATTTCCAATAACCCTGTATATAGATGTCTATATATACTGGGTGATTGGAAATTATACTAGCAAGCCGTTGAGGGCTACTTATGTGCACCTTAGCAAACAACTTTTGTTCTACGACTTTTGGAAATTCGAACATTGTTTCGAAAATTTTGAGGTTAGGTTTACCTGAAAATCATGTTCCATACACGGAGAGGCCATTAACCTTAAAATTTTACTTATTTTTTATTTTTATTTACTGTTCTTAGTCTGAATGACCTTTGTTTTAAAAAATCAGCTGGTTTTCGAATTTACATAACCTCAAAATTTTCATTTGTTTTTTTCGAAATTCCAAAAGTCATAGAACAAAAGTTGTTTGTTACGGTGCACAGAAGTAGCCCTCAACGGCTTGCTAGTATAATTTCCAATAACCCTGTACATAGATGGCGCCACTGCTGCTTTTCCCCTTATACGTTAAGAGTTTTTTTAAACATAAATAATGTTCAGCTCCTTTTCTAATACCTAAAAAATTAGAGAACTTACAAAAGTTTTTTTACCAATTAATGAAAAGCAATCTGTTTCAGTTTTAAATGAATACTTTACTTTTAATCTCGATCTTGGAGTTTCGCGAATAAAATTGCGGGGCGCAGCTAGTGCAGTTATCAATAGGTACCTTTGAATAAACGTGATGTAATAATTTTATTCGACACTGGCTGTATGCACAGGTCGTGCGAAGTCGTAATTAAAAAAATAATGTTTACAGCAATGATCCTCACTAAACAAGTAATTAGGCCTAGAATGCTAGATCTAGTTCGAAATGTGAACCGTGCCTATAAACAAATATTAAATAAGTGTTATTCTTGGGATGTCATACCACATGCCCGCAAAATTCTCAAATAAAAAGTGTATTGGTAAAATTACCTAGTTAGAAATCGAAATGTTATGTTTTGAAGCTATTCTAAATTCAAATGAAAATACACTAAATACACTTGACTATTGTTTCGTTTCGTTGTCCGTTCAGTAGGAATAATTCGCATAAAATCATATTAGATCGCCTTTAAAACTAAGTTAGGATGTGTGTCTTCGGAACGCCAATGAGAAGAAGACACAAAAAAACTCATTGGGTTCTTAAGAAGTAAACTTCAGACACAGTTTTCGCGGGCATTCGGTAACGAATCATCTTAACCTCTTTTCCAATTTAGCACGTTGTAATTATGTGACAAAGGCATTTAAAATTGCAATGCAATAGAGGGACCCTTTTCAAAAAGGTTTAATAAATGTAACATTTCTCTTTTAATGAAAAAATACCGCAAAAACTATGTTATAGATGCGCGAATTGCCAAAAAATTCGATTTCTAAATTGGTTATTGTTGTGAAAAACTGAAACGAAAAAATTATTGAATTTGGCGGGCCGTTAGTTCGACATCACCTTAAAGATTTTTCATATATTATCTATTCTATTGCAATTTTATTATCTTTGATTTAAAATTGTAAATTAACCTTGTTAATTAATATAAAATACAAAAAATACTGTTTAGTTCAAATGTTCACATTTTTAGCTTTAAGAAATGATTATTTTAGTGTTAAACCAACAAGTACTATTTAGCGTTAGCAAAGCCCCGCGGTTTCACCCTCTTCAAGTCCCGATCCTGTGGAAAAATCGGGATGAAAGTAGCCTATGTTACTCTCAATTAATCAATGTATCCTCATAGCAAGTTTCACCAAAATCAGTCCAGTAATTTGAGAGCCAAAATATTTTCTCTTTAACTTTGTTTTCACCGTTCCGCAATTTTTTCGTTACACATTTTAAATAGCTTATGTATATTATTTGTAATTTTTATTATTTCATTAAGCATTTTACGAATTCTATGTATAAGAACGTTGTTTGAATAATTACAAGGTTACAGGTTCAAGTAGGTGAGATCAAAAACATAAATCAAACAACTGGAAAAATATACTGTCTCCTTTTCATTTGGTAGGACGTGGTCCTTGTAGATCAGTTGGTAAAGAGCATCGCTACGAGTCGTGTGTTCAAATTATCCTGCCTTTTTTGAACTTCACTTAAAAAAATCTAGTAAAAAGTCTTAACACTGTATACCCGAAAAATGTACCATAATATTACCAGATGTTTTCGTCGAAAAAGTTATCAGAAAAATATTTACATAAAACGTTCGTATGTAAAAAACAGCGCACTCCGGGAGTGCAGGCAGAAGTGAAAACAATAAACTTGTTATTTCTCATAGAATATTTCTTGAAACGATCTGCTACTGCCATCTATTAGCACTCACTTAAACAAATATAGTTTATTTTTTATTCGCTAGATGGCAGTAAAAAATTTAAATCAGCGCCATCTACATTCGAATAGCGGTCTTTCTAGAAACTAAGTTTCTCAATTTGTGTAATAGATGGCAGTATAAGTTAAACAAAAAGACTAACACAAATCTGTCGCGTCAAATCTCATCTGTCGCGTCAAAATCTGTCGCGAGAACGGCTGAAAATGCTCACCCACAAAAGTGCCCAACGCGCCATAAGAAGTTTTCACTTCAAAAATTTTTTCGTCTTAAATAAATAGCATTACGTTTTATTTAAAACCAAAGGCTGAACCACCAGCCTCGAGATCTGGCATATTTGAGTCTGCAACCCCATACACTTACGAGTAGCTAAATCGACGCAAGTTTCCTTCGTGTGAAAAAGAAACTTTAAGCTGATTTAGCTACTCGCGAGTGTAGTTAAGTACTTGTTGATTGATATAACATTTAGAAATACTATGTTCTTAGTTTTTACTAATAAGTATGTATTAACATGTAAATTTTGTCCTTCGGTTTCACCCGTGTTTTTCCTGATCCCATATTATGTTACAGTTAACTTGATTAATCGAGTGTTATGTATAATGGCCGGTCCACCCTCTTCAAGTCCCGATCCTGTGGAAAAATCGGGATGAAAGTAGCCTATGTTACTCTCAATTAATCAATGTATCCTCATAGCAAGTTTCACCAAAATCAGTCCAGTAATTTGAGAGCCAAAATATTTTCTCTTTAACTTTGTTTTCACCGTTCCGCAATTTTTTCGTTACACATTTTAAATAGCTTATGTATATTATTTGTAATTTTTATTATTTCATTAAGCATTTTACGAATTCTATGTATAAGAACGTTGTTTGAATAATTACAAGGTTACAGGTTCAAGTAGGTGAGATCAAAAACATAAATCAAACAACTGGAAAAATATACTGTCTCCTTTTCATTTGGTAGGACGTGGTCCTTGTAGATCAGTTGGTAAAGAGCATCGCTACGAGTCGTGTGTTCAAATTATCCTGCCTTTTTTGAACTTCACTTAAAAAAATCTAGTAAAAAGTCTTAACACTGTATACCCGAAAAATGTACCATAATATTACCAGATGTTTTCGTCGAAAAAGTTATCAGAAAAATATTTACATAAAACGTTCGTATGTAAAAAACAGCGCACTCCGGGAGTGCAGGCAGAAGTGAAAACAATAAACTTGTTATTTCTCATAGAATATTTCTTGAAACGATCTGCTACTGCCATCTATTAGCACTCACTTAAACAAATATAGTTTATTTTTTATTCGCTAGATGGCAGTAAAAAATTTAAATCAGCGCCATCTACATTCGAATAGCGGTCTTTCTAGAAACTAAGTTTCTCAATTTGTGTAATAGATGGCAGTATAAGTTAAACAAAAAGACTAACACAAATCTGTCGCGTCAAATCTCATCTGTCGCGTCAAAATCTGTCGCGAGAACGGCTGAAAATGCTCACCCACAAAAGTGCCCAACGCGCCATAAGAAGTTTTCACTTCAAAAATTTTTTCGTCTTAAATAAATAGCATTACGTTTTATTTAAAACCAAAGGCTGAACCACCAGCCTCGAGATCTGGCATATTTGAGTCTGCAACCCCATACACTTACGAGTAGCTAAATCGACGCAAGTTTCCTTCGTGTGAAAAAGAAACTTTAAGCTGATTTAGCTACTCGCGAGTGTAGTTAAGTACTTGTTGATTGATATAACATTTAGAAATACTATGTTCTTAGTTTTTACTAATAAGTATGTATTAACATGTAAATTTTGTCCTTCGGTTTCACCCGTGTTTTTCCTGATCCCATATTATGTTACAGTTAACTTGATTAATCGAGTGTTATGTATAATGGCCGGTCATTGTGAATAGCGACTAGGGAAAGTAATTAATAGAATTATATGTGTAGGGTTTGGTTTTCAATGAGGAATACTACATTTGCTTTTTTTTTAATTAGT
Source organism: Idaea aversata (assembly GCA_907269075.1). Classification (NCBI taxonomy): domain Eukaryota; kingdom Metazoa; phylum Arthropoda; class Insecta; order Lepidoptera; family Geometridae; genus Idaea; species Idaea aversata. Next base: position 10,719,329 of record OU026104.1, on the reverse strand, counting down.
TCCGAATCGCTCGATAGATGGCGCTTTATAACTACCATAATTTCTGGTTAGAGAATGGGCCAGATATTTCTGATAAAAGAACTAGAATGCTTACTTAAAATTTCATAGCATTACAAAATCCAATTTTAACTGGTCACAGCCATCTTTCAGTATTTTTATCCAGTAGTTAGTGGTAAGTTACTTGTGCTGCCATCTATTGATGCACAATTAAACTAACTTTTTTGGGAAAGCCTTATTAAAACAACATTGATTTAACAAGTTCGTCGTAAAATGTATGTTGGGATTAAAATAGCCAATGTGCTGTTCCAGGGTTCCAAATATTTATGTACAGAGTTCAAGTTTTTTAATGACTAACACACAAACTTTCTCATTTATTATGTTAGTATTGATTGTATTGGCCTTACGGTGTTTAATAATAATTTATAAATTAGTCTTACGAATAATAATTATGATACTGAATCAATTATTGAATACGATTTTTAATAAATTTTAGCGTTTAGTGATTGTCTTGTTAAAGTTTTATTGTTAGATAAAGTCGCGCGGCTTTTCCTGTATGTTTAAAGCCCACAATTTTTCACATTAAATTCGTTGTTATTCTGCGTGTAGGTATTCTATGCTTATAAAAATATTGGAGACAATAACGTGAAAATTTTCCAAAAAAAATATTTGCTCCTAATTTCCAAAAAGTTTAGGCACCCCACACTTAATGCTCAATCCCTAATTAAAGTTTAACCTTTTGTAAAACTTCCTTCTATTCGGTGAAAACGACTCTCGTGGTTATAATCAAGCAATTAAAAAATACGTAAAATAAATATTATAATCTGTCATATAAACGAACGCGCTTCTACGCGGACTTCTATGGTAGATGCGTCTACTTTGAGACGAACTATAGGTACTTTGTATTTAATAATATTAAGTTTAGATCCCTAATCCAATCATATAGGTACCTTTGTTTCAAAAATTTTAAAATAAAAAAAAAGAATCTATTCACGAATATATTTTTCAATACTAGTTTTTTAAATAAAAAATAGCGTGTTGCAATAATGGATTTAACTTGTATAGTATTTTGTGAATCTAAATATAAGATATTTAATTTATAAATAGGTAAATGCAAAGTATTCTTCCAAATTCAGGCCAAACGATAAATAGTGTTAAATAAATAATATTCCTGAGGTATCGAATTTTTATTATGTATATTTTTATGGGGATAAGAAAGTGGATGGAAGGGAAATCTTAAACTAAATGTTTTTCGGAAAAATTACTCTGTTATAAATTAAACTGTAACATTTTTTTAGTCCTACAGAAAATAATTCTCCAACTCATAAAAGTAATAAATCTAACCCAAATTGATAGTAAATGTCTTTTAATTATTATTCTGAAGTGCATCTATATAATCTTAAATATATTTTTTTTAATTTCAACGATTTTGAATGCTTAATTCCTTTCAATTTGTTATTCCTTTGTTTGACCGATTGCATAATAATGTTAAGTTTAGATTTCTAACATGGTCATCTTTGAGGAGAAATACATTTATAATTTCCCGTGCATCCGTATCCCCTTAATTCTGATCCTCTTCCATATTTGCTCAGGATTATCTAAAGTTAAATAGACTATTAATTTCCAGGAGACTACGCGTGGGACTGCGGTAATTGCATTCCAGAAGCGTGGGATCGCTTCCCAATAGGTGGCAGCCAACCTCCCACACCCAGAAACGGTTGTAGACCGAACTGCTCCAACAGGATTCCATACCCGAATTATTTACCTGGAAAAGGGCCACGACCGAACCGAGGTAGGAATTCACATTGGCCTATCGGCTTTTCAGAGGACAGATTTAAAGGTCAAAGATGTAGAAACGGTCCATCCCCTTATTGGTAAGGGTATCGTAAGTTGTACCTTTTGGGTCAAGAAGCATCGCTTGGACAAAGCGGTAAGGATCTGTTATTGATTTGACAGAAATGGTGTTGTAATTTTTTTTTGTGTATTTATCTAGATGACATGGTCATGATTACGTCTTTTGAAAAATTGTCTTGCATAATTTATTAGGAACGGTGTCTAAAGGCAGAATATCTTGTCAGGTATTTTGAAAATTTCTGCAGCATTTAAAAACTACCTATACACTACTACATTGATATTACCAGAAAAAATATTTATGAGGGTAGAATTGAAACGTTTGTTTCACCTACTTAATGCTAACTTCTGTAATAAATAATTTAACAAAAATATGCGTGTTTGTACATATATAAAGCACAATTAATTCAGGTCAGGTAATTTCGAACAATTATTGAAATGCATGTGGATTAGCTAAGACGAAGCAATAAGTACCTAATATCAATAATTAATTGTAAAAAGCTGAATTACTCAGTTGATTGTTAATGTTCCCTCTGTTTTAAGACAATTTTTAGTCAAATCAAATTTTGAGCTAAAAAAAAATTTAAAGTACTGAGAGGTTTTCAAGCAGTCTGTGTCTGTATGATTTTTTCGCAATATCAGATACTGCTGAACCGATTTTGATGAAATTTGCTATGATATGGTTCGATAGTGTATGTTTTAAATGCCGATATTCCTACGGGATTGAAATTTTAGCCGCGAAACCGCGGTGGGGCGCAACTAGTAAAAGTAAAACATGAAATCTGACTTCACAATTATAAAGGCTGTGCTTATTTGCAGTACCTAGCTATTACGTTTTCTCTGGTAATTTAAATGTAGCGGTGTATATGCAACGTAAGAAAACAAATTATGGTTTTCGATTTATTAGGATAACTATTAAAACATCTGGCTAATCCCAGTATTGCAATTTTTTTCTTTTTTTATATTTTATGCGAGAGTCTGTCTGTCTGATTCAGTCTTCTTATGACCAAAAACTATAAAAACTAAAATTATTTTATTTTCCCTCGAAATTAATAACTTATTCTTTTATCTTTTTAAATTCGCACGATTTGTATTCATAATAATTGTTTTCTCGAGTCTTTATCGTAATATTTTAAATTTTCTTTCGTCGATATTTCGACTATGTTGCAATAACCGTGGTCACGAGGAGATTAGTTTATTTTTGTTAGTTTCATAATTTGTTCTGATGAATTATTTAACAAATTTAAATAAAAATTTAAAGAGTCCTATATGATGCTGCTACATAAAATTTCTTTTTCATGTTGTAGCGGTTTGACGATTGTTAAAAAATATAAAAAAGAGAACTATTTTAATAGTTTTGTCCCAGTTCCTATATTAAGGTGAATGTTATCCGGATGCCAGTGAAAAGCAATATTTTTCAGTATTTTTATTGTAAAAATAACTCTGGAGGAAATCGACGTTTTTTTTTAATCTGCAACTTACGGACATAATTTTCTAAATACTAAAAGCTTGATTATGCTTGGAATGTTTAAAAAAGAAGACTTTTGCGGTTAATTCATAAAACTTAACTTACCTAACGTGTAAATTAGTATTACTATTTACTGTTATATAATAAAATGCAATATGGATCTGGGTTATCTGAAATAAATGCATTTTTTTTAAATATATTATTATGTGGAAGACTTCCCTGGAGACGAAACTTGCGGGAAGTCGGTGGACGCAAAGAGCATGCGACTGATCGCTCTGAAGTCTTTGGGGGAGGATGTTCAGTAGTGGTACTTCTTGTGGCTGATATGATGATGATGTGACAGCTTTTTGGATGTCATCGACTACTAGGTAGTTATGTTTTAAGCTCGCAGATTACAAAACTTAACTCCCTTTGGGTTTAAATATTTAATTAGATTTTTTAACTGGGTTATTTTTACGAAAATTAATTTATTTTTAAATTTGGCGTGCCGAAGGTTTGACATGACCTTAAATTATTTTTTTGTCATAGGTTAATGTGGCATTATGCATTTTCATCTAGTGGTATAATTTTTAGTTTCTTTAAAACTTGTTTAAAACTTAAGTCTTTTTCGTTTGAATTTTAAGTTTTTTAAGTTAAAATATCTCTTTCTTTACTGTAGTATTTTTTAGTTTTCCCTATGTAATATTTTGTACATTTTTTATGCGTCTAAGATTTTGTTTTAAGTTCTAATTTTTTTTTGTAATATATGTATGGTTTTTAAATTCATTTGTTGGTTTAATTTCTTTAGTTTAGTTTATTTTTGTATTTGTAAATTGCTGTTTGTCGAATTAACATAACCTCCAATTCCATAAAATTTTGACGTGACAACGTTTTATAAATTGGTTTGCCGGGTGACACTTCAAGAAACTGCGTTACGCTCCGCTGACGTTATGCGCTCACAATGAGAGCGAGTGAGAGGCACGCGTCCCTTCCACTCGGGCATGGTTAGCCCGCCTAAGAGCGAGAGAGACAGACATAAAAAGTGAAAGGCACGCGTCCCTTCCACTCGAGCACAGTTGTTGTCACGTAAAACTTTCGCCCGTATACCGACTTTACAGGCAACCAGTTTTTGAATAACCTAAAGTCATAGAACAAAAGTTGATTGATAAAGTGCACGGAAGTACCCCTCAACCGCTTTCTTATATTATTATGGTGATCACGAAACCCTGTATACTTACTAATAAAATTGGACGACCTCTGTGGAACCCTCCTGGGACGCAGAAGGTTGTGGGTTCGATTCCCGCCTCAAATATTTTTATAAAACAAGTTTATTAAAACAACCACCCATAAGACAAGTCTAGTTACTTAGCTTGGGGCTAGATGGCGATGTGTGAAATGTCCTGCAATATTTATTTATTTATGTAAAATATATGTTTCTAGTACGGGTGTTTCTAATGTTTATTCAGTACTTATATATTTACAAGAGAAAAGTATATAAGTATAACTAGCTGCCCTCCGCGGTTTCACCCGCGTAACTCCCGATCCCGTGGGAATATCGGGATGTAAGCTATCCTATCTCTCAAGTTGGATCGAACTGCACATGGTGTGCGAATTTTATTATAATCGGTTAAGTGGTTTAGGAGTCCATTGAGGACAAACATTGTGACACGAGATTTATATATATTAAGATATCCGTTATCTGGCAACCATAACATAAGCCTATACTCTATTTGTAAAACTTAGATCAAAAATGTAAACAAAGAAATGTCAAATACTGACAGAAACGCCATTTCGTAAAGGTTTAAAGGCGCTGTAATTGTTGCCAGTGTGTAAAAAATACTACCATTCAAATTTGAATATTGTAGTAACTTTGTTAAAAATATATTTTATAAAGAATAAACAATCATATTTCATATTGATTTTATTTGCAATCGTATTTTTTAGAAATTGAGGTCATAGTTGTTTTTATACCTAATTTCCACTTCCCTAAAAAAAACTACCAAAGCTTGATGTATTTTTTACTCTGATAACACCATTGTTTACATTTTTGATCTAAGATTTACAAATAGAGTATAGTTGCTTAGTTTAGGGCTAGATGGCGCTGTGTGGATTGTTTTTTTTTTTAAATTAGGATAATAATTGGAAGGATAATAGGAAAATGAAACGATAAAATATTTTTATCAGTCTATTTAGTCCTAAAATTTAAATTAATGTTACATACAATGTGTAACAAAAACCCTATAATTTACAAAAAGAAAGTTTTTGCATGAAATAAACTAATTATTTAGATTTATAGTTCGGGAAAATTACCCTCAAAAAAGAAACCACTTAAAAAAACACTAATTCTTCTTCTTTTTCTAGTATAGTGGTGTGGCTCACCTATTGTTAGAGTTTTCAGATCGCCTTAAGGCCTCTAACTTGACCTAACGACTGCTATTAGAGGTAGCAACCGGGACCAACGGCTTAACGTGCCTTCCGAAGCACGGAGGGGCTCATGAAAACGCATTTTTGCCACACTACTAATTTGACACCCATCGAAATAATGACCGTGACAGGCGTCGCTTAACCCGCACGACCGTAAACGATCAGCGAGCGTCGCTTAGTTGTGAGCCTCCTCGCTAATAAAATCAGAATCAGAATCATTTATTCGTTATTAATATTGGATGAGGTCCGCGTGTTCCTACTTGTACCTAAACAGAGTTTTTGTGACGCATTGTATATTAAAATAGAGAGAATTAACAATGTATTGTTTAAAAATGTCTTAATCATATACATAAAAAAGGACGGACAAAATCTGTCCAAAAACAAACGTTTTGTGAACAGTATTACATAAATATATAAAAAAATTGAGCTTGTTCAGTAATATTAAAAATTATACTGACCGCCAAAAAAATCGAACTATTTGAAAAAAAAAAAAGAGCTTCAGTTCAAAACTAATCTCTTGCCAAATCCAGGTCTCTGGCAATACTCTCCAGTCTCCAAGACATTGGCAATGGCTCACTCAAAATTCACTCAAATTACTGTTTATTTACGCCCGAATACTGAAAAGCTACTTATCTTAAGAGGAAAGGGTACCGGTGGCTCTTTCCATACAAACTATTACAAACGTAGTAGACTGTTTTCTTCCTGGATAATGACACTAGAGCAAATATTTTTGGTGCATAAAACTTGTAACTGCCATGACCTTATTATTTTTTAAATCTAAATTTCTATGATAATTAGAAAATGAAAAAAACCAAAACATAGGGGCATAGTCATGGCAGTTATAGATTTTATGGCACAAAAATATTTGTGCTAGTGTCATTATCCAGGGAGGAAACAGTCGACTACGTTTGTATGTAGGGAGCCCAGGTACCCTTTCACCTTAAATGGCGATTAAATTGACATTTATGTGTCATATTTAAATATGATAGGAGCGTCTTAAATATTGAGGACACCCCAAAACGTTTGAGAATTATAGTATTAAATAAAAAATAATTTGTTTTTCTTGTTTTGTTACTGTTGTTAATTTACTTAACAAACAATAATTTGAGTTCATTTATAAACAATAATTTAAATGGTGTTTGTGTCGTAAGTTTGATAGCACTTCATACTTGTTATTGTAAAGGGCCTCTACGTGTTGGCTTCGGCTCCACGCACGCCTTCCAAACGTCCGGGGCTCCTTAGCTTCGTGATATGGGACACATTACAAGCAAAAATAATAAATAATAATTATGTTCTTGGATATCGAATTTTAAAATCAAATACGGTGTTTCGATTTTTTTGGCGGGCAGTTTATTTTATTTCTTAAAAAATACAACTTTTTATCACTACTTCAAGGCAAGAATTGAGACTTTGTTTTGTTTTATCTGGCTATACTTACTTATCTTAATAATTTATGACATATTAATGTGACGTACTTGAACTTGGCCAATAATAAGTAACTTTCTGAGAATTTCTACCGACACATAAGAATTAATTTACACAAAAATCGATGAAAATGCGACATGGTTAGCTCCCTAGAAATCGCTAAATCTCTAGGAATCGCTAGTTCCCTAATAATCGCTAACTTGCCGCCTGATCCAAGTGAGAAACTTGGGCAGATCAGTAAATATGACATTATGGACTGCCTAACTTGACCAAATAGAAAAAACAGGGAATCAATTTTAATCGATAACACTCCAAAGCTGCCTAACTTAATAAAATCGATGAAAATGCGACATCGCTAGCTCCCTAATAATCGCTAACTGGCCGCCTGATCCAAGGAAGGAACTTGGCCAGATCGATAAATAATATGACATAACGCGACTGCCTAACTTGACAAAAAAAAAACAGTGAATTAATTTTAATCGTTAACTCTCAAAATCAATGAAAATGCGACATTGCTAGCCCCCTAGAAATCGCTAAATCTCTAGAAATCGCTAGCTCCCCAATAATCGCTAACTTGCCGCCCGATCCAAGGGAGGAAATTGGCCAGATCGATAAATGACAACGCGAAAAAAAAACGGTGAATTAATTTTAATCGTTAACTCTCAAAAGCTACCTAACTTACTCAAATAAAATCGATGAAAATGCGACATCGCTAGCTCCCTTTAAATAGCTAGCTCCCTAATAATCGCTAACTTGCCGCCTGATCCAAGGGAGGAACTTGGCGAGATCGGTAAATATGACGTAGTGCGATGGATCGCATCGGTATTCGTTCTCCCTCGCCACGGAGACGGAGACCAGCCCGCGGACGTACCACGTGTTGCCGAGCTTCAGTACCATGCCGCCGCCGCTGTCACCGTTGCACACTGACGTCCCTGTAGGGGAAAGATAATTACTTTAGGGAGATACCCGTGGGATCCTGTAGGCTTTCTGTTGTTACACTATGTTTTATACGTAAATAATATTAGCTGTTGGACCTCCGAACAAATTAACAAATAAGATCTTCTTTATAAGAGTTATTAATGCCAAGGACCACTTGCAGCTTAATTGCAAAATCTCAATTTAAGTTCTGTTCAGTTCATTTATTTGCGTAAAAGTTGGTAAATTAATAAGAACTTATAAAATATTATAATACAGATTTTCAACTAACAAGTCAAATGTACCTACCTATTGACAGGCAAATACAAATTTACAGTTATTACCTACATACTTTTATATAATACTATTAATTTCTTGATTTGAAATAAGTTTCTTAAAAATGTCGTAACCTGTGAGTGACCTAAGTACTCGGAAAAAAATAGGAGTAATTTTTTGGCTACCTATATTTTGTTAAAAATATATGGAATTGGTCTTGGTTTAAAAGAAATGAGACTTTAAATAGGTAGGTCCTACCTACTGCAAATGGTCCAAAACTTGATAACTAGACAAAATAACTGATAAATGGAGCTGGCCACAGTATAATTTATAAACTGTGGCATCGCTTTTCAGACTCTAGGCTCAAATCTACAAAATGGCAAATTTCTGGTCCCGACTATTAATTTTTTTGTGCTAATAATGCTCAGTATGTCATTAATTGTTTACCTACTTAATACTAAGTACAACGTAAGAAAAACTAACACAATTTCGTCACTTCATAATAAGTCTTAATGAAGAAAATAAAGTTCCTCAGTGTTGCCATACTAATCTAAATTATAGCAGTGCTCAAGCAAAAAAAGATCATAAAATCAAAGTTTTCGGAAAATATGTTAGCTATAGCCCCGTGCTTTACCCACTACCAAGTGCAAGACAAATTAGTGAAGTTAAAATAAAAAAAATTGAGATATAATGACACCTACTTTCCCACGTTCCGGTATTTTGATTGTAGATCCCTGCAAGCAATGAGCCGTTACATAACTTTGTATAACTATAGAATGCGCGGGCGCAGACGGACAGGAAACAGGAGTGGGCAACGGCAGTCGTTGTATCAACTCTAGAGCCCTACTTCAACGGGACGCCAAACAAATTAGTTGGAGACGTAGCCGTTGACGTCGTAGGGTATGGCTATGCTGAAAATGATGCACATCGACATCTCACAAGTAGATACGAGGCAGTGCGGTGCGAGCGAGACGGAGCACGGTGACCCTGACCAATCACGAGCCAAAACACATCGATGAACGTCATCGAATTGTAGTTATGCATCTTTTGACATGCGCGTGCGCTTCATACATTTGTTTTGTGATGTGTGATGTGTATTTTCAGCATAACCGAACCCATAAGAGCGTAGATGGATATTAAATCATTATTCAGGAAGGAATTAGAGGCATTTATCTAGAGCCACAGTTCCAAAACTGGGGGTAATTATCCCCGCTGCGCTGGCGCAAAACTTCTATTCTTCTAATAAACTATTATTAAATAACAAAGACTAGTCGGGGCGCCCGAAAAGTTGATTGAAATTTTAAATAATATTACATAATATATTTGTATTGAAAAACAATGCCCGTCTACGCTCTGCTCTGACCAATAAGAGCGCGGATTTCCATCAAGTATTATCTATGCTAGTTCGCTATTGGTAATTGTTGGAAAACAGCGCCACTATTGGTTAATGAACAGCCAATCCCGTCTGTCGTCTGCGCCTCGGGCCTAACCGAAACAAGCGGAAGTTGGTAACATAGGCGAAGATTATAAAGCTGTTTTACAACACACAAAGCCTAAATTATGTACAGAACACATAATTCCAAAAGGGCTTACAAAAAAAAAACTAGTTCTATGTTATGTCTCGATAGGTCTGTGGCATTGCCAGTTTGCTAATAAAAAAAATTTGGAATTTGCCTATGGCCAGTAAAAACCACTTTGAGTTTGGCTATCGAGTCTTGCTTGACCCTAGAAAAGGGCCGTTTAAAAAATCTAAGTAAATGACTATGAATTATAATTGAAGTAGGTACCTACTCGTAATCTATTTTGATACTTGATCATTAATTATTAACAATATTTATTTAATTATTAATATTAGATAATAATTTGTTAAGTACCTATACCAATTCTTACATGGTAATTCACTTAGATTTTTTAAATTTGCCTTTTAGGGGCGAGACTCGGAATCCAGACTCTATATGTTGTTTTTACTGGCCATAGACAATTTTCATTTTATTTAATCAGCAAACAGGGACTGCAATCTATCGAGGCATAATATGAAACTAGTTTTTTTTCTCTAGTATGGAACTAGGCTGTATGAGCAAACATTTTGCCTTCCCTACAAATGCAGTAAAGAAAATAATAAAAAAGTGCTGTCCATCGAGCAATTTGAAACTAAGTACCTACATAAAGTGCGTTTCATAAAATAGTTTCTATGCCGTTATGTTGGTACTGTTGGTAGCAATGCAAATAAGTATTGCCATAATACTTTGAATGTACAGTCACATTACCAATTAGCTGAACCCCACGTGACCCAGAGGTCATTCGCATATCTGTAAAAAATATAGTATTTACCTATTTTGGTATTTTTTATATTGTAATTGTACCTACCTATGTTTAGTAAATTGTTAAAAAAAAACAGAAACAGGTAACATTACTTTACAACTTTGCAGATTTGCGAGTGAGCTCTGGGTCACGTGGGGTTCAGCTAATTGGTAACGTGACTGTACTATCTTGTATTCAGGGAAACAGGGGCACAGGTACTATTTGATAAAACGAATTCTATTTAAAAAATTAAGCGAGTCTAATATTATGTGAAAATAAAAACACAACACACACAGACGTTGACTTATATAACGCTGTAATATCTTTTTGTATGAAAGCAACAAGCTACACACACACACAAGGTGAGTTTTTGAACACGTTTTATTTAACCGTAAAAAAGTAAGTAGGTATACCTTCATTGTGTAACAAAAACCTCTCTTAGGTAAGGGTCACGTGGGGTTCAGCTAATTGGTATTCCGACTGGACATAGAAAAACAGGTTTCTTGAAGTAAGAAATAATCCTCTCCCTATAACGCTAGAGAATAACTTGTAAATACCTACTCTTAAAAATAACAAGCAGTAGGTACTTATATAGTTTCTTAATTTAAGAATATTGCTTTTAAGTTAAGAATACTACTTATATTTTTTAATAAAACCAAAAAAATATTCTATAGCGTTAATAAAGAGTGGATTATTTCTCTGCTTCAATAAACCCCATTTTTTTCTGTACACACGGTTTTTACCCAAAAAATATCCTAACTTTTTTTTTGAAAATGTGACAATTTAACACCATTATTAGACAATGAAGCATAAATCTCAAAAATTGATGATGAAAAAAAAATCTAAATGCCACTCAAAAAATAGTATAAATACGATAATTTACAGTACGGTTAGCAACTATGGCAACCCAATTTAGACTTACCATCTCTAAATCCAGCACAGTAAGTGTACTCCGATGTGAACCGAACGAAGAACTCGCTGTAGGACCTGATGCAGGTCTCTTGGCTAACCACCGGCATCTCGACGAGGGTTAGTTCTTCTGTCGCTACTCCTGTGTCATCGTAGCCCCAGCCCACCACCTGGAATGTCGGTTTGTATGTTGAGAAGGAGTGACAGCCTTTTTGACGTGATAACGTTTTATAAAACGACTAGCGACCCGCTCCGGCTTCGCACGGCTATATTATGCATGTATTATACATATAAACCTTCCTCTTGAATCACTCTATCTATTAAAAAAACCGCATCAAAATCCGTTGCGTAGTTTTAAAGAATATCTAAGCGTACAAAGTAGGCACGGCGAAAAGTGACTTTATTTTATACTATGTAGTGATGAACACCGTAATGTAGGTACTCACAAAAAAGTGTCACGTTATTGACAAAGTAACCATAGCAACGTATTTTCATCTATGTTTTCTTATGACGTTTTTACGTAAAATTATCATTCGTAAACCGACTTTACAGACAACCATTTTTTTTATGACGAAAATGAGTTTCTATCTATACTAACATTATAAAGAGGAAATATTTGTTTGTTTGCACTGAATAGGCTTCGAAACTACTGGACCGATTTTGATGAAACTTGGTATGAGGATAGGTACATTGATTCATTGGGTACTCCCAATCAATCATAGACTACTTTTTTATCTCGATATTCCCAAGGGATCGGGAGTTGCGCGGGTGAAACACAGCTGCGCATCATATGTTGTGAGATGCGACTTAACTTTGAACCTTTTAATGACCAAAAGTCGTAGAATAAGGTTGTTCGCTTAGACATTTTAAAACCCCCTCCAGTATTCGTTGATTTGAAATACACTGTATAAGTAGCAAAGCAAATATTTATTTTTGGATTGTGATTATTTATCTCTCACTGTTATGACGTCACAGCACGTCCATTTGCCGTAAATTTTAAGGAAAAAAATATATAAAAACTTCATGCAGTGCGTCTGCAAAGAGGAGATGCGACGTCATCTACTATTTTCGTGCAAAAATTCAAATTTATGAAGAAAAATATATATTTTAAAATGAATTAACGCTTTTTTTTAAATTAAAAAGAGGTTTATATTGAATGAAACACTAAAATTGTTACTCAAAAACTGTCAGCAAAGCCAATTAAATCAGCGACCTTTTACGTCGCAAACAGAATGTTCACCTCCCGCGCTACAGAGGTCGTATTTCTCTAAGCATTATAGAGGTTAAGAAACATTTTGTGCATTCTTAGGGTTCCGTACCCAAAGGGTAAAACGGGACCCTATTAATAAGACTTCAGCGTCTGTCTGTCACTACCAGGCCGTCTTTAGAACTGTGAGAGCTAGACATTTGAAATTTACTCAGATAATGTATTTTACTTGACGGTAAAAAAATATAGCTTAAATCATCCTTCATCCTTCATCATTTTATCCTTCTTTAAAGTTGTTGAATGTTTTTTCTTATCTTGGGTTTATTTTTTCATTACCTATTTTAACTTTTTCATACAGTTCGATTAATGAATCAACTATTATAAGCTAGATTTTGTTCGTGACTTTGTCCGCGACTTCGTCGGCGTAGAGTTAGAATTTTCAGCATATTTTCTTGGCTGATGCCTATGTTCTATTTAAAAAAATACTAAAAACATAATATTAAGGTTCGGAATTCTTTTCTTTTGTTTTTAGCCTCAGTAATCAACACTCGCAGCCTGTGAAATCTAAGACGAACCGTTTTGTAAATCTTGAAGCACCTATTCGTACAAAAATGATCATATTTTACATCAAACAAAAACAGAAAAAACCTAAAAAAATTAAGTGGAGCTCCTATATACTCGTAACTCCGTGTCCGACTCGCATTTAACCGGTTTTTCTTTCTTAAATTGGTATCACTTTAATAATCAAAAGAATCATGTCAATTTAAAGATTAATGAATTAGGTAAAAAGTTTAAAGTTATGCGTAGCTCGGTTTGGAAGTAGCAAAATTCGTTATAAACTTATATTGAAGGTTTCAGCTTTGAGATTATGATTAGAAAACTTGTCACGTCATACTTTAACATGCAAAAATTTACAAAATTATCACCGCTGTTGGTAAGTTACCTGCAGGAAATAAGGGCCTTAATAAATACAGCACAAGTAAAGGGAAAGTGTTAAAAATAAAATATTGAAAACTAGGGTAAATTTTGGTACTTTCGTTCCAAAAAGAACTATCATCTTTATATTTGGAAAATTTACTGCAGTCCCTTTGATCAGACATGGTAGTTTAGTGTCTTACCGAGCCCTTCTTGCCGACGACATAGCTAAGGTCCTGTTGATTGTCCGGCCAGAGGCACGCCGGCCTCACCCAGTCCGTATAGGAGACTGGTTCCCGAAGAGTCAACACGGCCAGGTCGCGGCTGAATATCGTCGCGTTGTAGTCCGGGTGGACTGTTATCTTATCCACCTGAAATTTAAGTCTTTGGTTTAATGCTTTTTCTAAGAGAGCATCAAAAGGGTATGTAGGCTACACCAGTGATATGACAACCACAGAGGTAGATACGTCTTTGCGAAATAAACTTGATCACACGAAAGTAAGGCAATTGACTCATAACTCCTTTGGGTGTTTTTGCATATTGCATAAAGACACGTCAAATTATTGTGTCAGAATAAAATAATGCAAAGTTCGGAGATAGCCACTTTATAACTGTTACATCTCACTGGGCTACACGCGCGCTGGGAGTACCCGTGGCTTTGTTGGCTCCAGATAAGTATATTGACGAGTTCTTACTAAGCTAAGAGGATGGGTGAAGAAAAACATCGTGGAGAAACCCGTGGCGTAGTATTCTCTCCTCTAAGAACAAAGTAGAAGCTGAGGGGAAAGGAGAGAACTAAGAGGGTTTTCAGCTTAGTCGAAACTCGGACAAAAGTTCTGGACAAGTTTATTCTTATACAGGGTTATTGGTAATCATACTAGCAAGCCATTGAGAGCTACTTCTGTGCACCTTAACAAACTTTTGTTGTCGTAGAACAATTTTGGAAATTCGAAAAAAAAAAATGAAAATTTTAAGGTTATGTAAATTCGAAAAACAGCAGATTTTTTAAAACAAAGGTCATTCAGACTAAGAACAGGAGATAAAACTTAAAAAATAAGTAAAATTACTTCTCCGTATAAGGAACAGCTGATTTTCAGGAAAACCTAACCCTAAAAATTTTCGAAAAAATCTTCGAATTTCTAATACTTAGTCGTGGAACAAAAGTTGTTTGTTAAGGTGCACAGAAGTAGCCCTCAACGGCTTGCTAGTATAATTTCCAATAACCCTGTATATCAAGCACTATCAGGCGCTATAGATAGTTTCTTGATTAGGCTGGACGCTGTATTATAGTACATTTAGGAATAAAAATAAGAGGAAGCATTAAAGGAGCTCCAATTAGACGACCTCTGTGGCGCGTCGGGGACTGCGACGCAGAAGGTTGCGGGTTCGATTCCCGCCGGGAACAAGTATTTATGCTGACCATAAATTCTTGTTTCTGGTTCTGGGTGTTTCCTATATGTATAATATGTATATATTTACAAAAAAAAAAAGTATTTAAGTAGTTTATCCGTTATCTGGCACCCATAACACAAGCATTAAGTTGCTTAGCTTGGGGCTGGATGGCGATGTGTAATATGTCCTGAAATATTTATATTTATTTATAATTACGGAAAAGGTAAAATGCATGTGACTAGAAGAGTGATGAGCATGAATGTAGAGGAATGGAGAAGAGGACGGCCTTAGAAAATAAGGACGGACTGAGTGAGACAAAATATAATAGAGGAACGATTGAAGAAGAAGCTAAGCGCGTCCAGTTACGACGCAATGCTTTAAGCAGTAGGCGGAGCATGTAACTCGTAGAACTGATAGCCGTTGGGGCCGAAACGTCTTAGATTGGAGACCACGTATCAAAAAAGGCAGCGCTGGACGGTCTCCGACTAGATGGACGGAAGTCGTTGGGGAAGGCCTATGTTCAGCAGTGGTACGTCTTGTGGCTGATATGATGATGAATGCTGAGGTAATTGTAGACTGTTCTACAGGTTCTAGTAGTCTACAAAACTTTGGATTTGATCGTCATTTTGGATAGGGCAAAAAAATGTAGAAATGACCTAAACTAACTTACAAATCGTATCTGCACTCCATCGACAGAGGTCCTCAAGTTGTGCTTCCCAAGGTACACGGTGAGAGTGTTCTTGTTGACGACTCTTCGGGAACCTTTCAACGTGACGCAGTGGGCAGCCGTTATGAGATGCCTGTGGGAGACCAGGGTCCCTCCACAGATGTATTTGTTGTCAACGGTCTGGAATTCAAAGATAGATAGATAGATAACTTTATTTGTACAACACAGGAAGAAACAAAACACGACATACACAAAGTAAAGTAATAGCTAGAAAGTATAAGTTGCACAAATGGGCGGCCTTATCACTGAAAGCGATTTCTTCCAGGCAACCATTAGATGGAAAAGAATTGATTCAGCTTTAATGGTAGGTAATATGATGGTGGTGATATTTAGATTAAAACAGTGCGCACCATAGAAAAAAGGTTTCTTCACTGGATAATCATTTCTTGTTCTTAGTCATTTTTAATTTTTTGACTAACATCAAGAAATTATTCTCTAGTATCTTTATGGAGAGAATTTTTTCTTGCTTCAAGAAACCTTTTTATCTGTGTGGCTCTTGGGAATCCAAGCACTAAAGTTGGGTACCTACTAAGGAGCGGGCCATGCGTTATATGTGCAAGAGTTTTTTTCCGTCACTTTAATGATGAGATAATTCATTATTTTTAATATTTATACAGATATAAATATCTGAACCCTAAAGGGTTTCTAGAGCAACGTAGGTCTATGCTGGGTCTAGAAACATCAAATTTCACACAGTGCTTAGTATTTAGATGAGTGTTAAAAGGAAGTAACGGTTTCATCCTTTCTCTTGAGGGGTTTAAAATTTGGGGTAAAAACTAGTCTTACCTGAGTTTGGTACAAGGCGATCTGCCACGGCCACTGTCCCTCTAATGTGGGGGTCCCGTTGACCACAAGTGGGATCGGGTTGTTCAGAGTCACCTTACCGCATTGTGGCTGGAAAATTGCAACGTGGGGAAGGTTATTAGGGGTTTATATATAGACTTCTTAGTCCCGAATCGCTCAAGACATAGCGTAATATTTAAATGTGTAATTGGTCACTGGCCAGGGCCCGGCCAAAGTTTTTGCGGATTATGTGTATTTTCAAATCCGAAAAACTTGTTAAATTGACTGAGTAAATAGGTAAACATTCTTTCATTAGTTTTTTGTGTTTGTAAAAAAGACTGCGAGAAACTTTGGCCTGGCCCTAGAAGATACGAAAGGAAAAATTAGTTTTAAGTTTAGTTACCAACAAACTACTTTGTATACTATTTTAACTACAATTGGTGCATCTAATGTTTATTTTTATCTATTATCTACAAAACAAATAATTCTAACAATCACCAGTGGAAAATTACTGTAATATCTTAATAGACACTAGATAGGTAGGTACCTACTTACATACCTCTTTAATTACAATAGGTACCTCTACCTACTACATACAATAAAAACTACGATTAGATAGAACTTTGTTAGAAAAAATACAATTACACATATGCTACGATATACGAGTATGGTATGTTTGTTGATACGGGGCTACTATTTCCTAATCGTTGATCTTTGTCGGATTGAATACAAATAAGTGAGATGGTGCGAAATCAGCCAAATTTTAATTTTTAGGGTTCCGTAGCCAAATGGCAAAAAACGGAACCCTTATAGATTCGTCATGTCTGTCTGTCTGTCGTATGTCACAGCCACTTTTTTCCGAAACTATAAGAACTATACTGTTGAAACTTGGTAAGTAGGTGTATTTTGTGAACCGCATTAAGATTTTCACATAAAAATAGAAAAAAAAAACTATAAATTTTAGCGTTCCCCATAATTAGAACTGAAAAAAAAAATCATTAAACCAATACGTGTGGGGTACATAGGTACCCCACACGTATTGGTTTAATGAATTTTTTGGTTTTTTTTTATCTATAGAGATAGGTCTTTAAAAATGATATTGAGGTTGAGTGAGGTTTCTAATATCATTTTTTTCTAAACTGAATATTTTACGCGAGAGACACTTTCAAAGTGGTAAAAAGTGTCCCCCCCCTGTAACTTCTAAAATAAGAGAATGATGAAACTAAAAAAACTAAATGATACGTCATAAACCGTAAACCGCCATTTACCCTTCGTGCGCGAGTACGACTCGCACTTGTTCCTATTACCTTTGTCGTATTGAATACAAATTAGTGAGATGCGAGATGGTGCGAAATCAGCCGATTTTGACTTTTTTTCAGTTTTTAGTGTTCCGAGGCCTCTATTATTTTTTTCGATTACCCAAATTGGGTACTCCAAGTAATAATAGTGTTATGTAAACATATTTTTTAATCTAAGCGATTTTAAGTGGTGTATTTTTAATAAAGTCGAATCGTCCAAAATTTTTCGATTTGGAACTCACTTAATCTTCATCACTTCACTACATAGTATAAAACAAAGTCGCTTTCTCTGTCCCTATATCCTTATGTATGCTTAAATCTTTAAAACTACGCAACGGATTTTGATGCGGTTTTTTTAAATAGATAGAGTGATTCAAGAGGAAGGTTTATATGTATAATACATGCACAATATAGCCGTGCGAAGCCGGAGCGGGTCGCTAGTATAAAATAAAAAGGAAAGATTGTTTTTTTGTGTTTGTAACCAATAGGCTCTACAAAGACCGATTCTAATCAAACTTGGTTCATTGATTAATTGGGAGTAACAGAGGCTACTATTTATTCCGATATTTCTACGGAATCGGACATACACAAGTCAAACCGCAGGAGGCTACTAGTCTAGACTATACTTCATCAATACATAGTATAAAACAAAGTCGCTTTCTCTGTCCCTATGTCCCTATTTCCCTTTGTATGCTTAAATCTTTATAACTACGCAACGGATTTTGATGCGGTTTTTTTAATAGATAAAGTGCCGGGGCGGGTCGCTAGTAATATTATAAAGCTAAAGAGTTTGTTTGTTTGTTTGTTTGAACGCGCTAATCTCAGGAACTACTGGTTCGAATAGAAACGAACCTGCACCATCCACCGAGAAATGTCGCTGTTAACACTGTTGTAGAAGTGAGTATCGTAGTTCGGCCGTTTGCACAGAGATGGCGCTGTTTTCAATATTGCATAGTAGTAGAAGCACAATAACTGTTAAAATCTCATCTGTCAAAATCTCATCTGTCGCGAGAACGGCTGAAAATGCTCACCCACAAAAGTGCCCAACGCGCCATAAGAAGTTTTCACTTCAAAAATATTTTTCTGTTGGATAGTCCATTTGTCGAGGAAGGCTTAAGACTATATAACATCACGCTGCGACCAATAGGAGCGAAGAACCAGTAGGAAATGTGAAAAAAAAACGGGGAAAATTATTCATCTTTGAGGGCTTCCGTTGTTTGTTTGAAAGCGCTAATCTCAAGAACTACTGGTTCGAATTGAAAAATAAAGACTACCTTTTATCTCGATATTCCCACGGGATCGGGACTTACGCGGGTGAAACCGCGGGGCGCTGCTACTCATAAATAGGCAGTTGAATGCGAATTTTGCTTTTTATTTTAAAGCTTTTTTCGGGGTTATTGTCCTCCGATTGGTACACCGATTGAAGAATATTGTAGATAATTGAACCCTACTTGAGTGGCTTCAATCGCTTGAAGAAATATAATGACATTTTATCAGGCAAATCGAGTTGTGGCTCCTTTTTTTCTAGTGGCTACTTTGTCTGAGTAGCCACCACTTTGTCGACCTTCTCTACCTACCATTCATTGTACACAATTTATGCAATAAACATTCTTATTCTCAATTATTCAAAAATATATAATAAATAAATAAATAAATATTGCAGGACAATCCACACATCGCCATCTAGCCCCAAGCTAAGTAACTAGACTTGAGTTATGGGTGCTAGACAACGGATTTACTACTTATATACTTTTCTTTTGTAAATATATACTTATAATACATAGAAACAACCAGACCACAGACAAATATCTAAGCATAAATACATGTCTGAGGCGGGAATCGAACCCGCAACCCTGTGTTTGGCAGACCGGCATTGTGACCATTGTGCCAACTGGGTCGTCGATTATATAATAATAATATATATTTACTAGCAGCGCTCCGCGGTTTCACCGTAACTCCCGATCCCGTGGGAATATCGGGATAAAAAGCCTTATAAATGGACTATCCAACACAAAAATAATTATTCAATTCGAACCAGTAGTTCCTGAGATTAGCGCGTTCAAACAAACAAACAAACTCTTCAGCTTTATAATATAAGTATAGATTACTATTAGTATAGATTTAAAGCAAGTACCTACCATAGTAGGTACCTACCTACTATATTTTAAATGAAATAACTTTTGCTTTACATTTAAAAGTCCAGCACTACCCTCTCAGCTTAGTCGACCACGTTCAAAGGAGAGATATTGTCAATGCGTCTGGCGTCAACTAAGCCACGGGTTTTATCACGATGTTTTCTTGTTGGAGCGGTGTTGACCTGGTGGAAGACTTGGGTTTGAACCGCGGCCAAGTACTAAAGGATTTTTCTTAGGAAAAAGTATTTGCGCTAATTAAAATTGATCCAACGGTGAAAGAAAACATCGCGATGAAACAGTCGACTAAGCCGAAAGGGTCTGAACTAGGCCTCTCAGCCTATAAGACTCGTAATAAATTCCTTTGTCCATTACAAAAACAATAGAATAGAGTTAATTCCCACAGTACTAACTATTACCTATGAGGTAATCTAAACAATATTATAAAGCTGTAGAGTTTGTTTGTTTGAACGCGCTAATCTCAGGAACTACTAGTTCGAATTCACAAATTATTTTTGTGTTGGATAGTCCATTTATCGAGGAAGGCTATAGGCTACTTTTTATCCCGATATTCCCATGGGATCGGGAGTTACACGGGTGAAACCGCGGAGCGCTGCTAGTATATAATATAAGAAAGCTGAAGAGTTTGTTTGTTTGAACGCGCTAATCTCAGGAACTACTAGTCCGAATTGAAAAATTATTTTTGTATTGGATAGTCCATTTATCCAGGAAGGCTATAGGCTACTTTTTATTTTGACATTCCCATTGGATCGGGAGTTACACGGGCGAAACCGCGGAGCGCTGCTAGTATATAATATAAGAAAGCTGAAGAGTTTTTTTGTTAGAACGCGCTAATCTCAGGAACTACTGGTCCGAATAAAAAAAATATTTTTGTGTTGGATAGTCCATTTATCGAGGAAGGCTATAGGCTACTTTTGGAACGAAAGTTCCTTATCGCGCGTTGTGAAAGGAGGCTAGACGGAAAAAATTAAGACCTAAAGTTGTAACGACACTTTTTGCATAGAAAGCAAGCCAGTTATTTTCGTTTCCTCTTTCTATTTCGCATTGAACAGCGTGGTGTCGCGACGATTATTTGCAAAAAAAAAATATTACAATTCCTTCACTAATTAATCGAAAGGAACTTCGTTCCATCCGGGTGTCCCTTGACACCTCTCAAGTTTTTTTTATTTTGATATTTCCACGGGATCGGGAGTAACGCGGGTGAAACCGCATAGCGCAGCTAGTCTATGGTAAAGTTAAACGTGCGCGCGCGCAACCTGATTGCGATTCTCAATCCGGTTTATTAACAATCGTTATTTTGGCATCAAATTTGAAGGGGATTTACCTGTGGACTTTTTATAACGGATTGTGTCATTTAACGGAAATACCTGCGTAAGTATTTCTAGGTTCTAAATTCGTGTTTTAACGTAGGGTTTATATTCAGTTGTTCTAGACGTGTACGCGAACGAATTTTGTTCTAAGACTTTTTAAAAATTTCAACCTTTTTTTTTAAATTTTGAGGTAACGTTTATTGGATAACAGCTTTTTTCTATAGTATTAATATTATTAAGAGGACATTTTTTTTGTTTTGCTCCGAAACTACTGGACCGATTTTGATGAAACTTAGTATGAGGATACATTGATTAATTGGGAATAACATAGGTTTTTTATCCCGATATTCCCACGGGATCGGGAGTTACGCGGGTGAAACCGCGGAGCGCTGCTAGTTAGAGATAAAGACAATGTTTGAAATATAGTCTAAACTGAATAAATAATAGTGTCTATCTGTCTGTCTGTCACATCTAATGAACCGTGATAACTAGACAGTTGAAATTTTCAGTTGATGTAGGTATTTCTATTGCCGTGCTACGGAACCCCTTCGTGCGCGAGTCCGACTCCCACTTGGCCGGTTTTTTTTTACTAAATTATACATCCGGGAGGCATTTTTAACTGTTTATAATCTACTTTCTTTTAGCCAAGGACGTTTAGGTGTCCTTTCCATTTCAAGACTAGTTTTTTAGGAATTTCGCAAACAAAATAAATTATTTCTTTTGCAAAACGAACCAATAAGTACTTCCGCAAGGTAAACCTTCATGATATCTTGTTTTTTTAATTTAAAAGTGGCAACAACTTTTGAATATTCGAACTTTATTTCGTAAATGAGGTTATGTTAAAACGAAAATCAGCTGTTTTTTGGTGTTAGAAGTCATTGACCTTAGGGTTTTATTTGTTTATTTAGGTAGGACTAAGTACTATTTTAAACATTGATTTAATTGCGAAAAAACGTTTGTTTTTCCAATAAACTTTATCTAATAATTTTCGTAGAAAAATCAGAAGAAAATTAAATAAGTACTTACATATTTAATTTATAATGAATTAATTACATGAAAAAAAAACAAGTTTAAAATCGAACATAATTTAGATGAGAAAAGAACTATTTTTTTGTATGAATAAGTACGCGGTCTAGAAGCCTCTCAAAAAGTCATCTCTAAAGTCCAAACGGGTTTTAAAAATAATTAAATCGAGTTTCGATTTTGCAAAATGTTATACCAAATAACTTGACTCCAACAAGGAAAATACACATCTAAACTTCGACCACGTTAATTTTTCATTTATTAATGGCGCTAGGTGTCTTAGAAAATGTATGAAAACTACATGGTTTCATCACAAAACCGTCTGCACAGATAAATTTGTCGTTATAATTTCTGATCTCGTATTATCTTTTTGTACGAAAGTGGGTGAGTTTAGACGTAGATTAAGAATTATTTTGAAAATAAGTCACACAGGTGGCGTTGAAATAAAAAATTAGAGAGGTTAAAGGTTTTTTATTATTAAAAGCGAATTTTCCCGATTTAAAATTTATATTTAACCCATAAAAATGTTTGGAACTTAAGCTAAATATTATGCTATAAAACCAGTCGTTTTGGAGATTCATAAATGGGAACATTTGAGTGCACAAATAAACGACATGATTAGCAGTCGTACATACATATATACCATTCTTAATAATATGGTTGATTGAAATCAAGTTATTAAAAAATTAAGAGGATATTTACCGCAATAGGTACCTGTGGCAATACGATGATTCATTTCGTAAACAAGATATTTTTTTAAATCTCAAAAAATGCGCTTTAAAATTTATGTAACAAGAGAATAGATAGGCACTCTTTGGAGAGCGGGGTGCGTTACCACTGAGGAGCTACGAACCCTCGGTGTTGGCCTAGTCTTTCAAATCTACATTTTAGTCAGATATTTTGGCTTTCTAGTTATGAAAGGTATTGACTTTCACTCCGAAGGTCATGGGTTCGAATCCCGGCCGGTCGTGCACCAATTGTTTTTTTTTATTGACTTTTGTGTTGACCTGAAAATTATACTGGAGTATTTTCCATTTCAGATTTATTTTTCACTAGCCACCCGCCCCGGCTTCGCACGGCTATATTATGCATGTATTATACATATAAACCGAATCACTCTATCTATTAAACAAACCGCATCAAAATCCGTGGCGTATTTTTAAAGATTTAAGCATACATAGGGATATAGGGACAGAGAAAGCGACTTTGTTTTATACTATGTAGTGATTGTTTTTCTCGACCGATATTAATTTATGAATGATTGTCTCAAAAATAAATGTTTGGAAAGGTGCGTTCAATACCTACAAGTACAAAATATAGTTGTCTATCAGAAGAATGAGATAAAACTGTAAAATCGGCGCAAGCGCGAGGCGACGGAGTTTTCGCGCTAAATTTTAAGGCCACGCCTGTTAAGTGTTAGTGGTTAATAACAGTGCTCACTTACCTCTTCAGGTTTTTTGTTAGAGTTAGAAGACGAACTACTTGGTAAAGTGAACGTAATCTGACCACCGCTGAAGTAGTCGCTACTGTGCGGCGCATCGCGGTCATCGCCGTTACTGTTGACAACAATAACAACTGTTAACAATAACAATAATAATTGTTAACATAATGTTCCACTGCCGTCTTTCTGCATTCACTCGCGTCCCTTGAAGGCAGCCGTATACTAGTCCCTAACTACTACCCCTGGTGGGGAAGAATGGATTTTATTCCACCTATCTCTACTGGGAGAGATACTTGGAAATTAACTTCCACTTGGTGGTTTTTGTTGACAAGTAGGTACAATTCAGTTTATAAGTAGTTTAATGAGGGTCTTTGAGTCACGAGCGTATAGTTATCTTCTAGGAAAGCGTGCTACATGTTAGACCGCATCGTCACTTACCATTGTGTGAGATAGTGGTCAAACGCTGAGTTATTATATAAAAAATAAAAGCGTATTAAAATAAGATAATATTCAACTGTTCTTTTTTACTAGTAAGTTACTGAAGGCCTTTATTAGTTACCGAACTCACCATAATGTCATCGAACTCATCATTTTCGGCACATCTCGCTAAGGACGCATAGTTACTTATTCGAACGTATTACGCCTAATAGAACTTAACTGTTGAGCTCACCTTACTTGTTCGTGTTTAGTTCCGTAACTCACTTCGTTGGTAAGTTTACACTTAACTACTGGCTACCCATTCATCATCGAACTCACCCTAAGTTTTTGAACTCACCTTACGCTATCATTGTTAAGGCGAGGTAGTGGTGCGTCGGGTGGTAGTTGTTGAACTCACCATTAGTTACCGAATTCACATTAAGTCATTGAACTCACCTTACGTTATAGCTGTCTAAGTTAGATGTATCCGAACGCGTGCGGTATTTAGTGGTGCGTCGCGTGGTGGTAGTTGTTGAACTCACCATTAGTTACCGAATTCACACCAAGTCATTGAACTCACCTTACGTTATGGCTGTCTAAGTTAGATGTATCCGAACGCGTGCGGTATTTAGTGGTGCGTCGCGTGGTGGTAGTTGTTGAACTCACCATTAGTTACCGAACTCACCCTAAGTCGTTGAACTCACCTTACGTTATGGCTGTCTAAGTTAGATGTATCCGAACGCGTGCGGTATTTAGTGGTGCGTCGCGTGGTGGTAGTTGTTGAACTCACCATTAGTTACCGAACTCACCCTAAGTCGTTGAACTCACCTTACGTTATCGTTGTCAAAGTCGGGTATGTCGGGGCGTTGCTGGCGGCGTGTCGTGGTGCGCCTGGGAGGAGTTGTTGTGAAATCATAATTGTTATTATTATTGTTGTTGTTGTTATTGTTGTAGGTAGGCCGTTGCTGAGTTTGAGTGCCTTTGTTCACGTTTTGTGAGGAAGATCCACCGCCATCACTGTAGAAATAATAAATCGTAATTTAAGTGACATTAAAGGAGGTATCTAGTATCTACGAGATATCATTAAGAGGAAAGGGTACCGGCGCTCTCTTCATACAAACGTAGTCGACTGTTTCCTACCTGGATAATGACACTAGCACAAATATTTTTGTTGCATAAAACCTATAACTGCCATGACTATATGCCCCTATGTCTTCTTTTTTTTCAATTTCTAATTATCATAGAAATTAAGATTAAAAAAACAAAAAAAAACAAAACATAGGGGCATGGTCAGGGCAGTGTTAAGTTTTATGATACTAAAATATTTGCTCTAGTGTCATTATCCAGGGAGGAAACAGTCGACTACGTTTGTATGGAGAGAGCGCAGGTACCCGAAATTTCTCCCCCGTGGGTTCCCTTGCCTTGTCGTGGCGGGGCTAAGTAACCGTGGCCTTGCCAACCACGGTAAAGCCAAGAGGAACCCAGGGCCAAGCCAGGCTGGAGGAGCTGGCTAGCCCGAGGGGGACCGCTCCACCGACTTCCCCGCAAAGTCCGGTGTGAGCGGTACGAGAGGTAGGTTGCAGTGCTGTATGGGCGGTACTGCGACTGAGGCGGGTTGCGGTGTAGTATGGGCTGCACCGCAACTGAGGACTAGGGGCCACGGCGGGAGAGGGTTGCCGGTATTGCGGTGAGCCGTTTCCCCTACCTTCCGTGGCCCTGACGGGGCCGCCACCGTTAGATGGCGGATGCGGTGGGGTTGCAGAGGAAGAGGACTGTCGGTGTGTCGTTGCCGCTATCCCTATCCTCTGCGACCGGAGTGGCTGGCGATGGGGCTACGTATCTGACCCTTCGCAGGGGACCCCGGGCGTCCAGACATGGGGCTGTCTGGCGTCCAACCACTTGGTCCCCAAGAAGGAGCTCTGGTGCGTCGCAACAAGGGGGGAGGGGGGAAAGCCCACAAAGAGGAGGGTCCTCACGGACAAATGCCGTCGGGGCTGCTGTTGCATGCGAAAGCTATCTCGGTAGCCCTGACCATAAGCATCGAGACGGAGCACCCTGGGGTTTTAGTCGGTTGGAGCCCGACATAACCACTTCGTTGGCCCCAACAATGGAGTGGTACACGACCGGGTTTACCCAGGCAAAAAATAAATAAGGGTACCCGAAATTTGAATGTTTTGTTACTCCTGCGGGAAAAAACTGAATGTAGGTATGTAGTTGGATATTTGACTTCCAACGTAACTTTCGTTTTTAGGGTTCCGTACTGAAAAAGGTAAAAAAAGGAACCCTTATAAGATCACTTTTTTTATTATTTCCCCATAAGTGTCACCACGAGTCTTATGTTTTAATAATTTCCTGTAAATCACACCACACAGGTAAACACGAGTAACAAAAATTACTCGTAGTTACACTGGTGAAGTAAAAGGTGACCAAGAGTCCGCAGTGGACTTAACATAATATAGGACGCAAACTTTGATCGATTGTCCCCTTTTAAAAAATAATAAGTAGGTATGTAAATGCAATCTATAATTTATCTACCTATCTAGGTAGACAATTAATTGGACAAAAACAAGGAAGTGATTTGCAAGTTCACAATTTCTACAATCCGGTCAAAACAAAATAACTCTAGTAAACCAGTTTTAAATTTCAAAATGGACTTTGTCCCGGACATAATTAACTTGATTTGGACTGTGGAACTTTCTTCTATCAAGGACGACTAGGTCGCTTAACCAACGACCTTGCTACACAGCTTATTAAATAGTTACTACCGGCACTGGTTGCCTTCGTTGGTGAAAATTGTTGATTGTTACGAATGTGTTTTGTTTTTCTTAAAGTGCTGAGATGGAATTGTAGGTCTGATTTTTACCGACGTTTTGTGTGACTTTGAGCCAAAAATTCCCTATAGTTTTGAAGCTATCCTAAAATTAAGAATCAAAACTAGTATTACTTTGAAATGACAAGGAATTTTTGTCTCAAATTACCCTAAAATATCGGTAAAGATCTCATCTACAATTCCATCTCGGCACTTTTGAGAAAAACAAAACACATTCGTTACAATCAACAATGTTAGTTGTAAGCGACGGGTATTTCTGGCGCGTTGCCTTTATAGATAGGTATATATTTAATCAAAAAAATATCTTACATAGTAAACTAGGAACTAAATATACAAGAAAACAATAAAAAGCACATATGCCTGAACTAGGAGATTCCTGTATCTCAGGCGAAAAAGTTTAAGTCATCAAATTAATTAAATTCCTAAATACTAGCAAAAATATTTGTATTTCCTATATTTACTTAATCGAATATATCTTAGTTTGGCAGCATATAGCCGTAACATTTCTATTAATGGTATGACAAAAAAAACACTATTTTTCATCGTTTTTCTTATCACTTCACTACATAGTATAAAACAAAGTCGCTTTCTCTGTCCCTATATCCCTTTGTATGCTTAAATCTTTAAAACTACGCAACAGATTTTGATGCGGTTTTTTTTAAATAGATAGAGTGATTCAAGAGGAAGGTTTATATGTATAATACATGCATAATGTATTCGTGCGAAGCCGGGGCGGGTCGTTAGTGACGTTATAAAGTAAAATTATCGTCCTTAAGAGGAAAGGGTACCGGATGCTCTTTCCATACAAACTATTACAAACGTTGTCGACTGTTTTCTCCCTGGATAATGACACTAGAGCAAATATTTTTGGTGCATAAAACTTATAATTGCCATGACCATGCCCGTATTTTTGGATTTTTTAAATTTTTTAACTTTTAATTTCTATGATAATTAGAAAATGAAAAAAAACCAAAACATAGGGGCATAGTCATGGCAGTTATAGATTTTATGGCACAAAAATATTTGTGCTAGTGTCATTATCCAGGGAGGAAACAGTCGACTACGTTTGTATGGAGAACGCGCAGGTACCCTTTCACCTTAAACCAACTTTACAGACAAATGTTTTTTTTTTAAATTATTAAGTTAAATATCACATGACATTTATAAATTATTAGCATATTACATAATATCTACATGTCTTAAATAAAATAAATTTATTGTTTAAAACTAGTATTTTAATAAATGAACTTTGTCCCGGACATTCCCCACATACTAACTAACTTGATAATATTACCTACTAGCAGCGCTGCGTGGTTTTACTCTTCCGATCTTGTGCAAATATTATGGTTTAAAAGTAGCCTATGTTACTCCCAATGAATTAATGTATCCTCATTTGACGACCCATTTGGCACAATGGTCACCATGCCGGACTGCCAAACACAGGTTTGCAGTTTCGATTCCCGCCTCAAACATGTATTCATGCTTAAATATTTGTCTGTGGTCTGGTTGTTTCTATGTATTATATATATATTTACAAAAAAAAAGTATTTAGTATATCCGTTGTCTAGCACCCATAACACAAGTCTAGTTACTAAGCTTGGGACTAGATGTGTGAAATATCCTGCAATATTTATTTATTTATTTTATTTATTTCTAGTGGTATCTTTATCTCTTTTCCAAATAATCCCTTCACGCAAAAACTACTAAACCGATTGGAATAAAACTCGGCATGTAGATAGCTGGAGACCTGGCATAACACATAGGCTTCTTTTTATCCCGATATTCCCACAGAATTGGGACTTACGCGGGTGAAACGCGGGGCGTAGCTAGTATATAGATTTTTCTGTAGATGAACTGTGAACTTTCTTTTATGAAGGACGACTAGTTTATTCTAAAGTTAATGCAGAAAAACGTCAAATATTAAAGGTTACTGGGTATTTTGTGGTTTGTGATAAAAACAGGAAAATCTGAGTAAAGCGTCTAGGTTTTATTATTATCTATTATATCTACATTTCTTCACTATCACTGTTTTGTATAAAACATAGTCGTTTCCCGCTGTCTGTCCCTTTGTGTGCTTAGATCTTTAAAACTACGCAACGGATTTTAATGCGGTTTTTTTAATAGATAGAGTGATTCAAGAGGAAGGGTTTAGTATACAAAAGAAAACAACCACGCACACGAAGTCGCGGCTAACGGCTATTTATAATCACTACATAGTATAAAATAAGTTAGTTTTCGCCGTCCCTATGTCCATATGATGGTTAGATCTTTAAAACTACGCACTTCAATATTTGTTGGAAAATAATGAGTTAATTAGGTAGTTAGGCTTCGGGATGTTCGTGTTATTCTTTACGTCAAAATTCAACAAGTAGAAACTAAATAAACGAAAAACTGCGACGCATGCGCTACCAGAATGCGTTCTGTGTCTACTACGAGTATTTATCCTGATTTCATCAACACTACGAGTGTATAGTATATTAAGCTTAATAAATAAGCTTAGTTTATGCGTCATTACAGTAAAAAGGCTTTGTTGCAATAGTTAGGTTAACTTCGGTTCCTGGACTACTGAAATCAGTTCACTGTTGATACTCTTTACTTGCAGTAGTTCGGTTGTTAATTAGGTTACTAAAGTACTGAGACTTCTCAGAAGCATTTGGTTTGAACAAGAACCAAACGATAAAATGTGTAGTTATGTAATTTGCTATATAAATTGCTAATTTGCTTACAAAGTAACCTACCAATCATATATGATGATTCCTGCATTTTTGTTGTAAACATAATAATTAAACCAATTTAGGTTGAACTTTATTAGGTACTTTTTTTAGCGTTTCGTACCCGGTAGTCTTAATAATAAGACTTCGCTGTCCGTCCGTCCGTCTATCCGTCCGTCCGTATGTCTGTCTGTCACCAGGCTGTATCTTCATGAACCATGATAGCTAGAGAGTTAAAATTTACACAGATGTTGTATTTCTGTTGTAACAACAAATACTAAAGAAAGAAAGAAAGAAAGAAAGAAAGAAAGAAAGAAAGAAAACGTTTATTTGGACAAGCACACGACATAAGACAATCAGAAAAGTAGTAACAAACATAAAAGCACTAGAACAAAAGTTTAAAATAAAATAAAAAATAATAATAAAAACAAAAAAATTAATAGTAAAAAAGAAATATACAAAGAAGAAAACAGATGAGTGTGTTTTTTTTTATAATATTACTAAGAGCGGCATAAATGACATTGTGCTTAAACAAGTTTAGCTAAATTCTAGCCTCAGAATTTGTATTCTGAGATTCTAGCTAAATGCATTTAACTCCGTCACGAAAAAAGGGACCTTTACAACCCTTTCAGCTTACTCGACCGTTTCTAAACGAAAGAACGCGTCAATACTTCTGGAGTTAAATAAGCCGCGGGTTTCATCACTTTCTTCACCGTAAGAGCAATGTCAATTAGCACACATAAATTTTCTTAAAAATTTTTTATCGGTGCACAGCCGGAAAATGAACAAAAAAATAAACAACTGAGTTGTTGTTCAGATTGAAAATAAAGCAATGATTTATCTATTAATGACCTATTTTAAGTAGTTTCCCTATTTATACGAAATATTTAGATTTTATTAACCCGCGACGCAAAATGATGGGGTGTTAAGAGGAAAGGGTACCGACGTTCTCTCCATACAAACGTAGTAGACTATTTCCTTCCTGGATAATGACACTATAGCACTATAGCAAATATTTTTGTTGCATAAAACTTATAACTGTCATGGCCTTGCCCCTATGTTTTTATTTTTTTGTTTTTTAAATCTTAATTTCTATGATAATTAGAAAATGAAAAAACCAAGACATAGGGGCATAGTCATATTAGTCATAGCAGTTATAATAGGTGTTATGCAACAAAAATATTTGTGCTAGTGTCATTATCCAGGGAGGAAACAGTCGACTACGTTTGTATGAAGAGAGCGCCGGTACCATTTCACCTTAAGGCTGCTTATGCTGCCAAACGCAACGCGCCAGAAATACCCGTCGCTTACAACTAGTATTGTGAATGTGTTTTGTTTTTCTCAAATGTGCTGAGATAGAATTGTAGGTGAAATTTTTACCGATATTTTGGGGTAATTTTGAGGCGAAAATTCTTTGTCGTTTCAAAGCTAGACTAGTTTTAATTCTTAATTTTAGGATAGCTTCAAAACTATAGGAAATGTTTGGCTCAAAATCACACCAAAATGTCGGTAAAAATCTCACCTACAATTCCATCTCAGCACTTTTAAGAAAAACAAAACACATTCGTAACAATCAACAATTTTCGCCAACAATGGCGTCCGGTGCCAATAGTAACTATTTAGTATACTGTGTACCAAGGTCGTTGGCGTATGGACCCCCCTTAATGGGGTGTA
This sequence comes from Idaea aversata, assembly GCA_907269075.1. Classification (NCBI taxonomy): domain Eukaryota; kingdom Metazoa; phylum Arthropoda; class Insecta; order Lepidoptera; family Geometridae; genus Idaea; species Idaea aversata. The sequence continues at coordinate 10,687,903 of OU026104.1, read as the reverse complement.
TAAGTTTGTTACATTTTTTTCATAGGAAAAATCTAAGGTACACGCAAAGTAGGTAATAATGATACCTCTTCAATAAGCTAATTATTTTATTAAATACCGCATTTATCTGGTCTGGTTTCTTCACGGTTCCCAAACGATATTTTAATTACAAAATTAATTATAAACACAGCGATTTTATCTTTTGTCTAATAGGTTTTTCTTAACGTCAACTTTCCTATTGGAATTTTTTATAAATATTTTCTTTATCTTTTGGAGGTTTTTGTGTATTTATCAAACACATTAGTGTTTTTTCTGTTATTAATTATTTTTTGGAATTTTTTATCGGTAATGGAAAATTGTGACATTGGTTGGTAAAGGGATTCGTCCGACCAGGATGTAAAGAAAACATAGCTAAAATGCCACATTCGACTAAAAGAATATTAAGTTAATTGTTAATTACCAAACTGAGATAAGATTATAATGGATATGATACGCTACAGTGGGTTTTAGAATTAACTGTAATAATTAATTAAATTGTGTCACTAGGAGTTAAAACATAAGATTTCGAAGCCTATGAATACTCGAGCCGGTGATTACGAAAAATCTGCCACTTTCGGCACGCACGCTGCAGATTTGAAATTTTTTATTGGATACGAAAGCTTTATTAATTATTATTCCAAATGATGAATAAAAATATCTTATAAGCCGCTAATGAATTAATCTGTCATTTCCACGACTATATTCCTTTTACGGAACTGCTTGTGCATGCATCCAGATCTAAACATCCAGTTTATTTAAAATTACTTTTTTTATTATAGGTACCTTCGTTAATACGACACAATAGCAACTAGACAGATTTGCAACTGGATAGTTAAGCAACTGGACAGAGTACAGTCGACTCTAACTATAAACACTGTGTTACGTGGCTACTCGGATGAAAAACATATGATTTACCCCCTAATGACACAATGTAGGTAGGTACTGTATTTACACGCATGATAAAAGTCCTTGGTTTATATACCTACTAAGTATATAATCTAAATATGAGACTAGCTGCGCTACGCAGTTTCACCCGTGTAAGTCCCGATCCCGTGGGAATATCAAAATGAAAAGTCCTATAGCCTTCTTCGATAAATGGACTATCCAACACAAAAATATTTTTTAATTCGAACTAGTAGTTCCAAAAATTAACGCGTTCAAACAAATAAACAAACTCTTCAGCCTTATAACCTAACTAGCTGCGCTCCGCGGTTTCACCCGCGTAACTCCCGATCCCGTGGGAATATCGGGATAAAAAGTAGCCTATAACCTTGCTCGATAAATGGACTATCCAACACAAAAAGAATTTTTCAATTCGAACCAGCAGTTCCTGAGATTAGCGCGTTCAAACAAACAAACAAACTCTTCAGCTTTATAATATTAAGTATAGATATATATAAATTACGTGTCACATTGTTTGTGCGCGATGGACTCCTAAACTACCTACTTAAGCGATTTTAATCAAATTTGCACACCGTGTGCAGTTTGATCTAACTTGAAAGATAGGATAGCTTACATCTTTATTTATCCCGATATTCCGATGGGATCGGGAGTTACGCGGGTGAAACCGTATTAGTTTAGATAACAATTTATAAGCAAGTACGTATCTATGACATAAGGAATACTATGAAATGATTGTGTATCTGAGTAAAGGAGTTATTTACATAAATTACCATCGAGATGTAGATACCTATACATTTACCTACCGTCTGAGCCTGTGATTTGTTTTTATTATTGTGGGTGTTGACAAAGAAATGTTGAATAGTTTTTTTACCTAATTTTTCGTTGAGACACGCAAAACCTGAAGCATAATTTTTTTTACGTATAACTAGCTTTTGCCCGCGACTTCGTACGCATAGAAGTAGAAAGAATGTTAATTTGAAGTAGATTGAATTAAAGAATCACGTTGTCCCATACAAATTTTCCCCCCTTTTCTATTAGGGGTAGAATTTCGGAAAATCCTTTCTTATCGGATACCTACATCATACAAAGAACACACTCTCCAAGTTTCAGGTCTCTACAATCAGCGGTTTAGGCTGTGCGTTGATCTGTCAGTCAGTCAGTCAGCATTTAATATGTATAGATACGTATATTTGATTAGATAATATACGTCTACCTTCCTGGGTGCAATGTTGCATGGAAAATTGTTTTTGAGTGTTCTTTGTAGCTTTTGTTGGTGAGGTTTTGTAGTGATTTTATCTTGTGTGAATGAAAACTAAACCAGTATAAATAGTATTTATTTTTCCTTTACTATACCTACAGGAAATTACTTCGAAACGTAATTAAAGTCTAAAAAAAGGTGTTACCAAGCTTTTCCCTGTATTATGTTATAAGTGTTTTAAAGAATAAAAATGTTTGTCTTTAAAAACACCAATACAGTCTTTTTTGACTTAAATCATCAAAGATTTCAACTACTGATAGAACCACATAGAATCACAGAGCGATCTATGGAAAAGGCCCCAGACATTAAGCCCAGTCTGGGCTTCAAGAATAAAACCTCTTTTTTGCAGTTGGTATAAAGTTATTTTCGTATACTTACGTATAGTAGAATATATTCTACGTTTAATCTATCAAAACAGGAGGTTTGCGGTTGCCACATTATTAAAATTTTATATAATTGGCGTTTACGAGATTCTACCGTGAAGATTATTCTCGAAAAAAAACTTAATGGTTACCTAAACCAATCTATATTTGTATTTTATGAAGACAACTCGTGTATATTTAATGACTACGACTTTTATTTTAAGCGACGACGGCAAGTTTATTTTAGTTCTAATTACCTTGGTTACCTTAATTACCTTGGAATATCGGGATTAAAGCATTCTATATTTTATACTAGACTATCCCTGTGCAAATTTGTATTCAAATCGGTCGAGCCATTTGTCGGTGGAGCCTTTCACAGTTATGATAATAGTTGAAATGGGATTTATTGGAATTTAAAAGAGAGCCGGATTTTTTTTCAGTTTGTTGGGAAGGTTAATTACTTATTTCATTATTTCTTCGTCAGTATAACGAAACAACTAGTATGTGTTACTCGGGTGAAAAAGTGTTTTACCCCCTAATGACACAATGTATTTAGACGCATGATAATATTTATTGATTGAAGATTTGGGTGAAATATTTTGTAATGAAAAGACTCCGTTACTACTAGGCAGGTTTTAATGAAAATTGTCATAAGGATATTAAATAAAATAGGCTACTTACTTTTAATTACGATACTAGCTTTTACTCGCGATTTCGTCAGCGTAGAGGTAAATTTTTCCCAAATTCTTGTTTAGCGGATGTCTACATTAAAATATGTATGCCTTTTAGCCGATCTATCCATAGACTTAAAATGAAAGGGTACCGGGGGCTCTTTCCATACAAACTATTACAAACGTAGTCGACTGTTTTCTCCTTGGATAATGACACTAGAGCAAATATTTTTGGTGCTTAAAACTTATAACTGCCATGACCATGACCATATTTTGTGTTTTTATTAATTTTTTAAATCTTAATGTCTATAATAATTAGAAAATGAAAAAAAAAACAAAACATAGGGGTATAGTCACGGCAGTTATAGATTTTTTATTATATTATTATTTTATATTTATAGACAACCCATTTGCGACATAATAATTGACCTATTTAATCTATAGGTACTATAATATTATAAAGCTGAAAAGTTTGTTTGTTTGAACGCGCTAATCTCAGGAACTATACTGGTTCGAATTGAAAAAATATTTTTGTGTTTTTACTCCATTTATCGAGAAAGGCTTTAAGTTATATAAAATCACGCTGCAACCAATAGGAGCGAAGAATCAGTGGAAAATGTGGAAAAAACGGGGAAAATTATTCATCTTTGAGGGCTTCCGTTTTTTGTTTAAACGCGCTGATCTCAGGAACTGCTAGATCGAATTGAAAAATATAGGCTACCTTTTATCCCATTAATCCCACGGGATCGGGATTACGCGGGTGAAACCGCGGGGCGCAGCTAGTCACTACATAGTATAAAATAAAGTCACTTTTCGCCGTCCCATGTCCCTATGTATGCTTAAATCTTTAAAACTACGCAACGAATTTTGATGCGGTTTTTTTTAAAAGATAGAGTGATTAAAGAGGAAGATTTTTAGATATAATACATGCATAATACAGCCGTGCGAAGCCGGAGCGGGTCACTAGTTTAATATAAAATACTTTTTATCCATTTAACAGTTCGATGAGGGTCGTTTTTAATAGGGATCCCGTACTATTAAGGGTACAGTAAGAGTTGCGGTTCCACAATATTAGTCTCGTGAGGACACATTCCAATAAGTTTGACCGCTGCTATTTGATCATTATTCAGAACCAATGAACCAAATTCTTTAGATTGAAGGTATTGGTTTAATATGGTACGGGATTTATTGGCCCTTATTGATATAGTGGTGACTATGGGGAAAATCAAACGGCGGCGGAACTACAAAGAAATCAGTTTTGCGGAAATTATTTTGTATGAATGATATGGGAAGAATTTGTTGGTATTATTTACAGAAGACAAAATATCCAAGAGTAGGTTGTTGGAGTTACGCAATTTAACTTGAACTCTCAATCAATATTATATTATTACTAGCGACCCGCTCCGGATTCGCACGGCTTTATTATGCATGTATTATACATATAAACCTTTCTCTTTAATCTATCTATTCTATTAAAAAAAACCGCATCAAAATCCGTTGCGTAGTTTTAAAGATCTAAGCATACAAAGGAAAATAGGGACATATCTAGGGACATAGGGACGGCGAAGAGTGACTTTATTTTATACTACCGCATAACCGCATCAAAATCCGTTGCGTAGTTTAAAGATCTAAGCATACATAGGGACATAGGGACGGCGAAAAGTGACTTTATTTTATACTATGTAGTGATGAATATACTTTTATAGATTTTTGTAAGCATGAAAAGCTTTTAAAATAAAACAAACAGTATTTAAATATGTCCATCTCTTTAGCCCCCAGATTCACAAACCGTCGGAGGCAACCGAAACGAAAAAAAAAACTGCTCTTTTACTCCCGCAACTTTTGACATGCCTTCCGATGCCCTATGGTGTAGAACACGTGTGCTCTATTTTAATAAGTTACCGAAATATGTATAATCATATGACATTTCCATTATCAAGTTCAACATTTTTGTAAAGCATAAATTGTGCAGTAAGGTGTACTATGATACTTCATCGTACCTTCATGATAAGGACTTTATTTGCTCATTTCAAAAATACCTTTAAGATATTTGTAATCTAGACCTTTGTGAGAATGATCACAAAAAAATCCATGAGATTCTTGTGCCATCCATGATCCATGAGAATCCGAAGGCACACATCCTAACTTAGTTTTTAAGACGATTCAATGTGATGCATGCGAATGATTCCAAATGAACAAAAACAGCCTTTGACTTTGTGCACAGAAAAAAGACTTTGTAATATTCACAATTTCATAAAATTAAAAATAAAACTTACATGCTTGATGGATTCGGCTGTTGGTTCGCACCAGGTCTAACATAAACAGGCCCGTCGGACGGCCTCTGCTGCGGCCTGCTCTGCACGGGCCTGGTCTCTGGCCTGTCTTCGGGCCTAACTGACGGTAGTGTTGAAGGCCTAGAGGTGGTAGGCCGGGATGGGCGAGTGTTCGCGTTAGTGACGATGTTGTTTGATGGCTGGGGGGTGTTCGCGTCACAGATTTGTCTGCCGTTTAGTCTGAAAGGAAATAAAGAGTTTAATAATTTTCCTTAAATCATAGCTGCTCAGTGAGTTATCCATGTAAAAGATAGATAGACCCTAAAATGGTACAATAGGACCATTTTTTTATAAGACCAATTTTTTGGTGACTATTGTATCGCTTCCAGGCAACCTTGGGATGGAAAGGTTACACTAGGAACTTTTCAAGGCATATATTCTACTATTTTAGTTACAAAAGGTCTTCGTTGGGGTATAATTTTTTGATTGTGCAAAAAACAGTGTTAGTTTGGTATTTTTCCATAAAAACCTCTGCTAGTCGAACATTTTGTTCAAACCCTTCCTAATTCGATAATTTTGTATCTAGAAATTTTTTGTGTCTCCCTTTAATTTCGACTTACCAAGGTTCCACTGTATAAGCGACTTTATATTATCTAAGTTACTATTTATTCATAATTACCTGATAGCCTTCAATCTAGGCGTCTTGTTTAGAGGGTTGTACTGCACGAAGAATCTGACAGCGAGCGCTGGACCTGGGTTGATCTTCATGTCAGTGTTCTCGATTTTGAAGTCAATGTTGTCTGTCGTTGAGACATCACCGATCCAATTCTGGAAGGAAAATATTATTATTATACCTACTTACTATCTTAACTTAATTATCTATTTAATACAAGCTTCCCACGTACGATATTTTTCTTTTCATAAGATCCTTCTCCTGGCTATAACAAACACAACAAATTAGAATGAAATTGAAATTGACTGAACCGTAACCCAGGTAACTCATTTGCTATAAGTATATTTATTGGCCTATTTAATTTGATATAAAATACATTTCATCCATTAAACAGCTCGATGAAGATTGTACTTAAAGGGATCCCGTACTACAACAAACTTACTTAAAAAGTTAGGTGAAATAGTTTTTATTATGAATTTTTTTCAATCTATTTTATAACCAAAATAGAATTTGCATAAAAATAAATAAGTGTCCGGCTGAATGTCAAGGATTTTTTGCGGTTTTTAGTTGATCAAAATATCTTGAACGACGAAGGCACATTGCTTCATAATAAATTGAAGGTACCTACAGCTAATACTTAAATTATGGTAATATTTACTAGCCATTTTCTGGGCAGAGGCGCGACAGACTGTGCGTTGAGTTGAACTATCCCCATACCACCCCCAGTTCTGATCCTAGGGGCTCGTAGCTAAACGTTGGGGCATGGTGAGATAGGACGTTGTCTTACAGTAAATAACCCCATTATATCAGCCCCGGAATCCAGCATAATGTCGAGCCAAAGCGAGTGCAAAGTGCTATCTGGTTCACTACTACCATCGCCTCGGTTCTGATCCTGACGGTGGGGCATGATGAGATAGGACACTTGGCTGTTATGCAGTGACTACTCCGTACCACCGACCCGGTTCTGACCCAGGGAGTTCGTAGCTAAAGACTAAAGACGTTGGGCATGGTGAGATGGGACGATGTTATGCGGTAACTTACCGCCAAAATATCACCCTTGGAATACAGCACAATATTGAGCCAAAGCGAGTGCAAAGTATTATCTGTGGAGAGGTTCACTACTACCATCGCCCCGGTTCTGATCCTGACGGTGGGGCGTGGTAAGATGGGACGCTAAGCTGTTATGCTGTAACTTACCCCCAAGATATCAGCTTTGGAATCCAGCACAATGTTGAGCCAAAGCGAGTGCAAAGTGCTATCTGTGGATAGGTTGACAACTCCGTACCACCGCCCAGGTTCTGATCCAGGGGGTTCGTAGCTGAAGACGTTGGGGCATGGTGAGATTGGGGTGCTTTGCTCGTGTGTCGGCAAGGCAAGGGCTAGTAGCACCGTGAAGATTATTATCTGAAAGAAGGGGTAAGGTTTAAACTACGATCCTATAAACAACCTGTGGCGCGTTGGGCAAAACACCCAGCATGTAAAGTAGATGGTTTAAGGTTTGATTCTCGCCTTTTAAAGAAATATTTGTTTCTAGTCTGATTGTTTCGACGTGTGTATAATTTTAAGTATTCTATTTGTTGTCTAGCACCCATAATACAAGCCTGCAAGTTGCTGGGGCTAGATGGCGCTGTTTACAATGCCGTGAAATATTTATTTATTTACCTGAATAACGAATTATACACTGCATGGACATGGATACTAAAAAAAAACACAAGTAAGGGCGCTACGCATCGTTATTAAAAATAAAAATATTGTAGGACATTTCATACAGCGCCATCTAGCCCCAAGCAAAGCAACTAGACTTGTGTTATGCTGGTCGGACAACGGATATACTTAAATACTTTTCTTTCGTAAATGTAACTGGCAGCGCCCCGCGGTTTCACCCGCGTAAGTCCCGATCTCGTGGGAATATTGGGATAAAAAGTAGCCTATGCTACTTTCATTTAATCAATGTATCCTCATACGAAGTCTCATCAAAATCGGTCTCGTAGTTTCGGAGCATATTCGTTTCAAACAAATTAAATCTTTCTTCTTATAATATTAGTATAGACTAGCTGCGCCCCGCGGTTTCACCCGCGTAAGTCCCGATCCCGTGGGAATATCAAATAAAAAGTAGCCTATAGCCTTCCTCGATAAACAGACTATACACCACAAAAATATTTTTTAAATTCGAATCAGTAGTTCCTGAGATTAGCGCGTTCAAACAAACAAACTCTTCAGCTTTATAATATTACTAGCTGCGCCCCGCGGTTTCACCCGCGCAAGTCCCGATCCCGTGGGAATATCAAATAAAAAGTAGCCTATAGCCTTCCTCGATATATGGACTATTCAACACAAAATGAATTTTTCAATTCGAACCAGTAGTTTCTGAGATTAGCGGGTACAAACAAACTCTTTAGCTTTATAATATTACTAGCGATCCGTCCTAGCTTCGCACGGCTATATTATGTATGTATTATACATATAAACCTTCCTCTTAAATCACTATTATAATATTTTAATTTTTTTACTATATTAATATTAAAAAAACCGCAACAAAATCCGTTGCATAGTTTTAAAGATTTAAGCATACATAGGGATATAGAGACAGAGAAAGCGACTTTGTTTTATACTATGTAGTGATAGTGATAGTGAAGTATAGATATAACCAGAAACAAATGTCTAAAGGTACCTAATTAGTTGTTTGAGGCGGGAACCGAACTAGAAACCTGCGTCACATTCTCATTAATCCAACAATTAAGGTCAAACGTTGACACGCTTGTTCCGCGGTACAATAAGATCTTAATTATCACAAACAACACATGCTCTCAGGCTATGATTATGCAATTATAGACAGTTGATTACCTACTCAGATAGCTAACAATACTAAGGAATTTAAGGTGAAAGGGTACCTGCGCGCTCTCCATACAAACGTAGTCGACTGTTTCCTCCCTGGATAATGACACTAGCACAAATATTTTTGTGCCGTAAAACCTATAACTGCCATGACTATGCCCCTATGTTTTGGTTTTTTTCTTTTTGTAATTATCATAGAAATTAAAATTTAAAAAATTTAAAAAAACAAAAAATAGGGGAATGGTCATGGCAATAATAAGGTTTATACTCCAAAAATATTTGCTCTAGTGTCATTGTCCAGGGAGAAAACAGTCGACTACGTTTGTAATAGTTTGTATGGAGAAAGCCCCCGGTACCCTTTCCTCTTAAGTAAAAACATTGACTGATTACTTCGAATCAGTCTATCGTTAACAGATTGTTTACTAATTGTTGTTAGTTTTGAAACTGCGTTTTTTTCGGTTGACGCTTAATGGCTCCCCTAACGCATCCCCTACTTTCAACGGACCCCTTGTCAAGAACTATCTCACTATCTATCAACTACTACTGTCATCCAAGGGGGACAATAAGCTAAATATCATTATCATAAAATAATTATATAGCTGTCTGTCCTGTCCATTATGTATGCTTAGATCTTTAAAACTACGCAACGGATTTTGATGCGGTTTTTTTAAAGATAGTGATTGAAGAGGAAGGTTTTTAGGTACGATACGTGCATAATATATAGCCGTGCGAAGCCGGCGCGGGTCGCTTGTTTAAAATAACATCGGAAGGTCTCGCGGACTCCCTATGTGCCCCCCAGGGGAGATGAGCGTTGAACTGTTAGCCTCCAAATACTAAGTAAAAAAATACCTGAAGTAAAATTCTAAAGTTATAAATATAAATAATAATAAATAAATATTACAGCACATTCCACACATCGCAATCTAGCCCCAAGCTAAGTAACTAGACTTGTGTTATGGGTGCTAGACAACGGACATACTACTTATATACTTTTTCTTTTGTAAATATATACTTATACTTAATACATAGAAACAACCAGACCACAGACAAATAACTAAGCATAAATACTTTGTCTGAGGCGGGAATCGAACCCGCAACCCTGTGTTTGGCAGTCCGGCATGTGACCAATAGTGACCATTGTGCCACCTGGGTCGTCATTTAGTTTATTAATTTGTTTGTTTGTATATTGGTTTATTTGCTCCCTCTTTGAAATCAAACGACCAAGCCGATTTCGATGAAAATTGGCATAGCGGTAGTTTATAGGATGGAAAAGGACATAATATACTTTTGATCCCGATATTCCCTCGGGATCGGGACTTACGCGGGTGAAACCGCGGGGCGCAGCTAGTAAAATACAAAGCAGGTTCAATTACATACATTCCTGATTCTATATGGAAGGCGATTACTTTAAGTAAGTATTATCAAAAGAACTTAGCTTTCTTTTCAAACGAAGTGCTTGCACTAAAGTCTATTTCGAAACGAGAGAGAAATTAGGTCATTGACCTAAGGTACTGTTACACAGAAATAAATCAAATACCTACTCCTTATCGAAGGCTTATTAAATGTGTTTTTGAATGTGGACATAGATAATTAAAATACGTTAAGTGCTTTTGAAATAAATGATTTATTTATTATTTATTTTGCACTTTTACTGATGAAAATGCAATTCTACAGATTTAAAAATTCTTTGACCCATTTTTTTAAATACGTGTCTTTAAAAAATCTGCCTAAAAATTCAAAATATTACTGAAAAAGTGTCAGCAAGGCAGTTTACAAGCAAAATAAATAGGTATCTAACATTATTATGAAGAATTTTGACAAGAGAGCAATACCTAAATGAAATGGAGAGTTGATCAGAGTTGTAGTTTTGGTGATGGTCAAAAAATAAAAAACAAAACCGGCCAAGTGCTAGTTGAATTCGCGTACGAAGGGTTCCGTCCGTACCATGTCGTATGGGAGCTCAACTGATTTTTTTTCTGTTTTTAGTATTTGTTGCTAAAGCGACAACCGAAATACAAAATCTGTATAAATTTCAACTTTCTAGCTATCACGGTTCATGAGATAGGTACAGCCTGGTGATCGACAGACAAATGAACGGACGGATAATGAAGTCTTAGTAATAGGGTCCCGTTTTTACACTTTGGGCACGCGACCCTAATTAAATAGGTACTAAGGTATATCTTTCTCTCTGATTTTGGAATAGAGTATACCACTCATAGGATTGATTCAAAGGGGTAACGATGAAAGGACTTCTTTCAGTACAAAATCTAGGTTTCAATTCAAAAGAGCTTGTTCCTTTTTAAAAAAATCTAGTTTTACGCTGTTTTGAATTAGTATTCTTTTTAATAATATGTTTTCAATGTTTTTAAAGAACTAAAACCTATTTTTATAAAGCTGAAAAGTTTGTTTGGTTGAACGTGATAATCTCAGAAAGTACTGCAAAGATATTTTTGTGTTCGATAGTCCATTTATCGAGGAAGGCTAGATAGACTAAATTTCATTTTAATATTTAATATTCCCACGGGATCGAGACCACGGGGCGTAGATAGCAAAAATACAAAATTGGAAATAGAGTTTTCGTATGATTTATGCTAAAAAAAATCTCAAAATTTTATTAAGTATTTAGTTATCGCCACTAATATTTTAAAATTTTTGTTTGTTTATTTTTTATACTTCTAACGAATAGGCTCCGAAACTACTGAACCGATTTAGATGAAACTTGGTATGAGGATACAATGAATCATTGGGACAGGCTACAAAAGCTACTTTTTATTCAGATATCAGGAGTCAGTCACTGTTAGTCACTAGGTACATAGTATAAAACAAAGTCGCTTCCCGCTCAGTCTATCTGTCCCTTTGTATGCTTAGATCTTAAAAACTACGCAACGGATTTTGATGCGGGGGTTTTCAATAGATGTGAGTGATTCAAGAGGAAGATTTTAAACAAAATTACTACAACAAAACAGCTAGTTAAAAATAAAAGAAACAAATAATTTTGACGCCCTCTGCGGTGCAATATTTATTTATTTAAAAATAGTTAATAATGAACTACAGTCCACCAATAAAGTTTCCCCTGTGTCGAGCACACGCGCGGAGTAATCACTACATAATATAAAATCCCATCAAAAACAAAACTTGTAAAAAAAAACCAAGTCTCGCCACCCAGTTCTTCTACCGTAAAAAGTTTTGAGATCCATGTAATACCAAATCGGTTAATTTATTCAGTCCCGCTAAGGTACTTTCTGACTAAGTTATTTCGTAACAGATTGACTTGGCGATTCCCGCCTCAGACATGGATTTATGCTTAGATATTTGTCTGTGATCTGGTTGTTTCTATGTATTATAAGTATATATTTACAAAAGAAAAGTATATAAGTAGTATATCCGTTGTCTAGCACTAAACACAAATCTAGTTAGCTTGGGGCTAGATGGCGATGTGTGGATTGTCCTGCAATATTTATATTTAACTAGCTGCCCTACGCGGTTTCACCCGCGTCACTCCCGATCCCGTGGGAATATCGGGATGTAAGCTATCCTATCTCTCAAGTTGGATCGAACTGCACATGGTGTGCGAATTTTATTATAACCGGTTAAGTGGTTTAGGAGTCCATTGAGGACAAACATTGTGACACGAGATTTATATATATTAAGATAATATATTTATTGTAAAGTGCGTACGTGTTAGCTTCGGCTCCACGCATGCCTTCCAAAGGTCCGGGGCTTCATAGCCCCGTGATACAGGGGCCTTATTCTGCTATTTTGCATTAATGGATTAACCATTGTCATTATATCGAGACTCTATTGATATTATATCGAGATTGTGACTTTATTTGGTATTCTGCTAAAGTTTTAATAACATCGCAATAGAATCGCTATGGAGTTTTAATGGAATGGTTATGGATGCGTCGCTAGTGTTGCCTAGCAATATGGTATATGGTGCTACGCGATATACCGTTTTGACAACTATCGAGATTCCATTGAGCCACGATTCTAGAGCAGAATACCAAAGTGAGTCAGTGGTGTGTCAGTGGTGTTTCGATAGAATAGTTAACATTAAGAGAATATCAATTTGACATGTAATGTCATATGTTTGACATTAAATGTCTATTATGATTCTATCGACACTCAATTGAAACACAATTGTGTTAGAAGACTTGGGCCCCAGGTCTTATATCAGACAAATAATAATATAAACAAAAGTGGTACAAAAGTACTTAATGATTGTTTTCTATAATAGAATAATAGATTAGACGTCCGATAACTTGACCTAATGGGGTTACTGGAACCAAGAATTGTTGACTTATTAGGTAATATTTCTTGAATTAGATAATAAAATGTTATAAAAAACCCGAATGTGGTTAAGATTGAAAATAATGTATTAATAACGAATGTGGTTTTAGATAAGTTCAGTTCATTTATTTGCGTAAAAGTTGGTATTCTAATTTTTCAATTCGAACTAGTAGTTCCTGAGATAGATAGATAGATAACTTTATTTGTACAACACAAGAGTAAACAGAACACGATATACACAAAGTAAAGTAATAGCTAGAAAGTGTAAGTTGCACAAATGGGCGGCCTTATCGCTGAAAGCGATTTCTTCCAGGCAACCTTTGGATGGAAAAAAACTGACTTTTGTGGTAGGTTGTGTTGTACGCTGAGATTAGCGCGTTAAAACAAACAAACAAACAAAATCTTCAGCTTTAAAATATTAATATAGATAAGTATAGATTGAATCTGAGATGTTTTCCTTACAAACTAAGTATGATAAGACGAGTCGATGCAATCCAATTCCGGAACTCGGTTTTTACGTCTAAATATTAAAATATTGAAATAATAAATGATTTCCCCGTTTGATCAAAAATACAAATGACGTTATACTTGTAAACTGAGATAATATTAAAATTATAATCTTTGGAATAAATAATCAAGTTTTTCCTATTAAATTCAACGTAACATAGTGATGTTCTTAGAATAATGATCGGTATAAACAACAATATTTTATCAGTGGATACGTCTTACATAGAGTTCATCTGTGTAACATTTTTGAATTAGTCAGAAGAGAGCTTTGCAAAAACGAAATGTAACGCATGACGGTGCGTAACTAATGTGATACGTTGCGTTGCGATTTAGATTAATATGTTATTTGTCAATTTTTCCTCGACAGTACTTTTGCAAAGACCAGTGCACGAATAGAGAGTCAAAGTATGGAAATTAAAATATAATAATTTAACTAGTCCAGTGTACGAATAGGGGGTATGAGTGTACCAATCGGCAATAACCCGTGTAAGGCTTCGCCCTAATTGCAAATCATCGTGCGAGCGATGAGTGCTTTCCGATGAAAATGGTCGTACGATTGTTTGATCGAACGCACTGGTATCTATTGAATGTCCTAATTAACGGTCGCACGATCATGCGATGCGAAAAAGAATAATGACAAAACTTCAAACAAAAATTACTTGTTTGCAAAGAGGTTAGGTTCTTGAAGTTCCAAATTCTATTTTAATATTTTAATTAATATTGCAGGACATTCCACACATCGCCATCTAGCCCCAAGCTAAGTAACTAGACTTGTGTTATGGGTGCTAGACAACGGATATACTACTTATATTACTTTTCTTTTGTAAATATATACTTATAATACATAGAAACAACCAGACCACAGACAAATATCTAAGCATAAATACTTGTCTGTGGCGGGAATCGAACCCGCAACCCTGTGTTTGGCAGTCTGGCATGGTAACCATTGTGCCAACTGGGTCGTCAAATTTGTGTAGGATATAGTCCATTTATCGGGAAAAGCTATAGGCTACTTTTTATTTTGCTATTCTCACGGCATCGGGACTTACGCGGATGAAACCGCGGGACGCAACTAGTTCAATATAAAATTCACGCACCCAAAACGCACCGCCTCAGTGTGCTCAGCGATTTAGGGATGGTTTATCTAATAATTGAATCTTACGCGACTTATCTCTTCGTTTATCATGACACTGTCACTGTGACAGGAGCATCTGAAGAGTCACTTTTCGAGGGTTCCGTACAAAAACGTTAAAGAACCGGTTTATATTTTTTATCACAGTTGCTCATAAAGTGGATCTTATTCAATCGTATTTAGACTCATAATCCAACGTAGCACGCGTGCGTTTCAGTCTACCATAACACTAGTGTTAATTTACCACACTTGTATCGAAATGTACTATTATTTTACATACGATAGGTCTTTATTTTGTTTCATTATTAAGGCTGCTTATGCTGCCAAACGCAACGCGCCAGAAATACCCGTCGCTTACAACTAGTATTGTTGATTGTAAAGAATGTGTTTTGTTTTTCTTAGAAGTGCTGAGATGGAATTGTAGGTGAATTGTTACCGATATTTTGGGGTAATTTTAAGGCGAAAATTCTTTGTCGTTTCAAAGCTAGTCTAGTTTTAATTCTTAATTTAAGGATAGCTTCAAAACTATAGGAAATGTTTGGCGCAAAATCACACCAAAATGTCAGTAAATATTTCACCTACAATTCCATCTCAGCACTTTTGAGAAAAACAAAACACATTCGTAACAATCAACAATTTTCACCAACGAAGGCGACCGGTGACAATAGTAACTATTTAGTAGGCTGTGTACCAAGGTCGTTGGCGTATGGACCCCCTTTAAGGTGAAAGAGTACTTGTTCTCTCTCCATACAAACGTAGTCGACTGTTTCCTTCCTGGATAATGACACTAGCACAAATATTTTTGTGCCATAAAACCTTTAACTGCCATGATTATGCCCCTATTTTTTTTCATTTTCTAATTATTATAGAAATTAGGTATTAAAAAAAAATAATGGCTTGGTCATGGCAGTTATACGTTTTATGCACCAAAAATATTTTGCTGTAGTGTCATTATCCAGGGAGAAAATTGTCGACTACGTTTCTAATAGTTTGTATGGAGACAGCCCCCGGTACCCTTCCTCTTAATTAGATATATACCTACATACAGTATTTTTCCTCTTTAGCAAGATGAATGTCAAACAAGCAACGTCTTGCTTGCGT
This sequence comes from Idaea aversata, assembly GCA_907269075.1. Taxonomy (NCBI): domain Eukaryota; kingdom Metazoa; phylum Arthropoda; class Insecta; order Lepidoptera; family Geometridae; genus Idaea; species Idaea aversata. The sequence continues at coordinate 10,671,880 of OU026104.1, read as the reverse complement.
AAGTCCCGATCCCGTGGTTTAACGGGATAAAAAGTAGCATTTACTCTCAAAGATCCTCATACCAAGTTAAATCAAAATCGTCCCATTAGTGCCAAAACCAACAAACAAAAATCCAAAACAACTAATCATTTCTCTATAAGTCAAGAAATAGACTGCTTTTAGGTAAATCTTTCGCCAATAGATGTCGCTAGCTACAAAAATCACCTGTCAGTTTGACAGTTAGCTTTAATCTGTTTTTTTTTTCTTTATTCTTTGTGTGATAAAGATGAGGACGAGGTTTTTCAATATTCATCTATCGGAAGCTTTCCAGAATAAAACTCGAAAACCGAAAATAATACTAAAGAATATCAATAAAACATTTTTTGTTTTATTTTTCCTCAACCACGCAATTTAAGAGCATATAATTCAAAGAATATTAAGGCAATAATAATTAAAACTCATAAAAAAAGGCCAGCAAAAACGTTTGGGTGTCCATCTTGGAACAAAAAATTGCTAATAAAAATAGCTTTTTTGTTCTAATAACGGCTCTAACATTCTAGTATTAATCGTCTGAGACATTTAAATAAAACCTGCATGATTGGAACTCCTTGGTCCATCCTTAATACTGGAAATCACTTACAACCTCCTTTTAAAAAAACCTCACAAACCAGTTCCGAACCGATTAATCGACAACCTTCGTCACAACACTAGCACAATCACAAATTTTAATTTTAATAATCTATATTTAATAAAAAAAATTGACACTTTTCTTTAATTCTTACCATTTTGATTACTGCAAACTATTTTGTTTTGAAAACAGAAATAAATTGCTTAGCACGCGCGTGTACCATGCAAGATGGCTTACGAATGACAAGTTATATACAAATTATAATATACTAACTATTATTTATTCTGTGCTAAAGGTCAAGATTACGATGTGAGAGAGGAAGATAGAAAATACTGGAACCAATAAGAGTGAAAGAGGTGAAGATAAATGTAATTAAGTGCGCGCACGCAAACAGGTTAGCAATTATATTTAAGCGACCGCAGACCATAGCCGCAGACCAAATTTTTCAATCAACCGATAGATTTGAAACCAAGAAAAGATAGTTGAGCGTTCTTTTAGGGTTCCGTACCTCAAAAGATAGAAAAAGGAATCATTTTCTTGTTCGTGTGTCACCGCACCGACGATTTTCTCAGGAACGGGTGGACCTAGCAAGTTGAAATTCATACCAGATACTGAGGTCTATAGTCCCCATTAAGTGTATAAAAATCAATACCATAAAAGATATGGACAAATTTACATTTTCACGAAAACGTTTTAGTACCAAAAACCTTAATTTTTAACCTTAAACCTATTTTGATATTTCGGAATTTTCCCTTTACTTGTGCTGTAAGACCTTGCTTTTTTACACTGTTTTCTCGTGGTCCCAAGATTTTGTCCCATTAATGGGACCCCCTTGTGGTCCCATTAATGGGACAAAATCTTGGGACCACGAGTTTTTATGTAGGTATCACTAGTTCCTATTCGTCTGGTCTCTGTCGGATTAAATAGAAATAAGTGAGATGCGAGATGGTGCGAAATTAACCGAATTTCTCCATGTAAAAATGTTTTACCTTTTCTTAGTATTTTACACAAAATAGTTCCAAGAAAGGATAGAAAATATCATCACATTACAACTTGTATTGTGACAATATTTTTGCATAAAACTAAATAAAGCTGTTTCTTTCCGTCGACGCGGACGACCACCTCGAAGTGTGTATTTTTGGAAAATTCACGATATGTTTTTGACTGATTTCTATCTAGAAAACTTTTTCTAATCGTGTTCGAATCGTTCGAATTTGTTCGATTTTAACGCTTCGCACGGTCGATCGATTGGCGAACTATAGACTGATAAATTGTGTTAAGTCTGCGTCTGCCTTTATTATTAATTAATGGGAAATACTAGATTCGCAATCTTTTTTAATACAAGTACAGAATCACTCAACAGATGGCGCGCTCATAAGCTCTGATCAACAGCTTCAGGTGAGATGGTGAAAAGCATCGACCAATTCTGAAAGTATGATCGATTCAAATCTTCGCTACGCTATCCCATTCTCGAGATACAGAGGTGGCTCTGCGATTTGCGGGAACTACGACTAAAACAATTCGTCTAAAACAATTTGCCTAAAATACAATTCGACTAAATCAATTCGACTTACCCAAATCGTTAAAAACAATTAGACCAAAAATAATTAAAAAAAAACACACGTTGAACTAACCAAGTTAAATAAGGAGAATTCGATTCTGGTACTCGCCGGCCGCAGACGCGGCACTGCGCTCTAGTTGAATTTTCCGTAGGTTCTGCTACACTACAGTCATGTCACCCCAGCAGGATCACTGACCAACCCTTATTACTTTAAAACCCTAGACAGATGAATTCTTAACTTTTTACTAGGTATTTCTACTACTTACCGACTTAAACATGACATGGTCAAAAACATTTCCACTGGCCGCCAGGGTCACGCTTTTTACCTATCTTCTTTGCTAGTCGCTATAAGGTAGAAAGGCCATAAGAAAAAAAACCCAGTTGTTACTAGTAACGTACCCAATGGTAACGACTTGTATTTTTTTCCCATTCCTTCCTACCGCCCTGGTACTTCAAATGAGTAGAAGTCTATAATGTATTTGTGTTAGCGCTCCATCGTCAAAATGTACAATATGCTATGGTCAAAAGGTTTTTGCGACTGGAGATATTATGACAGAATACGACGATGTCAAAATGTACATTATACCTAATGTTTAATGGTCAACGTAGCGACTAGCAAAGATAAAGATACGTAGAATGCTTGACTCTGGAATTTCGTGTTTTTGACCATGCAAGGATTAAGTCGGTTATTATAATAACGTTGCTAGATGAGAATAAGCGCTAAAAAATCGAGCCCAAAAGAGTCGGTTACATACAAACAAACATACAGGTGAAACCATGGTGAAACTAATAAAAACGTATTAAAAAAGTTTCAAACGCATAAAAGTTTTTGTAATATATTTTGCTCCGAATAAAATTTCAGGCGTTGTATTTTTCATTAGATGTCTCTTGCGGATAGATTCACATTCAATACAATTTGGTAGACAAAATCCACTTTACAATGTAAAGGGTAGGCGTAGCGCGTAATTGGGTAGGTTTCTAGGGTAACGGCGCGGCGGGAAGTCGAAATTTTCCCGCCGCTACCCTTTTGTTTCAAGGCGTGGAACCGTAGCCAACACGAAGAGCCCTTTACAATAGCAAGTTTATTAGCCAAGAATGATGTGGACACCGAACCGGCGATCATCCTTAGGCTGTCTGCACGATAAAAAGGACAACCGCCGGTTTGGATAGACGTATTGATAAACTACAGGAGAAAACTACTTGGGATGGTAGGGGACTGGATACTATTGGTACTATGGCGCCTACCTGCCTGCTGTAACAATGTCTAACAAACACGTAATAAAAATGGCAGGCGGAGACTTGACAACTCTCAGGCTGGACCACCCTAATTAGCTGAGTATATTACAGCAAGGAACGGGAGCGGCTAAAGGATAGAGAGACTTCACTGGATCTTAAACTATCACAGGTAGTCAAAGCGAGCGGGCCAACTAAACACTGACGTTCGGCATCCATCGTTCGAGCATTTCTGCTATCGCGACTCCACTTTGGACGGCTGGTGAAGGCAAGTCAGAGGCGGAAGATGAGATGGGTTACGGAGCCCTGGATATTCCCCTGGAGCACTCGGGACCACGGGACCCCCAACACCTTATTGTTATTATTAGGAGCTCATCTGAACGGTTTACAGGGGGTAGGGAGTTTAAATCTCTTCGGGGTGCAATTATTGAAGACGCATTTCTTCTATCCCTTGACAAATATTTTTAAGTGAATATTTTATGATACTTTGTGACATTCATGTTTATTGGAAATACCTGCTTAGTACAGGAGGTAAGTAAATATTCGTCACGATTCGGTAGTATATTCTCCAAAACGCTCCAGTTTCATTCCGAGCCAATTTTCCATTGCGCACTCACGTTGTCGTCCGCCCATTTCACCTGATTTGGAATAATGCCTCCAATTTCGTGCCTTATAGCGAGATAGTGATGTTACCAACGTTAGGTATCGAAGGACTAATCCTTTTTAATTCAATTTTTTAATTAAAATTAAAAGTTTTTTTATTTTTTTATTTGTTATTTTAAAAGCTTTTACATTTTTAACTTGCAATGTATGTATGTTAGTTTGTTTATGTCAAATCTTGCAAGCTTCATTTGAACCACTTCCCCTTATCCTACGGAGTTGAATTTTTGCATGTTGGTTCAATTCCGGTGACAATGTATTTTTAATGGTGAACTAAACATGGCCAGACACGACCTCCAGGAGTGACTCCAAACGAGAATGAAAAATTTGGTCTATGACACTGTTTATTTATTTAATTGGAAATCCAACAGCTATTATAAGAATTTAACAACAGTATAACAATAGAAAGCCAATTACAGGATCTCACGAATAAAAAAAAAATTGAATAATCTATTAAGACAAGTCACAAAAAAAACGTAATGAAAGAAATTAAACAAAACAAAAAACTTAATAAATATTATTTATACATCATTCACCAGCATATAAATGTTTAGCTAACCACGCCGCCTCACCGTCTCAGCGCTGGTACTGAACAAGTCCAGTAGGCCTATTCTCTATCCAGTGGCTAACTCGGTGGACATCAATTTGAAATGCACTTTGCAGTACATTGCTGTTTTCCTAAAATGATGGTGATTACCACGTTACGTCATAGCAGCAATGTACTGCAAAGTGCATATCAAATTGATGTCCACCGAGTTAGCCACTGGATAGAGAATAGGCCTACAGGGGCCCTACCGCGGTAAGTGCGTAGGCTTCAAGCCAACGTCGATATCCCAAACCGCGTCTCACAATGGGCGGAAAATTGAGCTTGCCTTTCATAGAAATTTCGAAAAATTAAATAGTGTTTCGTGTGTTTTAAGTATGCAGGATTGTCGGGGACATCAAAACATTCAAAAATAAGTGATTATGGTTATATTATTTAAAAAAAAACAAAGTCATATTTTGTAGTGTTTTTTAAAAATAACATAACCAGAATTACTTATTTTTAAATGTTTTGAGGTCCCCAACAATCCTGCATACTTAAAACACACGAAATAAACCACTTAATTTTTCAAAACTCCTATGAAATGCAGGTTTAAAATTTCGCCCAGTGTGGGGCGCGGGTTGGCTTGAAGCCGACGCACTTACCGCGGTAGGGCCCCAGATCTTTGTCAATTTTATCCACCAGCCTATTGAAACCGTTGCAGACCTGCCACAGGTAAGCATTCTGACTATAATTGGTACCTACTTTAGATACATAAATTGGTTGAAAGGATATAAATATATTTAGCGCGTAGGTATTTATGTTTATGGTTTAAACGTATTTTTCAAGAATTGAGTCTTTCAAAGTCCCTTTCAAGACTGCTTCACCTCCCTAATATCAAAAAGGGGTAGTTATTTTGAAAAATTGTTGGTATCAAGCCAAGTTAGAAGACGAAATTGCAACTGTTACAAACAGCGGGGATAGAACTCAATACTGAAACGACTAGTCGTCAGACTAAAACAACGTGTGCGACGCGTCTGTAGGCGAAAAAACTGTATAGTACAGGATCCCGTTAAGGATGACCTTCATCGATCTGTTTAATGGATGAAAAGTATTTTATATCAAATTAAATGGACCAATAAATAAATATTGCTAGTGGGTTGCCTAAAATATTTCAGTTCAAATTGATTAATTTAATTATATTTTTTTGTTTTTAGACGTTTCGCTGGTTTGGTTAATAGACAAATTACATACCAATGAAATACATAAACTTTATTTTAACTTCTCTTTAATTCATTAACCAGGTCGGTGCAAATGACTAATATAGATTTAACTGTCTACCAAAGAGTTGTGACGGGAAAACATAGTCAACTTAACGTTTGCATATTCTATAGGCTTCATACTTTCGATTCGTATGGAATTTGTCTCTTAATCAAACCAGTGAAATGTTAAAAAAACAAAAAAATCAATTGTTAAAAAATCATAGTCTGGACTGAAATTTTTTTAAACAACCCATTAGCAATATATTTATTGACCTACTTCACTATCATAACTACATCACTATCACTACATAGTATAAAACAAAGTCGCTTTTTCTGTCCCTATGTCCCTTTGTATGCTTAAGTCTTTAAAACTACGCAACGGATTTTGATGCGGTTTTTTTAATAGATAGAGTGATTAAAGAGGAATGTTTATATGTATAATACATGCATAATATAGCCGTGCGAAGCCGGGGCGGGTTGCTAGTCAGTCCATATATAAAAGAAAGTCGCTTTTTCTGTCCCTATTTCCCTTTGTATGCTTAAATTTTTAAAACTACGCAACGGATTTTGATGCGGTTTTTTTTAATAGATAGAGTGATTCAAGAGAAAGGTTTATATGTATAATATATGCATAATATAGCCGTGCGAAGCCGGGGCGGGTCGCTAGTCAGTACATAGTATAAAACAAAGTCGCTTTCTCTGTCCCTATTCCCTTTGTATGCTTAGATCTTTAAAACTGCGCAACGGATTTTGATGCGGTTTTTTTTAATAGATAGATTGATTCAAGAGGAAGGTTTATATGTATAATATAGCCGTGCGAAGCCGGGGCGGATCGCTATAATCTATATATATAAAAATCAATGCCACTTTTAGTTGTAATTTTATAACTCAAGAACGGGCTCATCTATCCAACCAAACCAAATGTTTAAGCTTTGTTTGGACTATTTAGTAAATTTTAGTTGATGGTTTATGTGAAGTTTGCACAAAATCGGTCGAGGTCCTTATCACTTTCTTTGTAACAAATGAAATGGTGGATAATTTTGATAATAGGGATTTTAATGTCAAATTGATAATATAGATTTAGTAGGTCTGAGAATTATCCTTTAGTTTTTTTTTGTAAATGGCAAAACAACGTGTGCCCGGACATCTAGTTTGATATAAAATACTTTTCGATGAAGGTCGTCCTTGTAGAAGAATAATTTGTCAATTAACGCAATGTCTGTTTTTTCTTGAGCCTAAAATAATTATGTTCTTGAAAAAAAAACCTTGGTATTAATTAATATTTTCGTCCACTAATTAAGTAGGTTTTTCTTTATCTTCAGATAATTACCTACACAATTTTTAATTAAATATTTTAAATAATTTATTAAAAAACTCATTAGCGCAAGGAAAATATTGCCTAATTTGATCTGTATTAAAAAAAAAACCGGCCAAATGCGAGTCGGACGAGAAGGATTCCGTACATGTTGCATGGGGGCCGACTTATTTTTTATTTTTTCTGTTTTTATTGTTTTACTAGCGACCCGCCCCGGCTTCGCACGGCTGTATTATGCATGTATTATATCTAAAAACCTTCCTCTTTAATCACTCTATCTATTAAAAAAACCCGCATCAAAATCCGTTGCGTAGTTTTAAAGATCTAAGCATACATAGGGATATAGGGACGGCGAAGAGTGACTTTATTTTATACTATGTAGTATTTGTTGTTATAGCGGCAAAAGAAATACAAAATCTGTGAAAATTTTAACTGTCTGGCTATCACAGTTCATGAGATACAGCCTGGTGACAGACAGACAGACGGACGGACAGACAGAGAGACACTTGAGTCTTAGTATTAGGGCCCCTTTGGGTACGGAACGCGCGAAGCGACTGTAGCATCTCTGCTTTAAGTCTGGTAAAATTAACTTTCATTTGTCCCTACCAATTCTTAATTTAAATTTTATTTAATTTGCAATGTATATTTACACAACTGATCTGAAAAAACATTGGTACTTGTACATGTTTTACCATGTTATATTAAAAAAAATACGAGTTCTGATTTTAGGAGTCCTTTCCCAAAAGGGGGTAGGTATTGAATATGGGGGTCGGTTAAGTTTATATAGGACTAGCAGCGCTCCGCGGTTTTACTCGCGTAACTCCCGATCCCGTGGGAATATCGGTATAAAAGTAGTAGTTATGATAGTCCCAATGAAACAGTGTATCATTATACCAAGCTTCATCAAAATCGGTCCAGTAGTTTCGGAGCATATTCGTTACAAACAAAAAAAACAAAAATCCTTATAATAGTATTCTTATTTTTTCTAATATATATAAATTACGTGTAACGTTGTTTGTGCGCGATGGACTCATAACCTACTTAACCGATTTTAATCAAATTTGCACACCGTATGCAGTTTGATTCAACTTGAATGATAGGATAGCTTATATCTTAATTTATCCCGATATTCCCACGGGATCGGGAGTTATGCGGGTAAAACCGCGGAGCGCTGCTAGTAGAAGTACAGATATAGATTTCGTCATTTTTAAAGGCGGAAAGTTCAAAATTTAAGGTGTACTTATATTTTGACTCCACGCATTCGGGCCGTAGGTATATGGGGCGAAACCATGAAGCACTCAGATTAATCAATTAATTGTTGCAAAAAAGTTTGGACTCGCAAGGTCTACTGTTCACAAAAATATTTATTAAAATTAGTAATTATGTAGGTATGAATATCGTAGGCTTAAATCTCGTTAAGATTTTTACTATCTTAGTGAAAGCCACACATTGAATTTCCGGGATTTTAAACAAGATACCAAATAAACCCAATATGCCTAGCTAACCTGATTTTCCGGGAAAATTTCCGAAATAGGGTCACATTGACTGATCGGATGGGACCCACGGGACCTTTGGATAACACGTGATTGATTTATTCCAGCCTCTTTTTTTACTATATTTTACTACTAGCTACGCCCCGCGGTTTCACACGGGCCAGTCCTGTGATCCCGCGGGAATTAAATAGATAGAAAGAAAGCAAACAAACAAAAACACTAGATAAATAAACTCTTCATGCGACTTTGTTTTATACTATGTAGTGACATGTGTTTCAGCGAAGGAGTTTTAATACGAAAGGGGGTTGTTCTAGACGTCTAGGCGAACAACTTTTGTTCTACGACTTTTGGAAATTCGAACATTTTTTCGATAATTCTGAGGGAATTTTTACTTGAAAATCAGCTGTTTCATTAATTCCAACAAAAACTGTAAAAAAATGATTTAAACCAAACAATATAGCACAATGGGTGGCCTTATTCCTAAACGCGATCTCTTCCAGGCAACCTTTGGATGGACAGAATTAAAGATGGAGATGGGGGGGTTGTACATGACGTGATAAATGATTTAAGGAATGGATAGTTAAGATTAGGATTTTCCGTAGCGGATGCCTATTATAACAGTTATCTATGCCAAATAGCCCAAATCGTCCTTTGTTTTAAGCTGTGCGTTGATATATCAAATATACCTAGGTCCGTATTAATAAACCGAACTCAATATCGATTTCAATCTTGAGTTTGCTCTTGAGTTGTTGCGCTGATTAATAAACCTATCTTAAGACGCGATTAAAGAGCCACGTATCACTTGAGTAATACCGTATTAATAAATCAAACTCAGCTCTCAAGATGTGTCTCAAGATGTAGTTTCGTGAACTCAAGTCTGATTGCGGGTCACACATGACTAAAGTTAGAGGGCATTACAGTGAACAAATAAAGCCATCACACCAAACCTTTAAAACGTCTCGGAATAATTATATAATAGTAAAATCTTACATTATGTAAAATATTTTTACATTAAAAACAAGTTGACAGTAAAATATGACGAAACTACCTACCATAGGGTAAAAACAGACCATTTAAGGTAAGAACAAAGCGTTACTGTCATTCAAGGTCGCTCTCAGGATCAGTCTCAAATCTCAGGAGCGATATCAGCTTGGTTAAAACTTGAGTTTTATCTATTAATTAACGCCTAACTTAAGATAGTGACCATATCTCAAGACTCACTCGATTGATACGCACTCAAGATCGATATTGAGAGCGATTTATATACGGGCCCTACAGTCTGTCAGGACTTCGAATTATATATATAGATTATATATATTTTTTATTTGAATTGAAATAAAACCTTTGAATTTGTAGGCATTGATGAAGAGCTCCCTAGTTTCTTAGTGATTGTTAAATAATATTAAAGGTAGCGCCATCTAGCTCAAAGCTAAGCAACTAGGCTTGTGTTATGGTAGCCAGACAACGAATAAAATACAGGGTTATTGTTAATTATAAGAAAGCTGTTCTGTGTACCTTAATAATCAAATCTTGTTAGACGATTTTTGGAAATTCGAACATTTTTTGGATTTTTATTAGGTTATGTAAAAAAGTGTGACGTCAGCGTCATGTTATTGACAGAGTAACCAAAGCAACGTAACGAAAAGTGTCATGTTTTTGACAAAGTAACCATAGCAACGTATTATTTTTATAAAAGTAATTCAGACTTAAGAATCGAAAAAAATATTAAAAAGGTATTAATCTTATTTTTTAAGTGACCACGTGCCCCGGACTAACCGAAAAAAAGACGTTAAAAAATTACTACCTAATTTCTACCTATTGAAAGAATTTTCCCTCAATTTTTTCCTTTAAAATGAAACCACAAAGGGACCGTTTGCTCCACGGCCATGCTTTACCAATGACTGCTGAACTAGAAACTCGTCAAAATGGAGTTTCTTTAGCTAATTTGACAAGGTACAGTCGTGTGGTAAGTATGTACCTACATTAGAATATAATAAACCCAAAAAAAACAGTAATTTGATAAGACTCATCAAGAAGTTTCTAGAACTACAATAGCTACGAATCTGTCAAATTCGCATGACATCTAATATGGATGTTTCTTATTTTAAGTTTTTTTTTTTAATTTTAAGAAGGTACCGTATGTACCCACTTATTTATTTTTAACGTTTTATTTTTAGTAGCTAAATATATATTTTTGGGGACCCAAAAAACGATGGCAGGACGACTTGGATGCATTCGACGCAGAGTGGCCAAAATTAGCTGGAGATCGGGACACGTGGAGGGAAATTGGGGAAGCCTTTGCACAGCAGTGGGACACAACAGGCTAATGATAAAAAAAAAATATATTTATTATTTTTAATTTCTTAATATTTTTAATTAGTATAAGTATTTATTATTTTCATTGTAATTAAGAATTAATATCTGAAATAACGGAATTGAATTGATATGATTTTTCTTCGTAACAGTACCTGTAGAAATGGATTGATATGTATACGCTCCGTCGAACGCGACTGTACCACGGTACAGCTGTATTGTATGAAAATCCTGAACAATTGGGAGCTTTTCCATAAAACCTTTTTGATTTACGTACAGGGTGGTTGATTTAAAGTTTCTAAAGAGGCTGTAGCTATGTGAAAGAGACCATCCCATAGTGAAGAATTAACATTTGTATTTTGTCCTTTTTAGGGTTTCCTCAGCCAAATGGCAAAAAACAGAACCCTTATAGATTCGTCATGTCTGTCTGTCTGCCGTATGTCACAGTCACTTTTATAATAAGGACTGTACTGTGGTAACTTGGTATTCTGTGAACCGCATTAAGATTTTCACACAAAAATAGAAAAAAAAAACAATAAATTTAAGGGCTCCCCATACTTAGAACTGAAACTAAAAAAAACTTTTTTCGTCAAACCCATATTGTGGGGTATCTATAGATAAATAAATAAATAAATATTGTAGGACATTCCACACATCGCCATCTAGCCCCAAGCTAAGTAACTAGACTTGTGTTATGGGTGCTAGACAACGGATATACTACTTATATATTTTTCTTTTGTAAATATATACTTAATATACATACAGACACCCAGACCACACACAAATATCTAAGCATAAATATTTGTCTGAGGCCTGAGGATAGGTCTTCAAAAATGAAATTGAGGTTTCTAATATTTTTTTTTTCTAAACTGAATAGTTTACGCGAGAGACACTTCCAAAGTGGTAAAAAGTGTGTCTCCCCCCTGTAACTTCTAAAATAAGAGAACGATGAAACTAAAAAAATATATGATATACATTACCATGCAAACTTCCACCCAAAATTGGTTTGAACGAGATCTGGTAGTTAAGTAGTTTTCCTCAAGGGTGGTCCCATAAAATTTTTTGTTTGTTTTACTTTGTTGTGTCAAGGAATAGCCCCTTATTTCCCATATGTATTATAGAGGTACTTACCCACCTACGCGCAACGTTCACTTCAGTTCAAAAGAAATATTCTCTATGAATTTCCTTCTGAAATTCTCTTGTTGTACAATATTTGAGGACTTATTTTTGCGGCTTTACTAAAAATGTTGGTATTGTTAACCTTTTGCTCGATAAATGTTGGTATTCTTGTGGTAAATAATTCGACTTCTAAAGACCCTGAGGGTCTCCGCCGACTTTACCGAACCATTAGAACGTAGACAGGTATTTTTCGGTGATGGTAAGTATTTTGTTGATCTTTTTAACCGCCGGGTGAAAGGGTACCAGCGCGCTCTCCATACAAACGTAGTCGACTGTTTCCTCCCTGGATAATGACACTAGCACAAATATTTTTGTGACATAAAGCCTATAACTGCCATGACTATGCCCCTATGTTTTGTTTTTTTTAATTTTCTAATTATCATAAAAATAAAAATTAAAAAAATTAAATAATTAAAAAAAACAAAAAATAGGGGCATGGTCATGGCAGTTATAAGTTTTATGCACCAAAAATATTTGCTCTAGTGTCATTATCCAGGGAGAAAACAGTCGACTACGTTTGTAATAGTTTGTATGGAGAAAGCCCCCGGTACCCTTTCCTCTTAAAAAGGGGTGTTTTTGTAGTTCGTAGTAACTATTACGTATGTTCTGTGTTTGTAAAAAAAAAAAACAATCGGGGCGCACCTAGTTTGGTAATAAATGGTAGAAAATAACCATGCCAATGGATTTTTCTTATGAAAATGATTCATGATTATTTAATGATTCAGTTTTAGTTTTTGTCGGGCACGCAACTCCTTTCAGCATTTTGCGCTATCTCTTATAGTTTAGGATATAGCTCTGAAGGCCCACATAAAAATTTTACCCTGTATAGGTATGGGAGATAAGTTTTCTTACGGTTTTTCGTTTCACATTTTCGTAACGCGTAACATTTTTTCCCGGCTAGGTCCCCGCCAATCTGCGATAACTAACTTCGTTCCAAAACTTGTTTTTACTATCGACCGATTAAAAATCTGCGTTCTATGTCTCCGTAAACTGAAGTAGCTGAACTCTGCATTGAAGTGGATCCGTAAATGCTCGCAAAATAAAGTAAAATGCATACAACTTCCGAATTCGAACCCTATTCTACGTACGTTGTATACTAACTACAAAGGAATCTCGCATTTATTGCTCACGTAATATGAAACTAAAGGAGTCTTACTAAGATGTCGAATAGTTATAGAAGTGGCAAAAATTCACTTTTAAAAATGACATAAACTAATTAAATGTATTGTATTACTATCACTACATAGTATAAAACAAAGTCGCTTTCTCTGTCCCTATATCCCTATGTATGCTTAAATCTTTTAAACTACGCAACGGATTTTGATGCGGTTTTTTTTAATAGATAGAGTGATTCAAGTGAAAGGTATGTATAATACATACATAATATAGCCGTGCGAAGCCGGAGCGGGTCGCTAGTTTGGGAATATAGTGAAGTTGGGCAAAAATCTGTGCAATTGTCAGTTAAATCACCAAACTTAGCAATTAGGCGTGTAATATGGGTGTTTTGATATAGTGACACTGATACCCCATGTCACAGGTTTCGCTTTTGGCCGTTCAGGGTTTCTTTTTTGCATGTTGTTTTTGTATAATATTTTTTAACCCAACTACGGTGAAACCAATTCGGAAGTTTATATTTTTGGCCCGTATGTATGTTTAACTGTTCTAACTTCAGAACTACTTACGATGGACGTACCCAGCTTCTGGCCTAGGGGAAGGGGGGTCAGATTTTTTAGGTCGGATCGTCCGTGGCTGTTTTGTCATGCACAAACACACCTACCATAAAACATGAGGTATATGTAGTGTGGTGTGTAAGGCAAATAGTCCTGCTTTATAGATAGTTTAATAAATAATAGTAAAAACTATACATGCATTTTTGACGTGATAACGTCTAGTAAATTGGTGCAACACCTGCATTCACACAAAAGTGTCACGGTAATATTGTGTGACGTCATGCGTCATGGTAAAATGACCAGACGCGTCGAAACAGAGTATTTAATAATAATATAGCTCATCTGGGCTTATGTTATGGTGTGAAGAGTGACGAATAGAAGACTTATATAAAGGAAAAAAATATGTACAGGAAAAAAAAAGAAATTTAATAACAATAAAAACTCAATTGTTCATCGTTGTCTTATGACGTTTTCACGTAAAATTATCGTCCGTAAGCCGACTTTACAGACAAGCATTTTTTCTATTTTATTTAAATCCCTTCTACTTTAAAAGTAATTTTCGGGGATCTTCTGCAAAACGGTTTATAACGTCGTCCGTGAAAGAATGGCTCTTACTGTTTACGCCTCACCCTCACCCTGGTTACGCCCATATTACTTACTAAAATTTAACAATTTGAGGTATCGTTATTTAGTTTATTTTTATGCATAAAAATGTCATATCTATATGATATATAACTCTATGGTATCCTCGCAGGGCACAGTCCTTCTCAATCCACTTTTTAGTTGGGACTCGAGCTCGGAACTTCTAACTACAACTACTTTGCCTTTGAACTCGTCGCTGTAAAGGGATCGAGATGTAAATATAGAAGCAATATTTGGAAAGAACATAATAGTTTAGCTTTATCTCTTCACTGAAATGAGGTCAGATGGTTAAATAGCTTGCGGTTATCTTGTCAAGTAGGTACAATCAACGGTCTAAAGTCTCTGCCCACCGTAATGTTTACAATCCTGTGCAGCACTATTTGAACATTATAACAACGTAACCTGTGGATCGAACCCACGTTTGGTTGGTGGCGGCTTATACCTACCACTCGGCCAACTAAAGACATAGCTAACATGTTGAAAATAATATGCCCCTATGTATTGTTTTTTTAATTATTAAATCTTATTGTCTATGATAATTAGAAAATGAAAAATTATACCTACATACATGTTAAGCGAACGCTCGGACGAGCTACATGGTAGGCGGACTGGGGGGTGTTAGGTTTTATTTTCGTTACGAAATTTCTTGATTCGGTCGCCGCGCTCAAAGCCCGCGATAAAAGCTATGCAATAGCTTAAAAACCAAGACATAAGGGCATAGTCATGGCAGTTAGGTATAGGTTTTCTGCAACAAAAATATTTGTGCTAGTGTCACTATCCACGAAACAGTTGACTACGTTTGTATGGAGAGAGCCCCCTTTCACCTTAAAAATCAGTTACAAATACCCATAAATTTTCCCGCGTAAAAATCAGTATAATTTCCGCAATGTTTCACCAATTTCAATGAATTGAACAAACAAAGGGAGTTTAATGTTTAAAATTTAATTTGTTTTACGTGGAATTGCTGATCGGGCCATTAGAGAAACGGAACGTAATTCATTTCTTGTGTCTGGTAAAGGTAAACGCCCATATTACATGCAAAAGCATACTTTGTATTAGTGTTGCCGAACGCCTATCGATTAATATCGATAGCATGGCTGGCTCCTAATAATATAAAGATTGTTGAGATGAGATAATACATCTCCCTCGCGCCAGTGCATCACACTACGTCACACCTGGGGCCTAAGTCTGCTAACACAATCGTGTTACAATAGTGTGTCGATATAATCGTAATAGAAATTTAATGTCAAAAATATGACATCACATGTCAAATTCGTATTCTCCTAACGTTGACTATTCTATCGAGACACCACTGACACACCACTGACTCACTTTTGTATTTTGCGCTACAATCGTGGCATAATGGAATCTCGATAGTTGTCAAAACGGTATATTGCTTAGCAACATATACCATGTTGCTAGGCAACACCTGCAAGGTAAATATTACCATACCATTGAGACTCCATAGTGATTATATTGCGATGTTATTAAAACTTTAGCAGAATACCAAATAAAGTCACAATCTCGATATAATATCAATAGAGTCTCGATATAATGACAATGGTTGGCCAAATAGCAGAATAAGGCCCCTGAGTACTTATCGCTGCAGATATAAAGATGAGCGTACATCACTCTCCGAAAAGCGAACTATCTAAAAGCGATGGCGGAAGCGGATCTCAACCTGATCTACGCATTTACTTTGATAGAATAAATAGCTCTGCACAGAAAAGAAAGCAACCTGACTACATTTTCGAATGGAAGGAGGAGTTAAAGTCGTTTAAAAAGGATGTAATGAGTTTTTTCACCGAATTTGCAAACACACAAAAAGCTGATCTAGCCGATCTAAAGAAAGATTTAACAGAAATCAAGAATGAATTTAAGGGTATTAAAAGTACAACTGAGAGGCTATCCCATGAGTACAATAATCTATCCACGGATATGACAAATATGAAAGCAGAAAACAAGGATATTAAGGACAAAATTGATAAATTAGAGACAAAGATCCAGTCGCTGATTGTGGGCAATATTAGTACGGCGGGATCGAGTGCAACCACAGCTGAGATGTCGGCATCACAACATTCCCAGTTAAACACGCCAGCGTCCTTAATGCACGCCGCCCCTTATCTTACTCACGAAGCGCTATTCCTTGAGCTTGACGAGCGACAACGTCGGGCTAATAATATAATTATTGTGGGTATACCCGAACTTACTGAGAAAAACTTTAAACTTAGGCAAGAATATGACTTAAAAGAAGCCGTAAAAATATTGCACACTTTATGGGTCGATTGTCCAGAACCAGTAAAGGTAATGCGTTTAGGCAAGTATAGCTATGGAAGGGATCGCCCGATAAGAGCTTGTTTCGGATCAGTTGATATCGTCAAGCAAGTGCTGCGCTCAAAGTCCAAACTTACGGGTACCTCTCGATTATATGCTGACCAAACAACTACACAGAGAAACTATATGAACGTGTTAAGTAAGGAATTATCCCGTCGCCGTGAAATTGAGGGTGAATTGGATCTTACCATAAAGTATGTCAAGGGATTTCCAAAAATTGTAAAAAAGACATCAAAAAACTCCGAATAATACCTAAATCAACGAGTAATAGTTCTGAGAACCAAATTAATTATTACATTAAATCCACTTATGAAAATATATCTGGTAGTATTTGTTCCCTTAAGATCCTATATGCTAACCTACGTAGTATACGCAAAAAAGGCAGGTTTGACGAGTTAAAATGTATTCTCAAGGCGATAAAATATACAACACATTTAATAGTCCTAACAGAAACTTGGATTGCATCGGAAACCGAAGAAAGGTACTATAGTCTGCCAGAATATAAACATATTTGTAACTATAGAACGAAGAATCGCGGTGGAGGTGTTTCTATTCATGTGCACAGTAGTTTCATATATGACTTATCAGAAGAATTATATAGTGAAGGTATACATTACTTATGGATATATTTACATCGTTTTGCTTTAAATATTGGAGTTATTTACAAACCGGATAAATCGAAAACGCAGACGTTTATTGAAATATACTCATCACAATTAGAAAATCGAAAGAGATGTATAGTTCTAGGTGATTTTAACATAGACCTACTATCAAATGGAAGCGACACCACAGCATACCTGAGCATGCTACAAGAAGTTGGATACGACATAGTAAATAAAATACACGAAGAATACTGCACACGGGAAACAAGTACCACGAAAACATTACTCGATCATGTCTGCTCGGATATTCGACATTTACAGTGTAATTTAACTATCGTTGATTCACCTTTGGCTGACCACAAACAGCTGTTCTTAGAACTTTTACAATGTAAGCCAGGGCAAAAAGATAAAGTACAGTATGAAGCCATTGATTATAAAAATCTTTGTAACTACATCTCGGAGGCAAATTTTACAAACAATAATTCATCATACGCTACATTAGAGTCATTTATTAAAGAACACATAGAAAGAAGTAAAGTTACTAAATCAAAAATACAAAATTTGCCTCGGGATGATTGGATAAATAAAGAAATTATAGACGGGATTAACAGACGAAACTTACTGTGGCAATTACTAAAAAAAGAACCGAATAATGAAAAGTTAAAACATGATTTTATCCTAGAAAGAAATAAAATAGGTCTATTAATTAAAAAAACTAAAGAAAACTATTTTTTAAAAGAATTTAATCACTGTAAAGGCCCGAAATCAACTTGGAAGTTAATCAACTCCTTAGTTACTAACAAACACAAAAATAATATCACACCCCCTAAACTAATCCTAAGCAATTCAAACGTTGTAGATGATCCTAATCAGATCTGTGAGGTTTTTAACAGCTATTTCTCATCTGTAGGTACAGAATTGGCCAAGGCAATACCTAACACTTACGCCAACAATACTTATTACACTATGACTTATATGAACAACAGACCAACAATTGAAATTAGTGAATTGCGCCCATGTAGTGTGGCAGAAGTGATTAGAATTATTAAGAATCTTGACTTAAACACTAGTACAGGTCTTGATGGTATAAGTACTAAAGCTTTGAGGAATATAAGTGACACTATTGACCAAGATTTAACAAATTGTATTAATAAATGTCTCAGTGAAGGTATTTTCCCTGATAGTTTAAAACTGGCCAAGGTTACACCCATTTACAAGTCAGGCAGTAAGACTGAACCGGGAAATTACCGGCCTATATCTGTCTTACCCGTTATATCTAAGGTTTTTGAAAAAATATTGTATAATAGATTAGACTATCATTTAACTCAATTAAAATTTCTATTTGAACATCAATACGGTTTTAGACCAAAATCAAGTACGTTATCCGCAACCATAGATTTAATAACTAAAATAAGGATCAACATAGATGAAAAATGTTACTGTTTAGGGGTATTTATCGATTTCAAAAAGGCGTTTGATACTGTCAGCCACAAAATACTAATAAATAAACTTTATGACTTGGGTATAACGGGTATGGCACTTAAAATATTTGAGTCCTATCTAACAGACAGATTTCAGGTAGTGAAAATGGGCAGAACCGAAAGCAAACCCCAAAAAATTACCTGTGGAATCCCACAAGGGTCCGTGTTGGGTCCATTATTGTTTCTGGTGTATATTAATAATGTTAGTAAAACTAATAATAATTTTAGTGTTAATTTTAGTAGTTAATAATGTTAGTGGAACTCAGTGGACATGTAACCTTATACGCCGATGATACATGCCTCTTTTACTTTGGCCGTAATCTACCTGACCTAGTCAAACAAGCACAATCTGACCTATTTAAATTTAATATTTGGTGCCAAAGTAATTTATTGACAATAAACGCAAACAAGACTTCTTACATGATTTTCTGTGCAAAAAATAAAAAAATACCACCTTATGCACCTTTAACTATAAATGGCACAATGATACATCGTTCACACCAAGAAAAGTATCTAGGACTGCGGCTGGACGATAAGCTAGATTGGCGAGCACATATTGAACACGTAAAGTCAAAATTGTCATCTATAACAGGAGCTTTGCGTAGGGCAGCAGGCTGTATACCTCGCAAACTTCGTATGACAATTTACAACTCATTAGCGAAGTCACATCTGCAGTACCTAATAGAAATATGGGAAAGTGCAGCCAATACAAATCTCAAAGCTGTTCAGATTGCCCAAAATAAATTAGTTAAGGTTTTATTCAATTATGATTTTTTAACAAGTACAGATATTATTTACAATGAAACTAAAATATTTAATATAAAACAGTTATATACCTACACAACTTGTATTTTAATTAGGAAAATTTCATCTGCAGAATTACAATCACAAATAAAGTTTACAAAAAGACGTTTCAAACATAATTTAAGAAATATAAATAAAATTAAAGTAAGAACTGCTAGAACAAAGTATGGTAGTAGAAGTATTATGTGTGAAGGTGTATTTTTATATAATGAATTACCGAATGATGTCAAAAATTGTGAGACCTTAAGACTATTTATAAATAAATTAAAACAATATGTATATTCTATGCCATAATGTCGCCAACAATGTACCTTTTCACTAAGTCCGCCAGACTAACTGGATTTCATAATTTAAGTACTTAAATATAAGCAACATAGATTTAAGCTCAATATAAGTGAACTCTGTTCTTTTTGGGTAAATAAAGATTTCGTTAACCTTATAAATAAACAAATAGCTATTTTTGAAGACGCATTTTCCTTAAAATATATTTTCAGATAGCCCAGTGCAGGCCATGCACTTCATCACTACATAGGTACCTCATAGTATAAAATAAAGTCACTTTTCGCCGTCCCTATATCCCTATGTCCCTTTGTATGCTTAGATCTTTAAAACTACGCAACGGATTTTGATGTGGTTTTTTTTAATAGATAAAGTGATTCAAGAGGAAGGTTTATATGTATAATACATGCATAATATAGCCGTGCGAAGCCGGAGCGGGTCGCTAGTTTTAATATAAATTAAAAAGTTAAACATTAAACATTATAGGTTTTTGTAAAAAAAAAGAGATAGTGGTAGGCATAACATGACCTCTTAGGTGAATGAACGATAAGACCGGAAGAACGGGTACAGTGAACTGATTTACCCTTTTTAAGTAGTTATTATTCGTAATTTAAATAATTTAGTCACAAAAGAGTGTTATTTTTTTCTAGTCTGCGGCTTTTTGAGGTTACACAAAGATTTCTCAACCAATTTTCATGATTCTTTGTCGGTTGAAAAGGTAATACTCATGAGTATTTTCAGAGTTATGGACCACTTAAAGAGTGGAATCAATTGTTCAGTTTTCAAGATCTACTAATAAAGGGTACCGGGGGCTCTCTCCATACAAACTATTACAAAAGTCGACTGTTTTCTCCCTGGATAATGATACTAGAGCATATATTTTTGGTGCATAAAACTTATAACTGCCATGACCATACCCCTAATTTTTTTTGTTTTTTTTTTATCTTAATTTCTATGATAATTAGAAAATAAAAAAGCCAAAAAATAGGTATATTAAAATATTTGTCAGTAGTTTGCTTGTTTCTATGTATTATAAGTATATATATTTACAAAAGAAAAGTGTGAGTAGTATATCCGTTGTCTAGCACCCATAACACAAGTCTAGTTACTTACCTTGGGGCTAGATGGCAATGTGTGGAATGTGGAATATTTATTTATTATTTAATTAAGTAAAAAATTATTAAGATGTAAATAGAGGCAATTAGTGCCTTAACAATGAATTAATATCACTACTTATTCCCCTATTAGCGCGTAATTACCTCATCCATCACCCAGAATGCATGTCCGTCTGTCTGTCCCATAAGTTACCTTACTTCGTAGCGATTTTATAATTAACTACTTTTGTTTTTGATTTTTGACGTATAGGTCAGAGGAGTAAGGGGTAATTTTGTAAAAACCAAATGTGAAATGACAAAATAATTATTTTAATTTATATTAAATAAATAAATATTGCAGGACATTCTACACATCGCCATCTAGTCCCAAGCTAAGTAACTAGACTTGTGTTATGGGTGCTAGACAACGGATATCACTACATAGTATAAAATAAAGTCACTTTTCGCCGTCCCTATGTCCCTTTGTATGCTTAGATCTTTAAACTACGCAACGGATTATGATACGGTTTTTTTTTATAGATAGAGTGATTCAAGAGGAAGGTTTATATGTATAATAAATGCATAATAAAGCCGTGCGACGCCGGAGCGGGTCGCTAGTACTACATAAACACTTTTTTTTTGTAAATATATACTTATAATACATAGGAAAAACCAGACCACAGACAAATATCTAAGCATAAATACATGTTTGAGGCGGGAATCGAACCCGCAACCCTGTGTTTGGCAGTCCGGCATGGTGACCATTGTGCCAACTGGGTCGTCAAAGAAGAGCGGTATATACATTTATAGGTAAACAGAGAGGCCTTAAATTACAGAAAATGTAAGAAATTTTCAAACAAAAGGCAACACCATTGGCAGCGCGATCTTAGGATTATAGTGGTGTTGTCACACTTAAAAACAAACTTAAACTCTGCGATAATTATTAGGGTCACAACGTCTGAATTGTAAAAAGTATGAGTAGACAAAATGTCTCGATTACAGAATTACCATGTAGACAAAACGCCTTAACGCGGCAAAAGTTGCAAAATGACAAGTTTTCCAAACATACAAAAAAGTATTTCTTTATTTACTTAAAAAAAAGCTTAGGTACTTACTTAAGTAAGCTATTTTTTTAGTGTTTTGGGCATGGTCCGGGGCTACCTACATTTTGCCAGGATTACCAAGGTTTTCATATTTTACTTCTCCAAATAGATTGGGACTTATGCGGGTAGCTATTTGTATTGTTTTTTCCCCAAAACTTCGGACAAATACAATCTTGTAACTTTTAACTAAGTAAAGTATGTCGGTTTGTGAGTACAAGGATATAATCGTTAATGCAAACAACAGACTTGTTGATCGCTCGATCGTTCAAATTATATTAAAAGCACAATGTGCTCGTCTTCTGTAACTACAATTGAAAGATAAAGCATGATAATTTGATGTTTTTATCGAAATCTAAACTTGACACATTTTAATACAATTTTTAGATGAAAAAATAAGGCAATTTTTTTTTGGCCAATGTCGTGTGCTTGTCCAAATAAATTGGAGAATCTGACATTTTACGAGTTTTTGTTACATGGCATCTGTTGTTTATATTAATGCCCCCTATACATTATTACCGGTTTCAAAGGTGGCCGCGCACCTAAAAAAAGTTGGCTGATATGACTATGCCAAAATGTTACAGGCCCTATAAAAAAAACTTTTTCGACATTTAGATCCTATTTCATCCTATAAGCATCGAAATAGAAAAAAAGTAAATTAAAATAAATAAATATACTTATTACGCGAAGAATTGAGAACCTTCTCTTTTTTGACGTGATAACGTCTATTAAATTGATGAACACCGGCAGCACTCACAAAAAAGTGTTACGTCATCGCTCACGTTCCCGAAATGCACACGTTACATGGCAACCAATGTTTCGTAAAATTATTATATTGTAAGCAGAATCCTCTCTTGAGAGCAGAAAAGTGTCGTCACGTCCGTTATTATAAGTCAAACTTGCCGTGCGCAATGCCGATCCCCACCACACCGCCTATAAAAGCGAGCGCTTTAGTGGTAAGCGGGTTCATTCTCTGCTTGGTCGTCAGTTGGTAAGGTGTTTGGGTTCGGCGCTGCATACAGTAAGACGTTTCCATTTTTATTATTAAAGTGTTTTCATGTTTACTAATTGAAAGCTAACTATTATTGTTGCTCATATTTGAAATAGTTTTAGACTACTAGAAGGTGATTTATAAGCTAAAACAGTTATTTGTGTCAAATCTACCTTAAAACTTATCTACCTATAGGTTTAGCTGCTATTTTGAATGATTATCGCTTATGATTCCTAAAATCAGCAGTGGCATAGGATGATTCTTCCCCTGATTTCTAATAATATTGTTTAATAATAATATCGCTCATATTTGCTTGTGTTATGGTGACGAGTGACAAATAGAAGACTAATATAAAGGAAAAAAAAAGCAAAGAAAAGAAAAAGAAGGAAAACAAAAAAAAACTCAGTTCTTCATCGTTTTCATATAAACGTTATCACGTAAAATTATCGTCCGTAAACCGACTTTACAGGCAACTTTTTTTTTAATTCGGTTCAAAAGGATCGGCTTGCTATCGCCCGATCGATAAATCTTCAGTCTACCTTTTCCCTAACTCAAATAAATTGTTCAGCGAATGTTGACTTGTAACAATTCTTATTGGCTTTTAAAAGTTTGATTCTTTTAAAAATTTATTGAGCGGTGTTTGCCTATTGATAGACACCGCGATTTTCATACTAAAGGTCGTAGGTTTGAATCCCGGTCGGCCGTGCAAAAATTGATTTTTACTATGAAAAAAATTATGTGCGTTAATTGACATGTATTGCTCTTACGGTGAAGGAAAACATCGTGATGAAACCCGCGGCTTATAGTTGCCTCCAGAAGTATTGACAAGTTCTCTTCTCTGGACGTGGTCGACTAAGCTGAGAGGGTAGTAGGTGCTGGGCAAGCCTACTCCATCCTCACGCAGAAAGGACGTCTCGTTGCGGAAAAACAGCTCATCACTATCACTACATAGTATAAAACAAAGTCGCTTTCTCTGTCCCTATATCCCTTTGTATGCTTAAATCTTTAAAACTACGCAAAGGGTTTTGATGCGGTTTTTTTTAATAGATGAAGTGATTCAAGAGGAAGGTTTATATGTATAATACATGCATAATATAGCCGTGCGAAGCCGGGGCGGGTCGCTAGTAAAAGTAAAAGTCCAAATTAATTGAAAGATAAAGATCTTCGTTTCTATTCTAAACTAGCTACGCCCCGTGCTTTCACCCGCGTTCGATTGGGTATCTTATGTTAGGACTTATTCCGTTCAAAATAGCCACGTGATCAAAAAACAACCAGAAAGATTACATCAGGCACCCGTCTCATCTTACGGATGTAGCAAATTCAACCACTCTGTTAGGAGGTATGTTCGTATTAACCTAGACAGCTACCTATATCTTTTCTAATATCCTTTTATTTATTACTAGCGACCCGCCCCGGCTTCGCACGGCTGTATTATGCATGTATTATATCTAAAAACCTTCCTCTTTAATTATTCTATCTGTTAAAAAAACCGCATCAAAATCCGTTGCGTAGTTTTAAAGATCTAAGCATACAAAGGGACATAGGGACGGCGAAAAGTGACTTTTTTTATACTATGTAGTGATGAAATTATGACGTATTTTGTTTTTGCAAGTGAAACAGCGTGTCGTAACTAGTTTAACGACTTTACCAATTTATCATCAACAAAAACTAGAATTCCATTTAATCTCGCTAACAGCTTATCAAATTAATGATAAAAAGCTCCAGTAGGTAAAGCTAATATTGGGACAGTGTATACACGTACATATGCCTATAAACAAACAAGCTTGAACGTCGCGTCCGCTTTGACTGTAAACCTACTTTCGGGACAGATTCGTTCCCGGTTCATACCTCTCCCTGTAATCGGAGGGAGAGCACGCGTCCTTCGCGGTCCGGTTCGAAAATCGAATACGAAATTGAATTTAAATTTTGTGAGTGTTCCGTGATTTGAAAAAGGAATACTTCGCTGTGAGTACATTGTTTTTATTTTTTATTTGGCCTTTCTTTATGGCCTGTATTGTTTGGAATATTTTATTTGTGTTTTTTTTTTAAGTTTGACTTTAGGCGATATGTGCAAATAGCCAGTGTTAAGAAAAAAAATGTCAAGTTTTGATGATTTATTTCTTTTAACTTTCTTTAAATTTATTGTTTCGGTAAATCCAGTGACAATCTTAAACGAAACTTCGTCGTGGAATTTTTCAATGTATCCATCATACCAAGTTTCATCAAAATCGGTCCAGTAGTTTCGGAGCCTATTCGTTCCAAAAAAATGACCTCTATAAAAGAAGTGTAAAGTTATTACTTCAAATGTCTCTAAAAAAACGGGACTCCGAAAAGCTTTATGGTCTAACTAATAAAGAAGTTAGACCAAGACACCTAGTTGGAAAACCGAGGTCCTATTGGCTTAGAAAAAAAATGATTCGAGATCAAACAAAAGACGACCGGAAAAAAAACAAAACACGATCGAAAAAGAAAAACAAAAGACGACTGAAAAAAAAAACAAGAGACGATCAAATTAGAAAAAGTAGACGATTCTAGTGGGCGAAGGCCTTTTGTTCCATCTTTGGCCGCCATTAGCTATCTTAATCCTTTTCTAAAAATAACCAAACCACTTAACAACTCCGGCCATTGAATTTATGAAACTCAATGGAAATAATTTAATATGTTTTCATCGTTACGGTGGGTGTTTGCGTAGGCAAAATAATAAGAAATATTTAATTATTTAATAAGAGTATTTCATTCCTTTGTGTCAAAAACAAATAATTTTCTTTAAAAAAAATATTATCAATAAAAAAAACATAAAAACCCTGGAAAAACCTTCAAGTATTTAATTGCCCCTGAAATGGAAGGAAACTGGAGCAAAAAAATCAAAAACGAATCCTAACTAATAAAATAAAAAAATAAATAATAAAGTAACATAATTAATTTGGACGACCTCTGTGGCGCGTCGGGCGAACACCCGACTGCGACGCAGAAGGTTGCGGGTTCGATTCCCGCCGGGAACAAGTATTTATGCTGACCATAAATTCTTGTTTCTGGTTCTGGGTGTTTCCTATATGTATAATATGTATATATTTACAAAAAAAAAAAAGTATATAAGTAGTTTATCCGTTATCTGGCACCCATAACACAAGCATTAAGTTGCTTAGCTTGGGGCTCGATGGCGATGTGTAATATGTCCTGAAATATTTATTTATTTTTATTTTAATGTATTTGTTAGTTTGTTAGTTCCCTTTTCATTAATGAATAAATGAATGAATGGCAATTTAATTAAAAATTAATAAACAAAATGTTTTGACCTGTTAAAAATATGTTTAATGAATATGAGGTTATTAGCAAAAAAAAAACAATAGATATGGACGTTTAATTTGCCTACGTCATAAAATACGATATGTATCAAATGTTGTTAATCCAACCTTCTTCGGTTATTGAGTTTTCTGTAAAGCTAGCTATGGCTAGCTCTAGCTAGCCGGAAGACCAGCGCTGCAGCTAAGCATGCTTGGCTGCAGTTTTTACCTGAGGTCATCGACCACTACCAATAGATACAACATCGCTTCGTTTTTGTTCAGGACGTAGTTCACCAAATCATGAGGTAGCGGGGGGCGTAACTGCCGATGTCATAGTGTTGGTAATAAGTAATTACTAAATATCGATACCATAGATTTTATCGATGTTTGTATTATAAAATTATAGAAAAAAAAAACTGCAACGAATGTATTATTTTTAAATAAATATAAATAATTAACCACTGAGCCGACTTACATCGTTTAATTTTATTCATGAACCCACCTTATCTTCAAGCTGTCTTCGAGTAATCGACGAATAAATATACGCAAACCCTTTCTTTTTTAAGTCAGTTAAAATACTTTTTGACAAATAAATTCATTAATGTAAAATACAAAACATGTCAGTTCTAAGTTTTATCGAATCGATATTATTTTTTTCATTTATACCCCACCACTACTTACACGTGCTTAATATTTTTGATAAAATAGCACAATTCGTTTTCTATTGAGTGAGGGCGCTGTATCGATATTTCAAACAAATTTGTTCCTTACCAATTAGTTTGCGTGTATACCGCATCAAAAAAATAAAATTGTTTTAAAACCAACTTATTTGTGCAGTTGAGTGGAGGCGCTAGTGTCCGTACTAAAACTGAATTTTCGCACCAAAATATGGTTAGTTTTTGTTTTGTTACACGCAAAAAAGTGTTGGTTTTACTACAAAAAGACTTCAACGCGAGCCCGTTTTATTTGACGAACAATTTTTACCAAGATATCTTTTGCAGTTGGGACAGTCAAAATGAAAGTTTAAATCACTTACCGGTGGAAAGTTATCCCATCTTTCTGGTAGCTGGATGTTTTTTTATTTTTCCCACACCATTTTATAGAACAATACGCCATTTCTGAACCGATTCTCGCGACGACAACAGCAAAAAATAATAAAAAACTGCGAGTAATCGACTGCACCACTCCTTGGTTCCCACTAAAGTTGTATTCGAAAGGACCCTTTGATATAGAAGCTAAAACTACTATGCGTGGTGAACATTACAGACCCTTCATTAGGAGTCTTTATATGATCGATGCCTGAGGTCGACCCATTTGGGTCAGCACACGACTCCTCATTTATGTTGTTTTTTCTTTGTCACTTTTTGTTTTTTATGTAATTAATTTTCATCGTCATGTTCATTCCTGTGTTTGTCGTGTGTTTGTACTCAAAAAATGATTTTTCTTTCTTTCTTTTTTTCTTTCTTAAGCTTTAAACAAGATATTATTATATTCACGCCTTCACTGTGGCTGTGGTCCAGACACAAGATTTTTCCTATTTAATATTAGATTCACCTCTCAATTTTACATTTCATTGCTATAACAGCGCCCATCTAATATTTGATAGCGAAAGAATGGCGAAATATTCTAATTTACCTTGAACTAAATAAAGTAAAGTATCTTTCTTTATGTATGAAAAGGGTTAAATGAAAGCCTGTTTTTAACTGAAATCCCAAAAATAAGGATGTTCCATTTTAATTCTACGTTCATTTTAGAGGTGAATCAAACAAACGACAGACTAGCGGCAGTGACGCGGTCATATGCTGCAGTCCATGTCGCCGTGCTGTTTGGGTACGAACTGGCCTAAAAAGTTTTAATCAACATCGAGGCGCTCCATTTCAGCAAGATCTGTCATGGACGATTCGCCATTTTATTGGTATAGGCTCAAAACTATTAAAATTTGCCATTTTAATAGTAATTTAAAAAGAAAACGCGATAAAAACACGCGATTATTACCCGGGAAAATAATAACCATGAATACAAAATCATGTGAGATTAAAGAGTTTAAAAATCCGCCATTTTATTGTCCAAAAATGTTTTAAAATTTTCAAAATGGTCTTGTCTTTTGGAATTAATGTCGTACGAATTGAGGGCGCAGACTGAAAGCTAAACCAAGCTTTCGGTTTCACACGGTCGAACTCGTACCAAAACATAGAAGACTTTTACTCTTTTAAAATGCGATCGACCGGTCTTAGGTCTCCATCTGCGCTAACATCGACATAACATATGCATCGACATATGGTCGAAATCAATGATCAATGGTTAAACTAACATTTGATTAAGACGACATGAACTGCAGCCGAACGTCAGGGACTGTCGTCCGTGTATTGGAGCTCTCAATTTGTCTTGTCTTGTTCAATGTGGGCAGTTCTATTTCAACACGTTTTTACCTTCACAGTGCAGCGCCTTGGCTGCTCGCCTGGGGTGCTTTAAGTCCCATAGACGACATAAACTGCAACCGCACGTCAGTGACTGTCGTCTGTCTATTAGAACTCTCAATTTATCTTGTCATGTTCAATGTCGGCAGTTCTATTTCAACACGTTTTTACCTTCACAGTGCAGCGCCTTGGCTGCTCGCCTGGGGTGCTTTAAGTCCCATAGACGACATAAACTGCAACCGCACGTCAGTGACTGTCGTCTGTCTATTAGAGCTCTCAATTTGTCTTGTCATGTTCAATGTAGGCAGTTCTATTTAAACACGTTTTTACCTTCACAGTGCAGCACCCTAGCCGCTCGCCTGGGGCGCTTCAAGTCCCATAAACGACATAAACTGCAGCCGCACGTCAGTGACTGTCGTCCGTGTGTTAGAACTCTCAATTTGTCTTGTCATGTTCAATGTCGGCAGTTCTATTTCAACACGTTTTTATTTTTACCGTAAAAGGAAAGTTATTTTGGTTAAAGAGGGTTAAATTGATCGTGACATTCAGAGGGTAGTGGTGAAAGGATCTAACTATGAAATAGGATTTTCCCGCGGTTTTGTCTAACCGGTCGCGGGGTACGCGGAGGAAGTCACGGGAAAAAGGTAGTATTATAATTATTGATAACCACCATCTCAATTTTCCAACATAATTCTTTCATCATAAAAACTGTTAACAACTGAAATATATAATTTTTAAAATTCATCCCACGTAGACCTAGGTGAGTGGGGCCAATACAAGGTACCTACTGTTGGAGTCAGAATTTCAGACCCACCGTAGAGCTCTAAAATTACTATTAACAATTTGGAATATTTTTATTATAATAATATCTCTATACAGGGTTATTGGTAATTATACCAGCAAACCGTTGAGGGCTACTTCTGTGCACCTTAACAAACATCTTTTGTTCTACGACTTTTGGAAATTCGAAAAAAAATATGAAAATTTTGAAGTTTTCATATTTTAATAAGAAGAAGGTTTTTATAAGGAGAAAAACAACTGATTTTTTAAAACAAAGGTCAATCAGACTAAGAACAGTAGATAAAACTTAGAAGAAAAGTTAAATTTTAAGGTTATTGACCTCTCCGTGTATGGAACAGCTGATTTTAGGTAAACCTAACCTCAAAACTAAAAAAAAAGAATGATTGAATTTCCAAAAGTCGTAGAACAAAAGTTGTTTGTTTAGGTGCACTGAAGTAGCCCTCAACGGCATGCTAGTATGCTAGTGGTTATTGGTAAACCCTGATATATAAAATTCTCGTGTCGTGGTGTTAGTTGACAAACTCCACCTAAATGGCTAAACCAATTGATGCTATTTTTATATTACAAAAAAGAGCTGTCCGAGCTATCTATAAAATGGGCCCCAGGGAATCACTTAGAGAAAAATTTACACGGTGTATTATACTATTAATGACTTCTTCAGACAAGGTGTATTATACTATTAATGACTTCTTGAATGATAGAACAATTAAATGACATCGACAATGCCTATTCTTACACAATATAAATAAACACACCTGACATTATATTATAATACTATTGTGACATTAATATTTAAACAAATTGACATTGTAATACCTATCTATAATAATTTTAATATACCTAACTATAATCAAATTGCTATTTTTCTAATAATTTATTATGATAATAATCTTATAAAAATAAACTGTAGATTTGCACGCCTCTTGGGCAGAGTAAAGAGAACTTTAAATTAATTTGTAATAACATTAAACTATGTACCTTTATTCGCAAATAAATGATTGATTGATTGATTGATTGATTAAACACTTCGAGCCAATGGGATCTTTTGTGTTGACCCCTACCTTAATGTTTCTTACTCTTTGAAGAAGTGGTCGATTAACGCGGTGATCCGACTTAGAGGAAGAAACCTATATTCCTCCGGTTTGGGATACGCATTCCCAAGGAGGCTCATACGCTTCGTTGCTAAGACGTCGCATTCACACAGTATGTGCTCCATAGTTTCTCTGACATCACCGCAGGCTCTGCAGTCATTATTTGAAGTTATGTTCATTTTTAAAAGCATGTCATTAGTTCCGTAATGCCCTGTCAAGGCACCAACCACAGCTCGTGCTTTGCTTCTACTGTTGTTTGCTTCTACTTTTTTGCAAAACAACCTTTGCCGGAACAGCTAGTTTATCTAATAAATTCATAAGTTGAAGGACTTTCTAATAATAGTAGTTTTGGAGCTCTACGATTGGTCTGCAATTCTGACTCCGACTGTATTCCAACATAATTCAAATATAATCGAAACAACTGAAATATCTAACCTTTAAAACTCATCCCACATAGACCGAGGTGAGTGGGATGAATCCAAGGTACACTCCAAATATTATAATTCCATTTTGAACAATGACGAAAATAATATTTATCTAATAAATTCATGAGTTGAAAAACTTTAAACTTGAAGTCGAGCAAGACGATCTTGCTTGAGTTGAAAACATTCTATTAATAGTCGTTTTGGGGCTCTACGGTGGGTCTGCAATTCTGACTCCGAATATTCCAACATAATTAAAAATTTCATTGTAACAACTGAAATATCTTACTTTTAAAACTCATCCCAGGTGAGTGGGACGCATTCAAGGTAGGTATGCGTCATAAATCCAGTATCAGTGCGCTACAGATCTGTTCACTCACGAAGGCGCGCCCTTCCACACCTTATGAATGTTGTTGTAAATATAATCTGTATACAGGGTTATTGGTAATTATACTAGCAAGCCGTTGAGTGCTACTTCTGTGCACCTAAACAAACAACTTTTGTTCTACGACTTTTGGAAATTCGAAAAAAAAATGAAAATTTTGAGGTTATGTAAATTCGAAAAACAGCAGATTTTTTAAAACAAAGGTCATTCAGACTAAGAACAGTAGATAAAACTTAAAAAATAAGTAAAATTTTAAGGTTTATGACCTCTCCGTGTAAGGAACAGCTGATTTTAAGATAAACCTAACCTAAAAATTTTCGAAAAAATGTTCGAATTTCCAAAAGTCGTAGAACAAAAGTTGTTTGTTTAGGTGCACAGGAGTAGCCCTCAACGGCTTGCTAGTATAATTTCCAATAATCCTGTATAATTCTATCTCTTTTGTATGCTGTCTCTACTGATAGTCTTCACACACACATTAAGACATCTTGTTGCACACCGAGAAAATTTACCCTGGATGTGCGCGCCTTCGTGAGTGAACAGATCTGTACAATTATACTTTGAACCAGTATTGGACTTACGACCTTTTTCTAATAGTGTGATTCAAAAAGAAGTTTTATATGCATACATGCATAATATAGCCGCCAAATATTATAATTCCATTTGAAACAATGACGAACTGAGGCCGCCAACACAATGGCTCAAACAAAACAACTTCTTTCCACTCAGGTGCTATTGTGCGGGGAGCTTAAGGATTTTATGGTAATTTTCTACCTACAATAGTGTTACGGGAAACAAAATGAATATTTTAAACGGTTAAAGAGAGTGATATTGGTTTGGTTTTAAAGGTATTCGTCTATTTTACTGGACAAAACTTGGACACCTGTCAAAATGTTGGTAGGTACAGTCACATTACCAATTAGCTGAACCCCATGTGATCTAGAGCTCACTCGCAAATCTGTACGCATGTACGTGTTATGTATGTAGCGACCTTAAGTGGTCATTTGTCGAGAATTTGGAAAGTGTGAACCACAGAGACGGGTCGCTTGGAGATCGGGTCGGTCCGCCACTAACCCGAATTGCAAAATTTCATCCAAATCGGTTCACTGGTTTTGGAGATTACCCCACAACTTCTTAAACAAACAAACTTTCCCCCTTTCAATAATAGTATAGATTAATAAGCAAAACTAAAAGCCTTTTTTACTTTAAAACTTTTTGCTTTGGTGGCCTAAAAAGTGCTCATTAAGCAAAAGCAAAATGCACATTTTGCGAAGTTCATATTTTGCGAAGTTAACCTTGAAGAGTCGTTAAGGGGAGATGATACTGCACATGGACTCACAAATGATACTGGCATCACTGTAACAATCTTTTGGTCAGACAAAATTGAATTTAGCTAAACCTCTGACAAGAAAAGAAGAAGACTGGAAAACTATATAATACTAGCTGCCCTCCGCGGTTTCACCCGCGTAACTCCCGATCCCGTGGGAATATCGGGATGTAAGCTATCCTATCTCTCAAGTTGGATCGAACTGCACATGGTGTGCGAATTTTATTATAATCGGTTAAGTGGTTTAGGAGTCCATTGAGGACAAACATTGTGACACGAGATTTATATATATTAAGAAGAAAGATTACGCTACAAATAGAGAAAGTAGGTAACTTCCCCCTTTCTTGAAGCCGGTTAAACAATTTACTTTCTTCTCGACAGTTTTCCAGATATTTTCAAATTCTCGGTATTCAGCGTGTAAGCGACTACGTGACTGACACAAACCATTAAAAAGGATTAAAAAAAAAGATTTTCAAAGTTGCAAAAGATTATTACAAGTTAAGACAAGTTGCCGCAAGACGACTTGCGTTTTAAACCGTCTGATACTAACCCATAAAAATTACCTATTTTTTACCAAAAAGCGTTAATTATTTTAAAAAATATATTTTGGATATTAATTTGGATTGTAGGACGAAAATAATCAATGACGACATAATTAAGCTCATCTTTAATAAATAAAATAATAAATTATTGCACGACATTCCACACTTCGCTATCTAGCCCCAAGCTAAGAACTAGACTTGTGTTATGGGTGCTAGACAACGGATATACTACTTAAATATTTTTCTTTTGTAAATGTATACTTATAATCATCATTTAGAAACAACCAGACCACAGACAAATATCTAAGCATAAATATTTGTCTGAAGCTCGAACCCGCAACCTTGTGTTTGGCAGTTCGGTATGGTGACCATTGTGCCAACTGGGTCGTCACGCTTATGCTTAAATTATTGTGTTTTGGAAGTTTAGGCATACTCGTAGATTAGTTACGCGGGTAAAACCGCGGAGCGCTGCTAGTGGTTAAATAAAAAAAAATACAAAAGTCTAGAGCCGTGGGCGAGTTTCCGATTAACCCTAAAAGATCTACTTTAAGCCGCTTACTATACCTTAATAGGGTGCCCATAAATAATGTAATACCAAGGATTTTAGCGAGCTTGTTTTAACTTAATCGATTGGAATTTAAATTGATCCTAATGGTTGAGTGGCGTTGGCATAGTGGTAGGTGTCTTAACTATAATTTTAAGGTTGTGGGTTTGAATCCCGGCCGGCCAGAATTCGATTGTTTTATTGTGTTCTATTAACATTGCTCTTATAGTGAAGGAAAACAAATCAATTATTATAATAACACATTGAACAAGAAAAGTAGGTATTAGACATAAAAACCTCCAAATTCGTATTTAATAAAAAAATGGCTTTAAAAATGGGAATGATAACCGCACCAATTTATTTATTTATTATTATCATCTGAAGTCTGGCAGTTTTACATTCCATTTTATAGTTTGGCTGCGCGACTTTAGATGCGTGTGCGGTTATTTTTCCTTTTTTTAAATCAGTGTTTTAACTTTTATTTTAATTATTTATTCTAGTCATTTTCAGTGCATATTTCTACTGTCTCTGAAAATTCCACTTGATGTCAGGCAAAAGAGAATAAATTCTTCAATTTGTAAGCCGTAATCGTAACCTGTTTTGTGATGAGAGGGTGGTTTCAGAAGCTCCACTCATCTGTACCTCTTATATTTTGTTTAAGAGTCGATTACACAGCAAGCTCAAGTTGCAATTCTGTTCATCACTCCGAAAATCCTCGTCAGATCCTCACCTTTTTATGGGACCGCCCCTGAGGCTTCGTTTTCAAGAAAATCGGCGAAGCCTTTTATGTCCCAAAGGGGCTACTGAGACAAAAAAGTCTCAGCAGTTTCTGAGAAGAAACGTTATATAAAATCACCGAATTGACCACGGAAAGTTTGAAATGCATAGTCATATTATATTGTGTTCTTAGTATTCAACAGTGAGCGTTTATGTCAATATTCTTTTATTACAAATACGATAGGTCAGCGTTTGACCACTATCACACCTGCCTGATGGAAGGTGACGATGCGGTCTAAGATGTAACACGCTTTCCTAGAAGATACCTATTCACTCGCGACTTGAAGACCCCATATTGTACACGTCAGGAAAGACAGACGCAGGTAACTGATTCCATTCTCTTACTATACAAATAAGTAATGACTAAGCAAAATTAATGCGGGCGCTTATTGCAATAATAAAGTGCTTTTTAGACCACAAAAGCATTAATACTAATATCTGGACAATAATATTTCAACCCTTAAAAATCTCCGAGATTATCCTTAATAATCCTGACAAATGGTGACCCTAATCTTTCATAATTTAATATTGCCGAAAACATAATAAGTTTTTAGGGGTGCCCACATGTTGTGGATTATCAGAAACATTCCTTGTTTTTGCTAGAGGCATTTAGTTGGCTTAAAACTTCGTAATTAATAATAAAATCTTTGATAACTTTATGTTACAGTATTTAAATAAATGTTATGTTATTTAAGATGGCCACATACCGTTTTGTCTATACAAAAAGAAATACCTCTTTTCTCCTATTAATATTTGATTTCGGTGTTTCTTTTTTGCGTAATAATTAATACATAAAAGTTAAAGCTGATTTTCGGAGAAATATAACCAACCTCAATTTCAAAAAAGTTTTCGAATATTCAAAAGTTGTAGAACTAAAGTTGATTGTAAGTAAATAAATGTATAATTAATTACCAATAACCCTGTTTTATACAGGGTGATTTTTTTACATGGGCCTTCAAGACTATATCCTAAACTAAAAGAGATAGCGAAAAATGCTGAAAGGAGTTGCTTGCTCGATTTTGACAAAAACTAAAACTGCATCATTAGATTTTTGAAAAAGTCATTACCCTAGCCAGGAATCGAACCTGTTGAATATGAAAAAAAAAAAAACATCCTATATTTTTATACCAATAGATAGTCTTTAGTACATTAAAGGAAATAGCAAAATTTTGTAGTCTTCTGTAATTTTCATATTACTGTCCCTGAAAAAATGTAGTGAGAAAAATGTAGGGAGGTATGGCTGATGACGTAACAAACTGCTGCACAAAAAATATAAACTGTATTTTTTCAATTTTTAAGTGATGTAGAGAAAATAGAACATATTAAAAAATTTAATTACAAAAATTAAATATGTCTTCCTCTATATGCTCCATACGCTATTATAATTTTTAAGACGCTTCAAAGTGATGTAATACACTGCATAACTCCTATTGAATAAAATAATTTGAAATTGAATTTGCCAGAGACGAAAAGATGAAAATTGGTGAAAACTACAAAAAGGAGCGTTTTCCTTGATTTGCCATACTTTGTTTGACTGTTTGTTTCCAAAAATCAATCTCTATCAGCAACACTATCAATTGGTATAAAAATATATTAAGATGACAAAATTTTTTTTTGGAAAATCATCAGGTTCGATTCTTGGCTAGGGTCATGACTTTCAAAAACCTAATGATGCAGTTTTAGTTTTTGTCAATATCGGGCACGCAACTCCTTTCAGCATTTTTCCAGAAGGCCCACATAAACAAACCACCCTGTATATAAAATTCTCGTGTCGCGGTGTTAGTTATACCTATGTCTACCTAAACGGCTGAACCGATTTGTTTGAATTTTTTGTGTTATACTTATTCGTAATAAGGGCCAGTAAAATCATCATCCGAGCGATGTTCCCGGTTGCATCCCTCTCAGGAGCCCGGGGTCCGCTTTCCTACTTTTACGCCTCCACTTCGCACGATCTTCGGCATCCTGGTTAGTAAGGCCATTTGCACGCATATCACCCTTTACGACGTCAAGCCAGCACTTCTTGGGTCTACCCAGTCTGCCACGGCCCGGCGGAGGCGCCATGGCAAGACATTTGTTCCCCACGTAACTAGCCGGTTTTCGCAAGACGTGACCGTACCAGCGTAGGCGACATTCTTGCAATTTATCTGCAATGTCTCGGACATGAAGGCTGCCCCGGATGCGGGAGTTCCTGACGCGATCCTTTCGCGTCACTCCACACATCCAGCGCAACATCTTCATCTCCGTGACACGCAGTTCCTGCTTATGTCGCTCAAGTACCGGCCACGCCTCACTACCACACAAAAGGACAGGTCTAATGATGGTTTTATAGACCTGTCCCTTTAGTTTAACCGGCATTTTGGGGTCGCAAATGACACCAGTCACCTCACGCCACTTGGCCCAAGCCGCTGAAATGCGTGACTTGACGTCGCAATCGATGTCGCCGGACGCGTGAAGCACAGATCCCAAGTACTTAAACTGGTCTGTCCGCTCGACCATATGACCGTCTACGCAGACAGGTGTGGGATCTGTGGTATTGCAAGCCAGAAAAACAATAACAATAAAAATAAACAAACGAATTGTTTTTCAGATTTACATTAAGAGGAAAGGGTACCGGGGACTTTTTCCATACAAACTATTACAAACGTAGTCGACTGTTTTCTCCCTGGATAATGACACTAGAGCAAATATTTTTGGTGCATAAAACTTATAACTGCCATGACCATGCCCCTATTTATGTTATTTTTTATTCTTTTATTTTTTTTATTTTAGTTTCTATGATAATTAGAAAATTAAAAAAACCAAAACATAGGGGCATAGTCATGGCAGCTATAGGTTTTATGGCACAAAAATATTTGTGCTAGTGTCATTATCCAGGGAGGAAACAGTCGACTACGTTTGTATGGAGAGCGCGCAGGTACCCTTTCACCTTAAAGCTAATATTTATCTAATTACCTGTTTTTAAGGCCAGTGTGAGGCTGTCAATTTCCATACAAAAAGCGGTAACGTTTGCCCCCCCATAAACAAAGTCCGATTTTGATAATTTTTGAAAATGTCCTAGATCTAATGGAAAACTAGGTTTAACCGTTTTTATTTTAAAGAAATATTGCCTAAGATAAAAGTTATTAGTATCTGAATATCTATAATTTTGACTTAAAAACTTCACCGAGCGTCTCAATTGTTTTTTAATAGACTACACTGAATTACCAAAAAAGAAAAACGTATAAACCTAGAATAAGATGCATTGAATGAAATGAGACCAAATTTATTTAATTTTGTGAAGGATAAAGGGGGTAAAATCGTTACGGCCCGCAACATTATTTGAAAGCAAAATGAAGGCAATTACGAACTTAAACTCTCTCTATCGCACGATACGGGTCATTTTTCAAAATACCTACTCACGCCGCTTATAGAAAACTCATGATCCTCTTAAATCGTTTTTACATTATTATGAAATACTAGCGACCTGCCCCGGCTTCGCATGGCTATATTATGCATGTATTATACATATAAACCTTCCTCTTGAATCACTCTATCTATTTAAAAAACCGCATCAAAATCGGTTGCGTAGTTTTAAAGATCTAAGCATACAAAGGGAAATAGGGACAGAAAAAGCGAATTTGTTTTATACTATGTAGTGATTTAGCTTTTATTTAATGTTAGGTCCTATATAAAAAAATAATCGAATATAAGTAAAGCTAATTTCATTTGCTAACATTCTACATTTACGTATGAAGATTTCAATTAATTTTCTAATCAAAACCAGCTTCTATTTCGCCTTACGAAAATATTACCCAAACTTGTAACAATATCGTGTCACGTACGCTAAATAGAACCCTAAACAAATAGGAATAAGGTTAAAAATGACGTGGCAAATATTATGCTGACAGTAGGGCCAAGTTAGCAAATACAGAACGAAATGAAGGTCCCGTAGTTTATTTTTGGGGTAGTACATGTTCTGGCATAATAGAATTGTGGGAAATAAGGATATTTGCCTTATACCGTGCCTATACAAAAAAATGATAAAAATAATAATAAAACTAACTATTTATATAATTCTCTGGGGAAAAATATTTCAATTTGGTTCACTATTCTTTTCATCTCCCTGAGAAAACGGAATATGAAGTTTAGTTACTTTCTTAAATTAATAAATGAACTAAAAACTTACCTACCAGATTTATTGGGTAATTGATTGTTTGATTATCATTTTTACTAGCGACCCGCCCTGGCTTTGCACGGCTATATTATGCATGTATTATACATATAAACCTTCCTCTTGAATCACTCTATCTATTAAAAAAACGCATCAAAATCCGTTGCGTAGTTTTAAAGATTTAAGCATACAAAGGGACATAGGGACAGAGAAAGCGACTTTGTTTTATACTATGTAGTAATTTGCGTTTGCAATTCTTTCACTATTAGCCTAACACATTTTTTAAAGTTTTTATTTAACTTGCAATGTATGTAGGTATGTATGTTTGTTCGGGCCAAATTTTGCAACTTAATTTTGATCCACTTCCCGGTTTTTTGAAACGGATTGCGATTTCAATTCGTGAACCGAATAGGTGTTGCAATGGTGTTGCAAGTTGCTGGCCTTTTTTTTAAACTGATGCAAGTTTTTCACCTGCCAGATGCCTGCCAGTAACTTTATTCATAAATATACTATTGATATTTTGACCTTTTTTATTGCCTTGCCAGCAATAAATTAAAAATGTATGTTCCCAAATCAAACCTATTTTGAAACAGATATTATGTTAGAATTTATTTAATTTTTGAAGTGAAAACTTCTTATGGCGCGTTGGGCACTTTTGTGGGTGAGCATTTTCAGCCGTTCTCGCGACAGATGAGATTTTACACAGATATACAGCGCGACAGATGAGATTTTACACAGATATACAGTTTTCACTTCTGCCTGCACTCCCGTAGTGCGTTTTATATGTTAACATTTTGCGTTTCGTTATTAGGTGCAATAAAGTGATTATCTATCTATTTTGCGTCGCACTTATTATTTACTTATACAGGCTGTCCGGTAATGAATGGCAAAGCAGGCTCCTACTGATAGAGGACACTGTGCCGGATCAGAAAAACAAAAGTTATGTGAAAGTCTCTCGGTATCCGAGATATCCGCCATTTAAAAAAATGTGAGCCGTCACGGGACGCCTGGCAGATGTGAAACATCGACATTATTTTGTAAAAGTAATATGCAGAAAAGAACAGATTGTGATAGAATCGCACAGTCGATTACGGTGTGTACACACCGTACACACTACTGCATATAGACTATATATATATATATATACCATCATATAGCGGCATGCGTCGCCACGCTAGAAATCGGTTTTACGTGCGGCTATAGATGTTTCACATCAAAAAAATTAAAGTTTCACTCCGTTTGGTGATGCCAAAACTGCAAACGAAGGAATTATCCTAATCTGTTTTTTGGATAGTATTCGAGGATAAATGTGCTATCGAATGCAAACAATATTTTTATGACCCATTGAATGTTTTTTTTAAACTAAGATTTAACTCAAACTTCATGGTATTTTAATTTTTTAACCTGAACTTTAATCTTTTCGTCCTATTTTTTAAGGTACCAACAAAGAGTTTTTAAGCCTTGCTGGCTTAAAAACTGTTTGTTGGTACCTTTTTTCTATACAACAAAACAGTATAACCCAGATAAATTAAGAATGTTTCATCTACCTAACATGTAATTAGAGTACGATACGTATTTAACTTATCGGGATAACATTTATTTTGGCACTAGTTGGATATTTTTATATCGCATGCGTGTATAATACGTTGCATTATGAGCTTAAAAGCGGTTTAATAAGATCCACTTTATGAGCAACTGTGATAAAATAGTACATTGTTATCCTAGGTGTGAAAGTCACTCATTACAAGTCCCGAGACGGAGTTTGGAGGGCGAGGGCGCTAATAGTTCGAGGGACTTAATGAGTCGTTCACCCGAGGTAAACACTGTGCTTTTCATTACGAATAATACATAAAAATCTTCCTAACAACGAGAGTGAATGAGATACTCCATAGTACCCGATCCTCTTACAAGGTTGGGACCAAAGAGGTTATATACATGTAGTGTTCTTCTTTGGTGTTACTTAAAGCAAGGAGGTTTGGTTTTAGAAGTTCCTAATGCGTAATGATACGGATACTGGCTACATGCACATTGCACAAGCCGTGCGAAGCCATAATTTGACATGACAGCTGTCAGTGAAAGCGATTTTCCCTAGGGCTGAAAGTTTTATTTTCTACACGCTCTTCAGGCATCTTTAGACCTACTTTCGGAGTATGAGTAATGAAAAGAAATTATCCAATCCTTCCAACCAGTATTAAAATGATTTGAAAAATTCCTTTCTAAAAAGATTTCAGAAAGAAATTCGAATCCAATAACAATTTTTATCCTATTCGATTTCTAATAATATTTTAATCAACTTCAATCCCTATCGATCATTGTAACTCAATTAAACAATAGTTAATAGAATCGAATAATACAATATCGATAACGATTAACTCGAATGGCCGTCACGTCAGCTTGGCTTAAGCTGAGGACTGACAGACTACAAACTTTTATCAGCCGATAGTTCATAAACACGTGTTGGCATACGTCTTGTAGTACTTGTATTTAAAAATAGGCTATTTTCCCGCAAAGAAGACTTTTGGAAAAGTTTTGGTTCCACTGCTCTCTACCTACCTTCACTCGAGTCCTTCGAAGGCCCCCGTTTATTTGGAGGTTTTTGAACCACGCGGGTATAGGTATCTCCTAGGAAAGCGTGCTACTTCTTAGACTGCATCGTCACTTACCATCGTGTGAGATAGTGGTCAAACGCTGACCTATCATCACTATCACTACATAGTATAAAATAAAGTCACTTTTCGCCGTCCTTATGTCCCTATCTTTAAAACTACGCAATGGATCTTGATGCGTTTTTTTTTCAAGCATAATACAGCCGTGAAGTCGGGACGGGTAGCTAGTTTATTATTAAAAAAGGTAGACCTCTTTAGTTGGGTATTTGTTGCGTAAGGATAGTGTAGGCTAGCTCAGCACCTATACTACCATCTCAAGTTTAGTTAACCCGGGTTTTTGTGTTTATGACGAAAGAACAACGGCAATTAGCGGACATTTACGTAAGAAAAATCCATATGTCGGAATAAATACCTTACACACGTATTCACAATCAACACTTGAGATTCGAGAGAGCATCACAAAACGTTTAGGTACTATCCTGTGCAGCACTATTTGATCATTACATTAGAACAACATAACCTGTGATCAAACCCACGTCTGTTGGTGTAGCGGGTGGTCCTTATACCACTTACTTATCTAAAGACATAGCTAACATGTTGAAAATAGTAATCACACTGAGTACTTTTAATTCAAGTATTTAAGTTTGTGTGTAACGTCTATTAGAAGAAAGTCGTAACTCCAATACTTGTTATTAGTATTATTGTAACAAACTGATCAATTTACTTATGACCTACTGCTTGTGAATACGGCCTACGGGCATTAGTATACTTAATATAAACATAGGTAATCGAAATAAAACATCGGCCGATAAAAAGTATCTCGTCTGCTTAGCCTCTTATTGTTATTTAATATCAATGATTTTATGGACGAGTATCATTCGATTAATTACTTAATCGATATTTAATTTATCGATATTGCAATTTTGTTAATGAAGTGGGTACGGTGAAGTTTTAATACGAACTAAATGAGATTTTAAGCAAATTGGTTTTTTAGAGTTGTTTTTTTTTGCCCGACTGCGGGAGAGGGTTATGTCTTTATTATAACCTACTAATAACATAAATATGTGAAAGTTTGTGTGAGAGTACTATTAAAGTCATTCAAAATCACTATCACTACATAGTATAAAACAAAGTTGCTTTCTCTGTCCCTATGTTCCTATATCCCTATGTATGCTTAAATCTTTAAAACTACGCAATGGATTTTGATGCGGTTTTTTAATAGATAGAATGGCTCAAGAGTAAGGTTTATAAGTATAATACATGCAAAATACAGCCGTGCGGAGCCGGAGCGCGTCTTTAGTTTATTATAAAAAAAGGTATACAAAATGAAGGCCCTGGTCTAATACCGAGTATCGGTCATAGCACCGAGTGATTATAAATTAAACTGCAATATAACCCATTAATGTTGTGTAACCTGAACCGAGTAGGTTCTCTTATTTTCAACTTTACGAGGGGATCATCCATTAGGATGCTGTTTGATTTACTAAACAACATGTTCCTTATGTTTGGGAATGTTTATGGCCCTTGGAATGTTCTTGGATTATTGAATGTAAAGATATTTATTGAAGAACTGGGTACCTACGATGTTGTGTTGGCTTTTATGAACAGTATCTTGCATTTTATTCCTTTATGGATGTGCTTGTACAGTCAGCAAAGGACTGAGGGTACCAGGTCCACATTTTAAAGTATTAATTTTAGACGACCCAGTTGGCACAATGGTCACCATGCCGGACTGTCAAACACAGGGTTGCGGGTTCGATTCCCGTCGTCTAAGATATATGCGACATAAGTCCACTATCAGTGCGCTACAATGTTACTATAAACCAGTATTGGACGTACAA
Organism: Idaea aversata; assembly: GCA_907269075.1. Taxonomy (NCBI): domain Eukaryota; kingdom Metazoa; phylum Arthropoda; class Insecta; order Lepidoptera; family Geometridae; genus Idaea; species Idaea aversata. The sequence goes on along the minus strand of OU026104.1, from coordinate 10,628,553 downwards.
CCTTCTTCTAATAGACGTTACACACAAACATAAATACTCAAATTAAAAGTAGGTACTCAGTGTGATATTATTTTCAACATGTCAGCTTTGTCTTTAGTTGTGTGATGCTATAAGCCGCCACCCGCTAAACCAACCGACGTGGGTTCGATCCACAGGTTACGTTGTTATAATGTTCAAATAGTCCTGCACAGGATTGTAAACGTTACGGTGGCATTGGACTTTTGAGCGTCTATTGTACCAACATGTAGTTACCACATTAAACAAGAGGTACATACTTACTATCCATCAACTCGACAAGAATTAAATGGTACAATTCCTAATCAAAGAGAACATACTTGAGTAATCTCGGGTTCTAACAAGATTAAGCTTTAATGGCCACCTATGTAGGGTTGTCAGGCGGCTTTACACGTTCCGTCCAAAAAGGCCGCATTCTGAATACGATCTGTTTGGTCGGACACCTCGGTAGACAGTTTAACGTCACTGGCGCATATGACCCACGCTGTAGCTACAATCTACTTGCGCTGACTCGATCAGCCTCAGCTGGCTGCAAGGACAGGATTTTTTTTACGGAAAGGACAGAATATATCTACAGAAAAAGCGACCTTTCATTTGGGTCAGTAATATGGCGACATTTGATAGTATTGCGCAGTAAAATGGCGCCTTTTGATAGTACCTATTGCACATTGCTTTTATGTTTTTAACGTTTGACAGCCATTAACAGCACAAAAACGCGGATCGGTTGTGACAGCTCTTCCTTTGGCTGGCTGTCATGAAAACTTACAAAACCAGCGTTAGTCAGCGCTCGAGCTTTCTACTTGAAAGCGTTTATACCATTTTTCTGACTTTTTCACTGACGGACGTTGAATTTTCTTTTAAATACGTAACCTCGATTTTGATATTTACAATTTTTTCCAAATTTTATTTTAATTTCATTCCAAATTACAGGCAACTCTAGTCTTGACCGAGCGTTTTAATTAACCAGCTGGCAACCCTATCTTCGCACATAACACCTAGTTTAGTATCAGTATTCAGTGCTAATTATATTTAACAATACAAGTTATACTTAGTTAGTAACTTAACTACTGTTCATTTAGATCGTTATAAACCCAGACCAAGTTTAACCTAAAATAGTTGTACAGTCAGCAAAGGCCTGAGGGTAGCAGGTGCATATTTTAAAGTTTTAATTATTCAATAATTTTTGATTATTCTAAAGCTATTGCTATTGCATCGTGCGAGATTCGTACAGTCGTACCATATACATATACACGTTAAGCTAACGCTCGGCCGAGCTACATGGTAGGCGGATTTTCGTTACGGAATTTCTTGATTCGGTCGCCGCGCTCAAAGCCCGCGATAAAAGCTATGCAATAGCTTAAGGTGAAAGGGTACCTGCGCGCTCTCCATACAAACGTAGTCGACTGTTTCCTCCCTGGATAATGACACTAGCACAAATATTTTTGTGCAATAAAACCTATAACTGCGATGACTATGCCCCTATGTTTTGGTTTTTTTCATTTTCTAATTATCATAGAAATTAAAATTAAAAAAAATCAAAAAATAGGGGCATGGTCATGGCAATTTTAAGTTTTATGCACCAAAAATATTTGCTCTAGTGCCATTATCCAGGGAGAAAACAGTCGACTACGTTTGTAATAGTTTGTATGGAAAGAGCCTCCGGTACCCTTTCCTCTTAATTAAAAATATAAATTATGCACCTGGTACCCTCAGTCCTTTGCTGACTGTACAAAAACAAATAAATGAAGTTATTCACAGAGAGATTGAAAATTTATAGAGACTAGCCTTTTCCAGAGACATCGTTCGTTCATCAAAAAATTTGTTCAAATTATATTGCAATATCATTCTGATTGCATTTCGATTACAAAAAATATTTATGAAAATTCCAAAAGCTGACTTTGAGGGTAGAATTAAATGTAATTAAATTCACAATTCTCAGTGACGGGTCGCTCAGGGATCGGGCAGCTTCGGCACTAAAACAATATATTTGGGTATATTTGGGTATGTTACTGTAAAGTAGCCTTTTCCAAAGTAGGCGATAGCGCCCCCTTGTGGGCGCTGCAGGCCTAAAGGGGCCTCCCCCCTAAGAGACCCAAAAAAATTGTGTGCGTTGTGTAGGTAGTAACCTATACTGCGCTCAGGGCCCGTAGACAAGATTGCTTTCTATTAGCGATATCGCCAATCGATAGATTTAATTGTATTATAATTGTACTTAAAGCACTGTATAAAATTGGCATAAGGAGAAACTTATCTATATTTTTTTTCTCTAAGGCAAGACTACGTGACTTTTCGTTGGCTTACGTCAATTTCAAACAAATAATAAATAAAAAAAAAGTCTGTCGATTGGCGATATCGCTAATAGAAAGCAATCTTGTCTAAGGGGGCAGGTTTCAAGTTAACTCTTGCGGGTTATAGTAAGAGTCTCGTTTAGAATTAATGTTTAATCTCCGCTAATATAACTTACAATATCACTATCACTACATAGTATAAAACAAAGTCGCTTTCCCTCTCCCTATGTCCCTATATCCCTTTGTATGCTTAGATCTTTAAAACTACGCAACGGATTTTAATGCAGTTTTTTTAAATAGATAGAGTGATTAAAGAGGAAGGTTTTTAGATATAATACATGCATAATACAGCCGTGCGAAGCCGGGGCAGGTCGCTAGTAATAAATAATTATTTGTTTTATGTTAATGTATTTCGTACGCATTCAATGCAGATGCAATGGACATTATAATTGTAACTAGAACTTAGAAACATGTGATTCACGAAAATAAATAAGTAAATTCTAATTCTACAATAATTAATTTAATTTTATGTTATAGTGCTTTTTAAAGTAGGTGAAAAAAATGGGCCAAAAAATAATTTATTCTCAAAGTGATCAAAAGACAAAATAAGTATGGGAACCCCTGCGTAAACGATATTGTAATCAAATGCCCTTTCCAAACTTTGCCAAGCCGTGAATTAGAAATGCAAGCTGACATCCGGTTCAGTCAGGTTTTGTTCCAACTTCCGGTTTAGTTTCAAAACTAAACTTCACCCACTTGTGAGTTTGGATAAGTTTAGTTTTAATTAGTAGAACGTATAGATATAGGTGAGTGAACTAATGGGTAGGTATTTGTGAACGTCTTGTTGTTTACTGGGCTTGTTAGCGAGTTTATTGAGGTGTTCAAGCTCGAAGGTGATACCTAGACTGCTATAATTATCCCTTAGAGAAAGGATAATATTTAGAGCGATCGCAACGGAGTGTGAGCGTTTGCAATAATATGAATTTCTGTGACGTTTCATATGCTTTGCTCCGTATTCCATCAGAGATATGCTAGGAAGCTAAGCGATGCGATTTTTTTTCCCTCCTCCAGCGCCGGATTTGTCCATGTTCCGATACGTAGGCCGGTGCAGCTACAAATGAAGAATTTGGGGTCGGAAGAGAGTTTCTTCCACTGCCGTCTTCGTACTTTATTTGGGGGTATTTGAGGCACGAGCGTCGTATAGTTCATAGGTATATTCTAGGAAAACATGCTTCATCTTAGATAGCATCGTGTGAGATAGTGGTCAAAAGCTATTTATTAAAGAAAAAAAAAACAATTTAGGTTTGTTTTTGTTAAAAAAGACGAAAAGCAGCCTCAGTAAGCAGTTGCTACAGATCGGCAACTGCTTACAATCGGCCTAATAGACGGCGGCCTAAAAATTAAAGTCATTTTCCTATACGAAGTCCCTTTACTTACCTTTTTATTGGCTCCTCTTGCCAACCCGCAATAAGGAACTTCGTTCCAAAAAATAAGACTAACTCATACTACAACACCTACGGATCACACACCGAGCACTCTATATTATTATCCTTTCTCTTAGGGTAAGATTTTCAACGAGCGTAGGTAGGTAGGTACCTTACGAAATAAGTAAAGTAGATACAATTTAAATTAATTACCTATGTTTCAAGGTATTGATTTACTACGACAATATATTGCAAGAAATATCGTTCGCTGTGCTTTTATCATGTAATTTAATAATTGTTTAATGAAGTATAATGTGTACGAAGTTAGCAAGTATTAAGTAATGAATGATACTTGAACTTAAGTGTAATAAATATTTAAGTTGATTTTATTTATCACAGAATATGCCAATGGGATTTCAAGTAATTTTATTTTATTTTGTCCCATAATAATTCATAATGCGCCATGTGACGTTTTTGGTCTCAACCATTACGCAGAAAAAAACTAAAGCAAATTGTATCAAAAATTTGGTTGACTCTCAACGGTTCCCCTACTTTTAACGGACTGCTCGGCCCGTTTCTTTATGTCCAATAAGAACAGTTATTTCAACAAAAAAATTGAATTAAAATAATTGACATTGTCTTTATGGGCTATTAATCGTGTGAAGCCATTATACCGAGGAAAAAAACTGCGTTATCAAACAAACGTACTCTAAATGCCTACTTATTTGTTATCACCAGGGTTGGTTTGATACATGGCAAGGGTCGACGCCCTCTAGGTCAATGACCCCGGTGAATCTGTCAAATTGGATGGTTAAGTCATTTTATTATGATTAGCTTTTAATGTTTGCTTACAAAGATAACAATAGCTATTAAGTACCTACCTACCTACTTACTTATTATGAGGAACAGATTTGATTTTTTTGGGTTAGTGCCGGACCAACCCGATCCTCCAGCGACCCGTCCCTGAGAATCACACTTTCTAAAATGACTATTTATAATAAGTCTTAAATAAAAATACCGTCAGCAAAAAAGTGCATAACTAAATTTTTAATTTATTATTTAAATTTCATAGTTATAACTAAGGTAAGTTATTTAAAAATAAAAAGACCCCATTTTCTTAAACAAGCATAAAATGAACACAAAAACTACTAAAATGTTAGTGTTGTTATTGTAGGGGGTTTGTTTTAAATATCGATTGGGAGGGTTATGTGTTTGACCTGTATGTATGTATAAATAATAAATATTTCAGGACATATTACACATCGCCATCCAGCCCCAAGCTAAGCAACTTAATGCTTGTGTTATGGGTGCCAGATAACGGATAAACTACTTATATACTTTTTTTTTTTTGTAAATATATACATATTATACATATAGGAAACACCCAGAACCAGAAACAAGAATTTATGGTCAGCATAAATACTTGTTACCGGCGGGAATCGAACCCGCAACCAACCCGCGTTGCAGTCGGGTGTTCGCCCGACGCGCCACAGAGGTCGTCGGTCGATTGATAATATTATTACGTCGTAATTTGTCTAGCCTTATTAATTTAACCTCTTCCTACTAATCTAGCTATTAATCTAGCCTCTTCCTCTTTATTATAAGGTTTGTACTTAATTAATTTTTTGGGAGTTATAACGATAGGTATTTTTATTTAGGTATTCCCACGGGATCGGGATTTACGCGGGTGAAACCCACCCCGCAAACAAAAATCCAAAATAAGATTTTTTATTTTTAATAAGTACCTATAGATCCTTAGTTCCTTTTTTTGTCACGTTTAAAAAGAGCTTCAAATATTAATTTTTTTATTACCCCCCGCAATTTTATTAGATTCTATCTAAATCGCTATAAAACTGAAATTATTCACTCGGAAAATGAAGTTAATGAAACGTAGGTTAATTTCGGAACCTCCGCCGGCAGCCTCTTTAGCTCAGTGGTAGAGCACTGGTCTCGTAAACCAGGGGTCGTGAGTTCAAACCTCACAGGAGGCAAGTGTTTTTGCTTGTAATATTTTGTTTTAAACGTCGTTTCTAGAACTAATAAGTAGTTTGATTAATTTTTTATGTTTTTTTAATGATCTTTTTATTTTCTAGCAGATAAGACATATTTTTTAACGGTTTTAAAAAAGGAGGTTTAAAAAACAGAACATCCCTTTAAAAATATTTAAAAAAGTTTAGATTCTAAATTCAAAAATACTAATCGATAATTTTCTATTGTTTCAGAAAAATTACAACTGACAGCGTGGAACACATTTAAAAACTAAAACAAAACAATATTCCAATTTTAAAAATAAAAAGATACAAAGTGTTGTCACAGTGTAAACTTTTTCTTTAGAAATTCGAAATTTAAATTTTCATACAAAAAAGTTTTTTTCTTTTTAAAATGGTCCGCTATTGGCTATGTTTCGCGAGTGCACTTTGCCTCGCAGGTTACTGCGGCGCTAATTACTGCAGGGATGCCAATCTTTGCTGCCCGGGCAGGGACAGTTCTTGTGTTGTACAAAAAGTACATTCCAATTCGATTATGGATGAGTTACCCGATAAGCCGTGTTATTGTGACCACGCGTGCCTGAAGCTTGGAGACTGCTGTCCTGATTTCAAGGAGACTTGTGGAGGTATGAATATGACTTGTTTTTATAGTAATACTTCTTTGGGCGCGTTGTGAAAAAAATATGAGAGCGAAATAAGATGCGGGCGCATCTTTAACACAAACGTCACGTGTTGCAGCTGCGTAAACCTGAAACAGGTTGAAGCTGCCAGAGTGTAACTTTAAGATGCGCGCGCTGTTCCCTATAACACTAAAGTTACAGCACGGAACCTTAAAATAAAAAAACTTTATTTTGAACCAAATTTTAGGAATATTAAAAAATAATAAGTTGATAATAATTTTTTTTTTAAATTTATTTATGACTACAGCTTTCGCTTGCAGCTTTGTTCGTAAGGTTTTAATTTTTCAAAATTCTTTCTGCAGCTATCTACTGTATGCCATTTAGTTCGATCTGGGCCATTGAACCAGAAGGTTGCGGGTTCAATTCCTGCTTCAAACAAGTTTTTATGCACAGATATTTGTTTCTGGTCACTTTCTGTATGTATTTACAAAAAAAGTATCCGTTGTCTGGTCACCATAACACAAGCCTAATTACTTAACTAAGGGCTGGATGACACTGTGTGTACTCTCTTACAATATTTATTTATTGGTCCCCATGCATACCGGACTGCCTAACACAGGGTTGCGGGTTCGATTCCCGCCTCAGGCAAGTATTTATGCTTAGATATTTGTCTGTGGTCTGGTTGTTTCTATGTATTATAAGTATATATTTACAAAATAAAAGTATATATAAGAGTATATCCGTTGTCTAGCACCCATAACACAAGTCTAGTTACTTAGCTTGGGGCTAGATGGCGATGTGGGGAATCCCGCAACCCTGTGTTTCATGGGTCGTCTATCTATTTTTCATAGCCTTTCGAGTGATATTAAAATTATTATAAGTACCTACTTTACCTAAAAAGTAATATCGGGATAGGCGGCCATTTTCTACGGTACACTTATCAACGGAAGTGCTTATTAAAATTAAATATTCATGCCGACCAGATGGCGACAGACTACGTGTTAATTTTTTTAGTGAACAAGTTAATATTTATATTAAGCTATTGCATAGCTTTTATCGCGGGCTTTGAGCGCGGCGACCGAATCAAGAAATTCCGTAACGAACATAAAACCTAACACCCCCCACTCCGCCTACCATGTAGCTCAGCCGAGCGTTCGCTTATTTTTCAGTTTTCTTCTTACAATTGTTGTTAAATGGTTTATCTATTGATTGTCAATGACTGTTTCTAAATTAATAAAAAAACAAAAAAACGTGTGGCACTCGGGAACTGCCGCGGTAAAGCTATTGCATCGTGCGAGCTTCATATATACAGTCGTACCATATACATACACGTTAAGCAAACGCTCAGCCGAGCTACATGGTAGGCGGAGTGGGGGGGTTAGGTTTTATTTTCGTTACGGATTTTTTTGATTCGGTCGCCGCGCTCAAAGTTCGCAATAAAAGCTATGCAATAGCTTAAAAATGTATGATATTTCACACAGCGCCACCTAGCCAAAGCTAAGTAACTAGGCTATCGCTTAGTTTTATTAACTTATTTACTTATTCAATAAGTATATTCAGTACTTACCTACACAAGAACCAAACAAAAAAAGATATAATTTAGAAAGTTAAGCTAAGTCTAACCCTGTTTATCTATTGATTGTCTATGACTGTTAAATTAATAAAAAAATACATGTAGGACATTTCACATTAATCGGAATTTACGCGGTTGAAACCGCGGGGCGCAGCTAGTCATCAATAACCGTGTATTTTTAAAGTAAAGTAACTTGAGTTCCGGTGAAGTTATAAATATTTCCGTTTAAAATAGCGATTACGTACATATTTCTCTCTCAATTCTGTATGCAAACACGAATTTACAATCTGCTCTTATCCGGTACAATCGCGAGCTAAAATGTTTACAAGAATATTAAAATCGCAAGGTGGCAAGCTTGTCAATCTTTATCGGATACATTTTCGGGAGCCCAGAAAAAGAGGTTTCTTGAAGCTTGAAATAATTCTCTCCCTTTACATAAACGTCAGAGAATAATTTCTTGTTTTTAGTATATGGTCTTCCATAAATTATAATATAACATTCTCGTGTCACGGTATTAGTTACCCATGCCTAGATGGGCATGGGTACGGCAAAATAATAAAAATCTTAAATTAAAAAATTAAATACGTATTAAAAATAAGTATAATAATCTTGAGGTTAATGACATCTCCGTATTAGTAACAGCTGATATGCGGGTAACCATAACCGCAGAATTTTCGCAAAATTGTTTGTATTTCCAAAAGTTGTAGAACAAAAGTTGATTGTTAAAGTGTAGAAACAACCCTCACCCGCTTTCTTATAATACTAGCTGCGCCCCGCGGTTTCACCCGCATAAGTCCCTATCCCTTGAGAATATCAAAATAAAAAGTAACCTATAGCCTTTCTCAATAAATGGACTATCCAACACAATAAGAATTTTTCAATTGGAAATAGTAGTTCCTGAGATTAGCGCGTTCAAACAAACAAACAAAACTTCAGCTTTATAATAAATAAATAAATAAATATTGCAGGACATTCCACACATCGCCATCGTTAGATGGCGATGTGTGGAATGTCTAGTTACTTAGCTTGGGGTTACCCAAGCTAAGTAACTAGACTTGTATTATGGGTGCTAAACAACGGATATACTACTTATATACTTTTCTTTTGTAAATATATACTTATAATACATAGTAACAACCAGACCACAGACAAATATCTAAGCATAAATACTTGTCTGTGGCGGGAATCGAACCCGCAACCCTGTGTTTGGCAGTCCGGCATGGTGACCATTGTGCCAACTGGGTCGTCTATAATATACTAGCGACCCGCTCCGGCTTCGCACGGCTATATTATGCATGTATTATACATATAAACCTTCCTCTTGAATCACTCTATTTATGAAAAAAATCGCATCAAAATCCGTTGCGTAGTTTTAAAGATTTAAGCATACAAAGGGACATAGGGATATAGGGACGGCGAAAAGTGACTTTATTTTATACTATGTAGTGATAGTGATAAAGTATAGATTATAGTATAGATAAAAATAAAAGTGGTTAACACTTTTATCAGCAACAGTACGCGTCGAAATATTAAAAAACCGACCCCCCTACATGGATATGCAAACGACTCAGGAATACGCCGGATTACTCGATATTAGGACGGATTATCAATGTAATATACCTATACCTACACCGAACGATAGCATATGAAAATGTAAGATAATACATCTTTGCAAATGAGTTAGGTACCTATCTCCGTACGTAATTAATTATGAAATATTAATGGATTTTCATAACAAGGCTTTATCAGAAGTGAATACAAAGAATATTATTATCTTTCATTCTTGTGCGATGAATTTTTAACGAAATATGAAATGTTAATATAGATTTTCTGACCGTGTTCATTAGTAGGCTAGTAGGCCCACGAAAATAAGTAGGTCGTAATAGTTAGTGTGCTCTATTATAATAAGTTACCGTTAAGTGACCTTCCGTGAAGGTATAATTCGCGCGCAATGAGAATGGGATGGAA